>OU426969.1:12496666-14993333 GCA_911387765.1 Pyrgus malvae
AAAAGGACGTTTCTGCACACTTGCGCCTTTTCCATTAAGTATCAAATTGTATTTTTTTATTCAACGTGAAGTATTAAGACGCATAAGGCAAATGCGCCTATGCTAAAATAATTTTTCGAAGAAAATAGGGCGCAAGTGGTCAGATGTGGCCTTTATTTCTTAATGTGAAACCAGATTTTTAATAGCGCTTATAACTTCCACTTAGAAATAGGGACAAATATGCGCCTTTTATATTACTGAACTAACAAATAAACTATAAAGTATAAGGACATTATCTACGTAAATGCGACTTTTTAATTAAGTTTCACATAAATTCGTCTTTTCATCTTCAATCGGGTGTGAAAAAATTAACAGAAGCGCCCTATTTTGTTGTGCTAAAACCAGACTGGAGGAAGTTAGAAAAATATTAAAAATACATGCAGATGCGCCTTTTTTTCTGATTCCGGCAATGTATATAACTCAAATTTGGAAAAAATGTTAGATACGTCTTTTTAACTATCGGGGGCAGAATAGATGTCAGGAAGAGTCGTATTTTTCAGTTTATATTTAAATTGATTTTCATTGAAAATATTTTTATACAGCTAAAAATTTCCATCAATAAAAATTTTGTGGATCGATTTATCATCCCCGAAACCAGGGCACTAAATTTCATCAAAATCTTTGGAGCCGTTTCCGAGATTCAAAAAATATATTTAGATACATACAAGAATTGCTCGTTTAAAGGTATTAGATATTATTTTGTAGACTAGCCTTCTGCCAGTGGCTTCGCCCGCGTGTACCCGTTTGATGGGTTCCTGTAGGATGAAAAATAGCTTACCTATGTTCTTAGAATAATATACTTAGAATGAGTGTCTTCATACAAGCGCACTGTCAAAATTGAAGCACTAAATAGATTCACACAGATGCCACATCTGACTAACAAAATATTTTTATTTTCACCAAATTAACTATAAAATACTACAAAATATTGAAAACTTTACTGTGAAAAGTTATGTTATTAGGTCTTTCTTGTCATTTGCGATACGCAGATCGCGTAATGCCAGCATTAAAAAATTCTATAATAATATGGGTATAGTATTTTGTAATTTAATCTGTAGGCATATTTTAAGAACCAACCCCGCAGGTACATTAATGTCACTTCGCGCGCGAAATCATCGGATTGGTGGATACGGGAAGGGAAAATTGTTGACTTTTCCTCTCTGATTTCGTAGCGGCAAACATCACGCCACGCCCTGTGCCAATGTACGTTCTTATTGGGCGAAAAGGAATGTCATTTTATAAATACAAAGTAATAATGCCGTAAACATAAGAATAAATCCGTAAAGAACAAAGATTTTCATTTGATTTTCTTTATATTCATTTAGGCTCATACTTTAAGAAATAAATAGGTTATTAATTAAAAAACTTAAATCGTTGTTTAATGTACCTCTTAAAATTATTTTAATGTTTAATCTGGTAAACTTTTTTAATCTGTTCCTTTTAACCATTTCTTTATCGCTCCAATCTACTAAATTGCCGAATAACGCATTATAAAGGGAGTTTTGGAGTTTTGGCGGGAAGTCTGCTGGGAAGGGACAAGTTGTGCTCTTGTTTTATTTTAATTTTCTTAGTGTATTTTTGAGTTATATCGGATAAAGTTGATGGCATTTTGCTCGATATAGATTAAGGACAGTGCACGAGTGTTGTGAAATAAAATAACAGTGCGAAAACATGTTTTTTCGGCTTGCCTCCAAAACTCCATCGGACATGTTCTGGTAAAGCAGCCATCACCTTACTTGAACATTTGACTGACTAACTGACAGATACCTGACGACTAACTGATTATTTTCTACGACTACAAAGTGATGCAAAAAAACTTACTTGACTTGAGTTTGCGACGCCATTATTAAAATTGAAAAAAAGGGAGTTTTATAACGTAGTGTTTAATTTCTCTATGGGAAGTTTTGGCGGGAAGTTTGAAGGGATAAGTTGTGCTCTTGTTTTTCATTTTCTTGGTGTACTTATTTTTGAGTTCTATCGGATAAAGTTGATGGCATTTTGTTCGATATAGGTTAATGACAGTGCACGAGAGTTGTGAAATAAAATAACAGTGCGAAACATGTTATTTCGGCTTGCCTCCAAAACTCGGTAAAGTAGCCATCACTTTTGGCATCGGGGTAAAATGTACTCAGCACCTTGGGAGAGGATGAATATGAGATTTGTACCGCACTAAAACCCCCTCGGTGGCCTGCGTCTGCGCTTGGGGAGGACTCCCACCGACCCACTTCTGGCGTGAAGCAATTCTATAGTGTTTTCGAAAAATGCAGTTGTCTACTAGTTCTGCTACTCCATTCAACCAAAAAATAGGTAAGCATGCATTTCCCATAGATTGAAAAAAAAAATTAGGACAGTGCTGAATTTAACATAAGGCTGAGTAGGCTGGGCATATTCGCAAATATTAGTAGGTACGAAAATAAGTACTTACCTACCTATTTTAAATTGTTATTCCAAAGGCTGAGACTGTGTACCCAGTCTATTTTAAATTCTTAAATTAGTAAAGATTCGACTTAACTGAATAAGTCCATCTCATTACCAGTAACAGCCTTATAAACGTAGAAGCCTTATAAAACAAGTTTATTTTATCTTTTATTACCGACTGAACATTTCTTCAACCGTAACTCGAATTGGAAACGAAACGGTCGTTCAATTTCGCGCGCAAAATCTACGACGTCATTATTCTAAATGGCATGGCGGGAACGCAACAGCGGCGTAATGCCACAAATTAAAGCTTAAAGCGGACGCTTAACAGCTGACCCAAAATCGAACGCGCCCCCTGGCTGGGGTAGCTCCGTAGTCCGTACGGTATTTGCACTTTCCGGTCCGATATCGTTCGGCGTAACTGGCGTAATGTAGGCAATTCCGCAATTTTTAAGTAAAGAATTTAGTAAAGGCGGTGGACATACCTAACATCTTTTGAGTTTTAGCGGGAAGTCGAAAAAGACATATTGTGCTCTTGTTTTGTTTTCATTTTCGTGGTGTATTTTTGAGTTATACCTATCGGATAAAGTTGATGGCATTTTGTTTGATATAGGTTAATTACAGTGCACGAGTGTTTGTGAAATAGAATAACAGTGGTAAAATATGTTTTTTCTGCTTGCCTCCAAAATTCCATCGGACACGTTCTAGTAAAGTAGCCATCGCTTTACTTGAATGTTGGACTGACTAGACTGATTGATTACTGACGACTTACTTACTGACTTTGTTATTACTTCGTCCAGTTTCATTGAAACTGGCAAAAAATTGATGCAAAAGTTATACTTGACGCTGGCAGTATGCACAGAGTTTGCGATGCCATAATTGAAAAAAAAAACATTTTTTTGCTTTTCCGGTCTTGGACTACCAAATCGTGACGTTCTCATACATTTAGTTTGAGAAAATGACACATATCGTTCAGAGTCAATTGAGAAGATTTTTTATTTAAATGGTAGTAAAAATGGTGGTAGATTAAATCACACATAATATAAAACAGCAACAATAAAATACCTAAGCATAGGTATGTACCTAAGCGTAAAAAACTTTTTTCTGCTTACAAGAAAAACTACTTTTGCAGTGTATTTCAAGATTGTAAATAAGTTTTAGAAATAGGACAGCGGGCTATTAGCAGTTAAAGTTATAAACTATCGAAATTATCTTCTTTAACACTTTATAAAATAAAGAAAGTTATAAAGAATTAAATCAGGTTTGATTTATATTTCACAAGTACTTGATTTATTTTTATATTTTTATTTGAGTCTTTTTAATAAAAGTTTTGTAGCTTGTTTTTCGTATATCGGTAATAGTACGGACAGGACAGTGCAGAAGCGCTCTTACGTCTGACCCAAAATCGAACTCACCCCCTGTTTGGGGGCTAGCGTCAGACGCGAAAAGCAACGGGGCGGAGCTTCGCCACGCCTTCGCCAAGCTTCAGCAGAGTCGAGTCAAAAGTGCCTCGGCCGTGGCAGAACGCGCGCGATCCTAGCCGTGTCGCTAAAAATACGTCAGAAAACGCGACACTATTTTTGTTTTTAAAATAAGAACGTCATAAGTTTAGGCGCGAATGAACAATATAAAAACGCCAAGTGCAACACCAATTACTTTTGAAAAAGGAATGTTTTATAGAATGAGGTTGTAGTCGGAAATCTAATTTTATATTTTTTTTAATTCCGAGGGTTTTAATTGTTTTTCTTGTGTATGAGTGCTAAATACAAATTTAAGTATCTTTTTGTAAGTATATTTTAAGGAGGACATGAGCATAGACGTTATAAATTAAAACCCACCTGTGAAAATAAATAAGCATACCTAAAACTTTGTTTATTTAACTTTAAACTAATAAGTACTTTTGTATTGGTATTTAATATTAAAATAACGCTGCGAATAAATTTTCTGAATATCTACTTACACAACAATAAATTTACTTCGCATAAAAGAAGTCATGTTGACAGAGAAAATGAACTCGTTGTAATTTAAAAAAGTGACTGGAGTGAAAGAAAAATAAAAGACATTTAAAAATGGAAGTAGCGCAAACGCCTTTACAGCTGACCCAGGAGCATCAAGATGGAAGAATTGCAGGTAAGTTGGCTGCAACCCTTTTTGCGTCCCACTGCTGGGCACGGGTCTATTTCCATTATTGGGGAGGCCTGAAGATTACTCCACCACGCTGCTCCAATGGGGGTTGGTGGAGATGAGGGCTAGTGCCCAACCCCCTGTCAGATGTTTTTAAACCGCCCTTAGGGCCTCCGACAAGGTTTAACGACTTATCTATCGACAACAACCGGGACCGACGGCTTAACGTGTTCTCCGAAGCACGGAAACGCACATGAATTTTTTTAACACTAGCGGTCACCCATCTCCAAGTCCAAAAAGTCCAACTGTCACCATGGTAAAATCTGAAGATGTGATACTAGGGAAATCGAGGGAAACACCGAAACTTAACAGGCACACACATTCTTTTAGTCATATTTTTTAACATAATACAAATATTTATGTCCGGTAATTATCACCTCATGTTGCTAAGCTGATGATTGAAGGTACAACTCCTCAACGGTTAGGAGCTGAGAGCAAATTCTTTCATTAATTTATACGTTCAGGTGGACTGATATTAAGCTTATACATACTCGTATGTGCAGAATTATTAAAATTACTAAAAAGAGTGAAATAAATTAAGTTTTTAACAAAAAAATTGAACCGACTTCAAACGGTATAAAATAAAATTGTTCAGTACCTACTTCTTCTTGCTTATGGTAATGACTCTTAAAACTATTTTTGGAGTCGGGCCCTTAGTAAAATGTCATGTCTTAGTAATATAGTGTACGTTTCGTTCTGAATGGGCACAGACTCCAATATAGTTTTAACAGTCATTACCATAAGCAAGAAGAAGTAGGTACTGTCCCACGGTTTGTACTGTCGGTGCCCATTTAGAACGAATGGTACGACATCTTAGTAAGGGCCCGACTCCAAAAATAGTTTTAAGAGTCATTACCATAAGCAAGAAGAAGTAGGTACTGAACAATTTTATTTTTTACCGTTTGAAGTCGGTTCTATTTTTTTGTTAAAAACTTAATTTATCCTATATAAACTGTTAGTAACAGTAATTGTCAAACATTGATTCTTCGCGCCATCGTCCAATAGTTTGACATAGTCTGAATAACAGTTCATCTGTCATTATTCGTTTTTAATTTTTTATTTGACAGTAACATAAAAACTCTTTGAGATGATAAAGAAACTAATCCTCTTACAAAACTTTTAAGGCAGGACAACGTCTGCGGGGTCCACTAGTCTTATATAAATTTCATGTTACTGTCGAACAAATAATGACATAGTAGGTATGTACGAACTGTCCTGTTATTCTGACTGTGTCAAAGTTTAGATCGATACCACAATACAAAGAGCTTCTTTCGAGTCTCTATTGTGATGACAAGGCACGAAATTTGACAACATTTGACAGGTAGGAACAGTTTATTTGGAAAAACTACTTATATTTTTTTATTAAGAACCATTTTCAGTTGAGAGTTGTGAATCTTAACCATTCTCAAATCCCCTTGAACACACACAAAAAAATTCATCATAATCCGTCCAGTTGTTTAGGATGACTTCAGTGACATAAACACGCACAGGTATACCTATTATATCTATGCTAATATATAAAGCTGAAGAGATTGTTTGTTTGAACGCGCTAATCTCAGGAACTACTGGTTCGAATAGAAAAATTGAATACTTAGTCCATTTATTGGAGAAGGCTATAGGTAGGCTAATAACATCATGCTATGACTATATAATACCAAAGTCCACGCGGACGTAGTCGCGGGCGGCCGCTAGTATTAAGATATATATGTATAATTCGTTTCGAATTGCAAATTTCCTTTTGTGTTGGATAGACCAATTATCGGGGAAGGTTTTAATCTATCTTTGACTTACGAATATACAATAACACGGACGATATCAGAGCTAGTAGATAACTAAAGTGATATGTAATTTTGGTAACAGGCCAACACACAGAGCAATGTACGCGCTCTTACTTTATTTATTTATTTGCATTATTTAAAAGTTGAATAGTATACTTAAGTTACATGAAATAGTATCAGTAATAGCAATTTTTTCATTTTAATTTTTTTTTATTAATAAACCGTACAAAAAGGGAGACGGGCCGCATGGTGTTAAGCGATCACCGTCACCTATGGACACGGGCAACCACAGGGGAGCCGCCTGAGCATTGCCGGCTATTTTTACCGACTTCCAAAAGAAGGAGGTACTGTATTCGGCTGTATGTATATTTTTTTTTTATATATGTTCACCGATTACTCCGCCGTTTGTGGACCGATTTTCAAAATTCTTTTTTTGTTCGTATGCATATACTCCCGAGGTGGTCCCATTGTCACCAAATCAGGATCTGATGATGGGATCCCAGGGAAATCGAGGGGAACTCTCAAATTTTATAGGCACACACATTGATTTTCTTATAGCTTCTGAAGCATAAGAGATATTTACGCATAGAAATCATCATCTCATGTTGCTGAGCTGATGATGGAAGGTACTGCGACAGTGAGGAGTTGAGAGCAAATTCTTTCAATAAATAGTTTTTTATTCGAAATCTTACATTCCCGAGATGGTCCAACTGTCACCTAGTCAAAGTCTGATGAGGGGATCCCAGAGAAATCGAAGGGAACATTCAAATTTTATAGCACAACAAATGATTTTCATATTTTTACAAAGCAAAACAGACATTTGTGTATAATTATCGTCATATCATGTTGCTGAACTGATGATGGAAGGTACTACGACGGTTAGGAGTTGAGAGCAAATTCTTTCAATAAATGGTTTTTTGTTCGAAATCTTACATTCCTGAGGTGGTCCAACTGTCACCATGTCAAAATCTGATGATGTGATATTAGGGAAATCGAGGGAAACACTGAAACTTAATAGGCACACACATGCTTTTAGTCATATTTTTAACATAATACAAATATTTATGTCTGGTAATTATCACCTGCTGTTGCTTAACTTGAGGTGAGGTTTTACTTGAAGGTACAACTCCTCAACGTTTAGGAGCTGAGAGCAAATTCTTTCTTTAATTTATACGTTCAGGTGGACTGATAGTATGTCTTTCAGACTTTTAGATGGCTATTAGTTAAACATGATTATAAAAGGTAAATCTGTTTAAAGTTTAGAAGTTAAGTGAAAAATTTTCTAATTATGCTAATACATACAGAATTATTAAAATTACTAAAAAGAGCGAAATAAATTAAGTTTTTAACAAAAAAATAGAACCGACTTCAAACGGTAAAAAATAAAATTGTTCAGTACCTACTTCTTCTTGCTTATGGTAATGACTCTTAAAACTATTTTTGAAGTCGGGCCCTTAGTGAAATGTCCTGTCTTAGTAAATATAGTGTACCTTTCGTTCTGAATGGGCACCGACTCCAATATAGTTTTAACAGTCATTACCACAAGCAAGAAGAAGTAGGTACTATCCCACTGTCTGTACTGTCGGTGCCAATTTAGAACGAATGGTAAGACATTTGCTAAGGGCCCGACTCCAGAAATAGTTTTAAGAGTCATTACCATAAGCAAGAAGAAGTAGGTACTGAACAATTTTATTTTTTACCGTTTGAAGTCGGTTCTATTTTTTTTAGCCATTTTCATCAACAACTTATGTTGTACTTTATCTTGTTTATACTTTCATAAACATTCAGCTATGTTTCCAAATTATAAAAAAAAAACATTTAAAATGTAGCCAAAATGAAACCATACCTGTGGCTCGCAGAATTAAAAAGTTATTAGCTCTACTGTAGAGCCAGCTTCTTATGACATTTTGATAAGACATTCACACTGCTTCGCTACGACGTTCAAGCTACGAGTGCTACGCCGTAGCACGCTTACCGAAACCTAAGGGAGCATAATAATATGGACCTCACTCCCGCTCTAAAAACTTTTAGTTATTTTCGAGAAAACAAAGACGTTTGCGCTAAAAAGACGCTTTGTGTAAGTACACATTGTATTTATACCACCTCTACTATATCTTTAATAAATTGCATACAGCTCCCAACATTTCCCATATCTTAAACAACGTATCTAAAGCATACTCAAAAGTGGTGAACAAATAAAAATTCTTATATTTTAGTGAATTTCCCTCTTTTTTATCCACTTTTAACGGCAACAGCGCATTTGTATTCAGCCGGTAGCCGCCAGTAACTCGAGGTCTATTTGACTGATTTTCAGCCGCTCCATGATTTGCCACTTTACCCGGTCAGTGTGTGTTTTGAATACCAAACAGCCAATCGTAGGCGAGGATTTGAAATTTCATTTTCGTTCCGAATAATGCGTTCGCGATTTGAATATTTGACTGGGGTTCTTAATGTAAGTGGGTTGTCGTTAATCTGTTTATTATCGGACTACCTAACGATCTCATAGACTTCATTTTAATTTGTAATTTATTTCTTTACTGACCATACTCAGTTTAGTATAAGTTTTAGGTATACCAATAAGAATAGAAGAAATTTTTATAGCTTTGCATTCATATAGGCACTGTGGGATTCCTTATGTCATGGGCACCATAGAGACTCACTGGGAAAAACAAACTCAAAATATACTTGCAAATCTAAATTCATCAATCTAACTTCTGCCTCCCAAATAGGCCATTGAACCCGGGTCCCTTAGTTTGCCGTGCGTCAGCATGGTAACCATAACCGTTTAAGGTCAACCGGTCATTATCAGAGATAACACTATTCTTATCTACGCTATACTATACTTTACATTATATTTGTTTATACTTCACTGAAAATATGAATATAATTTACATCCCGATAGTGTGCTATATGAACATATACACGGATGAAATTTAAAAAAAAACGGCTTGCACTCCGGTAGTGACGATAGAAGTGAAAACTTGAACATTAACGTTGTGCATTTTTGATATTTTGGAATGTTTATGGAATAATTTCGCACGAATTGCTTTTATTATCAGTATTATTTTTTATCTAGTATTTTTAGTAGGTTTTCATCTAGTATTTTTATAAAGTACTTACTCATTTTCTTTTTATAAAGTACTTACTCATTTTCTTTCACTATTTCTTCGTCACTTTTTTCATTAATAGATGCACTTTGTTCAATGTACATATTTTAAATACCTACTTGATATAAACGAATTTTACAAGTATAGACAGTCGAGCAGTCAGCTGTCAGGCATGTGGCAGCATTTCTTTCAGGCATGCACGGTGATAGCAAAAACATTTCTACTTCATACTATTCTATGCGATGCAGTTACCTAGCAAGTTTAATTGTTACATAAAATTGCCAATATTACAAAAACACTTAAGGATCGTCGTCAAGACGTTCAAAGGGATGGTTCCCCGTCGGAGAAATTAATCAGAGAGGCTCAAGGGCTCGCCGCGTCAAAAGAAAAGCAAATAAAACGGCAAGCGGCAAAGTTTTCCCGGAACAGAGACTAGAGAAAACTGTGGAGTTGAATATAGGAATAGGAGAATGGGGAAGATAAATTTTTGGTAATTCTGTATCTTAACCTTAATTTAGTCTCGGTTGGTCCATAAAATTAATAAAATTCACAATCAATCTTTTAAACGAGCTTAATTTTTTCTAAACACTATTTTAAGTGTAGTATATAACCCTTTTTGCACCCCATTCCTGGGCATGAGTTACTCCTCATTATTAGCGAGGCCTGAAGCTTACTCCACCACGCTGCTCCAATATGGGAAGCGATCTGTAGTCAAACCACCGAGTGAAATCGAGTGTAATACTGCAAATTGCAAATTCGTGCTTGCAGAATAAGTGTTAATGTTAATGCTAAATAGTTCAGATAGCCTAAAAAGGCCAAAATATTATTTTCTCTAAGGAATGAATATCGTTTACTTACTTTGTGTTAAGAAAGATAACATACTTAGTTCTATAGTTTCTGAACTGATATTTGAACTGCGGCTTCTTGTAATCGTTCTGTAATTTCATACATATTAAATCTCTTATAGTAAGTATGCAAGAAATTACAGAACAATTTATAACAGCCTGTAAACAAAATGAGAAGAATATTTTTATACCCAACTCAAGACGGCTCCATACATTCGGAATTGATTTATTTTGATACCGGGATTTACTGGGCCGCTTCGTACTGACTTCCCATTTGACAAACCGAACTTTTATGTGTCTCATACAATTTTCTTTTATGTCTCTCTTGATGCCTCTTTTTATATAGCCCTATATCATTTTCCGATGGCGGGGACGTTTTATGCGAGGTAGAAAGAAAGAATAAATATTTTTTCTAGATTGTACCCACTTTTGGATGTTACTCTTACTCGTATAAAACCGTCTATAAGGTTTCCCACGAACGGGTCTAGCTAGACCAGTGCCATTCGACTATCGTAAAACAAGAGAATATAATGAAAAATTTATTTTTTTATTTAAAAACTTTATTGAACCCCAAATATTATGGTACAATAGGCGAGCTTATTGCCCAATGGCATTATCTACCAGCTTACCTAAGGGAGTACAGAGAGATTCAGGGCGGTAAATAATGAGAGAACCGAAAAAAGTGAACTGTTAACAACAAAATAAACAATTTAGAAAGAACGATAAATTAAAAGACTGAATGTAAAAAAATATATTATATAATAATAGTAACCATACATAAACATAGAATTAAGACAGCTTTATGCTGGATATAATTCCTTAAGGAAGTGAGCCTTAACACCTTTTTGAAAGAGAACTTAGAGTGTAATTTCCTGACATCAGCGGGCAGCGCATTCCAAAGCCGAACCGATTGAAGTGAGAAGGAGTTGGATATAAATCCGGAGCGGTGAAGTGGGATAGATAAGAGAAAGGATTCAGACGTTCGAAGTTGACGCTCGTGCGAGTTACAGAGGTACTGGAAATTTGCACTTCAGATAATCTGGAGAAAGCGGGTCAAAAAGAATGGTGAAAAGAGTGTTGAAAAATGTTTGGGGTTGACGTGAGCTACCCTCTAGTCTAACGTCAGCTAACGCTAATGTCACTTGATCTTGATCCCATACATTTATCATTATATTCTACAATTGGCAGGTGTATTGGTAGGGTATTCTAATTTGGTAGGTTGTAGAACTATTATCGTTCGCCCGGCGAAGTACCACCGCTGCACCCACTTCTGCCGTGAATCAATTCTATTATGTTTCGTTCGGTGGAAATGTGCAGTTGCCGGTCACACTTACATGAGGCGACCTCCAGCCTTCGAAGTAGCAGCGCAACTGCATACGACCTCAGACAAGACTTACCTATGATTGCTTGAGGTTGTATGTACTTAGATGTCCATGGGCTGCAGCGACCACTTAACACCACGTGACCTGCATGCTCGTCTGCTACTCCATTCAAATAAAAAAAAACAAGCATTACGGATAGTAGAATACTACTTTTGTAAACACCCATATGGATAGCAGTCGTTAAACCTTGTCGGAGGCCTTATGGGCGGTTTGAAAACATCCGACAGCGGGTTGGCCACTCACCCGCATCTCCACCAACCCGCATTGGAGCAGCGTGGTGGAGTAAGCTCCAGGCTTCTCCAATAATGGGGAGAGACCCGTGCCCAGCAGTGGGACGTAAAAAGGATTGCAGCCAGCCAGCCAGCCAAACACCCATATTTGTGCAAATAAGTCTTTGTCTTTGTCATAACAACCGGCACCAACAGCTTAACGTGCCTTCCGAAGCACGAAAATATGCATGAAACATGTTATACTCGACTAAGCCATTTTTGCTTAGCTGCGTCAGCGTGCTTAGATTCGACACCAGCCGCTGGAGCTTGGGGGTGCGGTTGCGGCGCGAGTCTTAAACACTGAGTTATTATTACTACGTATAGAGTGGACGCCTCTACTAGATTTCTTGTTACACGTGTTAGAGCCAATCAGCATCAACGCGCTCAGTCAGTGTCGGACGTCTGAGGCTGTTCAACGCATTGGAATGTAAAGTGTAACGTCAAATATGCCTTCTTGCGTATTGTACCTTATTACCAATTGACAGAGGTCTTTATTGGTTGGCACAATTGTCTGGTTATTTGGTTCATTACACATTTCGCAATGCATGATGAGCGCACTGATTTTGTTCAGAATGTCGTCTCTATACGTAGTAATATAACTCAATGGTCTTAAATGAAAAGAACTTGGATGACCGAGCGTTGCTCGGATAAAATAATTGATTTTCTTCAGAGACTCATTGTTACTTAACAACGCCATCTATTGAAGTAGCTCCAAAGTAAAAAAATAATAGTCCCTTATAAGGGAGGCCCCCTAATGAGAGACCCATGCCTTTTTTTTTGGTATCGGGGGGAAACCTTCAAAAGGTACCCAGCACCTTGGGAGAGGACACCGGGTTATGTGGGATTTGAACCTCACTAAAACCCCCTCGGTGGCCTTCCTCTACGTTTGGGTAGGACTCCGGGATCTCCCATGGAACGCACCGGTGTCCTCCATACGCGACGCCCTGGAATGGGCCCATCTTTGGGAGAGCAGATGTGATCTCCTGCACCTTCCGATGCTTACGGCGGCATGCGGCCACGCACACACCGCCGTCCTTCCCGGGGCTGCTGGCTGGACGGGTCGAGCTCCCACTCTCACCGCCCGCAGTCCCGGAAGCCCCCTTTTAGTCGCCTCTTACGATCAGGCAGGGGATACCGTAGCTCTATTCTTGATCCCGAAGCTACAGGGACTGAGAGACCCATGCCTAGCTGTGGGACGTAAAAAAGGGTTGTAACCAATAGTCCAATAGTATACATATATCCCGCCATTAAATGTCAGGAAGATTTTCTAAAAACGAAACCTAGCTAGATCGATTTACGCCCCCGAAACCCCCTGCATAGTAAATTTCGTAACCGTTGGAGTTGTTTTCGAGACTCAAATCTGTAGTTATACTTAGATACAAGAATTGCTCATTTAAAGGGTTTAGATACTACACTTATTTTATTTTATTTTATTTATAAAAGTGTAAAAAAACCCAGCACTAATAACAGTTTTTATAAATAGAAAATATCAGTTTTACCTACATACGAGTAACTTACAGCATCTTATTTATCGCTGCTCCACGGTGATGGAAAATATCGTGATATTTAATTGATTACGATGTTTCCCATCGCCGTGCATGCCTGAGAGAAATTCATAAATTCCCGAACTTCCAGCACTTGGCCAGCGTGGTGGACTATGGCCTAAATCCCTCTCACTTGTGAGGGGAGACCTGTGCCGAGCAGTGGGACATAAAAAAGGTTGAAAAAATTTTTACAGCAAATGTTGTTTATACTTATAATTTTAAATATACCTTAGTCAGTGTTTTGGCACATATGTGAATTATTTTACCGATATACTTACATACCTACTTGTAAATACAAAGTAACACGACACAATAAAACAGTTTATGTCACGCTGGTCCCCGAGGGAGCGATCGGTCAATATTGATTTTATGTTGTACTGTACCTGCATGAAAGAAGCGAGTGCGAGTTTTACACAGATAGGTACTTTCAGTTGAAACCATTGTAACAATGATAATGATTTAACGATTTTTTATTGTAGAGTATTAATAATAGTAACTATTTCTAGTGTTTTTTTTTTTTTTTTTTTATTTGAATGGAGTAGCAGACGAGCATGCAGGTCACGTGGTGTTAAGTGGTCGCTGCAGCCCATGGACATCTACATACAACCTCAAGCAATCATAGGTAAGTCTTGTCTGAGGTCGTATGCAGTTGCGCTGCTACTTCGAAGGCTGGAGGTCGCCTCATGTAAGTGTGATCGGCAACTGCACATTTCCACCGAACGAAACATAATAGAATTGATTCACGGCAGAAGTGGGTGCAGCGGTGGTACTTCGCCGGGCGAACGATAATAGTTCTACAACCTACCAAATTAGAATACCCTACCAATACACCTGCCAATTGTAGAATATAATGATAAATGTATGGGATCAAGATCAAGTGACATTAGCGTTAGCTGACGTTAGACTAGAGGGTAGCTCACGTCAACCCCAAACATTTTTCAACACTCTTTTCACCATTTTTTTTTGACCCGCTTTCTCCAGATTACCTGAAGTGCAGACTCGCACGAGCGTCAACTTCGATCGTCTGAATCCTTTCTCTTATCTATCCCACTTCACCGCTCCGGATTTATATCCAACTCCTTCTCACTTCAATCGGTTCGGCTTTGGAATGCTCTGCCCGCTGATGTCAGGAAATTACACTCAAAGTTCTCTTTCAAAAAGGTGTGTATTCCTTTCATAGCATAGAGTAGCAATCCGGTCTTGGACTACCAAACTAAGAGCATCAAAGTTACTGACTCACCCTTCAGTAGAGACGGCATAGCACCTCACTTCGATACATAATTTTTGTGCCAAATCTGGTGGCTGGGAAGAACGCACACATTTTAATTTTGTCGCACATTCACAAATATTATTTCATCGCTACAGTCGCATGCATTTCCAAATATGTCAATTTCAATTAACAACGTCATTTTCTATGCACCGACAACACTGACACTGACACATACAGGCACACTAGTTGTATAACTAGAAGGCACATTGTGCATGGACGTTGGGACGAGGGGTTCGCCCGTAAAGGCCACGCCTCTGACGGGTGTCATACCTGTCATACCTTGATGCTCTAAGCTACCAAATCAATTGATATACATACTTATAAACTGTCAAAACGTGACGTCCTCATACATTTAGTATGAGAAAATGATTTGTGACTTCACTTATCATTCATAGTCAACTGACAAATTTTTATTGATTCAAGGTAATAAAAATCGTGTTTAAAAATGAATTTACGGTTATCCTGCTTTCCAAGTGTGGTTTGGTGCAGCCTTTTTAAGGAATGCATTTTGAATTAATTTTTTTGCATAGTGTCTAAGCCCTTTCAATCTTAAGGTTGGATGTATGCATGATGTATGTCTATATAAGCGACTATTTAACATGCTGTAATTATTCACTAGTCTAAGTCTAACTAGAGTATAAAAGACAATAAGTCCTAGAGTATAAAATACAGTAAGTGTTGTACCATGTAACTATAACGATAACTAAACCCAAACTAACTACCCGTCAAATCCTTGGCCAAGCAATTT
Organism: Pyrgus malvae; assembly: GCA_911387765.1. Lineage (NCBI taxonomy): Eukaryota > Metazoa > Arthropoda > Insecta > Lepidoptera > Hesperiidae > Pyrgus > Pyrgus malvae. The sequence goes on from OU426969.1 coordinate 12,512,251, forward strand.
TGCGTTGGACCTTTTAAGCTATGTTTGTAATGACGTCATAATTTTAATTTTGGCCGGTTAAAGCTACAGTTATGGTCAAATATAAAATCAACTGAGTATTAATGTCACCGCCTATTAACTTTAACAATCAAGAAAAACGTAATGGTGAAACACACTATTGTTAAATTCTATATTATATTGTCGTCGTTAAAGTTTCGTTAAAGTAAGTTTTGACCGAAACTATAACCAGGTCTACGGTGCAATCCACCCTAAGTGTACAACATAATAAAATAAATAATGTAGTTTAAAAAACTAAAAAAACACGCTTTTGAGAAAATACGAACTAAAAACTAAAAAAATAAGAAGAAAATGTATATTACTGTAAATAAAGCGTGGGGTGCATCGGTGCATGGTGTCAATAGTATCTTAAAAAAACCACCCCACGCTTTATTTACAGTAATATACATTTTCTTCTTATTTTTTTAGATTTTAGTTCGTATTTTCTCAAAAGCGTGTTTTTTTAGTTTTTTAAACTACATTATTTATTTTTAATTTTTTAGTTGGATTTTTATTCTCATATTATTGCATTGTCATCGGCCCTTGACCCCTATGCAAATTTTCAAGTTAACCAGAAAATTATATAAATTAACAAAAATCATATTTTGCAAATTGAAAAATGGAATAATTTTATCAAATTAGTGTATTGTCATCGGTCCTCAATAAATCTACAAAGTTTGAACGAAATCTGGCCGTTTAAAGTGGGTCAAAATCGCGCCCAAAGAAGTCGGTTACAAACAAACATACAAACATACAAACATACAGGTGAAGCTAATAAAAAGCGTGTAATAACTATTTAACGCGTCTGCTCTCTCTGCCGACTCCCGGGGCAACGATTGGTCAATATTGATTTTAGCAGAGAATGGATTGTACACGTACTTTACGGGGTTTTCGGGTTATGCGATTTAAAGACAAAGACAAAGACAAAGACAAAGACAAAGACAAAGACAAAGACAAAGACAAAGACAAAGACAAAGACAAAGACAAAGACAAAGACAAAGACAAAGACAAAGACAAAGACAAAGACAAAGACAAAGACAAAGACAAAGACAAAGACAAAGACTTTTATTTGCACAAATATGGGTGTTTACAAAAGGTGTTTTTATACATTTGGTTCGCCATATTTACCTTTATGAGGTATGCAAATATTACAATAATTAAAAACTTAACTAATTACAAATTACAAACATAAAAATGTACATTGAAATATTTTCATTTATTTTATTATATGTATACTACATTTATCTTTGTTTGTACCCATATTGCGCCTTTTAATCATTTATTTTATTTATTTTTATTTTCGGATCGGATCCGATCGTCAGCTTTGGGTACCCATATTGCAGGGTTTTTGTACACTGAGAGGAAAAAAAGCCGGCGGAAAAAAAACCTCCCAGGTTTTTATGGAATTCCTTTATGCCGCTTTATCCTTTATTAAAGCCAGGATCGTTTCGATCGTTATCGAAAGCTAGGATTACTAAACTTGACTATTCCCTTGGTTTTATGCACGTTTACAGCATGTTCAAGGATAGAACAAAATTTACTAAAGATTTTTTTCGCCTCGTTTGACTGTTTAAAGTAAGATTTAACCAGCTTACAAGACAATACGATTATTTATTTCTATTAAACAAAGGTGTCTTGAGTTCCGGGGGAACGATTGGTCAATACTTACAAATATGAGCCTTTGTTGCTTGCGTATAGAATAATAAATATTTATTTTACGGTGGGCCGAATATGCACCAACTACTTACTATACGGGGGTTTACGGGTTATACGGTTTAAAGCTCGCATCGCTTACGGTTTCTGCAACCCTTTTTGCGTCCCACTGCTGGGCACGGGTCTCTCCCCATTATTGGGGAGGCCTGAAGCTTACTCCACCACGCTGCGCCAATGCGGGTTGGTGGAGATGCGGGCTAGTGGGCAACCCGCTGTCGGATGTTTTCATACCGCCCATAAGGCCTCCGACCAGGTTTAACGACTGTTATCTATCGACAACAACCGGGACCGACGGCTTAGCGTTCCGAATCACGGAAACGCGCATGAAATTTTTTGCCACTAGCGGTCACCCATCTCACGCCCGACCGCGCCCGTTTGGCTTAGTTGCATAGATCGTGTGCGTTCTATGCTAACCGCCGGACCATGCGCGCTTCACTTACTGTAGGATTACGAAATTTCTCTTTTCCCTTGTTTTGATATATAAGTATATATAGTGTTTTCAATGTTATAACAAAATTTACCAAATATTTATCGCCTTATTTAATTACTTATTCAAAGTTCGATTTAACTAGCGTATCTCTGAACCCTTTTTTATGTCCGACTGCTGGGCACCGGTCTCCACTCACAAGTGACAGGGATTTAGGCCATAGTCCACCACGCTGGCCAAGTGCGGATTGGTGGACGACATGCTTTCGAGAAATTATGAATTTCTCTCAGGCATGCACGGCGATGGAGAACATTGTAAGTAATCAATTAAATATCACGATATTTTCCATTACCGTGGAACAGCGATAAATGCGCACATTACAAATTTCTTTGTCAGAGGTGCGCGCCGAGGATTAGAACCCGGGATCGGTTGCGTCGAAGACCGCGGTATTTTCCCACTCGGCCATCGCTGCTCAACTAGCTATTAATAGCGTATAACATAATAAAATAACTATTTAACGTACCAAAGCATTTTACAGGGTTTGCGGGCTAAGCGTGTCTGCTCACGCCTTACATTACTCCCGGGGGAACAATTGGTCAATATTGATTTTACGGCGGGCCGGCATGGATTGTACCTAAGTATTTACGGGGGTTTATAAGCAGCTAGGATCGTTTAAGCCAGGATTACGGAATTAGACTCTATGTACCTTGGTATGATGTTTTTTTTATTTTTATTTGAATGGAGCAGCAGACGAGCATGCAAGCCACGTGGTGTTAAGTGGTCGCTGCAGCCCATGGAAACAACCCCAAGCAAGCATAGGTAAGTATTGTCTGAGGTCGTATACAGTTGCGCTGCTACTCCGGAGGCTGGTGGTCGCCTCATGTAAGTGTGGCCGGCAACTGCACCTTTCCACCGAAACACAATAGAATTGGTTCACGGCAGAAGTGGGTGCAGAGGTACTTCCCCGGGCTAACGATAATAGTTCTATCACCTACATATTTAATTCATTAATTTATGTGTGTATGGTATTTCGAGGTTACAAACAGATAAAACCCTACTGTTTACAGACTCTCGTATGTACGATTTACGATAGGTTAGTATTAATTGGAACGATAAACCTGTATACCACTCGAGCGAAGACGGGTGCGAGTCCTTTGTTTTATTTCCTCCCAATTTGATCTATCTCTAGATCTTTCTTTTCATTTCGTATATTGTACCATTACCTTTTATATCTTTTTTCAAGGGCCGCGTGAGCCCAAGATCAAATTATTCCACCACTAGTTAGCGGTAATTGGTGAACTACAATCACGGTACAGTGTAACTTCATTGTATTTATTTATCTGCGCTACAGGGAGGCGGCACGTATAGACCATAGAGTTAAAAGATATAGAGACGGATAATTACATAACGGGTTATTTTAACAGAGCTGAGGCGTGAGTGTGTGTTATTTTATCAGGCCATGTAAATCTATATCTATCATTGTACAAGGTCACATCCCGGCTAACTTCTACTACATTCCTAATCGTTACAAATAAATTACTTATTAGCAATATTTCGTGGGACGGTTCCCCACTAGACTTGCATGAGGCGACCATCAGCCTCCGGACTGAACTATATACTACCTAAGGCAAACGTTGTGTTCGTATAGATATAGATGTCTACGAGCTGTAGCGATCATTTACCACCACCTGCCCTGAATGCTCGTCTGATATTCCGTTTAAATTTAGAAAAAATGTGTTTTGATGTTAGGTTATAAATATATTACATAACAGATACTGGCTTAATATAAATAGACACCATTTTGCCTTTATTAATAGTACCGCTTAGTTTTTTATTATAACTCGCAAGATATTTATTTATTTATTTATTGCACATAACACATATAAGTTATAATAGTTTTAAGGTCTACGTGTTACACCCTGGTTGGGCATTGCAAAAGCTAGAGGCTTATTGACTATTACATTATTAGATTAAACTATTGGTGTTATACATTATTAACATTGTATTTTTATTTACATTATACATTTCTAAAATAACAGATAACACTTAGTAGGTAAATTACATTAAATTGACTAAATTAAAACATTTTGACTACTGGCGAAGTATTAATATAAAATTACAATTAAACGAATGAATTATTGCACAGCAAATATAGATAAAAGAGATTATAATTTATTAATCATAAAGCATGTCAATATGAAAAAATGTCATTATTATTACGTTTTACTAAAAAATGTCATTAACATATATAACATACATTGTTATTAAATAAATACTAATATACGAGTACCATAATGTTATGTATAGTGAAACTCAGCTGTTGTTCTAAATGGAATCTTATTACCTTCAACGTTCATTGACACAGACGATGCGATATTATAGTTATTTTTGCCTTTACTTCTCAAGCCCGGATAGCTCAGTCGGTAGAGCATTGGACTTTTAATCCAAGGGTCCAGGGTTCAAGTCCCTGTTCGGGCGGTATTTTTTATTGAACTTAAGTAACGTATTTTAATAAATATATTATTTTACTAATCCATTTTAATTGAAAGGATTAGCAAAAGTATTTTTTAATGTTTTTTTTAAATTTTTTTCTTTTTTTTTATTATTTTTAGGTATTAGCTTTAGGTATTGCCACCTTCGACTTCGTCTGCGTGGATCCAGAGGATAAGATTATATTTAACTGTCTCATCCCATACAATCCCATATTAATAAGTAAGGACACGTTAAGGCATCAATCCCTGTTTTAATCGACAGTTGTTAAACTTCGTCGGAGGCCTTATGGGTGGATTGAGCACATCCGTCAGCGGGTTGGCCACTAACATGCATCTCCACCGAACCCCATTGGAACAGCGTGGTAGAGTAAGCTCCAGGTAGCCCCAATAATGGGGAGAGATCCTTGCTTCGAAGTGGGACGCAAGAGTTGCAGCCAATGTTTTTCTAAAACTTTATTAGTCCAGTCCTAAAATTTTCAAAGCCATTATTGAACCTAGTATTTCTAACAGTTTCCTAGCTCTTCGAGAGTTAGGTAATTCAATAAGGGCTACCCGTCACAGACATTCCCTGTCTGTCTGTAACAACGTTAGTTAGATATCCGTTCAGATGTAATGAATTATTTTATTTGATCAAACAACAGCACATCACCTTATTAGGTAACATTTTTTGGGTAGTTACAAGTTGACAAAGTTACATGATTTTATTAACATAATTTTTGATTTAAAATAAAGTAGTAAAGATTTAAATTAAAAGGGTTTAGTAATATATTTTATCCTGATGGTAGCTTAGTAAAAATAATAATTTGCGTTTAGTAGTAATTGTTTTTAAATTCGTTCATTGTTTTTTTAAATAATTGTTCCTACATAGGTATATTCGTAGCATACGCCTCTTCAGGCCTCATGTCTATAATCAATTAGGTAATTGCTTTATTTATGGTATCAATGAATAAATCATAAAAATCTTTTACTTATTACTATTTACAGTAAGTCTTTAGACTTAAGGTCCATATTTGTACCGATATCATTTTAAGGGAAGCAACCCCTATTTCAGTTTTTCTAAGTGTAACGTGGAAGGGTGTGATCTACAATTGTTATTTTATTAGCTTTATTGAGATTAAATATTTATTGCGACAAGCTTGTGCTAACTACTTGCCAAGAAACATTATGGTTATTGATACGAAATAAAATTATTTTATTTGTACCTACAAAGAGCATTTTAGAAGGTTTTACAAAAATGTTAAGATCGCTATGTTAAGGCAGGTTTTAGTAGGGTGAGCAAATTTAATCCAAATTAAATTAATAAATTAAAAATATTTAAATAAATACAATCTAATACCTTTAAACGAGCAATTAATTCTTGTATATACTTCAATATAATATTTTCAGTCTCGGAAACGACTCCAACGATTTTGATGAAATTTAGTACCCTGGTTTCGGAGGTGATAAACCGATCCAGGTAGGTTTTATTTTTAGAAATTTTAAATTATAAAAAAATATTTGCAGCGATAATCAACTGAATAATACGACTCAGTCACTCAGTCTATTGAAGAGTTTTATTACTAGTAATAATATTGTGGCGTAGAACGCCGTCAAACGCCACCCGCCAATCCGACGTTCAAAGAAATGACAATATCGATTTGAGAGATCTCTATAAAATTTCGTTCACTAAATTAAAGCTTCCTTGGCCGAATGGTTACGTAGGCAGACTGCGGAACTAGAGACCCGGGTTCAAACTTCAAAAATAACCTTATAGCGTTATTTTTTTAATTTTTTGTGAAAATATTTTTTTATTGGGAGCTATTTCAGATGGCGTTGTTAAGTAACACTAAGCAAATGAGTGTTTCGTTTGAAATGAAACCAAGAAAATGAATTGTTTTTATCCGAGCAACGCTCGGTCGTCAGGTAGGTACTACTTACAAATAGCGCAAGCCCATTGTTGTCCCAGTGATTACGGGACGATAGCGGCATATAAAAAAATTATCGGTTATGGTCTCATTTTGAACAGCTCCAACCATCGATATGCAGAATGAATAACATTTTATTAACAAAAAAGAAACAGTTTAATTTTCCCATATAATGGTTTCGACCAGTCAAATATTAATGGTTAGTTCGTTCCTCATTCAAAAATATGACACATGTATGAAGTACCTATTACAAAATGAGTCTGTCTGTCTGTCATAACTTTTACGAATAGCGTCTTGGTGTTTCGACCATTTTTAATTTAATACACGCGAATGTTTCACTGGCGACATACTACTAAGTTATTAAAATCAATAAAAAGCACGGAAAAAAGTATTTGGAGTCATACCACACAAAATATTTTTAAATGTAACTGTTCGTAATATCGTTGTCCTCTCTGAGTAGATTATTGTTATTGTTAATACAGACGTAAGTACCTATCTAATCGTTAACTTTTCTTTACACAGCAGACGACAGCACCTCCCCACTTCGATGGTCACCACCGTCGTCAGCTGCGCTGGTAGCCGCAGCACTAGCCCCGCCAGCGCTAAGACCTTGGCTGCCGGACCCGCCCACCAAGAAAACCAACCATTTGGGTAAGACAGGTTGGCATCAACGCATCTCGAACGTTGATAATTTCGATTCAAATTGAGATTGTTATAAAGATAAAGAACGAAGATTAAGATGGAACCTAACGGCCAGGCCACACTTGCGCACAAATAACTAGAGCGAACTCAGCGTAGCAGTAATACTTTATGCTGAGTTCGCGCTACCGAACACTAGTGCGAACTCAGCAAATGGCGATTTGCGTGTCCCTCGATGCTACGTCGCGTTTTGGCACTTGGACGCGATTTCGGAATTGTAGGTTCCGGATGCTAGTCCCTGTAGCTTCGGGATTAAGAATAAAGCTACGGTATCCCCTGCCTTCCGGGGTTGCGGTCGGTGAGAGTGGGAGCTCGACGCTCGATCAGTCCAGCCAGCAGCCCCGGGAAGGATGGCGGTGTAAGCGTTGCCGCATGCCGCCGTAAGCATCGGAAGGTATAGGAGAGCATGCCCATTCGCATTTCAGGTCGCCGCGCGTGGAGGACACCGGTGCGTTCAACTGGAGATCCCAGAGTCATCCCAAGCGCAGAGGCTGGCCACCAAGGGGGTTTTAGTGCGGTCAAATCCTATATAATTCGGTATTCTTTCACATACAATCTATACCTACACCTGCGTCAAAATTCGTTGCTTGGCCATTTTGTTAAAGTAGTGGGTAAACAAACGTATTATTAACAAAGTTCATATAAAATAAACCAGCCAAATGTAAGTAAGACTCGCGCACTGATGGTTCCGTAAAATATTTTATATGATGTAACGAAAAATTTACGGTTTTCGCATTTTTTTTATCTGTGCTATAAGTTAGACGTTGCTTCGTACCAAATTTCAAGATTCTGAGTTCACGGTAAGTACCGTGTAGGTTTTGAATTTCATTGCGAGTGGTGTCTAAAGCGGAAATTTGGCATTCGGCATGATCGGCTGTATTGCGCTGGCTTTGAAGTTTGATTTTTTCGTAGCTCAAAGGAACAGTAGAGTAGAGTATTTGATATAAATTCCAGCTTGATACATCTACGCGTTCCAAACAGACGGACGGACAACAAAGTGATTTAGAGCAGCGATATTTCTTTGTCAGATGTGCGCGCCAGGGGTTTGAACTCTGTATCTCCGTGTTAGAATCCACGGTCTTTACCGGTCGGTCATCGCTGCTTGGATTCATATCTAGTTTAAATTTATTACGAAAATCAAGTTAATTCGAATTCAAATTTCGATAAACTTAAGATAGAGGTTGAAGTGCTACTTTATATTTATATATTTATATTTATATTACAGATATTTATCATATCTACGTTTTTATACACTTCTGCGTATATTACCTATTATTATGTTTATTATGCGTCTTTTATATTTGTTTTATAATCCTCGTTACTTACATATTTTATATAGTTTGTATTTGTTACTTTCTGTGTCACAATTTTTGTTTTTTTTTCCTCCTTGTAACATTTAGTTACTGTTTCTTTGTTACCGCCTTCATTGATCCAGAATGCTCTAAGCATAAAGTCCGCCTTTTATCCCATGCTTTTGTACGGTAGAAAAGTTTAAATAAATAAACAAATTGTTTTTTCTTTTTCCCAGGACTTGTCTGCGTGGTGTGCGGGGACACCAGCTCCGGTAAACACTACGGCATCCTCGCTTGCAACGGCTGCAGTGGCTTCTTCAAGAGATCCGTCAGACGGAAACTCATTTACAGGTAAATTTCACTTATGCAAGCATTTTTCTCCTAGACTATATAAGCCTTAGCGCACCCAAAGCGGATGACGGTCAGCTGATGGCCGTATAACAATAACAAACATCAAGTGTTAGTAGTGAATATTATAAAGTGTATTATTAAATATTATAAAAAATATATAAAAAAAATTATAAAAAATGTTACCCAGGATGTTAATTAACCATTTCAATTCATTTCATTTATAACTGGCGATTCCGTATAAATGAAATTCATATTTAAAAGTATTGTAAGAAGTGATGTTTCTGTAGACGGACTATCTTTTGTCGATTTCGCCTGCATGGTTCAAGCATTCTTATTTCTCTTCTTAGCGTGTGTAATGCTCATGGAAGAATTTCATAATGTATTGTGTGACCAATAAGTTCACGCGATAGTTTTTTTGTAAATGCTACTTCATTTCTGCAACAGACTGTACATATTTGTAAGCTATAGACAAATACAAAGCTTTCTATAGCGCGGTAGATATATAGAATACGTACCGCGCTATAGAAAATCCATATTGGCATCCAAAAACGTATGTACAGTTAGCGAACCAACTCTAAACAACAAGTTTTCAAAATTAAAAAAAAAACCCCAAAACTGATGTGACTCAAACGAATAAGAAAGATAAGATTATTCATGAAATACTAAGAAAATTCATTAGTAAGTTAAGCAACGTCGTCATCAAGAACAAAAGGCAGTTGACATAATTTAAAATCGAGCAAACAAGACACAAATGTTGAAATCGAGGCTTCGTGTGGTTCGGGCTAATGTTCATATTGCAACTGTCCAAATAGCAATTAAACGGTCCAATTTCAAAAATAGCGTTATAGGTTTACGAAGTGTTGTTGTGCATTTTATTTTTTTAAACAAATTTTTTCTTCTTTCTTCTTGAATGGGAGTTTTTTCGCTGTCTTTTTTCAGTAAAACACACTAACCTAACGGGCACGTAAAAGTCATCTGAAAAAAATTAAATTATTTGATTGAATATAAAAAAAAATCTTCCTTCCTAATATAATAAATCGCTACTTCATATTATAAATTTGAAAGTAACTCCGTCTGTCTGCTACGCTGTCCCGCTTAAACTACTGAACCAATTTTAATGAAATTTAGAACACAGATGGAGAGGACCTTGGGAAAGGACATAGGATGGTTTTATCTACCTACCTACGGAAACTTATAAAACGGGTCCACGCGGGCGAAGCCGCTGGCAAAAGGCTAGTATTATATAAAAATCTTCCTAATATGAAATTGACACCAAGATATTTTTTCTCCTTTCTTGCTTATCTATGTAATTAATTCAGGTTGCACTTCAGTATAATTCAGGGCTTATGCACTAATAATTCGTAATTTAGCGCTGCGGAAAACGGACGTTTTTCGAGCTTGGGTAGCCGCTAGCCGTGGTAGTGCATTCTTACGGCGTGGCACGGGTGCTTTTCTTATCGTAAGTATTTCTGATCGGTCCGAGTGTGGTTACATACTCGTATTATTGTATAAGAAGTCCCTTGCCTTCACGTGAAGGTTTCGGTCGCGTAATCCTCGCAACTGAGGTTTAGTGTAGAGTCGTCGACGGTGACGTAGGCCCCCGTGGCGGCCATAAAGTGCAAGAGTGCACCGACCACTCGGAGTGTGAGTGAGTCCAGGTTCCCTCGACTCGACACATACGCAGAACCGCTTTAGAATTCCCATAGGAAATCATTTAGGTTTAATTATTTTTGTTCCTTTAACTTATACCTACTGACTGATTGGTGAGCGCTTTACTGTGCCAGTACTCGGCATTCCTCGGTAAGTAAGCTCACGTCAGCTCATAGTCAGTTTCTGATAACAACTTTGCATTTTGTGTGTACGTGTGTCCATTTTCATTTTGTTTCATTTGCTTGTGGCGTCGGGCCGCCGAACCTGCGTTGCACGCCACAGTTCTATTATTTCTTGGAAAAAGGTTTCAATCAAAAAACTTAATTTTAATAGCAACAAGCGGCCGCCCGCGAGTTCGTCCGCGTGGACTTTAGTTTTAGATTTTCCTATAATAAAAGAAGCCTAAGTTACTCCTTATTACGTCAGCTACCTGCTAGTGTAAGTCCTGTAAAAATCGGTCAAGCCATTTCAGAGATTAGCTGGAACAAAAAGACAGACAGACATACAAAAATTGTAATAATGTTATTTTAGTATATGTAGCGTATATACATTCATATGCATGTAGTAAAAAGCGGTTAAACTAATTACAAATAGACACCCAATTTTATTAATTTTTATAGATAACAATAATAACATTCGCTATGACAATAGTATAGAGTAGTTCTTGTGTATTAACACTAATACTAATAAATAATATTTTTTTTCTCAACAAGGGTCATCTATAAACGGTATTTGATAAAAAAAAATTCTTTGATATTCTTTCTAGGAGACAGCCTCCGTGGCGTAGTGGGTGATGAGCCGACTGCGAAACGTGAGGTCGTGGGTTCGATTCCCACCCAGGACAAATATTTGTGTGATGAACATGACTATTTGTTCTGTGTCTGGGTGTTAATTTATCTATTTAAGTATGTATTTAGAATTATATAAGTATGTTTATCAGCTTTCTGATTACCATTTTTTTTTTTTTTAAGTAGGGAATGCTGTTACGCACCTTCTCGACCTCTGTCGAGGGGACAGAGGGAGGTGTGTGGGACTCCCCCCTGCCGTTACGAGGCAGGGGTATACCCACTAAACCCTACTGCGCTCCTCCATCGCCATCGTGACGATGTCGTGGGAAATCGGCAGAGCCTTTGCTTCCACAACATCGTCGGCGACTGCCTGCCTATCTTGGCAGGCCCTACACGCTCCCCTTATGGGGAGGCTACAGGAATGACCGGGAGCGCCAGGTCATTCCTGTCCATCAGTGATGGCCTGTGCAATGCAGGTGGAGGCACCCCCGTACCTCCAACCTGCAGGCCACCACCGGGGGGAGGGAGAGAACGGTCGTATTGCCGTCTTCTCCTTCCCCTTCTACGTTTGCGGAGCGGGGGTTGGGACGGATCGTCCTCTCGCTCCCGCTCCGCCGCCTCCTTATGCGAGATTACTTCCTCGCAGAAGGAGGCAACGGCTTTCCAGCCTCTTTCGCTTCCGAGCATGGCCCTAACGATGCTCGGCAGCGAAAGGTCCCGGCCAACAAAGCTTTCTGATTACCATAGTACAAGCCCTGCTTAGTTTGGAATCAGATGGTGTTGTGTGAATTGTCCAAAAATATTTATTTATTTATTATTTATTTTAAAGTATTAGTTGAAAATATCTATATGTATGGTTATGTTTCGTATGTTTATGTTTGTGTAAACGTATGTATGTATTTCTTATTCCTATTTTGAATTTCCCCTTATATTATTCACTTATAACTATTGCGCTAACTTTCTAATTGTTTTTCTTTACTAAAGCCTACCTCATATTTTTCACCTTCACCCAGGGTTGACTGGAAGACAATGCCTTAAGGCATTAAGGTTTAACCCTTTGTAACTCCTAGTTTAAGGTGTTTGCAAAAAAAAAAATATAGTAGCAGTAGAACATAGATTTCCTCAAATTTCCTCTCATTCACATTTCAGTGGATTCAAACAAACACAGTCACCACAGTTGGCAATAGTTTCAAAACAGATGTCGTACATGATTCAATAAGTCACTGGCCCAATTCGAACTTCATTTGAACAATGAATTGTGACAGTTTTCGCCAAATATTACAGTTTTTGGCTGTTGGTTCAAGTGGTGTGCATCCGTGTTACAGGATGTTTGTTCGTCTGTTCATAGTTCTACGAGCGCACCTGTGACCTGTTTGTTTGATTCGGCTTTCTCTTTTCATTATTTTCGTTAATGAACGTTTCGGGATCGATAATATATTTAAATCATCTTTTTCTTTATTTTATTTGGAAGTTAGAATCTATGTTACTATTTATTTTTTATTTTTAAGCATACATTTTTTATGGATCATTTTTGAAGTCCCCACCAACCCTCATTGGAGCAGCGTGGTGGAGTAAGCTCTAGGCGTCCTTAATAGTGGGGGGAGAGACCCGTACCCAGCAGTGGGACGCAAAAAGGGTTGTAGTCAAATTTTTTGAGTAAACTTAATTAAAAATAAAGAAACGTGTTAAATATTTTATGAAAGTTCTCAAAACATTGCTTCAATTGAAAAAAAAATTGTAAAATCACATTTGAGTTAAATTCACTATCATGCAATACGATAAAACAAGCATTGGTTGCAACATTCAAAACTTATCCAAACAAACAGTAGCAGATCTTATATTAATTTCAACTCAGTCACTTGCCCCATCGTAGCGATACAACAAGTGAATCCCGGTAATCCCTATCAAAAGCTGCTGGTAAAAAATATTACAAGTCGCATCTGTAGCGAGGTTCAGCCAAAAATGACAATGGGGGAGCTGATGGCACTTGAACCACGATTGAGCTCACTTAATCCATGGTGAGCATATTTATAATTCTTCTTGCATCTGCGGCCTTTTGGTAGAGTTCACGGTAATTTGTGAAGCGTTTGATACAGCGGATTTATTGTAGAATCATAGGTGACTATGAATAATGATGAATAATACGAGTACATTTAGTGATCAGAGAAATGTTGCGATTTTACGCATTAATGTTTCGGTAACTAAATTACAGCCTATAAAACTATGTATAGGAACGCAACTATGTTCAGCAATGTAATACTCGTATTATGTCTAACAGAATATTTTCTTACCTTACAGAAAATGTCAGTAGTTTCTGAAATACAAGTACTTATAATACCATTGTGATTTTATACTTGTCTTTTGTCCTGATTATTTAGTTTCCACATTGATTTGCAACGCTTTGTTATTATAACATATTTTCTATCTGCGGCTTCAGCTGTTTCTTTCCATTTTCTGGCCGTGTTTACCCATAAGAATGAGATATACCCCAGGTAAAAAGTTGCTTATGTTACAGCCCTCCATATAATCAGAATCAGGCCAATCCGTAGCAGCTTTGCGACATGGAAGAAGCACAAACAAACAAACTTTACCATTTATAACAATAGTAACTAAAGATGAACGTTTATTTATATATAAAAATAAATAAAAAAACTTTTTATTGATAAATGAAAATCTTATTTTTTCAATATTTTACTATCGGTTTTTAATGCCGCTATCGCTTCATCTTTAGCTTGTTAAAATGTCCATACCCTAATATCTCTCAAATGTAGGGCATTTGAATGCAATTCAATTTAATTTACGTTTTATGGCAAGTGCTTTTTCTTTGGTCTTCACTGTTTAGCCTTTTATTTTATTTCATTCAAAAATAACGCGAGGAAAAAGAGGATAAAAAAGGGCAAAACGTAATTTGCTTACAGTTACATATTTAAAAGCAGGTTTTAAAAATTTTGTGGGCAGATTACGTTTTAATTAACGTAATTTAAATTTAGAAAAATGTTTCAGAACGCTTAATGTAAATCCGTTATTTTTTTAACTATTACTCTCGAAACTCAGAAATTTTTCTTTTTGCAGCTTTTGACAAAAAGTAATAACTAAGAATTTGTATATATCGGAATAGGAAGATCATTACTTTATTGATCAGAAATCATTAAAAAAAGTAAAAATGTTTTTTATAGAAAGCTATGGTTTGCTTGTTTTGTATTTGATTTATGTTTAGGCAATCTTACCAGCACATCTAAAACACTTTACTCTTAAGGGTAGATTTCATAGATAATATTAAAAACAGTTTAACATTTGGTCCTCTCCACTCCCGTTACAATTAATTCGCCACCCTTAATGTTATTAATATCACGAGGCACCCCATGATAGATGGTCAAGTGTGACATGTGGTTCTTTATTCACAAATTGATTTGTGAAAATCTCTTTTGCTATCTGTACAGATTTTGTTGAATAGATTTTTTGTTGCTCTTATTTAGGTTAAGTCTTGCGATTTAATTTGGTTATATCGGTTCATTTTGTTAGTTTTATTGTAAACTCAAAATTTATCATTTAAGTACTTATTTAGTATTCTACGTTTTGTATGTACAACACACTTGAATTGTATGTATGAATAAAGGAATCTTTGAACTTAATTATTAGTAGCATCAAGACGTCCAAATCCTTTAAAATTTTGCATGCGTATTGAGAAAGGATGACAATTAATGACAATATAATAATTTATGGTCCAAAAGCTCATAACGTTCTTCGCGTATATATTTTTAGCTATTAGGTTTTTATACCTAAATCACCGACATGTTATGTCAAATCGCCAAAATTTTTGCTGCAGTTCAGCCTATTATCTATTTTAATTGATGATTCTTATTTATTTATTATTTCTGTATTTTTCCAAAAAAAGATTTTATCTAAAGAAAACGGGACAATCGCCACATCAGATTATTTCGGGGTTTCACAGGGCTCTATTCCGAGACCGCAACTCTTCCGTAGAGCCCCCTCTTCTCAACACGAATTGCAACAAATGTCAACCTAACCTAAGCCTATTATATGACGGATTACGCGTAATGAAATATCTTTAATCTTTATTAGTTTCTGTGCCAGCAGATATTTGTTGGCATTCACTTTGATTGAGTAGTTTTTCCTCTTCAGGAGGGATTTGTCCACTTTGATTGCTTTCTCGTAATACGTTCGGTAATTTCTTTCTTATGTTTAAGAAAATACGTTAAGTACATCGTCTCCAAGATGAACACAGTATGACATTAAATGTTTTTTTTCTCGTTATACCTACGTGAAATACTTTTGGCACTTATTTGATGCTCATTTGCAATATTTTATATATATCCTACTTATTTTCTACTCTAACGGCATAAACATACCATTGTTTTCTTTTTTCTTTTTATTAGTCTCGTTGTCAGTAAAGTGTTACATACTCGTATTTACATCATTTTTTAAAATTATTACTGTATAACAAAAACCGTAAATTGAGTTTCATGAACCAAAATGAATTGAGATATGCGGTAGGGGCCATGTGTGTTGCTTTTCGGCATCCTTTTTCCTATAAATAACTAATTATTGTATACAATACCAATATATTAAAACGGGCTGAAGTTTTTCTCCATCTGATCTTTTCTTTAGTTCGGCAATGCTAACTAAAAGTTTAAAAAAACGACAAAGTGAATATGTAATATTATTTTTACACTTTATTTTTTTTCACTAACAGCTGAAAAATTTATTATGATTGCAATAAACAGTACGTTCCTTCTCAGATGTCAAGCGGGAACGGGGCGATGTGTGGTGGACAAGGCCCACAGGAACCAGTGCCAAGCTTGCCGTCTTAAGAAATGTTTGGCTATGGGCATGAATAAAGATGGTAAGTTGTTAAACAAATTTTTATAATATTTTTCTATAAAGACTATACCGATCTGCCGATTGAGGGTCCTTGGATCGATTCCTGGCAAGGTAAGAATAATAATGATGAGATTAAATTTATTTTCTCCATGTAACCATCGACACAGGGATTCAGGGACACAGGGTTGTGAAGTGAAGCGTAGCAAACAAACGTGTAGGCCTTTTTGTAGGCGGTTTAACTAGAATTTACGTGGTTCGATAGATTACATACAATGCTGCTTCAGTATTGAGTTTCGGTGGAAAGGTGCGGTTACAGGCTATATTGATGGCACCAGAGAACATATTAAGAGAGGTTGGCACTCTCAATCTCTGAAGTAGCGCTTCTATTGCTTAAGGACAACCTTAAGTAGTTGCAGCGCTATCTACACACAAATGTAGAAGTCCTTGGGTTGTAGCGACTGCCGACTAAGTAAACTGGATGATTATCTATTCTCCATTAAAATTTTAAATAAACTGCTTAGAATATGTCAGCTGAACTGGCATCCAACGCGCTTATCCATCTCTATCTTTTATAGGAAAGTGCTAAAAAAATAATATCCGTAAGTTAAGATCGCAGGCATAATTAGTTGTAGGATTGTTGGTAAATTTAAAGAAAAACCTGTGATTAGATTAGATCTGAATTTAGATCTAAACACGAATGGATGCATAGAATACTTATAGGTATTTACAATAATTCAATGAGCAGCAGTACAAATGTGCTGATATAACTGTACAAAGCTGTCCCTAGCTGTTCGCGGCGTTCATCCCAACTCCCCAGCCCAGCTTCACGTAATTGACTCGTCGCTGCTCGTGACGTGTCGTGGGCACGTGCTGTGATAGCTTATGACATGTTTCAACGTGCGAAGAAAATGTGATTTTATCATTTATTTAGCTATATTTTTGTTTATGTCTTGCTCATTTCTCCTTTATAACGAGAATAGAAATATGATGACATCCGGTAGATAAACGCAACTTACTAAACTGGCACTAGAGACAGCAAGCTGAAGTTAAAATTGCGTGGCAATCTTTTTAGAAGGACTTACAAGAAACAGCTAAAGAAGGAAAAGGAGGATAAACAGTAAAACTGTGTCAGAAGGATTATATATATGTATATATGACCGTACCGTTTCGGCAAACGCGCTTACACGCGCATATATTATTATGTTACAACTGAAAATGTTAAATCTTGATGTAAAATTTGATGTCGAAATGTCAACAAAAAATCGTGACATTGTATACTTAAATAAAATCAAATTAAGTGAATAAGAAAACGCATAAGCTAATTGAAGGGAATCGGCAACATTAAAATCACATCTCCATCTACGTCGCAAACAAAGAAATATTAATAGGGATGATACCAGCAAGGGGTACAAAACCTTTCAAACTACACGTGGCGCCACGTGCCACCAACCGCTCCGTATACAAATTATGGCTTACGCCCGTACTGCCCTTAAAAGTTCCTACTTAATTTTTCGAGTTAAGTCGTGCATACGTTTGTTGGCTTAGCCCAATAAGTTCCGCCGGATTGATCGTGGTGTAAAAATTTAAATGATGGGCCATGTTCTCTAAAAGCTCTCTGTTTGGCTTTACAGCCCTGTGACCATTGAATGTGTGTCAGTTATGGATGTCGAAATACTTATTGACTTGTCAAAACATTATTAGTATTATTACCATAGTCTTGGGAATGTTAATATTTGCACGCTCTTTCAATAAACAAAAGGCCGCCGCAATGGCCGCGTCTATACAAAAATATATGGACATCAACAGCACGTTAAATAATTACTCAGTTTTCTCGTTTTCTGGGAATCCAACCCATGTTCCTTTTCATACAAAACTGTCGTAATGCAATACGGGATTAAGATACTGAAATTTTCAATAATATTAGTGTGATGTCATTGATTCATAACCTTTGGCTTTGACGTTAATTCCCTGGATCAATGGAAGCGGAGCCTGTTGTGAGATGCTACTGATGTTGATACTTTGGCACTTGTTTGCGACAAACGCTGAGATACACAAGGTGCAAGAATATGCTAATTCTTAGGACTACTTATTTCTGCACTTTGGCGTGAAAACAATGGGGTCATGTGCATTATCCAAACACTCATCCAAACATTTACTATAAACGGTAACAGGTAAATATAAAGTAACGGAGTCGTTAAGTCAAATGAAACAATCAATGGAAACATGTCTTAATTCTACATTTATTTTAACATATTGGTTTCTATAAACTTATCGAATTATCGGTTCTCAAAGTTCCTTCCCCATAATCGTCTTTAGCACCAATCTTGTGGCTCGTACTCTCAGCTCTTTATACCTTATTAAGTTCAGGCATTACTCAATCCTTACATGTTCATTGTTGTTTGCTACTTGTCCCATTGTTAACGATAACAGCTGTCATATCGCCTCTGGCTAGTTTCACATTTTTGTTCTTGATGAAAAATTATAAAAGGTATTCACTCTACGACAAATTTCTATACGACTATAGGAGAGAATAATAGATAAAAAATAGGCGGTAATATGAGGCATAAGAAAATATTGGTGAAAGATTTCAGGTAAAAAATAATTTAAAATTATGTGAAGAGCATAAGCGAAAATTACCAGGCTGGTATAAGACCGTTTGCTTGAAAAATGAGTGATGTTTAGCATCCAATTGCAGGCGCGTTTTTATACTTCGGAGGGTCCCGGTTGTTATCAACAGAACAGTTGTTAAAACTTGCCGCTGGCCTTATGGCCAATTGTTTTTTTTTAGAATGGATTAAGTTTTACTCTTATTTTGACGTATTGGTTTCTACAAGGCGTAACAAATTATCCTTAAATTCTCTTTCCCATAATCGTCCTTAGCACCAACAATGTGGCTCGCACCCTCAGCTCTTTGTACCTTATTAAATTCAGGCATTACCCAACCCTTTATGTTCGGTTTATTGTTGCTTATGCTACTTGTCCCATTGTTAACGATGACCGCTGTCATATCGCCTCTAGCTTTAAATGTGTCGGCTTACAAATTGTCGTTGGTGAGAAATTATAAAAGCTTTTTGTGTCCTACTGGTAAGATTCTAGATGTAGACGGATATTTGAAAACGACGGAAAAGGAAAAGATCGGTCAGGAAAAGATAAAAAGAACAGATAATAGGGATTTTACAGTAGGCTTCAGATAAACATTAAAACACATTCTATGTATAACTTGTGCCTCCCCACAGTCATGCTGCATAATAAATACCATTGTACCTGAAAATTTATTTAAAACAGGGCTGGAGTTTTTTTCCGCCCGCTTTTTCTCCTAGCCCATATTATAAGCCTTAGCGCACCCAAAGCGGATGACGGTCAGCCGATGGCCCTCCAACAATGACAAACATCAAGTGTATATTATTACCCAGGATGTTAATAAACTATTTCATTTCAAACTATTTCATTTCATTTCATTGTTATATTTATTTGACTACAAAATATTTTTTTTCGTACGAGTACATTCAAAAGTAAATTTTTAAGCATATTTTTGTATAATTTACCTAAAGTGACGTTCAAATTTCTCAAATAACTAGAAGAATGAATAATTACTACAAAAATAAATATATCATCATCATTTTAATTTCAAATTTTCCCATAACGAGTCACCGCAATTATCGAATCCATAATGCCCTTAAGCCGAATCTAATCAGTCGTTGGGCAAAACCACGCCTTCATTATAATGAATGCCACATTCCCACAAATATAGATAATTAAGCAAAAACTACAAAGCTGTGGCCCTCGGGCGTTCACACTTTACATTCAAATGAGCACCCCTCATTGTGGGACGTTTAACCGCTCGCGTATTAATTTGAAAATCTGTTTCATGAACTCTCTTTTAAGTCTTATTTCTTTCACCTATTTATTTTTTCAGTTATAATTAATTCATGAAACATAGTAAGTGGACACGTGGGAGTAGTTGTTTTTCGAATGATTCTATATATATATATATATATATATAATAGACAGAATATATGAATGAAATATAGAAACAATCAATATCTTTATCAGATTCTTGGTTAAGTACAGTTATAAGACCATGAACCATATTATAAGATGTTTGTTTCAACCTAATGGGTACAGTCATTTTAATTTTTAATCTTTAAATCACATTCTGGATTTCATTATTAAATCGAATCGCAAATGGAAAGTTACGAACTTTGAAATTGAAAGAGACGTATTCAAAGTAGTATAACAAGGCAAAGTGATTTCATTAGAACAACTCTGGAACAGTAAACAAACAAGGATCCCGGTCAATCAAACTCCGAACTCCCAATTTCCATTTGCGCGATTACCATAACCTACGTGTGCTTTAACAATGGAATGTTGATCCAATTGAACACGAAAAGAAACTGACAAAAAGATGTTTGAAAGTAATGAGGGCGTAGTAGCGAACCCTGTGGCACTGCCGACAGGATTCCGCCTTTATTGCTTTAAGCGTTGGATTATTTTGCTCCCGGCTGTCTCCCGTGAAAAGGAAAGCTTAATTCGGTTACACTTTGAGATGTCGACGCGACAATCTCATTATTCTCGGGTGTTGGGATGCTGCTTCACCTTGTCAAAAGCCTCATCCTGTACATACGACCGTGCGGTAATTAAAGCTTCCCCCTAATTGTCAAGTTCCGTTGCTAATTTGTATTGTTGCTTTGTCTTGAGATAATCTAATTTTCTTTACATTTTATTTCTTTCATGTTTCTTCAATTTCTTTCGTAATTCTTTATCGTGATATGAAATGAAACATTATACAAATTTAATAATTTAGTGTTTTTTATAACATTGTTCTAAGCAGTAATGAACTTCATAAACTAGTAGGTACTTCTTTACGATAAAGCTTAAGAAATTATAACAAATATATTGCTAGGAGGCAGAGAATTAAAGATTCATTTGTAAAATTAAATGCTAATGGGGTGATTTCAGGATTTAATCCTCGACTGTACCGTCTCTAGATCGCTTTAAGTTTGGACTCATGAAGTACAGTTAGCGACTAAATGTTTTTGTTACGAAAGTATTCTGGTGATCCTAATAAAAAAGTTTCTTTCCATCTATATTCAATTTCTCGTTTGTTTTATTAACTTCCATGTGGCAGGCGTTTAGAAATCAGATACGAGTATCTTTCGCAAAAATTATTTACGAAATATAGAAACAGAAAACATAAAATTTCCCTTTTTCTGTCTTAATTT
This sequence comes from Pyrgus malvae, assembly GCA_911387765.1. Lineage (NCBI taxonomy): Eukaryota > Metazoa > Arthropoda > Insecta > Lepidoptera > Hesperiidae > Pyrgus > Pyrgus malvae. The sequence goes on from OU426969.1 coordinate 12,533,667, forward strand.
ATATATAATCTGTGTGTTTTATGCATGAAATACAATTATTATTGTATTAAAACTAACGAACTAAAATAATGTTAACATATTATTATACGTTATTATAATTATAGGTTAGTTTTGTCTTAATGTCATTTTTTTTATCTTTTTTTCCACGTGAAAAATATTTAGCATTAAGATGGATCCAAAATTAATATAATACATACATAATTAAAAATATTTTGTTATAAGATGTTGGCAGTTTACAAATAATTTCATTTGTGGATTTAATTATCTGTCAAAATAAAGTAATTTTGTCTATGGCTGTACACAAAATCCGACATCGTACCCTAACACTTAACTGTTTATACCGGAGTTAAAGCTATAGACACTGATTAATGCGATTTTAATCCTTGCACACAACCCCTAAATCCTACCCTGTATTAATGTCCCGTCGACCCCGAAAGGTCACATCTTCAACCATCGCCATTCAAATGTAAACTGTACCACATTTCAATTGAGTTCAAAATCCAATTACCGATACATCTTTATCAATTGAATAGAGATCCGTCAGAAAGGATTTCTAACTTTTAAGGCGTACGAGTATGAGTTCAAACTCAAAAGGCTTAGGGTCGTGTTTCCGACTGTCAGAGTTATAAATTTCCTCAACGGTTATTCAACATAATATGAACTTAAAGATGAAGGTTATAAGGACCAAAATGTATTTCTACGTTTACTGGGATCAATAACCAGTGAACCCAAATCACTTGGCAGATAACATGAACGAGAAGGATAGTATAAGATTTAAGTACGAAAGAGCGGGATGGAAGGATGTCAGTGAGTTTTGCTTCAAATAAATGGTTTAAGGGATGCCAGCAGATGAGGCCCGCACCTGATCTACTTGATTTTATTTTTCAATTATGGCGGAGTGTTCCTATTGAAAGGGTAATTTTATTTTTGGCGCGTTCCTCTTTGAACAAAATTCTTTCCTGATAGCGATATAAAAAAGGATTTCTTTTCAAGGCATCTAAATAAAGCAGATTCCTGAAGAATTTTAGAACAAGTGTTGCTTTCGGTATAGGTTAGGTTTAAAAAGTATATTTCTTATCTTTTAAAAAAACTTTGCTAGCCAGTCCCTACATATGATTTAAAATAAATAAAAAATATAGTAAAGTTTAATGTGAGCTGTTTATAATTAAAGTACTTAATTAATTATCCATTTATTTATTATCGTCAAAACCCGCAGAGGTTTAAAAAGTATATTTCTTATCTTTTAAAAAAACTTTGCTAGCCAGTCCCTACATATGATTTAAAATAAATAAAAAATATAGTAAAGTTTAATGTGAGCTGTTTATAATTAAAGTACTTAATTAATTATCCATTTATTTATTATCGTCAAAACCCGTAGACGTTTGATAATAAATACGATTAGTAGGTGCGTAAAGCGGGTTTTGACGACCCGTGTGGCACAATATTTGCCATACCGGACTGCCAATCGAGGGGTCCCGGGTTCGATTCCCGGCGAAACATAAATTTGAATGTTGAGTTTAAATTTCTGTTCTCGGTCTGGGTGTTTGTGTTCCTGTCTTTGTCTGTGTCCATGGTACCCACGACGCAGGGTATTAATTACTTTACTGTGGGGCTATGAATGTGTAACGTTTATTATTTATTTTTTAAATTTTTTAAATTCTGCGTCGTGGGTACCATGGACATAATTTATACACAATTAAAAACCCTACCTAGGTGAGGGTACCTAAATTAATATGAATATAAATATTAAGTATTGGTAAGTACCAGGTAGGTAAGAATCTAGGTATATTATTATGTTTTCAGGAAAGAAATTTCTGAAAACTCTTCAGTTTAACGAAATATATTTTAAATAAGACCTTCGTTAATTGTGAAACTGTATTCGCTGATGTAATTACTGAACATGGCTGCAGAATTCCGTAAAGGACTGAAAAATAACCAACAAAAATCGAAGCAAAAACGAATTGCGTCGAAAAAAGTAGACATCACAGCGCAGCACACAACTATCAACTATCTCGCTCACACCAATGCAACTATTATAATGTACATCCCTGTTGCTCACGACACCGGAAGTGAGACCTCAAAGATGGCTGCGGCCGGATGTGGGAGGAGCCATTTGATTTATAGCAAGGGTAGTCTGGGTTACCGCTGACTGTAGTTTGTAAATAAGAGACTTGGCATATCCCTGATGTAGATATTATTTGTTGTCTAGCATATTTCTTCGCTATACTTATTTAGTTTTCAATGAAATTATACGATAGGTTTTTTTATTTGAATGGAGTAGCAGAAGAGCATGCAGGCCACGTGGTGTTAAGTAGTTGCTGCAGCCCATGGACTTCTACATACAACCTCAAACAAGCATAGGTAAGTCCTGTCTAAGGTCGTATGCAGTTGCGCTGTTACTCCGGAGGCTGGTGGTCGCCTCATGTAAGTGTGGCCGGCAACTGCACCTTTCCACCGAAACACAATAGAATTGGTTCACGGCAGAAGTGGGTACAGCGGTGATACTTCCCCGAGCGAACCATAATAGTTCTACCACCTATATACAGAGTACCACTTATAGGGAAGCTGTAAGCCTACAAAAAATTCTCCTGGTTCTATTTGGTTCTAGTAACAGTTTGAGGCTCTACTACGGTTAACAAACCTAATATACTAAGTAGATACCTATTTTACTTACTAAATAGGTATTTTACAAGAATTTAAAGACTATATTTTATAACAAGGAAAAACGTAGTTGTACTGTAGTAGTCACAGTTATTTGAATATATATATGTATGCACCTAGGTACCAAATAAAAAGTTAATGAAATGTTGAACGTTGACAATTGTATGGATTGAGGACTGATTGTTTTATGCCAATAAAAGTATGGCTGCAACCCTTTTTGCGTCCCACTGCTGGGCACGGGTCTCTCCCCCTTAGTGGGGAGGCCTGGAGCTTACGCCACCACGCTGCTCCACTCCAATGCGGGTTGGTGGAGATGCGGGTTAGTGACGAACCCGCTGTCGGATGTGCTCTATCCGCTCATAAGGCCTCCGACAAGATTTAACGACTGTTACGACAACAACCAGGCCCGACGGCTTAACGTGCCCTCCGAAGCACGGAAACGCGCAAGAATTTTTTTGCCACTAGCGGTCGATAAAAGTATAATAAGTATAGGTAATCACTTTACCACTAAAGAAATAACGGAACAGACACCTACTTTTTCATATACAACGGCGTTTACCTTTTAAACCCTTCGGAAGATGACTAAATGCACAAGACAATAAAAGTAAGTTAAACCCTAGCCAATTACTATATCGTTTCACGTACCGGAAGGGCAATAAAAGAAATTGAAGTGGAGTCGAAGACGAAAAACACGACCATTACGCTTTTATGGCCAGCAATTTAAATAAAGTAGGAGGTATCTATGAATATTTGAACATCGAATGCCTCCTTTTGCCGCTATCAAGAAGAGCGGAAAAGGTGCATTGCAGCTGCGGAACTCATCTAAGGAAAACCGTCAAGTTTGCTTAAATTAGAAATAGACTCTCTAAAAACTAGAAAATGCGTCGTCAGACCATAACTTTAAGCATAACTAATAAATAAATAAATAAAAATGAATAATGTTTCACACTCATAGCCCCACAGTAGGGTAGATAAAGGTACTCTGTGTCGTGGGTACCACGGGTTTCGCCGGGAATCAAACCCGGGATCCTTCGATTCCGATTTCCAGTCAGGCATGGTCACCATTGCGTCACGACGGTCCGACTACCGTTACAGGAACGTTGACTGTGTTTCTTCGTTGAAATAATAATGAATGTGACACGGTCAGCGAAAGCTGAAACTGGTTAGAATATTTATTGTAATTAAGCACCTAATTAGTTGGTTATTAGTTAGTTATGAAACGCCGACGAGAACACCTATTGGAAAAGGTTGGTTAATTTCTATTCCATGGATATTCTCGCAGAAATGTCTGCACGGATGCCGAAATGTTGACGCCAATGTCATTACAAATTTTGTTTGAAGACTTCTTCAGGAAGCCAAGTGCTTAGATAGTAATAAAATAATTGTTTGTTCACAGCGGTACAAAATGAGCGACAGCCGAGGAACACTGCCACCATCCGTCCAGAAGCTCTGAGAGACATGGACCAAGAGAGGGCGCTGAGAGAGGCCGCTGTTGCAGTGGGTGTTTTTGGGTGAGTAGTACCTAATAGTAATAACAGATGTTGTGTAGAATTTTTCGCGTCAACTTTTTAGTTGTACATATGACCTTCTTCCATGAGCACATCATACACTCTAAGCACATAAATAAGAATGCTTAAAGAGAGTTGGCGAAAATCCACCAAAATAAGCTACACTACTTTTAAACCCTGTTTGAAGGTACATAAATTAAGATAAGCGCTGGATGTTGAGATGACTACTTATTCAACACAAAAATATTTTTTCAATTCGAACCAGTAGCTCCTGAGATTAGTGCGTTCAACCAAACAATTAAACTCTTCAGCAATGTATATTATTACCTATGTAAATAGTGCACGGCATGCGCACGGCCTGTTGCTGGAACTTGGCCTGCGCACTACCGTGCGCTTAGATAGATTATTCTAACCAAACTAATTATGTCAACGACACAATACAAAGAGATACTTATATCTCTATTGTGACAACGATGTCACTCAACTTTGCATTTTTCTACCAAAGGAAGTTCTAAACAGAAAGCCGTAAATAGATACAATTAAAATTTTCGATAGGCGTTTGTCGTCAATATGCTAAGGTATCTACGAGTAGTCCTTGTAGCTTCGGGATTAAGAATAGAGCTACGGTATCCCCTGCCTGATCGTTAAATGCGACTAAAAGGGGGCTTCCGGGGTTGCGGGCGGTGAGAGTGGGAGCTCGACCCGTCCAGCCAGCAGCCCCGGCAAGGACCATCGAGAAGCATCGGAAGGTCCAGGAGAGCATATCTGCTCTCCCAAGGATGGGCCCCTTCCAGGGCGCCGCATGTGGAGGACACCGGTGCGTTCCACGGGAGATCCCGGAGTCCTCCCCCAGCGCAGAGGCAGGCCACCGAGGGGGTTTTAGTGAGGTCAAATCCCACATAACCCGGTATTCTCTCCCCCAAGGCTTTTGAAGGTTTCCCGCCCGATACCAAAAAAAAATATTTATGTTTTTGCCCGATCATATACAAGTTCCAAATGTATGTATGTTATTGAGTTATTACCTAATGGCACGGACTTAACTCAAGTTTTTGGGAGCATGTGAGGAAGATTCATTAGCAGCAAGTAAATAGATACATATTTTTATTGAATATCTAAGCCTTCTTGAGGATTTATCTTTCTAAATTTTATAATACTACCTATTCGTGTATGGTCATGACTTCAGTATGTTACATTGTTAATATACTTTCGCCAAACCGCATTGCGATCGGGCACTGTAAAGGCACGAGGATCCCAGCTATTCATTCTAGCTGAATAACCAAACAATGTAGCAGATATGCAGTCTTCTTTGAAGTAGAAAGTAAATTCAAATAAAATACGTAGTCTGCATCATAGGATATTTTCAAAGAAGGGAATTAGAATTGACGTAAGAATTTTTGTGATATTTTCTTCAATAGCGTTTCGAAAATCTTTTATTTTTGCAATAATTAAGTGATGTATGAGTCAACATAAAGTTTCGTTCGTCAGTTTTTCGTACGTAAGAAATAGGTATCTAATGCTTAAAATGTTTTGAAACTTAAAAAGGAAAGTAAGATAATTTCATTGCTCAAACAATATTAAATTCAAGTAGATATAGAAAGAAAGAGTTGGCATTGGGATCAAATCCCTCTCGTTGATCAAAGGTTGGAGTAGCATACCTCGTCGCTTTATTAGCTTTGTTGAGAACTGTGTTCTAATTAAAGAAAATCTATATATTAATCTATATATAATTGAAATTATATGCAAGTTAAGTAAGAATTTTGCTTATTTTGAAACAGTTGCATGGCGGTCTGACATCACAGCAGATCAAATCCCTCACGTTGATCAAAGGTTGTAGTGGCATGCCTCGTCGCTTCATTGATTTTGTCGGGAGAAGTTGTAAGCTCGCTGAAGGGCTAGATAAAATTTGAATAGATAAAGTTTGATACCCGTCTGCGAGAAATATTAGAAGCTGCTGACCCGACAAACATTGTCCTTTCTAGAGTAGCTAGAATGTAAACTATAAAATATAAAAAGTTTAAGTTGTCAAAGGTATAATACTACTACCCGGATAAACCTAGGCTTACTCCATCTTCTTGCATTGCTAATTATAGATGAAGAGATTTTTAATTACAGCTGTAAATAAGAGGCCCATCTTTAAAAGTTTTAAGCACACAATTGTAGTGTAGGGTAAAAGAAGTTAACTGATATTGTGTGTGATGCTCGATCGATACCCCTTTTAAATATCAAATAAAAATCGTCTTTCTATGCTATACACTGAGACTAGTGTGGTTCATCTTCAGTAGAGAAATCCTGAATCGGACACAACTGTCACAAGGATGCCACAACGCTATTTGGCACTGAATTGCACCCGTGAAGTTGCTGTACTTTGAGAACAACAACAATGTTTCCCAATTAATTTTCTCTTTTTCATCAGAACTGCTCTCATAAAATAAAACATTTTATAAAAAATCGTTAGAGGTAACATCCAAAAGCATTAGTTCCTCGCCGACGAGCGCGTGCTTCCTCCCGGAAACGCTTTGAGCCTTTCTTTGTTGAATGTACGAACTGGTCAACTGTGTACGTATTTTAATAAATACTAAACCCTTGTCATAATTCTATAGCCACAGCGTCCTGAATATCGAAGCAACTGCATAAAATCTCAGGTAATACTCAGGTTTGCTTGAACTTGTACGTAGATGACTATGGGCTGCAAGCATGCTCAATACTAATCATAAGTTAAGTGGGTTAATCAGCAGGCTTAATTGTCTGAGGTCGTGTGCAGTCTGGACGGAAACCACACTTTACTGAGGTAATAGATGTAGCTGTGGTGTTTCCCTGATCCAACCATGAAAGTTGTAACACTTATTCATATTCATTAATTTATTGCAACCCATGTTATTAGGAATAGATGGTACACATTACATTTTCCTGTGTATACATGGACCCTGTTGGGTACAGCAATTTGGAAAAAAGAGAGAGAAGAAGAGATACTTACTCGTAAGTATACATTTTTTGAGATGGTAAGGCCACAAATTGAACTGCAAATAGTACCGTTGATTCTATTAAGTATAACAAATGAATGCTTTTCACAACGTTCGATGTCACCGCTTGCAAACAATCAGCAAAGTTACTTTGAAGGTTTTCATACCACACAAGCGATTTCTCATCATCAACGGTGCTGTGATTTCAAAGATCATGCAATGGAATACTGGCAGCCTGAATTATTTTAATATTCACAATTCGCGCGTGTGTCTTTAGAATTTTATTTAAAAGTGTAGGTGTTGTGTCCATTAACTCTCGAGGTAGGTTGTAGATTAGTTTGGTAAGCTAGAGTGATACATCGCCTTGTTGAAATCGGTGTAATCGGCTGTATTAGATGTTTCTCATTAAACCTATATCGTTTAGCTTTGGATACTGAAGCTTGGTCTTAACGCTCGACCGCGGTTTGAGCGATGGTAGGCAAATCAGCTAATGAACCGTCCAGCCCCAACCTTTGATCATCGAGCCGACTTGATTCCACTTCGCCTTAACGCAGATGAAGTCAGTTTACCCTTGTATAGTGGTAACTGGTAGCTCTCTTATTATAATCATAATATACTGTTCGCACAAATACATTTTCGCGATGGCCGGCGACGTTACGCTTAATACTTACATGTGTGGTGTAATACTAATATGCGCTGCACAGACAAAACATAGGTACTCGCATAACGATGAAAGACTACATATATGATCCAAAAAATGTTAAAGTTTTGGTGCCAGAGAGAGCCACTGGACTAAATATCCGAAAGTTTTTAACATAGCTATGTGCTCAGTTGAGAAATTCAGAAGTTTTGTATAAGCAAATTGAAAAACAAATAACTCACCATCATCAACAACAACTTTTTGTGTGTTATATATTACTATTTTTGAGAACGAGGCGTTAAGTTCCACTATAGTAAGTATCTACTTTAGTCCTATAGGTATAAGGCAATTGAAACACAACAAATCGGTTATTATTAGAAGTTCTTCAGAGCAGATAGAATATAGAAATATTGCAATATTGCGTAGGCTTTGTCGCGGCTATAATTATTTATAGTTTATTTACAAAGCATTATAAGGTATCGGCCAAAAATAGACTGTGCTGATATTTTCCTTTTTCATGGCGAGCTTACCTTTAATGGGATTAGCAGGAGAATCACTGAACACGGTCGCTGAGTCGTGAACAACCTTTGATCATCGGTCGCCATGACGTCAATTCTGTATCTATATTCTACTAGTTCGTACTTGCGACTTTTTCTTTCCTTCTCCCCGACTACTAGTATAACTGATCTTTGAAAAAAAAAATACGGCCTATAGTATCATGGGCATTGTATTAGAAAATATTGAAAAAGAACCTGGGTACCTATTACTTTTAAAACCGATAAACTAAACAAAAATCTTCATAACGCTCGTTAATTATTTTGATCGCTATTTAACCTGCCTAACCACAAAGGTGAAATATTGAAAAATCCTTCAAAGTGCAAAAAAATGTATCAATGATGAATCATATAGGTATCACTTAATGGAACCCAATCCAAACCATCTCTTCCTTCGAAAAATAGTCGAATTGGTTAAAATTGATTGATCGACTCATCCCAATAACTTCTTTTCTTAGACGATGTCTCTTGGAAATCCAGTCCAAATACTTATTCCCCTCCCTACTTCTCAAATCATATGTACCATCTCAAAACAAAACAACACCAACCAACCAACCAATTTCACCAACCAGGTGCGTTTTTATATCAAGAAACAATATCACTCCAACTTTTTACTCTTCCACTTTTTTTAGTCGCACATTAGGAATCTTGGAAGTATGGGAACTGCGTTCACATACAAGGATGAATACACAAAAACCTACATCAGAAGAGAAACTAAAATTTATCATTTAAATGTAAATAAAAATGCCATGTAAATAGTGTATAATATGTATAAGCTATTTTAATGTAATAATATAATAATCCAGACGCGGTCGCAGCCTTCAATTTTGGCCATCGCCAAGAAATTGGGGGGGGGGGGGGGTCACTAAGAAATTTGGGGGAAGAGGTGTCCCAAATTGGCTTGTTTCGCCTTCCATCTATGCATGACTGATGGATTTTCTGTGACTCTGGGACCGCGCCTGTAATAATCAATAAGTCTCTAGCTTTTGCAAAGCCCAACCAGGGTGTAACACGTGTAACCCTTGCACGGTTTATTTCTGTTGTCAGAACTTACATTTTAACTGTCATAAAAATAAAAAATAAAAATCATCGGTCTGATTAATAATGAAATTGGCCCTAAAAGACCAAATTATTCCATCCCTAAATCCACGAACCAACAAACAACTCCTTCTCCGGTTGTTTTTCCAGACCAATAAAATACCCATAGCGGGTGCTACAAATATTACATTAGCATACCCCATAGATGATTTACTCGAACAACGGTCCGCACTCCCCATGATTGCCAGATTTGACTGCCAAATGCCTGATACTCGTATCTTAGTACCTATGTTATTTTCGATTTGAATATGAAAAGGTTACTGTGAGAATAATAGGGGGAGTGGAGGATAGTAACTTATTAAGTAATAAGTTAATAGTTTTGCCTGAAGGTGGAATAATATTGAAAGTGATTGTAGCGTTTTTATTTAAATGTTATTAAAAACCTATAAAATCGTAAAATTCGTTTAGCGGACATGTAAAGAGCTTAGAGCATCAAAGTCACTGACTCACCCTTCAGGAGAGACGGATTGGCGCCTCGCTTCGATACATAATTTTTGTGCCAAATCTGGTACGGGGAAAGAACGCACACATTTAAATTTTGTCACACATTCACAAATATTCTTTCATCGCTACAGACGCATACATTTCTAAATATGTCAATTGCAATTGACAGCGTCATTTTCTATGCACCGTCAACACTGACACCGACACACACTGACACAATAGTTGTATAACTAGAAGGCACATTGTGCATAGACGTTGGGACGAGGGGTTCGCCCGTAAAGGCCACTCTTCTGACGGGTGTCATGTCATACCTGTCATACCTTGATGCTTTAAGGTAAATAGGCAATGAAAGTAGAGCGTTTTTCTTCGTCTGCTCTTTTCTTCAGTTCACAGGAAACCATACTCAAGGTGTGCTACTTATAACGGCGAACGGACACAGTCACAGTTGTTACTATTTATTGGCAATTTTTATTTGTTCTGTGGTTGGTATTGTAAGGCGATTTATTGATGTTACTTGTATCTTCAACTGATTAGTTTTTTAGAAGCCGTACATTTTTAATCGGCAACGTGTTTACGTTACGTTTGCCCAAGTAGTGACAGATTTCATACTGATTATATCATAGACTTATCTATATATATATAAGAGATTTCCACCCATATATTGACTCATCACGATATCTCTGGAACTATAAGACCTACCGACTTCAAATTTGGTAGGAATATTCCTTTCGCCGAGTAGAGGTCAGCTAAGAACGGATTTTACGAAATTCCACCCGGAAGGGGGGGTATTTCCACCCATATATTGACTCATCACGATATCTCTGGAACTATAAGACCTACCGACTTCAAATTTGGTAGGAATATTCCTTTCGCCGAGTAGAGGTCAGCTAAGAACGGATTTTACGAAATTCCACCCGGAAGGGGGGGTTGCGGGTGTGTTAAGTAATGTTTGTATATATGACATCGCAAAACTCAGAAACTATTCGACCGATTATTATGAAAATTGGTATGTACATGTATTTTTTCACGGAGAAGGTTTATATGCTATCCATTATTATTATTATTTAATATTTAAACGCGATACGGAGTTCGCGGGGTCAGCTAGTAATAGTATAATATACTAGCCGATCTCGCGAACTCCGTACCGCCCACTAATATGGCTATTAAGAAATAGAGGTTGATGGTAGAAGAGTGAAAATTTACCACACCATAAAAAAAATCCATAAAAAAAAATTGTCCAACAATACTCTAAACACTTAGAGTATAAAAATTAGTTCTAAACCTAAGTATTCTCATACCTACTGAATATACAAATTATTATTTACACTAAAACTGTGACAGAAAAATTTTATATATGTATTAGATTAGTAATAGTAAGTAAGTATATTAAAAATGTATGGGTTTTATAAAAATTAATTAGTTTATTTATTATACATTTCATCGATTATTCATTGGTACTCTTTTTCTGATTTTCTGACACAAAATACACGTTTGCACAATGGCTATAAATATTGTACAACTCTGTAACGTTTATTTACAAGTCAGTTTTAAGAACTTCATTATGTGGCATAGCAATATAACAAGGATAATTCCAGTGTTTATTAAATACGTACACAGTTGACCAGTTTCCTACATTCAACAAAGAAGGTCTCAAAGCGTTTCCGGGAGGAAGCACGCACTCGTCGACGAGGAACTAATGCTTTTGGATGTTATCTCTAACCATGTTTTATATTAATGTTTTATTTTCGAGAGGAATTCTAATAATAAATATTTAGAAACTTATTGCGCAAATAATTATAAATATTATGTGGACAATAAGAGCAGAATGGATAATTCTTTGATTTATTCAACCATATTATCGAGAACTAACGCAGAGTTTGACCAAAAAGAAAGGACTTAGGTAGGTGTAGAATTAAAATCATGCGTTCCTCAATTTTTCTACTACAGAATTTAAATGCCCCAAACATTTGTTGATTTTGAGGTTTTTCTTAAAAGAAAACGAAACCCCGACAAGATAATTTTGAAGTTTATCGTTCTATCTATGTCCATTAACGAACTATTGACATAGCTACAATTTAGTACCTATGGAAAGACTTGGAAACTTGACCGGTTTTATGGACTTTCATGTGCTTTTTAGAGTCCACATGTTTCATAAAATACCTTATAAACCCAATTTACAGCATAACAACAGTTCAGACCTTCGACGGCCACTGAACTATTTAATTTGATACAGGCCACCGGTCTCGCTAGCAATGGCGCTGTCTCCCGCGCGGTACCCGCTGCTGTCGCCGCACTACCCGCCGCTGCCGCCGCCGCAGCCGGCCCAGCCGCCGCAGCCGGACTCCTCGCATGACAACAATGAAGAAGGCAACACTCACACGGATAGTGATGGTAAACACTTTAAATAGGCTGTATTTAATTTTTTAAGTAAGGTAATAATAAGAGTGTGTTAACACAAAAACAATTTTCCAAAGTAAACCATTAGTTAATGAGATTTTTTTATTTCAAGACTTACACGTCTTGTATTATACCCATACAAGCTTTTATGATCATATAAATTGTGTATAATGAGGTGATAAGTTGATGGTTAAAATTTGAAAGGAAAATTTCTTCTTTTTAAAGCAATTAAATAAAAGCTTTTTTTTTAGTTTTTCTTTGCTTTTAATTTTCTTCAATTATGGCATCGCAAACTCTGCATATTGCCAGCATCAAGTATAATTTTTGCATCACGTTTTTGCCAGTTTCGGTGAAACTGGACGGGTAATAATAGGTAAAGTCAGTAAGTCGTCAGAATCAGTCGACTCAAGTCAGTTAGACTATCAACTAAAGCGATAGCTAATGGTAAAGACCAGAACGTGACCAATGGAATTTTGGAGGCAAGCTGAAGAAACATATTTTCGCACTGTTATTTTATTTCACAACACTCGTGCACTATAATTATATAGAACAAAATTCCATCAAATTTATCCGATATAAGTCAAAAATACACCAAGAAAATGAAAATAAGACGAGCACAATATGTCTTTTTCCACTTTCCACCAAAACTCTTCTTTCTTCTTCGGCTTAGCGACTGTGAGTGAGACGCAAAAAAGCTTTCAAGCCAATTACCTATCTTGTTGTTTCTTAAATCTACTAAAAAAACCGTTGTTTGCTTCTTAGATGACAGCATTGATGTTACCAATGAAGAAGATTCTACGTCGTATTCTCCACCAGCGGTCAACAGTTACCCTCAGACATGTGCACCTTACAGGTAAATTTTACCCCTTAAGGGTTCATTTTTTTTTTAAATTAAAAAAAAGGCTCTAGGCCTCCCCAATAAGGGGGAGAGACCCGTGCCCAGCAGTGGGTTGCAGCCAAGGGTTCATTTTTTTAAATTTTATAATTACTTTGCGTCGTCGTCGTAAAGATAGTTTTATTATCGTTGGCGCCCAACATGGGGCTTCTTTGTTTACTTATAAATTTTCGTAATTTATATTTAGCTAAATAAAAAGAGTAAATCATTTCAACACGATACTTACCTAAAACTACTTTATCATTATATCTCAAACAAACTTTTTGAGTTGCGGACTAAAACTGCTGTCTTGACCACCACGAATGTTGCATTTGCAACAAAAATATAATAACTCAACTTAATTTTCAGACCAATCGGCGTGGAAAGTTCAGCGGAGACAGCAGCTCGATTGCTTTTCATGGCAGTCAAGTGGGCTAAGAACTTGCCTTCCTTCGCTAGCCTTGCGTTTAGAGATCAGGTAAGTTGTAGAACTTAGTAGGTATGTACTTAGTAGATTCATAAGTACTTACATATCTCAGTACTTACATACATCAGTACATCAATACTTAGTAGATTCATCAGTAGTGTAATTGATTTGCTGGCACTGATGGTCGCCTCTATGGTCGTATGTCTATGTAGTATGCCAACCGCACCTATCCACTGAGACAATTGATAAGCGAGAGATATATGAATTGCTTTATGGCAGAAATGAAACAAGTTTATACATAGGCCATACCGTTAAAGTTCTACCATCTCGAGGATCTCAAGAATAGTGGAATATTTTTATTTTAAATATTTTCTACTTTAGTAATCACTCTGTTTTGTTCGATGCCTGCCTTAATACAATAAAAAAAATTGTAGACTAATCAATCATATTGCCACGTATTAGTAAAACTGGCGCCCAACATGGGGCAAGCAAAATAGTTATTTGTACAGTGTTAAGGTTTTGAATCTAATGAAGGCATTTATAGAATCAACCTATCCTTATTATACAAAAATATTTTCTTTATGATTTGGTAGTATTTCGTTATTCAGGACGATCTTTACGTTTCCAGGTTATTCTGATAGAAGAGGCGTGGTCAGAGCTGTTTCTACTGAACGCTATTCAATGGTGTTTACCGCTAGATGCCGCCTGCGCTACACTTTTCGGTAGCGATCAAGCTGACCAAGGTAAATGATCTTCCCACACTGAAATGACACAGTTTTCTTTCCTTTCTTTTCAGTAATGATATCACACGATCTTTGAACATTGCTGATATTATTTAAAAACTTTTGAAATAAAACATTATACTTCGTTGAAGCCAGGCGACATAAGTTTAGTCAAAATTAGTAAGTAGTCAGTAAATTCAGTCAAATATACATGTAAAGCGATAGCAATCTTATTTCCCAAAACCCCGTCTCTGCAATCGAATATCGTTCGGTTCGTTTTTATTTCACACTGGACTTGGTTGGACACTGTAGAAACCTTCTATTATCATATCTGTGGTAGAAACTTACATAAAATGATATGTCACCAAACCTATCTAGTATAATTTAAAAATACGGCAACAAATTTAATCTCATCTGTTTTAGAACACAAACTCCTACGGTCGCTTTAAAAACTAAGTAAGTCCTAAGAGACCCGGCCGTATCCAAAATTTTCGTCAATTCGTCAAAATGGTCGTCCACTTGTAGTAGATGCGACAGCGATTTCCACACAGTGCAAAATCATCTTCGACTATCTGAACCGACAGACGTTGTCCTGTTAATTAACTGTTAGTTAACTTACGTTAGTTAACGTTGTGCTTATATTGATACGAGTTGGTATACCGAAGAAAACTGTTTTAAACGATATTCAGTTTATTTACATCCTTTTTTGACGATATTTGCAGCAAGCATTGTCAATGTTATCTCAAACGCGCCATAAAGTTACATTAATAAAGGTTATATTGTCAAAAGCGCTAAGATTACATTATAAAACTTAATATGGTGGTTAGGTATTTATATATTTTCAAATATTCCGCGTTTCTTTCTTATTTTTTCTTTCATAAGAACCTTCTGATAATAACAAAAACAACAAAAAAAGATTTAGTGAAATCAATCCAGCCGTTCTACGCATGATGCCGTGACCAAGGGAAATATGGATTTATTTTTATAATTGATTTCAATTGACAAAGGACTCATCTTTCACATTTAAGTTTTGTTTGAGGATTTTCATATATGTAGGTACATATATTGTTTATTTTAACAAAGATGACTTGCTTACTCAAATTAAAAAAAATTAACAGAAAGTGGCGTAAGCTCTGCAACCCTACGTCGCTTGCGAGAAGTTCTGGCGAGATACCGAGCGGTGCTGGTGGATCCGGCGGAGTTTGCTTGTATGAAGGCCATCGTGCTCTTTAAGTCAGGTAACTAAATAACTTTAGTTATTTCATAATTTGAAAACATTACTAAAAATCGTAATGATCAAACGATATTGTACACGCGGTATCCTACAAGGGTCTACGTTGGGCCCTAACTTTGTGATATAATAACATATGAAGCGTTTATTATAATTGTCTACCTATAAAATAAATAGAATCTGGCGTTACTTTGCGGAACTCCATTGTTATAAAGTTAGGTAAAAACTACTTTGCAACAATCCGCAATCAGAACGTATGATGGTGTATACTTTTGTTCATGCAATGGCACCTCCCTCCCTCCCACATAGGACACATACACATGCAACAACAAAAAGTATACACCAACATACGTACCACCACCAACACGTGTTTCGCCCCAAAACAGAGCATCATCAGGGTTGTTGACTCTACGACTGTTACTCGCAAAGTCTACCTATTGTCTACCTAATTGTCTACCTATCTCTATATATATAACGGCTGGTTACAACAATTTTCGGCGTGGTGACACCACATACGCATGTTTTCTTTAACTACTAAAGTACAAGTTTAGTTGTATTGTATCTTTATCTTTGCTAGCATGATTCAAATACCGGTACAGCGCCATCTAGCTTGATTTATTCAAAACAATTGAAAGAAGTTGAAACAAAACAGTAGATGTTTTATTATTAGGTGTACAAGTAGGGTTGCCAACCATACTGTTAAAAGCAGTATTCAGTATTATACTGTTTTTCACTACATTATAAGCACTGGTACTTTTTACTGCTATAAAAAAATAATGTATACAAAATACTGTTTTCAGCATCAACATCTCGGACGAACACTAAGTTAGTGCAGCGCGGTCACAATCGAGCGTTTCAGAACGATTCTGTCAAATACTATCATAAATTAGCTTCAATTAATTTAATAAATGTTTATTTTAATTATAGTTTTGATTGGTAAGGCTTCTGAGGCTTTTCACACTTAAAGACTAAAATATGTCATTAAAAATTAAATACTGTTCATTTTTGTAAAATACAGTTTATTTTCCTTCTCCTTCTCAGAACTAAATAAAGTTACTTTAATTCTTGCAAAAAAAAGTAGGTAACCCTATGTACAAGAGATACAATCATATTATATCTTTTTCTTTTATTTTTGATTAATCCCTATTTATTTCCTTTATAAATTCTTCTATAATTGTTATCTGCGTAAAATAATTAAGACGTCGACTCACATGAGGCGGGTGTCCCGCACCATATTTTAATTCTTGTTGCGGGTTTCAGTTATTGCGATTATTTTCATGCAGGCGATAATTAATTTTTTTCGCATTAAAGATAAAGATTATTTCGCACGAATTGCTTTTATTATCAGTATTATTTTTCATCCAGTATTTTCAGTAGGGTTTCATCTAGTATTTTTATAAAGCACTCACTCATTTTCTTTCACTATTTCTTCGTCACCTTTTTCATTAATAGATGCACTTTGTTCAATTTCCATATTTTAAACACTTGATATACCTACACGAATTTTACAAGTATACAGACAGTCGAGCCATCAGCTGTCACCCCTCCGTCTTACGAATATTCGATCAGGCCACGTGGCCTCACGCGAGTTTAACATTTTTTACCCATCCCAAAAAAAGTGCAAATCGCCGCTAAAGAAGTTTTCATTTAAAAAAAAAACGATACTTTGTTAAAACTTTTATTATTTCTAAAGATTAGTAAATATGTTGTGCTATTTAAGAAGTAGGCAAATACTCAGTTATGATATGACTCATGTTTGACCAACGGCCTCTCGTTTAGTTGGCTAATATTATATACTAGTCTTCCGCCAGCGGCTTCGCCCGCGTGGACCCGTTTTAAAGGTTCCCGTAGGATAAAAACCATCCTATGTCCTTTCCTCTATCTGTGTTTTCATTAAAATCGATCCAGTACCTAGTTTAAGCGACAGAGTTACTTTCGAATTTATAATACATATTAGTATGGATTACATATTGATATTATCAACTTGTAATAGGTATTCCAGAGTATACTGTAGATTCTTTAGGAATTTTAAGAATAATTTTGTTAAGTAATGTATAATACCATTACAGTTTTACGATGTATATTACTTAGTTTCCGATTTTCCGATAAAAATTCGTATAAAAACAGACTTTACACGAGGCGACTATTTCTATCTGTAGCAGCGCTAAATTAAGTTGTGTGAAGGCTGCTGCAACTACTGAACAATGCTATATAATAAATGCTAGTAAACTACTGTATTTAAAACAAAAAAATTCTAGTAATGTAAATATTCTGAAGACGTTCATAGGAACACCTAAAATTGAAACCTCTGGATAATATACCTAGTATTTAGTCTATAAATAATGAAACATCACTATTCACAGAAACTCGCGGCCTCAAAGACCCTCTGCAAATCGAGAACCTGCAAGACCAAGCGCAAGTGATGCTAATGACGCATGCACGGGCCGCACACGGCGGTGCACCCGCGCGGTTCGGCCGCCTGCTGCTGTTGCTGCCCTTATTGCGAGCCGTGCCTCCACAGCAGTTGGAAAGAGAGTTTTTCGCCAGAACCATCGGGCATACGCCTATGGAGAAAGTGTTAGCGGATATGTATAAGAATTAGAAATTAAAAGACTAAAAAAGTGTTATGGATATCCGGGTCGAAGGACCTTATTGTTGTTTTTTAAAAGCTAAACTAATAATGTAAATTATTACACTAAAAAGATAAGAAGTGTCATTCGTAATAAAAGTAAATACAAAGTAAATCTACACTACCTAAAAAATCTTAAATTTTACTTAACTACATTGGGTATTATAGTCAGATAGTCGTTCCTATAGTTCCTATAGTTAAACTTTTTTTAACTCGTTACTTCAGATGTAATATTCAATCGAAATAACTTTTGTAATGTAAAATGCAAAAAATATATCCAGCTAAAAGAAGTCACATTTGTCTGTCTATTTTCATAAATATACTATCGTGATATTCAGAAGTATGTGTGAAGTAAAATAATCATCATAAAGAGGTTTAAAACATTTTATAAAATATTGCTTTAAAAATGCATACATTGAAAATCTTCAAGACCCAGTATATGTGATGCTTGTAACGGGACGCACAGGGCATTCCAGCTGTGCGTTTTAAACACCTATTCTGTTATTACCCTTATTCAGAGCGGAGTTCCTCTTCCTTTTACTTTATTCTATGCGAAATACTGCATATTTCGTACTTTACACTTAAAAAGAAGGACAGATAGATCTACTTCCTAAATAGTTTTTGTTCACTTTGTGATATGCGATGTACATACATTATAAGAACAGTAAAAATATGAAACTGTTCAACTTCAATGTAAATAATTTTAAGGTAATGTAAATAACAATAATTTACATACAATTAAGATTTAACATTTTGCTGCTACATAGTCTTAATTGTTACCGATTTTATCTTGCATTGGAACACATTTTTGTAAAATTGTAAATTTTTTTAATCTGTAGAATTAAAAAAATCCTTACCATATTTAGCTAAGGCACCTATGTAAATTGATTTTTTTGCACATTCCAGTAGTAGATATTGTAGGATAAAATTCACAATTACTACTGTTATTAAAGTAATAATAAGTAAAAGTAGACTAGTCAAGTTACAATTAATATTACTAGTATTATTATGCGCTCTAAAATAATATTAATTAATATTTCAGAAACGAATTTAAGGCCTCACTTAGTCGTAGGTTTACTAGCTTAAGTATCCATTTCAAATTGAAAATATTACGTCTAAACCTCTTATAACGACATTGTTTATAATGACATATTTGTTATTATAAGACATGAAACGGATAGCTGTTTGGTCGCATAGAGAAATTAAACACTTGTTTGGTCGGATACCGGATATTCGGCCTACCATGTGGCCGGATAGCCGGATATTCGGCCGGATTTTATTAAGGCCGGATACCGGATAGTTACCGGATATCTGTTTTATCTCTAAGTTATTATGACTGAAAATTAGTGAAGATTTAGATGTTGCTTATAGAATTTACATCGTTTATCAAAACGAATCTGAGGGCCCACTCTGTACGCTCGTATCCGAAACTAAGTGAATTTTCGGGCCTTATTTTTGGATAAGATCGAAGAAATTCTAGCAATATTATTCATTCAATAGCTTAATGTCATCAATGACAACGCTTATCTTATTAATTCATGAAAAAGAAGCGATCTGAGTATGCTAAAAATGATTCCGAAAATGTTAGAACTTACGGACGGATGCTTACAGAGTGGGCCCTCTGCTATTGCGACTTATTATAGTGGTCCCTTCAATGTTGTTATAACAGATTTCTACTGTATCTATAAAAAATATTATAAATAATGAAATGTCGTTCAGTTAAAATGTTTTTTTTTTTTACCTTTTACCTCACTAATGCTGTTTTATTTTAGTTGTAGGAGTGTATTCACGTTCAAATTTTCTCTGTGTTCGTCACCTTTTTTTTTGGTATCGAGGAGGAAATCGTCCTCCTGGGGCCGCTGGCTGCACGGGTCGAGCTGCCACTCTCACCGCCCGCAGCCCCGGAAGCCCCCTTTTAGTCGCCTCTTTCGATCAGGCAGGGGATACCGTAGCTCTATTCTTAATCCCGAAGCTACAGGGACTACAGAATATATCTACACTACTGTAGGGCTATGAGTGGTAAGCATTATTTATTTATTTATGGCCTGCATGCTTGTCTGATACTCCACTCTCAAACTTTAGTTTCTAGAAGTAAGTAAAGTTCCTAGTAGGTTACTATAGTAACCGGCTGTTTGGAACATTAACTGATGAATTGACATCAGAATCTATGTATTTAAGTAACGCATACAAATACAATTTTCTCGGGAATGTCTTGCATACACAGGTGTGTATGCAAGACATTCCCGAGAAAATTGTATTCACGAATGCCTGTTTATCATTGTATGTAGGTACATACAATGATAAACAGGCATTCGTGAATGAGGTAAAAAAAATAAACTTAATATTATTTTTCTTTAAAGAGTTATTTTAAAGTCATTCATAACCTATATTATTTTTTAATTGATTATGTTCCTTAATTTAAGAATTATGTTGTTATTAATTAATCCCGTAAGTAATGTATGCCAAATATAATCATGTGCCAAATATAATTACATGTGATGTCAGAATTTAAGTTGTTTTATTTAAATTGAAAACTATGCAGAGATGAAAAACGTCCCAACTGTGGCCCAGTAACAGTCTATATTGTACTTTTTTTACCCTAGGGACAGAGGTATGCGTTGGACGGTATATAATATATATCTAGGAGATATACAGGAGATCAAACGAGTGAGCCGATTTTGATAATTCTTACGTCAATCGATTTGTCCAAATCTTACCAGTGTCACTGAAGACATGATAGTATTCATAGTAATCAAATTCAATATGGCGAGACATGGCGGTCATATTTTTAAATAAAAATAAAAATTGAACTATACCTATCGGGAGGGAGATTTAAAAATTATCATGAGATTTAAAAATAGTACTTGGGTTTCTTATAACTAGACATCGGATTATATGCATTTGCATGTTTGCATATGCAAATGCATATAATTCTATTTTTATAGCATTATTGCATATTTTGAGACTTTTTCATTGATAGTGCTTATTTCAATAGTTAGGTATACGTATTTGGCATGTTGTATTATGTAGTCGACACGTCTGCCCACTGAATGAATCCGATGAAGAGCAACTTCCAAACTTAGCACTACCCCCAGAACCAATATTAACGCAATGGGTTGCTGTATTGTTTTATGCTGAAAATTTCGACGCTATAAAAGAAGTAGTTGGATAATCTGAAAGATCAGACGCCATTGCAATTGATGCAAGCCAGCTGGCATTTAAGGATCCTTCAATAAAAAATATATTGCTATTATTGCAACACATTTCAGCAATATACCCGATGAAATTGAGAAATTAGAATCTACTCTTTCTTAACTTTCCTCTGCGTCAGTCCTTGGAAATAATAGAAAAGTTGGTTGAACAGAGTATCTCCCTTCCGAGTTCTCTATCGCAAAAGGTTCGTGGCAAATTAAATGCAGTTTTGTATAAAAAACCTGGTTTTGAAAGCATAAAGAAAATTGAGGCGTTTATTTATAACGGCACCGGACAAGCTCTGCCTGAAGAGGTCTCTGCAGAAATGGCGCCATATTTTAAGTTCTGTCCGGTAACGTCAGTTGGCGTTGAAATGTCTTTTTCAGCCTATAAATTGATATTAAGTGACAAACGTCACTGCAGAAAATCTGGAAAAATATATTATCGTTTACTGTTCAAGAATTATAATAAATAAGTTTATTATTAACGTAATAAAATAATAATTTATAGTTTATTAAATATTATATAATTAATATGAATAATTTTAAATTATAATGTGATAATGATAGTAATAATAAACGTAAATTCTAATTGTAAACGTTTTTTGATTGTGCATATTTTATGCATATTTCGCCTTTTTTTAGTGCATATTTGCATGCTTATTTTGGCATTTTGATAGTGCATATAATCCGATGTCTACTTATAACCTTTTAAATTTAATGCGACCATTTGGGATCTATATATTACTACGATATAGAGTTGATAATGATACGTTATCCGAACCGATCGATATGAACATTGACCACGCTAGCAAGGACTAAGGAGTGAGCGGGCGCTCGCTAGAAACAGCAAATCGTCGAATCGAAAGTAAAAAGTGTTAAATAAAATATTATATTTAAAAAATCAAAAAACTCGACTGCGTAAATATTAAGAACTAAGCAAATTAAAAACTGTTATAAAATAAACTTTTATAGAAGGCATAATTTTAATGGTTCAACTATGGAAGTACCGCGAAAGGGTGGTTTCAGGGGGTTAAACCTTTAGGCCAAGAACAGATACAATAATATGTAACATAAAAAAGTTTGTTAGTTACACAGTTTCATTAACTTAAAAAACCCCGCTGTGCACGGTTCCGTCGACATCTGTGACATTAACGGTGTACACGTGATGGTCTGGTCTGCTCAAATCCCGATAACATGAAATTACTTTTCTGCGCTTGACCGTTTCTCTAGTACCAATAGGTTAGACTAAAATTCGTTATTTTGGGTTTTGAGTAAGGCCTCAAGACCTGAGGTTTGCCTAGCCAAACCTAAGAGCGCCGGAGATTCGGCCTTTTACTACACTTACATTACTTTCCTGGTTTCCCTCTCACGCTTACAGCCGGCGATGACGGTCGGCGCGTAGCTTGTCAGCGCTCATCGGTCAGCTCGGATCGTTTTAGTATCGCGCTGATCAACGTGAAGGACGCAATGTCGATGTTAGTATTGATAGTTCAGCGCGACACGTAAATGCTTTACCTACTGAGTGTGGAGGCGCGACGGCGCGCCTGTTGGTCAGCGGTGCTGACAGCCTTCAGCGCTGAGGAATCTGCACGATTCGAAAAACGCTACATATAACTAGCAGGAAACAGGAAAACACGCATTAGTCTATATCATATAAGTAGGTACGTACGTAATCTTAAAGAAGAGAGAAAAAGGTCAAGGAAGTGTATCACTGACTCACTTGACCTTAAATAATTAAAGTATACTGTTGTCGCACATAATGACACGAGGACTGACGAGGAGCGGTCATAAACTACGACGTAATTAATAGACTGCCCCTACAAAGCATACAGATGCAGAGCATTGATGCTGTGATCTAAAGTATTAATAGATGTTCTATGTCACGAAGTCCGTTCGCCTATGAATGTTGTGACGCGTGCATGTGTACATTGTTTTAGTGTGCGAAACCTGGAGAGCGTTCAGTGTCAAGTAAAGTCAACAAGACAATTAAGTTTGGCAAAGGGAGATCTCCCGCCGGGCGAGGTGGTCATGCCCGGGGAGTCTCGAATATTCAGAAAACTTCGATAGCGTGATTCAGGAATACCCGTGGCGCCATCTCTTGATGAGTAGCGGAAGGTCGCTACATTAAACGTAAGTATAAGAGGTATGTGACGAGAGAGGTAAGTAATATTTTAAAAGGCTTTTTTCAGGGGCAGAAATGTTCAGATTTCCTTGTAAACGCCTCAAAAATTTACGCACACAAGCACAAACAAACACTAACAACCAACAAGCACAAACACATCACTACGAAAACCAGAGCCAATCCATCTTCCTTATTACCAAAAATATCATTAATTTTAATATTATTTGTATCGTTCTTGGCATTGACATTACTTAGCTCTACAAGACACAACATACTCGTATTTTAGGAAAAACAGTATTAAAAACCTGTTGTTATTTTTTTATGAATAAAGGACACAATCTATTAATCTATAGTAACGCGATGTTTTAACTGGCAAGCTCTTCAACTTTATAATATTAACCAAATTATTAAATTTTGACGACCCTTATGGCGCAATGGTTACCGTGCCGGACTGCCGCATGCCGATCGGAAGTCTAGGGTTTGATTCCCGGCGAAGCAGAAATTTGAATGTTGAGTTTAAAATTTCTGTTTTCGGCCTGGGTGTTTGTATTTCTTTTTTTGTATGTGTCCATGGTACCCACAAAACAGGGTGTATCTACCCTACTCTCGGGATAAAAGTGTGAAATGTTGTTATTAGTATAGAGGGTATAAAGCAATAGAGTTAGATACTTACAGCCGTATTCAAGAACCATACTAGGTACTTGCTCAAGTAAGCAGGCAACGCTATGCAAAGAGTGCTATTTGACGTGCGATCGTTCATGGTTTGTTATGTCAAGCTATATAGGGCTGCCGTTAGTCCGAAATTCCCCGGATTTGTCCTAGTTTGAAGGGGCAGTCCGGTAGGGGTATTTAATTTTATTTGTATCAGGGGAAATCCATTATTTTAATAGATAAGCGATAAATTGAAATAAATCTTAATTAAAAATTCATCCACAATAACCCGCATTCAAGAAGGCTCGGCAAAATAGTCAACGATCGAATGGAATTAAAAAATGTAACGATGTTTATATTTTTGGTGCAAACAATAATTTTCCATAGATGTCCGGGGGAAAAAACATATTTCGTCCAAATGTCCGGGATTTTTACACGCTTTTTATTAGCTTCACCTGTATGTTTGTATGTTTGTAACCGACTTCTTTGGGCGCGATTTTGACCCACTTTAAACGGCCAGATTTCGTTCAAACTTTGTAGATTTATTGAGGACCGATGACAATACAATAATCTCATAACTTTATGTTAAAGTCGTAACTAGGATCATCAGGATAAAATAAAATATACGAGGGGCGGCTGATAAGTTCGTGGCCTAAGGTACTTTAACACGTCTAAGCGTCTGGTTAACTTGAAAATTTGCATAGGGGTCAATGATAATGCAATAATTTGAGAATAAAAATCCAACTAAAAAATTAAAAATAAATAATGTAGTTTAAAAAACTAAAAACACGCTTTTGTGAAAATACGAACTAAAAAGTAAAAAAATAAGAAGAAAATGTATTTTACTGTAAAAAAAAGCGGGGGGTGGTTTTTACCACTGTTACTGTTGACACCATGCACCCCACGCTTTTTTTTACAGTAAAATACATTTTCTTCTTATTTTTTTTACTTTTTAGTTCGTATTTTCACAAAAGCGTGTTTTTAGTTTTTTAAACTACATTATTTTTAAATTGTTTATCCGGCGTCGGTAATTTAGGTGATGGCAGCCCTTGTCAAGCCATTGATTCCTACTAGCACTATGAGACCTCATTCATAGTATTGTTTATGAATACGGGTGTTAGAATGTATACAAAAGTATTTTTCCATTTAATTTTTTGGGATACCTTGGTAGTAAAATTATATACATTATTGTTGAACTACAGAACCAGCATAACGTACACTAAATACGGCGAATACGATTATTTGCAAAATCTTATAAATACACTTTAATAAGCAGGAATTCAAGTTTACGTTGAATCAAGTAAGTAGTCAGCCTTCAACGCGGTGTTACGTGCATTTGAGTCCGTGCTGTGTGGTTGGTCTTCAATGAAAGAGCTCATTTTTAAAAGCGCTATTGTTGTAATCCCTACTAATATTATAAATTCGAGAGTAACTCTGTCTGTCTGTCTGTTACACTTTCCCGCTTAAACTACTGAACCAATTTTAATGAAATTTGGAACACAGATAGAGTGAACCTTGGCAAAGGACATAAGATGGATATTATTCTACGGGAACCTATAAAACCGGTCCACGCGAGCGAAGCCGTTGGCGGAATGCTAGTTTATTGATAAATACTAATAAGAAGTGACTGTTCTTAGGTGTTAACTAAGATGTTTGACATCCATACCGAGATCACGTCCTGAAATTAAGAAATTGCATTATATACATAATTACATACATGTAGGGATGCCGCGCCGCGATATATCGGAATACCGATAAATATCGATATATCGACGCCTAAATATATCGATATTTATTTATCGATATCGACGATACGCCGATACGATATCAGTATCAAAAAAAGACTCAGTATTGTAACGAAATATCAAAAAACTCGCCCAAATTAAAATACTTACAATCAGGTAAAATGCTGTTACTGGCAACAATGAAGTCTAGAAAAATTATTCTTTTCTCAAATCGACCGAATAGTTACTCATCAAATGCTGTAGGTACACTGTCAAGTCAACAGTTGACTTTACCAAGGAAATTTCCGAATTTCTTTCTAAAACTATAGTAAACCAGAGTATTGTACAGCGGATGGTCACCATTATAGCCCATCTTGTAAAGGGGCTATAAAACTACACCCTTTTTAATAAGCCTTTAAAAAAGAAGAAATATCATTAATATATTGATATATCTACTTACTAGACCGATATATCGATATATCAGTATCGACTTCATTCGATATATTTATATCGATATTTTTAAGTACTTTGCATCCCTATATACATGTGAACCTACGTACATATTATACTCTTTGTAATAGGAACGTATCGTATGTAATGTAGGTAGGTAGGAACTGACAGCATGATGAAGGGACAAAATTATATAGTTGAAGTTTGTTAAGGTAGGTACTATAAGGGAGTAGCACTTCCCTTAAATAGTAGGCACATATTGCCAGGGTAAGCGAGAATTATTTTTGTTCATTAAAAGTACACAGTAAAAGTAGAACAGGTTTCTCTCTAAACAAGTTTCTTCACATAACTTTACATGAAAGTGTGTAAAAATAATAATATTTTTATTCATAATTTAAATTTTTAGTTTTAGCATTAATTTGACTTTAACATTAACTTTGACTTTGACTTTGACTGTGACTGTAAATGTAATAATAGTTAAAGTAACAGTTACAATTACCAACTTCTACGTACCTACGCGTACCTGGCCCGGCGGTTAGCGTAGAACGCTAACGATCTATGCAACTAAGCAAAACGGGCGCGGTCGGGTGTGAGATGGGTGACCGCTAGCGAAAAATTTCATGCGTGTCCCGATTGTTGTCGATAGATAACAGTCGTTAAACCTTGTCGGAGGCCTTATGGGCGGTTTGAAAACATCCGACAGCGGGTTGGCCACTAACCCCGCATCTCCACCAATCCGCATTGGAGCAGCGGGGTGGAGTAAGCTCCAGGCCTCCCCAATAATGGGGAGAGACCCGTGCCCAACAGTGGGACGCAAAAAGGGTTGCAGCCACGTGCCTGCCATCTCATGTCAAACAGCAGGTTTAAACTGTCAAATACATGCAGAGATTCAAACGCAATTAGGAGATCAAACTCTATCTACGAGATCAAATAAAATCTAAATTACAAATAAATACATTTTCAAAGACAGGCTTAGCATCACAGGTACTGACAGGTATGACACCCGTCAGAGGAATGGCCTTTACGGGCGAACTCCTCGTCCTAACGTGCATGCACAATGTGCCTTCTAGTTATATACAACAAGTGTGTGTGTGCATTGGTGTATCTAAAGAATATTTGTGAATGTGTGACAAAATTAAAATGTGTGCGTTCTTCCACACTAGATTTGGCACAAAAATTATGTATCGAAGCGAGGCGCAATGCCCTCTCCACTGACGGGTGAGTACCTTTGATGCTTTAAGAAGACAGGCCAAAAACGCATTGGGATAGAATATTGGTCTGTTTGGCAGGTATAGAAAAAATACGTTTAAATTGCAAATTAAAAATATTAGGTGCTCACAATTTTAATAATTTGATTCGTCACAATATAGCTACCTATTTTCAAGTTGTATAGTGCCGTCACAAATAAGGGCTCTATTTCTTGGCAAAAAAAGAAAAGGTGACTCACCAATTCTCATTAAGTAACTAACTGGTTTCTAATGCTTAAGGATAATGCCTTAAGTTGCTTTACGACATTTATTTAATAAAATTACCTGATTACCTATAATGAAGTCTAAGAATGAGTCGTTTAAATCAAGGAAAAATAAATTAGTTTTTTTTATTTCAATGGAGTAGCAGACGAGCATGCAGGCCACGTGGTGTTAAGTGGTCGCTGCAGCCCATGGTCATCTACATACAACCTCAAGCAAGCATAGGTAAGTCTTGTCTGAGGTCGTATGTAGTTGCACTGCTACTCAGGAGGCTGATGGTCGCCTCATGTATGTGTGGCCACTGCACTTTTCCACCGAAACACAACAGAATTAATCACGGCAGAAATGGGTGCCGCGGTGGTACTTCCCCGGGCGAACCATAATAGTTCTACCACCTACAAAGTAAGATCCCTTCAAAATCCGCATTGTTTAAAAAAAATGTTGTAGCTTCCGGGATTCAGAATAGAGCTACGGTCTAACTAGAACTACGGTATGATTTTTTTTGAAGAACCAAATCTAAACATTATAAAGGTCCAGTTTTTATTGGTTGATTTCGTATTGATTTTGACGTGACAACGTCTTATAATTCGATGGAGCCGGCTCCACGCACGAAAAAAATTACACGTGCGGCGTTACCTCGCTCTGAGGCGTTCCATTTAAACTTGAAGTGCAAGCGAGAGCGCGGAACGAGCGACAAAGAGGCACAATCGGCCTCCGAGTTCGGCAGCGTTCGACATCTGTCTCTCTCCTACTTGAGTGAGCGATGCGTCGGCGTGGACAGCTGTTATACATTAATACATTTACATGTTTTCGTCAAGTATGAAGTGCAGTGAAAAGTGAATGTGGTGTCAATTGTTTATAGCAACACGTATTTTCTTATGACGTTGTCACGTTCAACTATCGTCAGTAAACTGACTTTACAGACAACCGACTGTTTTTACACGCTTTTTATTAGCTTCACCTGTATGTTTGTATGTTTGTAACCGACTTCTTTGGGCGCGATTTTGACCCACTTTAAACGGCCAGATTTCGTTCAAACTTTGTAGATTTATTGAGGACCGATGACAATACACTAATTTGATAAAATTATTCCATTTAAAAATCCAACTAAAAAATTAAAAATAAATAATGTAGTTTAAAAAACTAAAAAAAACACGCTTTTGAGAAAATACGAACTAAAAACTAAAAAAATAAGAAGAAAATGTATATTACTGTAAATAAAGCGTGGGGTGGTTTTTAAAATACTATTGACACCATGCACCCCACGCTTTATTTACAGTAATATACATTTTCTTCTTATTTTTTTAGTTTTTAGTTCGTATTTTCTCAAAAGCGTGTTTTTTTAGTTTTTTAAACTACATTATTTATTTATGATTTAATCATCTATTTTTTTATATCAACGACTAATATTGATTATGATACCTATTGGTTCATATCGATTCGCATCGATATCATTTTGATTAAAGACATAATGACAATCCTAATATCCATTTACAATTAATTCTTGTACTTATTGGTTATTTTGGGTAAAATTAATCGTTTTTTGATATCCTAATATGTCATGTTGACGTAGATTATAAAAATTAGGGGGTCTTATTATTTATAGAAAAACTAAAAATATGTATGACACAAATTAGTAAGCAGATGTTTAATTTCAAATTGTATTTAGTAGGGACTGATTAAACTGTTACAAAATGTACTGATACATTATTATTATCACATTACATTATATTCATTAGGTAATAAGGGTAATTTTATGGCAGGGCAGGAAATATCATTTATTATTATCACATTTATCAGTATCACACAATATGTAGGCAATTAAACCTAACCGCTTAAAATCAGAACCCAATGGATTTTTTATCAAACGAGGCTATTAGTTAGCCTATTTAGTACCATAAAAGTATAAATAATTAATGTATTACCATAACAAATACCTACTTGATCAAAATTGTTTGTTTCGATGTTACTTTAATATTTAATTTTCAACAAGTAGGTCAATTGGCTAATAATTTAAATTGATAACCATTAAAAATAAAATAGTCTTACCAAACTATTTGAGATTCATTTGATATAACCACTTATCCAAACATACAAAGTTCGTAAAAAAAAAACACACAATAAAAATCACAATCTATCAGTTCATGAACTCCGCAACTCTTATCGTAATTCGAAGCTAGTAAAGAGATGGTATTTGGTAAATTCCGCCAAAGGCTATCGAGTTAGTGGTTTTCTCAATTATTAAGTAACAAAATGGTCTATTAACTTCGAATCTGACTATTCCAATGCGGTTGGAGAATTCGGCGCCAGTTACCGCAGACGCAGTAGTCCCTTCTTCTGTAACTTCTATCTCTGCTTTGTGTGTTACTTTACTGACATACAACGGCACTCGTGAGATCTTCGGTAGCCTAGCAGCTGATTCGTCGAACAAGTCGCGTATGCCCATACTCCTTAATATATCCGTAATATCCAACTTCGACTCAATTTTAAATCTAGGTAAGTAACAGTCGACTTCGTCTTCCCCATACTCCTCGGAAGATACCTTCAATTCGTTGAACACAGTGTCCAACGGTACTTTGTTGAAATTGTAAAACATGTCCTTCAGTGATACGCCAGGGTTCGGCAGCATTATTAGCATAGACAACCTATTCTCCTTTCCATAAGGTATTTCTAGCACTCTCGCTTGCAAGGCTTTGATGTTGGCGAACGGGTACGTATACCGATTGTACATCATATTTACTTCGCCCAGCTTTTCCCCGGTGCTGCTGTAGAATGATTCCTTCTTCGTCTGCGAGGCGTTGAACGGCGCCGTCCATTGACCCTTGAAGTACAGAGCACTAGTCATGACCATGAAAGCGTTGCTTAGATCGTCGCTGTTAACGACAGAGTTGATGCGTCCGTGAGTGACCTTCGAAACTGCCTCATTTATTACGTTGGCGGTGAGCTCGGGATTGCTAAAGTTAGTCATGACCATTTTGGTGTCGTATTCGGCCGCTGTGTCGACAAAATCGCGCAGGGGCAGCCGCCTCTTGTCCACAAATATCGAGTTGAGTCGCTCCAGAGTCACCGTGTTCGTCTTCACTTCTAACCACTTGAATATCCTCTGAAAATCGGCTCTGACTTCCGCCCGCTGCGTCGGCACGATGCGCAACGCGGCGCATATTTGCTTCAAGGTGGCATGCGTTGCGCCTTCCGCCACGACCGCAAGCAAGGACCACGCGGTCACGGGGGACATGATTAAGTTCATATTGTTTTCCGTTTGCTGAGTCGTGAAGTAGAGCAGTTCGATGGAAAAATTGCCAATCTTTTCCGAGAGTCCATGATGCAGATTCCTGGACGGCTGAACTGTTGAGAGGTCTTGACCGCCGCACAGTGCACAAAGAAATAACGCGAAAACTAAACGGTAAAACAGCATTGTGA
The DNA here is from genome assembly GCA_911387765.1 of Pyrgus malvae. Lineage (NCBI taxonomy): Eukaryota > Metazoa > Arthropoda > Insecta > Lepidoptera > Hesperiidae > Pyrgus > Pyrgus malvae. The sequence goes on from OU426969.1 coordinate 12,564,842, forward strand.
TTGTTTCGCGCTTTTTAGGTTTGGAAAAGTAATTTAATTAAAGGCGCGCGGCACTCATGTTCTTTGTGCCGCGAGTGACTGAGTTCAATTACGATTGGGTCGACGTAAACACACGATTCGTCAGAATGGGGAAAACCGAAGTTGGACCGGTTTGCTTCGCCGCTTGTGCTTCTAGTTCAATGTTTACATTTTAATCACTACTCACACAGAGATATTCTGTCGTATTTCTTATCTGTTGCTTCATAAAGTTCATTTTATTATTGTAGTAAGGTCACTTAAATGATTAAGTGAATGGTGTACGGTTGGTGTGAGAGATACATATAACGTTTCACACTCATAGCCTTATACAGTAGAGTAGACATACCCTGTGTCGTGGGTACCATGGACACACACTGAGACAGAAGCACAAACACTCAGACCGAGAACAGAAATTTAAACTCATCATTCAAATTTCTGTTTCGCCGCGAATCGAACCCGGGACTGACCTTAGATTGACAGTCCGGTATGGTAACCAATGCGCCACGCGTCCTCGTCACGTCGTCATATACATAATTTAAACAGTTTTGAAATCACTTTGATTTCTTTCTCATTTTTCGAGGTACCATGCAATCAATACAAATAGAAATGATTATGAAAAAAAAAAGAATATTTACAATATAAAACTCAATGAAACAAATAAAGTGTAAACAAAAGTTTTCCTTTTGCAAACTACCTAATTGTTACGACAATAATGTAGGTACCTAATATGTAAGTAGTACCTAACAAAAATATCTTTTCATTCATTCATTCATGTAAAGGTCGTTCAAAGAGTTGTTATTTTTAATTTCTTTTGACGAAGTACTTACATAATACGACTTCTTTAACGCAAAGATAATGTTATCATTACAGAGTTTTTTAAAAACTTATTTGGCTGGCTGCAACCGTTTTCGCGTCCCACGGCTTGGCACTGGTCTCTCCCCATTAGGTGGGGAGGCCTGGAGCTTAATCTACCACGCTGCTCCAATGCAGCTTAGAGATACGCATTAGTAGCCAACCTGCTGTCTGATGTTTTCAAAGCGCCCATTAGACCTCCGACAATGTTTAACCTCCCACAACCAGACCACGACGGACAAACACCACGCGGCCCGTCTGCCATTTTGTTCGGTTTATTGGTGCTTTTTGAGATACTATTGACTTGACATCATGCACCCCACGCTTTTTTTACAGTAAAATACATTTTCTTCATATTTTCACAAAAGCGTGTTTTTTTATTTTTTTAACGACATTATTTATTTTTAATTTTTTAGTTGGATTTTATCATTTTATTGCATTGTCATCGGCCCAAATTTTCAAGTTAATCAGACGCTTAAAAGTAGGTGAAAATGAAGTTAAAAGATTCCGTTACATACAAACATACAGTACAAGCTTATAAAATCGTACTAACAAAACCAGGGTCGGGACTTAAAATTTCCATTCTTGCGAAATTTACAGCAAACTAGCGAGTAGAAGTCAACCATCTCACATCCGACCGAGCCTGTTTGTCTTACCTGTGAAGTTCGCTGGCACGGCTTTATCACCGCAACTTCACTGCTGATCGAGTGACCCGGGTTCGATTCCCGGCGTTCAGTTATGCACAAAATTTCTAATGTCGTCTGCTGTTAGAACTTAAATTATTTTATCGGAATAGTACCTACCTCTATAATGGTAGGGTAACTAATAAAAACCGAATTTCATATTTATGTATAACACTGAAACAACCTAGTATACATATATGTATACTATTCTAACAACAAATTAGCAAACATCTGTCTGTTGCTAATTTGTTGTTAGAATGTTGTGTGTCAAAATATCGTATTTAATTAAGACAGAACAAAATATTTGTTTCTGTGACTTATGTTTTTTAATGTTATCATTTCTTATTGGCAGTAGCTGTTTACACGAATTACATAGTAATTATTATTTTTCATATTGCAATCCTCGTATTGGCATTCCCTATGTGATATGAGATAGTTACATGTTTTCTCGGAAATGAATCTGTTATGGGGTTTATTTGCATTAAAATTATTTTAATGCAAATAAACCCCAACCTAAAATAATTGAAAAAAAAATTTATTTTGTATTAAATCCTAAAAGACCTTACAATTTGCAAGTCCGAAATTAAGTCGATGAAAAATTATTTTGTATTAAATCCTAAAAGACCTTACAATTTGCAAGTCCGAAATTAAGTCGATGAAAAATTATTTTGTCTAATTGCTCTTACGACTGAAGATCCAGTCTTACAGAATAAGTATAATACCTAATTATAATTCTGCAAATTCTCTTACTTTTACTGACAAATAGTTTTGTATGTTTTTTATTTTGAATGGAGTTGTAGACGAGCATGCAGTCTACGTGGTGCAGGCGGGGTCCCAGGCTTCAATTTTGGGGGATTTTTTTCTCCAAGAAATTTTGGGGGGGTCACTAAGAAATTTGGGAGAAGAGGTATCCCAAATTGGCTAGTTTCGCTTCCGTTCCCGGGGACCGCGCCTGACGTGGTGGTTAGTGGTGGCTCCAGCTCATGGTCATCTATACACAACCTCAAGCGGTGGGATTTAATTTTATTTCGACAGCCGTGGCGTAGTGGGTGATGAGTCGACTGCGAAGCGTGAGGTCGTGGGTTTGATTCCCACCCAGAACAAATATTTGTGTGATGAACATGACTGTGGTCTGTGTCTGGGTGTTAATTATGTATGTATTTAGAATAATATAATAATGTTTATCAGCTTTCTGATTATCATAGCACAAGCTTTCCTTAGTTTAGAATCAGATGGCGTTGTGTGAATTGTCCAAAGATATTTATATTTATTTGTACTTAAAATCAATTGTTGTTCGTTAGTCTCGCTAAAACTCATGAACGGCTGAACCGGCTAATTTTGGTCTTGAAATATTAGTAGAAGTCTAGAGAAGGTTTAAACGGTGAGAAAACATAGAAAATTTATTTATTTATTTATTTATTTATTTAGAAAGATACATTTACAATATTTTTACAGGAATGCTCCCAAGACAATATTGTAAGCTAATAACTTATTAGAATATATAATAGAAATAGTAAATAATGGTAGCAAATTTATTATCTGTCAGAAACAATGCAATTTTGTGCTATTTCTGTGAATTTCGGCAGGCTACAGTTGTAAATATCGATATATGTAGCCACTAAGTTAATAATCTGTATGGCGCGCGACATAGGAGCAAATTTCAGTAAGTTGGTCCTCGCTACCGGCACACTGAGCGCTCACGTACCCTGTGTGCGCACAGTGCACACAGCTGCAGGCGCGCCAGCAGCAGCACTGCCGGGCGGTGCAGCTGCCCGCGCAGCACTCGCCACACGTAGCACGCCAGCGCGACGTCGCGCCGCACGCTCAGCCGCACGTACCCGACCATGCCGAGTACAAACAAACTGGGGTACATCAGTGGGTACATAGGGTACACTCCATATTCTTTCAAATACAAAAACCGAGTGAATTTGTTTTGAATTTTTTCCACCATAATGCTATATTTCGCCTCATGAGGATTCCAAATAATAGCCGTTGCCTCAAGATGACTTCGAACTAGTGAGTTATACAATATTCTTACAACTAGAGTATTGTTGAAATCTTTACAATTTCTTAGAATGAATCCTAAGTTTCTGAATGCCTTGCCGCAGATGTTAACAATGTGCTTACGGAACGTTAGCTCAGGTACCATTTCAACACCTAAGTCTCGTGTACAACTTAGGCGCGGAATCATCGTATCATTCATTTTGTATGTATAGTGCAGCGGAGTCCGCGCCCGTGTATAACTCATTATACCGCACTTAGCTATGTTAAAATATAGCTTGTTAGTATTGCTCCACTGCACTACACGATCTATATCGCCTTGCAACCTCTCCGCGTCCGACGCGTCCGCTATCGTCAGATACACCTTAAGGTCATCCGCAAACAACAGACACTCGGCATGCTGGACAACCGATGGCAGGTCATTAATCATTAAAATGAATTCCAGCGGTCCCAAATTGGATCCCTGACTTATGCCCGACAAAGTAAAATACTGTTGTGATTGGTAACCTGCGTACTCCACATACTGTCTGCGTTCGCCAAGGTAGCTCGCGAAAAATTCCAGCAGTTGCGGCGTGAAACCTAGCGCCGCCATCTTTGCCAATAGCACGTCATTGTTGACGACATCAAAAGCCTTCCGGAAGTCGAAGTACGCGCAATCTACCTGTCCGCCCGCATCAATGACTGGTGTAAGGTACGTCGTAAAAGATAACAAGTTGCTCCCTGTACTCCGCCCCGGCCGAAAACAGTGCTGCGCGTCAGTCAGCTGATAACTAATTTGTGCATAAATACATGCGTGTAATGCTGATTCGAATACTTTAGCGAACGCAGACAGCACTGCGATCGGTCTATAATCACTAACTTGGTCATTTTCACCACCTTTTGGCACTGGTATTACTCTGGTGACTTTCCATCGGTCGGGGTAATGGCTTTCCCTTAAACACAAATTAAAAATATGCAACAAGGGCCCCCAGAACACCTCACGACAGTCCTTCACGATATACGGAGGTATACCATCAGGCCCTACAGAGTGCTTGGGTTTGAGGCGGTTGAGCGCCGATCGGACCTCACGCGCAGTAAGCTGTCCCACATGCACCCGAGCTGCACCTGCGCTTGAGCCTGCCGAGCGTTCGGCCGCGACCGGGTCCAACACTGGTTGCTCTTCGCTATACACTGAGTGAAAATATGTAGCAAATCACTCTGCACACTCTGCCTCGCTTAACACCTTACCATCTTTTCTTATAACGTGTTTATTACGCCTACCTTGTTTATTTCTAATGTACTTCCAAAAGGATTTCGGGTCATTATTAATGTTCATCTGTAATCTACGCTGATAAACCTCATAAGTTGACACAAGCTTACGTTTCACCAACGAGCGATACCGAGAAAACGTTTCGTAATCACATTGTGAACCCGTCATTTTAAAAATTTTGTGATACCTTGATTTTTTCCTAATATCGCGTATTAAATCTGACGTGTACCATTCTGGATATGTGTACCTAGTACCCATTTTATTATTGTTAAATTTGTTTTTTATTGGTGCACACTCATTGATAACCTCGTTAACTATATTATAGAAACATGTCAACGCCTCCTCTGAGTTTTCGATTTTATATAATGCGCCCCAATCCAACATGCTTAATTTGTGATATAACATTGAAAAGTTACATTTATTGAAGTTCCAGTTATTACGACCGTTTCTATCAATGTTTATGTCGTCCTGCATAGGCACCTGTGTAGCATTCCCGCTAGATGTAATTGTAATTATAATATCTAACGGCGGATGATAAACGTCAATGCCTACCAATGGGTCATGTGATATTTTAACTTCTATGTGACTCGCCAATACATTTGTCATTACTAAATCTAATGTACGATTATTAATATTACAAACATTATTTACCTGCCGAAATCCACAAAACGCATTAAAATATTCCAAGTAATTTTGCACTTCGACCGTAGCTGAGGGAATGTTAAAATCACCTACCACTATAACAGATTCATACCTTACACATACATTTTCAAGAATTTGAAATAATTTCATATATTCACAATAATTACATTTTGGTGGAATGTATACCACGCAACATAAAAACAATAACTTATTTCTACAGCTGACCGTCGCACAAACAATTTCAAATAAGGCCGCGTCTACATTGTCGATTCGCACTTGATTAATATCTAACCGGGGAGACACCGCTACAAACACTCCTCCTTGTTTTCTTCCGTCCACTCGGTCACATCGTAAAATCTTATACCCAGTTGGAATAAGTTCACCGTCTTTTATAGACCCATTTAGACCAGACTCGGTTATTGCAAATATGTCATAAGTTGATGCTAATACATACTTGTAGAAAGTTTCCGTCTTCGTTCGCAGTCCCCGGACGTTTTGATAATACATTTGAATGGACTTAGTGGCTTGCCTCCCCTTTTCTGGAAGGTCCGCGGGAGTTCCGAAACCACACCCATTCATTGAATTGAGTATTAACCGGCCAATTGTCCACACTTTTCACTGTACCGAATTTAGACTCTGGTACTCCTATCATAAAAGATGCGTAATCCCAATTTATAAAATTAATAGTAAAACAAATTAATTTATTTTCCTATATAAACTGTAACTGTCAAACATTGATTCTTCGCGCCATCGTCCAGAAGTTTGACATTGTCTGAATAACAATACATCTGTCACTATTTGTTTTATATATTTTATTTAGCAGTAACATAAAAACTCTTTGAGATGATAAAGAAACTAATCCTCTTTCAATACATTTAAGGCAGGACAACGTCTGCGGGTTTTACTGGTCATTTATAAGTCTTTTCTTAAGGATTTAGATTCTAAAACCTAATATTTAGAAAGCAATTTTTTTAAATCAAATTTTTTACTATCTGGTTTATTCAAAACCAAAGTTCCATAACTTCAAAAAACGATGAAGCGATTTAATAAAATGCAGGAATGTGGTGCCTACGTCGTCTTGATATTTTATTCGTCTTGACATTCCTCGTCATTTTTAGCCGGGGTTCAGGGAGTATCGGTTGATTAATAGTTGAAGTTGGGGAGTCACTGTGACGTCATTATAATTTTATTTACGTTTGTATATGTAGCGACAATCAATCTGGACTTCCCAAATCGAATGTTACGGTAGTATCGTAATTGCGTATTGCGTAACGGTTATGAGTGTTGTGACAATTAATATTTTTTTTCTTGGTAGTCTGGGAATTGGTCTTCCCGTTATAAGGAACCGGTGTTCATGCTACAGACACACCAGTCCAACGAACTCTAACGAATAATTTTCACCGCTGGTTTTACTTTACTAGCTTTGTAGGTGGCTGCAACCCTTTATTCGCATGAATTTTTGCCACTAGCGGTCACCCATCTCACACCCGACCGCGCCCGTTTGGCTTAGCTGGATAGACCGTTTGAGTTCTACGCTAGCCGCCGAGTCATGCGCGCTTAATTTTTTTTACAAATGTTTATTGATATTGGCCTTCTTAGTGTACTTTTGCTTAAATCCCACAAATTCTAGGAGATAAATGATCGAAAAAAAAACAACGAAAATATTGAAATTTTTTATTTAACTATATTCTCACTTTTATCACTAACTAAGTCCTTTTCAGCCTCAACTAACATCCTGCCGATAGCCTTAACTAATCTAACTTTGAACTTGGACACAGTTGTCTGTTGGCTGCGGTCCATATTTTTCACATCTCTATCAATATAGTATTGTAACGTGCTCCACAACATTTCCCTGGCTTTCACTATCAGAGCTGCTTCCCTGCAAAGAAAAAAATCCTTAAAAATTTTCATCTATACTATATTATAAAGAGAAAAGATTTGTATTGTATGTTTGTAATGAATAAACTCAAAAACTACTGTTCCGATGCCAAAAATTCTTTCACCATTATAAAGCTACATTCACCCTGAGTAACATAGGCATTATAGCGTGGGGTGCATGGTGACAATAGTGGGTATCTCAAAAAGCACCCCACGCTTTTTTTACAGTAAAATACATTTTCTTCGTATTTTCACAAAAGCGTGTCTTTTAGTTTTTTAAACTACATTATTTACTTTTTATTTTTTAAGTGGATTTTGTTTTATATTATTGTATTGTCATAGGCCCTTGACCCCTGTGCAAATTTTCAAGTTAATCAGACTGCTAGAATTAAGTGAAAATTATGTTAAAAGATTCCTTTACATACATACAAGTCAAGCTAATAAAAGCGTGTTAAAAATAGAAAAAGTGTCAATTTCGTGGAACATTTTTATCTATTACGTACTTTGAAGGCATTAGAATCCTCAAATCATGCTTTGGTAAATACAGTGCGGTATTATCATCTGCGTCAGGCTGTAACAAAAGACATAAATTATTCATTGTTGATTATTTTTCGCAATTAAGATAGCGTTATGAATCAGGGTTCAGCGTAGTGTTTTTTTTATTTGAGTGGAGTAGCAGACGAGCATGCAGGCCACGTGGTGTTAAGTGGTCGCTGCAGCCCATGGACATCTACATACAAGCTCAAGCAAGCATATGTAAGTCTTGTCTGAGGTCGTATGCAGTTGCGCTGCTACTCCGGAGGCTGGTGGTCGCCTCATGTAAGTGTGGCCGGCAACTGCACCTTTCCACCGAAACACAACAGAATTGGTTCACGGCAGAAGTGGGTGCAGCGGTGGTACTTCCCCGGGCGAACCATAATAGTTCTACCACCTACAGTGTGACGTCTCTAGTCTATTAAACCTTAATTTAGAACATAATATGCATGTTACTATTATTGTCTTTTGTCTGAGTATCTATAGTAAAGTGGTAAACCCCGCGGTTTTAGACACGGAGATATCGAGTTCAAACTTCCGACAGAAATTTTTTGTCAGCATTTTAAGTTATAAATAAATAAATAATAAATAAACGTTTCACACTCATAGCCCCACAGTAGGGTGTATATACCCTGTGTCGTGGGTACCATGGACACATACAAAGACAGAAACACAAATACCCAGACCGAGAACAGAAATTTAAACTCATCATTCAAATTACTGTTTCGCCGGGAATCGAACCCGGGGCCCTTCGATTAGCAGTCCGGCATGGTAACCATTGCGCCACACGGGTCGTCGCTTTTAAACCGATTTAGTTACGCTTTAAAACGAGGAATCTTTAATTTAGCAGCAAACATGTCACCGTAACTAAGTAATAATATCTACTGGTCTGAATGTAAACAGCCGGGTCCAGTAGTAACGTCATTCTAGCGCTGGAATGCAGTGAAGTTGGATCCAGCTACTGGATCAATGTAAATCAGCCTTAAATGATAAATAATCTGCCTAAGCCTTAGAGCATCAAAGTTACTGACTCACCCTTCAGTAGAGACGGCATAGCGCCTCGCTTCGATACATAATTTTTGTGCCAAATCTGGTGCGGGGAAAGAACGCACACATTTTAATTTTGTCACACATTCACAAATATTCTTTCATCGCTACAAACGCATACATTTCTAAATATGTCAATTTCAATTAACAACGTCATTTTCTATGCACCGTCAACACTGACACCGACACACACAGACACACTAGTTGTGTAAAGGCCACTCCTCTGACGGGTGTCATACCTGTCATACCTTGATGCTCTAAGGCCTAGGCGTATTTGATGAGTTCACACTAAGTTATGACAGGTTTTTAACTCACCCCTCCCATCCATCCCACCACCCCCCTTACAGAACAGCAACAGAGTATGTGGGAATGTGTGTGGAATATCACATTGTAAAGTCAATTGTAGCCGTCTACAATTAATGATACAAACTACCTAAGCCTGATATTTAATAAGTTCACATAAGTTAAGACAGGTTCTCAACTCACCCCCTCCACCTTTATCCCCCCTTTACAGAAGAGCAGCGCGGCATGCGGCGCCACGATGCTCGACTTGTGCACTAACAACGCACGCCTCTCCAGCGAGTGGTAGCCTCCGAAGTAGGTTAAAAGTTGGTTGCTCATAGGTTTCTTCTTGATGCCGTAGTTGACGCTCTCGCTCGATATGTGGGCGCGCTCGCCTTTGCTGGAAAATAATAATAATAACGATTCACACTCATAGCCCCACAGTAAGGTACAAATATACCCTGTGTCGTGGGTACCATGGACACACACAAAGACAGAAACACAAACATCCAGACCGAGAACAGAAATTTAAACTCATCATTCTTTCTGTTTCGCTGGGAATCGAACCCGGGACCCTTCGATTGGCAGTTGAAGTTACTAACCGTATTCAAGAAGCATACTTGCTTACGTAAGCAGGCAATGCTATGCAAAGTGCTACAGCATTAGCACTATGCATAGACCGAATAGAATGAACTAGTTCGTTATCCTAACTGAGCGATTAATGAGCGCTCTTTTTAATGATAATATAATAAGCAGGCACAAGACTAAAGAGCGCTATTTGCGGTTGCTATGTCAAGCAGAGCTTTGAATACCGTTAAAAATGAGGTATTGTTACCTACACAAAACTAATATAACGTAAATAGCTCAGGTAACGGTATGTTTGGCAACAATACTTAGGTGGCCTTTTATAGTTAAACTGGCAACTTTATCGATGATTTTATTGGTAAATCGTAATGTTAACAGGACAGGGATAGATAACGTTACCAAATGGTCGCCATTCGAGGACCTTTTCCCCCATCGGTTGTCAGTCCTCCTAACAATGTGGCTTTTCCACAGGCTCAAGGACAGCGAGCGATGGAGAGGACTATGCTTGGTATTTCTCTACAGACAGAATCCGTAACGATGAAATCCGTAGACGAACGAAGATTACCGACATAGCTCTCAAAATCTGTAAGTTGAAGTGGCATTGGGCAAGCCACATAGTTAGGAGGACTGACAATTCCATAATAATAAGACAAAAAGGTACGAGTCAACTTCAATTTTATTTTAAGTTTATAACGTACCTAGTTAGCAACTCCACGACGGTAGCCAGTTTGCCCTTCGTCTTGACCTGCTTCTTGGTGACTAGCAGCGAGTTAGAACCAGCCAAGAGAACAGCTGACGTCAGCTCGTCTATATCCGAGAACATATTCAGTTCCTCTACGTCCGGGTCTGCCTCTATAAAGCCCGAGTTGAACAGCTGCTCTAGAAGGAGATTGGACATTGCTGGAAAAAGGAAAGTTTTAGTGAATCATCTAATGCAGTCAGTGATCTTTGCTGTGGGGAAGGGGTCGCCACGCTAGAAGTGAAGTGAAGTGAAGTGACAAAACCGAGCAAGTGTCTCAGGAAAAAGGAGCAGCTGCATTATCCCTAGACCTGTAAGACTCTTTTGGTTTTTTAATAAAGGCACTATCTCTTAAGCGTTGGAGTTCTTTCCTATCTTTTTTGTTTAGTATGGTGGGCTTAATAAAATCTATGAAAGGAAATGAAATGGCATGTCACTTTTTTTTTTACTTTTTTCCCCTATTTCCCTTTTTGATCACTATTTCCCTTGGTCACGGTATCACGCGTGAACAGCTGGACCCGCTTCGCTAATTTTATTTACTTTACACGTTTCACAAACCATGATCTAAATCACGCAATCTTACAACAGTAATTACATCTTAAGTTATGTAAACGTTAGTGAACACACATGGATTTACAAAAACCTAAAACCAACACTATCTGCAACTACTACACAAAATCAGTTACAACAAAACTAAGTTATAATGTAAAAATAGAGATTATAAATAGTACTAACCTTGATTTGTTAAGAAAAAGAATTTTTTTTGTGTTGTGTTTGTTATTGTCAGGAGAATTAAATAAGAAATTTAAGAAAAAAAGTTAGGTAAAAACTACTTTGCAACAATCCGCAACCACAACGTATGATGGTGTATACCTTTTTCATGCAATGGCACCTCCCTCCCTCCCACATAGGACACATGCACATGCAACAACAAAAAGTATACACCAACATACGTACCACCACCAACACGTGTTTCGCCCCAAAACAGAGCATCATCAGGGTTATTGACTCTACGACGGTCACCCGCAAAGTGTGCATGTGTCTTATGTGGGAGGGAGGGAGGTGCTATTGCATGAAAAAGGTATACACCATTATACGTTTTGATTGCGGATTGTTGCAAAGTAGTTTTTACCTAACTTTATAACAATGGAGTTCCGCAAAGTAACGCCTGATTCCATTATTGACGTGATAACGTCTTTAAAATCGTTTTAGTCGGGTGACATGTTCAGAAACTTGTGTCACTCCAAAACCTCACGAGCGCGATCGCAGGTATAACGAGAGAGAGACGGACCGATCTCCCGTCTCATCTCGAGCGCTGCCAGTCATTCCGTGAAACTTGTCACGCGGAATCCTCACGAGCGGAGGCTGGCATAGCGTTCGAGTGAGTGGACCGATCTTCCGTCTCTCTCACTCTAGCGGCATACAAACGAATGGAGATTTTCTCGTGCGGACGTTATCACGTAAACATCTCGATCGTAAACCTACTTTACAAACAATTTGCCGTTTTTTTTAAGAAAAAAAGTAAATTTCGCGAAAAAATAAAAAAATAAAGATTACTGGTCAAGTAACAATTTATTTTTTTCATTTCGATTTCATTCATTTCATTCGAATTCAATATCATATATTTATTAGACAGGACAACATGTGTGAGGTCAGCTAGTACTCACATTTGACGTACGCAAGGCGCTCCCCCTTCAGGCCGTACTTGCCGCACCACTCGTCCACGCCGCGCCGCCCTGCCGCCGCACTCTGCTCGAACTCGCTCTGGATCCAGTGCAGAGCTGCGTAGTCGGAGTGGGGACTGAATGTGCGTTTGATTTCGCGGATTTCTGCGGAAAAGACGTAGTTTCGAATTAAAAAGAGGTAAGAAGGGACCGTAAATTCTTACCTAATAAATACATTCTTACATAAAATAAATAATGTAGTTTAAAAAACTAAAAAACACGCTTTTGTGAAAATAAGCGTGGGGTGGTTTTTAAGTTACTATTGACACCATGCACCCCACGCTTTTTTTTTACAGTAAAATACATTTTCTTCTTATTTTTTTACTTTTTAGTTCGTATTTTCACAAAAGCGTGTTTTTTAGTTTTTTAAACTACATTATTTATTTTTAATTTTTTAGTTGGATTTTTATTCTCATATTATTGCATTGTCATCGGCCCTTGACCCCTATGCAAATTTTCAAGTGAATCAGACTCCTAGAAGTAAGTGAAAATGAAGCTAAAATATTCCGTTACATACATACATACATACATACTTACATACATACAGGTCAAGTTAATAAAAGCGTGTTAAAAAAGGTAGGTGGTCAAACTATTATAGTTCGCCCGGGGAAGTACCACCGCTGCACCCACCTCTGCCGTGAGCAATTCTATTGTGTTTCAGTGGAAAGCTGCAGTTGCCGGCCACACTTACATGAGGCGACCACCAGCCTCCGGAGTAGCAGCGCAACTGAATACGACCTCAGACAAGATTTAGCTATGCTTGCTTGAGGTTGTATGTAGATGTCCATGGGCTGCAGCGACCACTTAATACCACGTGGCCGGCATGCTCGTCTGGTACTCAATTCAAATAAAAAAAACTGACGCAGCTCGATCAAGCCAATCTATTGCTGCCAAGAAGCAACGAAAGAACGTTGTCCACGATAACGAAACAGTTGGTACATTTAATTTTAAATATAGATATCTACGAGGTCTGAGATTACAGGGTATGTCTCTTGTGTAATCTAATAGGGTCTTGGACACTATGAACAAAAAATTCAAAATCCTTACCTTAAAAAGGTTGCACTAAATCGCGCTTGGAAAGCAATATAATTGTTAATTCTTTTTTATACATGATTTTATTACCGCTAAAATCAATAATAATGAAGTCAGTTGACTATATATGATAAGTGACGTCACTTATCATTTTCTCATACAAAATGTATGGGGATGTCACGTTTTGACAGCTCATTAAAAGTATCTCAATTGACTTGGTAGTCCAAGACCGGATTGGAGTATAATTCTATCTCACGAATGCTTGAAAGGAGTGGGAGTGTATGAATGTTTGCTTTGCCTCTGAGTGCGTTACCTATAAAGAAGTCAGTTACTATTACTATTACGGTTACTATTACTATAGTACCATCAGGTACTATAGTAATATTACATGTCAGACTTGTAATAATAATATACAAAAAAGACTTTGTGGTATAGATAGGACACTTCTAGGACAATGTAAACTTGACTTGAATTTTGGCAACCCGCGTGGCGTAGTGGTTACTATGCCGGACTGCCAATCAGATGGTCCCGGGTTAGATTCCCGGCAAAGCAGAAATGTGAATGATGAGTTCAACATTTCTGTTCTTTGTCTGGATGTTTGTGTTTTTGTGTGTGTACATGGCACTCTCAACACAGGGTATAATAATATCTACCCTACCCCTATGAGTGTGAAACATTATCTACACACATACTCAGAAATGTGATGTGAAAATTTGTGATTTCTGAATTTGCTTATTCTAAAACAATTGCTTATTTTATTTACTGCAATGGAATTGAACTGGAAAATGGAAGTAATGTTTCTAAAAAAGATTCTTAATAAGTTTATTTCTTTACTCATTATTGTACATTACTTTTATATCACATGTCAAAAAAGTGCGAAAAATGCGAGTGTGTATGCATAAGCAAATTGTCTCTGAAGCTGTCAATCAGTCGTCAGTTACTATAGTTACTAGCTACAATATACAAGGAGTTTAAGTGTAAATAGAACATAAACAGATCAGCACACTAATTTTAAACAAGGTGTGAGTAATATTTGTAAATTTAGGGCTTTGACATGTTTACTACTAACGAAATTTCGAAATGTGTATAAAAGTACTGTATATTCTAATGCAAATGAAGAATAAAGAGGAAAAGTTTCTCACCAGCGGCCCTGTCCGCGGCGTCAGCGAATATCTGAATGTTGGTAGCGCAATGAGCAGCCACATTGTGCGCCGCTACGACGTTCCCTACAGTCGCCGCAGTCAACATGCTGCTGCCCAGGCGAGGATGGATGGACAGAGACGCCAGGATTGACCCGAGACGAGTTAGCTTCTCCGATGGGGTTAGTGCTCCTGGAACATAAATGTGTTTACCCATATAGGGGTAAGTCAGATTTAGGTCGCGATCCGACTGGCGTTTTGCAGCGACAACGCTGCACAAACGCAACGTTAATATTGCGCTTAAATCATGAGAAACGTTAGTGAAATAGTTTATTAACATCCTGGGCTTCCAATCCAATAAGCCATCGGCTGACCGTCATCCGCTTTGGGTGCGCAAGGCTTATATGGGCTAGGTGAGAAAAGCGCTAACTAACTTATGCTGTGATTGTACGCTGGCCCTACGGCCCCAGCCGCACTTATACGTGTGATTGTACAAGTTTATTAAAAATTGCAACGTAGACGTCACGTTGAGTCCCTGTAGCTTCGGGATTAAGAATAGAGCTACGGTATCCCCTGCCTAACCGTAAGAGGCGACTAAAAGGGGGCTTCCGGGGTTGCGGGCGGTGAGTGTGGGAGCTCGACCCTCCAGCCAGCCCCCCGGAAGGCGCTGTGTGCGTGGCCGCATGCCGCCGTAAGCATCGAAGGGTGCAGGAGAGCATATCTGCTCTCCAAAAGATGGGCCCGTTTCATGGCGCCGCGCGTGGAGGACACCGGTGCGTTCCACTGGAGATGCCGGAGTCCTCCCCAAGCGCAGAGGCAGGCTTGGAGGAGGTTTTAGTGCGGTACAAATCCCACATAACCCGATATCCTCTCTCAAGGTGCTGGGTATGGAGGTTTCCTACCCGATAAAAAAACCATAAAACCATAAGATTTGACCAAGATGAAGTGTTTGTAGAGTAAGAATTTAATTTTATTATTTTTTATTATTTCAAGAGGTTTATCAAAATACAATAAAAATAAATAAATAAAATTTACCTAAATCTATCAAATCTTTGACAGCAAAATCGATGACTTTCTTGCTTGGCGGCTCCGGTAGCTGCGACAGGAAATCTTCAACCTTATCGTCTGGTGCATAAGTCTTACAATCCAACACTGTCTGCTCTAGAGGTATTCTGTTAAAGGAACATGTCAATCACAGCTATTTTATTTTATTTTGAAATGACCAAGCCACACTACCTATTTTTTAGCCAACTTCAAAAAAGTAGGAGGTTCTCAATTCAAAAGTATTTTTTATGTTTGTTATAATAATCGTATTTATTTATTTTATTATAAGATAAATTTACCTTAGAATCTCGGGTGTCGTGTGCGGAGCGAATTCACTTTCCTTCTCTTGAGTGTACATCCTGTAACAGATGCCTGAAAATAAATTTTTATTAACTTATTGTACACATTGAAATAAATGAGATGATAAATATAAACATTAAAATACTTTACTACTTTTATACCAAAATGCTCCTATTTTGACACCAATAAGCATATCAGATTTGGTGTCTTTTAACGTGACGACCTGCGTGGCGCAATGGTTACCATGCCGGACTGCCGATCGGAGGGTCCCGGGTTCGATTCCCGGTGAATCAGAAATTTTAATGTTGACTTTAAATTTCTGTTCTCGGTCTGGGTGTTTGTTTCTGTCATTGTGTGTGTCCATGGTACCCACGACACAGGGTATATCTGCCCTACTGTGGGGCTATGAGTCTGAAACGTTATGAGTGTGAAAAGATATTTATTTGCTGTGCAGGTATTTTCTCGAAATTGAGAATGATTGTGGAAAATTCGTATAATACTGTAAAACATAGTCATGAAAATTAAATATAGTACTGTTTTCCCTCAATGTGGAGCAGCGAGACGATGTAGAGATATTGTTTCAGAAAATTTTCGACATGAATTACCGTTATAGGAGGAGGGCCGGAATGCTAAATTTGCTGTCACTAAAGCGTCATGGGGAACAGTTTTTCAAAAATTTTATAAAGAGGGCAAGTGCAAATAATATATATCGCGCATGGCACTTTAAGGTGAAAGCAAAAAGGTAAATGCATGGTAAGTAATATTTCAGAGGAAGGGTTGGACACTAACCCGCAAAACAAAAACAAAGAAATACATTTCGACTTGAGCGAGGCTATTTTTATAATTATTTTTATTTTAAAGTAAGCCGCTAAACTAAATTTAACGTGTTCTTCTAATCTGACAATTCGATAACTGGAAGTGAGAAAAATACACAAATTTTAGCGTTTCTGTATAGAGTTTTTTTTACTATGGGAATACTCAGAGTGTAAGTTATGCCCTTTTGGACTCGAGTCAGGGTCAAGTAAGGGTTCGACACAAACCTGCAAAATAAAAATAAAGACATAAGTCGAAATGTCATTATTTTTATTTTGACAGCGAGGCTATTTTTTTAAGGTTAATCGCTAAACTAAATTTAATGTGTTATTCCAATCTGACAATTCTGATAACTGGAAGTGAGAAAAAAAAACAAATTTCAGCGTTCCTATAAAGTTTTTTTTACTCTGGGAATACTCAGAGTGTTGTCCCTATGTCTTAATCTGACGCGCTTAACAAGATAAAAAAATCCCATTTTGGGCTCGAGTCAGCGATGAGTGAGGGTTCGACACAAACCTGCAAAATAAAAATGAAGACATAAGTCGAAATGTCTTTATTTTTATTCCGGCAGCGAGGCTATTTTTTTAAAGTAAATCGCTAAACTAAATTTAATGTGTTCTTCTAATCTGACAATTCTGATAACTGGAAGTGAGAAAAAATACACTAATTTTAGCGTTCCTATATATAGAGTTTTTTTTTACTCTGGGAATTCTTCAGAGTGTAAGGTATACCTAGGGTTGCCATCACCTAAATTGCCGACGCCGGATAAACACGGAAAAATTCCGGACATTTGGGCAACAATGGTTTTTTTCTCGGACATATGGACGGGTTGTTGTGGATTAATTTTAAATTAAGATTTATTTCAATTTATCGCTTATCTATTAAAAAAATGGATTTACCCTGACAACAAAACACTTTTCAAAAACCCTGCCGGACGGCCCCCGGACGCCCTTCAAACTAGGACAAATCCGGGGAAATCCGGAGGAATGGCAGCCCTAGGTATACCCGATGTCTTAATCTGACGCGCTTGACAAAATACAAAAATCCCCTCTTGGGCTCCCTGAGTACCTGTAATAGGTACTAAATGTAAATGTAATAGGTAATAAAAAGCGTACCTGGCTGAACGCGGCCGGCGCGGCCAGAGCGCTGCTGGGCGCCCGCCTGCGACACCCACACTGTCTCCAAGCTTGCCGTGCCTGTAACAATCATATGCCGCTGTTTTGATAACAAGATCCCTACATAAATCGAGCAGTTTTATTTATTTATTTATTTATTTAACCGATGTACACAGATACAATTATTACAGTGTTCAAAATAAAGTAAAAGAAATATAGTACAAAGGTATGTTTTAAAACATCATTTGTAAAAAAACGAACTAAAAGTAAATAGTAAAAATAAGAAGAAAATGTACCTATATTATTGTAAAAAATAAATAATGTAGGTAGTTTAAAAAACTAAAAACACGCTTTTGTGAAAACACGAACTAAAAAGTAAAAAAATGCGTGGGGTGTATGGTGTCAATAGTATCTCAAAAAGCACCCCACACTTTTTTTACAGTAAAATACATTTTCTTCTTATTTTTTACTTTTTAGTTCGTGTTTTCACAAAAGCGTGTTTTTTAGTTTTTTAAACTACCTACATTATTTATTTTTAATGTTTTAATTGGTTTTTTTTCATATTATTGCATTATCATCGACCCTTGACCCCTGTGCAAACCTTCTGCTGACGGCTGAATGACTGTTCAAGTTAATCAAACGCTTAGAAGTAGGTGGAAATGAAGTTAAAAGATTCCGTTACATACATACATGGTCAAGCTAATAGAAGCGTGTTAAAAAGCGTGGGGTACGTGGTATCAATAGTTACATATTACTAAAAGGATTATCATTTTAATATCTCAAAAAATACCCCAGGCTTTTTTTTACAATATAATACATGTACAGGTACACATGCAATAAAACGCATGAAAATCAATGCAGGTTTCACAAATATATTTCATCAGATTTGACTTCAATTATAGGCACTATTTGGAAGTAATTTTTTGTATGGGGATTTACAGCTACCAATATCTCTGTTTTAACAGATATAAATTACTAATTTACTACCGACCACACCCGTTTTGCTAAGCTATAGGGATTCCTTGCGTTCTTATAGTGGTTGCAACAACTTGTGCGTCCAACTGCTGGATATCTCACAATTATTGGGGAGGTCTGGAACCACACTGCTTCAATGCGGGTCGGTGGAGCCCAGGCGCGGTCTCAAGGGGAGGGGGGTCATAGGGGACAAGCCCCCCCCAAATCCATAAATGATGCGTAGATGGGAGGCGAAACAAGCCAATTTGGGACAACCCTAATAGTATGAATTATTATTTAAAAAAAACAAAGGGTTTAGTGCCGGCAGAAGTGGAAACTTGAACATTAACGTGGTGCATTTTCGATATTTTGGAATAGTAATGGAATAATTTCGCACGAATTTCTTTTATTATCATCATCATCTAGTATTTTTATAAAGTACTAACTCATTTTCTTTCACTATTTCTTCGTCACTTTTTTCATTAATAGATGCACTTTGTTCAATGTCCATATTTTAAATACTTGATATAAACGAATTTCACAAGTATAGACAGTCGAGCCATCAGCTGTCACCCCTCCCTCTTACGAATATTCGATCAGGCCACATGTCTTGACGCGAGTAAGACAATTTTTACCCATCCCAAAAAAGTGCACAACGCCGCTAAAGAAGTTTTCACTTAAAAAATCTCACCCGTGCCTTCCCTAACTCTGTTCTCCTTGTGCGCCCCCGTGTCTACGACGTACACCACGTCAGGTATAGTGATGGAAGTTTCCGCTATGTTGGTGGCTAGCACGATCTTACGCACTCCGGGCAGTGGTTTTGAAAACATCTTCGTTTGGTCCGTTGTTGATAATCTGGAAAAAAGGCATCAATGACAGTTGAAATACTTTTTGATTATATTGAAAACATATTGTGATATAATTTAAAATATATCATTTAATTTTTTTTTAAATGATATATTTTAAATTATATCTAAATTAACGTTTAAATTATTTAATTATATTTAAATTTACGTTTAAATAGTCCTTCAGTTAAAAGACGTCAGACTGCAGATAACATTAATTAAGTTTTTAACTGAGTCAGAGTCTGTGCCCATTCAGAACGAATGGTACGATATTTTACTAAGGGCCCGACTCCAAAAATAGTTTTAAGAGTCATTATCATAAGCAAGAACAAGTCTTACGAATGCAATCGATAGAAATCCTTACATTTCAGTTGGATTCGAAAATTCTTTCCTCTTGCCAATGCAGAATCAACAGTAACGGTCTATCAGGTGAGCTGTGTGAACAATTTTATTTTTTACTGTTTGATGTCGGTTCTATTTTTTTTTTAAACTGAATTAATTTCACACTTTTTAGTAATTTTAATTTAATAATTCTGTATGTACAAGCATAATTCAAAAAATGTCCACCTAAATCTAAACGTTAATGAGATTTACCTTTTATTATCAAGTTAATCTAATAGCCATCTAATAGCTTGAAAGAATACTACTATCGGTCCATCTGAACATATAAATTATTGAATGAATTTGCTCTCAGCCTAACCTTGAGGAGTTGTACCTTCAATCATCAGCTTAGCAACATCAGGTGATAATTACTGGGCATGAATATTTGTATTGGGGGGGACCTTTAAAAGGTACCCGGCACCTAGGGAGAGGATACCGGGTTATGTGGGATTTGACCGCACTAAAACCCCCTCGGTGGCTGCCTCTGCGCTTGGGGAGGACTCCGAGATCTCCTAAGGAACGCAACAGTGTCCTCCACGCGCGGAGCCCAGAATGGGCCCATCTTCGAGAGAGCAGATTTGCTATCCTGTACCTTCCGATGTTTACGGCGGCATGCGGCCACGCACACACCGCCGTCCTTCTGTCGGGGCTGTTGGCTGGAGGGTCGAGCTCCCACTCTCCCCGTCCGCAACCCCGGAAGTCCCCTTTTAGTCGCCTCTTACGATCAGGCAGGGGATACCGTAGCTCTATTCTTAATCCCGAAGCTACAGGGACTACCTTAGGATCACCTTAGGAGTATAAGTTTTTGACCAAAAAAATATATATTGAAAGAATTTGCTTTCAACTCCAAACCGTGGTAGTACCTTCCATCATCAGCTCAGCAACATGAGATGATGATAATTATACACAAATGTCTGTTTTGCTTTACTAAGAATATGAAAATCAATTGTTGTGCTATAAAATTGGAATGTTCCCCTCGATTTCTCCCATCATCAGACTTTGACTTGGTCCAAACAACTTTTTAACATTAAATAAATTTGTCATACATAATAATATATGGTTTCATCATAATACGTATTTTGTATGGGAAGTTTATTCTATGATATGTAAAAAAAAAGTGACGTTGCACACTCATAGCCCCACAGTAAGATAATTACCCTGTGTCGTGGGTACCATGGACACATACAAAGACAGGAACACAAACACCCAGACCGAGAACAGAAATTTAAACTCATCATTCAAATTTCTGTTTCGCCGGGAATCGAACCCGGGACCCCTCGATTGGCAGTCCGGTATAGTAACCATTGCGTCACGCAGGTCGTCAAAATGTTAAACAATAAAACAATGTGACCAACACAGAGCAATTTGTAAGCCAGACTCTGAAATAATATGAAATAATATATGTATATGAATATTTGGTAGTTTGGTACGCTTTTACAAATATATCGAATCCGGTCTTGGACTACCAAGTCAATTGAGATACTTTTAATGAGCTGTCAAAACATGACATCTCCATACATTTTGTATGAGAAAATGATAAGTGACGTCACTTATCATATATAGTCAATAGACTTCATTATTATTGATTTAAGCGGTAATAAAAATCATGTATAAAAAAAACTAACAATTGCTTTCCAAGCGTGATTTAGTGGAACCTTTTTAAGGTAAGGATTAAAAGGATTTTGATTTTTTTGTGCATTGTGTCCAAGACCCTATTGCTTTATACTCGTAGCTAATATGTATATCAAATACCTGGAATGCACCGGCAATATCAAATGGAAGTTATTGTCCTTGTAGTGGTCGTCTAGAAGCGTCTTAGTTTGCTTAATTTCGGCCCAGCCCGGCAGGAACACTAGGATAGCTCCCTCCTTTTCACTTTTATCCACCGCTTTTATTACTTCTACAACCTGTTGCATAAAAGAAAAAAGAAAATATAATAATAGCTTTAAACGAGGTAATCTTGCATATATTTATAATTTTCATGGAATTTAGGGACCATAAATCGATCTTGGCTTGGCTGCAACCCTTTTTACGTCCCACTGTTGGGCACGGGTCTCTCCCCAATATTGAGGAGGCCTGGAGCTTACTCCACCACGCTGCTCCAATGCGGGTTAGTGGAGATGCGGGTTAGGTGCCAACCCGCTGTCGGATGTTTTCAAACCGCCCATAAGGCCTCCGACAAGGTTTAACGACTGTTATCTATCGACAACAACCGGGACCGACGGCTTAACGTGCCCTCCGAAGCACGGAAACGCGCATGAAATTTTTTGCCACTAGCGGTCACCCATCTCACAATCGACCGCGCCCGTTTGGCTTAACTGCATAGACCGCTTGCGTTCTACGCTAGCCGCCGAGCCATGCACGCTTCAGATCTAGCTGGGTAAAATTTTTAGATAATATCGTTTTACCCGTATTTTCGGCGATAATCAAATTAATAAAGTGAAAAATTGTTTTTTCCACCACTGGAGTCAATCCTAAGCACCTACGACAGAGTCTATAGCAATAAGACTTAAAAGACACCACATTAATGACATTAAAGTAAGCGTCTATAGCAATAAGACTTAAAAGACACCACATTAATGACATTGAAGTAAGCGTCTTTAGCAATAAGACTTAAAATACACCACATTAATGACATTAAAGTAAGCGTGTATAGCAATAAGACTTAAAAGACACCACTTTTTTTTCAACCTTTTTTTTATGTCCCACTGCTGGGCACAGGTCTCCTTCTCACACAATTGAGAGGGATTTAGGCCATAGTCCACCACGCTGGCCAAGTGCGGATTGGTGGACACGAAAAGACACCACATTAATAACATTAAAGTAAGCGTCTATTAGAAATAAGACTTAAAAGACACCACATTAATGACATTAAAGTAAGCTGCTATTTGGAATACACGCAGAATCAAAATTCCTGCAGACTGACGAAAATGACACAGGTCCTCATAACACTCTATCTTTAATCTATACTAATATTATAAAGCAGCGATGGCCGAGTGGTATGAATCCGCGGTCTTCGACGCGATCGATCCCGGGTTCAAATCCTCGCATTTATCGCTGCTCCACGGTGATAGAAAATATCGTGATATTTAATTGATTACGATGTTCTCCATCGCCGTGCATGCCTGAGAGGAATTCATAATTTCTCGAAAGCATGACGTCCACCAATCCGCACTTCGCCATCGTGGCGGGCTATGGCCTAAATCCCTTTCACTTGTGAGAGGAGACCTGTGCCCAGCAGTGGGACATAAAAAAGGTTGAAAAAAAATATTATAAAGAGGAAAGATTTATATTATTATACTTATACTAATATTATAAAGATAAATGTTTGTGATGAATAAACTCAAACACTACTGTTCCGATTTCAAAAATTCTTTCACCATTAAATAAAAATATAACGCTACACACTCATAGCCCCACACCAGGATTCCTTCCCTGTGACGTGGGTACCATGGACACACACAAAGACAGAAACACACAAACACAGAAACCCATTAGAAAGCTACATTCACCCTGAGTAACATAGGTTACTTTTTACCGCGGGAAAATGCTTCATTCCTACGTGAAAACGGGTAATAGGGTCAACGCGGTTGAAGCAACTGGCTAAACGCCTATGATTTTAATATAGCAATGAAGCCTGGAATAGCACATAGGCTATTTTTTATCCTACGGGGACCCATTAAACGGTTCCACGCGGGCGAAGCCGCTGGCGGAAGGCTATATCTTTATAAAGTTATTGCGAGTAGTCACTCACTATATGAGTAACGTTCATTACCCAACATTTATTCGAAGAATATTTTTATCCGACAGTTGAAATTCGACCCTAAATGATGGATAGATAAGCAATACCCCACAATTGCCCCACGGTCATGCTGCATAATAAATACCCATTGTACCTGAAAATTTATTTAAAACAGGGCTGGAGTTTTTTTTCCGCCCGCTTTTTCTCCTAGCCCATATAAGCCTTAGCGCACCCAAAGCGGATGACCGTCAGCTGATGGCCGTACAACAATGACAAACATCAAGTGTATATTATTATCCAGGATGTTAATAAACTATTTCATTTCATTTCATACATACTTCGGGACAGTTAACTTGAGGTCTCCCATCTTCTTTGTTACAATTCGCCATCGTAACAGGTAGATTAATATTGTACTTCTTGTTTATGTCATCTAGATACAATATATCCACTGGGAACGTTCGGCCTGGCACTTCTATTACTGGACAATCCTTAAAATATCTGTAACAATAAAAAAAGCCTAAGGGCCTCTTTCACCACCTTCACGTAAAGTGACAAGTACGCTAATTGTTGGTTAAAGTCACCCGTAACTTCAATTTCAATTTCACGTTTGTTCACACCAATCATATGATAAACTGACCTATACTCATAGCTTTTACTTGCCAATTAACTTTACTTGGGACGTAACTGAACGAGGCCCTAAGTATTACGTACAATGTTAGCGCAAGTTAGCGCAATGGTTACCAAAACGGATTGCCGATTACCATGACGGACTGTCGGTTGAGGGTGCCGGGTTCGATCCCGGCCAGGCAGAAGTTTAAACTATGAGCTTAAATTTCTATTTTGCTACAAAGTACCCTCCAAAGCACGGAAACGCACATGACATTTGCCACTAGTGGTCCACCATCTCACATCTGAACGCACCCGTTTCGTTTAGCTATATAGAAACCTTCGTTCTACGATGACCGAGGCATAAGAATAAATAATAACACGGTCAAGATCACGATATTAGCCTACACGTTAAACGGGATACTCAGTCGAGTTAAGTTGCCTCGGCTGGCGTCGTCGCGGAAATATTTATTCGATTTTATTCTGCTAGCTTTTACTCGCCACTTCGTCCGAGGAGACAATTTCATTTTCTCTAGATTATGGTTTTTAGCTCTCAGACTATAGTTCCCCAAGGCCCTAAACGCTTTTCCGTTTTCAAAGTCCATTATGGGGTTTAGCTCTCAGACTATAGTTCCCCAAGGCCCTAAACGCTTTTCCGTTTTCAAAGTCCATTATGGGGTTTAGCTTTCAGACTATAGTTCCCCAAGGCCCTAATCGCTTTTCCGTTTTCAAAGTCCATTATGTGGTTTAGCTCTCAGACTATATTTCCCCAAGGCCCTAACCGCTTTTCCGTTTTCAAAGTCCATTATGGGGTTTAGCTCTCAGACTATAGTTCCCCAAGGCCCTAAACGCTTTTCCGTTTTCAAAGTCCATTATGGGGTTTAGCTCTCAGACTATAGTTCCCCAAGGCCCTAACCGCTTTTCCGTTTTCAAAGTCCATTATGGGGTTTAGCTCTCAGACTATAGTTCCCCAAGGCCCTAACCGCTTTTCCGTTTTCAAAGTTCATTATGGGGTTTAGCTCTTCCCCAAGGCCCTAAACGCTTTTCCGTTTTCAAAGTCCATTATGGGGTTTAGCTCTTAGACTATTACCACCCAACCAACGCTAAATAAACATATTTAATAGTTTTACGTGAGCCTGTATGTATTTTATTTCATATTTGTAGGTAAGTAATACTTACTTACTTCTCCACCAACCCGCATTGGAGCAGCGTGGTGGATTAAGCTCCAGGCCTCCCCCAATGGGGAGTCTCGATCCCCACGGGAGAGACCCGTGCCCAGTAGTGGGACGCAAAAAGAGTTGCAGCCAATACTTACTTAAATGCCTTGATTTGGTATGTATGGTACTTATAATAACTTATTATTTATAAGTATCTATAATTCTCATATTTTGTAATACCAAACTAAAATAATGATTTTCAAGTAAAAGAAAACCTACATTTTAGTGATATTATCTTTAGACATAAGCATTATTAACAGTTCACAACCCTGGCAGCACGCCTGGGCGACAGAGGGGCATAAAGAGGTGAAGGGGGAAGTAGGTATATAAATGGCGGCGTTTGTGACCCGGTCAAAGAAGATTCCGTTCTAGTTATTATTTACAATACAATACAAACTTTTTATTGCACACCAATACAAGGAAAACATACATTACACAGATACATTAAAACGAAAGCAAAAGGCGGTCTTATTGCTACAAACAGCAATCTCTTCCAGACAACCGAGAAGGAAATATATACAAGACAATTCGAAATTAGAGGGTAGGTTGCACAATAAACAGGTACTGTAACTATATTCAAAACAGTAGCAAGAATGAATAATAGTAAGAAGAAATAATAGTAAGAAGCAGCAAAGAATAACAGAGACAACCAAGGATACAACTGACAGCGAAAAAGGAAAGGAGAAGTAAATGTAAGAAGTAAACAGGTGAGCAGAGACTAAGCAGAAGGAGAGAGGAAAGAGATAAAAAACTTATAAAGAAAGAAAGTGATCTTTAACTAACTTTTTAAACAAACTCAATGATTGAGCACGTCTGATGGAATTAGGAAGAGAGTTCCATAATTTAACAGAGTACACGGTAATAGTATATTTCATTACAAGTGCGGAAAGGCTGTCATTGCAAGGAGTTCTGACAAATGTCTACCCTAGCCGAGGCGCAGCCGAAGGTGAGGGTTGACAGTCGGAACTCCTTCCAATGACGGTTCCGCACGTGTACTGAACCAACTATTTACTATTATATATATTATACTATTGCGAAAAAATTAAGCAATTAAATAAAATAATAATATCACAATAAAATCAACTAATTAATCATCTAAACTCGCAAAGAACATTTTTGAAAAATGGCGCCAACCGTAAAAGAATACCTATATGCAGAGATTTTTTTTTGTTTTCTTCACCCATTCTGGGTAGGCAAAGGGAACCATGCCCATACAGCCAATTCTTCAGTAGATTTTTTTTATTGATGATTGAGATGAAATGAAACCTAACCTAACTCATTGAATCAAATCATTAAATCTGATATTGAAACAAATTAGTAGCTTCTTTTTAGAAATATTTGCATGAATCATAAAAACTTCTAAAACTTCGTGGTTGTTTTTTTAATAAAAAATTTTTTGACAGTTGGGAAAGAAAATGCACGAGTTCGGAAAAGGTAAAGAAAAAGCACGAGTGTGTAAGCCCACTTCCCGAACGCTATACGCCCCTGCAATACGTCACTTTTTGGGCAACTGTATTAAAAAGGATATTTATTCTTATGACTGAGGAGAACCAGTGGAAAAACAACATTTAAGCGTGATAGGTGCCGTGTACAACACATTCACATGTGCGAATCGATGTTTTATATGAAGCACGCACACAATCCACGTGTAATAAGTGTGACATCACAGGCACCGTGACACACAACTTGCCCATAAACATTTAGCAATGCGTTTTGCTATTGTGTGAGTTGTGTTATCGTATCGTATTAAATTAATAGAATCAGGCGTCACTTTGCGGAACTTCATGAAAATGAAAATGAAAAATGAAAATTCCTCATTCCCGGTAATGCAGAAATTTTCATGAGTTTTTATTTCTATTCTCGGTCTAGATTGTGATCTTGTTGTGAGTATTAATAGTACCTAAACTATATTTATGACCACCTGATATGCAAAACAATGAATTAAAACCTACTCAGTAAACACGGCGATGTCCAAGGTAGCGCTCATGACAGCTACCCGCAGTTCCGGGTTGAGATCCAGCGCCCTCTTCAATAGCAGAAGCGTAATGTCGGTATTGACATCGCGTTCGTGCGCCTCGTCTATGAATACGTGAGTGCAGCCTTTGAGTCCTGGAAAATGAAACATTTTTTTCAAACTAATTTTTGTCTCACTGCAGAGCACAGGTCTCCATTCAGAGGATTTAGGCCACACTGCACCACGCTGGCTAAGTGCAAATTGGTGGACTTCACGCCAATATTTTTCCTCACCGTGGAGCAGCTATAAATACACAAATAGCACTTTTTAAAATAAGGTAAAATTTTGTTACGCAAATATGATATTGTTGCCACCTACTAAAAATTCTCACCATCAGTCAGGGTTGACTGGTAGAGAATGCCTCCAGGCATTAAGTCCGCCCTTTGTACAACTTTTTTTGTTGTAACAATAAATTATAAATAAATATTTTTTTTCCAAGGTGAGGCGCGCCAGGTGTGTGAACACGATATGTGAGAATATTCTATACATAACAGCTGACCCCGCGAACTCTGTACCGCCTTTAAATGTTTGAGGTGGATCACCCTTATCACTCAAGCCTACCTACCCGATATGCACACAAAATTTCATAGAAATCGGTCCAGCCGTTTCGGAGAAGTTTGGTAACAAACACTGTGATACGAGAGTTTATATTTGACGAGTTTATTTAGGTCTTGCAAGCTTAATTTAACTCACTTCCTAGTTCCCTTCAATAAAATAATATTTTTTTATATTTTTGGAATACAAGTATGCTCTTAATGAACGTTAATTTTCGGTCATAGGCTCTAGATGGCCTTATGGCCTTATGAGTTAAGCTGATATAAAAGAGCAGTAGGAGAAAAACTCTCAACAGCACTCTATTAAATGCCAATTGTTACAAAATATTTTACACAGTATGGGTATGGGTCGACAAAGTACACACGTGACAGCTATCGTGAATGTCAATTCAACTTAAACTTGCAATACACTTTGAGTTCTGATTACAATGTAACTATGTGTACTCGATACTGTTGCAAATCCAAAATGGCCGCGACAAAATGGCGTATTACATATTTTTGTAGAACCCACCCATAATGGGTATCAAAAGCAGTACGTAAGAAGAGATTATACCCAAATACTGATCACATTTTTGTTTCTCAAGATCATAAGAAACTGTGGACTTCAATATTGACTTATGTTGTTTACTCAAGGGCTAGTCCTACCTGGATCACTTTGTAATCTTCTGAGTAGCACCCCAGATGTACAGTACAGGATACCACCACCTGGTACTTTGGGCAGTTTCGAGTGGAGTCGGACCTGGTACCCGATGGAGTCTCCTACCTGAAATTATATTATATAAAAAATTATGGATTAAAGAGTATGCAAGTATGCAGCTGCCTGATCGTTAAGAGGCGACTAAAAGGGGGCTTCCGGGGTTGTGGGCGGTGAGAGTGGGAGCTCAACCCGTCCAGCCAATGGCCCAGGAAGGAGGCGGTGTGTGCGTATGCCGCCGTGAGCATCGGAGGGTGCAGGAGAGCACATCTGCTCTCCAGAGGATTCCTCCGTTCTGGGACGCCCAGAGCAGGCATCATAGGATCCCGTGCAACAACAGCGTGCGGCCACACACGTCGCTATCCTTTATACTATATATTCTCAAATTCTTCTACAACAGTTTCAACTAAAGGACAGCACTCTCATTTTTTTTGCTATCGATAACCATCAAAAGCTAGTAGGTGCCCGGCAAAACCCCCTCGAGCCTGCCTCAGGACTTGGGGAGACCACGGGATCTCTAGCGGAACAACTAGTGTCCTACATATGGGGCGCCCCAAAACTGGCCAATTTTGGGAGAGCGTCGGTGCTCTCTTGTATTCTCCCGTGAATGTCTACAACAGCTGCCATGCACACGTTGGAGTTCCCACTCTAGCCGACTACAAACCCGGAAGCACCCTTTTAGCTGCTTCTTACGATCAGGCAGAGGAGACCGTAGCTTTATTCTTAATCACAAAGCTACAGGGACTACGCACTCTCACCTGTTCGCCCAACTCATCGGCCACTCTCTGCGCGAGGCCTATAGCGGCCACTCTGCGCGGCTCGGATACGATCGCAGCGGTCCCGGCGCCGCAGCGCCGCAAGATGGCCGCTGGCGCTCGCGTAGATTTGCCGCAACCGGCCGCGCCCACTATCACTGACACGCGGTTGGCGGATATGGTTGAGGCTATTTCGTCTCTGCGAAACGAAATTCAGAACCTTACAGTGCAGTAGTATGGATTTTTATGTCCCACTGCTGGGCACAAGTCTCCTCTTGGAACGGGGTACGCAGCAGTCTAAGGCAACAGTCCATTACGCTAGCCAAATACGGATCAAGCATGCACAGTGGTGGAAAACATCTATACAAATAAATAAATTTGGAGTGTGTGTTTGTAACATTAAAATAACCACTTTTTACTACATGTATATGTATGTATATACGGTACATAATACCAAAATAACATTTTTTACAATTTTTGTCTGTCTGTCTTTCTGTCTGTCTCTATACAAATAAATAAAATTGGAGTGTCTGTGTGTAACATCAAAATCACTTTTTACTACATGCTATTTTAGTCTGTCTGTCTGTTAGTTCCGGTTAATCTCTGAAACGGCTGGACTAATTTTGACGGGACTTTCACTGCTGATGTAATAAGGAGTAATTTAAGGTACTTTTACTGTAGAAAAATTCTAAAGCTAAAGTCCACGCCGATGAAGTCGCGGGCGGCCGCTAGTCTTAAATAAATAACACAATGTTTTCAATCACCGTGGAGCACCGATAAATGCGAAAATAATATTTCTTTGTCAAAGACTCTTCGAGTAGGAAATCGCGGTCTTTACCGCTTGTATTTCATGGTTTACAAGTTTCCCTTCTGTCAATCATAAATCATAAATATTTATTTGGAATTTTTTTGGGTTACAAAGATTACAGTAAGTATATGTATATGAGCTCCAAAAAAAAATGTTTACAGTTTAAGGCGTACCAAAAGTTACAGTCAAAATGGTACAGTAATTATTAATACATAGCAATTCTTTACATTCAATACAAGTCTAATACAATTTCGTTCAAAACAATTTCAAGTACAGTCGGTCAGTAATATATTAAGAAATTGGAAGCTTATATAATTGAGAAAAAAAAAAAATGTCAAGAATATACAATTTTCATGTCCATATTTAAATTATAATACATTATCAAAATTATCGTTAAGAAATTCGTCAATATTGTAATAACATTTAGTAGTTAACATTTGTTTTAATTTTTGACGTGATAACGTCTTTAAAATCGTTTTAGTCGGGTGACATGTTCAGAAACTTGTGTCACACCAAAACCTCACGAGCGCGATCGCAGGTATAACGAGAGAGAGACGGACCGATCTCCCGTCTCATCTCGAGCGCTGCCAGTCATTCCGTGAAACTTGTCACGCGGAATCCTCACGAGCGGAGGCTGGCATAGCGTTCGAGTGAGTGGACCGATCTTCCGTCTCTCTCACTCTAGCGGCATACAAACGAATGGAGATTTTCTCGTGCGGACGTTATCACGTAAACATCTCGATCGTAAACCTACTTTACAAACAATTAGCCGTTTTTTTTATAAAAAATATGGTCTTTTGTTATTTCTTTTAATGGATCTGGTATTTTATTATAAATTTTTACAGCCATGAATAGGGTTCCCTTACGTCCTATGCCTAACTTATATATTTCAGAGTTGTTAAGGTTTTTTTTTCGGCGTGCATTGTATTTGTGTATATTTGGTTCCAACAAGTATTTTTGCTTCCTTACCAACATAGCCATTTCTAAGATATATATGGAGGGGAAAGTTAGCATACTTAGTTTTAAGAACCATGGACGACAACTATCGGTTGTTTTAATGTTAGTTATCGCCCGTACGCATTTCTTTTGACATATGAATATCTGATTAGCGTTTGTGGCATTTCCCCAGACTGTAATGCCGTACTTTATCCATGCATAGGCATAGGCATAGTAAGCTGTTAGTGCAACTTTCGTATCTGTCGACCTTTTTATTTCCCTAAGTCCATATATAAATTTGTTTATTTTATTTTTGATAATGTCAATGTGTGTGTTCCATGTCAGGTTTGAGTCTAAGTGTAAACCTAGTAAATTAACATTGTCAACTATTCCAATCCTTCAACAGTATGGATTTTCCGACATCTCTATAGATTCCCAGTTAAAAAAACACTACGGGTATCGAATACCTTTAAACATTATATATTATTTCTTGTATAAGTATACCCAAAATATATAATTTGAATCTCGGAAACGGCTCCTACGATGAAATTCTTCATTAAATTTAGTGTGCAGGGGATTAAAAAAATCGGGGGGTAAAAAATCGATCTAGCTAGGTTTCATTTTTAGAAAATACCATTAATCCGTGTAAACACTTAAACATAAACTGAAAAATATGAATCTTCCTGACATCTATCGGCGAGCATATGTTTTAATTCTATTTTATTAAATTGGGAGCTGAAGTAGATGGCGTCAAAGTAAACCAACCAGAAAAATCCATTGTTTTTATCCGAGCAACGCTCGGACATCCGGGTAGTGCCGGGTACTCTATACTGATATTATAAACAACACATATAACAGTGGTTTTTTCCATCACTCCTTCACAGTTCAGGCCATACAGCTCTGGAACACCCTACCCGAAAATATAAGAAAGGCACCCAGCAAACTGGCATTCAAGAAATTGGTCCGTGAGCATTTCTTGAGCATCCCTACCACAATCTAGAATTTTTTACCAACAAGAGTCCTATTTATATTATATATATAGTCATTATATCCTTCCAATATGTGTATGTAAGTATGAATGTATGTATGTATATATGTATGTATGTATGTATGTTTATATGTAAGTATTTATATTTATTAGTGTACGTATTTCATTATGTACGTAGTTATTACATATTGTTATTTTAATTCTTTGTTCTTTTAGCCTGTTTATTTTTAGAAGCCTACCTCGCATTCTCAACATCACCCAGGGTCGACCGGTAGACAATGCCAAGAGGCATTAGGTTTAACCCTTTGTGAAACTTAGTTTAAGGTGTTTTCACATAAAATAAATAAATAAAAAAAATATAAAGCTGACAAGTATGTTTGTTAGAAAAATCGAATATATAAAAAAGTACTTCCCACTTTGGTTCTGTGAAAAAATACTTTTGTGTTGGATAGTCCATTTATCGGTGAAGCTTTAATAAAAACCCTATAACGCGGGGAAAAACCGCAGTGTAAATATATCGAGTAACCTGACGTAAGCTGTAGTGTTTGATTTGTTAGATAAAGTTTACGCTCGATTACTTTGAGAAAAAGGGACTTCCTTATGATAACTTTAACTTGGCATTTTGAATGTGGTGTTTCTGTTCCGAGAAACTCGAACATTAACGGTAAATACATTACAGTAAATAAGTTCTGTTTATCTTAGGGTCAAAGTAAGATATCAATGTTAACATTATTATTATGTAGATTATTTTGTGCAACATACATCACAATAAGTTAATTTTGCTCGAGGGGAAAATATTGAGGATAGTGTGTATCACGTTATTAGAAAGAGTTTATTACATTAACAAATAAAAAAAATCGGTACACACACAAATTATTTTTAATAGATGGTAGAACTTTCAAGGTTCGACAAGGGACTCATCTACTACTCCTGTTATACTGATATTAAAAATACGAAAAAGATAAAAGAAAAAATGATTTATTTGCGCAAATGTATTACAAAAATTGTTTTATACATTTGATAGTTCGCCATATTTACCTCAGTAAGGTATTCAAATATTGTTAATAGAAATAAAATACTGACTAAAATCTATATTAAATTTACGATCCATATTTTATATTTGGCTGCAACCCTTTTGCGTCCCACTGCTGGGCACGGGTCTCTCCCCCTTATTGGGGAGGCCTGGAGCTTACTCCACCACGCTGCTCCAATGCGGGTTACCAACCTGCTGTCGGATGTTTTCAAACCGCCCATAAGGCCTCCGACAAGGTTTAACGACTGTTATCTATCGACAACAACCGGGACCGACGGCTTAACGTGCCCTCCGAAGCACGGAAACGCGCATGAAATTTTTGCCACTAGCGGTCACCCATCTTACAACCGACCGCGCCCGTTTGGCTTAGCTGCGTAGACCGTTTGCGTTCTACGCTAGCCGCCGAGCCATGCGCGTTCTTTTATATTTATCTCATATTATGCGTTTTTGATAATTATTTATACGGGATTTTTATCCGCGTCATACACTGAGAGGAGGATACTTTTAGCCGGCGGAAAAAAAGCTTCCCCGGTTTTTAATTCCGTAATCCCGTTATCCCTCACGAAGTTAAAGTTCATCGTTTAGAAATTCTGAAACTGAGTAGTACACTTTTGTAAAAGCGTTTTGTATATACGTTTGGGTAGATGTCTGTTGCTCAATTAAGCAAGAAATGCTGAAAGGATCGGAATTAAATTTGGCACAGAGATAGATTATATAGCCTGGAATAGCACATAGGCTACTTTTTATCTTGTAAAAATGACTGCTCTCATTTTAATTTTTTAGAAAGCATTAGAATGAAGAAAACGAAATAATAACTGTTATTTTTTAATCTATGAGAATGGTTTGAATAAGTCTGAGTGGTTCTTTATTTTCTTAAAACGACTTTTACTTTAGATTCGTTTAACTTTTACCCTTAGAGCGTCAAGGTATGACAAGTATGACACCCATCAAAGGAGTAGCCTTTACGGGCGAACCCCTCGTCCCAACATCCATGCACAATGTGCCTTCTAGTTATACAACTCGTGTGTCTGTGTGTGTCGGTGTCAGTGTTGACGGTGCATAGAAAATGACAGTGTGCTTTTACCACAATACAAAGAGCTTACTATGTGACGTCTATTTCAGAGTCTAAAGAAAGTCAGAAAGCGAGAGTGATCAGACGCCACAGCACGTCATTCAACGTCACGAGAATGTTTTTTATGGAACATTTTTTATCATTGTTCATTTCGGTGTCTAAAGAAAGCCAGAAAGCGAGAGTGAACTAACACCACGGCACGTCATTCGACGTCACAATATGTGACGTCACGAGACTGTTTTTTTATTGAATATTTTTTAACTGTCGAATAAGTCTTCAGAAAGCTAGTATAAAGAAAAATCCTTAATTTTGTAATCCACCTTTATTTTTCTTTATTTGAGTAACTTTTACTGTGTGACGTGTATTTGGGCGACTCCAGAAAGGCAAAAAGCGAGAGTTGAACGTCATGGCGCGTCATTCGAAGACTTCTACGTTACGTGACGTCGGTCGACGTCAAGTAAGTTGAAGCGAAAGTCACTTTCGATATCGTTTGACGTTTTCACTCTCGTTTTCTTTTATTCTTAGATACACACAGATGTTATAAGTTATAGATGTGTGGGTATAGTCAGTAATTGTTTGTTTTATCCAAAGTATGTTAAGTATAGAACAGAGTTACTCACGAAAGGTGTAACTATTATCCAAACTAATATTATAAACGAAATTTAAAACTTTTATTTTATACTCATTATAGAAATAGGTAAAAAGGGGGAAAAATGTAGCAGTAGTTTGTTGATTTTTCCTTCCACGTCGCAATCGTCCTACTGATTGATCTGAATTGATGGGGTAGTTTGGGAGTTGGAGAGTGACATACGTTACATTTTGCCCGGGAAAATATTTCATTCTTATGGAAAAAATGTAGCCCACGCGGGCAGAACCAGCTAGAATAGTAATAAAGATAACCAAATAAAAATTTAAATTCCTGTCGGATTGGAAAACAATCCTCGGATTGACTTTTTTTCATTTTCAACAGTTTTAATTCAACTAATTAGCCTAGCCACATAACTACTTTAATGTTTCATATGTTCCCCTTCTTTAATACATAGTCATTTTAAGAATTTAAGTTAGTTAGTGTACTTAATTAAATTAAAATTTGTACGCCCCACATTTGTAAATATGGAGTTCTAAATATTTTGTAAAACCTATTTTCACCCATATTTGTGCAAATAAAATGTATTCATTTCATTAAATGACATACTGGTAAAATTAGAAATTACGAAATTTACTACAGTAGGACAAGATTTTGACGTGATAACGTCTTTAAAATCGTTTTAGTCGGGTGACATGTTCAGAAACTTGTGTCACACCAAAACCTCACGAGCGCGATCGCAGGTATAACGAGAGAGAGACGGACCGATCTCCCGTCTCATCTCGAGCGCTGCCAGTCATTCCGTGAAACTTGTCACGCGGAATCCTCACGAGCGGAGGCTGGCATAGCGTTCGAGTGAGTGGACCGATCTTCCGTCTCTCTCACTCTAGCGGCATACAAACGAATGGAGATTTTCTCGTGCGGACGTTATCACGTTAAACATCTCGATCGTAAACCTACTTTACAAACAATTTGCCGTTTTTTTTAAAACACTTTTTCTTTCATGAGACAAGTGCAACAAATACCCGTTTATATACGTTTTCAATTTAAAATTCACGAATCGCGTTAAGCCTAATATTAATCAAAATTTAATAAAATATGTGTAATTATAATTTATTTTTTATCAAAATCATTATACGTTTTCGTAAAAAAATCATTGTCCTCTTGCAAAAAAAAAAATAACGTTCCAAATTCAATCAACCGACCTCGAATTGACCGTTATTCGAAACTCAAAAGCCCCAGATAATACTAGAGCGGCGTTCCAAATTTCGATTAGAATAACCTTGCATCGCTCTACATTCTCGTCGGGTGACCTCCGTGTCCCGGTTAGGGAACCGTGGCCTACAATTGCCTGTACAGCGACCTTGGGGCCAACTTCCGATGTGCCCGGCCGAGTAACGCGACCTCCGACGACCTTGGCCCTGTGACCTTTGAGACGAGCGTGTCTAATTCGTAGGGTGGGGACTTACGAAGGGGTGCTTGTTTATCTCCCGATATTTTTTTTCGTATTTATATTCTTACATAAAAATGTGTACCTAGTACGAATGAAGGTGTTTGCGGACGGTCCAGAAAATCTGCTAATACCTATTTTTTATGTTTTTTTTTTTAATTTTTAATCTTACATTTAAGACGACCCGCGTGGGTAATGGTTACCATGCCGAACGTGGCGTAATGGTTACCACGCCGAACTGCCGATCGGAGGGTCCCGTGTTCGATTTCCGGCGAAGAAAGAATGATGATATTACATTTTCTGTTTTTGTCTGGGTGTTTGTGTTTCTGTCTTTTTGTGTGTCCATGACACCCACGGGGTATAAATATCCTACTGTAGGGCCATTAATGTTTTCACACATTGTTTGCTTGTTTCTTTAAAGCGTTTACTGTTTAGCTCTAAGAAGAAAAAAATGCATATATACTGGTAAAGGTTTTACAACAATATTTAGGTCGCTATGTTTAGGTACCCCTTTGGGTGTACAAAATTTGTTTTATTAAAGATTCACTTAAAAATAATAACGTTGTTGTTTACAATAAGTTACTGACAATGTTTTAAAAAACTTACATAAGTATCTACTTACTGATTTTATCAAAAACAATTTATTGGGACTATGATGGAAAAAGCTTTGTATCTTTTTTATACGGATTTAAAGTTTGTTTAAACGTTAAGTATGTGGATATTATTTGTTAGAAAAAGCCTTATCTTTTTATTTAAACTTTAAATTTATTAACACGCTTTTATTAACTTGACCTGTATGTATGTATGTATGTAATGGAATCTTTGTACTTCATTTTCACTTACTTCTAGGAGTCTGATTAACTTGAAAATTTGCACAGGGGTCAAGGGTCGATGACAATACAATAATCTCATAACTTTATATTAAAGTCCTAACTAGGATCATCAGGATAAAAAAAATATACGACGGGCGGCTGATAAATTCGTGGCCTAAGGTACTTAATGAAACAATATATTTTAACACGTCTAAGCGTCTGATTAACATGAAAATTTACACAGGGGTCAAGGGCCGATGATAATGAAATAATATGAGAATAAAAATTAAAACCTACTCCTATTAAAAAATTAAAAATAAATAATGTAGTTTAAAAAACTAAAAAACACGCTTTCGTGAAAATACAAACTAAAAAGTAAAAAATAAGAAGAAAATGTATTTTACTGTAAAAAAAAGCGTGGGGTGGTTTTTAAGATACTATTGACACCATGCACCCCACGCTTTTTTGTACAGTAAAATACATTTTCTTCTTATTTTTTACTTTTTAGTTTGTATTTTCACGAAAGCGTGTTTTTTAGTTTTTTAAACTACATTATTTATTTAAGTATTCTATTGTTAGTGTATTTGTAATAATAAGTGAATTAACCAATGGATAAAAATCTAAAATGTCTAAAAGAAATATTGTTTTGCGATAAAATTACGAAACGAAACATCTTATTGGAGTAACTCTCATCTTAGTGAAATCCAACATGGCGGAAAACTTTCCCGTGTTGCCGCTCGAAAGTTAATCCGTGAGGCATTGGAGAGCGGCGTTGCGACCCCAAAACGTATCAGAATAACACAATGACCCCGATACTATAGAAACTGGGCCATCGAAACTCCAAGTAGCGTTATGTATGACACTTTCGCGCCAAATGTTACATGTTTCATTTTTTATCTGTTGCGTCGCGCGTCGGTGCAGCGCGGACAGTACGTACAGTTGTTCGATTTTCAAATGACATCATTTTTTTTACAAAGATAGAAGAAGTACGAGATTTACTGTTCGGAAGAAACGTGTACGCTAATATATTGACGAACAATAAAACTTTATTTGCAAAATTTGTAGGAATCGGCAATTTACTTACAGTTACACAAATTCCGGTCTTGATTTTTTATCTTTTTTAATGTTGTTTACTTGTTTTACAGAAGTCTTTGTGTGGCGCAATGGAAGCAGAAACTGGATGATGAATTTTAATTTCTGTTCTCGGTCAGAAATATTTAGTTCGCGTCTTTGTGTGTACAATAATAAAAAGTATGTCCATACTTAATATAATAGATAGGTACGAAAGAGTGTTTGTGAGTTTATTTGCCCTTACTTGTTTTTTTATAGAGATAGTTTGGGGGTTAGAGTGTGACTATGCTACTTTTTACCCGGGGAAAATATGTATGACAATAAATTATACTATAATTATCATTCACGAGTATAGATAGATAAATGGACAGAGCAGTCAAGGCCACGTCGTAGCTGTCGAACTTGCGCTTCAGAACGCGGTCTCGCCGCGACAGTGTCACTTCGGACGGTCGCTTGTAGGCGTTGCCGAACACTGTGTGCGTTTGTGACTTCAGTTGTGTGAAGGAATGCTACTCTACTGTGGCTATACGAAACATTTTGCGTTCCACTGCTGGGAACGAATCCATCCCTATAATTGCGGAAGCCTGGGGTTTTACTACACCAGGCTGGTCCAATGCGAGTTAGTGGCCGATCGTCATAGGTTTTCAAACCGGTCATAAGCCTCGACGATAACAACTGGGACCGACAAGTCAACGTACACTTCGAAGCACGGAAGTACGCATGAAATTTGCTAACAGCGTTCGCCCATCTCATACCCGACCGTGCACGTTTCACTTAGTTGTGTAGATCGCTAGCGTTTTATGCCAGCCGCAGGGCCATACGCGCTTTTGATTTCCAATAACAAAAATTACGAACAATCCATATTATGGCTTCAACCCTTTTTGCGTCCCACAGCTGGGCACGGGTCTCTCCCCATTATTGGGGAGGCCTGGAGCTTACTCCACCACGCTGCTCCAATGCGGGTATATACCTATTTAAAATTATTAAAATGAAAATATGTTTGTCCTTATTTCACGTCGCAACGATACTACAGATTGACCTGTTTTTTATAGAGGTTACTTTTACCTGGGAAAAATGTCTCACTTCTATGGGGAAAATGGTGTAGCCCACGCGGGAAAAGCCGTGGTCGAAAGGCTAGTAAGTATAGCATATGACAAATAAATTGTACTATTATAGTTACTCACGCATATAGATCAATGGGCAGAGCAGTCAAGGCCTCGTCATAGCGTTCGAATTTATGCTTCAGAACGCGGTCTCGCCGCGACAGTGTCGCTTCGGACGGTCGCTTGTAGGCGTTGCCGAACACTGGGTGCGTTTGTGTCTTCACTTCTGTACGGAAATAATTTTTATTTATTACTAGTGGACCCCGCAGACGTTGTACTGCCGTAAAAGTATTGAAAGAGCATCAGTTTCTTTATCATCTCAAAGAGTTTTTATGTTTGTGTCAAATAAAAAATATAAAACAAATAGTGACAGATGAATTGGGCATTGGGCAGGGCTTCCGGGGTTGCGGGCGGTGAAAGTGGGAACTCGACCCATCCACCCAGCGACCCGAGGAGGCGGTGTGTGCGTGGCCGCATGCCGCCGTAAGCATCGGAAAGTGCAGGAGAGCACATCTGCTCTCCAAAAGATGGGCCCGTTCCAGGGCGCCGCGCGCGGAGGACACCGTTACGTTCCACTGGAGATGCCGGAGTCCTCCCCAAGCGCAGACAGGCCACCGAGGGGGTTTTGGTGCGGCACAAATCCCACATAACCTGGTATAATCTTCCAATGTGCCGGATACCTTTTGAAGGTACTCCCGATACCATGAAAAGAGGGCAGGGTGTAAAATAAAGGTACAACTCTTTACTTCTAGCATTAATAGCTGCACACTAGAATTCTTTATAGGGCAGGTACTATGTACACCACAGAACATAGAATGAGCGGGGCAGACGCGCTAAAGGTATGAGCAACGCTCATATCTCTACAGAAACACGCGATCGGTGCATCGGTATGCGTGCTTGGATGTGATTCGTTCATTTGAAATCGCGTGACTGTGCGGCGTTAAGATTGGCTGGATTTGAAATTGCAAATATGTGCGTAAATAAAATAAAAAAAAACATAAAAAAACCGGCTTCAAAAGAAAACTATTCGTTCGATTCCCGGCGAGGCAGAAATTGAAATGATGAGTTTTAATTTCTGTACTTGGTCTGGGTGTTTGTGTTTCTGTCTTTGTGTGTGTCCATCGTACCCACGACACGGGGAATCCTAGTGTGGGGCTATGAGTGTGAAGCATTTAAAAAATACCTCTTAATATGTTCTGAGATGTACACAATACAAAGATCACAGATCACAGACACAATCGGCAACTAAAATTTCGGGACGAATAGGATTTTTTTTTAAATAACGTTTCACACTCATAGCCCCACAGTAGGGTAGATATACCCTGTGTCGTGGGTGCTATGGACACACAAAGACAGAATAACAAACACACAGACCGAGAACAGAAATTTATACTCATTGAAATTTCTTCTTCTCCGGGAATCGAACCTTGTACCCAACAATCGACATTTCAGCATGGTAACCATGCTACGCGGGTCGTCAAACTATAGTAGGTACAAATTATCTTAATAATACTTATTTATACCTGATAAGTCCCCATTATCTTGCAATGGTATAAGATCCTCAGGATCTTCTGTAACAAAATACAATGGTCAAAACTAATAATAACACAATGACAGTTACATTTTGTTTTATATCAAGTACTTTTAAAGTTTTTAAAATTTTTAATATGACTACTGGCTAATTTTTGTGTATTCAAGTGTTCTAGGATCAAATCATCCATTACTATAAACATGTAATTTTATTTAAATTGTTCATAATGTTATTTACATAGAAATGTATCCAGCATCTATATGATTAATACTATTAACTACTATTATTTATCTACCTTCGTCTATAGTGGAATCTTTTTTCAAAACTCCTGGTACTAAAACGGCTATTTTGCTTGCTTCCTCTGCTGTTGTTTTATAAATATTTTCTGAAACAATAATATTATTTCTTCAAAACTCTTCCCCATTAAAGTAATTAGGAACATTTATATTATACTAGCGGTCGCCAGAGAGGACTTTAGATTTTTGGCCCTATAGCCTTCCTAAATAAATGGACTATTCAACATAAAAATAATTTTTATTTTTTTAAATAGTTCCTGATATTAGCGCGTTAAAGCAAACATACAAACTCTTTAGCTTAATATCTAATATATAAAATTCTCGTGTCACAGTTTTCGTTGCCATACTCCTCCGAAACGGCTTGACCGATTCTCATGAAATTTTGTGAGCATATTGAGTAGGTCTGAGAATCGGCCAACATCTATTTTTCATCCCCCCCCCAAACTGATAAAGGTGGCCCACCCCGAACATTTAAGGGCGGTACGGAGTTAGCGGGGTCAGCTAGTTATTAGTATAAATTCCTTCTCATACTTCCTCAATAAATGAATTATTAAGAAACTTTTTACGACGACCCGCGTGACACAATGGTTGCCATGCTGGACTGCCAATCGAGGGGTCCCGGGTTCGATTCCCGGCGAAACAGAAATTTGAATGATGAGTTTAAATTTCTGTTCTCGGTCTGGCTGTTTGTGTTCCTGTCTTTGAGTGTGTCCATGGTACCCACGACACAGGGTATTAATTACCTTACTGTGGGGCTATGAGTGTGTAACGTTTATTTATTATTGTGTTGAAATGTCCATTTATTGAGGAAGACTTTAGGGGCAAAAAACTAAAGTCCACGCAGATGAAGCCGCGGGCGGACGCTAGTTACATTATAATTATTCAAAGTGCTGTGATAGCCAAGTGTTTATGACACTATAAAAAAGAAACAAAAAGTTTTGTCCAAAAAAATTAAAAACAACTTTCTAAGGTGTGCCACCCTTAACACTTAGAGGTATAAAAATTAGTTATAAACCTATTCTTATACCAACTGAATACATATTAAATTTCATCAAAATCGGTCCAGCCGTTTCGGAGGAGTATAAACACTAAAACTGTGACAGGAGAATTTTATATATTAGATTGTTGCTTTCTGGCTCAATGAAAAATAAAACACTTACTAATATCACTCTCATAATACTGCCAAATGTTTTCAATCAGTTGAACAGAACCCTCACTTATGGTCGCAGATATGGGAGTGTCAATTGTTTTCTGTAGTTCGTTTAAAACTTCTTTCTTGTACACAGGATTGCCTTGTTTGTCTATCCGTTGGAGGCTGTACAGCCAGTGAATGGCTTGAGTGGCTGCCTTTTCTGCTGCTTGCCGTTTTGATATTGCTGTACTGAAAAGAGGCAAGATTCCATTATTGAATGTTTCTAGTCTGAAGTTAACTGCATAATCATTAAAAAAAATACTCAAGGGAAGACTTGGTTTTGTCTATGGTTCCTAGCTATTTATGAAGATAATGGGTGGGAGTTCAGATAAACATGTTGTACTTTTGTTTTATTTTCGTTTACTTTGTATATTTTTACTTACATTTTTGAGTTATCTATACTAATATGTAAAGCTGAAGAGTTTGCGTGTTTGTTTGTTTGAATGCGCTAATGCCAGGAACTTCTGGTTCGAATTGAAAAATTATTTCTGTGTTGAATAGTCCATTTATCGGGGAAGGCTTCAGGCTATATAACATCAAGCTATAACCAAAGTCGCGGGCGGCCACTATATCAAATAAAGTTGATAATATTTTGTCAGATAAAGGTTAATTACAGTGCACAAGAGTTATGAAGTGAATCAACTGCCTGAAAATATGAATTTTTTTTACTTGCCACTTGCCTACTATCTGACATGTTCTTGGTAGAGTATTCATTGCTTTACTAGGATTATGATATTGAATACGCAAAATGATCAAACAACCACGACACTATTCAGAAGAGGGAAGAAAAAGAACACAATGGTATCACAAATAATTAATTACATCATACCTACTAGTACTTTA
The DNA here is from genome assembly GCA_911387765.1 of Pyrgus malvae. Lineage (NCBI taxonomy): Eukaryota > Metazoa > Arthropoda > Insecta > Lepidoptera > Hesperiidae > Pyrgus > Pyrgus malvae. The sequence goes on from OU426969.1 coordinate 12,608,002, forward strand.
GTACTTATTAAAAGTTTTCTATGATACCTACTTAAGCCATTTAACCTCAACAAATGAAATGTTCATTACCATTCAAACTTCATTTTTTCCGGCCAAACGAAGGAATAAATGCAGCTCCAATCATTGTTTAAGACAGCTTTCTTCTTAGTGCCTTTAGGAGCTATGGTCATCTGCTTGTAGTGAATATCAAATGTTTTCTGAGGCACCTTCGTAGCTAGCTCATTGAGAGTCACTCTTGGCTGTGGGAATATTTCCTTGATTTTTATTATTTCTGTAATAAACAAATCACAAGGTAACAATAGGATCGGACACTATGCACAGAAAAATTCAAAATGTGTACCTTACAAAGGCTAACTATACCACCCCTGGAAAACAGGATAATTATTAATTTACACTTACACATGATTTTAATTACCTTATATTATAAATCAATAAAAAATTTGTCAATTGACTATAAGTAAGTAGTGCATGCCTGAGAGAAATTCATAATTTCTCGAAAGCATGACGTCCACCAATCCGCACTTGGCCCCTTAATCCCTCTCAATTGTGTGAGAAGGAGACCTGTGCCCAGCAGTGGGACATAAAAAAAGGTTAAAAAAAAAGTAGTGACATCACAAATAATTTTCTCATATAAAATGTATGAAGATGTCACGTTTTGACAGCTCATTAAAAGTATCTCAATTGATTGAGTAGACCAAGACCGGATTATTGTAGGTTGTACTTTAATAGTTCAACCGGAGAAGAACCACCACTACAGCCACTTCCGCAGTGAAGCAATTCTATTGTGTTTTGGTGGAAGTAAACAAGAATTAAGCCTCGATTATAAAGTCACCAGCATTACTTACAATAATTTAGAGGTGCCCAACTAGTTTAGCCCAAAGCTTAATAGAAGATTAATATATGTGCCTATAAAATTTCCTTTTTTTTCTTATTTCCTCCTATTGGAAGTCGGTAAAAAAGCCTAAGCTTTGCTTGAGGTTGTGTGAAGGGTCCAACAACTGCAGTGACCACTAAGACCTTGAGACCTGATACTGGTCTATTACCCCATTTAAAAAAATCTGAAAAACAATGTTCAATATACCTTTTTCATATTTAGATGGTTCGTCATCTGCTAACCGTTTGGAGTATCTTCTGTGCTGCCATACTGAATATGTGAAGTGTTGCTGTATAAGAGGACTCTCTTTTTCTTTAATCCCAAGTATAAACCCATTGTGGAATTTGGAACTAACTGAAAAATAAAGAATATTGTTAAGTTTATAAGTTTACAATGCTTCATACTCAAAGCCCCACACCACAGATTACCAAATTCACAGTTTTGTGTGTATCATGGACACATATAAATACATGAACATATTTATTATTTATTTATTTATATACTTTAATTAATTAGCACGTATAAACCAATTACACTAACACTTTAATTGAAGCACGCATGGCCCGGCGGTTAGTGTAGAACGCAAACGATCTATGCAACTAAGCCAAACGGGCGCGGTCGGGTGTGAGATGGGTGACCGCTAGTAACAATAAAAAATTTCATGCGCATTTCCGTGCTTCGGAGGGCACGTTAAGCCGTCGGTCCCGGTTGTTGTTGATAGATAACAGTCGTTAAACCTTGTCGGAGGCCTTATGGGGCCTTATGAGGGCGGTTTGAAAACATCCGACAGCTGGTTGGCCACTAACCCGCATTGGAGCAGCGTGGTGGAATAAGCTCCAGGCCTTCCCAATAGTGGGGAGAGACCCGTGCCCAGCAATGGGATGCAAAAAGGGTTGTGGCCAATCTTACATTTACGACAACCCACGTGGTGTAATGGTTGCCATGCTGGACTGCCCATTGGAGGATCCCAGGTTTTGATTCCCGGCGAAGCAGACATTTGAATGATGAGTTTAAAATTTCTGTTCTTGGCCTGGGTGTTTGTGTTTCTGTCCATGGCACCCATGACACAGGGTACATCTACCTTACTGTGGGGCTATGAGTGAGAAACATTATTTATATTTATTTAAAAAAAAAGACAGATCAAGAACAGAAATTGAAAATCATCATTCCAATGTTGGTCTTGTTGGGAATTGAACCCAGTCCTGGTGATAAACAGCAGTAAATAATGTTATAGAAGTTCATTCTATACTTCAGCGTAAGGTATGATCAATCACCAAGTTTGCTAAAGGTCATAATTATTCTTCCTCAGATATAGACTTGTAGGTGGTACAAGTACAACTATTATTGTTCGCCTGGGGAAGTACCACAGCTGCACCCACTTCTGCCATGAACCAATTCTATTATGTTTTGGTGGAAGGTGCAGTTGCCAGCCACACTTACATGAGGCGACCACCAGCCTCCGGAGTAGCAGCGCAACTGCATACGACCTCAGACAAGACTTTTCTATGCTTGCTTGACTTTGTATGTAGATGTCCATGGGCTGCAGCAACCACTTAATACCACGTGGCCTGCATGCTCGTCTGCTACTCCATTCAAATAAAAATGTAGAAAAATATGGCAAACTAAACTAGGAGTGTTATTTCTTTAAGTTTAAGCACCAATGGTATGTGCTGTTCAGATTTTATTTTATTTTGATAGCTCTTATGAGCACTGATTCAGTAAAAAAGTGAAGATTTTTTTTATCTCACACATAATAGTTAAAGTTTATCATCGTGGGAGCATGCATAGTTGCTGTGCGTTACCTAACAAATACCTGAAGTAGAAGATATACATAATACAGGTTATATTTACTCACGGTTATTTGTACGCTGTAACTGTAACTTGTAACTTAAGCAAACTTGATCAGGTAATAATATCCTTTTACAGTAATTCGTTCTTACACCCAAACACTTACGAAGAAACATAGTTATAGGGCATTTGATAAAGTCCTGCAGTAGAGGTTAGTAATTTTAAACTAACCTAGTGCATACTGTTTTATAGAAATATTACGAATATTTAGTACGGTTTTACAATGTTTTAAATGTAATTAATTTTCATTGTTAAAAGATTATTTAAAGTTAATCTTCTTTTCAAAATTCCATAAATCTAACAAGCACCGATATTTGTTTTGACATTTACTTTAGAAATGACAGATGACAGGCAGACATTGACAGTGTTTCATTATTGAATAATCGCATCGCAAAGTTTGTGCATATTGCCAGCGTCAAGTATAATTTTTGCATTACTTATTAGTCATAGAAAAGCGCCAAAATATTATTTTCCTATATCATTGTCAATGTGGAGTTTTGGCGAGAAGTCTGAAGGGACATTTTGTGCTCTTGTTTTATTTTCATTTTCTTGGTGTATTTTTGAGTTATATCGGATAAAGTTGATGGCATTTTGTTCGATAAAGGTGAAAGGTAAAGGTAAAATGACAGTCCCTGATCGTAAGGCACGGGATACCGTAGCTCTATTCTTATTCCCGAAGCTACAGGGACAGGGAGTATGTATGTACGTATCAAACTAAAAGCACATAGGTAAGGCAGATAATCTGTTAATGGAGGCTTCCCTCAATCGTGCCAACCTGCACGCTGCCATTGGTGTTTCGGGTATTTCCTAACGATTGACGTCAGGCGGGCGTAGCAAAAACTGGATAGGTACCTACTACATAAGTCAGTTACGACGGTTATACTCTAAAATATACTTGTAGCTTCATTGACTGAGTGTGAGTTATTTATCTTTACCAAAGTATGTTTGAAAAGTTTTTTTATACAAAATGTAGCGGACTCTTTGACCCGTTTGAAGCCGTTGCTCTAACTAAGAGCAAAAATTAATACAAGCCCCGTGGATATAATGGTCATTGGTCACTGCAGTGACCTTGCCACCTACAACCAACCTCAAGCAAACTCCAGTCTTAATAGAAATTATATTGGGGCAGCGTATTGGATTGGAGTGCGTTCCAGGCCTCCCCAATATTGAGTAAAGATCCGTGCCCAGCAGTGGGACATATAGTATGTTGGGGTAAGTTCCGATGGTTTTTAGCTGCATTCGTAAGATGTTGGCAATATTTTTTTTCTCATAATCTATACCACATACCAGCCAGCGTAAAAAATAAAGTAAAAACTGATAATCAATAAACAAGCTATAAGAAAAATATTTTTTCGTTTGCACAGACATAACGAGTACTGAGTTATGCGAGTTTAAAGTACGGACATACATTTCAAAAAACATGGGAAAGAACGGACGATGTAGGGGATAGACCGGAATACCCTCTAAAATCACCCAAATAGCTAAAAGCATAAGGTTTATAAAAAGAAAATATCCGATCTTATACTTGCTACAACATACTTCTTGAATAATTTATTTTGTTTAAAAACATAGCAGGAACTATTTACGTTTTTAACGTTTTACGTAACTGAAGGAAGTAGCAAAACAAATTGGCGCCTCGCACTATGTTGAAAGTATAAAAATAACCACAAAATCGGTAGATATTTAACTTATACGTTCTTAACCCATTCACGATCTTACCCCAACGTACCTTATATAAAAAATAGTTGCAGTGAAGTTTACGTCATATAGTTGATAGCATAGATAATTTATTTTGACTATACCTACGTAGTAGTGCTTCGGAGGGCACGTTAAGCCGTCGGTCCCGGTTGTTGTTGATAGATAACAGTCGTTAAACCTTGTCGGAGGCCTTATGGGGCCTTATGAGGGCGGTTTGAAAACATCCGACAGCTGGTTGGCCACTAACCCGCATTGGAGCAGCGTGGTGGAATAAGCTCCAGGCCTTCCCAATAGTGGGGAGAGACCCGTGCCCAGCAGTGGGATGCAAAAAGGGTTGTGGCCAATCTTACATTTACGACAACCCACGTGGTGTAATGGTTGCCATGCTGGACTGCCCATTGGAGGATCCCAGGTTTTGATTCCCGGCGAAGCAGACATTTGAATGATGAGTTTAAAATTTCTGTTCTTGGCCTGGGTGTTTGTGTTTCTGTCCATGGCACCCATGACACAGGGTACATCTACCTTACTGTGGGGCTATGAGTGAGAAACATTATTTATATTTATTTAAAAAAAAAGACAGATCAAGAACAGAAATTGAAAATCATCATTCCAATGTTGGTCTTGTTGGGAATTGAACCCAGTCCTGGTGATAAACAGCAGTAAATAATGTTATAGAAGTTCATTCTATACTTCAGCGTAAGGTATGATCAATCACCAAGTTTGCTAAAGGTCATAATTATTCTTCCTCAGATATAGACTTGTAGGTGGTACAAGTACAACTATTATTGTTCGCCTGGGGAAGTACCACAGCTGCACCCACTTCTGCCATGAACCAATTCTATTATGTTTTGGTGGAAGGTGCAGTTGCCAGCCACACTTACATGAGGCGACCACCAGCCTCCGGAGTAGCAGCGCAACTGCATACGACCTCAGACAAGACTTTTCTATGCTTGCTTGACTTTGTATGTAGATGTCCATGGGCTGCAGCAACCACTTAATACCACGTGGCCTGCATGCTCGTCTGCTACTCCATTCAAATAAAAATGTAGAAAAATATGGCAAACTAAACTAGGAGTGTTATTTCTTTAAGTTTAAGCACCAATGGTATGTGCTGTTCAGATTTTATTTTATTTTGATAGCTCTTATGAGCACTGATTCAGTAAAAAAGTGAAGATTTTTTTTATCTCACACATAATAGTTAAAGTTTATCATCGTGGGAGCATGCATAGTTGCTGTGCGTTACCTAACAAATACCTGAAGTAGAAGATATACATAATACAGGTTATATTTACTCACGGTTATTTGTACGCTGTAACTGTAACTTGTAACTTAAGCAAACTTGATCAGGTAATAATATCCTTTTACAGTAATTTGTTCTTACACCCAAACACTTACGAAGAAACATAGTTATAGGGCATCACGGTTTTTTACTCGTCCGTGTAGGGCATTTGATAAAGTCCTGCAGTAGAGGTTAGTAATTTTAAACTAACCTAGTGCATACTGTTTTATAGAAATATTACGAATATTTAGTACGGTTTTACAATGTTTTAAATGTAATTAATTTTCATTGTTAAAAGATTATTTAAAGTTAATCTTCTTTTCAAAATTCCATAAATCTAACAAGCACCGATATTTGTTTTGACATTTACTTTAGAAATGACAGATGACAGGCAGACATTGACAGTGTTTCATTATTGAATAATCGCATCGCAAAGTTTGTGCATATTGCCAGCGTCAAGTATAATTTTTGCATTACTTATTAGTCATAGAAAAGCGCCAAAATATTATTTTCCTATATCATTGTCAATGTGGAGTTTTGGCGAGAAGTCTGAAGGGACATTTTGTGCTCTTGTTTTATTTTCATTTTCTTGGTGTATTTTTGAGTTATATCGGATAAAGTTGATGGCATTTTGTTCGATAAAGGTGAAAGGTAAAGGTAAAATGACAGTCCCTGATCGTAAGGCACGGGATACCGTAGCTCTATTCTTAATCCCGAAGCTACAGGGACAGGGAGTATGTATGTACGTATCAAACTAAAAGCACATAGGTAAGGCAGATAATCTGTTAATGGAGGCTTCCCTCAATCGTGCCAACCTGCACGCTGCCATTGGTGTTTCGGGTATTTCCTAACGATTGACGTCAGGCGGGCGTAGCAAAAACTGGATAGGTACCTACTACATAAGTCAGTTACGACGGTTATACTCTAAAATATACTTGTAGCTTCATTGACTGAGTGTGAGTTATTTATCTTTACCAAAGTATGTTTGAAAAGTTTTTTTATACAAAATGTAGCGGACTCTTTGACCCGTTTGAAGCCGTTGCTCTAACTAAGAGCAAAAATTAATACAAGCCCCGTGGATATAATGGTCATTGGTCACTGCAGTGACCTTGCCACCTACAACCAACCTCAAGCAAACTCCAGTCTTAATAGAAATTATATTGGGGCAGCGTATTGGATTGGAGTGCGTTCCAGGCCTCCCCAATATTGAGTAAAGATCCGTGCCCAGCAGTGGGACATATAGTATGTTGGGGTAAGTTCCGATGGTTTTTAGCTGCATTCGTAAGATGTTGGCAATATTTTTTTTCTCATAATCTATACCACATACCAGCCAGCGTAAAAAATAAAGTAAAAACTGATAATCAATAAACAAGCTATAAGAAAAATATTTTTTCGTTTGCACAGACATAACGAGTACTGAGTTATGCGAGTTTAAAGTACGGACATACATTTCAAAAAACATGGGAAAGAACGGACGATGTAGGGGATAGACCGGAATACCCTCTAAAATCACCCAAATAGCTAAAAGCATAAGGTTTATAAAAAGAAAATATCCGATCTTATACTTGCTACAACATACTTCTTGAATAATTTATTTTGTTTAAAAACATAGCAGGAACTATTTACGTTTTTAACGTTTTACGTAACTGAAGGAAGTAGCAAAACAAATTGGCGCCTCGCACTATGTTGAAAGTATAAAAATAACCACAAAATCGGTAGATATTTAACTTATACGTTCTTAACCCATTCACGATCTTACCCCAACGTACCTTATATAAAAAATAGTTGCAGTGAAGTTTACGTCATATAGTTGATAGCATAGATAATTTATTTTGACTATACCTACGTAGTATATATAAAAAAATCTACGGTTGATAGTGTAACGTGTGGTCAGTACTAGCAGTTGTCACCTATGTAGGCACAAAAATACTTCATCGTACAAATAGGTGCAGTAAAGGTCCTTCTACTACGGTGGAACTAAGCAAGTTCTTCTGCCAGTAAAACTATTTATGAGACAAAGATGCAACATAGCCCAAAAGTGGGCACCTGTCTCAATAAATAATGCTATCATCTAGCATTATTTAAATCATTTTCAATGGCAGAGAAGTAACAAAGTATTTTTTTATCCAATGACAATGACAGAAGGACATGCAGGCCACGTGATATTGAAGCCCAATGCCCATGGAACAAAATAATCGCTTATTAAATGCCATTTTTCCTCAATCATCGCCTTTAGGTGCCGGTTTGGGCAAGATGTTAAACTGAGAGATGAAAGGCGGCGGAAAAAGCAGCTCTCTCTCCCAGCAGCACTCTTTTAAAAAAAAGTACATATCCAGATGCTGATATTCCCTAAAGTAAGGACGGCGTATGAGCGAATTAAATAAATTATTTATTTAAATTATTTTATTTTATTACACACATGCCTGCATCGTTTTTTTCTGCTCTAAATTGCAATGAAAACAGCTACGGAAGTGCTCCTCATAATGATAGTAAGTTATGATTCATGATCATTTTTCTGGGAACGGAAATTGCAATCAGCCAGCTACTACTCACAGAACCTCATATTATTATGTTCTGTGTACATACTTAGGTAATCAATAAATCAAGAATGTTAGTATTAGGTACTAAAAAGTCACGCGCGCATGGCTCTGCGGTTAGCGTAGAACGAAAGCGACCTATGCAACTAAGCCAAACGGGCGCGGTCGGGTGTGAGACTGTGAGATGGGTGACCGCTAGTGGCAAAAAATTTCATGCGCGTTTCCGTGCTTCGGAGGGCACGTTAAGCCGTCGGTCCCGGTTGTTGTCCATCGATAACAGTCGTTAAACCTTGTCGGAGGCCTTATGGGCGGTTTGAGAACATCCTACAGCGGGTTGGCCACTAACCCGCATCTCCACCAACCCGCAATGGAGCAGCGTGGCGGAGTAAGCTCCAGGCCTCCCCAATAATGGGGAGAGACCCGTGCCCAGCAGTGGGACGTAAAAAGGGTTGCAGCCAAATAAATCTAGCTGTAAACTCTCATGGACACACAATGGGATACCCTATGTCAAATGCCATGGACACACAAAGACAAAAAACGAACATATAGGCCAGGAAATATCATTATTTACATATCTCTCCCAATGATAAATTGTACCCAGGACCTGCGGGGCATACCGGGGTATAGAGTGTCAGTAATTAAAGATTGCTTAGTAGGTAGATAGGTACAAGGAACTTTCTGTACATTTTTGACTGTCAAATAAAGACAAAGACAAAGACTTTTATTTGCACAAATATGGGTGTTTATAAAGTTGTTTATATGTATACCTATTTAGTTCGTCATATTTACCTTCTTCAGGTAATTGCAAATAATACAATGATAAAAATATAAAAGAGAAAAACTTAATTAGATACTTATGATACAATTATAAAATGTACTTACATTAACATTTTTTTTATTTGCGCCTTTTATAAATTTAAATATTTATTTATTTATATTTTGTATCGGTTCCGATCGTCGGCTTTGGGTACCCGATATACCCGATATAAATATAAGAAGTTAAAATGCCCACAATTTGGTATTTTCAGATGGTTCATTGTCCGTGACATTATGCTCCGTACTACCAATAGGTAATGTCACGGGCAATTTTTATCTTCCGTTAATCTCGATCATAAACTATGGATCGCATATTGCATTCCGCCGTAGACTCAAATTTGTCAAGCTTTACTATAACTACACCTTGACAAAGACTCATAGTCATATTGCTTGATAAGAGACGTGACCAAACGTTGCTATTAGTAATTGATGACAGTGGGTTTTCTTTGAAATTCAATAAATAAATAACGTTTTACACTCATAGTCCCACAGAAGGGTAGATATACCCTGTGTCGTGGGTACCATGAACACACACAAAGACAGTAACACAAATACCCAGACCGAGAACAGAAATATTCAAATTTCTGTTTCGCCGGCAATCGAACCTAGGACCCTCCGATTGGCAGTCCGGCATGGTAACCATTGCGCTACACGGGTCGTCAATGAATGGATCTTTTGGCACGCCCTACAAAGGACGTTTTCTAAGTACACTAGTTACAAAATTCTTGAAGCTCAATAGCTACAATTAGCACAAAGGCTGGGGTAAGAACGGGTTAATGTGTCCTCGGAAGCACGAAAAAGCGCATAATATATGCTCTTAACTGTAAGCCGCAGCAAGTATTATGGTAATATGCGGTTTTACAAATCAATAGATCACGTATTGAAAATACACTCGGTAGGTAAGTATTTTATCCTCAACGTCCTCAAACACATTTGGGGAAAGCGTTTAACGTCATTACACACTTGAATTATTATTGGTCTGGGGATTTCCTGCGATAATTTCCATTTTAATGGCTGGCGACAGAGAATGTATTACTTTCAAATGTTAATACTCTCCTCCAACGAAAGATAAAAGCTTTTTGTCATTTCATATTTTATTTTTCATATCATCAAATATTTTTACCTACTGCCGTAATACTTAAGTTTTTATATATTGTGGTAGAAGTTTCATGGAGCGGCCGTTGAAGTACCACTGATGTATTCATTTCAGCTGTGAAGAAGTAGGTATTTTTGCCGGCTAGATTTACAAACATGACCGCCAGCCTACGGAGTAGCAGCCGTAATGATAGCAGTAGTAACAGCAGTAGTAGGTAATAAGGTGTGAGTCCCTGTAGCTTCGGGATTAAGAACAGAGCTACGGTATTCCCTGTCTGTTCGTAAGAGACGACTTAAAGGGGGCTTCCGAGCTTGTGGGAGGTGAGAGTGGAAGCTCGATCCGTCCAGCCAGAAGCCCCGGGAAGGATGGCGGTGTGAGCGTGGCCGCATGCTGCCGTAAGCAACGGAAGGTGCAGGAGAGCACATCTGCTCTCCCAAAACGGGCCCGTTCTAGGGAGTCGCGCGTGGAGGACACCAGTACGTTCCATTGGAAATCCCGGAGTCCTCCTAAAGCGCAGAAGCAGGCCAAAGGTGGTTTTAGTGCGGTACAAATCCCACATCCGGTATCCTATCCCAAGAGTACCTACTTTTTGAAGGTTTCCCCTCCCAAAACAAAAAAAAGGTACTTAATAAGATGTGACGCGTAACCCTAACATGCAAGAAGATGGTATTACTATGCAGGGGCTTCGTATCCCTTAATCTGGCTATTGTATCATGACTTGCAAATGTCGCCGTTCTCGGATTTCGGATACGCCAGATTTCAGTAAGTTCAAACGACCCAGTTTTTGCAATCTCAACTACATTGTCGGTCCTACTCAGTACCCTCATCTAGGTATCATCATAATATTATGTATCATCTCCTGTTACTACCTGTTAGGTATCATTAAAAATACATTTACTAACCACTGACGCATTTAAAAGTAGGATTAAAATATTAATCTCCGATTGAAAAGTCACAAGCGTATTTGAGGCACTAATGGCTTAGATAAGGCATATGAATTATGTATGACATAAGTATTTATTTTAGTTTATCTTTGAGGATAAGCGGAAACACTCAACGTTGTGACATTTTGCAAAGCGCGGCTTAAGCCCTGATTTATTTTTGTTTTATAGGTCAGCTCACCATTTAAGCTCAGCTGGGAATAAGCAACGTATTTTGATCAGTAACTAAGGTCTTCCTCATTATCCTTCACTATTATTTATTTTTCTAAAAACACATAACTACAACTACACTAAAAATATAATAAACTCTCTCTTACAATGTGTATCAGATTGGGCTAACACCATTAATTAGACCTTTGTCTTGCTACTGGTTCCAGTCCAGGTTTGGAGGTTGTCATTTTTTTTTAAAAAAAAAGACCGAAGGCTACGGGAGTATAATATTTTTTCGATAAGTATAAAATTTGATTGCTATGTACCTAATGATAACTTTATAAGTATCATTTATATGCAGTATCGTTTGTGACAATAATTTATAAGTACCTACTTTTTATTATAAATCCTACTAATTTAAAATTCAATCATGTTTCCTTCACGAACGGAAAAGTACAATCAAACCATGAAATGCACCATTAATTTTTTTTTATAATCATAAGAATTATTTTCGGATTTCCTTGCATGATTTTACTCTTTCTATTATTGTGTTATCTTTAGGTACAATTTAAAATTTTAAAAAAATCTCAAAAGCATTACACACATATTTAGGAACTAGCTGTGCCCGCGACGTCGTCCGCGTAGATAAAGAGTTGTACAAAAGGCTTGATTAGGCTTGGATTATTTGTTCCTCCTCCTTAGTCGTTCACTCTTGACAGAGTGGTCGTGGCTGATGAGGTTGCAATTTCGTTCGTGACCGCTTGCCCTCCACTGTCCCTTGAATTATTGTTACCTTTTATGAAATTACTTAAGATACAAAAGTTCATATTATTATGTTGAGTAGATACATTCTTCCTGAGTCCCTACAATTCTTACTGTACTCCTCTTATAATATCGACTTTTCAGTCGATATCATCAGTTTCTCTTTACAAATTAAACGTATTATAATAGCCTGTTTTTAAAGTGTTTAGATAGTACTGCTGTGCCCGCGGAAAGTATCATTATAATTAAATAATTTGTGCTGCAAATAATGCATAGATTCATTATCATTATGTAACTTAAATATATTGCAGAAAGGCGGTGAAATGTCTACGCTATGTCAGGCGTGGTTAGTAGTTGGGAGTCAAATTCTTGGTTGCTTACACGTTGGTTACAATTGTCGTCAACATACTGTCGTTCATACTTAATGGAGGTCTTTTGAGCGATTCAAAACTTGCGACAGCAGTTAGGCCATTAACAATGAAGATGCCATCAAACTGAATTGGAGCATCGTAAGAGGATCAGGTCGTACGCGATAAAGAGTCAATTGGTCCTATTAACAACCCTTCACACAGCATCAGAAATAAATATATCGATTACTAATATTATTCTGGGCGTGACCACCATGCCGTGCTGCTGCCGTGACGCTTTAGAATATTAGTGTAACACCAGTGCAAGTACTGCGTATGTATGTTAAATGCTCTTATTAAATTAACCACTGAAAACGTCTAAACGTCTGTTCATTTCAATAACATTTTTTATTAGACCCTCGGCAATTGCTTATTTGTTTATTCGATATCACTTTTTTTATAAATAAACCGAACAAAGAGGCAGAAAGGCCGCGTGGTTAAGCGATTTCTGTCGCCTATGGAAACGGGAAATCCCAACGGAGCCACCCGAGCACTGCCGGCTTTCAAGATGAGCTTTCTTTACAGCTTTCTTGAAGAACCCTATGTCAAAGTCCACTGGAAATGCCTCAGCTGGAAGGTTGTCCCATAACTTAACATCCGTTCAAACATCAAAAGGAGCGTGCAAAGCGGCCTGTGGAACTTTAACCTTCGATCGGTGGTGTAATCATGATATGGTGACGTAGGTATCATTTTGAAAATATCACTCAGCATAGTAAAGTCGGTAGAACACTTGGATTTTTTTCACGTTTCACACTGATAGCCCCAGAGTAGGGTACACCGAACACTTAAACCGAGAACAGAAAATTATACTCATCATTCAAATTTCTGCTTCGCCGGGAATCAAACTCGAGACTCTTCGATTGGCAGTCCGGCATGGTAACCATTGCGCCACGCGAGTCCAGGCGATCTGTGACCCCCTCTGGGAGCGCGCCTTCGCGAGTCGACGATTATTATCTCTTTGGATCTGCATTGGAATAGTGTTATTCGGCAACAACGCCATCTACCGCGTCGCCTGTTCAATAAGGTCGATACCAATAATATCTGGATGTAACCACCGCGCCGCGCCTCCTTATTGCTCTACCACAATGAGTACAATATCAGCACCAGTTCCAAAGCTCTCTAAGTTGTTAATTTTTTTATTAGATATTTTATTATGTAAATATACTCGTAATTAATTATTTGAAATAATCTCCACCAATCCACTTTGTAATAGCGTTATTGGGTAACAACGACATATATCGTATAGCGTGTAAACTAAATCGTCGATATACCGAATTTGCAACAGATCACTAAATAGTTCTGAATATGAACATAGATGTCGGCAGTTGCCTCGTTTTGTTAAGGTTTTGTACATTTTGTATTGAGGATTTCTTTGAATATGTGGTGATATGTATGGTTTTTTTTTTAAAATTTCGAGATGAAATTTAATCTAGCATAAGTGATTAAAACTTGCTATCAGAATATTAAGAGATGTTAGTAATTATCGAAACTTGTGGTGTGACCGCTCGCATTAACTTTATTCTCTGACAAAAGTTACACACTTAAATTTATTCTCCCGTTGCTTTTATAAAGATTCCTTTGTTAGAATTTCTTTTATAGTTACAATATGCATATCAACCCGCATTGGAGCAGCCTGGTTAAGTAATCTCCAGGCCTTCCCAATAATGGGAAGCCCAGGAGAGGAGCGAGACGTTAAAAGGATGCAGCTATTTAGCTTGTATCGGTAATGGTCGCTTCAGTCATAGCCTGTTCACGATTCTCAGCTCCAAGAAGAAGCTGAGCAATCGACCTCTTCTGTAGGGCTCAGGAGTCTTCTGTAAGACTCGGTGGCGGGGCTCGCGGTGCGCTTTATACCTGTAGGCTAGCCGTTCTCGGCCAACGAAGCATTACCCTGATTACACTGATCTCTATTTAAAATGGTCGACGATATTGATAAAAGTTCATCTTACGTTTGACCTCCCTATAACTTCGGAACCACAAATTATTTTATAATTTTGATTTCATTGTAAAGTATTAATTATGGTTTTCTAAACAGCTTTTAACAAAACTTTCATCTAAATCCACCAACGCACGTTTCAATTTTATGCCGCGTATTGTTTAAATGGACTTAACTTTTTTTGTTTATAGACCGATTGATGTGAAATACACACTTAATGTTACGATAATTCATTGTAATTGAAATAATAAGACACCTATGTATGAAAAGGATTCACTTTTTATTTGCTACCAAAGGATGATTTTTGAAAAAAGGTTACATAGGTGTCTTATTATTTTCAATAAAGATTACAAATACATTATTTCAAGTGAAATACTTTTCCCAAAAAGATTCTATAAATCAAGTCTCAACAATCAGTTGATAAAGAATATCGAAAAAAATTGACACTTAAAGGGTGAATTTTGGAAAATGCTGAAATACGTATTTCTTTATTAGTTAAAATATTTGTACTAAATATCAAGAAAATCTATTGAAAAAAACAAAGTTTTCCATGCAAAATTTTATCCCTTATTTCATACCCTTAAATGACAATTTTGTTTATTTTCTATAGCCTATCTGTTAGCGAGGACCAATGTATATACAACGAAAAAAGTTTCATTAGAATCCGTCTAGTAGTATTTGTGTGAAATTCTAACAACAGACAGACAGACAGACAAAAATTTTTGGGTTCTGTTACTTATAAAATGACCCCTAGAAGTATTTTTTAAATTTATTTGCAATGTACAGAATTGACCCTGCTTACAGTTTCATTATAAGTACTTTATCTATACTTATAACATAGCAGAGTGGCGCAATGGAAGCGAGACGACGTCGAGAGGGGAAGGGGAGAGCTCCTGTACGAATGCATTAGCACCGGAGTGCTGATTCATTGCGCAGAGTCAGCGTGCAGGCGTTCATCCATTTCATCATTCTTGAAATTGACGTAACTTTTTTGTTTGTGAACCGATTTAAATAAAACAAACCCTAAATGTTAATCCAAAAAAATATCAATACATCAGTGAAAACCGCAACCTTCTACGTTAAGCCGTTCCTGAGATTAGCGCGCACAAACGAACAGATAAACAGACAAACAGATAAACAGACAAACAGACAATAATTCTAAAAGTCATTGTTTTGGGTTCTATTACGCTAATAAATAGCCCTAGTGACAGTTTTTTTCAAATATCTTCAATGTACAGAAACCGACTTGTTACAGATTTATTATATGTATAGAATAGATAATCGATTTTAATCTACAATACAATTTGTACTAACCGTTTCGTTTCTGCTAGTTCAGGTGAAACGTGTGACAAAATAAATGTATTGATACTATTTTTAATTTTAATATTAAATTATAATGATTGCACTCAAGCGTAACGCATTTATTATATACATATAATAAATAACCAATTTTATATCAGAATACCCTGAGACGTCAATAAGAACTATTCGCTGTTATGTTTAAGAGCGTCATAACTACTTTGTTCTTCTACGTGACGGCAAGGTTTGCGTTACAATTGAGTCAACGAGTCAGCAACTTCGGTGTAGAACTTCTCTACTTTACTCAGCTTGAAACCAATGGCCATATCGTCTTATCACCATTCGGATTATGGAGCTTAATGGCAGGTGTGACTTTAGGTACATCAGGACGTAGCAGAGCTCAAATCACTAGAGCCTTCAGGTTACCTTCGAATCCAGCTATGTTAGTCCAAGAATATGCAAAGCTTACCAGGAATGTACTGGGTAAATCCGATGGGGTAACTTTGACAAGCAATAACTTTTTATTCCTAGATGAAAGCTTCAACATAAAATCCCAGTTTCAAAGATCAATCACAAACGATTTCGGCGCAGTTATTAAGAAGATCAATTTTCAAGACCCAGTTAATGCAGCAAATATGGCGAACAGTTTTATCGAAAGTACTGGAGCAACGGTATCTGACGTCTTTCAGCCACCGGACTTTGATGGAACCAGCATGATATTAACAAATGTTATAGTATTTAAGGGACTTTGGACGACGCCGTTTAATACGAGCGACACGAAAGTAGAAGCTTTTTTTGACGAAAACCTGAATGAAGTTGGAAAAGTGAACATGATGTTTATGGAAAACTCGTTTAAGTACACGACAATAGATGAGTTACAAGCTAGGGTTCTTGAGCTGCCATACGGAAAAGATCAGAAATACAGCATGCTAATTATCTTGCCACTCCATAACGTGAAAGTGAGTAATGTTCACATGAATCTCGCAAAGGTGTCATTTCCATCCATTTTCCAGAAACTGCAAGCAGATACCGAAACCTATGGTGACGAAAGTGTACAGGTGAAATTGCCACGGTTTAAAATAAGTACAAATGTGAATTTGAATAAGCCATTAAACGATATGGGCGTGGTAGATATATTTACTCCGGGGACGGCGCACTTCGATTTGATATCAGACAAAAGTATGTCTGTAAACTCAATCATTCAGAAGGCCGATATAGAAGTAACTGAATCAGGTACTGTGGCGTCAGCAGTAAGTTCTGCTTCACTCGGTAACAAATTTGGGCCACCGACATTCTTTGTGGATAAGCCATTTTTGTACTTTGTTATGGAGAAATCTACAGCTACTGTACTCTTTAGTGGTATTTATTCGAAACCCTCTATTTTCTGAAAATGTCTATTAGTCCGTGGTAATAATACTTGTTGATAAAATTTAACCCTTATGAATGAATAAGTCTATCCATGAGTTTTTTTAAATATCACATCTAGCAAACTAGGTAGGTTACTCTAAAAATATTCATAGACAGGCATATTTACTGCTATCCAAGATTGAAACATTAAACTGTTTCAATCTTGCGTAGCTTTTTAGAGAACAGTTTCGTTTTAAAATTCTTCCTTTTTTCACGATATAAATAATGAAAAAAAACAAAATTTTAAACAAAAAAAAACCGACTTGTAAAGAAAACTATTCCAAAACAAGTTAATATGTATTAATAAGTAAAAAAATTGCGTATTCTTCTACAATTTAATAGTCAACTTACATTTTCTACTCATCGATATGTAGGTACTATCTGTGTTTTACAATTATTGTTATTTTTGGAGTCGGTCAGTCAGTAATAAGGAGAACGAAATTAAATTACACTTAAAAAACAAGAAATGACACATTTTGATACTTTTTATTGCGAATGGTATAAAACATACCAATGTATCTTTGTAACACAATTATTTTACACGATACTTTGTTACCGACTTCTTAAAAGAAGGAGACGTTATGTGCGTTATGCAGCTTTAATAGTTATTAGGTACTACTAGATTAGGAAGACAGTCATTTAGGAATAATCGATTTTAATCTACAGTGCAATTTGTACTAACCATTTCGTTTCTGGTAGTTCAGGTAAAACATGTGACAAAATAAATGTATTGGTTCTATTTTTTTAATTATATTTTTTGATTTAATATTAAATTAAAATGATTGCACTCAAGCGTAACGTGTTTATTATATACATATGACAAATAAAAATTTCACATCAGTATGCCCTGAGACGTCAATCAGAACCATTCGCTATGTTTAAGAGCGTCATAATTACTTTGTTCTTCAACGTGACGGCAAGGTCTGCGTTACAATTGAGCCAACAAGTCAGCAACTTTGGAGTGGAACTACTCCACTTTACTCAGCTTGAAACCAATGGCCATATCGTCTTATCACCATTCGGATTGTGGAGCTTAATGGTAGGCGTGTCTTTAGGTACATCAGGACGTAGCAGAGCTCAAATCACCAGAGCCTTCAGGTTACCTTCGAATCCAACTGTGCTAGTCCAAGAATATGCAAAGCTTACGAGGAATGCACTGGGTAAATCCGATGGGGTAACTTTGACAAGCAATAACTTTTTATTCCTAGATGAAAGCTTCAATATAAAACCCCAGTTTCAAAGATCAATCACAAACGATTTTGGCGCAGTTATCAAGAAGATCAATTTTCAAGACCCAGTTAATGCAGCAAACATGGCGAACAGTCTTATCGAAAGTACTGGAGCAACGGTATCTGACGTCTTCCAGCCACCGGACTTTGGTGGAACCGGCTTGATATTAACAAATGTTATAGTATTCAAGGGGCTTTGGACAACGCCGTTTAATACGTCCGACACGAAAGTCGAATCTTTTTTTGACGAAAATATGAATGAAGTAGGAAAAGTGAACATGATGTTTATGGAAAACCCGTTAAATTATACGAAAATAGATGAGTTACAAGCTAGGGTTCTTGAGCTACCATACGGAATGGATCAGAAGTACAGAATGCTAATTATCTTGCCACTCGACAAAGTAAAAGTGAGTAATGTTCTCATGAATCTCGCAAAGGTGTCATTTCCATCGATTTTCCAGAAACTGCAAGCAGATTTCGAAAACTATGGTGACGAAAATGTACAGGTGAAATTGCCACGGTTCAAAATAAGTACAAATGTGAATTTGAATAAGCCATTAAACGATATGGGCGTGTTAGATATATTTACTCCAGGGACGGCGCGCTTCGATTTGATATCAGACAAAAGTATGTCTGTAAGCTCAATCATTCAGAAGGCCGATATAGAAGTAACTGAATCAGGTACTGTGGCGTCTGCGGCTAGTTCTGCTTTTTTCGATAGAATTTCGACACCTAAATTCCATGCGAATAAGCCATTTTTGTACTTTGTTATGGAGAAATCTACAGCGACTGTACACTTCAGTGGTATTTATTCGAAACCATCTATTTTTTGAAAATGTTAATAACTACGAGTATATTATTAACGTGGTAATAATACTTTTAATAAAATATAACTCTAATGAATGGGTCTATCAATGTGTTTTTAAAATCAAATCTTGCTAGCTATATTAATCTACAAATATCCATCATCAATATGTATTTTCTGTTACGTATTTAATTTTTAATTATTTGGTGTTACTGGTGTTAGTGAATCCAATTTTTCTGTTAGTGAATCTAATTTTACATAGTTACATGCTCTGTAAAATCAGTTAAATAAAGTTCGTAGGCACGAACAGTAAAAATGCACTTCAAAAATGAAAGAAATGTTATATTTAGGTACTTTTTCTTGGGGATAGTATTTTTTTAAAGTGAAAACTTTTTAAGCGGCGTTGTGCACTTTTTTGGGATGGGTAAAAAATGTTAAACTCGCCTCAGGACACGTGGCCTGATCGAATATTCGTAAGACGGAAGGGTGACCGCGAATGACGGCTCGACTGTCTATACTTGTAAAATTCGTTTATATCTAGTATTTAAAATATGGACATTGAACAAAGTGCATCTATTAATGAAAAAAGTGACGAAGAAATAGTGAAAGAAAATGAGTGAGTACTTTATAAAAAAACAAGATGAAAACCTACTGAAAATACTAGATGAAAAATAATACTGACAATAAAAGCAATTCGTACGAAATTATTCCCTAACCATTCCAAAATATCAAAAATGCACAACGATAGTGTTCAAGTTTTCACTTCTGCCGGCACTACCGGAGTGCAACCCGTTTATATTTTATGCCCCACTGCTGGGCACAGGGCTCCTTTCACAAGTTAGATGCATCCAACACGCTGGCCAAGTGCGAAAGAGAAATTATCAATTTCTCTCAGGAATGCATGGCGATGGAGAATATTGTAATTTCTTTGTCAAAAGTGCGCGCCGAGGATTTGATCGGTATCGGTCGCGTCGAAGACTGCGCTTTACCATTCGGCCATCGCCGCTCTCGAATGATATTGTTATTTATTATGTTTATTATGCGATTTTATTACACGATATTTGCCATAGATTTTTTAAATATGTAGTCAAAGTCATAATTCATCTATGATATTTACCGACTCCTCAAAAGGAGGCGATACGTTTACGTTACGTTTGGCTGTATGTATTTTTTTTACTTAAATTGGGTACCTAGTATAATTATTAATTTCGTGCTCATGATCCTTTCTAACGTGTAATAAATAATATACAGCCAAGTAAGTAGTAGTAACTAGTGCTAGTACTAACTAGTAAGTATAATAATTAATATACAGCCAAGCTTGATCGACCACATATTTCTGTTTAATGATGGAAAAAAGTCTAACCTTTGACCTTTAAAAGTCTATTAGACTACCATAGGGCTGCCATCAACTAAATTGCCGACGCTGGATAAACACGGCAAAAATCCCGGACATTTGGGTAAAAGTTGGTTTTTCCCCGGACATCTCTGGAAAAATATTTTTTGCAACAAAAATAAAAACATCGTTATAATTTTTTAATTCCATTCGATCGTTGACTATTTTGCCGAGCCTTCTTGAATGCGCGTTATTGTGGATGAATTTTTAACTAAGATTTATTTCAATTTATCGCTTATCTATAAAAAAAAAATGGATTTCCCTGACAACAAAAATGTCCGGGTTTCACCCGGGCCCCCGGACGCCCTTCAAACTAGGACAAATCCGGGGAAATCCGGACGGATGGCAGCCCTAGACTAACAGTTAACAATAGTATAAAAATTAGATAAAGGTGTATTCGCAAACTATATTTATTCGAATAATATATATATATATATATATATATATATATATATATATATTTGATTGGGCATAAAGTTGAAAGAGGAGGCCTAAAAGCTATGCTCAGACTTTTGTTCTGGATTTTGTTTCCTTGAAACTATGTGTGTGTCCAGTCCACGGTACTCACGACATAGTAATCCTAGATTGCTTCCAAAACAAAGTAGGTACCTACAGTAACACGCGCACGCGTTAGAAGTTCTACCTCTTTGGCGTATGAAAAAAGTTAAAAAAAACTCAAACACAGTACTTACTTATTGTTCGACGATAAATATCAAAATCAATCAAACTGATTTTGTTTAAATAAAAATCGTTTTATTAACGTAATGATTGTTTTAAATTTATATTCAAAATT
The DNA here is from genome assembly GCA_911387765.1 of Pyrgus malvae. Taxonomy (NCBI): domain Eukaryota; kingdom Metazoa; phylum Arthropoda; class Insecta; order Lepidoptera; family Hesperiidae; genus Pyrgus; species Pyrgus malvae. Next base: position 12,629,272 of record OU426969.1, read on the forward strand.
AATTATTCATATGAATACTATATTTCATAGCACTGGCTTGACTGGCTTATGAATATCTATCTACTATATAGTACTTATGGACAGTATGGACACTAAGTACTGTAACTATGTTCAGTGTTTTATTCGACGAACGAGACGAATTATTAATTTATTTTGTAACTGACGAATTATGTAATAATGAAATTTAATATTTTTTATATGATGTAAACTTAAAACCAAATATACCTACTAATATCTATGACCTTTGCACGCCAGTATAGGCATAATATGTAGGAATTATTTAATATGACCATCACATTGTACACATATTATTTTGCAAATAAATGATTATGATTATAATTATATTGATATTATTTCTGTTCTGTGGCTAACTTCATTATGTTGTTCCTGCGGGCGCAGCTCACAAATTCACTCTCATCTCTCATCCAAACGCACCAAAAGAAGTATTATTTTAAAATTTTGTCTGAGGTCGTGTGTAGTTGCGCTCACAACTCTCGTGCACTGTCATTGACCTATACCGAACAAAATGCCATCAACTTTATCCGATATCTCAAAAATACACCAAGAAAATGAAAATAAAACAAAAGTACAACGTGTCCCATCAGACTTCCCGCCAAAACTCTATCACTACGAATTTACTGTTTATGCTGTTTATTACATGCCTATCCGTAGCTCTCACCATCACCCAGGGTTGACTGGCAGAGAATGTCATTAGGCATTAAGTTTAACCCTGTAGCATAAGAATAAGTAATATTTATTCTTATGCCTGTAGCCCTTAATTTAAGGTGGTACGAATGTTAAATAAATAAATAAAAAATATACTGATAAGTACAGTAGGTAATTAAAAAAATAACATGGAAATCTCCCTCTTAGGCCTCTTAACTCTGAAATTAGAAGAATTTCCTATCTGTGCGAAAGTACAAGAGTTAGGCTGTAGTCATACTAGTAATTTAATTGAATAACCTCAATTTTTTATTTTAAAAGAAATGGGCTATGTACCTATGGTGATACATATTTGTATAATATACATACGTTTCAAGGCATCATCAGACAACGGATTTTCAAGCATGCTGTTGCAGTGTTCATTATATTATTTCTAGGCACAATCAGACACATTCCATCAATATAATGGTAAAATATCATCAACCACATTACAAGTTAGGAAATTTGGAGTCGTGCTTTTACGCATCATATACCTGGGTTCGCAAATCAAATAACCCTTCACACTCATAGCCCCACAGTAGGGTAGATATACCTTGTGTCGTGGGTACCATGGACACACACAAAGACAGAAACACAAACACCCAGACTGAACAGAAATTTTAACTCATCATTCAAATTTCTGTTTCGCCGGGAATCGAACCCGGGACCCTTCGATTGGCGGTTTGGCATGGTAACCATTACGCCACGCGCTTGGATATCTCACCCTGAAAATTCTTTAACTTACACGTTTTAATGAATTTTATTAATTGTAAATTTGTAATCTCTACACACTTGTATGCGTTCCTTGATTGTATAGCGGTTCTACTAAACCACTTAAAAAAGTTTCTCGGGACAGCGCGTTAAAAAATTTACATTATCCTTCTTTTTATCAAATAGCTACATGTGCGTTTTTACAAATATACAAACTTCATAATATAATCATTCCAATTATTGAAACAATGTCGTTTTAATTGAGGGACACATAACTTTGAATCGAGGGTGTATATTTAAATTCGAACCTACCAGATTATAATATAAGTGTGTTTAGCTAACAAGCCGACATTTTCGTTCGTTTGAACATAAAAGCTTCGACATAGCTAATTCTCTTAAGAAGCGGATCCGGAAAGATTCTCTTTCTTATTTCGATTACCTATGTACGTAAGTACCTATCTACTTAAAGTTTCTGACAATCCATAAAATTTGCATACTGTATTTTCTCATCAGGTAACTGACCTGAGTCGCTATAAATAAATTTATTTGTGGCCTGTTCCTGACGCACCGTCACATACCTACAGTCCTACTATTGCTATCATTGTAGACGTGCCTTTATGAGTCATCGTTTCAACGCATTACCTATACAAACCGGTTCCGCTGTTCCAAGCGCGTAGCATGATAAAAACAACACATCGTTTCAAAACTTACCGTCTACATAATAAGGGTCATCATAATCAGCACGGTCGTGGTAAAAACCACAAATCGGATACTGGTTTGTATTCATACAATATCATGGGCGGATTCGCGTCAGTATCCTCAGAGACGCGAGCGAGCGCTCGTCGCTACTATGAAGACTGTTTTAATCACTTTTTTCCTGTTTGCGACAGCCCACTGTGCTACACAATTCAGTGATCGGGCTAGGAACTTCAGCATAGAACTTCTACACTACACTCAACTTGAAACAGATGGACACGTAGTCATATCTCCGTTCGGAGTATGGAGTTTAATGACAGGCGTGACGTTAGGCGCAACAGGAAATAGTAGAAAACAGCTCGCAAGTGCATTTCTGTTACCTAAGAAACCTGCGTTGCTCATCGAAGGGTACACGAATTTAACGAAGACGGTCCTGGATCCAAAAACCAATGGAGTTACGCTCACAAGTAAGAACTTCGTATTCCTTGATAACGGATTCAATATTAGACCCGAATTCCGACAGTCGATCACAGCTGACTTTGGTGCGATGATCCAAAACCTTGACTTCAAGGATACCAACGCAGCGGCGAACATTGCAAACAATCTAATTCAAAGTTCTGGTGCGACGGTCTCAAACGTCCTGCGATCAGACGATTTTATGGACTCCAGGATGATTTTAACAAACGTCATCTCCTTCAAAGGCCTTTGGACTACTCCGTTCAATGTTACCGATACGACACTCGAGCCATTCTACGATGAAAACAAGGCTGAAGCTGGAAAAGTAAACATGATGTATTTGAAGGCACCGTTAGCATACTCTAACATTAAAGAATTGGGGGCTAATGTCCTGGAGTTGCCGTACGGAAATGACAACAAGTACTGTATGTTGATTGTTCTCCCATTCGCAAAGGTGAAAGTATCGGATGTATACAAAAATCTTGCGATAGTATCCTTCCCTTCAATCTTCCAGACTTTACAGAAGGATATTGACGCTTTTGGTTTAGAAGAAGTGAATGTGAAGTTACCAAGGTTCAAGATCAGCACAAATGTAATCCTGAATAAGCCTTTGAATGATATGGGTGTGTTTGATATATTTGATCCACAGTTGGCGAGTTTTGAATCGCTCACAAACGAGGAAATATTTATATCAGCAATTGTTCATAAAGCTGACATAGAAGTGACAGAGTCAGGCACCGTGGCGTCAGCGGTTTCTTCTGCATTTTTCTCTGATAGAATATCAACACCGAACTTCCACGTGAACAGGCCTTTCTTGTACTTTGTCATGGAGAAATCCACATCGACTGTGATCTTTGGTGGTATTTATTCAAAACCGTCAATTTTCTAGTGAAAGAATTGGACTGAAGTGGAAGTTTTTGAACCAGTGGTTGTGATATAATTTAAAATTATAAGTGTACCTACTCGGATTGTCTGTGAAACTCAAGTTTATATAATTTTATTATAATTTATTTACTTATTAAACTGTATTAAAATGTGTTCGTTACAATTTTGTGTTCCTATTCGATCATCTTGTTTTTACTCTAGATATAAATAAATTATTGAAGAGGCAAACGCCTACCAGTATAATAAAATTTTATTATAACACGATAACTTTTGACCTTATCTTCCACGCAACGGCAACAACTTATTATCTTATATTCAAGAAAATGACCGAAGGGTATTTATATTTAAAAGTCCATAATTTTTTATTGTTCTTAGTTTAAGTTAAGGTACATTTTCGAGACAGATCAATTTCCCTCGTTAAATACGTATTTGCCGCTTTTTTACGAGCTAAGTTAATTAATGAAGCAAGCATACATCATTGTAATGTTTTTTCCAGTCGCCGGTTTCCATGCCAAAAAACAAAATTGATCACTTAGATTAAGAATAATGTATTTACGTACTAATTGATCATAAGATCTGATGTAGTCAAGTAGTACCTATTGACATTTTTGACGTTGTCGGGGGTTTTCCAATAAATTTTAATTACCTGTTTACTTAAAACTATAAATCCAAGTTTCCAGTCCAGCGACTTACAGAAAACCACAATCTCTTATAGAAAACCGTATCGAAATCGGGAAAATAAAACATTAAATAAAATCGGGATCGGCCAAATTTTATACGAGACTAGCTGTTCCCCGCGGTTTCACCCGCGTTAGAGAGGATCATTAGCATAAAGTGAAGTCCCTTCTGAAGTGCCGTGGACCGGCTTTTTTGTAGGAATATTTAAGATAAACATTTCCATCATACATAACGAATGTGTAACTCTAGCGGTTTTGGCAGCGCACGCCCGAATAGCTCGCAGATGGTAGATTTTTTCCTTCTTACTTGACACTTATTGTAATATTTTGGACAATTCACACAATCCTTACTAATATTATAAATTCGAAAGTAATTCTGTCTGCTACGATTTGCCGCTTAAACTACTGAACCAATTTTAATGAAATTTGGAACACAGATAGAGTTGACCTTGGGAAAGGACAAAGGATGGTTTTTATTCTACGGGAACCTATAAAACGTGTCCACGCGGGCGACGCCGCTGGCTGAAGGCTAGTTTATTATACTTGTAGCGACCTTCCGCTACTCATCAAGAGATGGCACCACGGGTATTCCTGAATCACGCTATCGAAGTTTTCGGAATATCCTACCATATATACAAGCTCCAAATTGAGTCAGTTGGAGCGCGGCCGCTCTCCGGGCATGACCACCTCGCCCGGCGGGAGATCTCCCTTTGCCAAACTGGTGACCCTGGACAAGAATACGTCCCTTCTGAACATCATCAGCCGCACCTTCACTCCCTGAATGGACTGCAGCATCACTTCACCAGCTCGTCAGGGTCATCGCAGCGCATCGTGATAACGCTTCCTGATCCTGATCCAACTACCTCCTGCGACGTCGTGGACGGCTCGAGTACCCACTCTACTCACCTCCATATTCCAACCTACCCTCACATCTCAACTCACCGAAGACAGAGGGCATCTCCACACTTCGCTACACCCTCACATCCCGACTCACCGCGGACGGAGGGCTACTCAAGGCCTGCACCCTCACATCTCGACTCACCGCAGATAGAGGGCATTCATGGCGCTTGTAAGCGAAGATTACTCAAGCATGGATAGAAGTTATCGACCTCCGGTCTGAGCAGGGGGTGAAGTAGCGACCTTCCGCTACTCATCAAGAGATGGCACCACGAGTATTCCTGAATCACGCTATCGAAGTTTTCGGAATATCCTACCATATATACAAGCTCCGAATTGAGTCAGTTGGAGTTGGAGCGCGGCCGCTCCCCGGGCATGACCACCTCGCCCGGCGGGAGATCTCCCTTTGCCAAATACTCTTCAAAGATCTTATACTTACAATCATCAACAAATATATTTCGAAAAAGATTATTACAGGATTTTATGTTGATAAAAAACTCTATGGCCCATAACTCATTAATAGGTAACTCTTAACATCTTACACACGTGATAACTTTTAAACAAAATATCCGATTGAGATGAGACTAAAAGTATTTTACTTCTACATAAATACTCTTGATAACATAATGCTTAATTTTGATAATGATTAATATTACGATACATATTTAACGTAGTTTTTTTTTCTTCAGGCGATTTAATAATTATTTTGAACACAAAATCGGTTATTGCGATTAAACCATGATAGCTAGATATATGTTCTCGCAGACTTTTTTATAGGTCTTAATGGGATCTACAAATCCGTAGTACATCATTTTGTTCTATTATCAATAGTTTATGCAGCGCACGCAAAAATAGGTTTTCGATTTTACACCTTGTGTTACAAAATAGCAATTTTATTACGGATCCCTAATTTTGAAAAAAAAAATTGTAATAATAGTAATAGCCTATAGCCTTCCTCGATAAATGGACTACCCAACACTGAAAGAATCATTCAAATCGGACCAGTAGTTCCAGAGATTAGCACGTTCAAACAAACAAACAAACAAACAAACAAACACTGCAGCTTTATAATATTAGTGACAGACATTTTTCTGTAATTTTTTCGTATTGCTCTGTTATGTAGGTTGGCATTGGCCAATTGGCATTTCCTACAAGTTTTAATGTATTTTATCGGTACCTATATTGAATTTACTGTCAGGCGATTAAACTGGTATTACGAGTTTAATATTAGGACTATGTACTTTAATAGTGCCATTTGACTGTGAAAATCATTTTTTTATGTAACGCTACATATTTATAGCCTCATACTAGGATTCCATGTGTCGTAGGTAGATAGATAGATAATTCTCTTTATTGTACACCAACAAATAAATAACATACTTACACAGAGGTTGTACATAATATTAATGTTTAAACACATTTGGCGGTCTTGTCACTAGGTAATCTCTTCCAAACAACAAAAAAAAACTTATTGTAAGAATTAATAAAAATACAAAACTATGGTACAATACTATGGTACTATGAACATAAACAGAAACGCCCAGACCGAGAGCAAAAACTTAAACTAATTCTTTGATTTCGGCCTCGCCGGGAATTAAACCAGATTAAACCAAATTAAAGCATTGGCATCGATCGGCAGGCCGGCGTAGTTAGGGTTGCCATCCGTCCGGGTTTCCCCGGATTTGTCCTAGTTTAGAGGGCGTCCGGGGAGCGTCCGGGCCGGACTTCATGGGTAGTCCGGGTTTCAAAAAAAATAAAGTCTTGTGCCGCCCGCGACACACGCACTGTGCCAGCACGCCGCGGTCAATCGACGAACCGACTCGCTAAATTCACCGTCCCCCCGCTGTTGACATGTCCGGGTTTTGGGCTCTAAAATCCGGGGTTTTAACGCGTCTTGTCCGGGTGGACAAATTTTAGAGATGGCAACTCTAGGCGTAGTAGGTAACCATTGGGTCCTCGATTTTTATATAAATATTTTTGAATTTTATTAAAATGTACATAAGTAGTTACTTTTTTTTTATTTTTTTTATTTAGTACACAAAGATATTCTAAAACACGATAAAAGAAGAAAATATGTACAGGGTAGGCACTGCTTATTTTTAAAAGAAATTTCTTCAAGCAGCACCAGGAATGGATAGAAGATGTGAAAAAAGACTTTAGTGTGTACAAACAAAGAAAATCGGCTCTTAATCCAACATTAGGTCATCGGTCATCGACAAATAGTGTTCCTTAACAAACAACTTTTAAGCTACAGCTGCTAAAAGACAAATGGTTTATTCCTCTTTTCCACTAGGTAAGGCGGTCTTAACGATGTTTTCCTTAACTTTAGACACACATTAGTTTATGCTAGAACAATGGAAACATATTTACACAATACCAGTACCTAATACCTATGTTATTATTACGGCCGAGACCACAATTATTAGAGTCCTCTATATTAGGTTTGTACATAGACATTTTTACATTTGTATGTGCAATGTACCTACATATTTAAATCACTAAATTGCTTATTAGATAGGAAAATAAAGTAATTTTTCTATATACCTAGTAAGCATATTTTGGAGGATTTACCGTTGTTTTTTCCAATGGATGGATACTGGATTTATGGAAATCGTGACTGAATTTGTTGAGTAAAGTATGTATTTATCTAACCAATGTACGGTTTTGCCCACGTGTAAATTATAGGGAACAATCCATACTTAATATTATAAATTTGAAAGTAACTTTGTCTGTCTGTCTGTCTGCTACGCTTTCACGCTTAAACCACTGAACCGATTTTGATGAAATTTGGCATAAACATAGAAAAGACGTTGTGTTGATAAAGGACATAGGCTACTTTTTACCGCGGGAAAATATCTCATTCCCACGGGACGAAAATTAAATGAATGAAATGCGCCGTGTAGTGTTATAAAACTTATAAATACACTACATGTTACTTCATTCACGTCCATTATCATATTTTATAACTTATATCCTTTTGTTTTATTCTTTTACTTTGCTTTTCCTTTATTATTTCTTTACAAAATTATTTATTATGTGCATCTCTAAAACATACAGCGTTTGGTGAAGAAGCTGTCTGCAAATTTCCTTATAATTTAATGAAAAGCATAAAAACCTTACCAGATTGACCATGGCTCCTCAAGATTTATCGTAGCCTCACCAGCAAGAGCATGGAGGTTCTGTGCTGTCACTGTCAAGCTTCATAGCGTTTGCAAATTTTCATGTAACGAACAGTGAAAATTTTTCAAATTCGAAAATTTCTTGAATTAGAAGAAAAAGCGTTAATACAAACGAAGTTTGTTTCGTATTAGCATACATTCATCACGAAATAAGTATTTTTTTTTTGTAAAAAATGTGTGCTCAAACAAAAAAGTTAAAGATCCTATTCGTATAGTGTTGGAAAAACATGCCGCGATCATGGCCGCGATGAAATCTTTAATTCCAATCTAAGTGCATTATACCTATGCAGTTCTGCATAATAATATGAAGAACAACAGCCGGAGTGTCTACTTAGGGGCGGAATGGAAGTTAAATTCGTTTCAATAAACGATCGCCCTGAAGTAAGTCAGACGGAGTAAAAACCCGCTCTGGTAAGTTATTAATAATGCTGCGCAGTGCCAGAAGCCATTGTATATAATATAATACATCATTATAATACATTATTTGTAACATTATTTGGTAAACCATAGCTCAATCTTAATGAAACATCTTGGCTAATATGGTTTTTTCTGTGACTGGTTTTTGTACAAAGAATAAAAGGTAATTCTGAAACTCAGCCAGTCGATGTCCGCTACCAGAAATTACTGTTGGAGTGTCTAAAGCATAATACTTTATAGTTTCAAGTTATGGTAACATGTCTATTATTCATATTTGCCTTCTTCAGCACAGATGTACAGAATAAAGTAATTGTGTGTACCTATTGATTACTATTGTACAGCAAAATTGAAGAAAATCAATGCATTATTGCAAATATTCACAATTTTTGTTCCATTATTTCTTTAACACCAGGTTAAAAAGATGCCACTAATTTGATTATTCTTCGGCAAACAACAGTCATCACCATTCAATTGTAAGCAATAAAAATAATAATAACATTACATATGGTGACAGAGTACTGTTTTGTTTACAAAATGTAATGTTGTAAATGACAGCTCAGCAGAGCAACACCTGTGCAGTGTTGCTTCAGCATGATGGTATGGTCAGCTGACCATAAATAGGTGTTGGTAGCATATAGACTTTACTACACCACAATATGTATACAAAAGTTCAACTGTGGTTATTACAGGTAACTTTACTGCTATTTACTTTGAACTGCCAATTCAAAAGAACTATAAAAGTTAATTGTAAATGATATGAGAGTTAAGGGTGCCAATCTTAACATAACAAATTTAAATGAAAGCTTAGTAAAAGCATAAAGAAATTTGATCCAGACCTACAGTGTTGTACAGACGAAATGTTACCCCAGCATAATTTTATATAGTAGAGCTATAACTACTATCCATGTTGATATATATTTTATTTTTTTGGGAAATGCCAACATCAACCCTTCTGCAATTTCAATGAATGGAAAACGTTAAGCACAGATAATTGGTGTTCTATATAGTGTGTAATACAATCAGTGAATTTACTGATCATTATGACAGTTGTACATATCATACACATAGTACCTATGTGCCCAATTTGAAATTGCTAAATTTACTCAATAGTAAGTGGATTTAATGTATCCCATGAAATCATACTACAAAGGTAGATGATAAATGACTTTGTCCATCAGGACGTTTCCAAGATCAGTTACTCATGTTGTGGTAACAATGAGTACCTTGGATATGCTCAAATGGCCTAAACAATGGACTCATGTTGTGAAATCAATGAGTACCTTGAATATGCTCAAATGGCCTAAACAGGCCATCAGTGTTGCAGCTCTTGTGAATAGATACAGCTAAACAAATAAGCATTAATCACTTTGTCCGTTGGGACTTGTCCAAGATAGTTACCTACTTATGCTGCGGAAGCAAAGTACCTTGGTAGTGCGTCAGAGAGACCACCAATGATACAAGAGCAAGCCAAGCTAGCTAGACTTAGCTAATTGGGATCAGAGAGATCCTTTGAGCAAGAGAATTTTCATGCCAGGTTATGTGGGTGATTATCTCTTTGTCCATTGGGACAGTTCCAAGTTATAGTTGCGCATGTTGCGGAAACAATGCGTACCTTGGAATAGCTCGAGCAACACTTACAAAAGTGCCCCAATATCAAAATGTGATAAAGGTGATAAACCAACAAATACAGTTTTACTTGACTGTAATGCTGGCTAGAAAACATAATTCAATAGCAATACATCTGTGGAACCCTACAAATTACTGCCAATAAAGTTGCTTGTGTTAATGACTACATGTAAAATCTGGAGAAAAGTATATTGAACTTTAAACGAAAACAGATTTAAACCATTTTTCTAACCCTCTAGATACAGGGAAGAGATAAGTCTAAATAAGTAAAACCTCTTAAAAAATCAGATGGTTGAGAGCCAGAATTGGCAATACAAAAATGTAGCTAGAGTACTAATAGCATTAGATATATTATGACTAAGCACTTAGAAGTGTTTTATATGAGTAGTCAAAATGGGTTCCTAATTTGAATATTATTCTGCCTAATCAAACAGCTTGATGATTGGCAGGTTGTTACTTGCTGTTACAGCAGTACTAATTGAAGTTATAATGGTCTTTCAAGATCATCTCACCTAATAAGGGTTATGATTAAATGCCCATCTGTAGAAGTAGTACATACTACATCAGCGTCAGTAGTCTGTTGGTAGTAGCAGAAGAAAGCTACTAGAATTTAAACAGATATAAACAAACTGACTAAAATTAGGAGGCACTTTTGTGATTTCTCCACCAACCAAAATTGGAACATCTTGGTGGAGTGAGCTCCAGGCCTAACCTATCATTGGGAGAGACCTGTACCCAGCAGTGGGAAAAAACAATAATTGGGAGAGACCCATGCCCAGAAGTGGGACGCAAAAGGAGTTGCAGCCATTGTGATTGACTACAAAATCACATGTATGTAATTTGAAAAACTTTAATGCAAAGTAATGGCATAGCCTTATAAAGGTAATCAAACCTCACCCAAAAGTACACTGAATAATGTAAAATGCCACATCATCCAACAAGTCTTTAGGCTGAAATAAAGTAAAATTAAAAAATTTATCTTGGCAAATCTCATGATGATTCTTGTTCTATTTGAACTACAATACTCAAGATTCCCATCTTATAAAGAAAAAATTTGGGGAGGGATACCAACAACACTGCTCTCTATGAAGAGGAAATGGTACCTTTGTTAATAAACAAATAGCGGGTGTGGCAGAGAGAGTGAGATAAAATAAGCAGTATCATAGAGTGTTGCATTGACAACAGATTGTGCACCTTAACCAACAGAAATTTATGTCCTATGTATAGTACAGAATGGTTTTTTAAATCTCAGGTAAAATTAATTGCAAATACATTAAACCAACAATTGAACTTATATAGAAACATGGCACTCTGTTGTGTGTATTACCTTATGTCATGTTAAAATTTACATACAGCTTTCTATCAGAAGATTCAAAATTCAGATCCTGGGAGGCCATATATAGGTGGCAGGCGCGGGTGTTATTAAAAGTGTTTCTGTACCAATTACCATCTTTATAATAATAATAATAATTTATTCACAAGTAACATAGACTCAAAAGTGTTATTTACTTAAAAACTATGATGCCGTTGGAGCTGCCTCTCAGTGCACCAGGGAATCACATCTTTTGCGCATTGTTGCATAAAAACACTACTCTCGCCTTCTTTGCGAACATCTCTGATGCAATACAGAAATTGAAGAGGTTGCTTTCTGAACCTAATTTAATAGGTTTTTGTTAGAGTTAAAGCCTCAACTAAGACAGATTCAGCGAATCACTGACAAAATTTCTTTATTTTAAAGATATTAATTTTTTGGTTCTGTTCCTTAACTTTTTATAGGTACTTAAAAACCTTTTGCAAGGTCTAAAAAAAAAAAATTAAAACCAAATTTTCGAATAACGTCTTAAAAATAATCAATTTTAAGAAGTGAAGATCTGAAAGCAACAGAACACATCAATAAACATTTATTTTAAAAATCTATGACAAATAAATACCTATACATGGTTTGTTCCATGTCTATTACTTTCAAAGCGAAATTTCGCGCACTCTGTATCAATACATAGTCAAACATTATTTGACGTTTTAAAAGAGTGATCTACTTTTCCTAAAGATAGCTAGCAACAAGCTTTCTATCTACTACATATAAACTATCTTTGGTTTATGAAGTTGGATACTACAGCCATCAGTTTATTAGAAAATATGCAAAAATCCTTTGTTTTGTAATGAATATATTTAATCCAGTGACATCTCCATACATTTTGTACGAGAGGATGGTTTGTGATGTCACTAGCCATTTGAGTCAATTTGACTAAATTTAAATTGATTTGAGTGGCAGTAGAAATCCTGTGTTTGACTGAATGAACAATTATCCTGCTTTCCAAGCATGGTTTTGTGCAGCCTTTTTAAGGTATGCAATATGCAAACTGATTTTTTGTGAGAATGGTGTCCAAAACCCCATTTAAGGAATTTGCCATACATACTAGACATAATAATAATACATTTAGTTTTCATTGAAATGGCTTTTATAACCTTATACTTTTAATATTCACAAAATTAAAACTCTTTTATGTGGGAGATTTTTAGCACATTATATGAGACATTTTATTTACTTTGTTTGCATAAAAATATTTCAGAATTGTCACATAGCATTTGCCCAGAAACAGCACCTACCAGCAGATAGCAGACACGTCTTCACCAAACGCTGTATGTTTTAGAGATGCACATAATATTTATGTTTTGCATTACAACAAAACATTTATTATGTGTTGAATAAAACATACAGCGTTCCAGTGTAACACTTGCTGGTGGTGAAGACACACTATGAAGCTTGACAGTGACAGCACAGAACCTCCATGCTCTTGCTGGTGAGGCTACGATAAATCTTGAGGAGCCATGGTCAATCTGGTAAGGTTTTTATGCTTTTCATTAAATTATAAGGAAATTTGCAGACAGCTTCTTCACCAAACGCTGTATGTTTTATTCAACACATAATAAATGTTTTGTTGTAATGCAAAACATAAATACTTTCTGTGTTTGTTTTTTTTTCAATTATGGCATCGCAAACTCTGTGCATACTGCCAGCGTCAATTATAATTTTTGCATCAAATTTTTTGCCAGTTTCAATGAAACTGGACGAAGTACTTAATAACAAAATCAGTAAGTAAGTCGTCAGTAATCAGTCAGTCAAGTCAGTCCAACATTCAAGTAAAGCGATGGCTACTTTACTAGGACGTGTCCGATGGAATTTTGGAGGCAAGCAGAAAAAACATATTTTAGCAGTTCTGTTATTCTATTTCACAAACACTCGTGCACTGTAATTAACCTATATCAAACAAAATGCCATCAACTTTATCCGATATAACTCAAAAATACACCAAGAAAATGAAAATAAAACAAGAGCACAATATATCTTTTTTGACTTCCCGCTAAAACCAAAACTCCGTTTGTTTATTTACATTTTGACGCAGCTATCAAAATTGTCATATTTGTCTTTAATGTTTCTTATTTGTTTTAATTCGTTTTATGGCATTGTATAAAAATCCTTTTAGCCATTCAATATTAAATGAAAAGAAAAAAAATATGATTCTTATTTCATTTCATAGATTGTTTGGCTTATTCAAGTTTTTTATATTAGCCCGTTAATCAATATTTTATCTATACATAAAGCTGAAGAGTTTGTTTGTTCGTTCGTCTGTATGTTTGTTTGAACGCACTAATCTCAAGAACTACTGGTTCCAATTGAAAAAATCTTTTTGGATAGTCCATTTGTTTTCACTAGCAAGTACCATGGCTGAACTCATTTTTGCTGAAAAGTGTGCAACTGGGAGTTTTGGCGGGAAGTCGAAAAAGACATATTGTGCTCTTGTTTTAATTTTACTTTCTTGGTGTATTTTTGAGTTATATCAGATACTTAGTTACATATACCAAAATAACATTTTTCACAATTTTTTGTCTGTCTCTCTGTCTGTCTTTCTGTCTGTCAGTTTGTTCCGGCTAATCTCTGAAACAGCTGGACCAATTTTGACGGGGCTTTTAGTGGCAGGTAGCTGATGTAATGAAGAGTAACTTGGCTAATTTTATTTTAGAAAAAATCTACAACTCAAGTCCACGCGGACGAAGTCGCGGGCGGCCTCTAGTATTATTAATATTATTTTAACCTCGTAAGACCGCCGGTCATTTTAAAAGAACTATATGTTTGTAGTCAGTAAGACCGGCGAATTTTAAAAGTCAACTACGAAGTAACGCCGCCGGTCCTTCTAAGAGTACCAATTATTTGACGCTTCGTAATTTTGAAATTTCGCGCGTTCCGAAAAAGAACAGAGTATTGTCTATGACCTTATAAAATTAAGTTTTGTGTATAGGGGGTTTCATATAAAAAAAAAATTGCTGCTTGTCAAATCTGACATTTTGTTCGTGAAGATGGTGCGCACACGTGGACGTAGTGAGTATTTTAATAAATTTTTATGACTTTTTTGAGTTTTTGTGCTAGAATCAAGATCTGGTCGTATACCTTTGAATAATGATCAACATTTGGGATAGTTATTTTGCTTATTTCGTATCGAATTTAAACGAAAATCGTATTAAAAATTATTAGTCCCTTGCAAGGGACCGTTCGGCTTGTGTGTGCTATATTAATTCAAACTTTTTTGCAATATTATGAGTAACTTTAAATTGTTCTTTACGCTCAATTAGTAAATCATTAAAAAACAAAGATAAATGAAGCCGACAATTTTATAGTCCTTTGCAAAGGACTATCGGTCTAACTAACAATAATTTTACAAATAGGAATGTCTTAATTTTTGATTGAGTGTGGAAATGGAGATTGTAGATGAAAGTGTGAAATAGGGATCGGAATTAATTTTTATTTTTTTGTTTTATTAACCTTTTTTTTGTTTTAAACTAATATTGCAATTTGATACCATGTTAAATTATTAAAGCCGAAAGTACTTTTAAAGGGACTAACTATAAAATATGAAAGATTCCTTTTAAAAGAACTAAAAAAAATTACTTTTATCCATATACTCTAACATAATGCCCCAGTGAGTATGACACTCATAGGATTACTCTATCATATTCAAATATGGACTTGAAGTGTTCGGCGTTACTTAGTATAAAAAGTTAGTCCTTTTCAGAGGACCTTCGGTCAAATCTTCAACTTGCTTGCAATTACCGTTCGGTCTTAAGAGGATAATTTTTTTCGATAAGCGGGGCAACAAACCTCGAAAACATTTACTACCAATACCGGTAAATCCAGACAAGTACCGTTGTATACATTCAGGTTAAGATAACTTACGTACAATATACATCAATAAAAACCCTATATATTATTTTTGCCATTCACCTAATTTTATATTTTTGAGCTACAATTAGATCATCTACACATCTGTCGTGTCGTGAGTCCTTGCCATGAAGGTAGGAAAGTCTTTCGAAAGACCTATTACGAAGGTTCGTTTAAGTACATACCTATTTCCAGACCTATTTTACGAGTATGTTCCGATCTAGTTAACTAAGGGAGTTCCCGATGCTATCTATAAGTTATTAAAGCTTTAAAAACTTTGTAAGACATGTAAATTTTTGTATGTACATAAATCGACCTAAATACCTTAGTAAATTACAAATTGACAATAGCGACATCTCGTGTCACAATTCTGTACTAAATAGTTGACTAGAGACTACTTACATGATTGCTGCTGATACATTTGCTATGTAGGTAGCTAAGTAGTTTTGAGTATATTTCAAAGATGGCGCTTAACCTAAAATTGCTAACTTATTGAAATACTATAGGTAAGTAGGTAGGACTTAGGTAGTCCCTGTAGCTTCGGGATTAAGAATAGAGCTACGGTATCCCCTGCCTGATCGTAAGAGGCGACTAAAAGGGGGCTTCCGCGGCTGCGGGCGGTGAGAGTGGGAGCTCGACCCGTCCAGCCAGCAGGCCCGGGAAGGACGGCGGTCTGCGCGTGGCCGCATGCCGCCGTAAGCATCGGAAGGTGCAGGAATGCACATCTGCTCTCCCAAAGATGGGCCCGTTCCAGGGTGTCGCGTATGGAAGACTCCGGTGCGTTCCACGGGAGATCCCGGAGTCCTCCCCAAACGCAGAGGAAGGCCACCGAGGGGGTTTTAGTGAGGTTCAAATCCCACATAACCCGGTGTCCTCTCCCAAGGTACTGGGTACCTTTTGAAGGTTTCCCCCCCGATTTCAAAAAAAAGGTAGGACTTAGGTATAGTTTGTATAAATGCAAAATTAACCAGGACCTAACAATTAACTAACAAAGTATCCTGTATAATCGTTGTCATCGATATACGGATGTCGTTAAATTCTCGGGTTTGAAAACATACGACCGCGCGTTGGCCACTAGCCCGCATCTCTACCGACCCGCATTGGAGCAGTGTAGTGAAGTAAGCTCCTGGCCTCGCCAATAATGGGGAGGGAATGAGGGATGGACCCTATGCCAAGTATTGGGACACCAAGGGTTGCAACTATAATAAAGACACATCAAAAGGTTTTGGTTATTTCGATACACGATAACACGACACCCGATTTAATTTGTTTGTTTATTATGTACTCCAAACAGTTCATTGACATCAAATTATGACAAAATTATGCTGAATTTATAATTAAATGTCTTGGCTACCTTATCACAAAACCAATCTTTTCTTGGTAGCCTTGAAACGACTATCTACTGACTTCTGCCTTCATTGTAAATAATTGGATCTTGAATGGTAGGAAGCAACGGTTAAAACAAGAATAAGAGACTTATTTAAATGTTTTGTCTGCTTGTTTACAAAGTTCGTTCGTGTGTGAGAATGCATCTTGCGTGTCGAGCTGTGTTATTAGCTTAAAAAAACTAAATCTTTCTGTGAACTGAGATCCATCACACTGGAAAAATCTATTTCTCTTTCTTATACACCTATTTATTTGTATCGGGGGGAGGAGGGGGGATGCACCTTCATAAGGTACTGGGCTCCTCGGGAGACGATAGGTAATGTGAGATTTGTAAGTACCACACTAAAACCCCCTCGGTGGCCTGCCTGGGGGGGACTCCGGGATCTCCAGTAGAACGCACCGGTGCCTTACGCCCAGCACGGGCCTATCTTCGGAAAGCAGATGCGCTCTCCTACACCCTCAGGCGCTTACAGCGGCATGCGGCCACGCACACACCGCCGTCCTTCCCGGGGCTGTTGGCTGGACGAATCGAGCTCCCACTTTCACCGTCCGCAACATCGTCCACATCGGAAGCCCCCGTTTAGTCGCCTCTTACAGTCAGGCTGCACCACAATATCAATTTCTTCTTCACGTGGCCTGCATGCTGGTTTGCTGTTTTATTGAAATAAAAATCATACAGTGGATGTGCATTGTGGGAAATATATCGGAAAGGCTTGATACAAGAACATTTTTTCAGTGGTTGATGACAGTTTTACGTTTACGTTTTGTAGGTGGAAGAACTATTATGGTTCGCCCGGGGAAGTACCACCGCTGCACCCACTTCTACCGTGAACCAACTCTATTGTGTATCGGTGGAAAGGTGCAGTTGCCGGCCACACTTACATGAGGCGACCAACAGCCTCCGGAGTAGCAGCGCAACTGCATACGACCTCAGACAAGACTTACCTATGCTTGTTTGAGGTTGTGACCACGTGGCCTGTATGCTCGTCTGCTACTCCATTTAAATAAAAAAAATAAGCAGGCATTCATGTGCACTGTGCAAGTTATTACGGATTCATAAATTCATAGGTTTTTACATAATACTATGATCACATCTGATGTATATAAAATTCTTTTGTCACAGTTTTAGTGTTTATACTCCTCCAAAACGGCTTGACCGATTTTGATGAAATTTAATATATAAGTAAGTATATTCAGTAGGTATGAGAATAGATTTATAACTAATTTTATACCCCTAAGTGTTAAGGGTGGCTCACCCTAAAAAAAAATCTATTTTTTGGACAAATTTTTTTGGTAATTTTTTATGGTGTAGTGTAGTATTCAAAATACATTCGTGGGATCAGATAGTAATTCTATACATACGTTCATTGAATATACCTTTTGGTATTTTATTTATTTATTTATTAAAGTTCGCCAACAGTTATTACATTTTATGAATAAATACAACTTGTTTGACATAATATACTTTACAATAAAATGTATAACTACTTATAGGCAAACACAACTTACAAAATATAGCAGACTTAATTAATGTATTATTTAATTATACTTAATAATTAACTTAATGGTAACTACTACTTTTAGCCGTTTACTAGATAAGTAAATAATAAAATTATTACGCATGCGTTATTAGTTATTAATTATAAATAAAGTATTTTAAACAAGACGATGACGTTCCCCTTAGAATCTTAGATTATCGATAAAACTTTGTCTCTACAACACAACAACACAGAGTTAAAGGTCTTTATAACCTTTATTTAAACTCAGAGTCATTCATGTTTCAATTTGAATAATTCTAGACCATAAAAACAAACCTTGATATCCTGACTCCGGTGTAGATCGCGCGTATAGATAACAGACATCATGAAGATGGCATTTTCGAGAACTTTTCAACAATCGTTTACAAAAAATTGCACGTGAATCTTTTGGTGTTTATTGTAATAATTAGTTTATAATTTAAATTTAAACACATAACTTATATGACTTTTGAAATAAAAATTTTACACCCTAAAGGGTAAATATGGCGATAAATATTTTTGTACAACCTTTTTTGCTATCCATATTTGTCCAAATAAAATATTTTCTTTTCTTTTCTTAAATAATTTATTAACAGTACAGTACCCGAATGACCGAGCAATGCTCGGATAAAAACAATTGATTTTCTTTAGAGACTCTGAGTGTGACGCTATTAACTGAAGTAGCTCCCAATTAAAAAAAAAAACCGGTCAAGTGCGAGTCGGACTCACGCACGAAGGGTTCCGTACCATCACCTATAAAAAATCACCTTTATTGCATGGGAGCCCCCTTAAATATTTATTTTATTCTATTTTTAGTATTTGTATAACAATAGCGGCAACAGAAATACATCATTGCCTTTGATTATCCATAGAAATCATTGCATTAAGATTGCAATTTTCGGTGGAAGTTTGCATCGTATCGTAATGTACATCATATATTTTGAAAAAAGTTGCTGTGACATACGGACGGACAGACAGACAGACATCACGAATTCATAAGGGTTTCGTTTTTTGCCATTTGGCTACGGAACCCTAAGAATGTATTAAATACTAGTCGCTAATAGATGTCAGGAATAGTTATATTTTTCAGTTTATGTTTAAGTTATTAAATTTATGTTTCAGTTATAAGGATTATCAATTATCACTGAAAACACGGATAAAACGATATTTCCTAACAATAAAATCTAGCTGGATCTACATATTTATATGATATGATATATGATCTAAAAGCTGGACCTATTTATTTTCCCTGAAACCCCCTGCATACTAAGAATTGCTCTTTAAAGGCAATTATAATAGATATAAAATTACAATAGATATAAAATTGACGTTATTGTGTACAAATTGGTAGTACCTACTATACATTCTTTTTCAGGAAAGGGACATATCAATAACTAACTCCATTACTTTTTAACAAATTAATTTGATTTAGTGTTTTTAATTTTTATTGTATGAAGACTACATTTAATTTTATATTTTTCAAAAATATCAGGTATTAAGTAGGCATTATTCAACTATCCTCCTGTACACAAAAAATTGCTCCTTTCATTGTATTGAAAATTCATTTGATTAAGTAGGCGGAAATCAAAAGATTTAATGATTTAACCTCTTATCTGTGATAATGATAAGGTTATTTTCATAGATTTAAATATATATGGTTATTTCTATACAAGGTATTCCCTGCCTGACCGTAAGAGGCGACTAAAAGGGGACTTTCGGGGTTGTGGGCGGTGTGAGTCGGAGCTCGATCCACCCAGTCAGCAGCCCCGGGAAGGACGGCGGCATGTGCGTGGCCGCAGGCCGCTGTAAGCATCGGAAGGTGCAGGAAAGCACATCTGCTCTCCCGAAGATGGGCCCATTCTGGCGCCGAGCGTGGAGGACACCGGTGCGTTCCACTGTAGATCCCGGATTCCTCCCCAAGTGCAAAGGCAGGCCACCGAGGGGGTTTTACTGCGGTCAAATTGGGATTTACGATATAAAAGTTCGTTTACAGAAACGTTTTTAATTAATATTTTATTTTATGAAGTGTTGAAAAAGTTCAAGTATAATTTTGATAAATCGTCTTATACGTAAGGATACCTTACTCGTGAGAAACCGAAGACAATCCGGTTCAAAAACGGTTTAAAAAACGTTGCCAAAACAATTTTTCACCTAAAATTCAATGTCACGGTCGAACTTTAATGATGTCATATCATTTGTGTGAGAACCGAGGTGTAAGACAATGGTTTAATAGCCTTACATAATGTATGCCGGCCTTTATCTCATTCAAAGTTAGACACGGTTGGTTTTTACAATTAAAAAGTTGAAAGAAAAGGATTCTTTTGGAAACGATTAGTTCGTTCTTGGCTTCATGTATAAAAAAAACGAAACCTGATGAGAGTTTGGTAGATATGAAACAACAAAATTAATTATTCACAGATAATATGCGTAAAATAATAGTGTATAACAGGAAAAAAGTATGGATCAATAAAAAGAATGTGTTTTGCGAAAGTTTAGTTTATGTAGTAACTAAATGACCGAGCCACATCTAGGCTGAGATTTCGAGATGGTTATGTTAGGGCTGATAGAATTAGGGCGTTTCGATTCAGAAGCTTGGCTTCTACACAGTAGCGGATTCAGGGAGAGATGGGGGGCTCAAGCCTCCCGCAAAACCATTGACAAACCTCAAATTTCTCCAAACTATTTTTGATCTCCTCCAAAATTTCAAGCACCTTCTTATTAAATAATAAAAAAACAAAAAAAAAACAATATTTTCTTTCTTATGAAGACTTTTAGCATAAAATTTTTCTTCTTCTCTCGCTCAAACTTCAAACCGCACCAAAATTTGGTGGTGCAACATTTATAGCCTTTTGTTTTTTTATGTTTGTACACTAAAGTGAGCTTAATAAATGTCAGCTTTCTAGCAATTCAAAAAGTACCCTTCCAATTTTTATGATCATCAGTATAAGAGTGACGAAATCGGAGTATTTTAGATATTAATAAAAGAAAAAGTACATAAAAAAAAACTTTTTATATTTAACTATTAATTACTGTCTGCATATCCGGAGAATTTTAACTATCTAGTATATTCGAAACCAAAGTTGGAGGGATCGAAAAACGACGAAGCACTACGAGAAGAGGATCGAGGCTCGTCTTGGCGAGGGAACCCCTATGCCCCCAGATACCCACAAGAATTTGACATTTTAATATAGGTAGGGTTGCCATCTCTAAAATTTGTCTACCAGGACAAGACGCGTTAAAACCCCGGATTTTAGAGCCCAAAACCTGGACATGTCAACAGCGGGGGGACAGTGAATTTAGCGAGTCGGTTCGTCGGTTGACCGCGGTGTGCGGGCACAGTGCGTGTGTCGCGGGCGGCCCAAGACTTTATTCTTTTTAAACCCAGACTACCAATGAAGTCCAGCCCGGACGCTCCCCGGACGCCCTCTAAACTAGGACAAATCCGGGGAAACCCGGACGGATGGCATCCATAAATATAGGTGACTTAGCTTACTTTCTCGTATTTTAGGCACACTTGTGCAGCATCGCACCTGGCAGAGAAGGACTGTCACAAGAATAATTTAATAATCCTAACAAAAAAATATGGTGTTGTTCTATGAAGTCCACTGGTTGATCAGATTTACGGTTAAAAGCTTTGGGCAGCACACATTCTAAGGAAAATTAGATTTCAAGAACTTTCAGCAATAAATTTTGACCCGTCGAAGGATTTTAGTAAACAAAGTGTTTATTTAGTTTTCATTTTCTATTACTATTATTTTTTACTAAAACAGTAAATAAAAGACATCGATAGTTATTTTTTTTATATGTATATAGCTAACCTAACCAAGCTAAATTTAATATAGCAAGTACATTTTATTCAATCGATTCAGTTCCCATTAGATAGCCATGGTCCTCAGAATATTTATCGATTTTTTACTTGATAAACAGGTTGTAGTTATTATCACAAATTGCATAGCGGTATCAGGTAGATAGATAGATATCATTTGTCTTCGTTTTTAGTATATTTGAGTATAACCATTTTAGATGGAGGTTAAATTTAGAGATATTAAACTTGTAAAAGTATTTGTATAAATTAGGGTTAGCAAATGACCGTTTTTTTTTTGTTATCGGGGGGGAAACCTTCAAAAGGTACCCGGCACCTTGGGAGAGAGTACCGGGTTATGTGGGATTTGACCGCACTAAAACCCCCTCGGTGGCTGCCACTGTGCTTGGGGAGGACTCCGGGATCTCCGGCGGAACGCACCGGTGTCCTCCACGCGCGACGCCCCAGAACGGGCCCATCTGCTGGAGAGCAGCTGTGCTCTCCTGCACCTTCCGATGCTTACGGCGACATGCGGCCACGCACACGTCGCCGCCCTTCCCGGGGCTGCTGGTTGGATGGATCGAGCTCCCACTCCCACCGTCCACAACCCCGGAAGCCCCCTTTTAGTCGCCTCTTACGATCAGGCAGGGGATACCGTAGCTCTATTCTTAATCCCGAAGCTACAGGGATGACCTAAAGGCTGCACATGGCTTTCTTATTATTGATGCCTGATTAATGTAAATGGCTGCAACCCTTTTTGCGTCACACTGCTGGGCACGGGTCTCCCCCATTATTGTATTATGATTAATGTAAATACTTATTATTATTGTTAAAATTTATGTAGATAATGTATAAGTACAATTTTATCTCCTGACAAATACCTCAGGAAGATCCCGAACATCAGATAGAGGTAAAAAAGGGGATGAATTAAAAAATACATTTATCAATAATTCAGAGTATTACCTACGAGCCTGTGAAGAAAATTAGGTACCTCTTAGGTACCTGCTGTGCTGAATGTTGAGTTAATAGCGGCTTAGGTATTTTAAAGAAATCAATATTTTATCTTTTATATAAAATTCTCATGTCACAATGTTAGTTGCCATACTACTCCGAAACGTCTTGACCGATTTTTATGAAATTTTATATGCATATTCAGTAGGTCTGAGAATCGGCTACTGTCTATTTTTCATATCCCTAAGTGATAAGTGTGGCCCACCTTAAACATTTAAACGCGGTACGGAGTTCGCGGGGTCAGTTGGTATTCTTAAAAACATAGATACAGACACTTTTAAGACAGATTGTAAGATCTTTCGTTGGATGATTTTGTAGTTATTGCTACGAAACAAATTTTTTTGATATTAGGCATTGAATATTTAAAAGTATATATTTTTTATAAGTATTCCGTCCGCATATCTTTTAATAATCTTTGAAATCTAAGTTTTTCTGTGGGTTTTTGTACTTGCTGCCAGTACCTACATGCAACAATAAAGATATGTGAATTAAATTAATTAAATCTAATAAAACACAGTCAAAATTTTGTTTTAATATAAATTTTTACACCAATGACGGTTCACCATACACACCAGCAAACAAAACGAGTCCTGATAAACGGTCCATAACTAAAAACACAAATTCCTTATTTGCTTCAAATCTTTGGCCTAGGATCCTGTCTTCCAAACCAACGATTGTCGAGGATGCTGCAACAGTTCCTTCTTCCGTGACCTCAATTTCAACATTTTGTATCGTTTTGGTAACATACAGTGGGCTGTCAGATACACCTGGCAACTCAGCTTTTTGCACGTCAAATATACTTGTGATTCCGCTGTATTGCATAGGTTGCACCAAATCCAATTTAGATGATATTTTAAATCGAGGTATGAAACAATCTATCTCCGGAAAAACGCCTGCTGATCGAAAATCCGTCATCCAATCCGGAGATTGCGTCCCGAGGTTACTCAACATCCTCTGTAGCGGCATTCCGTCAAAAGGCAGCAGTATAAACATGGAATATCGTTCGTTCCGTCCGTAAGTCATTTCCAAAATCTGCGCACCGATTAGGTTTGAATCTCCGATATTGTGAGGCGCCTTGTGGTACATCATATTCACAGATCCTATCGTTCTTCCCTGGGAATTGTAGAATGCTTCTTCTTTTGTTTGTGTGGGATCGAAAGGGAAGGTCCAGCTTGCTTTGAAATACAAAGCATCAACGAGAGTCATTCTTAGATTCTCAACAAGTTCAGGTGTCACTGCCTCTTTTATCCTTCCTTCTGTCGCCAAGCAGACGTAGTAATTGATGTCGTAAGCGAGTTTCGTTATATTAGTTGGGTCAACAGAAAACACTTCGGTGTTATACAAATTCGCTGATCGGCAAAATTCTGGATGGATGAGTAGGGAGCGGTCAGAAAATATCGCTGATTGTTTTTGTAGTATCACGTCTTGATCACTGCCTTTAAACACTTGAGCAATAGCTGAATGTAATGCTTGAGTCGTCCTTAAATCGTCAGGCAGGAAAAGTCCTTTCATGAGTTCCAAGAAGGTCTCCCCAGAGGATCCTTCGGCGAGTAACGCGAAAATACTCCATGCAGAAAGTGGTGAAACAGCCACATTTTTCTGTCCGAAGCTCTCTTGGAGCGCGTAAACATTGTTTAGAAGGTTAAAGGTAAAATGATTTACCGGCGCGACGTTTAGTTCGAGATCGGTCGGCGCCGCGGCAACTAAGCCAATCAAAGCTACAACCTTCCACATGGCTTGGCGGCGCAGGTTTTCGCGTAATACTGAGACGGTTTGCGGCGTAGCGATCAATTTCAAGCCTTTAGTTACTTTGCATCTCGTTAAGCGTTAGCTTATCGCCTAGAACTGTATGGAATCGGCGCCGGGATGCGTTTATATGGGAACATAGGCTAGCTTCAAGCTGTAATCGATTTGTCGCGCACAACGTGTCTTCAATAAATCAATTATCTAGGTCTTTCAACTCTTTTATTTTTACACGTTATTAAAATATATCCTGGTTATGTTTTGATACTTTTTGTTGTTTATTGTTTCGTTTATTATTTTATTGTTAACGAATCAAGATTTGATTTATTTTGTACCTATTAATTTTTGGTAAAAACAATGGGCAGACTCAGACAACAATAACATTGATCTTTTTTAGTTATGTCTATAAAATCGCAGTGTTAAATTAATTGGACATTTTTATTTAAAAAAAACAACGGGTTGCACTCCGGTAGTACCGGCAGAAGTGAAAACTTGAACATTAACGTTGTGCATTTTTGATATTTTGGAATGGTTAGGGAATGATTTCGCACGAATTGCTTTCATCAGTATTATTTTTCATCTAGAATTTTCAGTAGGTTTTCATATAGTATTTTTATAAAGTAGGTACCTGCTCACTCATTTTCTTTCACTATTTTTTCTTCACTTTTGTCATTAATAGATGCACTTTATTCAATGTCCATATTTTAAATACTTGGTATAAACGAATTTTACAAGTATAGACAGTCGAGTCATCAGCTGTCACCCCTCTGTCACAATACAAGGAGCGCCTGCCTTTCTAGACAGTAGCGTAACTCAGCCCGATTTTTAAAATTTGAACAAATGACTGCGCGTAGTGCTAGGGGTTATATCATATTATAATCATAAATCATCCATTTTACTACTAAATAACACGACATAATAATATTCATAAAAAAGCTCTCCTTCACAGGCAGCAATGCTCAGAAGACTCCCCTGTAGTTGCCCGTAGGCGGCGGTGATCGCTTCATCACCTTTATTCATCAGTCTAATAATAATGGTGAAAAAAGACTATTGTAAAAAAACGGCACTTGAAAATTTAAGAAAAAACTGAGATGTCAAGGGACACCCGGAAGGAACGAAGTTTTATTTTTTTACTTTCTGCGCTTAATAATGTTTTTTTCTTCTTTCTGCATTAGTTTTAGGTTTGGGTGTCAACAAAGCTAAGCAATGTCGAGTGCGGTCAAAAGTAGGATGGGTGGCCAATAGTGGCCACTAAGCAACATCAAGTGCGGTCAAAAGTAGGATCGGTGGCAATAAATCTGAGCAATGTCGAGTGCGGTCATAAGTAGGATGGGTGGCCATTAAGCAACATCTAGAGCGGTTATAAAAAGGATGGGTGTCAACAAAGTTAAGCAATGTCAAGTGCGGTCAAAAGTAGGATGGGTGGCCATTAAGCAACATCTAGAGCGGTTATAAAAAGGATGGGTGTCAACAAAGTTAAGCAATGTCAAGTGCGGTCAAAAATAGGATGGGTGGCCAATAGTGGCCATTCAGCAAAATCTAGTGCGGTCATAAGGATGGGTGTCAACAAAGCTAAGCAATGTCGTGTGTGGTCAAAAGTAGGATGGGTGGCTAATAGTGGGACCTGTAGGTGTATGGGACAACCTTCCAGCTGAGGCATTACCAGTGGACTATAACATGGGGTTCTTCAAGAAAGCTGTAAAAAAAGCTCTCCTCCAAAGCCGGCAATGCTCGGGTGGCTCCTCTGGGGTTTCCCGTGTCCATAGGCGACGGTGATCGCTTAACACCACGCGCCCCGTCTGCCTTTTTGTTCGGTTTAGTTATAAAAAAAAAACTTGATGTTGCTTAGTGGCCACTATTGGCCACCCATCCTAAGCAACATCAAGTGCGGT
Source organism: Pyrgus malvae (assembly GCA_911387765.1). Classification (NCBI taxonomy): domain Eukaryota; kingdom Metazoa; phylum Arthropoda; class Insecta; order Lepidoptera; family Hesperiidae; genus Pyrgus; species Pyrgus malvae. The sequence continues at coordinate 12,656,084 of OU426969.1, forward strand.
CAAAAGTAGGATCGGTGGCAATAAATCTGAGCAATGTCGAGTGCGGTCATAAGTACGATGGGTGGCCATTAAGCAACATCTAGAGCGGTTATAAAAAGGATGGGTGTCAACAAAGTTAAGCAATGTCAAGTGGGATCTTTCAGTGTTCTTTTCAGACAGTTCAATAGGAAAGGGTTGCAGTAGAAAGGTGCTGTTGCCGGCCCGACATATTTAAGGTGACCATCAGCTTCCGGAGTAGCAACGCACTCTATACAACCTCAGACAAGACTTACTTAGACTAGTTGTATTTTTTTTCGTTTCACGACATTGGATAAAAATCCTTATAGCCATTCATTATTTACTTTTCAATTTTAATAATGGCGTCGCAAACTCTGTGCATATTGCCAGCGTCAAGTAAAATTTTTGCATCACTTTGTGGTCGTAGAAAAAAATCAGTTAGTCGTCAGGTATCAGTCAGTCTAGTCAGTCAAATGTCAAGCCTCCGTGGCGTAGTGGGTGATGAGCCGACTGCGAAACGTGAGATCGTGGGTTCGATTCCCACCCAGGACAAATATTTGTGTGATGAACATGACTGTTTGTTCTGTGTCTGGGTGTTAATTTATCTATTTAAGTATGTATTTAGATTTATATAAGTATGTTTATCAGCTTCCTGATTACCATAGCACAAGCTCTGCTTAGTTTGGAATCAGATTGTGTTGTGTGAATTGTCCAACGATATTTATTTTATTTATTTAAAGTGATGGCTACTTTACCAGAACATGTCCGATGGTTTTGGAGGCAAGCCGAAAAAACATGTTTTCGCACTGTTATTTTATTTCACAACACTTGTGCACTGTCATTAACCTATATCGAGCAAAATGCCATCAACTTTATTCGGTGTAACTCAAAAATACACTAAGAAAATTAAAATAAAACAAGAACACAACTTGTCCCTTCAGACTTCCTGCCAAAACTCATAGCTGTATTAAAAAAACATACTTGCTTAAATCAGGCAACGCTATGCAAAGAGTGTTATTTGGCGTGCGTTCGTTATGTCAAGCCATTCGAATCATGTCGATTTTGACAAATAAATAGTAGCGGGATTCACTCAAGTATCGTCTATGTATTCGTTTAAATGACACTGCGTTGGCGAGTTCTATGAGATCTCATAGTATTGTTTATGAGTACAGGTGCTAGGCTTGCTTGAGGTTGTCCCTGTAGTTCGGGACCAAGAATACGAGCTAAGGTATCCTCTGCCTGTCGTAAAAGGCGACTATATGGGGGCTTTTGAGGTTGCGGGCGGTGTGAGTGGGAGCTCAACAACAACAAACCGTCCAGCCAGCAGAGGGCCCACTCTGTAAGCATCCGTCCGTAAGTTCTAACATTTACGGAATCATTTTTAGCATACTCAGATCGCTTCTTTTTCATGAATTAATAAGATAAGCGTTGTCATTAATGATATTAAACTATTGAATGAATAATATTGCTAGAATTTCTTCAATCTAATCCAAAAATAAAGCCCGAAAATTCACTTAGTTTCGGATACGGGCGTACAGAGTGGGCCCTCAGCTCCGGGAAGAAATAACGGTACCTATGTGCATGTGGCGGCACTCCGTTAGTGTAGAAGAGCTCATACTCATGCGCAAGAAGGGCACTGGTGCGTTCCTTTGGATATCCCGGGGGCCTTCACAAGCGTCGAGGAGGCCATCGAGGGGGTTTTAGTGTGGTAAAATCCCACATAACCCAGGCTTGCTTGAGGTTGTATGTAGATGTTCATAGGCTACATCAATCACTAGTGGTGTAACCATGTGGTCTGCCTGTGTGTGTGTTGATCCATTAATAACCTTTTTTCGAATACGACTGCAGTTGGAGCAGCGATGGCTATAGACACGGAGATACCGGGTTCAAGTCCTTGGCGCACACGTTTGACAAAGAAATTTGTAATGTGCGTATCGAAATTACACTCCAAGTTCTCCTTCAAAAAAGGTGTAAAGGCTCATTTTCTTAAGGAATTATATCCAATGTAAAACTATTATTTACCGCACTTGTAATGTATCCATACTATTTATTATATTACATTATATCTTTATTTTAATTATTTTCATTTATTAATTGTTTTTATATTTCATTTTGCTGTTAATATTATATGTTTTGTTTCTCATGTTTTACCGCCTTCAAATCTTTCTGTACTCCCTTAGGTAAGCTGGTAGATAATGCCATTAGGCATTGAGCTCGCCTATTGTACCACAAATTGTTATGGTTCAATAAAGTTTTAAATAAAATAAAATAAATAAAATATCGCTGAACAGCGGTGATGGAAAATATTGTGATATGTAATTTGATTATACGGTGTTTTTCACCATCGTGCATGCCTGAGATAAACTGAAAATTTCTCGCTCGAAATCCCTTTCACTTTGAGAGGAGACCTGTGTCCAACAGAGGACATTAAAATAAATAGTAATTAATATATTAATATTCCTTTCTTTTTAAAAATCTTTAATTAGAAATTTTCTTGCCTACCGTAATCTCTGTAGGTGGGAGAACTATTATTGTAGGTGGTAGAACTATTATTCGCCCGGGGAAGTACCACCGCTGCACCCACTTCTGCCGTGAACCAATTCTATTGTGTTTAGGTGGAAAAGTGCAGTTGCCGGCCACACTTACATGAGGCGACCACCAGCCTCCGGAGTAGCAGCGCAACTGCATACGACCTCAGACAAGACTTACCTATGCTTGCTTGAGGTTTTATGTAGATGTCCATGGGCTGCAGCGACCACTTAACACCACGTGGCCTGCATGCTTGTCTGCTACATCATTAAAAAAAACTCTAACCATCACCCAGGTTTGACTGCTAGAGAATGCCATTAGGCTTTATGTCTTACCCTTTGACCGTTAGCTTAAGTTCCAAAAAATTATAAATAAATAAATAAACAAATAAAACGGTTAAAAAACTGAACAGACTGAGCAATTGAAGGAAGACAAAAGTAAGTTCTCATTGTTCATTACCTATTTACCGTACATTATGTTGTGTAATAGAGAACTAAGTGTTTCTTAGGTAGATGATTATAATCAGAAGTCTTTGTCAGCAGCGAGCGTAAGTAATGTTTTATAGTTTTTCTTTATTCTTGGGAAACTTTACATCGCGGTATCATTAATTATCTTATACACATCTTATATGAGGCAAAATATTTTTATAACAAAGCGCACATACGTAGTATAAATAAAATAAATTACGCTTCACCCTCATAGGCCCACTGTAGGGTAGATATATCGTGGGTACCATGGACACATACAAAACATCAACACAAACTCCCAGACAGAGAATAGAACCTAAAACTCATCATTTATATCTCTGAATCTGGGAACTCCGATTGGCAGTCCGGTATGGTAAACGTAGCGAAATAAACTTCCGGATATCTCCCGGAAAACCTATGAAAAAAAAAATTATAAAAAAATTGAAATTCATTTTCACCGGTTTCACGAAGTAAATAGCGTATTTGACATTCAGAAAACTTGCATCTTTTTTTAAATTAATTTATTAAATTTTATGTTTGAAGTGCTTACAGAGTAAATCCAAGGTGCACTTCAAACTTACGATTCCACATATGAATCTGATCTGAATCAAACAGGAACAAAAAAAATACTTAAAAAAATTAAATGGTCGCACTTAAAAAACAAAAATTATGCGTGCTTTAAATTTTTATTTTTATTTTTGACATGATGCGTTTTTGACCTTTGGCTAACTATTGTTTATAATCGAAATCCTTCAACAGCGCATAACTCGGTAATAAGTAACAATAATGGTTACAATGGTGCCGCGATTGACTGGCTACGAGATGTTAGATTATAGACATTGTTTGTCTTCTGGCTTCTGGTTGATATAGAAGCCCTGCGACGTTATTATGATACGTTTCCGGGATTACAAGTGATATGTAACTAGAAAGAGAAGTAAACAGTAAAAGGCAATGTTCATATAAATGCTTAGGCCTTTTTATTGGTATCGGGGGGAGGGTGGGAACCTTCAAAAGGTACCCAGCACCTTGGGAGAGGATACCGGGTTATGTGGGATTGACCTCACTAAAACCCCCTCGGTGACCTGCCTCTGCGCTTGGGGAAGACTCCGGAATCTCCAGTGGAACGCACCGGTGTCCTCCACACGCGGCGCCCTGGAACGGGCCCATCCTTGGGAGAGCAAATGTTCTCTCCTGCACCTTCGGATGCTTACGGCGGCATGCGGCCACGCACACACCGCCGTCCTTCCCGGGGCTGCTGGCTGGACGGGTCGAGCTCCCACTCTCACCGCCCGCACGCAAGCACCCTTTTAGTCGCCTCTTACGATCAAGCAGGGGATACCGTAGCTCTATTCTTAATCCCGAAGCTACAGAGACTAAATGCTTAGGCCTGGCGCAAACAAAATATTTGTTAAATCTTAGGTAGGTATAATAACTATAATAAGATTAATAAGTATGAGTTTATAATACATTGTACCCCAGCGCGTTGATGTCTTTAGAATTTGTGCGAGTGGCAACTCGAGTTATTAATATCAATAAATCGGAAATCCATAGAAAACAAAATTTTAATGTGTAATATCGCTGTAGTTTACACCAATCAGCGTGGCAACGGTAACATCGTTAGCGTGATTTAGAAAATCGTACAGCGCCATTTAGCTTGACTTGTCAGTCAACTTGACTTATTCAAAACAATAAAAAGAAGATACTGTACACCATAACTTCATCTAGCTCGTGTGATTGTAGATAACAGGCGTACAATGGAAAGAAACAGAATAAAGATAGCGATTACAAAGGAATTTTGGAAGTGAAAACTTCTTTAGCGGCGTTGTGCACTTTTTTTGGGATGGGTAAAAAATGTTAAACTCGCGTCAGGACACGTGGCCTGATTGAAGACGGAGGGGTGATAGCTGATGACGGCTCGACTGTCTATACTTGTAAAATTCGTTAATATCACGTATTTAAAATATGGACATTGAACTAAGTGCTGTTTGAGTTGAATTGATGAAAAAAATGACGAAGAAATAGTGAAAGAAAATGAGTGAGTACTTTATAAAACTACTAGATGAAAACCTACTGAAAATACTAGATGAAAAATAATATTAGTATTTATTACTGATAATAAAAGTAATTCGTGCGAAATTATTCCCTAACCATTCCAATATATCAAAAATGCACAACGTTAATGTTCAAGTTTTCATTTCTGCCGGCACTACCGGAGTGCAACCCGTTGTTTTTTTAACTGACTAGCATCTTACCTGGCTAGTACCTCTAGGTTAGGGCACTATTCAACGGTGCAAACATGAATAAGAGTCATTAACGTTTTAATACCTTTAAAACTATTTTTGCGAAATATTTTCATTTACGATACAAAAATCGAAAAGTTGGCTCCAATGCTGTCGATTAATATTTTGTTTACGATACGGTATAACGATAATGAGGGGTATATTAGGTAGCTTGCCAAATTGCTCTGCAAATTAATATAAATAATAGTGTTTGTCCATCTGACGTTTATATTTTGACGACCCTTGTGGCGCAATGGTTACTATGCTGGACTGCCAATTGAGGGTCCCACGTACGATTCCTGGAGAAACAAAAATTGAAATGATGAGTTTCGATTTCTGCACTTGGTCTATCTAGTTATTGGTTTTCATGTCTTTTTATGTGTCCATGGTATCCACAACACATGGAATCGAAATGTGTGTAGTGTTGCAATGGAAACCCTAATCCTAAGAGTGTGTTGCGTTATTTATTTTCCTGCGATGTTATTTTATAATTCCTACCGAGTCTGAGAGGTTTCGTTGCAAAAGAAATGCAGAAGGGAATAATGTGAATGATTTTTGGTGTTGGTTTGAAAGGTGCAAGTTTGGAAGCGACAGGCAGGAAACCCCTTTTTGCGTCCCGCTGCTGGATGTGCCAGACCTGTGGATCCCTCCGCATTATTGGGTACATTTGAAAGTTCACCACGCCGCTCCAATACGTTATGGACCAACCCCCTGCCAACTGTTTTCAACCCGCCCATGAGGCCTCCAAACAGATTTAATTACTGTTGGCTAATGATTACAACTGGGACCGACGGCTTCATCGCGCATGACATTTATCTGCCACTAGCAGTCACCCGTCTCTACTTGATCGCTCCCGCTTCTCTTCGTTGCATTGATCGCTTGCACCAATACTGTGCGCAAGACCCTGCGCGCTTCTACAAGCATATCTGCAGTTGCGTATTTCTAGAATACATATTCGCTGAAACACAAAAGACTTCTTCATGGCAGAGACTTAACATCTCTCGCTTTTATCCATACATGATCTTCCTATACAATCCAATCCTAATTCTTATCCATGCCACCTTAAACACGAACAATTTGGCGTAATTTGTACTTCCGGACACACATCGCAGGGCGAAGAATGTGAATTGTTCGCGTAACAAAGGACTGGCCTCGGTCCCTCACATACAATGCGAATAAGACTGTTGCTCTGTACAATACGACAAACTGATTAGAGTCTACCTGGTATAGTGCCAATTGTTTGGGCACCTAATCAAAGGATTTACTTGCAGGGAAAGTCTAGCAGTCCCTGTAGTTTTGGGATTAAAAATAGGGCCAGGGTAATTATCCTCTAGTCTCTGTAGCTTCGAGATTAAGAATAGAGCTACGGTATCCCCTGCTTGATGATAAGATACGACTAAACGGGGACTTCCGAGGTTGCGAGCGGTGGGAGTGGGAGCTCGATCCGTCCAGACAGCAGCCCCGGGAAGGACGGACGGATGGACGGTGTGTGCGTGGCCGCATGCCGCCGTGAGCACCTGAGGGTGCAGGAGAGCGCATTTGCTCTCCCGAAGATGGACCCGTTCTGGGGCGCCGCGCGTGGAGGATACCGGTGGGTTCCAATGGAGATCCCGGAGTCTTCCCCAAGTGCTGAGGCAGGTCTCCGAGGGGGCTTTAGTGCGATACTAACCCCACATAACCCGGTATCCTCTCACAAGATGCTGGGTAACTTTTGAAGGTTTCCCCTGGTACAAAAAAGGTAATTAAGTACTTGATCGTAAGAGGCGACTAAATGAGTAACAGCTCGAACCGTCCAGTCAGCGGTCCCGTGAAGTACGGCGGTGTTAGCGTAGCCAGTTGCCGTCACGAGCATTGGAAGTTTGCTCTCCGGATGATGGGCCCATCTTGAGGCGCCGTGCATGAGGGACACCAGTGCGTTCCTAAAGATCGCGGGTTTTATGGTTCTAAAGTTCTAAGGTGTCACACCACCCATACTGAGAAATTCAAAAATAACAAACTATGAGTGGCCCTTATATTAATAGTAGGTGTAATGGAGCTGTGGAGTTATCGAGGTGAGGGTTAGTAGACATAGGGCGTGTAGATTCAAGAGATAGGGTCTACATGAGATTTTACGACAGAGTAAGCCATATGCACTCGTCTTTGTAACGTTTACATTAAAATGTTTTGATGGGATTAGCGTCTTCCAGTAAAATCTCTGAATGTAGTTAGGTATACGCCATGAGCAGCGATGGCCGAGTGAGCAGCGATGGCCGAGTGAGCAGCGATGGCCTAGTGGTAAAAAACCGCGGTCTTCGACGCGACCGATCCCGGGTTCAAATCCTCGGCGCGCACCTCTTACAAAGGTAATGTGCGGATTTATTGCTGCTCCACGGTGATGGAAAATATCGTGATATTTAATTAATTACGATGTTCTCCATCGCCGTGCATGCCTGAGAGAAATTCATAATTTCTCGAAAGCATGACGTCCACCAATCCGACCTTGGCCACCGTGGTGGACTATGGCCTAAATCCCTCCCACTTGTGAGGAGACCTGTGCCCAGCAGTGGGACATAAAAAAGGTTGAAGGAAAAGTTAGGCATATTCTTGTAATTCCATGCAATCTCACTTTTCTTGAACGGTTTACGTGACGAATATCATTAATTGTGTTTCCGTTTATACATTTGCAGAAGCCAAGGTCAGTAAACAAATTACACAATACAAATATGCTTTACTTTACCTACACTTATAATTTGACGACACGGGTCGTCAAATGCGCAATGGTTACCATGACTGCCAATCGGAGGGTCCCGGGTCTGATTCCCGGCGAAGCAGAAATTTGAATGATGAGTTTAAATTTCTGTTCTCGATCTGGGTGTTCGTGTTTCTGTCTGTGTGTCCATGGTACCCGCGACACAGGGTATCTATCTTACTGTGGGGCTATGAGTGTGAAACGTTATTTATTTATTACTAGCGGCCGCCCGCGACTTCGTCTGCGTGGACTTTTGTTTTAGTCATATCATGATGTTATGTAGCCTAAAGCCTTCCCCGATAAATGGACTATCCAAAACAAAAATAATTTTTCAATTCGAACCAGTAGTTCCTGAGATTAGCGCGTTCAAACAAATAAACTCTTCAGCTTTTATATATTACCTAGTATAGGTTTTATTTAATAAAATGATGCACTCCGCCAATTTTTATTTTATTTGAATGGAGAAGCAGACGAGCATACAAGTGCAATGCTATTCCTAACGCTTATGGTCGCCTCATGTATGTATGGCTGGAAACTGCCAAATTCTACCGAAAGACAATAGAATTGCTTTACGGTAGAAGTGAATGCACCGGTGGTACTTTTCTGTTTGAACTATCCAATTTCTTGGTTGGCTGCAATCCTTTTTGCGTCCCACTGCTGGGCACGGGCGTCTTCCCCTATTAGGGTCTGGAGCTTACTCCACCACGCTGCTCCAATGCGGGTTGGTTGAGGGAGGAGGGAGTGGGTTTAATTTCTACCACCCACAAACACCGTGTGTTTCGCTTTTTACAAGCTTTTATTTAGTTTTACCTGTCCCGTTGTCTGTCTGTCGGTCTGTAATCAAACCTTGCAATTTTAATTTGATCCACTTCCCGGTTTCCGATTGAGCTGAAATTTTGCATGTATGTATAAATCGGATGCCAATACAATATTATTATAACATAGAGCTGATCTGATGATGGAGCTGGAAGGTGGCCATAGGAACTCCGTAATGAAACGACGCAACCCCATCGAGTTTGGGCTCGTTTAATTTGTCTTGACGAGTACTTTGATACCAGATCGTAACCAGGGTCAGAAAATTGAACTGTGCTAAAAACGGGAAGATTTAATAATGAAGGTGTAAAGTTTAGTGTTAAAAATATATAATTATGTACGATATGGAATTACAAGTTACATAAACTTATAAAGTGTTATATTTCTTATTAGAGTTAATTTATTTTTAACTTTTAGATCATTTTATTAACAATAAATAAAAAAATGTTTTAAAAATAGGTACTTTTTTCTTTAATTTTATTTTAATTTTTTTATTATTGCAAAATTTTTGAGAAAAGAGACTTGACAGAAAAACAGACATACTATGAAGTGGTCCTTAATATTGGACAAAGATCCTTAGGTTAATATCGGAACATTTTGTTGAAGTAAATTAGTACAACAGTTGCATTCCTCGATGAAAAGGGAAAGGGGTTAATGAACCCCAGTCACTTGGCAACAGATAACCCTAATGATATACCGTATCAATTACCCGCATATGCACGAAATATTCATGCAAATGCGCGGAAAGCTGTCAGATGTCAGCGTAGGAATTTATTTATGCTGATTGCTGTTATCATGCTTGCCAACGGCACGGTATTTTGGTGTGATCTTAGCATGAACACGAAGGTATTTTGCCCAAGTCCCTGTAGCTTCGGGATTAAGAATAGAGCTACGGTATCCCCTACCTGATCGTAAGAGGCGACTAAAAGGGGTTTCGGGGGTTGCGGACGGTAAGAGTGGGAGCTCGATCTGTCCAGCCAGCAGCCCCGAGAAGTACGGCGGTGTGTGCGTGTGGCCGCATGCTGCCGTAAAAATCAGAAGGTGCAGGAGAGCACATCTGCTCTCCTGCACCTGCAAGATGGATCCATTCTGGGGCGCCGCGCGTGGAGGACACCGGTGCGTTCCACTGGAGATCCCGGAGTCCTCCCCAAGCGTAGAGACAGGCCACCGAGGGGTTTAAGTGCGGTACAAATCCCACATAATCCGGTATCCTCTCCCAAGGTGCCGGGTACCTTTTGAAGGTTTCCCCCTCCGATACCAAAAAATGGTATTTTACCTAGTCCCTGTTGTTTAGGCAGTAAGATACGGGCTGCGGTATCTCTTGCCTGATCGTATGATGCGACTAAAAGGGGCTTCCGAGGTTGCGGGCGGCGGGAGTGGGAGAAACAAGCGTCCAGTTAGCGGCCCCGGCAAGGGCGGCGGTGTGTGCGTGGCTGCGTGCCATCGCTAGCACAGGAAAGTGAAGAAGCACCGTATCTCTCCGGATGTTAGCCCGTTTGAGGCGCCGCTCGTGGAGGACACTTGTGAGTTCCACTGGAGATCCAGGAGTTCTCTCCAAGTGCTGAGGCAGGCTACGGAGAGGTTTTAAGTGCAGTTAAATTCTCATATGACCACGTATCTGTAAGGTTACTGTTAGATACAAGTGTTAGGTATCTTTTGGAAGTTTTTCCCGATACAAAAGAAGGTATTTTTACCCATGATGGTTTTAGGGTGACATGTTTGTGTACATTTCATAAATAATTTTATTATTGAACATAACTCACCAGAGGGCGTTGCAACCAACATTTAAAGTAATAGATATTAAATTTGTCTTCAATAGAGTTTAACTGATTTAGTTTGAGCTTTTTCTAAAAGGTTTTCTATTTGTTAGCGATGGTTCATAACTTATATTATACACTTATATTTGAACATATATTATACTAGATCCTACATAGTTAAGAGGCGCTGCAAAAAGTTTGAATTGACAATGTGGTCAGTTAGAGAGTTTGTAATTTCAAAGGATATTTTTGGATTTTTATGGCTTTACCAATAAAATATAATATTAATTGTTTTTAATTTAATTTGGCTTTTCCACTTGAATACACTGATCATATAGCCTCATTGACGCATGCGAAATCTTGTTTACATTTTATTTTTATTTTCAGTTAGGCCGTATGTCAAAGAATTTTGCACATCTTTTAGCGTTAAAAGTAAATATTTGAAGCTACAATTTCAACTGCCGTTTTGTATTTCTGAGTCTGAGGTCTGAGGCATAATTGGGTAGCAACGCCACCTATATAAGCAGATTGAAATTAAATTGAATAGAGCCGAACAAAGTAGTGTCAGACCAACTAGAGATGTCGCTGGTGAGTAAGAAAATTGTTCGCTAGTCTAGTATATCCTAGGTTTATGGGAATTTGTTTAAAGCACAGACATGTGTACGACCGAGCGTTGCTCGGATAAAAACAATTTAATTTCTTGGTTTAGTTTCAAAAGAAACACTCATTTGATTAGTTTTACTGATACTACTAACGTATCCTAAGCGGTCCTGTATTTATAAATTGGCCGTATAGGCCGCGGCCTAGGGGCGGCAGCGTCCTAGAGGTCCGAATTTTAGAGGAGGGTCCCTCGATTTCAGAGGATAAAAGTCAAACACATTCACTGGTTTTCTCATGGTTTTTTATACTTTAAAAAAATCCTATAGAAACGGATTCCTATCGAAACCTATATTACCGTGTGAGTGATAGATAAGAGCAGCAAGGCGGGCGGACGGCAGTGGCAACGTAGCAACCCCCGCTTTTCTTAGGTATGTACATGGGGCGGCAGAAATAAAGTGGCCTACACTCATAAAAAATATAAATCCGGCACTGATCCTAAGTCTATGGTTTAAAGCATAGACCTAAAATTTCGCTACGCTTATTAATGCATAGACTTAGAATATACTTATAAATATAAGTATATGTATTCTAATTCTTCATTAAAGTATCTCTAAAGGTACCCGGGTGAGTCGGGTGTCATAGGTACCTGTGATGCTCTAAGCTACGTGATGAGGTTTTGAAATAGAGGCATTGTTTATTGGATGTCATAATTAAAGAATTGACCCTACTGTGGGGCTATGAGTGTGAAGCATTATTTTTAAAAATACAAACTGCCCGAAGACTTTCGGCTTTTATGCACTAAAGTACCCTGCACGATAAGGTACTTTGTAATTTACCGAGCGCCATCAAACAAAATAATATGATCTAGGCGTGAATGAATGTGAAATGAACAGATTCACAGTTCGCCTTCATACGAAAAACCAAGCATCCTGGTTGTTTTCGCCAATAATGTCGAAAATAGCTACTGTAAATGTGTGTATTACTCAATGATCATAATTACAGCCTCATGTTTATCATATTATTAACTCCATTGTATAACATCCATGGAAAATCTAAAGCATGTACCTACATATAACATGTATGTTGTTAGGTACGTTATGCGTTAGTAGCAAGTTCGCAAGATAACAATGAAACAATACACTCGTTAATTAACCGCCCGCAGCAGGTTATGACGTCATTATTTAAGCGGGAAACACACGGGAAGTAAGTTTGGCGAGCACCGTCTATGTGGGTGAAAAATGCAGCATTCTGCTCCTGAAAACAAATTAGAATCAACAAACTATATTGGGTGCCTTTAATAAAATAAATAATGTAGTTTAAAAAAACTAAAAAAAAAACCGCTTTTGTGAAAATACAAAAAAAATAAAAAATAAGAGGAAAATGTATTTTTTACTTTTTAGTTCGTATTTTAACAAAAGTGTGTTTTTTAGTTTTTTGGATGGATTTTTTTTCATATTATTGCATTGTCATCGGTCCTTGACCCCTGTGCAAATTTTCAAGTTAATCAGACGCTTAGAAGTAGGTGAAAATGAAGTTAAAAGATTCCGTTACAAACATACATTCATACATACATACTAGGGATGTTGCGGATGCAGATTTTTTCACATCCGCGGATGCGGATCTGTACAAAAGAAAAGTTTAAGTGCAAAAACTACCCTTATTTGTCTAATAATAAAGTACTTAGTAAATTAATTTACTATGTAATTAATTATTTTAGTAATTAAATTTGTATATTGGCGCATTATATTTAATGAAAAGTAGGATGGCCGACTTTTCGGTTTCTAATCTGTTTCGCAAGGGTTCGTATATTAATCCTGCACTACAAAATAATTATTCACTTGGAACACTGGCTGGTGGAGCTGATGCGTGCTATTTTGAACAAGACTTTCAACTCGCTTCGATTTTCACCTCCATTTAAGAGGACAGTCTTTAAAATTATTTCGCTTATTATTGCAAAAAGTAAGTAACTCCTTCTTGAGAATTGTGTCTGACAACTTCTAGTGTTTCTTGACTTTCATCTTCAGTATCATCAAGGCAAGATCACTTGCAGGGCTGATGTCCAGCACCTGAGGTCGCAAATGTTATGACTACGTTACGCTGTTATGGCTACGCATTGATGTTCACACTGTAATGTTAGATGCAAGTTTATTAAATAAATAAATAAAAATGAATTCAATTAAAAACAACTAAATTTTGATTTTTTTTGTGTAACTAAGCACCTATTTCATGCTATTATCATTTAAAATTTTATTTTGTTTATAAATATTAAATTAATATGACAAAGCTAAGAATTCGGCTTAAAACGCAGTTTTTCGGATTGGGCCCTATTAGAGAATTTACGTGATTTTGCCAAAATTAGAACAGCGATGAAGTAGTACCCTTTCGAGAATATGTTTTATTTTAACACATATTTTACACTTAGATCTGTCCCGGTCATTATCAATAGTTTTAAAACAGGTCCAAATTTCATAGGCATAGTTCACTTGTCCCAAATAAGTTATCAAAAGTCAAATTGAATTAAAAAAGCGGCACGTTACTTAACGTAATACGTACATAAACAACAAAGTTACATGCACGCGATAACACTTATTTAACAAAAAAGCTATAAACGTGTGATCGACTATTTCCCACAATACCACAAAAGTTAGAGTCAGATCTTGTCACAACTCAATTACCAGGCGCGTTACTGAATTACCGAAATCCAAAACATAATTATTGTTTTCCTATTGGCCAATAAGCACGCGCGCGTGTCACGAGCCACTCGCGGCGCCCGCCCCTTTCTTTCTTGTCGCGACATGCTACACATTCGCATCCGCATCAGCTCCGCAATCTTTTTATGCGGATGCGAATGCGGATGCGAATGTCTAAATCGATGCGGATGCTCCGCGTATGCGGATGCGGATGCGAATATTCGCAACATCCCTAATGTTGTAGAGTAGCTCTTAGGTAGGGCTGGAGCATGCGAATTTCTGCATCTGATTTTTAATGGAGACTGACGATCGCCTGGTTAAAGTTTGGCCGTCAAATTGTCATTGGTATTGCCTCTCAGCGATATTGGGAAAAAATAAGTGCAGTTCTAGTAGCCCGTACTACGGGCTACTATAACTTTGGCCGGTCAAACCGTCAAAGTTCTAGTAGCTATAAAATTTGCTAAACAATTCGAATCCTTTTTAATGTCCCAATGGTGGACACAGGTCTTCTTACGGAATTGAGAGTTATTTACGCCATACTCTACTGTACTAAGTGCGCGTTTGTGGACGTATTATGCGTTTGGGTTTTCTTTATACATATAACTCGTTACATAGCTCAAACTCAATCGGTGTTGTCTTATGCCTGCCCTACACGTTGCGATTAATCGGTCAGATTACTTCAGATTTCTCTGAAGAAACCTGTTTCTTCAGATTTCTCGCAACGTGTGGATGGAAATCGTTCCGATTCGTTTCAATTTCTCGTACGTCGTCGGCAGTATGAAATTTCATCAGAGAAATCGTTCGTCGGCGGTTCGGGCGGCTTCGGGATCGCTCGGCTGAACTCGGCTCGGCACTCGACAGTTCGCTGGCTTCGTCTCGGACCCCGCTTGTTTTCGGACAAAGCGTGCTTTATGCAATAATAATGTATGCTCCTCGATTTTTTTCCTTTAAGCACATAATTAGGCCCCTACTATCGCATCCAAGTGAAATCTACACCCGCAAATTGCGCACTCTAAATAGTCACAAATTATATGAATGTACATACATACATACATCGAACCAAGTTATCTTTGACATCTGGAAATAGTTTTATTATGACAATTAGAATATACAACCAACTACCTGATAAATTGAAAAGTTACGATTATTTTAGACTTAAACAATAATTGTTTCAAAAAATATATTTTTAACTTTTTAAAACGACTTATCAAACAGCCCTCGTTTATTTTGTCGGACATTATTATAATAATAAATAATAAATATTTCACACTCAAAGCCCCCACAGTAAGGCAGATATACCCTGTGTCGTGGGTGCCATGGACACACACACAGACACAAACACAAACACCCAGACCGAGGACAGAAATTTTTAAACTCGTCATTCAAATTTCTACTTCGTCGGGAATCGAACCCGGGACCCTCTCGGCAGACTGGCATGATAACCATTGCGCCACAGGGGTCGTCGTTATATAACAATATTATAATTGTATTATTGACATTTAATGATAAATATTCAGTTCCTTACATAATATTCTATTTTGTAAGTTTACAATATTATGATGTGTGAAGCCTGAAAAGGTAGCATTTATTTGAACTCGTATTATGCATTAAGACCTGCAAATATTGTACTAAATGCCTCACACTAATGTTTAAATGAAATTAATAAATAACGCAAGAGCGACATCATCATTTTTCATCTTGATAACATGTTTATTGTGCGAACTTCTGCGGAAAACTGACGATCGAATCAGATATCGGTGACGTGTGGAGGCACTATGGGCTTCCGATTTCTCTGTTCAGAGAAAAATCGGACGATCTCTGAACGATTTCTCGCAACGTGTAGGGCAGGTCTTACAGGATTTGAGCCTGTGAACTACGCGTGGGAGATCTGTGTCTTAATTTATGTGACATCAGTGAACACTAGTAATATGCTCGTCTGTTACTCATCTATACATCTATACAAATAAATAAAATTAGAGTGTCTGTTTGTAATATTATAAAAACCGCTTTTTACTATATGAATGTGTAAATATTTACTTTCTTGGTGTATTTTTGAGTTATATCGGATACTTAGTTGCATACACCAAAATAACATTTTTTTTACAATTTTTATCTCTCTCTCTCTCTGTCTTTCTGTCTGTCTGTTTGTTTCGGCTAATCTATGAAACGGCTGAACCGATTTTGACGGGACTTTCACTGTCAGGTAGTTAATATAATAAAGAGTAACTTAGGCTACTTTTATTGAAGAAAAATTCTAAAACGATAGTCCACGCGACGAAGTCGCGGGCGGCCGCTAGTTTAAAATAAAATAAATAAATAAGACTACATACTCATAGCCCCATACTAGAATTCGCTGTGTCGTGGGTACCATGGACAAGCAAAGACATGAACACAAACACCCAGACCAAGCACAGAAATTGAAACTCGTCGTTCCAATTTTCGCCTTGCTGGGAATCGAAACCGGGACCTTTGATTGCAGTCCGGTAAGATATTCAGTGCCTCACACGTCAATAAAATACATGTAACACAGGAAACTTGGAATTAACGACCGGTGTTCGACATAAATTCTTCCCCCGTGTATCCTAGCACTATATTATGCTTAGTGCATTAAACTCAGACGCAAGTAAATGGATTTACTGGCTCCAGTAACTAAGGTTTAGTAACTTTCCTTAATTAGTGCGCTATCGATCGTTTCAGTTCTATTTCCCACTAGAACAAAGTTAATTCATAGCGTGAGCGATCTCATCTTACTTGTTTCACCATAAGGGCTTAGTTTGGCAATCCACATAAGGCTGGTGAACTCTGGCTTTTGTTTAAATAGAATATAGATATTCTATTTCACGAAGTCCAATCGTTTCTAGTTGTAGTAGTGATGTGTACTGAGAAGCGCGTTTGTGTGCGTAAGCTTTTGAAGCATTAGGAAAATAGGTAGTAGCATTACAAATGGGTGATAGAATCAAGAGCTAGGTTCTAAATATCAGATCAGTGAAAAATATATAACTTTTTCACTGGGGTAAGCCTTAACGCTCTCGTGTTGGAGCATAAAAATCGAAAAAGGAGTCTAGGAGACATTTAACATGAGAATGTTTTGGTGGGATACATTATAAACTAAATACATGAATGGTTCCGGGCCATAAATTCATGTTTTTAATGAATAAAGCGACGTCTCCAAACTGTCCATTTTGTGGTACAATAGATGATGTTTATCATATAGTAATGGAATGTGTCCAGAACGCCAGCTTCAGAAGTCAAGTCCGAAATATGTGTTGTGGTCATATGGGTTATTGTAATAGTATTCTGGCTGATCCCACGTCGGTATCAGCCAGAATGCTTTACAAACTCGTTGATAAAAGATTTAAATAGTTAGTAAGTAATTGAACTGAATTGTTGAAATGTAATTTGTTGATTTCATCAGAGCGACATAATCGTTGTAACGACAAAGCCCTTTCCAATAAAGAATAAAAAAAAACATGAATAATTTAACAATAATTAAAAATTAAATATTTATAGTTAATTATAAAAAGATAATTCCATCTAGTAATTGTTCTTGTGGCATTGTGCCCAGAACGCTGGCAGCGTTGATCCTTTGAACTACGAGTAGTAAGCTCATTTTTTGGGAAAAACAGGTGCCAGCCCTCTGGTCACCCGAGGCTAGAATTAGACTAATTTCGACATATCTTACATGACCGTTTTCATGTCAGCCGACCATGGATTCATAGTTTCCAACGCAAGCGCCTCAAATTCATATTCCTTCGTGATGGAAGAATATTTGCGGCGCTTGAGAAGTTGTGCATGGTCGGCTGCGGCCCCTACTTTTTTATCTATATTATTCTATATAGATTACCTATTAGTTATCGAATTGACGCCAAGTAGTTTTTTATTTCACCACCCTGCATTGGAGCAGTGTAGAAGTAACCTCCAGGCCTCCCCAATAATGGGGAGAGACCCGTGCCCAGTAGTGGGACGCAAAAGTGGTTGCAAGCAGTCTTTTTTTATGATTTTATAGTTAGACTATATGTTTAGCCGATTCAGTACGTATGTTCTATACTTTTTACATTCGATCATTGATGATGGATTCTAGCAAAATAGAATAGTAAAGTATTTAATGACAAACAGGCAAAAATTAAAAACTGTTTGTAAAATTCGCGGTAAATTAAGCACGCGATAATGGCCTTGTATAATCAATTGTCCGTCGCTACAGTTCTTAGAGTATCAAAATTGACAGGTATGACACCCGTAAAGGTACCTTTGATGCTCTTAGCTTCATTTTCCGCCGCCATTTTGTATTTGTGTCCATTAATGAAAGTGGCCGCACTTACACAAACGCATTTTCATATTTCAATTGCCACTGACGTCACGCTTAATGCATAAGTTTTGTGTAAAGTATGCTTCACCGTCAATACAACTGATACAACTATACATATTCTATTTCAGGAAGTCCGATTATTTATTGACTTTGGTTGTAGTAGTGATGTGTACTGACAAGCTTGTGTGCGTAAACTTTTGAAACCTTAGCAAATATATGTGAAAAGTTATAAAACCTTTTATAATTATTAATATACTAAATATTGACTTATAACGGACTACCCTTTTACGCCTTACGTCAACTTCTTTTACTCTTCTTTAGTTGGCTGCAACCCTTTTTTTTACGTCCCACTGCTGGGCACGGGTCTCTCCCCATTATTAGGAAGTCCTGGAGCTTACTCCACCACGCTGCTCCAATGCGGGTTGGTGGAGGTTCTTTAGTTACAGCTGGAGTAAAATTAATAAGTCCACATACAATGTAATATTAATAATGATTAGATGTCGGATGGGTGACCGGTAAGGAAAAAGTATTAAGAGCGTCTACGTTCTTCATAATGATGTTTTCCCACTATGTATGAAAAATTAAGCACTTTTTTCTATAAAAAGTACCAGGTACTTGAATATTAAACGACAAAGAGCTGACAATTAAAAACTATACGGTTTGTGGTAAATGAAGCGCGCGATAATGGCGTCGCATTATTAATTGTTCGCTGCTTCCGTTTCCGCTGCGACCGCCGTTTTGTATTAGTTAGGGTTGCCATCCGTCCGGGTTTCCCCGGATTTGTCCTACTAGAGGGCGTCCGGGGAGGGTCCGGGGCGCACTTCATTGGTAGTCCGAGTTTAAAAAGAATATAGTCTTGGGCTGCCCGCGACACACGCACTGTGCCCGCACGCCGCGGTCAACCGACGAACCGACTCGCTAAATTCACAGTCCCCCCGCTGTTGACATGTCCGAGTTTTGGGCTCTAAAATCCGGGCTTTTAAAGCGTCTTGTCCTGGTAGACAAATTTTAGAGATGGCAACCCTAGTATCAGTGGACACGTCGGTTAAGGTGCTTACAGATTTACATTACGAGGCCATTTAAACATAAAGTACCTGGACGACCGAGCGTTGCTCGGATAAAAACAATTTATTTTCTTGGTTTAGTTTCAAACGTAACACTTATTTGCTAAGTGTAACGTAACAACGCCAATAGCTCCCAATAAAAAAAATGTCAAAAAATAAAAAATAAACGCAATATGGTTTTGATTGAGGTTTGAACCCGGGTCTCTAGTTCCGCAGTCAGCCCATGTTACCATTCGGTCAAGGAAGCTTTAATTCAATGAACGAATTTTTTATAGAGCTCTGTCAAATCGACACTGTCATCTCTTTGATCGTCCGATGGCATTTGACGGCGTTCTACGCCACAATATTATTGATACTCTCCAATAGATGCGAGTATCAGGAAGAGACATATTTTTCAGTTTATTATGTTGATTATCGCTGAAAATATTTTTTATAATTTAAAATTTCTAAAAATAAAACCTAGCTGGATCGATTTATCTTCCCCGAAACTAGGGTACTAAATCTCGTCAAAATCGTTGGAGCCGTTTCCGAGATTCAAAAAGTATATTTAGGTATATACAAGAATTGGTCGTTTAAAGGTATTAGATAGTTATAAGAAAAATAATAGAGTTTTGGCGGGAAGTCAGAAAGGACATTGTGCTATTGTCTTATTTTTATATTCTTGGTCTATTTTTGAGTTATATTGGATAAAGTTACCATACCATCCTGTTCGATATAGGTTAATATTACAAGAGTACAGTGAAATAAAATATCAGTGCAAAAATATGTCTTTTTAGCTTGCCTTCAAAATTCCATCGGAATGTTCGGGTAAAGTAACCATCGCTTTACTTGAATATCTGACTGACTTGACTGACTGATTACTGACGACTTACTGACTATATTTTTTTACTATTTCATCCAGTTTTAACAAAACTGGCAAATAAATTGATGCAAAAATGATACTTGACGCTGGCAATGTTCATGGACAGAAGTGGGACGAAAGAGGCTTGCAGCCAACAAAATGTTAGCCGTTTATTATTTAAAACCATATATACAAGGATTGATTATAAACATTGGGCCTCCCCAATCGTAAAAAATAAAACCCCAAGTGTACGAGCACCCTTGCGTTAATTTCACTAAATTATCATAATGTGTTCACTTCTGTACGAACTAGCGATGCGCGTAATGTATCACTATAATGAAAAGATATATATTATATTTTAGCTCACTGATGTATGTCACTCTTTTATATCAATTGCTCATTAATGATGATGTAACCGTTATAACGTCATATTTGAGAAAATCTGTGTAATGAAAGAGCTTATCGTAATTTAATTAATACTAGCTGTGCCCGCGACGTCGTCCGCGTAGATAAAGACTTGTACAAAAGACTTGGATTATTTGTTCCTCCTCCTCCTCCTTAGTCGTTCGTTGCGGTTTGTAGCATCTTGAAAACTCTAGACTATGGAGGTCTGTGTTGCAGCTTTGATAATGTCTGTCTAACGTGTAGGTGAGCGCTCGCGTGACCGCTTGCCCTCCACTGTCCCTTCGATTATTGTTACCTTTTATGAAATTACTTATGATACAAAAGTTCATATTATTATGTTGAGTAGATATATTCTTCCTGAGTCCTTACAGTTCTTACTGTACTCCTCTTATAATATCGACTTTTCAGTCGTTATCATCAGTTTCTTTTTACAAATTAAACGTATTACAATAGCCTGGTTTTAAAGTGTTTAGATAGTACTGCTGTGCCCGCGGAAAGTATCATTATAATTAAATAATTTGTGCTGCAAATAATTCATAGATTAATTATTATTATGTAACTTAAATCTATTGCAGAAAGGTGGTGAACTATACAACTACGCTACGTCAGGCGTGGTTAGTAGTTGGGAGTCAAATTCTTGGTTGCTTGCACGTTGGTTGCAATTGTCGTTAACATACCGTCGTTCATACTTAATGGAGGTCTTTTGAGCGATATAAAACTTGCGACAGCAGTTAGGCCACTAACAATGAAGATGTCATCAACCTGAATTGGAGCAGCGTGAGAGGATCAGCCCCTACGCGATTAAGAGGCACGTCGCCTATTAAATAAGATTGATACCAATAAAATCTGGACGTTACGTTTAGTTGTCAATTGGTCCTATTAACAACCCTTCCTACAGCATCAGAAATAAAGTAAGTCCTCGATACATATATCGATTACTAATATTATTTTGGGCGTGACCACCATGCAGAGCTGCTGCCGTGACGCTTTAGCATATTAGTGTAACACCAGTGCCAGTACTGCGTGTGTATGTAATAGCTCTTATTAAATTAACCACTGAAAACGACTGTTAATTTCAATAAAAAAAACCCAGCGGAGCCACCCGAGCACTGCCGGCTTTCAAGAAGAGCTTTCTTTACAGCTTTCTTGAAGAACCCCATGTCAAAGTCCACTGGAAATTCCTCAGCTGGAAGGTTGTCCCATAACTTACACATCCGTTCAAACATCAAAAGCAGCGTGCAAAGCGGCTTGTGGAACTTTGACCTTCGACTGGTGGTGTAATCATGATATGGTGACGTAGGTACCATTTTGAAAAGATCACTCAGCATAGTAAAGTCGGTAGAACACTTTGATTTTTTTAACGTTTCACACTGATAGCCCCACAGTAGGGTAGACCCTGTGTAATGGGTACCATGAGACACACAGAGACAGAAACACAAACACTCAAACCGAGAACAGAAAATTAAATTCATCATTAAAATTTCTGCTTCGCCGGGAATCAAAGACCCTTCGCTTGGCAGTCCAGCATGGTAACCATTGCGCCACGCGAGTTGACAATTTATTATTAAGTATCTCTGGATATGCATTGGAATAGTTTTATTGGGCAACAACGCCATCTATAGCGTCGCCTATTAAATAAAATCGATACCAAATACCAATAATATCTGGACGTAACCACTGCGCCGCGCCTCCATAATGCTCTACCACAATGAGTAAAATATCAGCGCCAGTTCCAAAGCTCTCTAAGTTGTTAATTTTTTTATTCGATATTTTACTATGTAAATATACTCGTAATTAATTATTTGAATCGCGCTAATCTCCACCAATCCACTCTATAATAGCGTTATTCAATAACAACGCCATCTACCGTATAGCGTGTAAATTAAATCGTCGATGTACCAAATTTGCAACAGATCACCAAATAGTTCTGAATATGAACTATTCGCCACATAGATGTCGGCAGTAGCCTCGTTTTGTTAAGGTTTTGAACATTTTGTATTGAGGATTTTCTTTGAATATGTGGTGATATGTATGGTTCTTTTTTAATATTTCGAGATGAAATCTAGCATAAATGATCGAAAATTTGCTATTAGAATATTAAGAGATGTAGTAATTATCGAAACTTGCGAACGCCTGCATTCGCACGCCATTTCATCATTCTTGAAATTGACGTAACTTTTTTGTTTGTGAACCGATTTAAATAAAACAAACCCTAAATGTTAATCCAAAAAAATACCAATACACCAGTGAAAACCGCATCCTTCTACGTTAAGCCGTTCCTGAGATTAGCGCGCACAAACGAACAGACAAACAGACAATATTTCTAAAAATCATTGTTTTGGGTTCTATTACGCTAATAAATAGCCCTAGTGACAGTTTCACTCAAATATCTTCAATGTACAGAAACCGACTTGTTACAGATTTATTATATGTATAGATATAGATAGTAGATTACGTAATCGTTCAAAACTGAACCACGTGATGAAGACATAAAGATATATTTCAGAAATTGACTGAGCCGAAGAGATACTAGCTCAATGGTGAACAGATATATCTCTTCTATAACTCATTCACGAGCTACACAAGACTAGTACGAACTTCAGGCATTGTGTACATTATGATAACTACAACATTAATAATTGGCAGGAAAACGCGCTTTCCTCTCCGCAATTTGGGGGTAACTCAATTATGAGCGAAGGATGGCGTAGGTTATACGAACGTGTTGTTCTTTGAAATGCTCTCGTTTGGAATGAAAATTTTAATTAAGGTAGAAGCTTTCATATTATTAGTAGTTACTAATAAACCTTCTGTCTTAATACTCCTATTCACTCTTCTTCCTTTTACACAAGATCTTTCACTGTCTCCGCTATGGCTGCAACCCTTTTTGCGTCCCACTGCTGGGCACGGGTCTCTCACCATTAATGGGGAGGCCTGGAGCTTACTCCACCACGCTGCTCCAATGCGGGTTGGTGGAGATGCGGGTTAGTGGCCAACCCGCTGTCGGATGTTTTCAAACCGCCCATAAGGCCTCCGACAAGGTTTAACGACTGTTATCTATCGACAACAACCGGGACCGACGGCTTAACGTGCCCTCCGAAGCACGGAAACGCGCATGAAATTTTTTGCCACTAGCGGTCACCCATCTCACACCCGACCGCGCCCGTTTGGCTTAGTTGCATAGATCGTTTGCGTTCTACGCTAACCGCCGGGCCATGCGCGCTTCGTCTCCGCTATACGTCTATGCAATTCTCTTCCTCTTACGATTAGACACTCTGAAAGTCTTTTTACTTTTACTCGAATTTTTAACTTCTTTCTCTCATCCATGTCCTCTTAACTCCCACCCTTGTTGGTCAATTGATTATAGCATTATGGTGTTTTATATATTTATGTAATTATATATTTATTTATTATTGTATGTATGGTAGACGCATATAGTTCGTTCGTCGTAGCATTCGTATCTTGTATATATATATATATATATGTACATGTATGTATGTATGTGTCTATCTATGTATGTGTTTATTTAGTCTTTAGGTATATTTATCTACATATTAATATTTCTTTTTTTTCTAATTAATAATCCTTTAAATTAAGTAAATATTTTCCTGCCTACCGTAACTTCTAGCCATCACCCAGGGTTGACTGGCAGAGAATGCCATTAGGCATTAAGTCTTACCCTGTAACCCTTATACTTTATGGAGCTACAAATAATAAATAAAAATAAATAAATATAGGCCATAGTCCACCGCGCTAGCAATGTGCGGAATCGTAAACATGCTTCTGTAAAAGCCCGACCTACGGTAAGTCATAATTTCCAGTAAAACCTAAGATTACCATTTACTAACCCTAATTAGGGAATGCAATCCAGCAATAAAAAATAATCTTGCATATCCGTAAGATTGAGACAATCTTATTGTACAATATTTAAGAAATATTAGTCCACAAAACTATTTTCTAAGTAAATGAAAAAATAGAATTTACATGGCTGTAAACCACAGAACATATTAAAAGAGGTTAGAATGTAAATGTGGGCGGGACAGACGCGCCAAGGATTTGAGCAAACGCTCGTATCTCTACAGAAACACGCGATCGTGCTACGATATGCGTGCTTATGTGCGTGCTTGGGTGTGATTCGTTCATTTGAAATCGCGTGATTGTGCGGCGCTAAGATTGGCTAGATTTGAAATTGCAAACATGTGCGTAACCTTCATATTTATTTAAGTACAGATGTAATGGAGGTGAAAGGTTTTCATACAAACGGCGCATTATTGCCGTTCTACCTCTTTTAATATGTTCTGTGCTGTAAACCTTTTTACGACCCACTGCTGGGCACGGGTCTCTTCCAATTATTGGGGAGGCCTGGAGCTTACTGTACTGCGCTGCTCCAATGGAGATGCAGTTTAGTGGCCAACCCGCTGTCGGATGTTTTTAAACCGCCCATAAGGCCTCCGACAAGGTTAAACGACTGTTGTCCATTGACAACAACTAGGACCAACGGATTATCGTGCCCTCCAAATCACGGAAGCGCGCTTTATTTTTTTTTGCCACTAGCGGTCACCCATCTTACACCCGACCGCGCCCGTTTAGCTTAGTCGCATAGATCGCTTGCGTTCTACGCTGACCGCCGGGCCATGCGCGCTTCATTAAAATAAATATTTCTAAGTACCGAAACCTATCTTTGAGCACCTGGGAATATTCCAGGTGTCCCCAAGAATGACAACGCAGTTACCTCAGAGGTCTTTGTAAAAGTTGTATAAACGCTCTTTTGTGGAATCCCTCTTTGATCTCTATTGATGATTTAGGACTGCTTAAAAATACAGCGGCCGATACTACATTTACAATATTTTTAGCAACTTTGAAGACTCTTCTGAAATCTTTATGTCTTTAAATCTTTATTAAGGAAATATAACAAAGTACAGAGACTAAAATCGATATTTTAAAAATATCGATATAACCATACAATTTCGATAAATAGATATCGATACGAAATAGCGATTAAAATATCGATAATGTATGAAATAAACGGGACAGTGCGAACGTTGTCAGATTCGGCAAGCGAGAGGATCGGGGGAATCCCGGCGGAGCGACAATGACAAGTGTTTATGTTTGTTTTGCGTTTTGTTAACAACATGCTTACATGACATGACGCAACAAGGCCTTATCGATAATTAATTATGGATATTTGTAACCATATAATTATCAATAATAGAAAAATCTATAAATTTTATCAATAAATTTAATTATCGATATATTTTTTATCGATATTTTAGTGCCTGAGTACAGGTACTTGATACTACAAAATAAAACTGTGAGATAAAATCAATGATTTAATTGAAAACACAAAAGGAATTTTAACGTCCAAGTACTAATAGTGCCAGTACCTTAGAGCATCAAGGTGTGTCAGGTATGATACCCGTCAGAGGAGTGGCCTTTACGGGCGAACCGCTCGTCCCAACGTGCATGCACAATGTGCCTTCTAGTTATACAACTAGTGTGTCTGTGTGTGTCGGTGTCAGTGTTGTCAAGGCATAGAAAATGACGTTGTTAATTGAAAATGACATATTTAGAAATGTATGCGTCTGTAGCGAATAAAGAATATTTGAGAATGTGTAACAAAATTAAAATGTGTGCGTTGTTCCCCCCGCACCAGATTTGGCACAAAACTATGTATCGAAGCGAGGCGCTATGCCGTCACTACTGAAGGGTGAGTCAATAACTTTGATGCTCTAAGGCCAGTACCAACCGCTTGTGTTCGCTCGAAAATGAAATAAACAGTGTTTAAAGACCGTACGGAATAAACGTGTTTAAATTACACAGGAAAATTCGTTTATTTTTCCAGATAAACAATGATGATTTGTATAGTCTGCGCTGTTGTTTCACGGCTATTTCTGACGTAAAGTAATAATGGGCATGATGACACTATTAAAGAATCAGAGAATAAATGGTTTTACAGAAAAATATGTAGCGGCAAGCGCAACAACATTGATACCGTCAACTATCGTGATAAAAAATTACGATCCAACATTATGTGGGTACTACATCGCCGCTCTCGCTCTCACGACCTCTCGCTCTGGCAAGAATATGCAGCATGATGTGGGTATTCTGGCAAGAAATATAATAGAAATACCGACATGGAATTTAATTATGCAACTACCCACATCACGGAGCACACCGACCGCGACGCAGTACAGTGAAGATTTAATCGAGACGTTTGTTGAATGAAACATGAAGATTGCATTATAAATCAATCTCCGATCATCAAATCGTCGTCGTCCACCACGCCGCCGTCGATCATACTCCTGCGCCGTGCATCCACCGTCGACCCTGGAGATCGCTGCTTCCTACACGATGCCTGGAGGACGTCTGCTTCCTGCCGCTGCCGCCGCCGACTGACTGCGCGGGCGCGCACGGTGCTTATATTTATGTGGCCCATCTACGGCTGACTTCACAGAAGCGGAATGAGTAGAGCAACGAAAACGTCCAATTAGACTTCCTCGCATTATTTGATGATTATTTATATTAACGTTTATTTTATTTAAATTCTATTGGTAATAATATTTGTGATATTATTGGTTATTGTAAATTTCATGGATTATGATTGGTAAATGATTGTTGATCGCTTTTATATAAATAGGAGTTGGCTTTCAAATAAATTCCATTCCATTCCGGTCTACTTTCCACATATCGGACTTACCTATATCAGTTGTTTCACTCCGCTTTCCACTAATTAGTAAGGAACCCTAACCAGCCAGGGCACCCCCTTACATTGGTGACCACCGACGATCGAAGACGCCCTGCAGACCAAACCTTACATTGGTGACCCCGAGCGGCCGACCAGGCTGTTCAAGAACACTGCACTTCGTCCGGAGCTACTGGGACGTCTCTCTGCCCGAAGAATAGCAGCGAGGATTTCTACATCATCAGCGTCAAGCAAGAAAATTAAATCCAAGACCCCTGGCTGGAGGAACCTTTTCAAGAAGAAAATTTATTAAGAAGAAACTTTAACAAGAAGAAACCTTATTAAGAAGAATATTTCAACGATGGAGCAGGAGCCGAAACAATCACACATGAACGAGATGCCGGAACATCAAGAAATAGCAGGAATTTCTCTATCTATGAGAATACCGCCTTTTTGGAGAGATAAGCCACGGCTATGGTTTATCAGTTTTGAAGCCGCAACAAATGAATTGAAGAAGAGTCAAGCCCAGCTTACACAGATGTTGATCGCGCAACTTGAGAAGCAGGACATCGAGCAAATCTCCGACCTACTGTATAACCCGCCAGCCACCGAGCAATACACAGCTTTGAAAAACCGTTTGATTTCCGCCTATGAAGAATCCGATAGCCGTCAGCTACAGAAGCTACTATCTGAAATCGAGCTTGGAGAACAGAAGCCTACACAACTTTTACGTCGGATGAAGAATCTAGCAAGAGATAAAGTCCCGGATGCGACGCTTCGTTTAATGTGGTTGAACCACCTTCCACCCCACGTTCGATCGGTACTGGCAGTCAGCGAAACATTCAGTTCTCAGACGGCACTCGACGAGCTTGCACTTCTGGCAGACAAGATGATGGAGAACAGCACCAACACTCAGATATCAGTTGTCGAAGGATCTTCGTCACGTGCATTGCCCAGTGATACTCAATTTCTTGTCGAAGAAATTCGCAAACTATCACTGGAAGTCGCCGCGCTCAAGTCAACAACATCACACTGCAACAACCAACAATACTACCAGCGTGACCGAAGCCATCGAAGACCATTCTTTCGCCGAGACTGCGCTGCAAGTCGAAACTCAAAAAATCGCGCACGAAGTACAACACCATCATCCATATGCTACTATCATCGTCGTTTTGGTTCTCAAGCAAGAAGATGCACAGCGCCGTGTTCATTCAAGAATGAAAATATGAATTCGGAAAACTAACAAATACGCTAGCTGCGGCGGAACCTGGCGTATGTGAAAAGTCCAACCGCCTGTTTGTCACTGACAAGAAGACAAGGACAACATTTTTGATCGATACCGGAGCCAATATATGAAACTTACGCCAAAGCACAACGTCGAACACTACATCGAGACATCTGGACCGCCATTGCATTGCCGCGCACGTCCTATCGCACCACATCGCTACGAACTAGTACGAAAATAATTCGAAAATATGATCGAGCAGGGATTGTGCCGCCCAAGCAAAAGCCCATGGTCATCACCTCTACACATCGTACCTAAGAAGAATGGTGATCTGCGAGTATGTGGAGACTACAGAAGACTGAATGCAGTCACTACACCGGACCGCTACCCGATTCCAAGGATTAAAGACTTCACTTTCCAGTTGTCCAATAAGACTATTTTCTCCACGATCGATCTCAACAGAGCCTACCAACAAATCAAAGTTCGCGATGAAGACACAGAAAAAACAGCAATAATTACACCGATGGGACTATTCGAATTTCCAAGAATGGCACCAGGACTGAAGAACGCCGGACAAACCTTCCAAAGGTTTATTCACGAAGTACTACAAGGACTCGATTTCGTATATGCATTCATCGATGACTTATTGGTTGCAAGTCCAAACAAGGAAACCCATGAAGAACATTTACGAGCTGTACTACGAAGATTAGAAGACAATGGAATCACAATCAACCCTTCAAAATGCATATTTGGTCAAGAAGAAGTCAAGTTTCTTGGATTCACAGTAAACCGAGATGGTATCAAACCGCCTGCAGAAAAAGTCACAGCAATTACGCAGTACGCCAAACCAAACACGATAGAAGAGCTTAGGCGTTTTCTTGGAATGATAAATTTCTACAGAGAACACATACCGAAAGCCGCTGAAATTCAAGCACCACTTCACGCCTACCTGCATAACTCCAAGAAGAAGGATAAATCAATTATCAACTAGACAAGTCAATCAACAGAAGCATTTGAAGCTTGCAAAGTTGCAATTCAAAATGCAGCTTTACTTGCACACCCGTCTCATGAAGCACCGATTGCAATCTTCAGCGACGCTTCCGATTCTTCAGCAGGAGCAGTTCTTCAACAATACGTTAACAAACAATGGCAACCACTTGGATATTTTTCGAAGAAATTTTCCGACGCCCAGCGCAACTACAGTACGTTCGACCGAGAGCTACTAGCTATCTACATGGCTATCAAACACTTCAGAAAAATGTTTGAGGGTAGAGATATAATTATCTTCACCGACCACAAACCACTTACCTACGTTCTTAAGAAGCAACCATGAACATCGGAAACACCACGTCGTGCAAGACAACTCATTTTTATAAGTGAGTTTACAACCGACATACGTCACATCAGTGGGAAAGACAACATAGTCGCCGACGCTCTGAGCCGCATTCCTGTCGACAGTATAGCCTGCCCAACTTCAATGGACTACGAAAAGTTAGCTGAAGCCCAAGAAAAGGACATAAATATAATCAAGCAGCTAGGAAGACAAAGTAACTTATCCTTCAAAGAAGTTACTATGCCTGTCTCTCTCAAGCCGATCCACTGCGAAGTATCTACAAGCAACATTCGACCTTATCTACCTGAAGAATTTATAAAAATCGCATTCGACGCCGTACACAACATCAGTCACCCTGGAATCCGGACAACCAGAAAATTAATCAGTCAAAGATTTTTCTGGCCGTCAATGAACAAAGACATCGGAATGTGGGCGAAGCAATGCATACAATGTCAACGATGCAAGGTAAAACGACACACTACAAGCAAAGTATCTTCATCTCCACAAGCGGAGAGATTTGAACATGTGCACATCGATATCGTCGGACCTCTGCCTACCACTAGTGATGGACATCGATATCTAGTCACCATGATCGATAGAGCGACGCGCTGGCCTGAAGCAATACCTACTGAAGACACATCCGCCGAATCTGTCGCCAAGATTGTCTACAACCACTGGATTTCACGTTTTGGTTCACCGAAAATCATTACGACCGACCAAGGAAGAAATTTCGAAAGTAAATTATTCGCCAGCTTACTCAACACAATGGGAATAAAGAGGACTCGCACGACGCCGTATCATCCACAATCAAACGGGATGATAGAACGATGGCACCGCAGTATGAAGACAGCACTCAAAACCCGTCTATCTCGACATACTACGTGGACAGACGAGTTACCTACAGTTCTACTAGGACTCCGAGCCGCATCACACACCGACACAGGTGTGAGCGCCGCCGAGCTCACATATGGCTACAACATACGTTTACCCTGCGACTTTTTCACTTCAACTTCAACAAATTCTCAAGAAATGGACTCGGATTACGTCAGTCGTCTACGCGCTACGATCAACGAAAATAAACCAACACAAGACGTTGTACACGGAAACAAGAAACCGATATTTATTCACAAGGACTTAGAAACCTGCGAACAAGTCTTCATACGAGATGACAGCGTGAAGAAGCCTCTTCAACCTACATACGAAGGACCTTACTACGTGCTAGAGAGAAACGCGAAGACCTTCAAACTACAACTACCAGATAGAAGATCAGCAACTATATCTGTGGACCGCTTGAAGCCTGCCTACACCATCAATGAAAATACTACTGAGGATACTCCGAGCAACGAAGTGACATCTGCACCTTCACCAGCGAGATGCCAGCAACCATCTTCATCTCAACATCGAGCTTCGTGTTTGAAGACCACTCGCTATGGCCGCACCAGCAAGCCTCCTGTACGCTTTCGCTAGGGGGGGAGTCCTGTAGCGGCAAGCGCAACAACATTGATACCGTCAACTATCGTGATAAAAAATTACGATCCAACATTATGTGGGTACTACATCGCCGCTCTCGCTCTCACGACCTCTCGCTCTGGCAAGAATATGCAGCATGATGTGGGTATTCTGGCAAGAAATATAATAGAAATACCGACATGGAATTTAATTATGCAACTACCCACATCACGGAGCACACCGACCGCGACGCAGTACAGTGAAGAGTGAAGATTTAATCGAGACGTTTGTTGAATGAAACATGAAGATTGCATTATAATGCAATCAATTGATTTATAAATCAATCTCCGATCATCAAATCGTCGTCGTCCACCACGCCGCCGTCGATCATACTCCTGCGCCGTGCATCCACCGTCGACGTCGATCTACGGCTGACTTCACAGAAGCGGAATGAGTAGAGCAACGAAAACGTCCAATTAGACTTCCTCGCATTATTTGATGATTATTTATATTAACGTTTATTTTATTTAAATTCTATTGGTAATAATATTTGTGATATTATTGGTTATTGTAAATTTCATGGATTATGATTGGTAAATGATTGTTGATCGCTTTTATATAAATAGGAGTTGGCTTTCAAATAAATTCCATTCCATTCCGGTCTACTTTCCACATATCGGACTTACCTATATCAGTTGTTTCACTCCGCTTTCCACTAATTAGTAAGGAACCCTAACCAGCCAGGGCACCCCCTTACATTGGTGACCACCGACGATCGAAGACGCCCTGCAGACCAAACCTTACAAATATATGCTAAAAAACGGCAAATTGTTTGTAAAGTAGGTTTACGATCGAGATGTTTACGTGATAACGTCCGCACGAGAAAATCTCCATTCGTTTGTATGCCGCTAGAGTGAGAGAGACGGAAGACCGGTCCACTCACTCGAACGCTATGCCAGCCTCCGCTCGTGAGGATTCCGCGTGACAAGTTTCACGGGATGACTGGCAGCGCTCGAGATGAGACGGGAGATCGGTCCGTCTCTCTCTCGTTATACCTGCGATCGCGCTCGTGAGGTTTTGGTGTGACACAAGTTTCTGAACATGTCACCCGACTAAAACGATTTTAAAGACGTTATCACGTCAAAAAGTTCTAAAATATGATCCCGTTTTAATATAAACGTTAAGATCAATAAGATTTGCAATAAAATAAAAGTATTAAATACAGCAATCGGCCATGTTATCTGAAACGCCAATCAAAAGGAATGACGTCACGTCTCAGTTAATGTCATCGTGTTGCTTGAAGTTTGACGAGCAAGCCGACGCCATGACACCTACGAGCGTTTTCGCGCTAATTTCAAATTACATAGCAAAAAATACATTAATTTACGTTAAAAGTTGAGTTTAATACTGAAATAAACTTTTTTTCGAAACTAGGAGACGTGTACCTACAACAAGGAAAGGTATTTGAAAATCTGTCATCATGCCCATTATAGTTTTGGTAAAACATACTAATAAATTTATGAGTTCTTTTAACTACTCGTATGTAATTGGATATAGTTCTGTGGCCTCTGCAGATTTTAGTTATTTATTTATGATATTAAAATTAAATATACGGACATAACATACAATGCGTTCACCTATTTAAAAATATATCCGAATTTATGCCTATTTACAAAGTTATGCACCGGCAAATACCAACTGTTAATACTTTGATGCATTTCGCGTTGGCTGCGAAAATGAACGTACATAGAAGCAAGACACGGCATCTCTATAGGTCAGTATGGTAAATAAGGTGTGGGGTGCCTTCGGCTTCGATTCAAAGTAATAATTCGAAATCATATTGAAGTACGATATACTGGAAATGAGGCATCTATCCCACTGCGGCATCTATCCCGGTTTTACCCTACTATGACATATCACACGATCAGCTGTCACGTGACATTTTATTGTAATTTAACCGAATGAAGTTGTAATAATTAATTATTTGTATTTATATTTCGTAAATTGAATGTGAATTTATTAACATAACGAAAGCAATAAATTTATCAAAATATTGTACACCCTATGGGTAACAACAGAGAACAATAAAAAGTTATAAACACCTATGCATGTAACCTGTTGTATGACAATAAATTACAATAAAATAAATTACGTGTGACCATTATCAACCCATAGCCATTCTGTTATCTCAAATATATTATTATGTACTTTTTTTTAAAAGAGTGCTGGGAGTTTTTTTCCGCCGCCTTTTTTCTCTCAGCTCAACATCTAGCCCAAACGCGCCTTTAAATAGGCGATGACTGGGAAAAAATGACATTCAGCGAATATTTTGTATTCCTAATGTGAAATAAATATTTTTTCTTTCTTTCTTTCTTTCTTATGTTTCAAGGTATCTTTCAGCTGTTTTGCGAAATACATCAGGTGCAGAAATGAACAAATCTAGGCTTTGGTCAAATTCCAGTACCCCATTAAGAAGGGTCAAAGCTCGTATGAGGGGTGACTCTCTCACCAATTGCATCCTGCAACCCGGAACTGCAAACAAAGAATGCCGACGAACGTGGGCATACTTTGGGATGCTCAGCCATATCAGACCTAGCATTGATGGACTGCAAAATTTGCCTGTTAAAACGTTTTAAGAATACTCCCCCACCCCGCGGTCCACCACAGCCCGCTTTGCACGCTCCTCTTTAACACGGACGTGTAGGTTATGGGATAACCTTCCAGCTGAGGCATTCTCAGTGGACTATAACATGGGGTTCTTCAAGAAAGCTGTAAAAATGCTCTCCTCTAAAGCTGGCAATGCTAGGGTGGCTCCCCTGGGGTTGCCCGTGTCCATAGGTGACGGCGATCGCTTAACACCACGCGGCCCGTCTGCCGTTTAGTTCGGTTTACTTATAAAAAAAACCTGTAAGATTGAGTGATACAGCTTCACGGGATTCAAACTTGCATAATTATATTAATTTTATCTTCATACTTCCACGCGCCCCTAAGAAAACGGTCTCGTCTTTAACAGGGACCTTTTTTCAGCGGAACCGTAAAAAATAAATTACACACAATTTCCGTACTTCTGCAAGAATATTTCCTTCGCAAAAAGTCCTTTATCCGACAAAATTAAATGCTTCTTTTAAATTGTACTCTCGGTTACGTTTCTTCAGTTCAAATGCCTTGAATAGTATTTGAATGAAAGCCCGCGTTTAGCGTTTAACGTACGTTATGAGGACTGTTTTAAATAAGACCTGTACCTACCACTTTAGAGAAATTGAAGTAAGTGTAAAGGTTGCCTTTCGTGGAACGCGATTTTATAATTTAAACTGGTTTCCGGGCCAGCGTCCCTCGGATGATTTGAATTTATGTTTATGCTAATAATCACAGTAAATTTTGCCGGGATTAAAAAATTGGTATATCCTTACCCAAGGTCCACTCTATCTGTGCAACAAGTTCCATTAAAATTGGTTCAGCTCGGATCGTTTGAGTTTATATGATGATACTAATCACAGTACATTTTACCGGTATAAAAAAATTGGTATGTCCCCAAGGTCTACTCAAATTTAACTGTGCAAAAAATTTCATTAAAATTGGTTCAGTAGTGAAGGCGTGAATACGTAACAGGCACACACATATACATACATGCACATATAGAGTTACTGTCGCATTTGTAATATTAGTATGGAATTATGGATGAAGCTTGAAGCTTGCTTGTTCGGAAACGGTGACTGGTCAGGTATGAGATGGGTGATCGGTAGTAGCAAAAATTCATGCACGTATCCGTGCTTCGGAGGACACGCTAAGCCGTTGGTCCCGGTTGTTGTTATTTATATATGGCAGTCGTTAAACCTTGTCGGAGGTTTTATGGGCAGTTTAAAAATAGCCGACAATGGGCTGGCTACTTGTCATTGGAGAGTGGTGTAGTAAACTCCAACAGATAAGCGGGACCGACCCATGTCTAATAAAAAAGAAAACAAATGAGTGTTAAACCTGGAATGTGCCCTTTTTACCGAAGATATGCCACGTGTACAGAATACGTAAGACGTGTAAAGAATATGTACGTGTGAAGAAAAAAAGAAAACATACTTTCAAACAATGTTGTCCCAATTTTCCCCCTTATGAAAATGAAAATGGAATTGAAAAAACCCTATGTACCACATAGGATTCTTTCATTTTAAAAAGTACTAAACTCCAAAATTAATATTAGTATAAGTGGAACCGTGGAACTCACCCTTAACGGTTAAGTGACGTAATTGCGAACCTGAGACCGCGGGAGCAAAGAGATCGTATAATTTCTTTTTCAGGTGAATTTCATATGGAATATTTCGTTTCAAAACATATTTTGTTTCGTACTTTTTGCAACATGTAAAAGGAAATTGTGGTAGAAATACAAGTAGGTACCTACTTAGTCGGCAACTAGCATCTTAAGAAAATATAAATAAAACCATAATCATGATCAGTACCTATTGCAGGTTTTTCAGGATCTTTTTTCTTATCATCGTTGCTAAAGACGACCTGTGTGGCGCAATGGTTACCATGCCGGACTGCCAATCGAAGGGTCCCGGGTTTGATTGCCGGTGAAACAGAAATTTGAATGATGTGTGAGTTTAAATTTCTGTGCCCAGACGTTTGTGTTTCTGTCTTTGTGTGTGTCCATGGTACCCACCACACAGGGTATATCTACCCTACTGTAGGGCTATAATATGTACCCTACTGTGAATCGCTATTTATAAAAAAAAATCATCGAATATAAATCAATAGATCCAGCCTATTCTATCTACTGAGTGCTTTATTTTTTTCCGATTTTCCGATTGAATTTTACTTTTACTATTTCTATATTAGACTAGTGAGTCCTGAAGACGTTGTCCTGCCTTAAAAGTATTGAAAGAGGATTTGTTTTCTTATTATTTTAAAGAGATTTCATGTTATTGTCAAACATAAATATAAAACAAAGTACTCACTCATTTTCTTTCACTATTTCTTCGTCACTTTTTTCATTAATAGATGCACTTTGTTCAATGTCCATGTTTTAAATACTTGATATATAAACGAATTTTAGTATAGACAGAATAGTATAGACAGTCGAGCCGTCATCAGCTGTCACCCCTCCGTCTTACGAATATTCGGTCAGGCCACGTGTCCGGACGCGTGTTTAACATTTTTTACCCATCCCAAAAAAGTGCACAACGCCGCTAAAGATGTATGCACTTCAGAAAAATATAAAAAAAAATTTGCCAGTGGACCGAATTGTGAATCTAAACTATTCAAGAATCCACTTGAACACACACAAAAAAAATCATTAAAATCCGTCCAGCCGTTTAGGAGGAAGTCACTGTCAACACACGTACAGAAGAATTATATATTTAAAGATATAAAAATGCTCTGAAAAAGAAAAGGAATTCACCGAAGAATATGATAGCTTTTAGAAAAAATGAACTAAATAATAAAAATATTATATTATTTATAGTACGAAGAAAATATTTTATTTTAAAAGAAGCATGTCAAGTAGATTAACTTCAAAAAAACTGCAATTCATTTTGAGGAATTAAATACAATATTTTTTCCTCTTCTACAAAATACATTTGTATTTATTAATATCAAATAAAACCCCAAATAAAAATAGTTAGATTAACAACTTCAAAAAACAAAAAGCCAACATCACGCGGTGTTCCCAGGTGGTCACCCATTCAAGTACTGACCGTGCCCGACGTTGCTTAACTTCGGTGATCGGACGAGAACCGGTGTGTTCAACGTGGTATGGACGTTGGCCATAGAGTTATTTAAAATAGGAGACAGATGGTGTGCAGACGTAATGAAATTGATATAAATAAATGCATAGTCACTATAAATCTACCAATTTTGAGTTAAAACGTAGAATACATAATAGGTTAAAGTATATAAAATAATACTTTGAAATATTAACCACGTTGATGCGACATTGACAATTGGCAACGATTGGTTCCTAGTTCCTACTAATAATACGAGGGCAGAATTTTTTTCAACCTTTTTTTTATGTCCCACTGCTGGCCTAGCAGTGCTGGGCACAGGTCTCCTTCTCACAAGTGAGAGGGATTTAGTTATTTAGGGGATGAGGGCAGATACTGTCACTTATCTAAATTTTTTTTAGTTCTGTAAAATATAGCGTTGCTATGCACGACTATCAACCAATTAATAATGTTGTGTATAAATGTGCAATCAATAAATAAATAATGTTGTGTGTGTGAGTCTTATGTTTTAGAAATACCCGTTTATTCTTATGCCCGTACTTAAATAATTTATTTGTGTTCCAAACTAGATGGCGCTACTAAATTGAAGTCTGAATCACGCTGTTAAAATCTCTCAGCGGATACGTAAAGGGCTGAACTGGCAATTTCTCTTTACTCTGGTTTCCCTTCAAAACGTATAAATCTTTCGCCTTTTACTAAAGATTTCCGTGGAGGGGAACACTCAAATGAGTCTAACTCTATTTTTGATTTACCCTACTATGTAGTAGGGTATAAAATTAATGGCTTATGTTGTGTTTTACTTAGAAGTGGTCGCTGCAGCCCATGGACATCTACATGCAACCTCAAGCTAGGGATGTCGAAATGAAATAAAATATCGATATATATCGATATCGATATTTTTGAAAATATCAATATCGGTGTCGATATTTTTAGAGAAAAATATCGATATATCGATATATCGGTACGATACAAAAATATTGGTCTTTTTCTTCTTCAATTATGGCATCGCAAGCTGTGCGTATTACCAGTGTCAAGTATAATTTTTGCATCAATTTTTTGCCAGTTTCAATGAAACTGGACGAAGTAATAACAAAGTCAGTAATCAGTCAGTCTAGTCAATCCAACATTCAAGTAAAGCGATGATACTTTACTAGAACGTGTCCGATGGAATTTTGGAGGCAAGCAGAAAAAACATATTTTAGCACTGTTATTCTATTTCACAAACACTCGTGCACTGTAATTAACCTATATCAAACAAAATTCCATCAACTTTATCCGATATAACTCAAAAAAAAAAAAAATGAAAATAAAACAAGAGCACAATATGTCTTTTTCGACCTCCCGCCAAAACTACCAACATTTTTAAATAGAGTTTTACTGTAATTGACATAAAGACACGGAGTTGCCAACTTAAAAACCAACATAAAAAAAGCAACAAACCAAATAAAAAGAAAAAAATATCGTTTTTGATAGTATTTCGATTATGGATATTTGATATCGATATATCGATATATCGTTATAAAATATATCGTCCAAAAATATCGATATATCGAATTAAAAATATCGATATATCGATGTATCGATATTTATTCAACAAGCCTACCTCAAGCAAGCATAGTCTTATCTAAGGTCATATGCAGTTGCGCTGCTACTACGGAGGCTGGTGGTCGACTCATGTAAGTGTGGCCGGCAACTGCACCTTTGCACCGACACACAATAGAATTGTTCACGGCAGAAGTGGGTGCAGCGGTGGTACTTCCCCAGGCGAACCATAATAGTTCAAACATGTTATTTATTCTTATGGTTCTACCACCTACCTATGTGAACAGTGTTTTTAAACTGGTTTTGAAAGTGATAAATTGGAAAATAGATTCTGATATCAGATCAATTTCCATTTGCGGTTTTTCCGTTCCATCACAGTGTGTCGGTTTACCAGGTATTCGCTAAAATTCGCATGTCATGTGCATACAACCGCAGTAACCCACTTTTTGCGAATTCATGTTTTTATCTCGCTCATGTCGTGAATATTGTGTAATAAATTTTAAAACTGCCTTTTATTACGCACTAGCCTTCCGCCATAGGCTTCGCCCGCGTGGACTCGTTTCATTGGTTCCCGTAGGATAAAAACCATCCTATGACCTTTCCCAAAGTCCACTCTATCTGCGTTACAAATTTCATTAAAGTTGGTTGAGTTGGTTTAAGCGGGAAAGCGTAGCAGACAGAGTTACTTTCGAATTTATAATATTAGTAGGGATTAAGTATAATCTCATACTTGTTTCATGGTTCATCATTATGACTATATTACGGCTCATTATTGCCGTTCTACCTCTCTTAATAATGTTCTGTGCAT
This sequence comes from Pyrgus malvae, assembly GCA_911387765.1. NCBI lineage: Eukaryota > Metazoa > Arthropoda > Insecta > Lepidoptera > Hesperiidae > Pyrgus > Pyrgus malvae. Next base: position 12,695,307 of record OU426969.1, read on the forward strand.
GATACCGTGCGACTGTGGCAAGAGTTATATTGGGGAAACTCGACACAGTATCGCTACTAGAGAGCACATACGCTGTGTGAAGAATTTGGACAGCAAAGGGTCAGCAGTCGCTGAACATGCCCACGACACGGGTACGACGCATTTCATTCGCTTTGATAAATCAACAGTACTGGCGAGGGAAAAGTTCTTAGTACCCCGTAAAGTACGCGAAGCAATTGAAATCAGTCATCGCCCCAACTACAATCGAGACAGTGGTTGGACTGTTCCCTCAGCCTGGAAACCGATTCTTCATACCACGTCAGACCTCAGTGCAGCATATACTCTGGAGAGCGACACAGTCAGCTCATCTATTCTTATTGGAGTAGAGTTTCTTTGAGCAAACTGTGCGTTTTATGCCTTTTAAGATTTATCCTGGCTGGCGTGTTGGCGAGTCAGAGATCTATCTGATTGCAACCCTTTTTGCGTCCCACTGCTGGGCACGGGTCCTCCCCATTATTGGGGAGGCGTGGAGCTTACTCCACCATGCTGCTCCAGTGCGGGTTGATGGAGATACCAATATCTAATATCTTTAAACGAGAAATTCTCGTATATACCTAAATATATTTTTGAATCTCGGAAACGGCTCCAAAGATTTTGATGAAATTTAGTACCCTGGTTTCGGTGATAAATTGATCTAGCTAGGTTTTATTTGTAGTAATTTTAAGTTATAAAAAATATTTTCTGCGATAACAAATTAACTTAAATATAAGCTGAAAAGTACGACCATTCTTGTAGAGTATTAATAATATTGTGGCAATGGGCATGATGACACTATTAAAGAATCAGAGAATAAATGGTTTTACAGAAAAATATATGCTAAAAAAGTTCTAAAATATGACCCCGTTTTAATATAAACATTAAGATTAATAAGATTTACAATAAAATAAAAGTATTAAATACAGCAATCGGCCATGTTGACTGAAACGGCAATCAAAAGGAATGACGTCAAGTCTCAGTAAAAGTCATCGTGTTGCTTGAAGTTAGACGAGCAAGCCGACGCCATGACACCTACGAGCGTTTTCGCGCTTAATTCAAATTACATAGCAGAAAATACATTAATTTACGCTAAAACTTAAGTTTGTTGTTGAAATAAACTTTTTTTCGAAACTAGGAGACGTGTACAATAAGGAAAGGTATTTAAAAATCTGTCATCATGCATATTATAAATATTGTGGTCAATCCAACGTTCAGACATGACAATGTCAGTTTGAAAGAGCTCTATAAAAATTTTGTTCATTGAATTAAAGCTTCCTTGGCCGAATGCTGACAGCGGTGCTAGAGACCCGGATTCAAAGCTCAATGGAAACCATATTGCGTTTATTTTTTATTTTTTTGTGTTTTTTTTATTGGGAGCTATTTCAGATGGCGTTAAGCAAATGAGTGTTTTATTTGAAAATAAACCAAGAAAATAAATTGTTTTTATCCGAGCAACGCTCGATCGTCCTGGTACAACTATTGCTTTTCATGATCCTCTCCAACACGAGGAAAACCGGGGGAACAACTTGTACTTATACTATTATTATAACACTATTAGGGAACCCCGTACCGCCTCCAAATGTTTGGCCACGTTAAACACCCTAATGACTTAGGGGTTTGAAAAATTTGTTACAACCGTTTTTTAGATAACAATTAAGTAACATATACACATTTGGCCGCAATCCTTTTTGCATCCGACTGCTGGGCACGGGTCTCTCCCCATTATTGGGAAGGCTTGGAGCTTACTCCACCTCGCTGCTTCAATGCGGGTTGGTGGAGATGCAGGTTAGTGGCCAACCCGCTGTTGGATATTTTCAAACCGCCCATAAGGCCTCCGACAAGGTTTAATAACTGTTATTTATCGACAACAAACGGGACCGACGACTTAACGTGCCCTCCGAAGCACGGAAACGCGCATGAAATTTTTTTTTGCCACTAGCGGTCACCCATCTCACACCCGACCGCGCCCGTTTGGCTTAGTTGCGTAGATCGTTTGCGTTCTACGCTAACCGCCGGGCCATGCGCGCTTCTTTCACACACACTTAAAATTTCTAAATATCGGGCAAGCCGTTTCGGAGGAGTATGACTTCTAACACTTTGAGACGAGAATTTCATATATAATACTATATGGAACTTTAGCCCTTACGTGGATATTCCCCGAAGTCGATACACTAGCTATTGAATGGGTCACGATCCAATTTTCAGCGCCTCGGAGACTTACGATATTCAATTTTAGGAGCTTCTTTACTTTAGCGATACCAATTTTATAATAATATATTCTAGAAATATTTTGCTGGCGTGGATGGAGCGTTGTTAATGGAAAGACACCTTATATGGCAGATACCCCAGATGATATACTCTACTTTTACCTAAATGAGGATCAGAATAATAATAAATAACGTTTCACACTCCCCACAGTAAGGTAAATATACCCTGTGTCGTGGGTGCCATGGACACTCAGAGAGACAGAAACACAAACACCCAGACCGAGGACAGATATTTAAACTCATCATTCAAATTTCTGTTTCGCCGGAAATCGAACCCGGGACCCTCCGATCGGCAGTCCGGCATGGTAACCATTACGCCACGTGGGTCGTCATAGTATAGACGTCGTTATAAAATACTACAAGTTTCAAGTCACAGTGTTATGTGGCTGCAACCATTTTTCATGTCCCATCGCTGGGCATATGTCTCTGACTATAATTCTACCCGACTTTTTTTTTATTTGAATGGAGTAGCAGACGAGCATGCAGGCCACGTTAAGTGGTCGCTGCAGCCCATGGACATCTACATACAACCTCAAGCAAGCATAGGTAAGTTTTGTCTGAGGTCGTATGCAGTTGCGCTGCTACTCTGGAGGCTGGTGGTCTCCTCATGTAAGTGTGGCCGGCAACTGCACCTTTCCACCGAAACACAATAGAATTAATAGAATAGGAATGATGACAGATTTTTAAATACCTTTCCTTATTGTAGGTACACGTCTCCTTGTTTCGAAAAAAAGTTTATTTCAGCAATAAACTTAAGTTTTAACGTAAATTAATGTATTTTCTGCTATGTAATTTGAATTAAGCGCGAAAACGCTCGTAGGTGTCATGGCGTTGGCTCTCGTCAAACTTCAAGCAACACAATGACTTTTTTTGAGACGTGACGTCATTCCTTTTGATTGCCGTTTCAGATAACATGGCCGATTGCTGTATTTGATACTTTTATTTTATTTAAAATCTTATTAATCTTAATGTTTATATTAAAACGGGATCATATTTTAGAACTTTTTTAGCATATATTTTTCTGTAAAACCATTTATTCTCCGATTCTTTAATAGTGTCATCATGCCTATTGGTTCACAGCAGAAGTGAACCCTCCTCCCGATAAGTAATAATAATAATAAATAACGTTACACACTCATAGTCCTACCATAGACCATAGACACATACAAAGATAGAAACACAAACACCCAGACTGAGAACAGAAATTTAAAGTCATCATTCAAATTTCTATTTCGCCCGGAATCGAACCCGGGACTCTCTGATTGGCAGTCCGGCATGGTAACCATTGCGCCACACGGGTCATCATTACAATTGTATAGTATTTCAGATGCTTGAATTGAAAAGCAGTAAAACATTTTAACGGAAACCTACCTGTACGGAGACCACAAAAAACAGTAAATCAATTAACTATGTATTTGTTTTTTTTATCTGTTCTTTCTCTGTGCACTACACAAGTTTTATCCCAATACATGCTAAGCGGGTCACGATCCAATCTTTTTCCTTTCTCTTTGTAAGACTTATGAATAGGGTTGACACTTTCTCAGTGATTCCCGTGAGTTGTATAAACTTGAATAGTAATTGACAAAAATGGTATTGAAATAATTTTACTTGATATTATCGGTATAAATAGATAGAATTACTTAAAGGTATAATTACTTTATATAAAACCAATACAATTTTGAAAGATAAAGAAAAATATTTTTCTACTAATGAAATAATAGAAAAAAGTGAAATTATAACGTGAAAAAGTTATAACAAATAATTATAACAATGCTCAACTTTCAGATGGATAAATAAATTTAATGATAATTTATATACTCTCTAAAGCTGCAATTATTCCAATAAAATGGTGCATAAGTGACAATTTGACACTAACTGCTTATGCATGGCATTTGGAGTTGATTATGAAGTTCACTTGGCTCGTAAAAATTGTTCTGTTCTCCAGCTATTGACTTCCGAAAAAAATGTTATTTATTCTCAAACTCTCAATATTTTCTTCATGTGGCAACCCTGCTTACAATATTCAATTTCCCAGAGTTTGTGCTTCATCGCGATAGTATTTTGCACGTGTTTTGAAGACGTGGCACAATTTGTGGGTGGATTTACACGGATAACCAGTTTTTAGGGTTCCGTAGCCAAACGGCAGAAAACGAAGCCCTTATATGTTTGCCAGGAAATCTGACCGTCCATTCGTATGTCACAGCCATTTTATTTGAAAACTGTTAGGACTACCCAGTTACAACTGGTAGGAAGATGTACTCTATAATGCGCTTTACGATTTTTATACAAATGTTTAAAAATTTATTGAGGATTTTACTTGCGGGGAATATATTGAGGTTCCTTAAGCTATTTTTTTTCAAAGTCTATCTTTAAAATGATACACACTTGCACTTCCAAAATGATAAATAAAAGTACATATTTGTCTCCTTTTTCTAATTTTATAATTAAAAAGTAAAAAGTGTAAAAGAAATGCGATCATCAACGAATATTTTCAACGAAAAAATACGGATTTTTAACCTATATCTGAAAAAAATAACGTTTTAAGGATACGGTAGGGTAGGATAGTGTAAGATATAGGTTATATTAAAAAGTTGTATTTTTAAGATTTTTTTGTCAACCTTTTTTTTATGTCCCACTGCTGGGCACAGGTCTCTTTCTCACAAGTGAAAGGGATTTAGGCCATAGTCCACCACGCTGGCCAAGTGCGGATTGGTGGACGTCATGCTTTCGAGAAATAATTATGAATTTCTCTCAGGCATGCACGGCGATGGAGAACATCGTAATCAATTAAATATCACGATATTTTCCATCACCGTGGAGCAGCGATAAATGCGCACATTACAAATTTCTTTGTCAGAGGTGCGCGCCGAGGATTTGAACCCGGGATCGGTCGAGTATAAGACCGCGGCTTTTACCACTCGGCCATCGCTGCTCACTCGGCCATCGCTGCTTAAGATATTGTGTAAAAATCCGTAGTGTCGTCGATGTCTCGGTTTCGGACAGAAAGTCAACACGAATGCTGTGCGAAACTTTGTATTTTCATAAACTGCTTCTTAGTATAACTTTGTTATTTACACAATCTTTATAAAAATGAATTACTTTTTTACTGGCGATATTATTGTTAGGCGATTACTACTAAGTACGGAACCCTACAATACATGAGCGAGTTCGATTCGCACTTGGATCAATTTTAACTAAAATCTTATACACAAAAAAAAACGTCATATTATTATTATAGTCCGCATCACTTTTTTAACTTTCGTATAAACGCACCTCAACGTGTGAATTTTTGAGTAGAATGAGGTTTTTTGATGTAAATAACTTGAGATGAGAAATTTCGTTTGCAATATATTCTCTCTTACACGGCTTTAGTAAAATGTTGTAACCATGGTGTATAAGTTACATACTGAAATAGGTAGGTAGGTATGTAGTGTAATCTATACAAATAAATAAAATTGAAGTGTCTGTTTGTAATATTAAAATAACCGCTTTTTAATACATCCATGAATGTATATTTGCTACTTATACCAAAATAACATTTTTAACAATTTTTGTCTGTCTGTCTGTCTGTTTGTTCCGGCTAATCTCTAAAACGGCTGGAACGATTTTGACGGGACTTTCACTGGCAGTTAGCTGATATAATGAGGTGTAACATAAGTCACTTTTATTTTAGAAAAAAAACCTACAACTAAAGTCCACGCGGATAAAGTCGCGGGCAGTCGTTAGTAATATCTTAAAAAAAAAGTATCTTTTGGACAATTCACATAACACCATCTGATTTCAAACTAAGCAGAGCTTGTACTATGGTAATCAGGAAGCTGATAAACATACTTATATAATTCTAAATACATACTTAAATAGATAAATTAACACCCAGATACAGAAAAAATAGTGATGTTCATCACACAAATACCACAATATGTATGTATATCACATAAAGGTTTTCTTTTACATACAATAGTAAAGCCAAGGGCTCAGTTTCATTGAGTTTATGAAACCTAATGCATATGTTAGAAGTTGTACAGGAAAATGCTGTCTTGTACCAGTTTTTTCTCAATTTTTTGCAGTGGGATAACTGCCAAGTACTAATCTCCTCGGGACTGTGGCCAAGTCGCTGACGGTTTAACGAGTGCTACTATTGAACAAAGCCGGGACATACGGCTTAACATGTCCTCTGAAGCACGGAAATGCGCATGAAATTTGCCACTACCTGTCACCCATCTTACACCCGACCGCGCCCGTTTCGCTCAGCGTCGTAGATCGTTTGCATTCTGCGCCAGCCGCTGGGCCATACGCGCTTCTTGGATATCTTATGGCACTAAAATAGGTCACAGTAATATGTATTCGCGGGATATTCATGAGATGCGCCGATCCACATATGGATATAACTTACACCACAATAACGCAATACATACCCGGTAATTTCTCCTGGGATCACTGTAGGGTTTGTTTTGGCTTGTATTAAATACATTGTAGTATGTATTTGTTTCAGATCTTAGTTGCTAATGGGTAAACTAATATTATAACAGAGCTAATTTCCTCTATAAAACTCAAACAAACTAACGGGTCATGTCTGATTCGACGTAGCATTAAACATTTAATTTTTAAACGTTACACACTCATAGCCCAAGAGTAAGGTAATTAATACCCTGTGTCGTGGGTACCAAGTGGTAACCAAGGGTACGGATCGAGGTACAGAACCCTTTAAAAGAAAATATACAAGGCTTCATAGAAATGTGTGTTCTTTACGTTAACAAAATATCATGCAATCTAACAAAAAGATATCTCAAGTCGTATGGGGTCATCCAGAAATTACGTCACACCTTAAGAAGGGCGGGGTATCACCAGAATGTGACATTATGTGACAAGGGGCAGGGGGTCAAAAGCTTTGTGATATCACATATTAAAATTTAAAATACTCAAACGCGAAATTTATATGTGAATGAAAAACTTTCAATATTTACCATCTCGATCTATTTTTATTAATACTTTAGCATTCTGACAATGAAAATAAACTATTTTATTTTGATTATTTTTAAATACATGCATAAAATTAGAAAATGTGTGACGTCACATCAGGGGAGGGGGTTCTAAAAATGTGACAACCTGTGACAAGGACGGGGGGTGGGGTTAAAAAGTTCTAAAATTCGTGTGACGTAATTTATGGATGGCCCATATGACTTTGAAGGTAGAATCTAAAATGGATTTATGCTCGTTATAACGTCTCAAAAAAAATCGTATAGGTATATGTATAGATATATGTTTAATAATATATATCTGTTTAATGTTTAATATTATGTTTAATGTTTGACGACCCGCGTGGCACAATGGTTACCATACCGGACTGCCAATCGAGGGATCCCGGATTCGATTCCCGGCGAAGCAGAAATAAAATGATGAGTTTAAATTTCTGTTCTCGGTCTGGGTGTTTGTGTTTCTGTCTTTGTGTGTCCATGTCACCCACGACACAGGGTATAACTACCCTATTGTGGGGCTCTGAGTGTGAATCGTGAAATAAAATAGTTTCATTCAATTTGTGAAATATTATTTGAATATTACCAGAACTTTATTGTTTTCCTTTTGGAGAAGGGAACAGAAGAATTCCAAGAGCCAGTTCGTGAATTTGGAATTTTTTATTTTTTAATTATTCTTAGAATAACTATTCCACATGCTCAAAGTTATTATTGTCGTGAGTGCTTACAGAGGAATTGTAATATGTTTTTTAAAGGTCAGTTTTAGGAAAGTCTATCAATTCCATTGTTAGATGTTTGGGATGCAAAAAGTTTCATAAAAAATAATATGATACTTTAAGTTTAGTTATTAACAGTTAAAGTTATTTATGATTTTATTTCGCATTAAACTTATCAAACTGAGGTAAATATATGTAGGCATAGTAATAATTGTCATAAAACAATTTAACCGCTTATACATATAATGCATATAATACCATAACTTTCCTCTTGTTAAATCGGAAGTGAAATGGATATTGAACTGTCACAAACTCATCTCTCGTAACCTGCTCGTAACCCTCGTTTTCGGTATGTGACGGTCAGCGATGTCGAAAAAAAAAACATTTAAAAAAAAATTGTGGCATCGCAAACTCCGTGCATATTGCCAGCTTTAAATATAGTTTTTGCATCTTTTCGCCAGTTTCGTTTAGTAGTTTTCAAAGCTGGACGGAGTAGGTAATAGGTATAAACAGTATTTCGTACTGACAACTTACTGTGAGTAAAGTCTGTCAGATGTGCAAGTAAAATGATGTACACTTTACTAAAACGTGTCTAATGGACTCTTGGAGGCAACCGGAAAAAACATGTTTCCGCACTGGTATTTTGTTTCACTACACTCGCGCACTGTAATTAACAATTGAACAAAATGCCGTCATCTGATACATCTCAATAAATATACTTATCTCATCAGCCTTTATCAGATGCTGAATGAAGACCTCTCTCAAGACCCGTCACTAAATCCTATAAATATAAAAAATAAAAACCACCAATATTATGAAACAAGCGCAGAACGTAATTATTTTTGGGTTGGGTGGAAAGGTGCAGTTGTCGGCCAGACTTACGTGAGGCTTTCGGACAAGCAACACAAATCAAATTCATATTCTTTTTTTACATGAACATGGGTAGGAAATGATTACAAAATTGGTACATGGATCTGCCAAGTTCTGCCTGTTGAGACATGCAAACGCAACGCAACCAAAGGCAAGATTTTAGGCTTGCTCGAGGTTGTGCATAGTCCACGAGCTGCAGAGATCTCTAAAAACCTCGTTGCCTGCATGCTCGTATTATTTTGCTCTATTCCATTCGAATAAAATACGCTAAGTCTGTAGCTTCTAGATTAATAATAGAGCCACGGTATCCCCCTGGCTGATCGTAAGAGGCGACTAAAAGGGACTTCCAGAGTTGCGGGCGATGAGAGTGGGAGCTCGATCCGTCCAACCAGCAGCCAGTGCAAGAAAGCACATTTGCTCTTCCGAAGATGGGCCCGTATGGGGCGCCGGATGTGGAGAACACCGGTGCGTTTCACTGGAGATCCCGGAGTCCTCCTCAAGCGCAGAGGCAGGCCACCGAGGGCGTTTTAGTTCGGTATAAATCCCACATAACCCGGTATCATCTTCCAAGGTGTTGGGTACCTTTTGATTCTTTTCCCCCGATACAAAAAAGGTGTGGGAACAAAATCTTATCACACTCACACAGACGCTAATACACGCGCACTTTATATAAGTACTTTATCCTACACAATATTCTTTATCGCCCTAAGATTCATCCTACATCAAAGCGCACACTACAAGAGACTTCCCAAAATCCACTTTGGCTGGATCTGGGTCAGTTTCTAACCAATACTGCGTCCAGCGAATCAATACCTTCAGTGACGTCGTATTAATACGTGAATAAATTGGTTTATGCATTAATATTATATGACCAAACAAACAATAAAATAATACGCTTTATGTAGTTGCAGAACAATACATTTTTGGGCTCTACCCTTATAAACAGCGGTGCGTCAAGTTCACATTAGGTCGGTCGCTGCATCATAATATAGAGGCTGTCAACCTCATGACTATAAGTCAAAGTTCTGCATAGAATATCCTAAGTGTGCCCCCACACAGAGATGTGTAGTGGTATTTCCCATGATAAACTATTATTCGTTCTACCATCAGTGGTATTTTTATATGGAATCTTCTCAAGTACCATTATCCATTAAGTAAAACAGCCTTTATTTTATTTTCGTAGGATAGACAGTAACTGAAAGCTAGAACAATATGCGAGTAAAGAGCAGCAGTAGGAAGGAATACGAAGCGCCTAAGTCAAATGGGCGCGGTCGGGAGTGAAATAGGTGACCACTGGTGGCAAAAAATTCCATGCGCATTTACGGGCTTCGGAGGATACAGCGGGTTAGCTACTAACCCGCATTGGAGCAGCAAGTTGAAGTAAAATAGAGCTATTCCAGGTCTCCCCAATAGAGAAACCCGTGCCCAGCAGTGCGACGTAAAAATGGTTGCAACCAGGGAGGAATTACATTGTTTTCAAAGGAATTATTACATTGATGGTAATTCGTAGGAACGTTTTTCGCTTCTTCACAATTTAGTAATTCAGAAAACTTTATAAGTTACAGTAACTGACAGCTGACAACGTATTTCCTAGAATAGTTTTCAAGGAAAAAGAAGCAGGTTTCTGGCACTCCCGTCACGTACAGACATACAAATCCAAACGACAAATTGAAAACGTCACGGCAACCCGTGCGGATTCCTTTTGAGTTTACTGCTAAGAAAAGTGCGACTATGAAATAAACTTAAAGGTCAACTTGAGGAAACTAAAAGGTAAATTTGAGGAACACGTTGATTACTTTTACTCATCTTTGTCATTTCTATTTCTGCCGCCTAGAAAAAAAACATGTTTTGTCCTCTCGATCGCTCGCTTAATGCACAGTAAATGGCTATGTCTTAGGGCAAGGCAGTTGAAAGCTTGTTTCTTAGAACAGTTTGTAAGGAAAGAGAAGCAGGCGTCTAGTACTCCCATCACGTACGGACGTACAAATGCAAACGACAAATCGAATATGTCACGGCAACCCGTTCGGATTCATTTTGAGTAGTGAAAGAAGTTGAAAAATTGTAAATTTGAGGAATATGTAGGTCGCTTATGCTCATGCGGATCTTTGTCATTTCTGACCTGCCGTGTAGAAAAAAATGTTTGTCCTATCGATCGTTCGCTTAATAAAGCCTGTGATGAAGGCTAACAGTTATAGTAACTGAGTCTTATGGCAATCATAGACAATACACACTGTTCACATTTTACACCCACTTTGTATCTATAAAATTAAAGAATTTATTGTCAGTATAGTTTTTCAACAACATTTTTAGGCCCAGAGGATTTACAATCAGTTAAAGAAGAGTTCTCGATTTTTCTTAAAATATTATGTATGACATGTGCTAATATGTTTCGTACTTGTACGTATTCTCTATTATTTCCACTTGATTCCTAGAATAGTTTGCAAGGAAAGAGAAGCAGGCGTCAAGTACTCCCATCACGTACGGATGTACAAATCCAAACGACAAATCGAATATGTCACGGTAACTCGTGCGGATATTCGTTTTGACTTGACTGCGAAGAAATTATAGTGTTAGGTACCTTTCTATATCCACGAAAGAAGCTGTAAAGGGCAGTTATGAGGACTTTAACGATTGTCTCAGCTCGATTGCAAACACAATTTTTAATTGCCGATTTTGCCGCCCATAGAAATAAGTAGTATGTTCTCTTCTTACGATTGCTTGCTGACTGACTTTGAGTAAAAACAAAAGCAATGGTTTGAGATGGGGCGGTAGTGTTCTGTGACATACGAGTACTTTGAGGTAAGTTAGACTAAAATTGTATTTCATATACTTGAATAACTTTAAATTATCATCATTTTCCCATATTTTTTATTATTTTTTACTATTGGAAAAAACTCTCATGCAGGGTTAAATCTACGTTTTAACACGGTAAGCTTCCAAAAATTTGAGTTGACCTTCCTATTTTGCGCAGAGCAATTCTGACGCTTTCAGTATTGTGTAAACTTAACGTCAGGCGTTCATTCGATTCTCGGTACAGTTCGTAATCTGAATGCAGAGTTTACGGTTGTACTGTTAAATCGTAGTGTAGAAACCAATAACCTATGCATGCCCTAATAAGGCATCTCGCTGCCAATTGTTTTCAAACCGCTCGTAATGACTCCACAAGGTTTAACGATATCTATCGATAAAAATGATCAATGCTTATTTCTTTTGAACACTTCTTTGATTTTCTTAATTATAATGAATTTTTTTTATGATTTTAATTTAAAGCATTTTCGATGAATTGTTATATTTAATATTGACGTGCCGTTACTGACATTTGTGTTTCCTTCCTTTTATTTTATAATACATATTCATTATTGTTACTATTACTTTAAACATTTGATATGGATTGCGTTATTGTCCGAAATAAATGATTTTATTATTATTATGAAATTTTACCTATTTGAAACCTCCATGCACTATACTTACGTACTCAATACTTACTAATTGCGAATTTCAGATTCTGTATGGCAATATTCACACTGTTAGTATTATGTAAAATCAGCGTCAGGCGTTTATTCGATTCTCGGCGCAGCGCGTGATCTGAATACTGAAGATGGTTGTGTAATCCAGTCAGTAGATGCTCTTGATTGGCATTAGAAGTGTAAACGTACTCATATTATTACATATATATATATGAATAGTCTGAATAACAATTCATCTGTCACTATTTGTTTTATATTTTTTATTTGTCAGTAACATAAAAACTCTTCGAGATGATAAAGAAACTCAATCTTCAGGACAACTACTGCGGGGTCCACTAGTTATATATATATATATATATATATATATATATATATATATATATGTGTGTGTGTTGTTTGAACGACTGCCCGTACAGTCGTTTCCCAAACAGCATAGCGTATCGTATCTATAGGCACGATAGATATGGGCAGTCGCTTAAACACGCACAGGCACAGGCATGACAACCTCACTTATCGAGAGATTTCCTTTTGCCAAAAAATAAAGAAATGCATATTACAATGTTTCTACAAAACCCACCGCTGAAATATATTTGGGAAAGAATAGAAAATTACTTTAAATATCGAGTGACGATGCCGCAAGTAGGGGTAAATAATTTAGAACATGCTCATAATCACAGTCTTATATTTATTTATTTAAATATAAGTCTGTGCTCAAACTCGAGGCCGGATTAAACGACCGAATATTAACTAGTACAATATTCCATTGTTTAAACAGATTTACGGGTCGCAGTTAAATAGACTAAGTTCCGTGAATTATGATTCAAGTTAACATTACTAGCTCGTTCGACGTTAGACCTATTTCGATTAATATGTCGAATATGCGAATATTCCTTTTGAATTTAGAAGTTCATAGAACAGTTATCTGGGAGTTTTGGCGGGAAGTCGAAAAATACATATTGTGCTCTTGTTTTATTTTCATTTTCTTTGTGTATTTTTGAGTTATATCGGATAAAGTTTGTTATATGCTACCACCGCATCTAGTATATCGCTCATCGCCGATCGCTCGTCGCGCATCGCGGGAGGCGACCTCGGAATATTTTGATTTATTAAGTACATACGTACCCATAGAATAACCTGGTGTCTCTAGTCGAAAGCCGGATTCAAATTCTGGCATGTACTCCTGACTTGTAAATTTGTAAGTCCCTCACTCAGGCGCAGTTGCAGCCTACGATTTGGGGCCAACCACAGAACATTATTAAGAGAGGTAGAACGGCAATAATGCGCCGTTCGTATGAAGACTGGTGTCGACGATCAAGCCCCGCCTTTCACCTCCATTAATCTGTACCTACTTAAATAAATACGAAGCTTACGCACATATTAGCAATTTCAAATCTAGCCAATCTTAGCGCCGCACAATCACGCAATTTCAAATGAACGAATCACACCCAAGCACGCACACAAGCACACATATCGTAGCACGATCGCGTGTTTCTGTAGAGATTTTGGAATTTTAAGCGTTTGCTCAAAATTCCTTGGCACGTCTGCCCCGCCCACATTTCCATTCTACTCTTTTAATATGTTCTGTGGGGCCAACCAAGAAATTTGGGGCAAAAGGTGTCCTGAATTGGCTTGTTTCGCTTTCCATCTACGCATGACTGATGGATTTGGAGGGGGGAGGGGGAGGGTGATGTCCCCCCCACCCGGGACGGCGCCAGGCGCGGCCGGTTGCACACAACAATATTACAAACTACTCGGAATTAGATAAAGACATGAAATTATTGTATTGCCACCGATTCTTGATAAATGTTCAAAGTCCGTTGAAAGCGGGTCAACATCGAGTCCAAAGGAGAGTTACAAACAAACTCACAAAACAAACAAACTCACAAAACTATCTACAGGTGAAGCTAATAAAAGCGTGTTAAAAAAGGCTTGTACTCATAGATGTCCATGGGCTGCAGCGACAACTTCACACCAAGAAGACAGCATGCTTTTTTACTATAGGATAAAAAATACATCACTATTCCATTCCACAGACAATTCCAATTACCTTTTCTCAAATAACCCTCACTCACAGCGCTCATTAAAAATATTCATGAAATTCAGCAAAAAATCCCCATTTGCCAACAGTTTCTTACGATATACTCATTCAGAATTGAGATTCTGTTCCCATTTTTGTTTGCCAATAAATTACAAAGTTTCTGTTCAGACGAGGAAACTCCTTGAATAACATTAATTCTAACGAACCTCCAATCTCCGTAATAATCAGTGCTTTTTGTTCTATCGTTTCACTATAAAAGTATAACGAGAGAAAAATATTCGGGTTCCGAAATTCTCCGGTACACTATTATGTACTAACAACGGGTTGCACTCCGGTAGTGCCGGCAGAAGTGATACTTGAACATTAACGTTGTGCATTTTTGATATTTTGGAATGGTTAGGGAATAATTTCGCACGAATTGCTTTTATTATCAGTATTATTTTTCATCTACTCTTTTTCTTTCACTATTTCTTCGTCACTTTTTTCATTAATAGATGCATTTTGTTCAATGATCATATTTTAAATACTTACTTGATATTTATAAACGAATTTTAAAAGTATAGATAGTCGAGCCGTCATCAGCTGTCACCCCTCCGTCTTACGAATATTCGATGAGGCCACGTGTCCTGATGCGAGTTTAACATTTTTTACCCATCCCAAAAAAGTGCACAACGCCGCTTAAGAAGTTAGAAGACACTCATAGTCCCACAGTAGGATAGATATACCCTGTGTCGTGGGTACCATTGACATACACAGAGACAGATACACAAACACCCAGACCGAGAACTGAAATTTAAACTTAAAATTAATAGGCAGTGACGTTAATACTCAGTTCATTTGATATTTGACCATAACAATATTTAACCAGCCGAAATAGAGTAGTTAACGTTACCGTTAGTTATGACGTCATTACAACCACAGCGTATAAAAAAGTAATACAAATATTGCTTAACCGATTATTTGAAGAGTTTGGGTTTGGCTGCAACCCTTTTTGCGTCCCACTGTTGGGCACGGGTCTCTTCCCATTATTGGGGATGGCCTGGAGCTTACTCCATCACGCTGCTCCATTGCGGGTTGGTGGAGATGCGGGTTAGTGGCCAAACTACTGTCACATGTTTTCAAACCGCCCATAACGCCTCCGACAAGGTTAAACGACTGTTATCTATCGAAAACAACCGGGACTGACGGCTTAATGTGCCCTCCGAAGCACGGAAACGCGCATGAAATTTTTTGCCACTAGCGGTCACCCTTCTCACACTCGACCGCGCCCGTTTTTCCTAGTTGCATAGATCGTTTGCGTTCTACGCTAACGGCAAGGCCATGCGCGCTTCAGTTTGGGTTTAGTTATCGTTATAGTTACATGGTGCAACACACTCTAACCAGATATAAACGTAAAAGTTATCTCACAATATTAGCTTATGTTTTGTTTCTATATACAAATTATTCGTTTTTAAATTGAAATACAGAAGCAGACGAGTAAGCAGTCCATATATCATAAAGTGATAGAAGAAAATCAGAATCTTACTTGACGTCGTCGAACGCAGATCATTCGTCGATCTGAAGAAGCCATTCGTCGATCGCTTACAATAGGACTTCCGACTTTATGTTCCTTGTTAGAATATTCATCATTTTTAAAACTTTGATAACTTTGAATAAACATTTCTGAGTTTCATAGGCCTTGAGATGTACTTTGAAAAGTTTGCACGCATTATGTTGCAATGAAGAAGTTGTAAATGATAAATGTTTATTGTATAACAGTCTGAATTAAACTTATTTTCTGAATCACCTCAAGTTACTACAATTATTTTGTAGAAGTAGCAGATGAGTAAGAAGGTTACTTGGTGGTCGCTGCAGCCCATAGGCATATACACTAACGGCCGTATTCAAGAAGCATACTTGCTGTAAGCTGGCAACGCTATGCAAAGAGCGCTATTTGACTTGCGTTCGTTATGTCAAGCCATCGACTCGTGTCGATTTTGACAAACGCATAGTAGTGGCACAATATAGATATAAGTAGTACGTAAGTACATTATTCTTAGTCTAAGGATATAAGTATACAGTAGAGTAACTTCATACTATCGGCCGAATTGACACACGCACAAAGACAACTGTCATTTACACGGCCGCTTAGTAATCTTAAGTAAGGTTAAGGTTAATCTTAAGGCCGCTTAGTAATCTTAAGTAAGGTACGCAGGGCCACATTGCGCTATGGACTGAAAATCGAGTTTCATAAATTTATCTTTTGGAACGAAGTTCCTTGGGCTGAGTTACGCTACTATCTAGAAAGGCAGGCGCTCCTTGTATTGTGGTAGTGGGCTTCACTCAAGTATCGTGTATGAATTCGTTTAGTGACACTATGCGTTGGCGAACACTATGAGACCTCATAGTATTGTTCAAGAATACGGGTGTAGCCTTAAGTAAGGTAGATCAGGCAGGGGATAACATTGCTCTATTTCTGATCCCGAAGCTACAGTGACTTGGCTTGTTGACTGACTCTCTTTTTTTACCGCCTTCATTAATCTCCCACTACCTTAAGTTTGACTGATAGAGAATGCTTTGAGCTTTAAGTCCGCCATCTCTCCGATACTTTAGTACGGTGGAAATTTTAAATAAAAAAAAGTGTTCATAGTTATTTTTGATATAATTAATTTTAATCAATTTTCTTTCATCACCTCACTCTTGTATATAAATAAATATAATAATAATATTATTAAATATATATATATATATATATATATACAATATTTATATGTTTATAAATTATATTTGATTAAAATATGTCTCATGGAGTTATCAGATCGGTGAAGGTCGATCTTCCACGTCTCCTCTACTATCTTACCAATTTTCGATCAGGCCACGTGGTCCCAAAAGAAGTATACAATGCCGCTAAAGAAAATTTCACTTCAAAAAATAAATAAAATTGAACGAGCAACTCCTATTTTATCGAAAGTTTGGAATATTAGTATCGTACCTCTTTACAACCACATTAGGCACAATTATCGTTAGTCATGATTATTGAAATGTACGAGCCAGGGCAATAATTCAACGCTAATCTAAGTCAAGACAGCAATATGACGTCGCAATTACTATTAACATTAATTAGTAGCTGCAGAGAATATAATTAGGTCAATCGAATTAACTGAATAATATTAACGCCTGACACACATGACATATGTATCCCTAACAAATGATTCGCCCGCGGCTTCATTCATTTATTTTTTCTATAACGGCGTCGCAAACTGTGTGTATATTGCCAGCGTGAAGTATAATTTTTGTATCACTTAGTAGTCATAGAAAAAATCAGTAAGTCGTCAGTAATCAGTCGGATGTTCAAGTAACGCGATGCCTACTTTACCATAACGTGTCTGACGGAGTTTGGAGGCAAGCTGAAAAAACATGTTTTCACACTGTTATTTTATATCACAACACTCGTGCACTGTCACCTTGAGAGAGGATACCGGGTTATGTGGGATTTGATCGCACTAAAACCCTCTCGGTGGCGTGCCTCTGCGCTTGGGAAGGACTCCGGGATCTCCAGTGGAACTCACCGGTGACCTCCACACGTGGCGCCCAGAATGGGCCCATCTTCGGAAGAGCAGATATGCTCTCCTGCACCTTCCGACGCTTACGGTGGCATGCGGCATGCGGCCACGCACACACCAAGTCCTTCCCGGAGCTGCTGGCTTAACCTATATCTAACAAAATGTGATAGCATAACTAACTCAAAAATACACCAAGAAAATGAAAATAAAACAAGAGCATAAAATGTCCTTTCCAAAATCCCGCAAAAACTCCGCCCGCGGCTTCGACCGCATGGAATTTTTATTTACATCAGGACCCTATTATACCAGTTTTCATACTGCTAATTCCACAAATGATAAAATTGCTATACACCCTCGCTCTCCATTTCACTCCTTTAGGGGGAGAATTTTGTCTATTTAACTTACATAGATAAGTTTTAATTGTAATCAAGAACTTATATCGTACGTATTTAAATACTTATGAGTCCGGAAATGAAAAAAATCCATATAGACTTCACCCTCCTATGTCGACTTTTTAGGGGTTGAATATTTAAAAATCCTCTCTTAGTGCTCACTTAAATCATGAAAGGAACTCACTCCTAGACCAAATTTCAAGTTTCTAGATACAGTAGTTTAAAAGGGGACTTCCGGGGTTGCAGACGGGGAGAGTGGGAGTTCGATCCGTCCAGCCAGCAGGGCGGTGTGTGCGTGACCGCATGCCGCCGTAAACATCGGAAGGTGCAGGAGATCACATCTGCTCTCCGAAGATGGGCCCATTCTGGGCTCCGCGTATGGAGGACACCGGAGCGTTCCATCGGAGATCCCAAGCGCAGAGGCAAGCCACCGAGGAGGTTTTAATGCGGTCAAATCCCACATAACCCGGTATCCTCTCCCAAGTTGCCGGGTACCTTTTGAAGGTTTCCCCCCGACACCAAAAAAAAAAGGTAAAAGTAGTTTCGGCTGTGCGTTGATGTCAGTCAGTGATGCCAGCCAGTGTGCAAACAAAATTTAAAAAAAAAAACCTTAGAAACTGTCCCTCTTTTTGACGTGAAAAGGTCTTATAAATCAATGAATGCGGGCTGCACGTACGAAAAAGGATGACTCATTGTAACGTTACGCTGATTGTAACGTGTGATTGTTACGTTACGTAAAGTTACGTTACGTTACAATCAGCGTACGATATATACGAGCAGTGATGGCCGAGTGGTAAAAAACCGCGGTCTTCGACGCGACCAATCCCAGGTTCAAGTCCTCAGCTCGCACCTCTGACAAAGAAATTTGTAATGTGCGAATTTATCGCTGCTCCACGGTGATGGAAAATATCGTGATATTTCATTGATTACGATGTTCTCCATCGCCTTGCATGCCTGAGAGAAATTCATAATTTCTCGAAAGCATGACGTCCACCAATCCGCACATGGCCAGCGTGGTGGACTATGGCCTAAATCCCTCTCAATTGTGTGTGAAGGAGACCTGTGCCCAGCAGTAGGAAAAAAAAAGTTGAAAAAAGGAAAAAAAAGGTTGAAAAAAACATAGGGTCTTCTATTAGGGCCTTATAGAAGACTCTGTGTTAAAATAAAAAAATAAAAATAACGCAACGCACTCACAGCTTCACTGATTTTCTGTTTCATGGGAACCATGTACACCACGTATAATATCTGTGATGGGCACGAACAAAACACACAAACACCAAGAACAGAAATGTTAATCCATCATTTCTGCATAGCTGGGGGTCAAACCCGGGACCCTTCGTACGACAGTTTGGCATGGTTACCATTGCGCCACACGGGTCTTCTCGCTCCACCACGCTGCTCCAGTGCTCGTTTGTGGAGATATAGCCATCCCGCTGTGATGTCTTCTAATCGTCCAATAGGCCTCCAGCAAGTTTTAATGATTGCAGTCTATTTATCCTCCTCCTGCGTGCCTAAAATATGTATGTATTAAGTAACCACTCGCATAATCTGTGGTGTAACTGGCCATCGCACTTTAATTTCTGATTTGGATTACTGTCTCCGTTACCGAACTAATTTAAAACTACCCTCTCTTAGTGTGATTATAGTCAACATGTTATATATTTAATGATGTATTCTTGTTACTTATTACTTTTTATAAACGTCTGTAAGTACGCTCAATGATAATATCATTACTATTAATGTGTTTCTCAATACGTAATTTGTAAATCTTATGAGGAATAAATGATCTTTAACCGTATGTATAAAATTTGCCACTAAGAGTGACCGCTAGTGGATTACAGCCAACCGCGCCTATTATGCTTAGCTGAATTATATGCGTTCTTACTAGCTGTGCCCTGCGGTTTTAGCCGCGTTAGAGATGATGATTAGTATAAAGTGAAGTCCCTTCTGAAGTGCCGCTGGCTTTTTTGTAGGACTATTTAAGATAAACATTACCATCATACATTACTTATGTGTAACTCAGCGGTTTTGGCAGCGCACGCAAGAATAGCTCGCAGATGGTAGATTTTTTCCTACTTACTTGATACTTATCGTCATATTATAAATTGTAGCCTATGTGTTATTCTGATGTATAAGCTACATTATTGTAAAGTTTTATTAAAATCCATTCAGTAGCTTTTACGTGAAAGTAACAAACATTCATACTTACAAACTTTCGCGTTTATAATATTAGTAGAATAGTGGCTAAAATCATTTATAATACTAAAACACAAAAAATAAGGGTCAATAAACGAAATTACCTATAGTACCTATTACAGAAGCAACTGAACGCAAAATTGGACATTATTCCTAATGTCCTTAAGGACGTATATTCGCCATTTATTAAACATAACTATCCAATGTCTCTTTCCGTTGAGTGTTAGAAATCCTATCCAGTCTTAATACATCCAGGTTGATGTTAATTAAACGAGAAACGCGAGTGTTGTAGCGCTCAAGTTTCAGAGTTCGGTGATTTACACGCGGCTCCGGGACTATAAATTCCGCAAAATTCTATGTAAGTGTCATTATGCTGCCATCTGTTGAGTAATAAATTATAATTAAATTACTCTTACAAAGATTTTGCATTATTTCAATACAATAGAACAACCCTCTCAAGTGTCCCCATAGAAATCAAAAAAGGAGTGTCCCTTACCCTCCCAAAGGTAAGTAGTTCTTTACACTTCATCCATTTGGCTGCAACCTTTTTTGCGTCCCACTGCTGGGCACGGGTCTCTCCCCATTATTGGGGAAGCCTAGCGCTTACTCCACCACGCTGCTCCAATGCGGGTTGGTGGAGGTGGTACTTCATCAATTTATCAGCCTTTTATAGACTACTTACTACTAGATTATTTATGTCCAACACATAGGCCTCCGCTAATATTTGCCACTCCATCCGGTCCTGTTGAATTTTGAATTTTTGGCAGATTTTGAGAGATATGTTGGCAACCTTCGTTTACTACTGGCTACCAAGCATAGCTCTCTCCATCGCTCGCTGAGCGACCATGAACTTACGAGTAAAGAAAAGGCTAACTGTAAAAGATCATGTCACAGCGCCGTAGGTCACCACTGGCAACACACTGCTCGAAAACTTTCGACTTCACTGAGATAAAAGAAAAAAAATGGCGAAACCTTCGAAAAACAAGTATAAAGAAGTGCAAAGATATTGAATGTCTCTATACAGTAATTATTTAGTAGACGAATACACTAATGCCTAAAATCTTTTTTTTTTCAACCTTTTTATATCTCACTGCTGGGCATAGGTCTCTAACAACTGAGAGGGATTCAGGCCATAGTCCACCACGCTGGCCTAGTGCGGATTGGTGTACGTCATACCTTCGACAAATTATGAAATTCTCTCAGGCATGCATGGCGCTGGAAAATATCGTAACCAATTAAATATCACAATATTTTCCATCACATTGGAGCAGCGATGAAATGCGCACATTACAAATTTCTTTTGTCAGAGGTGCGCGCTGCGGATTTGAACCCGGCACCTCCCGCGTCAGAGACCGCAGTCCTTAACACTCGGCCATGCTGCTCAGTGGTAGAATGCTTGCCTGTCCAAAAACTTAAGCAGTAAAAATTAAGTCGGAGGTTTGAAAACATCCGACAGCGGGTTGGCCACTTACCCGAATCTCCACTAACGCGAATTGGAGCAGCGTGGTGAAGTACGCTCCAGGCCTCCAATAATGGGGAGAGACACAAAAAGGGTTGCAACCACCCATTAAAACGTTCAAATTGAACGCAATGTTGAATCCCCTTAATAGCCCAACGCTGATTTTGATACGCGAATTAATTAGATTTCATTAGGTTTCTTAAAGATAGAGATAGAAGCGCGCATGGCCCGGTGGTTAGCGTAGAACGCAAACGATCTATGCAACTAAGCCAAACGGGCGCGGTCGGGTGTGAGATGGGTGACCGCTAGTGGCAAAAATTTCATGCGCGTTTCCGTGCTTCGGAGGGCACGTTAAGTCGTCGGTCCCGGTTGTTGTCGATAGATAACAGTCGTTAAACCTTGTCGGAGGCCTTATGGGCGGTTTGAAAACATCCGACAGCGGGTTGGCCACTAACCCGCATCTCCACCAACCCGCATTGGAGCAGCGTGGTGGAGTAAGCTCCAGGCCTCCCCAATAATGGGGAGAGACCCGTGCCCAGCAGTGGGACGCAAAAAGGGTTGCAGCCAGGTTTCTTAAAGAGCTTCATGGTGTAGTCTACTGAAACTGTCAGGGCTGGAAGGTTGTCCCACGGCTATACTTCTCTGATCCTAAATGGATTTAATAAGTAAGGTCAATACTTGAGAACCTCATTTTATTTTAATCAGATTTCAAAAACTGTATAAATAAAAATCATCAATAGAGCCGGTGATTGGTTCCGACGTAATAACGAAATCTAATAGAGCTCAAAATCAAAGAAATGAAGGTAGTCGTTAATTATAATGATACTTGGAACGGTTTTCCATCCCGCGACAATCAGCAAATTTTAATGAACTCTCGTTAATTGAACTGAATTTTTTTCTAATAACCTGATCTTTATTGGTAATTTTTTGGGAAAGAAAAATTTGCGATTTAAGTTGAATTTTTCTAGCTGCAGATGGAAATTATTTTTTATAATATTAATCAGATAGTAAAAAATGTGACGAAGTAGGGTCGAATGCCTATAAAAGCGAGGCCTCCTCTAAGGAGCGACCATCGACCATTCTTAGAGTGAAGGTAATAGGGGCAGTAACTCAGCCCGTTTGCGTACTGAAATTCCGTATTTTTGCTTACTTATTATTTAACTGTAGTTGTATACTGAAAAGTTAATACTGAAATGTTAATTAACCTTTAATCGTTATTTTTGAATTGTAAAAAGATTTTGTGAATTAAATTGTGATAATAATTTTCCGCTTCTGGATTTTATTTCTAAAAGTATAATATTTGAGTAGATACACTTGTAATTGGAGTAAATAAACTTGTACCACAAAATTATTTTGTGCCTGTTGTTTGTAAAACTTCCATATATTTTATGCCGTAGAAGTTTCACCGTTAGTCTCGTGTTTGAAGCAATTCTTACGTCTTTATATAAAATTGTATTTGCCAGCCTCAATTAAATGAGCCAACTATCCGCCTATGCTAAGGGTAGATAAAAGCAAAAAAAATTTACGGAAAAGACTTTTATTTGCACAAATATGGTTGTTTACCACAGTTGTTAATACAATACAATTCAATTTCATTTATTTGCATGATAAGGTTATTAACAGTTGTTACAGGTGGTGAATACAGTACTCTTATCCTAACCCAAAAGGGTATGCTAATTTATAGAGAAAATTGGATATTTTTACACTTAAATAATATTGTTAATGAATTTATGCTACTCATGCAAATACAAAAACATCACTGTGTTCAATTACAGTGATTACTGACGACTTACTGACTTAAATTATTCATAGGTATAGTATATATAATATATAATAGTATAGTTTATATTATAGGTATTTAGTTCGCCATATTTAACTTCTTGAGGTAAGTATAAAAAAGAAAAAAAAACTTAATTTAATGATATACCTATATAGAAATGTACTTTTATAAACATGAAAGATTTCTATCTATTTCAATTTTTATTAGATATATCATCATGTCAATTAATTAACATCTGCTTTGATTTGTTGCTCGTGAAAAAAAAGAACGATTTTTTTATTGCATATCAGGAATACAAAATATTAAATTAATGACTGACATTTTCCCAGTTATCGCTTTTAAATGCTTTTAGAGCTGATAAATAAGGCGGTGGAAATAGCAAGGTTCTTCTTTTCTACTACACCTTTTTCTTTATAACAATACATGTCATTAATGGATTTATAGATATGCTCGATGGCTCGCTAATTTCATATTCGGTTCAAACAAGACATCGGCAAAAATAATGGTATACCTATAAAGTTCGCACATCTCTTCCTGTTCCAAACTACTAAGCCGTCGGTTCATAACACAGAACATATTAAAAGAGGTTAGAATGAAATGTGGGCGGGGCAGACGCGCCAAGGATTTTGAGCAAACGCTCGTATCTCTACAGAAACACGCGATCCACGATGCTACGATATGCGTGCTTGTGTGAGTGCTTGGGTGTGATTCGTTCATATGTAATCGCGTGATTGTGCGGCGCTAAGATTGGCTGGATTTGAAATTGCAAGTATGTGCGTAAGCTTCGTATTTATTTAAGTACAGATGTAATGGAGGTGAAAGGCGGGGCTTGATCGGCGACACTAGTTTTCATACGAACGGCGTATTATTGCCGTTTTACCTCTCTTAATAATGTTCTGTGGTTCATAATTAAGTTCGTAGATGTTCACCCTAATTAGGTTACTCGTCGCGACTTGAGGTTACACGCTGGTTGGTTGGTTATTTTGTATCTCTATAAATTATCTTTTATAATATTATTAGTCCTCCACCAACCCGCATTGGAGCAGCGTGGTGGAGTAAGCTCCAGGCCTTCCCAATAATGGGGAGAGACCCGTGCCCAACAGTGGGACGTAAAAAAGGTTGCAGTCAATATTATTAGTACTGAATAGTACTGATATATCTGATACTAGCGGCCGCCCGCGACTTCGTCCGCGTGGACTTTGATATTAATTCATAGCATGATGTTACATAGCTTCCCAAATAAATGGACTATTCAACACAAAAATATTTTTTAACACGCTTTTATTAACTTGACCTGTATGTATGTATGTATGTATGTATGTAATGGAATCTTTGAACTTCATTTTCACTTACTTCTAGGAGTCTGATTAACTTGAAAATTTGCACAGGGGTCAAGGGTCGATGACAATACAATAATTTCATAACTTTATATCAAAGTCCTAACTAGGATCATCAGGATAAAAAAAAAAATATACGACGGGCGGCTGATAAATTCGTGGCCTAAGGTACTTAATGAAACAAATATAAAGTTTTATATTTTTAACACGTCTAAGCATCTGATTAACTTGAAAATTTACACAGGGATCAAGCGCCGATGACAATGCAATAATATGAAAATAAAAATCCTACTAAAAAATTTAAAATAAATAATGTAGTTTAAAAAAACTAAAAAACACGCTTTTGTGAAAATACGAACTAAAAACTAAAAAAATAAGAACAAAATGTATTTTACTGTACAAAAAAGCGTGGGGTGGTTTTTAAGATACTATTGACACCATGCACCCCACGCTTTTTTATAGTAAAATACATTTTGTCCTTATTTTTTAGTTTTTAGTTCGTATTTTCACAAAAGCGTGTTTTTTAGTTTTTTTAAACTACATTATTTATTTCTATTGAACCCGTAGTTGCTTAGACTAGCGCGTTCAAATAAACCTGATTTAATTGAATCCTGTCGTATTAAGAACGGATATTGCAATATGATCGTAAACAATTATAAAATGAATTTGGATCTATTTGAACATTCATAGTTAGAAGAGTATTTTTTTAACAGAAATGGTTCTAAAAATAGAATATTCATTCGCCCTGTGGATTGGAAATATATCCAAACCGAAGCAAACATGATGTGACCGACAAATATTTGCCGACAGCCAACAGTCCGTGACAAAAAGGTAATATTGTTACTCAACTCGTTTTTCAAATAGCCTTTCCATACTGCTCATGATTTTACTGTCGTTTGAATAAAAAAAAAAGAAATATTCGCGTACTCTACTAAATCAAAATGGATGACTGTAAAGTCAGTTTACGCACGATATATTAATGTGAAAACGTTTTAACAAAACAATGAAAACCACATTAACTTTTCACTTCATAAAACAATAAACGTTACACACTCATAGCCCCACAGTAAGGTAATTAATACCCTGTGTCTTAGGTACCATGGACACATACAAAGACAGGAACACAAACACCCAGACCGAGAAAAGAAATTCAAACTCATCATTCAAATTTCTGTTTCGCCGGGAATCGAACCCGGGACCCCTCGATTGGCAGTCCGGCATGGTGACCATTGTGTCACGCGGATCGTCATTCATTTTATAAACAGTCGACGAACCCTCAACATAACGTTAAAATCAGCGTAACGTTACAATGAGTCATCATTTTTCGTCCATGCAGCCTGCATTCATCGATATATTAGATGTTTTCACGTCAAAAAGAGGGACAGTTTCTAATTTTTTTTTAATTTTGTTTGAACAATCTCGTAG
This sequence comes from Pyrgus malvae, assembly GCA_911387765.1. NCBI lineage: Eukaryota > Metazoa > Arthropoda > Insecta > Lepidoptera > Hesperiidae > Pyrgus > Pyrgus malvae. Next base: position 12,721,784 of record OU426969.1, read on the forward strand.
TAAGTATGTTTTTGTATAGTATTTTTAGAGTTTCCTGTACGTTTCTAATGGCTGCTGGCTGGACGGATCGAGCTCCGACTCTCCCCGTCCGCAACCCCGGAAGTCCCCTTTTAGTCGCCTATTACGATCAGGCAGGGGATACCGTAGCTCTATTCTTAATCCCGAAGCTACAGGGACTAAGTCTTTCGGCCTACGATCCATTTTTTAACAGTACGTATCGCCTGCACCAACCACAGGTCAATTCACACATAAAAATCAAAATAAGCTTATTAACTAGGCATCCGAGAATAGTTATAATGCCGCTACACTGTTATGAAAACTCAGATATTCCCAGATCTCGCACAGAGCGACGGCTTTAATTGGAGAGCGCGTTGGATCGGTAATGACGTCATCGATGCCGCAGCTTTGCTGGTGTCCTACATCTTGCGATAAGCAAAAGGATATAAAAAAGCTGAAAGCCAAAACGCGCGACAAATCATATTTATGAGTGTGTATTATCTGTGAAGCACACATCACCAAAGCACCATGTGTAAATCACCGCACGCAACATGAAAATGCGTTGTGTGAAGAGTGCGCCTTTGATAATTAGCTTATATGAAGAAAAGTGAGGTCCTGACTGACGGACAATTGATTCTTTATAATTCTTTAGCGGTGACCTATCTCATTTTGGACCACACCCTTTTTGCTTGGTTGTATACTTATACTTATATAGTTGTACGTGTGTTTTGATGAAAAACATTTTGACTAAAATATTGTAATCCTCTAAAGCGGAAATGGATTTAGTATTGACAATTTGATAGAATCACCCTTCGTAGCATTTCACTATCAGCCTTTTTTGTATCGGAGGGAGGGTCAAAAGGTCAAAAGTTACCCGGCACCTTGGGAGACGATACCGGGTTATGTGAGATTTGACCGCACTAAAACCCCCTTGGTGGCCTGCTTCTGCGCTTGGCAAAGACTCCGGGATCTCCAGTGGAAGGCACCGGTGTCCTCCACACGCGGCGCCCTAGAATGGGCCCATATTTGGGAGAGCAGATGTGCTCTCCTGTACCTTCAGCGTGAGCCATCTCGTCTTGTCAGTGCTAATGCCGCAGACTATAGCTTTTAGGACGTTTTTCTTCTCCTCTATTATAAATTTATAAAACTCGTTGAAATCCTCGCTTTTCGCTACAAGTAAGCAGTAGAACATGTGTTTTGTAGAAGCGTCACTATTCTCATCTCATTTTTATTTTCAGGTCTAAATCCTTTTGTGGATGTTGTTAGCTCGAGAGATACTGTGCTTTCACACATTAACATATTTCTACCTGCCATCTTAATAACGTGCCTATTTCGTGCCCTCGATATGATTGGAGATTCAGGCTTTTGTAAGTTTTTACAGGAATCATAGGATGACAACGTTACTGAAGCGCGCATGGCCCAGCGGTTAGTGTAGAACGCAAGCGATCTGTGCGACTAAGCCAAACAGGCACGTTCGGATGTGAGACTGCTAGTGGCAAAAAAATTCATGCACGTTTCCGTGCTTCGGAGAGCACGTTAAGCTGTCGGTTCCGGTTGTTGTCGATAGATAACAGTCGTTGAACCTTGTCGGAGGCCTTATGGGCGGTTTGAAAATATCCGACAGCGGGTTGGCCACTAACCCGCATCTCCACCAACCCGCATTGGAGCAGCGTGGTGGAGTAAGCTCCAGGCCTCCCCAATAATGGGGAGAGACCCGTGCCCAGCAGTGGGACGCAAAAAGGGTTGCAGCTGACGTTACTTAAGCTACATTGCTTGACTTGATATTATGTTACATTTTTAAATCCTGAATACTTCATATTTTTACTTATTACGTATCTCGAATACGATGTTTGAAATAAATAATTAGAAAATACTTAGTTGAAGACTACTACGCACTGGTTACAATACCGGCTTGTTGTTTGAGAGTTCCCGAGTTTGGTTTCGGGGTATCAGAGGGCCCACTCTGTACGCCCGTATCCGAAACTAAGTGAATTTTCGGGCCTTATTTTTGGATTAGATTGAAGAAATTCTAGCAATATTATTCATTCAATAGCTTAATGTCATCAATGACAACGCTTATCTTATTAATCCATGAAAAAGAAGCGATCTGAGTATGCTAAAAATGATTCCGAAAATGTTAGAACTTACGGATGGATGCTTACAGAGTGGGCCCTCAGTAACTTGAATGATGGGTTTTAATTTCTATTCTGGGTCTACGTGTATGTGCTCCTGTTTTTGTGTATGTCCATACTACCTATTACTCACGTGTTTATTTGTTACACATAGAATCCTATATTTGGTCTACGAGTGTACAAGTTACAAAGAAAAGAAAGAAATAAAAATACTGGGGTTTTTTTAGCGTACAAAAAATAAATTAGTTTACTGAACTAAATCAAAGTAAATAAATAATTTAATATTAGGACATTTTAAAGGCATTTTATAGGCTTTATAGGTGGTAGAACTATTATGGTTCGCCCGGGGAAGTACCACTGCTGCACTCACTTCTGCCGTGAACCAATTCTATTGTGTTTCGGTGGAAAGGTGCAGTTGCCGGCCACACTTACATGAGGCGACCACGAAAACCAAGAAAGAAGCACTTTGTATTGTGCCAAGACTTCTAAATTCAATCTTATAAATATATACGATTGAACATTGCTACTTGTACATAAATAAACACCATACTATACTCGTATACGAACATTATACACAGAATATGGTAAATTTTATCCGCATAATTTCCCCGTTCGCCGAAATTAGTTCGGCGCGCGTCGACTCTCGTAATTTCGCAACTGAATAGACGACAATTTGTGACGTCACACGCACACATTTTCCTGGAGTAGGAAGGGATGGAGGCGGCAGTGCATAAAGAACTGAATCAAGTAATTATTTTATTCACAGGTAGAAATTACAATAGGAAGAACCACCATTCCAAATTTTAAAAAAGGAGAGGTGTAGTTGCTGCTCAGACTTAAAAGGCCGTATACGAAATATAGGAATATGTTTATAAGCATGTATATATAATTTATATAAAATATATAAATCTGCAACACCCATTCATCTACCCGTCCATTGGCTGCAACAGCCACTTCACTCCATGTGGCTCCGTCCGCAAGGTGATTTCCGTAGTAAAGTGAAAAAGTAAGCCACCAAAATGTCTTATTTTGCTAATTTTAACTAAGGGTTTCCCAAAAGTGCAAAAATAAGTATTATCAATCACAAATAATATACATACATGTTTGTTTATTTAACCCTTTATTGTAAACTATGATACAAAAGCTAATTTTAACATTAAGCAAAACAAATATGTATAGAGTACAAGTAGCGGCGGCAACATACCAAGTTATATCTAACTATCACAAATAGTATTTATTATAATTGAATTATTTTACAATGACTTAAGAATTCCAGCTCTTAAATAAAGATAAAAATGATAAATGCGTTTTCTCCTCCCAAAATGCCTCCTCCACCAAACTTCACCTCCTACTCCTTGTTCATATTGTGTCTGGTTGAATTCCACACATAATTATTTCTGGCCACACTGCGATATGTTCACGAATTGTAGATGAAAATTAATGTACGCTGAAGTAGATCGTGTGCTGATGGCGTAAGTACTGTTATTGCGTGCACTTATTAAGCGTTTGGTGCTTATAGCTTATTTAGTGCATGTTATATTTGAGCAGATATAATTGGTTTTGTGAACTATTCTAGAGATTGCTTATATATATTACTAGCGAATAGTTTTGGAGTCCATAGCGGACAAACAACGTGACAAGTATATAAATATATGTAATTGATTGTGCTAAATCCAGAAATGTAAAATTCCATACAAACTTTACCCCAAGTTTACCCCTTTAGCGGTAGATTTGTCCATTTCACCTACACAGATTTTTTAAAATTGTAATCGAAAACTTTACTTATATACCTATTTTCATACTTCTGAAACGAGAAACGAGAAAATTCCATACAAACTCGACAACCCGCGTGGCGTAATGGTTACCATGCCGGACTGCCTATCGGAGCGTCACGGGTTCGATTCCCGGCGAAGCAAAATTAGAATGTGTTAAAAATTTCTGTTATCGGTCTCGGTTTATGTTTTTGTCTTTGCGTGTGTCCATAGCACCCACGACACAGGGTATAACTACACTATTGTGGGGGAAACGTTATTTATTTATAAATGATTTTATTTTATTATATGATTGGCCACTAACCCGCATCTCCTCCAAGCTGCATTGGAACAGCGTGTTCAAGTAAGCTCTAGATCACCCCAATGGGAAGAGGCTGCTTCCCAGCAGGAGGCCTGCTGGGGACCAGTATATTATATATCTTTATTTAAGGTCTCGGCAAAAGGAGTACAGGCCTCCCCCTACCAGGTGGACAAATGACCTGAAGAAGACAGCGGGTAGTCGCTGGATTCAGAAGGCCCAGTACCGGGAGGAGTGTCGAACGTTAGGGGAGGCCTATGTCCAGCAGTGGACAGTAAAAGGCTGATGGATGGATGGATGGATTTAAGGCCTCTTGGGGAGGACTCCGGGAGCTCCAGAGAAACGCACCGGTGTCTTCCTTACGCGGTGTCCTTAGCGGGCCTATGGGAAAGCTATATAACTCTCCTACTCACTCAGGTGCTTATGACGGTGTGCGTCCACGCAGACTGCCTGAACGGTTTGAACCTCCCCCTTTTACTATTCCTTTTAGTGGCTTATTATGATCAGTCAAGGAATACCATAGCTCATATTCATAATCACAAGCTTCGGAATCGAAAAATCTCAATATCAAAAGCAGACGGGCCGCGTGGTGTTGAGCGATCACCGTCGCCTATGGACACGGGCAACCCCAGGGGAGCCGCCCGAGCATTGCCGGCTTTGGAGAAGAGCTTTTTTACAGCTTATTATTGCAGCCATCTGTCTAATTTCCTTTTAATACAGGTTCGTATTTCAATTATCCACCTTTATTATTATTATTTTTTTAACATTTCACACTCATAGCCCCACAGTAGGTTAGATATACCCTGTTTCGTGGGTACCATGTACACACACAAAGACAGAAACACAAACACCCAGACCGAGAACAGAAATTTAAACTCATCATTCAAATTTCTGCTTCGCCGGGAATCGAACCCGGGACCCTCCGATTGGCAGTCCATGTTAACCATTACGCCACACGGGTCGTTAATTATCCATCTTTAAAAATCCAAACCGAACTCTCAACTGTGAAATTCGAAGCTTTTCAAAAATTTCAACAAAGCGGCCTGAAAATAATAAATCACTGGCAATCCCTGAAGACCTGCTTAATGAAGGCTCCTGGTTTTTGTTTCTCCACTCGAAGGATTTTTGTGCGGAAATTTGAATTTTTAGATCCTACTGGTTAGTTATAATTGTGATGGTACTAGTTTCTAGTCATTACTGTTGATATCATAATATCATAAAAAGGACCATTAAGTTAAAGAAAATAATTAATTTTAGTGAATCTAATCTAACAGGTACCTTTAAACGAGCAATTCTTTGTACCTATACATATTCAGAATGTCGAAGGCGGCTGCTATGATTTTCATGAAATTCAGAATGCAGGGGGGGACGTTGAATGAATAGCTAGGTTTTATTTTTAGAAAATATTTTAAATTTAATTAACTTAAATATAATCTGAAAAATATGACTCTTCCTGACATCTTTGTGCGAGTAGATAGTATGTAACACTATAATTTTTAACACACTTTTATTAGCTTGACCTGTATGTATGTATGTAACGGAATCTCTTAACTTCATTTTCACTTACTTCAAGGAGTCTGATTTACTTGAAAATTTGCATATCGATCAAGGGACAATGACAAAATAATAACCTCATAACTTTATATTAAAGTCCTAACTAGGATCATCAGGATAAAAAAAATATACGAGAGGCGGCTGATAAGTTCGCGGCCTAAGGTACTTAATGAAACAAATATAAAGTTTTATATTTTTTACATGCTTATATTAGGTTGACCTATATGTACATTGGCTGCTGGCTGCAACCCTTTTTGCGACCCACTGCTGGGCACAGGTTTCTCCCCATTTTTGGGGAGGCCTGGAGCTTACTCCACCACGCTGCTCCAGTGCGGGTTGGTGGAGATGCGGGTTAGTGGCCAACCCGCTGTCGGATGTTTTCAAACCGCCCATAAGGCCTCCGACAAGGTTTAACGACTGTTATCTATCGACAACAACCGGGACCGACAGCTTAACGTGCCCTCCGAAGCACGGAAACGTATGTACATATGTACATTATTTATTTAAATTTAAATAAATAAATTGGGAGCTTTTTCAGGAGATGGCGTTTTTACTTTTATTAATTTTTATGACCCGTATGCGTAGGTAGAATGAATATACTTACTTGATAGGACTTTGGTGGGATAATTATAGTACGTCGTGGTACTGTAGTAAGACTTCAGTTCCTAAATTGTCCCTCGTAAATTTGATAGTATCACTCATGTCAAGATGGCAGGGGAACTGAAGCGATACCATAATAATTATGTAAATAAGTGAGACAATGTGTCATAAGCTACATTACAAAGTACCATTACTTAAGCGGCGATAACACCTTTTTAATAATATCGTTGTTAACGTTGACTTACCGCTGGTAATTTTAAGAAACCTCGAAAACGGTCTTACTAAAATTTAAATGTTCTCAGAAAATATACACAAAATTATTTCGCGTTGAAACTAGCAATATACCTCAAAATAGCTGACATAAATAATGCGAAACTGCTTCCTGCTCGCTAAGTTATAATCTGACGTTTAAATCCGACAGAAACATGGCGTCGTTTGCTGTGAGCGAGGAAATAATGCACTTTGGTAACCAATGATTAAGTCCTTTTTTACTATTGTTGAGAAAAATAATGTTACAACAACGTCTTTATTGCCACTCGGTGCTCACTTTTCACCATAATAAACAGGCAGAAACTCCCGACAAACAAACGGATTTCTTTTCTGCAGTCATATACAGTTGTGATGATATTCCAGGAGTCGATGATCGTCGTGTACGAGTCGACGGTAAATGCACCTTTTTGCTTAAACAAAATATAACAAAATAATAAATAATTAATTAAAACTATACAAAATTAAATGTAATACTACATACCTACTTAAATGTTTCTTATGTATTCTTTAATAGTAACTTTAGAATTTAAGTTTAAATTAAGTCATTAAATTTAATTAGTTTATCTTATTTATAAATATGGAGTTCTAAATATTTTATAAAACCTTTTTTTTTCACCCATATTTGTGCAAATATAATATTTTCATTTCATTTCATTTCAATATTTTTATTTAAAAAAATGATTGCATCGATGGTACTTACCACAACCACCATACAAACAGAAAAGTGCCTTTTTGCATCCCACTGCTGGGCACGGCTCTCTCCACATGATTTTTTTTTCAACCTCTTTTATTTCCCACTACTGGGCACAGGTCTCCTCTCATAAGTGAGAGAGATTTAGGCCATAGTCCACCACGCTGGCCAAGTGCGGATTGGTGGACGTCATGCTTTCGAGAAAGTATGAATTTCTCTCAGGCATGCACGGCGATGGAGAACATCGTAATTTATTAAATATCACGATATTTTCCATCACCGTGGAGCAGAGATAAATGCGCACATTACAAATTTCTTTGTCAGAGGTGCGCACCGAGGATTTGAACCTGTGGTTGGTCGCGTCGAAGACCGCGGTTTTATTACCACTCGGCCATCGCTGCTCCACATGATTAGGGAGGCTTATTTCGCCGCTGCCTATTGTGGTCACCCGACCGCGAACGCTTTGCTTAGCTGCGTAGATCTCTTGCGTTCTGCGGCTGTGAGACCACGCACGGTTGTGTTATTTAATATGTGGGCCCTTAAAAATATTGACTGACTGTGATACATGTACTCGTATATCTGTCATAATACAAGCAATTTATAAACTTAGGGCGTATATCAACTGTAATATATGCATATTTTCACTATTTTGTTTTTACCTTTTTTCACCGCCTTCATCGATCTCCCACTACCTTAAGGTTGACTGGTAGAGAATGCTTTGAGCATTAAGTCCGCCTTCTGTCCAATATTTTTGTATGGCGTAAAGTTTAAATAAATAAATAAATAAATAAATGAAGACACAGTAAATGTATTGTAATGACTACTGTACCGCTGGTAATATATTGGTATATTAGTAATAAATAAATAATCGCTGCGGTATCGTCGATTTTGAGTGTTTTCGGTCTCAGTCTAATTTCCTTCTTCTCCTCAGAAAAATACACAAAATTATTCCATAATAAAACTAGCGATATTTCGCAAAATAGCTAACATAAATAATGCGAAACTACTTCTTGCTCACTAAGTTATAATCTGACGTTTAAATCCGACAGAAACATGGCGTCGTTTGCTGTGCGCGGGGAAATATTGCTGTTTGGTAACCAATGATAAAGTCATTTTTAGGGTTCCATACCCAAAGACTAAAATTAGACCCTATCACTAAGACTGCTGTCCGTACTTCTGTCTGTCTGTTAGTCCGTCTGCCACCATGCTTTATATCATGAACCGTTATAGTTACAATGTTGAAATTTTCACAGACGATGTATTCATGTTGCCGTTATAACAACAAACTCTAAAAACAGAATAAAATAAATATTTATTATTATTAATTTAAATTTATTTTATATTTATTACTGTCTAATATAATGTTGAAGCGTCTTTAAATCGAGATAGCTATCTATCTATCTACACAGCGAAGCAAAACGGTCGACGAGGGAGATGATGGATGACCACTATTGGGAATTTTCGGACATATTTCTCCTAGCTCCTGTTATATTTTTGCAGGGCACGTTAAGCTGTCGGTCCGATTGTTATAGACAGGCATGAAAACATCCGACTGTGGGTTTGCCATTAACTCGCGTCTTTGCCAACCCATATGAAGCAGCGTGGTGGAGCAAGCTGCAAGTCTGCCCAATATTGGGGAGAGACCCGTGCAGTGGGATGCCAACAAGGTAACTTTTATCAGTTTTGACAATTATTTTTTTAGACTGAACAAAGGAAACTTTAAATAATATGCAATGGCTTCTCTACTTCCTAAGCTATTATCTGTCATTTAAATCCAACAGAAACATGGCGTCGCTTGAAGCGTACGTTGTTATTTTGTTTTAACTGTTATAGAGTAATCGTATATTGTAAGTCTATGAGAGTAATTACTATAATATTTTCTGCTGCTATTCCATAAAGTTTGATATTTGAAAATGTTTAATCATCAGTTCCAACATTCTTATGTTCGTGTAGTACTGCTGTAGCCCCCTTTTTGTACCAGGGGGGAAATCTTCAAAAGGTACCCGGCACCTTGGAGGATACCGGGGAGGTTATGTGGGATTTGACCGCACCAAAATCCCCTCGGTGGACTACCTCTGCGCTTGGGGAGGACTCCGGGATCTCTAGTGGACGGGCATCGCCGCTCATAGATATTCTCTTAACGAACGTCAATCTTTTCGCGGTCATCGGCTATAGGTTAATGGCGTATGGGCAATGAGTTGAGCTAAAAGAAAGAGCGGAAAAGAGCCGGAGGAGAAAATTAAACTTCTATCACCCTGGCTTTCTTTGCGTCTGCTCTGTTCTTCAGCTCAGAAATTTAATACCTAAGCAAAGCAGAGCAAACAAAATAATTACGTTCACTATGAGCTTATAAAGCATACAATGAATAAAATATTTTTCTTTTATTTATTTTTCATTTTCAGAGTGGAAGCCAAAGAGATAGCGGGAGTGCGAGCTATAACGATGGTGATACGGTGCAGAAGAAAAAGAGGAGAAGTTAAAAGTTAAATGGAGGCCGGTAGGTGCAGTGGTGGGCGCGAGAGTGGATGGGGGAGCTCGAACGGTACTGGAAGGGGAATCAATAAAAATTTCAATGTTATAATGAGTGACGAACAAAATTATTATTTTAAATTGTTACAATCCACAAAGAAGGCGGTTCCAGAGTTAAGCGGCCCTCGAGCGATGTCGTTGCTATCCGATCAGCAGACGGCATATCTAATCTGCATAGTGCTAACTTGGATTAGGATTGCGTCCACTAGTACGAAGCTATAAAATATATTTGTTAAACAAAAGCTGCAAATTTTACCTATGAACCTACAACCATGTCGCGCGATTAAAGAGCATTAAAATAACGTTTCACACTCATAGCCCCACAGTAAGGTAGATACCCTGTGTCGTGGGTACCATGGACACACACAGAGACAGAAACACAAACACCCAGACAGAGAACAGAAATTTAAACTCATTCAAATTTCTGTTTCGCCGGGAATCAAACCCGGGACCCTCCGATCGGCAGTCCGGCATGGTAACCATAACGTCACGCGGGTTGTCATAAATGAAAACTTTCTAAAAAAAAGTTATTTTTGTTATTAAAAGTAGTTTAAAATTTTATCATGTTCAAATCGACTCCAATAGACTAATGTTATAATAATCGCAACTTCGCTATAACAATCCAACCAAACCAACCAAAATACATTATGGATATAAATTGCTGAATAATGTAGCATGTTCAGGTTGTATTGATAAATATTGTAATGAGAACGAAGGTTGCAAGTCACTGTTAGAATATACATTATGATAATATTTTTCTTTATGTAGTAAATCGGAGTTATTCATCATAGTTTCAGAGTTTGCCTACCGTATAATCTTCTGATTAAGAATTTGACCTCCGCCTAAGATCCCTATTCGATTCCGACCTATAAAAATGATAGAAAGATGGATAGAAAACTGATAATTTGATCGTGGTTTGCGGCGGACTTTAGTTTTAGAATTTCTCTAGAATAAAAGTAACCTAAGTTACTCCTTATTACATCAGCTACCTGGCAGTGAAAGTCCCGTCAAAATTGGTCTGACCATTTCAGAGATTAGCCGGAGCAAACAGACAGACAGATAGACAGACAGAGAGACAGACAAAAATTGTAAAAAATGTTATTGTATAGATGTATAGATTACTTTTACTCCTGGTCCAAACGAAAAACACCTGAACAAATAGAAAGACAGATAGACAGACAGAAAAAACAAAAGTAGCCTCAGTTACTCCTTATTGCATCAGCTAGCTGCCAGTGAAAGTCTGTTCAAAATCGGTCTAGCCATTTCAGAGATTAGCCGGAACAAACAGTCAAACAGACAAAATAAAAGCAGCCTGAGTTTCTACTTATTACATTAGCTACCTGCCAGTGAAAGCCCAGTCAAAATCGGTACAGTCGTTTCAGAGATTAACTGGAACAAACAAACATACAGACAGACAGACAAAATAAAAGTAGCCTAAGTTACTCCTTATTACATTAGCTACCTGCCACTGAAAGTCCCGTCAAAATCGGTCCAGCAATTTCAGAGATTAGCCGGAACAAACAGACAGACAGACAAAAATGGTAAAAAATGTTATTTTGGCATATGTACCGTATAAACATTCATATGCATGTAGTAAAAAGCGGTTATTTTAATATTACAAACAGACACTCCAATTTTATTTATTAGTATAGATGTATAGATTACTTTTACTCCTGGACCAAAGGAAAAACAACAAACCGAAACAAAGAGTGGAAGGTATCATTGATTTCCACGCTTTGTTTGTGACATGGATAGAATCATCCCATTATTATCGCTAAAGCTTATCTTACACTACGCAATCTCTCAATTTACATAAAGTGTTCGTTTAATCCTGATAATGGATGAAGACTGGCGTCTGGAGACAGAATGGATCCTTGTTCAATTACCAATCGCTTTTATTTGACAATGGTTATTGGAAGTAGAGAGAAATATCCGCTTTATCGACTGAATTGTAGACATAGAAACATTTTGTGAACAAGAGCTGTGTTTTGAGTTGGATAAATTTTCTTTATGTAATGTATGCGCCTACCACAAGCTCATCACCTACTCATCACTAGTGGCGTATCCAGAATTTCAGTTTCGATTTTAGTTTGGGGCAGGTGCTGTGCGGGATAAGGACTGACTGGCTGACGCATCCATGTACTGGGACAGCGCCCTGTTCAGGGGGTAGGTGTTTTACGACAATAATGCCTGGTTATGCCTTTGGTAGGTGTAGGAACCATTCTTAGAAGAATAATTAACATAATGGAGTGAATTTTCATATAACATAAAATCTATAATTTCAATATTTTTGTCGAAAAGCCCAAGCCTGTGGAGCGAGTCGCCATTTGAAATTTGTCAAACGATGCCCGTTTTGCCCGAAGTCGTATGCTGGTACTCCGGAGGCTGATCTACATGGTCGCATCATCATACCGTGAAGAGTATAATTAAGATTTTATTCTTGTAATGGACAATACACATAATGTGTAAAAATATACTGTAACATCTACTTCGCGCTGTCTAAATTACTAGCGGCCGCCCGCGACTTCGTCCGCGTGAACTTTAGTTTTAGAATTTTTCAGAAATAAAAGTAGCCTAAGTTACTCCTTATTACATTATCTATCTGGCAGTGAAAGTCCCGTCAAAATCGGTTCAGCCGTTTCAGATTACCCGGAACAAACAGACAGACAGACAGACTAATATTATATAAAATGTTATTTTGGTATATGTATCGTAAATACATTCATATGGATGTAGTAAAAAGTGGTTATTTTAATATTACAAACAGACACTCCAATTTTATTTATTTGTATAGATGTTTAAGAAAAACGAAATTTCAAAGAGTTACTTTCGTGTTGACTTTATTATTTAAATAGGCTTGTTGAAAAAGGGGAAGTCTCAAGCAGAAATAATTTTGACTTAAAAAGATAATTTATCGAAGTTCTTTATTCAAATCGGCTTTCGTGACATAAACGATACTTTTCATTAGTGTCATTGTTACGAGGGAAAAGCTTCGATTCCATTCAAATGAGCCAAGTTTTTTCAGGGGTTAGTTTTTACGCAGGATCCTATCACTCCATCTTATCCATATTCAACGTGTCTCTCGACCAACGAGGAACAGGCATGTCGTGGAGCAGCTACAGAGTATTTTTTTTTATTTTTTTTATTTGGAGTTTTAGTTTATTAATGGAGTAGCAGACGAGCATGCAGGCCACGTGGTGCTAAGAGGTCGTATGCAGTTGCGCTGCTACTCCGGAGGCTGGTGGTCGCCTCATGTAAGTGTGGCCAGCAACTGCACCTTTCCACTGAAACACAATAGAATTGGATCACGGCAGAAGTGGGTGCAGCGGTGGTACTTCCCCGGGCGAACCATAATAGTTCTACCACCTACAGTATATTCTTTAAACTTCGATTTTCTTAATAACTAATAACAGTTAATAATAATCACAGTAATTACTATAAAATTTTCGTATTTTTGTCCAAATTCTGACTTTCAGAAACAGTAGTCATCCGAACTCACCCTGAAGATTATGTTAGCTCCCACAATTAACTTTTTTGTCACGATTCATCTAATATTAAAATAGATAGTTGTAAACATTTTTAGAATATAAAAGTTTATGACAGTGAATGATACAGGTTAAATTAAATTTTGAAGATAGTAACTTCGAACAATGTGTGCCCAAAACTTAGTAGATCAATCATGTGTAAAGATATAACATCTTTGAGAACTTTATTGATGGCTTTTATTTCTTTACATTTAGGCAATGATTATTTTTTAATAAAGGAAAATGAGTTATAATTTGAAGCTGCAACCCTTTTTGCGTCCCACTTCTGGGCACGGGTCTCTCCCCCTTATTGGGGAGTCTTGGAGCTTACTCCACCACTGTTGCTGCTCCGATGCGAGTTGGTGAAGATGCGGGTAAGTTGTCAACCCGCTGTCGGATGTTTCCGAACCGCCCATAAGGCCTCCGACAAGGTTTAATGACTGTTATCTATCGACAACAACCAGGACCGACGGCTTAATATGAACTCCGAAGCACGGAAACGGGCATGAAATTTTTTGCTACTAGCGGTCACCCATCTCACACCGGACCGCGCCCGTTTGGCTTAGCTGCATAGACCGCTTGCGTTCTACGCTAGCCGCCGAGCCATGCACGGTTCATTTAATTTGAATTTAGGATCACCAAAACGAAATATAAAGTGGACATAAACTTTTGAATTAAATATTACAATATTTTCTCTCACCGTGGAGCTGTAATTAATACGTACTTAACAAATTTCCTTGTCAGAGAATTATTTGTTTCCCATCACCTTGCAAGCTTCAGGCATGGGCACTCATATTCTCGAAAGCATGATGTCCACCAATTCGCATTTCCAGCGTAGTGTCCACATCTGAGAGGAGACCTGTGGCCAGCAGTGGTACTTAAAAATGATTAATTTTTTTTTACCAATCTTGTAGTTTTAAATTGAATTTATTTAGCACTAAATATATCTAAACCGGAAAAAGTAACATAATTAAAAGTTAATATTTTCTTATTACCTATACTTTGACAACCAATGCGGTCAGTTAAAGTCTGTCACTTCCTTGTAGAGAATCAGCCTTCAGTCCTCTTGGTCAAACAAGCGCAAAATAACTAAATAAACAATTATTACTGTCTGACGGTGACATATTCCAGTGTTACTGTTAGAACATTATACTATTTTAATTAAATTTCCTACACGTATACCCATAATTTTGGATGTGATAACGCAAAAAGTAACAATTAGTCATGTATTAAGATAAATTAAATGTTACATTCCTTTTGATACTCAGAATACAGGAAAACCATTCAGAGAGGCTCCACAGTAAACTGATCTGAATCAATCACAGATCTAAATTTCAGTACCGCGTTAGAAGACGGATCGAGTTTGACAAAAACGTCTACGTTTATCGACGGTGATCCGAGACATCTGAATATCAAATGAGCCACAGATAGGGACGAATTAATGTTATTCGGCGTTTTATAGCCTAAGAGTCCTAAGACAGAGAAGGTGCCCTGAAAGTTTTTTAGATATTTGTTTGTTTACAATTTTTTGAGGAAATATTTTTTTTATATAACATGTATGTAATATTTTTTTTGTATAAATTATCGTGCACAAGAGATAAGCGAAATTGATCCCAATTTTTTTCTTATAAATCATTGTAGTCGATCGTTCACACGAAATTAGCGCAATTGATTACTAAAGAAAGACTAAAGTTGGGCTATTTGTAAAATAGATATAGCGAAAGTCATGGTTAGTATATAAACAAATGTATAAATCTTCAATTATTTTTACTTATTTATCTGAATTTCAATGTAGTATAAGAAGAAAGATTTAAGCGTCAAGTCCGAAATTTACTAAAATGTATTTTGGGAAACAAAAACTTTTGTAAAACATTTCAATAAATATCGTTCATAAGAAATTAGCGCAATTACCTAAATTATTTAATTATTAATTACCAAAATTAGACTCTTCGTACAACAATCACAAATAATCTCATGACATGCTCTGCCACAATCTCTCATCTGGTTTTTTTCTATGATCTGTGATCAAGACAGATCGACGTTACAAAAATGTCTCCGTTGTTATCCGGAGCGTCTGAATATTAAATGAGCCACATATAAGGACGAATTAATGTTACGCCGCTTTTAATAGCCATTTTGTTAGAACAATCGCAGAGTTTTCACAGCAAACTGCTCTGCGCTGATCACAAATCTAAATTTCAGTGCCACTATAGGACAGAGATTGAGTGAGACAAAAACGTCTACATCGATGTCCGGGACATCTGAAATCTGAATATCTAAAGATCCACCGACAGGTACAAATTAATGTAGGCCGCTTTTTATGGCCTATTAGAGTGGGGCGCCTTCTTTCAAGACATTTGCATAATTACATTTTTTTCGGGTCGCAAAAGTTTTACAAGAGCAATTCAGTTTGCCCTCCGAGATTTTTTTATGAAATCACATCCATATGTAATTAATTACGTTCTTTTTTAAAAATTCAAAGGGACATAATAAATCCTTGGAATTTTAATTATTAGTCTTCCTAATGTGAATAATTTTCGGATTAACTTCAAGTACAGATCTTAGGTTCAGGCAAATGAAAATCCACAATTTAACTCTTCAATCGCTAGTATGTGTTGTGATCAAATGTACAGTGGTACAAGGGAAAAGGCCATAGAAATTAGAATGGTTACAACAGTAACATTTACTTAGCGTGCTTAATAGCGCCTGATATAAAAATGGTAGCAAATGTACATGTTGTAAAATGACAATAATAAATAATAAGGAGCTATATCTTTTTAAACAAATTAATTTAGAAATAACAATTGACTTGGAGACGTCAATTGTTATTTCTAAATTAATTATCCATGTAGTGGCGTAATAAATGCGTACATCACAGATAGTGTGAAGTAGTCTGTAGTACGCTAGAGTGATAGCCGATTGGTCTCCGACACAGAGTTCTTCTATAACACAGATTTTCTTTCTTCTTTCGACACAGAGTCCGCGCATCTATGACTAAGAAATTTATGATGTAAGTATTTATCGCTGCATCGTGGTAAGGTAATAGTATATTTCATTACAAGTGCGGATAGGCTGTCATTGCAAGGAGTTCCGATAAAATGAGTACCCGAGCCGAGGCGCAGCCGAAGGTGAGGGTTGACAGTCGGAACTCCTTCAATAACGGTTCCGCACGTGTACTTAACAACTTTTTTTAATAGATTTGCGAAAAAATTAAGCAATTTAATAAAATTATAAAAACTCGCAAAGAACATTTTTGAAAAATGGCGCCAACCGTAAAATAATACCTATACGCAGAGATTCTTTTTTGTTTTCTTCACCCATTCTGGGTAGGCAAAGGAAACTATGCCCAAACAGTCAAGTCTTCAGTAGAATTCTTTTATTGATATGAAATGAAATGTTAATGAGATGAAATGAAATGAAACCTAACCTAACTCATTGAATCAAATCATTAAATCTGATATTGAAACAAATTAGTAGCTTCTTTTTAGAAATATTTGCATGAATCATAAAAACTTCTAAAACTTCGTGGTTGGTTTTTTTCTTTTTAATAGACATTATTTTGACAGTTGGGAAAGAAAACGCACGAGTTCGGAAAAGGTAAAGAAAAAACACGAGTGTGTAATAGCCCACTTCCCAAACGCTATACGTCCCTGCAATATATCACTTTTTGAGCAACTGTATTAAAAATATTTTTTACGATATTTTCCGTCACCGTTTCTGCCTGAAAGTTGTTCAAAAGGATGGCCACCAAGCAAGTAGCAAGCCATCAGTGGATTATTTCCCAAATTCTTCTCAATTATAGACCTGTTATAACAAATTAGTTATGACCAGTAGTTGGGCATAAATAATTTTAAAAAATCTAACAATTGCGCGCCAATTTTTAAAACACACCAGTAGTGTAAACTGGCAGTAACACTGTAAAAACTGTTGTATAACTGCAAATTTACGTCGCTACAGTAACCTGAAGAGTACTTTAAAGTAACTCAGTATCGGTTTCTAGGTCATTTGTTTCAGAACCAAAGGCCTTATCCGAGAGGGTGGGTGTTATTACGGGAACGAGCACTCGCGTGTAGAGAAGTAACGAAAAAAATGCAATTATTATTCATCAAACATAATTCTGTAATAAAATTTATTTACCTTACTTGTACTACCTTACTAACTTATACGAACTTACTTACAATAAATACAGACTTGTGTTATAAGACGTTCAATTCTGCTTAATTATGAAATGTGAAATAGGTGAAATGATGTAATTTGCCATGCTGGACTGCCAATCGAGGGGTCCCGGGTTCGATTCCCGGCGAAACAGAAATTTGAATGGTGAGTTTAAATTTCTCTTCTCGGTCTGGGTGTTTGTGTGTCTTTGCATGTGTCCATGGCACCCACGACACAGGGTATTAATTAGCTTACTTGTAACGTACTGTTGTACAAAATTGGGTGTGTAACGTTTATTTATTTTTATTATTTACGCATTATTAGTAAATTTATAATATGATAGTATAGAAAGTATAGATTATCAGTAAATTTTTATATGACCCTAATTCTCTATCATTATTATTACTCAGTTCCATATCCGTTATACAAAGCAATATCATCTCCATGTTTCGAAATAAAATTTATTTTCGCAATCCTGAGATAGAAATTTTATTTCGATATGGCGTTTGATTATATTCTCTGTTTATTGTATATGTTTCATTGTTTTCGCATCTATACGTACAGGCTTTGTGATGTAAAACGTCTTTTATGGAGAGTTACACAGATTTTTGGCTTGGTGACGTAAGCAGTAAACATCCGAAATATAAATTATTTTTCCTTTGTGGCAAAAATTGATGCAACAGCTGTCATCCCCACAGAAAATATTAAAAGATGAAGAATGGTAATATTGCGCCGTTCGTATAAAAACCCGTGTCATCGATCCATCCCCACCTTTTACCTCCACTACATCTGTACTTAAATAAATATGAAACTTACGCACATATTTGCAATTTCAAAGATAGCCAATCTTAGCGCCGCACAATCACGCGCTTTCAAATGAACGAATCACACCCAAGCACCCACAACACGCATATCGCAGCGCGATTGCGTGTTTCTGTACAATATGAGCGTTGCTCATATCTTTGGCGCGCATGTCCCGCCCACAATTCCATTCTTACCTCTTTAATATGTTCTGTGGTCTTCCTGGCATTCCTTCTTCCTTCTTCGTTCTGCTTCTTCCTGGCATTAAATAGTAACCACTCACCAATCAAAGAAAAACAATCATCGTCCACTTTATTCTTTTGTTTGTTTTTGTATGCACGAAAAGGCACTATATTTAGTTTCGGAGTTTTGGGTCTCTTCCGTCAATACAAATTTTTATATTACAAATGCCTTATAGACCAATTTTGTGCACAGGTCAATCTCTGCTTTCTATTAAACGGCGAGTATCTATAATTCGAAATATAAAAGTACAAGTAAAATACCTTCAAAATCATGCAACGGATTTTAAAATGGTATTAATTATTTGGCCTAGTGGTAAAAAACCGCGGTCTTCGACTCGACTGATTCGGGTTCAAGTAATCGGCGCGCACCTCTGATAAAGAAATTTGTAATGTGCGCATATTCTCCATCGCCGTGCATGCCTGAGAGAAATTCATAATTTTTCGAAAACGTGACCGCCCACCAATCCGCACTTGGCCAGCGTGGTTGACTATGGCTTAAATCCCTCTCACTTGTGAGAAGAGACCTGTACCCTTTTTTTTGTCGGGGGGGAAACCTTCAAAAGGTACCCGGCACCTTGGGAGAGAGTACCGGGGTATGTGGGATTTGACCGCACTAAAACCCCCTCGGTGGCTGCCACTGCGCTTGGGGAGGACTCCGGGATCTCCGGCGGAACGCACCGACGTCCTCCACGCGCGACGCCCCAGAACGGGCCCATCTTCGGGAGAGCAGCTTTGCTCTCCTGCATCTTCCGATGCTTACGGCGACATGCGGCCACGCACACATCGCCGCCCTTCCCGGGGCTGCTGGTTGGATGGATCGAGCTCCCACTCACACCGTCCACAACCCCGGAAGCCCCCTTTTAGTCGCCTCTTACGATCAGGCAGGGGATACCGTAGCTCTATTCTTAATCCCGAAGCTACAGGGACTAGGAGACCTGTACCCAGCTGTGGGACATAAAAAAAGGTTGAAAAAAATTCATAATTTGCGATGACTACAAATTTCTTCTATCTATTTGTCAGAATTTCGTAATTTTAAATTTATTTTCATAAATTTAGTCTTCTGGTCCCAAGACATGGATCATTTGTTTGGTGTCTAAATAATTATTTTAAATTAATTATGAAGAATAAAAACTACATTTAATCCATACACGCTTGATTAGATAAACTGTCCCTTCTTTGGAAAAAATGATAACTCTATCAACTTTGTTATCGGGTATTTGTTGATTGTGTGTTACCGTGTGGCAGTGGCATTATGACCGTTGTTAAAGAAAGTTATAAATAGTGTTTTGATATATAAAGTTAGTGAAAAATGCCTCCAAAAGCGAAAAAGAAGAAGGACGAAAAGGCAGACAAAGCAATCGTAGATAAGAAAAATTCTAGTAACAAGAGTGGTTCTGTTAGTAATTTTATTGAATGTTGTCTAATAATATAATTTTCTGTTTCATAATAATCGAATAGTAACCCATGAATGTGGTTATAAAACAAGATAATGCTGCTTTAAGCATGATAATTTTGTATTTTGTTAAATATTTATATGTAAACTACCTATCATGAAAGATGGAATACATTAAGAGGTGGTAGATGGTAGAATTGTTAGTCTCTGCAGCTTTGGGCTTAAGAATACTACGGTATCCCCTGCCTGATCGTAAGAGGCGACTAAAAGCGAGCTTCTGGGGTTGCCGGCGGTGAGAGTGAAAGCTCGACCTGACCAGCCAGCAGCCCCGGGAAGGACGGCGGTGTGTGCGTGGCATGCCGCCGTAAGCATCGGAAGGTGCAGGAGAGCACATCTGCTCTCCCAAAGATGGGCCCATTCCAGGGCGCAGCGCGTGGAGGACACCGGTGCGTTACACACCAACATACGCACCACCGCTTATGTGGGAATAAGGATAAACGGAGAACATTAATTTATGCCGACATAATAATTTATTCTATTGTATTTCGGTGAAGGCCTGATTTACAAGAGGTTACCATCTATCTCCGCAGTAGTAGCGCCACTGGATTTTACCTCAGACAAGACTCAGGTTTCCATAATAATGTGTGTGTTTATAAGCTGCTGTGACCACTGAACACCACGTTACCTACATGCTCATGTGCCACTCCTAATATTGATTTATTTTCTGGTTTGAGGTATCTTTGTTCTAACATAGGGCTGCCATCACCTTAATAGCCGACGCCGGATAAACACGGCCAAAATCCCGGACATTTGGGCGAAATATAGTTTTTTCCCCGGACATCTCTGGAAAATTATTTTCGCATCAAAAATGTTTGCAACAACAACATGTATTTTTGCAACAACATCGTTAAATTTTTTTAATTCCATTCTATCGTTGACTATTTTGCCGAGCCTTCTTGAATGCGCGTTATTGTGGATGAATTTTAACTAAGATTTATTTAAATTTATCGCTTATCTATAAAGAAATGGATTTCCCCTGACAACAAAAGAAGAAGAAGTTTTTTATAACCCCGGCCGGACGGCCCCCTGACGCCCTTCAAATTTGACCTAAAATAATAATAATAATAACTAATAAATAACGTTTCACACTCATAGTCCCACAGTAGGGTCGTTATACCCTGTGTCGTGGGTGCCATGGACACACCCAAAGACAGAAGCAAAAACACCCAGACCGAGAACAGAAATTTAAACTCATCATTCAAATTTCTGCTTCGCCGGGAATCGAACCCGGGACCCTCCGATCGGCAATCCGGCATGGTAACCACTACGCCACGCGTATCGTCCGGGGAATCCGGGGAATTCCGGACGGATGGCAGCCCTATTTTAACAAGAACATAACAAGTTCATTGAAATGAGAATACAGTCTCAAGTAATTTAACATCCATTTTCAGATCTGCCGAACAACATGTCGAATAGTATCGTTAGCGGCAGCAGTGGCCATTGCTGCTATAGTACTGAAGGTATACTTAGACTTGACATCAGTACCTGATCTTCCGAAGGTTGACCTGGACGAATGGTGGGGACCAGCCAGTGCTAAAACTAAGGACACATCTATAAGAAAATTTAGAGTTGTTTACTCCGATGCTGTAAGTATTATGCTTTCAAAGCTCGGTGGATGTTTAATCTTATCTTATACCTTTAAACGAGCAATTCTTGTATTTTCCTTAATATATTTTTTGAATGTCGGAAACGGCTCCATAGATTTTAATGAAATTTATTACCCTGGTTCACTAATAGAAAGTGTGATTCCTGATGAAGATATAGGCGTGCAATTCATTATGGTTTTATGTTAATTGATTGAAATATAACTATCTTTGTTGAAATTCTTGCAAAATGGGCTTGCGTTACTAGATACTTATAGAACTACAATAATATTACAAAAAAGTCTGCAATAGCAGATCTCTATCTGCTGCGGTTGACCCGCAATATATTTTGGTAAAGTTTATTTTAATGTATATACATATCTCTATCACACTTTATCACTTGAGCGAAGCTGGGCTGGGGTCGCTAGTTTATCCAAAAAAATATTTATTTTATTTATCTATTTATGTGAAACACCTTAAAACTAAGATTCACAAAGGGTTAAACCTAATGCCTATTGGCATTGTCTCCCGGTCGACCCTGGGTGATGTTGAGAATGTGAGGTAGGCTTTCATAATAAAGAGCTACAGGAACAAATGATTAAGAAGAAAGAAACAAATGTTATAGTAGAGTAATGATTATATTATAACTATATACTAATAATATAATACACACAATATCTTACAGTCTAATAGAAAATCAAATCCAATCTTTTCTCGTCTTCTAGTAAACACGTTAACATTTCCTTGTGAGGCAAGTTCGCGAGTTTAATTAACGAACAACTTATAATTAGGCTCATGTATCGTCTTTCAGCCGAAGTTCAAACTTCTAGTAAGGCATGGAACATGAAAATTGAACCGGGGAAACACTCTGATGTGTTTGCCCGTTGGTTTTTTTCTGTTGTTTCTTTTGTAATTGACTATTATGTAGTACTTGTATCTTGCCGTGACTTCACTTAAAGGATTCTGCGGAAAACCAGCGCTGGTTGCCCTCAGCTTCCAGCTTAATGCTGAGTAGGATCAGTTTTGTGTCGTGCACGCATACCGATTTTCATTTTAAACATTTAGTATAGGATATATATCATGTTCTATCCAAAAATTTGTATGTGTGCATTTCGCAAATAAATTATTCTTATTCTTATTATTCTTAAAATTGAAAATGTTTGAGGAATAGGTTTTTTTTCTGTATGAGGACTGAAAATATACTATATTATTAAAAAATACATAATACAACAACAACAACAAACAAATACATAAAAACATATAATCCATCCATGCTATAATATTAGGTACATGCGAAAGTAACTCTGATGTGTGTGTTACTGTAACGCTTCCACGCCTAAACTACTGGAACAATTTTAATGAAAGGTACACAGATAGAGTGGAAGTTGGGAAGAGACATAGAATAGTTATTATCCCGGAAAAATAATTGTTAATTAAATTTTATTGGGCTAAATTAGTATAATTCTATAAATTCAAACCACCCGAGCGATACCGGGCTGGATCACTAGTCTAGAAATATTTTTCATTCCATTAGTATTCCATTTTATATAAAGGCCTTCCATGCAGAGACTAAAATCGATATTTAAAAAATATCGATATAACAATAAAATTTCGATAGTTGGATATCTTTACGAAATAGTGATTAAAATATCGATAATTTTATCGATATTTTATATCGATAATGTACAAAATAAATGTGCGAGTGCGACGTTGCCAGATTTGGCAAGCTACAGGATCGGGTGATTCCCGGCGGAGCGACACTGACACGTGTTTGTTTTTGTTTTGCGTTTTGGTAAGCAACATGCATACCTACATGACAAAACGCAACAAGGCCTTATCGATAATTAATTATCGATATTTTTAACGATATAATAATCATAATTGAAAAATCTATAAATTTTAACGATAAATTTTACTATCGATATATTTTTTATGCATATTTTAGTCCCTGCTTCCATGTATTTTTAGTAAGAAAACACCCTAAAAACTTAAGAGAAAATCCAGTCCAATCTTCTCGGCTTCTAGTAAACACGGTAAAATTTCCTTATGAAGCAAATTCGCTGGTCTAATTAACGAACAACTTATAATGAGGTTCATGTATTGTCTCTCCACCAAAGTTCAACTTCTCAAGGCTTGGAACATGAAAAGAAAGTTGAAATTGTTCGAGGAAGCTTATTAGGTTTTTTTGTATGGGGAAAAGTACTTAACTAGTAAAAAATAAAAAGGAAAAGTAGTGAGAGAATCGTATATACCAGGACTGACTACATTGTCGGAATTCTTAAGTAAAGTTTATACAAGTTTAGCTCTTTTGTCTAAATTTTTGTGGTATTCAATGATTGTGTGAGTATTTGAATACGCACATTGTCTCTCTGTGTGTGAGAAAGAATTAATTAGTCAGATATACAGGTTACAATGCATGGTAACCTGGCCCATAGTGGCAGAATAAGAGCGACTGTCATAATATGTTACCATAATCTTACTGTGTAACCTTATTCGACAAATAAATTAATGATTGATTGATTGATATACAGGTGCAAGGTAACCTGTTGATAATTATAGTAAGTATTTGACAGCATTTCGTCGCTGCTCCACGGTGATGGAAAATATTGTGATATTTAATTGATGACGATGTTTTCCATCACCGTGCATGCCTGAGAGAAATTCATAATTTCTCGAAGTTATGACGTCCACCAATCCGCACTAGGCCAGCGTGGTGGACTTTGGCCTAAATCCCTCTGACTTGTTAGAGGAGACCTGTGCCCAGCAGTGGGACATAAATAGGTTAAAAAAATAATTACAGCGGAAAACCGATACGGAGATTGACAAAAAAATGGTTATGTGCGAAATTATTTCTTAGTAGGTATTTGTTGATATAGCGGGCGGACAGCGAAGTTTTAGTAATAGGCTCAAGTTTTCCCCTTTGGGAATCTCTAAAAATTGAAAGCTTTCGGACTATTATCTTTGTATTTGCACGTCCATACACCTCTAAACTACAACCATTTTTATTATATTAAAAAAAACTTACACGTGGCTGCATTTTTTTAAGAAGGTTTAGCAAGCGTCCTTAATGACTCGGTTAAATAATTCCTTCATGCCGTGATCCTTAAGGAGAGAGAGAGAGAGAGGAGAGAGGTACAAATAATAATAAGCCTCTTCAAAAACCAAACAATACCATAAAAGCGTCTTCTGCATGGGACCAAAAATATATAATAATTTACCGGAATCCCTCAAATCCAAAACAAATTGTGATTTCAAACGAGCACTTAAAACTTTCTTATATACAAAAGCGTATTATTCGGTTTCTGAATTTCTAAACGATGACAATTTAACTTCGTGAGGGATTACAGAACTAAAAACCTGGGAGGTTTTTTTTCCGCCGGCTTTTTCCTCTCAGCGTATAAAAACCCAGTGCATTGGGTGCCCAAAGCCGACGACTTGGAAAAACACCGTTTAAATAATTTCATGACTATAAAATAAAAAACGCAAATTATGGGATAAATAAATAAATAACATGGTTTGTAAACATAATAAATAAAATAGTTATTTAGATTTAAGTCCAAAAGATATATAGGTAGATTTAAGTGTAATTTTTTATTTCTTTAATCTAATAATAGTAATTTTTATTTCTTTAACAACATTTGCATACCTTACTGAGGTAAATATAGCGGACTTTATATATATTAAACAACTTCTGTAATACCTATATTTGCGCAAATAAATCATTTTTCTTTTCTTTTCTGTTCTTATTTTGTACAACTCACTTTTCCTTTATGTGTTATTTTTCATTACAAAATATCGCTGAGTTCAATATAGGTAAATAAATAACGTATCACACTCATAGCCCTACAGTAGGGTAGATATACCCTGTGTCATGGGTGCCGTGGACACACAAAGACGAAAAAACAAACACCTAAACTGCGAACAAAAATTTTAAACTTATCACCATCGAATCATCATCAGAATCATCGAATCGAACCCAGGGCCCTCCGATAGGCAGTCCGGCATGGTAACCATTTCGCCCTCTAACAATTTCCACTGTTCTCGATCTCCAGTTTAGAGCATGAAAGGCATTGACGACCCGCGTGGCGCAATGGTTACCATGCCGGACTGCCAAACGAACGAAACGGTCTCGGGTTCGATTCCCGGCAAAACAGAAATTTGAATGATGAGCTTAAATTTCTGTTCTCGGTCTGGGTGTTTGTGTTTCTTACAATAAAATTTGTACACCCTAAAGGGTAAATATGGCGATCTAAATATTTTTGTAAAACCTTTTTTGCTACCCATATTTGTGCAAATAAAATATTTTCATTTCATTTCATTTCTATTTTTGTATGTGTCCATGGTACCCACGACACAGGGTATTAATTACCTTACTGTGGGGCAATGAGTGTGTAGCGTGTTATTGACTCTCGTCAATTGGTTGGTTTAATGCTCTAAGGTCTTTAGCAACCATTCTCAAATTTGGACCCGCTGTGATAACAGTAACTCATCGTCCCATCTCTTCCTTCTCGGTTCTCTTTTCCATTTCTATGGTGCAGTAGTTTTTACACTTCTTACTTTTATTTTATTAATTCAGTAGCTTACTTCCCTCAGAGAGGGTGAATAAGTTGGGGGTTTGATTTGCCTTCCATTGCATTATTACCTAGCACACGGTGCAAAGTAGGGGTGAAATAGAATTTACAATTTTCCTTAGAATAATCACAATTACATTATAGAAACCAATTTCGCGCGCCCAAATTAAAGCATGTTGATTGGTGCCATTGATGACAACGGCGTTTGGTGCCATCAATGACAGCGTGCTTGTATGAAGACATTCATTCTATACGTATTTATTCTAAAGCAATTTTCATAATTTTACTGTAATAAATTAATCGATTCGTAAACAAATAATTTTGTCATAAATAATAATTGTAATATAATAATTGGTTTTCATTACAGATAATAATTAATTTAATATATATTTTTTTTTTACTTTCACTACACTTTGATCTTAGCGAAAAGGCCGAAAAGCAAACAGAATATCTTAGTAAATGAAAGTTTGTACTATATATATACGAGTATATACTATATGTATATATAATATCGATCACTCATTCAATGTTACTACAGATTACGTTGTTTAACTTTTTAAAATTCATTATGCACACATCATTAATATTAATTATACGTCAGCATTCCATGTTTAATCAACATTAACCAAATAATCTGTGATAACAGCACTGTTTGTTTACACAATTGGGATCGACCACGTATGTCCCGATAACACTGACGTGGCTCTACACGCTGGTGACAGACAGACGTAACAGATAATGTACAATAATATTACATATTATTACGGAGCAGAAAATTACTACACCAAGCTTCGTAATCTAGAGACGGCATTGAAAGACAAGCATAGCGTCTCAAGCGCAGTACTCATCACAGTTTTAGCAAGCGTTTTTTTTACTTATTTTAAAATTAAAAGGACTAACAAAACGGTGTCCAATGGCGAGGCTGTTGTTTTTGGAAATTATTGCGCGTGCTGTCTCTATAAGTCCGCATGATTACGTCATCTTCTGTGGCTACATATTGAAAGCTGCTAGAATGTTATATGATTCAATTTAATTGAAGACTATTAGCGCTCGAAAAGCAACTATAAATGCATACATAAAAATATAAGTTAGTGGTGTACGCCGGGGTTTGAACCGGGGCCCCCAGTGTGAGAGTCTTAGCCACTTGCCCAACGCTGCTCTGTTTTATTTGGTACTAGCGGCCTCCCGCGACTTTGTCCGCTTGGAATTTAGTTTAAGAATTTTTCTACAATAAAAGTAGCATTTTTTTAAATTCGTTTATTCACAAATTTACATATAAATAATACAAACATCCCGCCAAACTATCGAGTAGTTTGTAGGCGGGGATTAAACGCTCTTATTTTATTGCACAGTATTTATAAGTGGGTACATAATTATAGTGTGTTACATGATTCATCTGCTAGTGGACTCTTATTAACAACAATAGCATTTACGAATAAAAAATATATAAAGTAAACATAATTTTCAATGTAAAACTTCCAAAAATATACTAAATTTAGACAGTCTTAATCAAGAACCCGATACCGACTTTAAGTAATGACCTCCAAAAAGTATTGTAATATTTTTAATTTTAAGATTTTATATGTCAATATATTTTTAGAGGAATTCATGATTTCTCGAAAGCATGACGTCCACCAATCCGCACTTGGCCAGCGTGGTGGACTATGGCCTAAATCCCTCTCACTAGTGAGAGGAGACCTGTGCCCAGCAGTGGGACATAAAAAAAGGTTGAAAAAATAATAATATGTCAGAACTTCTGTCACACTAAACGGGAGATGGTTACATGTTACTGGCACTATATACTTCATGGAGCGTTTTCCATAGTAATTTCTTATTTTATTTGGCTTGCTAAACCAATATCTTTTGGTACGAGTTGGGCCGTTGTGGGTTATTAGTTTAAATAATTCTTTTCTGTTGAAATTTTCTTTTATTAAATGTAATTTTATTTTATTTTCTAGTGGTAGTATTCTATATTTCTTATATATTTGATCGGGGTTAGACTTGAATGTAGCTATATCTTTTTTACTGAACATTTGCTTTAATATTCGTATTTGCAGTCTTTTTAAGTTTTCTATGTGTGTTTTAAAAGTGCACCCGTAACAACTCAAGCCGTAACCGATTATGGAGTCCACCAGAGCAAAATATAAACAGCGCATACTTTTCCTACTTACTACATTTTTTAGATAATAAAATTGAGTTAATATTGACCTTAACCTTGTATACAGTCCTGCAATGTGAACTTTCCATGACATGTTACAATCTACAATCATCCCTAGGTACGTGTATGAGGAAACCCATTCAATTGGTGTGCATTGGCACTGCAAGGCATTTTTATGAAGACAATCATAAGTGTGTCCCTTGATACTTGATTTTTTAGAATTCGGTAACTTCATATAAGACGAGTGGATATGCATGCACTTAGTTTTATTTAAATTTATAGCTAAACCATTATCGTGAGCCCACATACATATATTGTTAAAGTCCAGCTGAACATTATTTACAGCAGTATCTAGGTTACTGTCTGCATAAATTAAGCAGGTATCGTCGGCATACATATACATTTTACATCTTTCAATGACATTACATAGGCTGTTTACGTGCATTACATAATCCCAAGGGTCCAAAAACTGAGCCAGTGGGAACACCATACTCAGTGTTATGAAGAGTACCAGTTGTTCCCGCAATGAGTACTTGCAGTTTTCTGTCATTGAGATATGTTTTAAGGAATTCGCTCATGGAGGTCCCATGAGCGAATTCGCTCCCGTATTAAAAAGTAAACGTATCCCACACTCAGTCATTGCCTGAAGCAAGCCCGCGTGATCTAATGTTTCGAAAGCTTTCCGAAAGTCTACGAACACCACTACTGCATGCTTTCTTTCATACAGACTACCATTGATATAGTCCGAGAAGCGCAGTAGGGCTGATGTGGTACTTCTGCCAGGCCTGAAACCGTGCTGTACATCTGCTAAAATGTTTTTATTTTCTAAGAATTTACTAAGTTGTGACACTATTACCTTTTCAGTTATAATATTTATGACAGATTAAGTCCGCCTATTGTAAAAATACAATAAAGGGTAAATAAAAATAAAAATATATGTAATACTAATATGGATAACTAACATTATTATTTAAAAAGTTATCCTATCACTATTCCTTATGACATGATTTACTTTTTACCTCTAAGCACTCCTAAAAATATACATCCTTTTCCAGATGCTGGAAGGCTTGCGCAGAAAATCCGAGAACTACCGCCGTGTGACCCACACCAAAAGTATGAAGAGTTTTAACGAGACCTGGAGCTATGGGGTCAACTCTGACGCATTTGCCCAGGTGTTCGCTCACTGGAACTTCAAGTACAGCTACAGGGATAGGGCGAGGTACCTGAACAAGTTTGACCACTTCAAGACTTATATTCAAGGACTGGATATGCACTTTATTCACGTCAAGCCGAATTTGGACAAGAATTCGAATGTTAAGGTGAGAAATGACCGTATTTTCATTGTTTTTAAGTGACTTGTAAAAGGAGGCTTCCGGGGTTGTGTGGGCGGTGACGGTGGGAGCTCGATCCGTTCAGCCAGCGGCCCCGGGAAGGACGGCGGTGTGTGCGTGGTCGCATGCCGCCGTACTCATCGGAGGATGCAGGGGAGCACATCTGCTCTCCAGAGGATGGGCCCGTTCTGAGGCGCCGCGCGTGGAGGACACCGGTGCGTTCCACTGGAGATCCCGGAGTACTCCCCAAGCGCAGAGGTAGGCCACCGAGAGGGTTTTAGTGCGGTAACTTAAGGTGCTCTCAAGGTGCCGGGTACCTTTTGAAGGTTCCCTCCCCCCCGATATCAGAAAAAGTTGGTAGAACATAATGGTTCTACCGGGGAAGTACCACCGCTGCACCTACTTCTGCCGCTAAGCAATTCTATTGTGTTTTGGTAGAAAAGAACAGTCGCTGATCAGACTTAGTTGAGACGAATATCAGTACGCCATTTCACTAAGAGATCGAAACGTCTCTTAGTGAAATGGCGTACCTATAGGTCACGTCATGTAAAAAGAACGCTGATGGTCAAGCTGCGCATTAGGCGATTTATCGGTCAATTTGGTGGTATGAGGTTTTTTTATTACCTATTGATAAACAATATACGAAGTCACGAGCGAAAGGTTACTTCAAATATAAAAATATAAGCCTAGACTTTCGTGGGCGAGTGTACCCATGCGCAAACATACCCCTCATACCCCCTCCACTTTCTTCCAGCGTTCTTTTTACATGACGCGAACTATACCTTTCGTTTTGAATGGCAACCCAAATAGTTATAGAGTCATTAACACTAGAAAGAAAAAGTATCATAATATGCAAATTATTAAGTATATTAGCTTATGAAAAAAAAGCTTATGATATTAGTTTATTAATTTTAGCTATTCAGTTTTTTCGGCTGTTTATTTTTTTTAATGCAAACATGCAAAATTATTGAAGTGAAAACTCCTTTAGCGGCGTTGTGCACTGTTTTTGGGCTGGGTAAAAATGTTAAACTCGCGTCAACTACACTTGGCCTGATCGAAAATTCGTAAGACGTAGGGGTGACAGCTGATGACGACTCGACTGTCTATACTTGTAAAATTCGTTTATATCAAGTATTTAAAATATGGACATTGAACAAAATGCATCTATTAATGAAAAAAGTGACGAAGAAATAGTGAAAGAAAATGAGTGAGTACTTTATAAAAATACTAGATAGAAATAAATACTGATAATTCAAGCAATTCGTGCGGTATTATTCCCTAACGATTCTAAGACATCAAAAATGCATAACGCTAATGTTTTCACTTCTGCTGGCACTCCCAGAGTGCAACTCGTTGTTTTTTTTTTTATAAAAATACTCACTCTGATAATTTATTTCTGTAACGACAGCAAGCTTTATAGACTGTGAATACGGTAGATGTAGGTAATAAGATTTTATTTAGGAGGTGATGACGATCTACATATTTAATGCTACTCGAGCCTTTCGCGCCAATCTTGGCCTCGTTCGGAAACTTTGAAATTTTCTCGTTTGAGTTTTATTAGTGACAGGAAAGTAGTAATTAGGCTGTCATCTCAAACATGGGCATTTAAAAAATTTCTAACGTGAAATTTATTTTAATTTTAATTTTAGTTAGAACTTAGGGCATCAATATATTGACAGGTATGACACTGAAGGGTGAGTCAGTACCTTAATGCTCTAAGAGTTAGAATAATATTATGTAGCATCTTAGAGCATCAAGGTATGACAGGTATGACACTCGTCAGAGAGGAGTGGCCTTTACGGGCGAACCCCTCGTCCCAACGTCCATGCACAATGTGCCTTCTAATTATGCAACTAGTGTATCTGTGTGTGTCGGTGTCAGTTTTGACGGTGCATAGAAAATGACGTTGTTAATTAAAATTGACATATTTAGAAACGTATGCGTCTGTAGCGATGAAATAATATTTGTGAATGTGTGACAAAATTAAAATGTGTGCGTTCTTCCCCCGCACCAGATTTGGCACAAAAATTATGTATGGAAGCGAGGCGCTATGCCGTCTCTACTAAAGGGTGAGTCAGTAACTTTGATGCTCTAAGTGTAGCATAAAATCTGTTTTGTGTCAATTATAGTTAGATTTATCGGCATGACCCCAAAAAACTTTTAGAGACACTTGCGAAATAATATAACACGAGTTTTTATTTTATTTTTAAAGTCAGTGATTAAAGTGATTAAGTATTTATTGCTTAAATAATTAATGTCACACTTTTTAGGGTTTCTAAGTCTCTTTAATGATATATAAGAGAATATGACCATTAGTAGTATACTAAAAATATTCTAAACTAGCGGCCGCCCGCGACTTTGTCCGTGTGAACTTTAGTTGTAGAATTTTTGTAAAATAATAGTAGCCTAAGTTACTCATCATTATATCAGCTATCTGCCACTGAAAGTCCCGTCAAAATCGGTCCAGCCGTTTCAGAGATTAGCCGGTACAAACGGACACGGACAGACAGACCGACAGACAGACAGATAGACAGACCAAAATTGTAAAAAATATTATTTTGGCATATGTACCGTATGGATGTAGTAAAAAGCTGTAATTTTAATATTACAAACGGACACATCGGTTTTATTTATTTGTATAGATGAGTCAAAAATACGAAAATATATGTAGATATAAGCCAATTCAGTTAATTTTTTTCTTTTTAAAGGTTCTACCCCTCCTTCTCATCCACGGCTGGCCAGGATCAATAAGAGATTTCTACGAGGTGATACCCATACTTACCACCGTCCACCCGGAATACGACTTCGTGTTTGAAGTTATTGTCCCTAGTCTTCCAGGATTTGTTTATTCTCAGGTAAGTTAGAATTTCAATATATTATGTCTCAACAAAGTGCGAGTGATAAAATAAGTGAAGCGAACATGGCCCGGCGTGTGAACATGTGAGATGGGTGACCGCTGGTGGCAAAAAAAATCATACGCGTTTCCGTGCTTCGGAGGGCACGTTAAGCCGTCGGTCCCGGTTGTTGTCGATTGATAACAGTCGTTAAACCTTGTCGGAGGCCTTATGGGCGGTTTGAAAACATCCGACAGCGGGTTGGCCACTAACCCGCATCTCCACTAACTCGCATTGGAGCAGCCTGGTGCAGTAAGATCCAGGCCGAATAATGAGGAGAGACCTCTGCCCAGCAGTGGGATGCAAAAAAGTGTTGTAGCCAAGTCTAAACAGCTTACTTAAAAGTTACATTTAATTTCCTCCAATCTCTCGTCCCACTGCTGGGCACAGTTGCACTCTCAGAACTGTCTTTGTAGTCCATCACGCTGGGAAAGGAAATGTCCATCTTTATAAAGTGTGCATTACGACGCCACCAACGCTTTGGAGCGGAGCATGGTGGAACACGCTCCAATTCTGTTGTGTTTCAAATGGAATGTGGCTCGCCATACTTACATCAGACCACTATTCTCCAGATTAGCAGTGTAATTGCATACGTTAAGAGGCAAAATTCAGACTTACTTTGTGTGTACAATTCAGACTTATTTTGTGTGTACATGTCCATGGGTGGCAGCGACTACTTTATGTCCGGTTTACATTATTCCAGTCCAGCGATCGTATTCAGTGCTGGATTGCTTACTGGAATAATGTAAACTGGCACTGGAATGCACTGAATCCAGTTAGCATTCCAGTCCAGTAACTGGATTGGCGATCTACTTTTGAATCCATTGCGAGCAATCCAGTGCAACTGGAATAATGTAGACAGATAATCCAGTGCCATTTCAGTGTTGACACGTTATTTTTTATTTTATTTGAATGGAGTCGCAGACTAGCGTGCAGGCCACGTGATGTTAAGTAGTCGCTGCAGCCCATGGACATCTACATACAACCTCAAGCATAGGTAAGTCTTGTCTGAGGTCGTATGCAGTTGCGCTGCTACTCTGGAGGCTGGTGGTCGCCTCATGTAAGTGTGGCCGGCAACTGCACCTTTCCGCCGAAACACAATAGAATTGTTTCACGGCAGAAGTGGGTGCAGCGGTGATACTTCCCCGGGTGAACCATCCAACTGATATATCTACCTATAGACATTGTCAATGTAGTATTCACACTTCAACGGCTTCTAAATAACCGGAATAATGTAGACGTTAAAGATCCAGTCCAGCACTGGACTGGATTCTCGCTGGATCACTGAACAGGAATAAAGTAAACCGGGCATTCACTAAGTGCATTCATGTGCAGCATTCTCGTCTGCTACTTCATTAAAAGAAAGGAAGTGATAATTACTCCATATATGAAATAGGCATTCAAAAAATATGATGAAGCTTTCGTTCCAACATAACGTTTAAAGATGATTTCTTATTTTCTCTACAATACTTTCTTTTCAGGGTCCTATTCGTCCAGGTCTAAATCCACTCAAAACAGCAGTCATATTACGCAACCTGATGCAAAGGCTAGGCTTCAACAAATTCTACGTTCAAGGAGGAGATATTGGCCACATTATTGGGTCACATTTGGCTACCATATTCCCAGACCAGGTCCTTGGCTTCCATACGAATTTCCCGGTCAACTTCTCCAAGTTAGCTGATTATGTTTGGATTTTGGGGTCCATTTGGCCCAGTCTGGTTACCGGTGAAGATAATGTGGGGAAATTGTATCCGCTGAGTGATAAAATCCACTATCTCTTGGAGGAGACAGGCTATCTGCATTTGCAAGGCACTAAGCCAGATACGATTGGTAAGTTGTATTAAAAAATCTTTATCCGTCTTCTCACATGGTTGGTTGATACTACTGTTCTTTTGCCGTAAATCAATTTTCTTGTAAGTATTTCGGTGTGAGTGCTGACTGCATTTATGGAGATAGTATTTGGATGGCTGTCTTATTATTTGCCGCCCACATGCTTTAGCGCTGTGCTACTTTATTAACTGCATTTGCAACTGCAATGGCTATTTTTGCGTACCGGGCACGAGTCTCTCCCCATTATTGGGCTGCTCCAACACGAGTTTGTGGAGAGGCTACTTTGTTATGTTAAAAATCATAATTAAATCAAATACGGCTTTTATAAAGGCGACTCTCATTCCTAATAGTTGATTACTTAATCATTCTGAGAAAGTAATTTCATTCTAAAAATTGTTTTGTTCTCAGAAATGAGAAAAGTTAAAACCGCTAATGTTAGATTCTGAAGAGATAAAACCTTTCCGAGAATGCATCTCTTATAGACGTAAAAAACGTTTTCTATTTATTTCAATGGATGACAAACAGACGACGGGCACATTCTGTGAACTTAAGCATAATCACAAGCTAGCCTGAGTCTTACTTTATGTTGTATGTAGTTACTCTGTTAGAGCTGATTTCCATTGATCCAACGGTTGGATCCAGCGTCGCTGCATTCCAGCGCTAGATTGGCATTGCTACTGGTTACTTTGTACGTTGCCTCGTGACAGTCTGAACAGTAACCGCACTTTTTTACCCAAACATAATAAAATTGCGTCATAGCTAAAATAATTGCAGTATTTAATAGTGCGTAGAACCCAGAAGCGCGCAGATCTCAGATGCGCGCACAACCCAGAAGCGCGCAGAACTCAGAAGCTCGCATGGTCCGGCGGCTCGCGTAGAATGCATGCGATCTACGTAGCTACGCCAAACGGGCGCGATTTGCTGTAAGATGGGTGACCGTCAAACGCCATCCGCCAATCCGACGTTCAAAGAAATGACAATGTCGATTTGAAAGAGCTGTATAAAAATTTGTTTCATTGGATTGAATTAAAACTTCCTTGGCCGAATGGTTACGTGGGCTGATTACGAAACTAGAGACCCGGGTTCAAACCACAATCAAAACCAAATTCCGTTAATTTTTATATTTTGTGATTTTTTTTATTGGGAGCTACTTTAAATGGCGTTGTTAAGTAACATTACTAATCAAATGAGTGTTTCGTTTGAAAATAACCCAGAAAAAAAAATTGTTTTTGTCCGAGCAACGCTCGGTCGACCAGGTACTTATATATGAGTGTTTAGTATTTTGTTTTATTCTTCAGGTATCGTCCTCCAAGACTCTCCAGTTGGCCTCCTAGCCTATTTCTTGGACAGGCTGATGATGTTCTCCAATCCTGAAAATAAGGAAGTCCAAGACGGAGGCCTCTCCAACTTCTCATTCAACGATATTCTGGACAACGTGATGCTGTACTGGAGTACGAATAGCATCACTTCTGCTCTCAGATCATTTAAGGAGATGATCAGCAGCTATGATCTGGAACAGGATTTGGCGAAGTGAGTGAATTTATAAATACCGTAATTTTACTTAGCGCTATTCTCTAAAAAATATTTAAAAAAATTTACCAATTTTATTTATTTATTTGGCGTAGTAGATATGCAACATGGAATTAAGTGGTCCCTGCAGTATCGATTATTGTTGCATGAAGTAGCTTCCATAGCTTGGATGAAATTGTTTCATTTTGGATGAATTCATATTGGATGAATTCACGTTTCCATGAATTGCAGCAAAATAATTTATATTATTTAAAAAGAAAAGAAATACTACCGAAAGCAGAAAAGAACACGAAAGCAAAGAAAAAATGCAGTTGATTGACGGAAGACGCTCATGTACATAAACGACCCGTGTGGCGCAATGGTTACCATGCCGCAATCGAAGGGTCCCAGGTTCGATTCCCGGTGAAGCAAATTTGAATGATGAGTTTCAAATTTCTGTTCTCAGTCTGGGTGTTTGTGTTTCTATCTTTGTTCGTGTCTATGGCTCTCACGACCACGACTATCTACCTTACTGTGGGTCTATGTGTACCATGGGCAAAGCGCGAATACAAAGTTGCTGGTGATATTACCACATACCTAATTTTAAGTTTTAATTATACTTTATTTATTTCCAGAATACCAACACCAGTCCCAACATGGGGTCTTCGGGCCAAGTACGAATTCTTCCACAGTCCTGACTTCGTGCTTCGATGGAAGTACCCTAACCTGGTGGGCACTTCTGACTGGAGCACGGGCGGGCGGTATACTGCCTTCGAAAAGCCTGTTGAGTTCAGCCATGACATCTATAAGGCTTTGAAGAGTATTTTGACGTATAAGGCGAAATAGGTTGTTAATAAATAATTGTAAAAAATATTTGAGTGTTTAATTTGGAATTTGATATTGTTTTTGATGATGCTCATATAGTCCGGCCTCTTACCGTTATTAAGGAGGTCTGGAGCTAAATCCACCACCCTACTGTAAAGCTGGTAGCTGGAGATGCGGGTGAGTGACCAACCTTAGTACGGTGGGGAATGAACGAAAACATTCGACAGCGGGTTGGTCACTAACCCATCTCCACCAACTTGCACTGCAGTAGAGTAGTGGAATGGGCTCCAGGCCTCCCCATCAATGGGGAGAGACCCGTGCCCAGCTGTGGGATGTAAAAGGGGTTGCTGTCACATAAGTTTCACCATTTCCTATGCTCTCACGTAAAATGTCGTAAAACTCGTCCGGTAAAATGTAATGCATTTA
Source organism: Pyrgus malvae (assembly GCA_911387765.1). Classification (NCBI taxonomy): domain Eukaryota; kingdom Metazoa; phylum Arthropoda; class Insecta; order Lepidoptera; family Hesperiidae; genus Pyrgus; species Pyrgus malvae. The sequence continues at coordinate 12,758,929 of OU426969.1, forward strand.
ATTAAAAATATCTTCATTGAAAAATGTCAAGCTACGGACGCTTTACTATTTAAAATCTTGGTCTATTCATTCATAGATGTAATAAAATAACTGAAAATAGATGATGGTTACATCGTTTAATCTAGCTTTAAGTAAGGCTAGTGACTGATTACCTTTCTGAATGGACAAAAAAAGATAAAATAAGATTGGGAAATATTCAATTAGCAGCCTCAAGAGTCTTAACTTTCTTTTAAGGCTTTTTGCCGTTCTACCGATTGAAATCTCTTTCCTATACAAGACGCTTATAATAGTAGAAGATGAGATTGGAAAAGTTAATCTAAAGAGTGGAATTTGAGTTTGAATTGCAAAACTTGCCGTTTGCGAAAATGATGGGGCAGTCTTTTGGAATTAAATTAGGCTGCTGATAAATTTGCGACTCAATTTGTTTATGAAATATGTTTTAGGGATTGTTTCAAACGACAAACCATTTATTGAGATGTAACCAAGTTTTTCAAGTCCACCAATCTGCACTTGGCCAGCGTGGTGGACTATGGCCTTAATCCCTTTCACTTGTGAGGAGACCTGTGCCCAGCAGTGGGACTAAAAAAAAAGTTGAAAAAAAAAATTTTTTTTGCGGTTTTGTTGAAACTGTTCGACATTGTGATATTCTTCATGAAGTAATAATATAGGTACATGATTAGTGAGGTTCATTTATCGGTACTGTACCAAAACGTGTGCCCAGCAGTAAAATCTTGGTCTTTTCATTCATAGATGTAATAAAATAACTGAAAATAGATGATAGTTACATCGTTTAATCTAGCTTTAAGTAACGCTAGTGACTGGTTACCTTTCTGAATGGACAAAAAAATATAAAATAAGATTGAGTAATATTCAATTAGCAGCCTCAAGAGTCTTAACTTTCTTTTAAGGCTTTTTGCCGTTCTACCAAATGGAATCTCTTTCCTATACAAGACGCTTATAATAGTAGAAGACGAGATTGGAAAAGTTAATCTAAAGAGTGGGATTTGAGTTTGAATTGCAAAACTTGCCGTTTGCGAAAATGATGGGGCAGTCTTTTGGAATTAAATTAGGCTGCTGACAAATTTGCGACACAATTTGTTTATGAAATACGTTTTAGGGATTGTTTCAAATGACAAACCATTTATTGAGATGTAACCAAGTCTTTGGCGGTTTTGTTGAAACTGATCGACATTGTGATATTCTTCATGAAGTAATAATGTTACGCGCTGTGGGTAATGAAAATGCCGTTTGTATCGTAGAAGACGTTTATTGTCAGCTTCCACAAAAACCCACTTAACAAAGTACAAATCACAATGCACAATCACTATAGTCCAATATCTTCGCTTGAGTCGTCGAAATAATTCTTCCTTGTCGCTTGGTAGAGATCGCTTCGGTTTCACTTCCGGAAATAAACTGCCCAGTCGCGGCTCGTCGGGGTCCTTATATACGGTTACCCATGGTTCTCTAGAAATTTCCCGAACCACCAAATACAATAGGTCCGTCCCGAACCTTCCTTTATGTTACGCACCTATGTACAGCTTATGTAGTCATTAACAATAGCCGCGACCCGCGATGTAAACAACCTATACATGTACACTATATATAGGTACGTATTCACCGCGGATTTGTTTACTCGTAGAAATCGATGTTTTTCTTATGACTGATTTTTCGAGAACTTTCTTCACTGTTCGATAGTAGACCTAATACCTGTATATGCGTTTTTGGGGTTCTGCTGTATGACGCTTTGTTTTCGAGATATAGGTACTCAAAGTCGTAACAATAATATAGGTACATGATTAGTGAGGTTCATTTATCGGTTTTGTACCAAAACGTGTCTTTTGGAGTATTCAAAGTAAAATATTTAACCAAATTTTTCATTCTTATTTTATTACATTGTGTAACAAAGTAGTACTCAGGTACTAAACCTAACTTACATAGAACAAAGAGCCATGAACTTGCCGCCCCCTACACGTTTTATCTATAGGAATTAGACATTTACCCTGGATCAAAAGTACCCTATATCACACTCAAATCCCCGAACTGTCTACCAAAAACAGGTCACTAAGGATTTACATAGTTGCGACGCGAAAGAAGGACAAACAAATAAACTCACTTTCACATTTATTATTATTAGCATGAACAAATGGATAAAAAGTTATTATATATTATTTTTAATTTCACATCAAAACTTAAATGTTAGTCATTATGCATATAAAACTAAAGTCTACAGCAAATCGTCCGTATAAAAGCATCCTAAGCAAATAGATAGATAGGTAGACGCAAAACTTTTAAATAATTACTCATTATGCATATAAAACTAAAGTCTACAGCAAATCGTCCGTATAAAAGCATCCTAACCAAATAGATAGATAGGTAGACGCAAAACTTTTAAATAATTACTCATTATGCATATAAAACTAAAGTCTACAGCAAATCGTCCGTATAAAAGCATCCTAAGCAAATAGATAGATAGGTAGACGCAAAACTTTTAAATAATTACTCATTATGCATATAAAACTAAAGTCTACAGCAAATCGTCCGTATATAAGCATCCTAAACAGAAATAGATAGGTAGACGCAAAACTTTTAAATAATTACTCATTATGCATATAAAACTAAAGTCTACAGCAAATCGTCCGTATATAAGCATCCTAAACAGATGGGTAGATGCGGAGTCAGTGCGCTGGAATCGAGTTAAACCGAAGGAAGCGACGCGGTTTCAGCCTGTCTCGAAAAACGTACAAAAAGTTTTGTTTTCCTTTAGGGTTCTGCAACGAATCAATAAAAGATGCAAAAAGGTTTTTTTTTAAATAATGTAACGTAATCACATCTGTATATACGAGTATGTATTGCCAGTGTCAAGTAAAAACATTTGAATCCAAAGTTAGTCCTTTTCTTTAAGACTGGACAGTAAAATAATACTAACAGGGAGTCCGCAACCCGCATTGGAGCAGCGTGGTGGAGTAAGCTCCAGGTCTCCACAATAATAATGGGGAGAGACCCGTACCCAGCAGTGAGACGCACGGGTGTTTGTGTTCATGTCTTTGTGCATGGTATCCACGAAACAGGGAATCCTAGTTCCAGGCTATGATTGTAAACGTTACACACTCATAGACCCACAGTAAGGTAATTAATACCCGTGTCGTGGGTACCATGGACACATAAGTACAAAGACAGGAACACAAACACCCAGACCGAGAATATAAATTTAAATTCATTCATCATTCAAATTTCTGTTTCGCCTGGAATCGAACTCGGGACCCCTTGATTAGCAGTCCGGAATAGTAACCATTGCGCCACGCGGGGTTTATGGCGTTATTTATTTCCGTAGTAGTAGTATTTCCGAAATAAATTAGTTATTTATTTCTACGGAACTTGTATCTATAAAACTCGCTCCAAACATTTTATCATGGTGTCCGGGAGTTTTTCACTCGCTTGCTCAGATAGGAAGCGTATTCGTAAACGAGTTACGTTTTCATTAACGTACTCCGAGTATTTTCATTTAATATCTATTAAGAGACAATTTGATTAATGGTTGTAATTTATAGAGGCTTTTATTGATTCTCTTGACATGGATGATTTCATCCACAATATTGATAATATGAGTAAGAGCACTATTAATCGAGTTATAAAGTCATTATCTTTAAATGTCACGGAGGTTTTTCGGCAAAGGGAGATCTCACGCCGGGCGAGGTAGTCATGCCAGGGGACAGGCAGCGCGCTCCAACTGACTCGTTTTGGAGCTTGTATATATGGTCGGATATTCAGAAAAATTTGATAGCGTGATTCAGGAATACCCGTGGCGCCATCTCTTGATGAGTAGCGGAAGGTCGCTACAGTTTGATTTCGAGATTAAATAAGCGCGTATTTATCCCTGCAGTATATTAAGGAAAAAAAATATTATTATTACACTTGAATTTCTTAACTGACGTCCAGATTGGTGAAATACGGACAAAATTAATTTTAATTTCATGAAGAGACCTGTGCCTCGCCGTGGATCATTCGAAGGGTTGAAAATTAAAAATTAATTTTCTTTACTTTCCAATTAAATAGTTATAGAAACTATATTAAATTATCCGTTTCTTCCACTGCGATTTGATTATGCCTCGACGAAGCAGTTATCGTTCAGAATGAAATCAGCGCTGTTAAATCGAATTACTGGTCGTCAGATTCGTTTTTCTTTTTAGGTCGTTTGTGGCGCGGATGCTATAAGTTTTAGGTACATCTTTATACCAAAACAAGTATACAATTTAGCAGCATTTGCAGCACTGAATTCATAATACTATAGTGCCGCTACAATGTTGATGTTGCAGTACTATTTTTTACGAATTATACACCTAAGAAAGTCCCTGTCTTGATGGAAAACAAATTGATAGCAATTTGATAATGTCTCGACGAAGCAGTAATCGTTCAGAATGAAATCAGCGCTGTTAAATCGAGTTACTGGTCGTCGGAGTTCCAATTTTGCTTTTTAGTTTATTTGTAGTATGATTCGGTCAGTTTTAAATATCTATTCCAAACAGGTATAATTTAGCAGCGACTAAGTAATGAAGTAGACGTTTATTATTAAAAAATCAGTAACAGCTTACGACAAAAATTGTACTGCTGATTGAGCAATTTATATCTGTTTGAGATTTGGTACCTCTTGCGCTGTACGGTTATTATAAATGTGAAAGTGTATTTGTTTGTTTGTTTGTTTATACTGCTTTCACGTCGTAACGGTACTACGGATTTTTTAAAAATTTTGTATAGAGATATTATACGGATTGGAAATTGACATAGGGAGAAAAGAAAAGAAAAGAAGAAAAGAAAAGAAAAGAAAAAAGAAAAAAGAAAAGAAAAGAAAAGAAAAGAAAAGAAAAGAAAAGAAAAGAAAAGAAAAGAAAAGACTTTATTGTTGACATACATACAATTAGATGTTTAAAATTATTATAAGAGTTTAAACAGTCTACCATGCTCTTGCATACAATATTATAATAATAATTAAAATTAAAATTATCTAAAATAATTTTATATAGTTTTATTTTATGATCCGCTAAGAATATTCTTAACGGATCATCGGTTTTTGATGCCTACACACCGCTGGGTCAATGAGAGAAAAAAAACCCGCGGAAAGAAAGGTTTTTAACCGATAAAAATATTACATTTCTATAGGGAAAAACATGTAGACCACGAGGGCGGACAGCAAGTAGTGAATATATCGATGTTGTGAAGATGATACTTTAGCGACACTATATCTCACTCCTGGGCATGGGTCTCGCCCATTATTGGGGAGGCCTGGAGCTTACTCCACCACGCTGCTCCAATGCGGGTTGTTGGATTGGTCGGATGTTTATAACTGTTCATAAGGCCTCCTAAAAGACAACATGTCTCGACAACAACCGGGACCAACGGCTTAACGTGTCCTCCGAAGCACGGAAACGTTGCCTACCTGTCCCGGTCTTGATAAAAATCATATTTAAATTACCGTTACGTCCATTGCAACTCGATGACGCTTCATTGAAGTAGAAACCGTCCAGAATGAAATCAGCGTTGTTAAATCGAGTTATTCGTCGCCGGTCTGCATTTTTTTCTTTTAGTTGTTATGGTGGCAACTTTGATTCTAATTTTGTTACTGGTAGAAAGAAAATACCAATTTACTAATAGGATTGGTTTATAATATTTAGTGTTTAAAGAAGTGAAACGTCTGCTTATAATAAGAATTCGTATCGAAGTTTGGCTTTTTCATAGTTACAGCTGGTTTATATTGGCTTAGTCTATGATTCCATGCTTCGGTAAACATGTTAAGCCATCGATCCGGTTATTACCGATATGTAGCAGAAAACATTTGACAGCGACAGCGGTTAGACATAAAATTTTTTTTTGGTATCTGGGGGAAAACTTCAAAAGGTACCCGGCCCTTGGGAGAGGATACTGGATTATGTGGGATTTGTACCGCACTAACTCGGTGGCCTGCTCCTGCGTTTGGGGAGGACTCCGGGATCTCCAGTGGAACGCACCGATATCTTCTACGCGCGGCGCCCCAGAACGGGCCCATCTTCGGGAGACCAGATGTGCTCTCCTGCACCTTTAGTTGTTCACGGCGGCATGCGGCCACGCACACACCGCCGTCCTTCTCGGGGCTGCTGTCTGGACGCGTCGAACTCCCACTCTCACCGTCCGCAACCTCGGAAGCCCCCTTTTAGTCGCCTCTTACGATCAGGCAGGGGATACCGTAGCTCTATTCTTAATCCCGAAGCTACAGGGGCATCTTCACCATCCTCAATTACAGCACATTTGTAAGGCAAGCCTGTTAGCCTTCCTAATCCTGGAAATTAGTGGGTTAGCCATCAATCCCCATAATTTTTGAGGCCCAGCAGATATTAAGCTTAGTTAATATAAGACTGATGTATTAAATTGAATTTGAATTATGAGAATAATATGAATAATGCTTTATAAAATTAGTTGATGTACTTATTTATACACTAATGTGACATACCTAGTTAAAATAATGGAGTCTATAATATATTATTAAGTTAACGTTGCTTGTTATAATAAATGAATCCGTATTTGTAACTAAACATTGCATGCCAACAAAGGCCAAATATGCAGATTACTAAGACAATTGATAAAATAGATATGAGGATTCGTGAAACACAAACTACCGTTCCGTGCATCAATTTATGTGGCGTGGCCATAATGAGTGCGACACGCCGTCGATTGCAAGTCATTTGCGATCGAACTAACTCCATGTTGAGTTACTGACGCTGCTACTAACTATTTTGAATTTAAAGTTCGTTTCTGTTTAAACTTTATGACTAAATTACGACTTAATGATTATCTTTACTACGACTTTTTTATTGTTGGAAATAAGAGATTATACGCTATCTTGTGTTTAAAATTAATGGGTGAGATTTTTGGGTGAATTGATTTATCTCCCAATCCTCGTACACACAGTCGTGAATTTACTTGATTATTTTGATACTTAAAATTTTTGGTTGATCTTTATTTATTTATTTTATCCATGTTGTCTGTGCAGAAATCTGTAAGGGATTCCGCGACGGCTTGATGTGTTTTTGTTTAAATTAGTTTGTGATGACATAACACTCTCGTGGGAGTTTTGGCGGGAAGTCGAAAAATACATATTGTGCTCTTGTTTTATTTTTACTTACTTGGTGTATTTTTGAGTTATATCGAATAAATTTGATGGCATTTTGGTCACGGGCTGTTAATTATTATAGTGCACGAGTGTTGTGAATTAAAATAACAGTGCAAAAATAGGTTTCTTCGGCTTGCCTCCAAAATTCCATTGGTCACGTTCTGGTTAAGAAGCCATCGCTTTACTTGAATGCCTGACTGACTTGTGTGACTGATTACTGACGACTTACTGACATTACCTATTATTACTCGTTCAGTTTCACCGAAACTGGCAAAAACGTGATGCAAAAATTATACTTGACGCTGGCAATATGCAGAGTTTGCGATGCCATAATTGAAGAAAAAAAAAACACTGTCGTGTTTTTTACAAGCAGTTGCCGTGTCTCTCGGCTGTGTCTTTCTGTATAAATAAATGGAAATCACTCACAATTGAATCGTCGACACAAATTGAGTCACTAAGCCTCACGACTGGTTCTCTTTGCACTTTGTTTTTCTTTTCAGTTTATATTTCAAACAAATACATTTTGTAGAGCACCTCACGTGGTTTTCCCAGGTTTAATATTCAATACTTTATTGCACATTATTGTTACAATCATGAGTTGCAAAATAATAATAACCCTAAGGGTACGTACAATTCGGGTAACTTTGAACATTTTTTACATTATTTGTATTATTACAATCTGGTTCATATTTATGAACTTTATTTTATTGAATGTATAGTGTCCTTTTGAGTTGCTTTTTTTTCTCTAACAAAATAAATTTACGGAAGAAACAACAGAACTACCCATAATTTCTCCTAAAACTCGTATTCAAAGTTATCATGAAATCAAATCAAAGTTATTTTGGGTAACTTTGAATATTTTTTTTAGAATGTAAAAATTTTAATATTTTAATGTTAAAGTAAAATAAAAAGAAAGTATTTATAAATTTAAAAAACCTAATCTATAAAAATGATGTACACTGACGAACAAAAGACACCAAATAGCTTGGTTTTGTCATATGAATCAAAGTGGACTAGTTTACGATTCAAAATCAGCGCTCAAAAACTTCCAGCAACTTCACCACGGAAAAGGCGGGCATTTTCAGAATTATGGCACTGAAACTTTATTTTATTTTATTTTTATTTGGTACAAAAACATTTTGGCAATCCATTTAACACAGTTATTATATTGAAACATCAAAAAGTTTCGATGTAATAAATTGTTAAATCTTTTTTCCAACTTTGTTCAAAGTTAAACGTTAATTCAAAGTTACCCAAAATTACTGTATTGCAATTTTGTCATTTTGTAGGTTAACCGATTCATTTTTTCTTAAAAACTATTTTATTGGATTGATATAATTAAAATTGATATATTTAAATCCTGGCATGCACCCCTAAGAAAAAGTTAAAATATTTCAATGATTGACGAACCGCGTGGCGCAATGGTTACCACGTCGGACGGCCAATCGAGGTCCCGGTTTTGATTCCCGGCGAAACAGAAATTTGAATGATTAGTTTAAATTTCTGTTCTCGGTCTGGGTCTTTGTGTTCCTGTTTTTTGGCCATGGTACCCACGACACTGGGTATTTATGACCTTACTGTGGGGCTAAGAGTGTGTAACGTTTATTTATTTTTATTTTATTTTTATTCATTACGATGTTGTCCGTAACTTGCTTCAAGTTAACTTTTAGACTATCAGGTTTTCATATTTTTTTCAATTATTTTTATGTCCTACTACTGGGTACAGGTCCACCAGTGTTTTTCTCAGGTATGTACGGTGATGGAAAACATCGAAATTAGTAAAGTTTTGGTTTTTGTATAGTAAGAGTATATTCTCCACCAACCCGCATTGGAGCAGCGTGGTCGAGTAAGCTCCAGGCCTTCCCAATAATGGGGAGAAACCCGTGCCCAGCAGTGGGACGTAAAAAGGGTTGCAGCCAAGAGTATATTCCAAGATAAATAAATGGGAATCGAATAAGCGGACGCAAATCACTCGCAATTGAATCGTCGAAACAAATTGAGTCACTAAGCCTCGGTCCCAGTTTTCTATTACTTTGCTTTTGTTTCCAGTTTCTATTTAAAACTGTTCTGGTACAATACAACTTGTATTAAAATTTAGACAAAGACAAATTGGCCGCAACCCTTTTTGCGTCCCACTGCTGGGTACGGGTCTCTCCCCATTATTGGGGAGGCCTGGAGCTTACTCCACCACGCTGCTCCAATGCGGGTTGGTGGAGATGCGGGTTAGTGGCCAACCCGCTGTCGGATGTTTTCAAACCGCCCATAAGGCCTCCGACAAGGTTTAACGACTGTTATCTATCGACAACAACCGGGACCGACGGCTTAACGTGCCCTCCGAAGCACGGAAACGCGCATGAAATTTTTTGCCACTAGCGGTCACCCATCTCACACCCGACCGCGCCCGTTTGGCTTAGTTGCATAGATCGTTTGCGTTCTACGCTAACCGCCGGGCCATGCGCGCTTCAAGACAAAGACAAATATTTGATACAAATGACGACCCGCGTGGCGCAATAGTTACCATGCTGGACTGCCAATCGAGGGGTCCCGGTTTTGATTCCCGGAGAAACAGAAATTTGAATGATGAGTTTAAATTTCTGTTCTCGGTCTGGGTGTTTATGTTTCTGTCTTTGTATGTGTCCATGGTACCCACGACACAGGGTATACATACCCTACTGTATTTAGTTACATAAGGTGGCGAAATAAAATAATTTTGTGCTGGATAATTTGTATTAAAGAAATAATTTAACAACAACGATATTGAATCGCAAGTGAAGCGGACCGGATTAGAATGACGAATGTGACAGCTGTTGTACGAGTATTGAGTATGCAGCTATCTTTGTACAGATTATAATGAGCAATTGGTAGAATTGACAATGTTTGCCGTGACATTTCTATCAGGCGTTTTGCGCCTGAACATCTTCCCCGCCGTTGAAAGGTACTTTCAACCTTTGAGGTCTTCATGTGTTGGCAGTGGGCAGAGACGAGTGAAGGATCGCCGCACGCAACCTTTAGCTGTGTTGACGTCGGCTACTCTCGATATTCCGTCTGGACCAGGAAACAGGCGCACCACACGACCGAGGCGCCAGCAGAGTGGAGGCGTAAAATCTTCAGCTATGAGCACCATATCTCCTACTTTGAGCGTGCCAGTGATGCTCCTCCATTTTGTTCTTTGTTGCAGTTCAGAAATGTATTCCTTTTCCCACCTGCGCCAGAAGTGTCTTCTGATTTGTTCCAAACGCTCATATCGGTTTAGTTGATTCTCATTGCAGGCTTCCAGGGATTGCGATGGTAGTGCAGTCAATGGTCTGCCGATGATGAAATGCCCTGGGGAGAGGAAAAGGAGGTCGTTAGGACAGGATGACAGGGGGCACAAAGGACGGCTATTAAGTATTGCCTCCACTTGTGCAAATAAAGTCGAAATTTCCTCATAAGTTAAATGACTGTTTCCAATTACTAGTTTAATATGAAATTTGGCAGACTTGATGCCGGCCTCCCAAATGCCGCCGAAGTGAGGAGCGTATGTAGGTATAAATTTAAAGTTTATGCCTTGTTGAGCTGCAAAATTAGATATTGGCTCTTCAATTTGTTTAATAAAATTACTTATTTCCTTTGCGGCGGCGACGAAGTTACGACCATTATCACTGAATATTTCCTTTGGTTTACCTCTACGTGAAATGAATCGCCTAAGAGTCATTATAAATGCGTCTTTTGTTAAGTCAGTCACTGCTTCAAGGTGTATACATTTGTAGCGTAGGCACACAAATAGACATAAGTAGCATTTAATTAAGCGACTGCCACGCCCTCTACGATTTACAATAAGGAATGGACCCGCGAAGTCTACACCGACTGACATAAATGGAAAGTCTGTTGTTATGCGTTGAGGCGGCAAATCCCCCATTTTTGGACATAGAGTTTTGCCTCGTAACCGTCTACAACGCATACAATTATTGACAGTGCGTCTGGCGAGTACTCTTCCATTGACTGGCCAAACAGTTTGCCTAACCGTTGCCAATAATAACTGCGGGCCTGCATGCATGTTCATTAAATGCTCCCTTTCAAAGTACAATTTTGTTAATTTATGAGAGGAATGTAGCAATATTGGATGCTTCTGTTCGTAAGTGTACGGCGAAGCATCTATGCGACCACCGACACGAATTACATTATGCTTATCAATGAATGGAGACAAAGATAAAATTTTGCTTTTGTTACTTAACTGCTTGCCTCTCTTGAGTATTTCGTACTCAATCGGAAAAGACTCTCTTTGTGACATAATACAAAGTTCATAAAATGCAAGGTTTAACTCTTCGACCGTTAATACACCACTACGCTTATTTTTAGGGTTCTTGACATTAAAAATAAATCGCTTTACATACGCATAAGATCTTTGAAGTCTATTTAATGACGAATAGTTTTCTATTTCAAGTATATTTTTATTGACATTAATAACTGTTGAATGCACCTTTATTTCAGGTAAGTTTTTTAAATTAATTTTATTTAATGTTGGCCATTCTGACTCATCCTTATGGAGAAAGCTAGGGCCATACCACCATTTATCATGAGCTATTAATTTTTTAGCATCCATACCCCTGGAAATTAAATCTGCTGGGTTACAGTCAGTGGGGACATAGCGCCACGATGAAGGGTTAGTTAACTCTACTATTTCAGAAACGCGATTAGCTACAAATGTTTTCAATTTAGTTAGATCACTGTTTATCCAATATAGAACTACACTTGAGTCGCAAAAATAGGTAACCCTTTTCGGTTTATGCCTTAGTGACTCCACAACTGATTTAGTGAGCTTACAAGAAAGTAAAGCCGCACACAGTTTAAGGCGTGGTATAGTTGTTGGCTTCACAGGTGCTACCTTTGATTTAGCACACAATAGTTTTGTGACACTATCTCCGTTAGATTTTTTTACTTTATATACACACATGCACCATATGCACCTAAGGATGCGTCACTGAAAGCGTAAAGTTCTATAAATAAAGGTGAATCACAAAGAACTAACCTAGGAATTTGTAATCTCTTTAGCCAAAATAAATTATTTGTAAATTTTAACCATTCGTCCCTTAATTCACCTGAAATTGGTTCATCCCAGCCTAGCTTTTGTTGCCAGAGCTTTTGTAAAATGATTTTGGGCTGAATCACTACTGGACTTAACAGACCTAAAGGATCAAATATCTTAAATGAATTTGACATAATACTTCGCTTAGTTACTACATCATCAATATTTAAACTAATTTCCTTTAGTGGAAAATGTAATGTATAATTGGATGGTGTCCTTCCTAGCCCGAGCGTACTAGTAGATTCGCTAATGATTAAATTATCTTGAGTATTTATATCTATATTATTGAATATATGTGGAGCGTTACTCTTATATTTTCTTAAATTGAAGCAACCTGAATTTAGCGCGTTAGATAACTGCGATTGAATGTACTGCAACTGTTGTTCACTATCTGCACCAGTGATGACGTCATCGACATAAAAATCCTTTTGTATAATTGTTTTGATAAGGACGTCGTCTTGCTCCTCACCCAACTGCCACAAACAACGAGTGCTCAAATAGCTCGCACTTGCAGTGCCATAAGTGAGAGTATTTAATTTAAAAGTTTTAAATGGCATTGACTCATCCTCTCGCCATAGTATTCGTTGCAAATCTCGATCGCTTTCGTATACTAAAACTTGGCGGTACATCTTTTCGATATCGCCAGTTAGCAGAAATTTGTACAATCTAGCGCGTAACAAAATAGCAAAAAGAGAGTCTTGAACGTTGGGCCCTACCATTAAAATATCATTCAAAGAATAACCAGAAGTGGAAGGAGACGACGCGTAGTTTGGTCGACTCGCTGTCCTCCTTTCGCACAGCATGATGGCACAAATAATAAGACTCATTGCTATTGTCGGATGCTAAGGAAAGGTGTCCTAAGAGCGCATACTCATTAATAAAACTTGCATATTCTGATTTTAATGTTGAATCCTTTTTGAATCTTTTTTCTAAACAATAAAATCTTTTTACAGCTAATTTACGACTATCGCCTAAACAATCAATCGAGTCTTTAAGCGGTAATTTAACACAAAACCTACCAGAGCTGTCCCTACGGGTGTGAGTGACAAAATGCCTTTCGCATGCTTTGTCCTTCTCACTCATAGTTACTTTAGTTGGAACTTCTTCTAAATTCCAGAATTTCGTTAGTAAATGTTCAACGTTATTAACTTCATTTGAAACACCCGTCGATAGGTAATTAGAAAAAGTAACCGCATTGACATTTGAATTACTAGCACCTACAGGACCAGATATTATCCAGCCTAGATGAGAATTTCTTAACCTTGGCTTTTGTGATCCAAGTGAGCGTTGTTCGCTGCCTAAAATATCCCAAAATAAGTCAGCTCCTATTAAAATATCTATGGGGGCTGGTTGGTTAAAGTTGGGATCTGCTAATAAAATATCTTTAGGTAATTTTAGTGTGCTAATATCGATTGGATACTTTGGTATATATCCTGTAATGTCATCTAAAATAAGACATGAAAAGCTTGCAGAAAATTTACTATTTAATGAATGAATTTGTATATTACAGCTCTCAGTCACATTTGTATAATTGTTATTACCAATCCCTATGACCTTTAGTGAGTCAATTGGATGGGATTTTATAGAAATTTTATTTTTAAGTGATTTAGAGATAAAAGATGATTGACTTCCACAATCTAATAATGCACGAACCTTCGCCTTTTGATGGGTCTGTGGATTCGACACTTCAATTATAGCAGTTGATAATAATATTTGATTTGAAACTTGATTCGAAAAATTCACTAATGATTCACCAGACTCATTGGAAGTGACATGGTGATCACTGGATTCATCCGGCCGATGAAGCAAACTGTTGTGCTTCTTATTGCATAGTCTGCATGATCCCATTCGGCATTCATTAAGTGGGTGTCCCTGCCTCAGACAATTAATGCACAATTTATATTTATTTACAAGTTCTAATCGCTCTTCAACGCTCTTTGACTTTAAGACACAACATTCATAAATCCTGTGATTCTTATTGCAAATGATACACAAGTAGACAGCTTTACCTTTATTATTCGTATTAGAACCTACAAAAATCTTAGAATCATTCGATGAACGTGCCTGAGTTCTCCAGGATGCCTGCTTATCAGGTTTATAATATTTATTAGAATTATTACGCATATTAGAAACTGGGGCCGTTGAAATTGTAGGACTTTCGTGCTTCCTATTGCGACTCAACGACTCCAACACATCCGCACGGTCAGTCAAAAACTTAAAAAACTGATTTAAGGTTGGCGTGTCACCATCTAAACTATTTCGATATTCTTCCCATTTTGTTAACGTGTTACTATCCAATTTCGAGGAAATAATAAATATTATTAGTACATCCCACTTTTCAGTAGGTTGTCCTAAGCTACCTAAAGCGCGTAAATTTTTTGTGATGTGATCTACTAAAAATCGTAAACTTGTCTCCGACTCACGCATAACTGGTCTAACATTAAATAAAGAGTTTAAATGGTGATTAATCAATAACCTTTTATTATTATACCTATTGCATAGTAATTTCCAAGCTTCAGCATAGTTTGAAGCTGAGACCTCGAGATTAGATATGATCCTAGCCGCATCTCCCTCCAAGTATGATATTAAATAGTGAAACTTATTTACCGGAGTGATACGTGAGTTATTATGTATTAAGGACTCAAAAGTGTCACGAAATTCAAGCCAATGGAAATAAGCACCGCTAAATTTAGAAATTTGTATTTGTGGAAGTTTAATGTTATGTTCCTGATGCTCTGAGCAATGAGAAAAATCCAATAATGAAGCACGCCTTTGCTCACATTCTGATTTATTAAATTTTTCTAACAAAGTTTTTGCTGTGGCGATATTAGTGATAATGTCGCGCTCCATAACATCGCGTTGTTCAATCTCATTTAATATGTTATCAGAATTTAGGATTTCTATATCATTTTGCAACTCATCCACTCTAACTGACAATGCCTCAAACTTAGCGAGTTTAAGATTTAACTCGGTTAACTCAATAGGTGTTAACTCTGATTTTGTGCTAATAGTACCAAGATAATTACTAAATTTAGTTATTTGTCCCTTAGCGGACTTTCTTCTGGTTTTTAATTCACTTAATTTATCATTAGGCATTGTAAGCTATAGAAGTCAAGTCAAACTAGTAATAAAAATTGAATTAGAATTCTCACGCTCCTCGTTTCGACGGCAGTTGCTGATAAGGAGACCAGCGCAAGCTCAGCTGCCGCGATCAGCAACACCTCGCGCAGCAGCGGAGAACTGAAATTGTTCGACGAAAAATATTTAAATAGGTTGCAGAAATAAAAACACCTGCCCTACATTCGTATATTACAGGAGATTTGGGATTAAAACTGCCTTGATAATAATTTAGTATTGAGTGGAATACCTAATAATCAAGTAGATAATACCGCAGGACAGTGTAAGTACTTATGTATACGTCACTGTACCTTAATAGTACAAAAGTATCTATTCCACTCACCTTTTACAGAAAAAATACCAAAACAATGTATAATTACATAATTAACATCAAATTAACATTGATTTATATGCTAGAAATCTTCAAGGGAATATTAAAATTCGAAACAAAGAATTTTTTTTTTTCGATAATATGTAGGTAGAAAATAATTTTGTGGTGCTGATGCAATTTCACCGTTTGAGATTTCTTTGGCTATAATTTACACATTAATTCACCTACTTGAACAATTGGAGACAATATATTAATAGCATGAATGTTATTTGGAAGGATAAATAGGAATTTGAATGGTTGAGATGAGCAAAGATAGGTTGTAGGTAAGGGCACTTATCTTTAGTTGCTGCGCGATGTGATACTTTTGCTGCACCACTGCTCGCTTAACCCGAGTCCTGTTGTACTCCAGGCTGCATAAGCTGGACCTTAGCCTTCGATGACCTCTGCTTCCTTCTTCAATTTCAATGACACGCGCCAACGTGTCACCTGGTACCGATTCTTCAATTTTCTTTCTTCTTGATTTTCGCGTTATTTTGATTGTTCGTTCCCCTCATGGGCCACCAATTTATGTATTTAGTTACATAAGGTGGCGAAATAAAATAATTTTGTGCTGGATAATTTGTATTAAAGAAATAATTTAACAACAACGATATTGAATCGCAAGTGAAGCGGACCGGATTAGAATGACGAATGTGACAGCTGTTGTACGAGTATTGAGTATGCAGCTATCTTTGTACAGATTATAATGAGCAATTGGTAGAATTGACAATGTTTGCCGTGACATTTCTATCAGGCGTTTTGCGCCTGAACACCTACTCTGGGGCTATGAGTGTGAAGCGTTATTTATTTATTTATCTATTATTTTTATTTGCACAAATATGGGTGTTGACAAACGCTGTCATATGTCATATTTAGTACGCCATTTTTACTCGTACCTTCATGTACCTCATGAAATAAAATAAAAGATAAAAGAAAAAACTTAAATTATAATACAATTTATAAAAATATACATATCAATACTATAGGTAACTATATTTTTTATGTGGTCCCATATTGCGCCTTTCGAAAATTTATATTTTTCTTTATTTAAGTATGTACTTGTTTACTAGGTTGTTTATTTAATTATTTATTTATATTTGGGATCGGATCCCTTATGCCTTATTATGGCCTGCATTGTCAGTTAAGTGCGGTTTCACATCAGCGTATTTTTCGGCGCGTGCGCGCATCTCTCATTTGTTTTTTGAAGCGAATGTAGCCGCAAAATGTAAAGATTTGAGATTTTTCGGTACAAAAAGTAGCGCGCGTGTAAGCGCTTTTTTTAGAAACGACCGTATACATGGCTCAAAATACGTTGGTCAGAAACCGCACTTAGTAAGTGCCGTACAACATTTTAATATCTCTCATTGAATATAAAACTCCCTCAAAAACCGAAAAAGCAGTCATATTTATCATGCAGCCCTTTTTTTTGGTATCGGGGGGGAAACTTTCAAAAGGTACCCAGCACTTTGGGAGAGGATACCAGGTTATTTGACCTCACTAAAACTCCCTCGGTGGCCTGGCTCTGCGCTGGGGGAGGACTCCGGGATCTCCAGTGGAACGCACCGGTGTTCACTACATGCGGCGCCCTGGAACGGGCCCATCCTTGGGAGAGCAAATGTGCTATCCTGCATCTTCCGATTCTTACGGCGGTTGACACTTTTGACAAGGGGAAAGAAAATCACAAGCAACTTGACATGCGGTAATCTTGGTAATAGTTACGGCAAGGTAAAAGTTAGCAGCAGTGACTACGATTGCTAAAATGTATAAACAACCAAGCATTAGTCAGTATGCTTTGCGAAACAACTAAACATAGCTCGTTGCAGTCGCTACAACATTTTGAATTGCAAAGCAGACGGCAGGTGCTGCGACTGTAGCTTCAGTGCAAGCTGCACCAGGTATATTTTGAATAAAATATTCTCTTCTGAAGCATTAGCGATGTGAATTTTTGAAGGGAAATGTTCGTTATTTTTGTTTTATCGTATTCTTTAATTCTAAATCAACTTAATTAACGATTTTTTACAATACTTAAAGGTTTTCCAGAAGTTACCAGAGGATTAGAGGATATTTTTTGGTTTAGGGAACAACTAAACCAAGCAACCTTTTTTTATCAACCTTTTTCATGTCCCACTGCTGGGCACAGGTCTCCTACTCACAAGTGAGAGGGATTTAGCCCATAGTCTACCACGCTGGCCAAGTGCGGATTGGTGGACGTCATGCTTTCGAGAAAATATGAATTTCTCTCAGGCATGCACGGCGATGGGAAACATCGTAATAAATTAAATATCACGATATTTTCCATCACCGTGGAGCAGTGATAAATGCGTACATTACAAATTTCTTTGTCAGAGGTGCGCGCCGAGGATTTGAACCTGGGATAGGTCGCGTCGATGACCGCGGTTTCTTACCTTTCGGCCATCGCTGCTCTGCAACCTTATATTCCTCCTAAAACATATTGAATTCCAAAGCAGTTGGCAGAGCTGATACTACGGTGGATGTAGTATAATCTAGTGTATTGGCTAAGCTACTTAAGTATATTTTGAACGATTTTTACCAAAAACTTTCCTAGTCCGATCTTTGTAACCTGAAAAAGTATTGTGAAGTAAAATAACAATATAATGTTATTTTACAACACACGGCCACATAATAAATAGGTTGCCTCCAAAACTCTACCGTTCATTAAAAGTAGCAATTGGATCTTGAGATACAGATACTAAAAGAAAAAAAAATGTACTTCCACTGACGACCCGCGAGGCGCAATGGTTGCCATAACGGACTGCCAATCGAGGGTTCCCGGGTTCGATTCCCGGCGAAACAGAAATTTGAATGATGAGTTTAAATTTCTGTTCTCGGTCTGAGTGTTTGTGTTTCTGTCTTTGTATGTGAGCAGCGATGGCCGAGTAGTAAAAAACCGCGGTCTTCGACACGACCGATCCCGGGTTCAAATCTTCGGCGCGCACCTCTGACAAAGAAATTTGTAATGTGCGCGTTTATCGCTGCTCCACGATGATGGAAAATATCGTAATATTTAATTAATTACGATGTTCTCCATCGCCGTGCATGCTAACAACTATGCTTGAGAGAAATTCATAATTTCTCGAAAGCATGACGTCCAGCAATCTGCACTTGGCCAGCGTGGTGGACTATGGCCTAAATCCCCTCACTTGTGAGAAGAAGACCTGTGCCCAGCAGTGGGACAAAAAAAGGTTGAAAAAAAAATTGTCCATTGTACCCACGACACAGGGTATATATACCCTACTATGGGGTTATGAGTTTGAAGCGTTACTGACTCCATCCAACACTACTTATTACGGTTTCATACCAGCGTATTTATCGGCACGTTCGCGCGTGTTTTATTTGTTTTTGAAGCACGTGTAGCCGCGTAACGTCAAGATTTTTTTTCTAATCTAATCTAAATCTAAATCTTATAATTTTTGCATCAATTTTTTGCCAGTTCCAATGAAACTGGACGAAGTAACAAAGTCAGTAAGTAAGTCGTCAGTAATCAAATCTGCCAGTCTAGCCAGTCCAACATTCAAGTAAAGCGATGGCTTTACTAGAACGTGTCCGATGGAATTTTGGAGGCAAGCAGAAAGAACATATTTTAGCACTGTTATTCTATTTCACAAACACTCGTGCACTGTAATTGACCTATATCAAACAAAATGCCATCAACTTTATCCGATATAACTCAAAAATACACCAAGAATATGAAAATAAAACAAGAGCACAATATGTATTTTTCGACTTCCCGGCAAAACCCCCACGTCAAGATTTGACATTTTCCGATACAAAAAAATCTTAGAGGATCAAGATATTGACAGGTATGACCTCTGACGAAAGGAGTGGCCTTTACGGGCGAACCCCTCGTCCCAACGTGCATGCACAATGTGCCTTCTAGTTGTATACAACTAGTGAGTGTGTGTGTCGGTGTCAGTGTTGTCGGTGCATAGAAAATGACGTTGTTAATTTAAATTGACATATTTAGAAAAGTATGCGTGTCTGTAGCGATGAAAGAATATTTGTGAATGTGTGACAAAATCAAAATGTGTGCGTTCTTCCCCCCGCACCAGATTTGGCACAAAAATTATGTATCGAAGCAAGGCGCTATGCCGTCTCTACTGAAGGGTGAGTATGTACCTTTAATGCGATAATAATAAGAAAAAAATAGAGCGAATGTAAGCGCGTTCTCAGAAACGACCGAATACACGCGTCAAAATACGCTGCACTGTAACCACACTAAGTATGTTTAGAAAACAGCTAAACTTAACTCGGTTGTAGTTTCTACAGTATTTTGAATTGCAAAACAGTTGGCAGCTGCTGCCACTACGACAGCGGTACCACCATTCTTTTCTGAAATATTTTTGAGGTAAATTCGTGAAAGAAAATATTTTTAGTTAGGTTGTATGTATTGCGCTGCTACTCCGAAGGCTGATGGACGCTTCTTGTTAAGTATGGCCGGTAAGCGTGCCTTTCAACGGACACAGAATAGAATTGTTGTTTTTGTAGTTCTGAACTAGATTGACAGCTGTAGAATCATTTAAATGTTGTAAGAGACAACAGTACGTAAGAGAAGACAGTTTCAAGAATGGCAGTGGTAAGGTGATATAGGTCAAGGTTATTATTGGGTGTCATACAGCAAGGGCACTGATGCGACCCACAGGAGGCCTGGAGTCCTCTAAAAGAGTTTTGGAAGATCATGATCGGAATATTCGTTTATTCGAAAGAGTTATTTCGAAGATATACTTACTTTTAATCTAATTCTTCAGATAAAATCAAAAGATATCAATGAAGTTACTTACAGGATCATATTATCGTCTTCAAGATAATGCATATCTCCTGCTTCCAGCTTTAAAGTTTAAATCCGCATAAACAATAACAAAGAAAATCATGAATTAATTACGAAGTCTATCAGGAAACTTCGAACAAATTTGAATAAACCCGGGAAGGAATACGCCTTAATCCGTCTCTGGTCATAATGCTGCTACCATAGGATATACAGATATTACGCCACAGGGACGGAGTCTGAAAAATGACAAAGAATTAATTTAAGAAAATTAAAATTCTTTGCCGACGGCTGTCTTTTAGGGGATTAGAAGAGCTCGTAATTTCGGACGTTGATAAGTTTGAAAGATTTTTTACGTTTTATGATCGGCCATCTTTATCTGTTTTTGTAGGCAGATTCATATTATACAAGGAATATTTTTGTCTTGATCCTTATTCGCATCTATGGTAACGGGAAGGAATATAGCTGTCGGCATTCAGTCCAATATACTTTCAAACTGGATTAAGAAGATAATGGAAAAAACTGTATTATTACAGTTTAACTGTATTATTACAGTTTTAAGATAATGAGAAAAAACTGTATTATTACAGTTTTTCTCATTATCTTCGGTATATGCAAAAGATACGACTACGGAATGATATTTAGACTTCTGTTTTTATCACTTTTAATAGAATTAGTGTATGTTAGTCATGATAACTATGTGTACATTTATTTATAGTTCACTTGATATTCAAATAATTTTTTTTTATTGAAATTGTTATGAATTCCTCATGAATAACAAAATAGCGTGTTAAATTTCAGTACTTTAACATCCTATTAATAGGTACTATAAATGCGAAAGTAAGTTTGTTTGTTACTCATTCACGCGAAAACTACTCAACCGGTCATCATGAAACTTTGTACATTATATTCTTGGAGTAAAAAAGGATACTTTAAAAAAATTAAGGCGGGCGAAATCGCGGGGCACGGCCAGTATGTTGATAAGTGCACATATTGCGTTTTAATGCTAAATAATGCTAAATAGGATTCAACAGAAACAAATTACGCTAAAGGCGATAAAAAAGCATTTAAAGTTGTTGAAAGATCACAGATTTACATAGAGATGTACCAAAGCAATTTATTATTTTTATTTGAATGGAGTAGCAGACGAGCATGCAGACTACGTGGTGTAAAGTGGTCGCTGCAGCCCATGGACATCTACATACAACCTCAAGAAAGCATAGGTAAGTCTTGTCTGAGGTCGTATGCAGGTGCGCTGCTACTCAGGAGGCTGGTGGTCGCCTCATGTAAGTGTGGCCGGCAACTGCACCTTTCCACCGAAACACAATAGAATTGGTTCACGGCAGAAGTGGGTGCAGCGGTGGTACTTCCCCGGGCGAACCATAATAGTTCTACCACCTACAATTCTTTATTTTTTTATTATTGACAATACTTTTCGTATTCTAACACTTCTATGGGAATGAAGAATGCCGACGACGACTCTCTTGTCAGATGCTAGCTGACTGCCATGCTCTAGAATTAAATATTTAAAAAAAAAAAAAACAATTTGTCCGCCTGAAGACAACTGCTTAGCGTTTGTGGTCACGTCACGAAAACAAGAGAAACATACAATCTATGTTATTTTATGCAGAACAACCTCTTCCTTTTAATATCTCAAGGATAAACTGAAAACTCACGTTAATGATGATAATGATCATCACTGATGATTCACACGCCTTTGGAGTAGAAGCGCAACCTTGGACAATTATAGTCCGCTCCCTAGAAATCAAGCGTTGAAGCGCGCATGGCCCGGGGTGCTAACCGAACGCAAAACGATCTATGCAACTAAGCCAAACGGTCGCGGTCGGGTGTGAGATGGGTGGCCGCTAGTGGCAAGGAGGGCACGTTAAGCCGTCGGTCCCGGTTGAGGCGATTTGAAACATCCGACAGCGGGTCCACTAATCCGCATCTTCACCAACTCGCATTGGAGCAGCAAAGTGGAGTAAGCTCCAGGTGTCCCCAATAATGATAATAATTAATAATAAATAAATAATAAGAGAGACCCGTGCCCAGCAGTGGGACCCATAAAGAGTTGTACCCAAGGTGTAATACATTTTAATGAATTGCAACTCAAGTATGCTCGTTTAATGAGATCATTTATAAATGAGTAATTTGTCAACATTCACACTTGAATATTATTCAAAATGGGCATTGTTGAGTGATCTAATCCTGAGAAACTAATCCCAGCTATGGAATGACGGATTGTTTCATAACATTCCCTGATTACACGCTTACGTACTTATCCAGCAATTTAAATTATAAATAAATTTACATATTGCAGCGCTTGCATTAATGTTAATCGCGAATGCGTTAGAACGCGATTGCATCTTTTCCGTAAATGACTGCGCTTTTGGTGCTACATTCCAATTTTTTTCTACACTTTTTATGTCCCACTGCTAGGCACGTTTCCGTGCTTCGAAGGGCACGTTAAGCCGTCGGTCCCAGTTGTTGTCGACAAATAACAGTCGTTAAACCTTGTCGGAGGCCTTATGGGCGGTTTGGAAACATCCGACAGCATGTTGGCCACTAACCCGCATCACCAACCTGCTTTGGAGCAGCGTGGTGGAGTATGCTCCAGGCCTTCTCAATAATGGGGAGAGACCCGTGCCCACCAGTGGGACGCAATAAAAGGTTGCGGCCGGCAAGGCACAAGTCTCTTCTAGGAAATGAGAGGGATTTAAGTTACAGTACACCATGCTGGCCAAGTGCGGATTGGTGAAAATGACGCCTGCGAGAAAATTATTCTCTTTAGTTTCTCTCAGGCATGCAGGGTGGTGAAAAACATCCTAATTAATTAAATATCACAATATTTTCCATCACCGCGGAGCGCGTAATGTGCGTCATTAGCAAATTTATTTGTCAGAGGTGCGCGCCGAATATTTGAACCCTGTATTTCCGTGTCGGAGACCGCGTTCGCTACCACTCGGCTCGGCCATCACTTCTCTTGCTTAGGTTAAAAAACTAAAAAATCTTTGGAGCCGTTTCCGAGATTCAAAAAATATATTTAAATTTATACAACAATTGCTCTTTTAAATGTATTAGATATTATATTCAATTGTGAAGCTATTTTTATTTTGTTACAAGATATGGGTATTACGTATATTGGGCATTGTTAATTACTAAGTTTATATGGTTTAATTAAAGCCAATACAATAAACATTGTAAACAATGGAATGTTATTAAACGTCGTTACACAGTCTTTTTACACGCTTTTTATTAGCTTCACCTGTATGTTTGTATGTTTGTATGTTTGTAACCGACTTCTTTGGGCGCGATTTTGACCCACTTTAAACGGCCAGATTTCGTTCAAACTTTGTAGATTTATTGAGGACCGATGACAATACACTAATTTGATAAAATTATTCCATTTTTCAATTTGCAAAATATGATTTTTGTTAATTTATATAATTTTCTGGTTAACTTGAAATTTGCATAGGGGTCAAGGGCCGATGACAATGCAATAATATGAAAATAAAAATCCAACTAAAAAATTAAAAATAAATAATGTAGTTTAAAAAACTAAAAAACACGCTTTTGAGAAAATACGAACTAAAAACTAAAAAAATAAGAAGAAAATGTATATTAAAAGCGTGGGGTGGTTTTTAAGATACTATTGACACCATGCACCCCACGCTTTATTTACAGTAATATACATTTTCTTCTTATTTTTTTAGTTTTTAGTTCGTATTTTCTCAAAAGCGTGTTTTTTAGTTTTTTAAACTACATTATTTTACCAAGAGTTGCGTTTCGGCTATTTGACCTTCTTCCAGCGTCAATTGTAATTTTTTTTGTCCTCGAATCAAAGCAAAAGGCAAGCGGAAAAACATGTCTTCGTAAAGTTTTTTCGTTTCACAACACTGTATTTAACCTATCTCGAACAAAATGCTACGTTAACTTTACCATATCCTAAAGGCCTCGTTCACCATCTCCAAGAAAAGTGTTGACTAAATACGTTAATTGGCAAGTAAAAGCTATGATTCAGTATATGTAGTATGTATAGTATGTTTACTGCTACTCAAACATCGTGAAATTGAAATCTAAGTTACGGGTGACTTTAACCGACAATTAGCGTACTTGTTACTTTACTTGAAGATGGTGGAAGAGGCCCTTCGTCTGTGACTTTACCCGATATACCTTAAAAATATACCAAGAAAATGAAAAAAAAGGAAACGGCTCTATGACATGCTCTTTTCAACTTTCCGCCAACACTCAGATTAAAGTCAGGTCATTTACTGTATATAGTATTGCGATTATTCCAACTCTTCGAGAATAACCGCACCGTTTTGTTGTTTAACGCATTACTAATGTTATCATAATATAGCTGCAATATTTACCTATACTATCTAACCAATAAACTGGTGTGTTTGAAGAGCATTATTTTTATTGCTTTCGAAAGACCTGTTTTGTTTTGTAAATATTACTATAGTACTATACTGATGATACTATCAGTATAGTACTATCATCAGCAAACAGTATTATTGGTTGTTTTATGACTTGAGGAAAATCGTTAATATAAATTAAGAAAGCTAAAGGGCCTAAATACTTCCTTGAGGCACTCCATACAGTACTTTACTAGAGTGAGTAAGGTGTTTTAATTGAGTTTTAGTGATTTCATTAATTTTTGTTATTTCAGTGTGTTGTCTGTCAATTAAGTAAGAGTTGATTAGGTTTAATGCATTACCCCTGACTCCATATTGCTCTAACTTATCAATCAGTAATTTATGTTCACATACTCGAATGCCCTTGTCATGTTTATAAAGAGTCCGATCACCTCTTTCTTATTGTTTTAATTTGTCATTACTTTTTGTAAAAAAATATAAATAGCAATGTATATTGATTCTTCAAATATTAAGTCTTAGCTATTAGTACCAAAAATGGGAAAATATCTAAAACCGTAGCAGTAAAAATATTTCTGATACCATTTTATTAAAAAGTTGGCGCCTTCCGTTTCGCCAAAGAAACTCTATAAATTTATAAGGTACATTTAATATACACTACACTTTACCCGAGCGCGTGACTCCAGACCCAAATGTACTGATTGAGACGACGAATACACTCGGGGATATATGTATTTTGTTTACGTTCAGGTATGCTTTACCCGAATATCAAGTTTCCTTTTATACTAAGTCAATTTTTACCAACGTTTTTGTTCGGAAATTTGGTATATCATATTTTGGAGAAAAAAATACCTGCTATTGCTCGAATGTTTTTTGGCCACTTTTAATAATTTCATTTCCAATACAATTGATTCAGGTTCTCTCAGAATTACGAAAATCTAGCATTCGGCCCTTTCGCAGGGAATAACGTAGTAGGGTCTACGTTTTCCCTCATACGAACTTTCACCGATTTAATATTAGGTCTTAACTAATCAATAGTTAATAAGATGATACCTTTACATCAAAACCGAAACAATTCATACTTTTTTTTTTTTAAGGAACAAATTAATATAATATTCTATATTCGAAAGTAACTCTGTCTGTCTGCCTGTCCTGCTACGCTTTCCCGCTTAAACTACTGAACCAATTTTAATGAAATTTGGAACACCGATAGAGTGGACATTGGGAAAGGACATAGGATGGTTTTTATTCTACGGGAACCTATCAAACGAGTCCAGGCGGTCAAAGCCACTGGCTAAACGCCTATGATTTTCAAATGGCAATATTCGTTGTCGTGTCGTATTTAAAATGTATGGGAGAAAGTTAGAGAAATAGACTGGAATAGCTCACAGGCATTGGTTCATGCAGGCGAAGCCGTTGGAGGAAAGCTAGTAATAAATAAATATTTCTGATATTATAGACGTTATATGTCACCAAGTCCGTTCGGCTATGAATGTTGTGCGGCGTGCGCAAAATTAATGTTCATGTACATTGTACCTAACGTAATCAACGTTAGCTCGGAGAGCTCAGTGTCGAATTACCTCAGCATGACAATTAAACGTAGAAGACAACTTTTCTTGAGTTGCCCCTTGTGAGGTAATACTTTTAAATTTAATGACGTCATTGTAGATTTCGTTGCTAACGCTTCCAAAGTTTTCACTCAAAAGTGAATCCAGTAGTCAAGTTTTGCCCGCTACTCCCTGCTCTTTATAACCTTTAATCATCAATCTACATAATTTTAATTTTTTTTATCTTCATTCTACATACTTTTATTCATATTTTATACTTAAGCCAATTTTACTTCTGTTATCATATTTTACCCCTAAAAGAGCTAAGACGCTCTTTGGGGGCGGTATGTTATTTAACAACATTCAATTCCCGAACGAAACTTTCTTCTCCTACCTACATCCCAACTATCACGGTACCTGGAGGACGTGAAATCGAATGAACAGACAGTCGTCTACTGCACAGCGCCGAGTTAGGTCGAGCTGCCGAAGTTCCCTTCAACTACGCTGTCCAGTACGGCTATTCCTACGTAAAATCGTTTGTGTCGCATATCGAGTGCATACGCATCATCGCTTCGCTAAAAAAATCAACATATGAAGGATATTGGAAGAATGGAGTACGCGCGCGTATCTACCACCAAAACGCGAAAATACATGAACCAGGTATTTCCCACACCCTTTCTTTCTTTATCCAACATCTACTTCGGACAAAAAGTACTTAACATAATATAGAAATTTATACCGATAATTAACTTCAGTTTCATTTAAGCGACGAATATTTGCAAGATCCACGCAGACACATACGAGTACATTGAAGCCACTTGAAGCCAACAGTTCGGAACAAATTGAAACGGAGTGTACATGTCATATTTGGCTCGTAATATATTACCATATTTCATTTTAAGAGCGGTAATTTGATGAGTGATTTACCTATTTGAAAACTTTATAAAAAAATACATTCCTCTATTTAGTATTTGTTTTATGAGGAACTAGCTGTGCCCACGGTTTCACCCGCGTTAGAGAGCATCATTAGCATAAAGTGAAGTCCCTTCTGAAGTGTCGCTGGACCGGCTTTTTTGAAGGACTATTTAAGATAAACATTTCCATCATACGTTACATATGTATGTGTCACTCTAGCGGTTTTGGCAGCCAGAATAGTTCGCAGATGGTAGAATTTTTCCTACTTACTTGACACTTATCGTCATATTTTGGACAATTCACACAATATCTTTATAAATTGTAGCCTATGTGTTATTCTGATGTATAAGCTATATTATTGTAAAGTTTCATTAAAATCCATTCAGTAGTTTTTACCTGAAAGAGTAACAAACATCCATACTTACACATTTTCGTGTTTATAATATTAGTAGGACTAGCGTTGCGCTGTTGGCTGTATTATGCAAAAAAAGTACTAAGATTTTTTTTACTAAGACGACCATTTTGGCATAATGGGTTACCATGCAATGGTTACAATTGAAATCATTAAATACCTGTAAGTTTTAAACTAATTAACTGAAAGAAAAAAAGCACATGTAAAGCCTTACTTAAAGGTATGACACTTTAAAAAAAATTGTTGTTGGCTGGGATACTCAAGAAATGCTCCCGTGCCTTTCTTATATTTTAATCTTACTGTGATAGTATCAATACTTCCTACCTAAGTTCTAAAACACGATGTAATAATTGAAAAATTATCACAGTAAATTTTAGGTATAAAATGAAACGACTGTTGACCATACTGTAACTAAAACTAGGCCACATAATAAATTTGCATCAGTATGTGTCTATTTATCAAGTTTCGTTGAAGAATCCGGCAGACGGCTCTCGTCTGGTTTGTATGGCGCCTGCGTTTTATAACTCTCTTTACTGCTACGGTATCTGAAAGATATACTAGGAATTCTTAATTTCATAACATAAAAGCGGAAATACTGGCATTTCTGACATAAATAAGAAAATGTTTCAACGAAACAGACTGAAATTGGATTTTAATTTTTAAATTTGAATGTAAGTAATAGCAGAAAAGCATGCAGGTTACGTGGTATTTGTGGTTAGTGATATTATGTGTCCACTGCAGCCCACGTACATCTTCAAACCTGCAAAACTAAGTCTTGCCTGTGACCGTATGCTGTTGCGCTGCTCTTCCGAAGATTGATGGTCATGAGGCGACCATGAAGTAAGCCGTACTTTTTCGCCGAAACAACAGAATAGAGAACTTGCATAATTTTTTTATTGTATCAATCGATCCTATTTGGCATGGGGATTAAGTGATCATAAAGGACCACATAGATTGGAGCACCCCAAAAGACAGAAATACGAGCCAAAGATAAATCTCACCGCGTAGCGTCGAAAACGGCCCATAATAACGAAGCGACAGATATGACGTCACCGTTTGTATGCGCAGAACTCGTAGTACCAAAAACATGTAATTTGCCGTTTAAAACTGCTTTTAAGTATATATTTGTCGTATATTTTTTTCTTGTTAAGTTATTATATAAGTATTCTGAATTGGATGAATTAAAAAATAACAAAAATTTTCGTATTTCACATTTCTATATTTATTACTTTTCGAAAAAAAAAACTTTTTCTCCATTTTGTCATTATTATTTGCAATATTCCAATTTACTTAAATATATACTTTTTACGTAAAAATAAAATTAATGCATGTGGGTTAACAACCAACAAAGTTCATTAAAGTCAACCATTAAGGGCAACCATTAAAGTTCTACCAATTACAATTTTTACTTGACATTAACAATATACGAAATCTGTGCCATGGATTTACTGAAAAAAGAAACTATAATCTTGAATTTTAAAAGAAGAAACTCAAAGCTGCTACGCTATCTTAACCAATTTCTTTTATTCGAAAAACTCACCCCAAACAAAATGGAGAATTCTATTTGTGAAGTTAGCACTCTGGAAGTTTGTGAGCATTCAGCTGAATAGATTGAATCCTTTAGCGCTAAAACAATTTAGAAATGCTTTTGTATATGTAAGGCGTTTCAAATAAAGGTCTGTCGTATTGACTTATAATAGTGTTTATAAAATACAGTGTGTGGTTTTAATAGGACACTGTACTTTTTTAAATTAGATAACCATTATTCAGAAATCAAAACATTTTCTAATACCTATAAACGAGCGATTCTTGTACTTGTATATAAATCCGAATCTCGGAAACGACTCCATCATCCGTTTTCATGAAATTTGGTTGGTTTCTCAGGGACAATAAATCGATCGGTTTAATTTTTAGAAAATATCGTTTAATCCGTGTTTTCAGCAATAATATACCTATTTAAACAAAAACTGACAAATATGACTTCCTGACATCTATCGGCGAGTATAATTTATTCTATTTTTTAAATTTAAGTATATATTTGTCATATTTTTTTTTCTAAGTATTCTGAATTGGATGAATTAAAAATAACTAAAAGTTTCATATTTCACATTTCTATATTTACTACTTTTCGAAAAAATATCTTTTTCTCCATTTTGTCATTATTATTTGCAATTTTCCAATTTACTTAAATATATACATTTTAAGTAAAAATAAAATTAATGCATGTGGGTGGTACTGTGCTGCGGTGGTTCTTCCCCGGTCGAACCATTAAAGTTCTACCACTTACATTTTTTGACATTAACAATATACAAAATGTGTGCCATGCAGTTACTGTAAAAAAAAAAAAAAGAAGAAATTCAAACCTGCCACGCTATCTTAACCAATTTCTTTTATTCGAAAACCTCGTCCCAAACAAAATGGAGAATTCTATTTGGGAAGTTAGCACTCCGGAAGTTTGTGAGCATTCAGCTGAATAGATTGAATCCTTTAGCGCTAAAACAATTTAGAAATGCTTTTGGATATGGATATGGATATGTAAGGAGTTTCAAATAAAGGTCTGTCGTATTGACTTATAATAGCGTTTATACAATACAGTGTGTGGTTTCAATAGGATATTGTACTTTTTTAAATCAGATAACCATTATTCAGAAATCAAAACATTATCTAATACCTATAAACGAGCGATTCTTGAACTTGTATATATAAACAGAATCTTGGAAACGACTCCATCGATTTTCATGTAATTTAGTGTGTAGGGTTTCCGCGGACAATAAATCGATCAAGCTAGGTTTTATTTTTAGAAAATATCGTTTAATCCGTGTTTTCAGCAATAATGAACTTAAACATAAACTGACGTCTACCGTTGAGTATGTTATTCTATTTTTTAAATTATGAGCTGAAGTAGATGGCGTTGTTAAGTTAGCCAATAAGTCTCTGAAGAAAATCATCATCATCCGGGTGTTATATGTAAAACAACAAAATAAATTCGTAATAAAACTTTGCATGCTTTGACCAGCTATCGCTAGTACCGCTGCTGACATTGTTTTTTACACTATAAATCATAAAGTATGAAAAATATAAACCCAGGCATAACGCAAAGCACTCGTATAACTCTGTATAAATCTTTCCGCAACTCTGCGAAATACAAAGGGTGTGGAAAAAAACAAATCTAGGCCCGGATTCCAAGCCAGCACACCATTGAGCAAGGTTAAGGCGCGCACAAATGGTGATTTACGAACCTATACCGACTTGCACACTAGTACAAATAACAATTTTCATTGGTGAGATTGTATACGATGCAACCTTTTAGACGGGAGAAGCAACATTTTTGCGCCCCACTGCTGGGCACTGTTTCAGCACATTATTGAGGAGGCCTGGAGCTTACTTCACGACGCTACTCCAATGCGACTTGGTGGAGATGCGGGTTAGTGGCCAACGCGCTGTTGGATGTTTTCTAACCACATAAAATGCCTCGATATTATTTAATACTGCTATTTATTAATAACGACCAGGAATGATGGCTTAACGTGCCCTACGAAACGCAGAAAAACCTGAATGAAATTTGCCCCTAGCGTGAGACGCGACCGCGCGTATTTACGAATGAGCCATAGAATAAATAAATGCCATGGACTTATTATGACTTTGACTACGTCAATAATAAAAAAAATCTACGATAAATACTGCATGTGTGAGTGTCTCTTTATCAAGGTAGGAAGTTAGCCGTTTAATAACAATAGACATGAATTTTGCTACGCTCAAGTATCCTTAGAACTTTATTATACTACCTTTAAACGAGCAATTCTTGTATATACCTAAATATATTTTTTGAATCTCGGAACCGGCTCCAACGATTTTGATGAAATTTAGTACCCTGGTTTCGGGAGTGATAAATCGATCCAGCTAGGTTTTATTTTTAGAAATTTTAAATTATAAAAAATATTTTCAGCGATAATCAACTTAATTATAAACCGAAAAATATGACTCTTGCTGACGTTTATTGGAGAGTATTAACAATATTGTGGCGTAGAATGCTGTCAAACGCCGCGCAATCCGCCAATCTGACGTTCAGTGAAAAGACAATGTCGATTTGACAGAGTTCTACTTATAAATATTTCGTTCATTGAAATAAAGCTTCCTTGGCCGAATGGTGAGCTGACTGTGAAACTTGTAACCCGGGTTCAAATCTCAATCAAAACCATATTGTGTTTATTTTTTATTTTTTGTGGAAATATTTTTATTGGGAGCTATTTCAGATAGCGTTTTTCAGTAACACTAAGCAAATTAGTGTTTCGTTTGAAACTAAACCAAGAAAATAAATTATGTTTATCGGAGCAACGCTCGGTCGTCCAGGTACTATTTTTTTCCTTGTGAACTGACATTCATTCATTTTTTATACCCTCACCTATCGATTGTGATGGTTTCAAGTTGAGCAGTACTTATATACTCATTCAGACATACAATTTCATTGAAATTTTGTTCATTACTCAGGACAACTAGAATAATTTTTTGTTTCATTGATTCTGTTGCATTTTATTGTCTCTGATGTCGACAGTAATACCTACATAAAGGACGACGACCAAAGTGGTGCAATGGTTACCATGCCGGACTGCCAATCGAGGGGTCCCGGGTTCGATTCCTGGCAAAACAGAAATTTGAATGGTGAGTTTAAATTTCTGTTCTTGGTCTGGGTGTTTGTGTTCCTGTCTTTGTATGTGTCCAAGGTACCCACGACACAGGGTATTAATTACCTTACTGTGGGGCTATGAGGGTGTAACGTTCATAAAGACAAATAAAGCTCATTTCCAATCACTTACTGCAAAAGAAAAACAATGCAAGCGCTATTGAGACCGTTCCTTTTTATTTTAACTCAGCATTTCATTTAAATAGGCTCAGACTTAAAGGTGGATTTAAGTAAAAAAGGTTGACAAAAGCACAGAAAAGATTTTATAAAGATAAAAATTGAGTACAATTTTATTCTTCATAAGGAAATCAAGGTTTAAAGTGAAATTTTCTAAACACATAAAACGATTTATCCGGTTTGTAATACGAAAAATAAAATTGTGAATGTTGAAATTAATATTAATGATAAAATAAGCGTGCCTCTGAATTCGTTCGGTATGGACTGGGAAGTTTTACGGTAACTAGAATTTGTATACTAATTGAATAAAAAGGACTTGTCGTAGGTCTACATACTTACTTTTTAACATTAATACAAGAACTTTTTTTACCTATAGTTGATTGATTAGGTATCTGTTGCGGTTAAGACAATGACAAAAGAAAAAATGCGGGTGCAGAAGCGCTTATATTTTTAAAGCTAAACTGAATAAGAGTTATCGTGAGTTTGACATTTGAAGTGAATAGTCGGGAAAAGCAAATTACCCGATTTAAAATATTTGAATACATATCTGTAATAATAATGTAAAGCTGAAAAGTTTGTTTGTTTGTTTGTTTGTTTGAACGCGCTAATCTCAGAAGGTACTGGTTCGAATTGAAAAAATATTTTTGTGTTGAATAGTCCATTTATTCACCCGAGGAGGGTTACTTGCAAACAAAAATTATTTGTAAAAAATTATCTTAGTAATATTATTATGTACCATATTGTTAAGAAATAAAACTTAATAATATTAAAAAAATAGATTATAATAATATAAATTAATGTTAGTGTCATTATTTAGGACTTAATTAATTATATATAGAATAGTGTTAAATTCTTAAGCATAAAGGCTTTTTATTACACGCTTTTTATTAGCTTCACCTGTATGTTTGTATGTTTGTATGTTTGTATGTTTGTATGTTTGTAACCGACTTCTTTGAGCGCGATTTTGACCCACTTTAAACGGCCAGATTTCGTTCAAACTTTGTAGATTTATTGAGGACCGATGACAATACACTAATTTGATAAAATTATTCCATTTTTCAATTTGCAAAATATGATTTTTGTTAATTTATATAATTTTCTGGTTAACTTGAAAATTTGCATAGGGGTCAAGGGCCGATGACAATGCAATAATATGAGAATAAAAATCCAACTAAAAAATTAAAAATAAATAATGTAGTTTAAAAAACTAAAAAACACGCTTTTGAGAAAATACGAACTAAAAACTAAAAAAATAAGAAGAAAATGTATATTACTGTAAATAAAGCGTGGGGTGGTTTTTAACTATTGACACCATGCACCCCACGCTTTATTTACAGTAATATACATTTTCTTCTTATTTTTTTAGTTTTTAGTTCGTATTTTCTCAAAAGCGTGTTTTTTAGTTTTTTAAACTACATTATTTTTTTTATTTATAGGCTAAATTTTAATAACATCACGCTATGTGGACAAAGTCGCGGGCGGTCACTAGTCTCAAAAGCTCTATCTTAGTTTCAACACAGTCATTGGGACGGAAGAACATTTCTAAATAAGAGCTGAATTCACGTCGAATCAAGGCGGGATTCCTGAGACACGCTCCTCAATCGATTTGTTACCGAGAAAAGACTTAAGAATGGTAGTGGGAACTTCTTTACATCCGTAAAGTAATTTACAATTTCGGAAAAGGACATCCCTTTTTATTTTTCCATCCTTCAAAATTTCAAAATTTTTAAATAAATCTTTCAATTCTACTTTAAAATATTTATTAATTCTAGGAACATAAAATACAGTAAGAAAATATAAGCGCGGAAAAATTAAAGTGTAACTCAAATAATAATAAATAAATACTACAAAGTCACTAAAGATATCAATTTTTTTAAAGATTACTAACAGCATTATAAAGTTTTAATTTTTTTTCTTACTTAATAAAACCACGTGAATTCAAGTTATGTACATTATTATTGAAAATAGTTGCGATGTAGATTTTTTTTATAACAATCAATGCGTAATAAAATTTGCTTACGAAATTAATGTAATAATAAACTACTTCTGTTCACTATTATTTACACTATTATTTATTTACTAAACAACATTGTTACATGTCTTATTTTGAAGGAAGTAAGTCAAACAATTACAGTTATAATTCCCTACTTAATATTATAAATTCGAAAGTAACTCTGTCTGTCTGTCTGTTACGCTTTCCCGCTTAAACCACTCAACAAATTTCAATGAAATTTAGAACACAGATAGAGTGGACCTTGGAAGGACATAGGATGGTTTTTATCCTACGGGAACCTATAAAACGAGCCCACGCGGGCGAAGCTGCTGGCGGAAGGCTAGTTCCACATATTTTAAAGGTTTTTATGAGTTTGTGACATATGTGAGTCAGTGAGTGTAGTGTAGTATCGTATTTGAGAAGCCACTTTTTCAAACAGAAAGGCAAAGAATAAAAACGTAAAGGACCTACTAAAATTCTTTCCGTAACACTTTAAGACATACCGGAAAGGCAAACACTTCCAAATGGGAATTGGATTCTCATCGAATCCACTCAGCATTCTCGAAAGGCGTCATTCATTGGATTTGTTGCCGGAAAAGACTTGAGAATGGCTGTGGGACTTTATTCACACTAATACAAAATATCCCAGAAACAATTTCGGATATTAAAAGTAATGTCATTTCAGACAAGTAGGTAAATTTTATTAATGAATTATGATGATGTAGGTTGAAGTGCGCATGGCTCGCAGCGCGCAGAACGCAAGCGGTCTATGCAGCTAAGCCAAATGGGCGCGGTCGGGTGTGAGATGGGTGACCGCTAGTGGCAAAAAATTTCATGCGCGTTTCCGTGCTTCGGAGGGCACGTTAAGCCGTCGGTCCTGGTTGTTTTCGATAGATAACAGTCGTTAAACCTAGTCGGAGGCCTTATGGGCGGTTTGAAAACATCCGACAGCGGATTGGCATCTCCACCAACCCGCATTGGAGAAGCGTGGTGGAGTAAGCACCAGGCCTCCCCATTAATGGTGCCCAGCAGTAGGACGTAAAAAGGGTTGCAGCCAATCGACACTTGTTTTCCAGTTGTAAGGAAAGTGTAAGAAAAGCGGCCAGAAGAATTTGACATAAATCTGAGTGCTTTTTTTAATACTTTAAAATGAACTGGAAAAGCAAACACATCTAAATAGGAATTGGATTATTATCGAATCCACTCAGTATTCCTGAAAGGCGTCATTTATTCGATTTGTTACCGGAAAAGGCTTGGGAATGACAGTGGGAATTTCTTCACACTCCTGAGACTTTTAAGTAGGTAAGTGTTTTTAAATGCGGTTCATTGTTCCAAGGTGTATTCTATTGCTCAAATTTATATGTAATTAAGTGTGAGATTTTGTATGGTATACGAAACTATCCACCAAGGGAAGTCCTACCGCCACGGCGCCACACCCATTTATGCCATCAACGGTTGTGTTTCGGTAAAAATATGATAGACTTACAGGAGGCGACCATTACAACGCTTTATTCTTAGACCACATTGAGTATGCATACTCATTTGCACTACTACAAAAAAAAAATGAGAAAAAAAGGTTGTCTGTAAAGTTGGTTTACAGATGATAGTTAAACGTTACAACGTCATAACAAAACAATGAAAACCACATTAACTTTTCACTTCACTTTATAAACAGTCGACGAACGGCGCAAGCCTAACGCTCAAGCCTCAACGTAACGTTACATGTGTAACGTTACAAGCATAACGTTACAATGAGCGTAACGTTACAGTGAGTCATCTTTTTTCGTGCGTACAACCGGCGTTCATCGATTCACTAGACGTTGTTCTGTCAAAAACATCTAAACATCTTGTCATTCATCCGAAATCTTCATTCATGTCTTGTCTATCTAAAATTAAATAAACAAGAGCGAAGTCCATACTCATAGGAATATAGGTGCGAAGTGTTTGTCCTATTTTCATGTCGCGACGTTGCTGTGGATTGACCTCACGTTTTGTATGGATATCCATTCGCTAGAGGGGGGGGGGGGGGGCGAAGGCTGGAGAGTTACATAAGATACTGGTTACGCGGAGAAAATATCACTTCTCTATGTGAAAAAATCTTGTATTCTTATAACTACTTGAAAATGTTGCGGAATTGCAAATCTTCAAATGGGAATTGAATTCTCACAGAATCCGCTCAGTATTCCTAAAGCGCATCACTTATTCGATTTGTTGCCGGGAAGAGAATTGAGAATGGCATTGGGAATTCTTTATATTCCTCAGGGTTTTGAAGACTGTTTGAACTATTTGAAATTTAGGTGAAATCATTGGGGTTTTTGTATTTGGTATAGCCCCACAGTAAGGTAATTAATACCCTGTGTCGTGGGTACCATAGACACATATAAAGCCAGGAACACAAATACCCAGACCGAGAACAGAAATTTAAACTCAACATTCAAATTTCTGTTTCGCCGAGAATCGAACCCGGGACCCCTAGATTGGCAGTCCGGTATGGTAAACATTGCGCCACGCAGGTCGCCGAATATGTATAAATTTGAAATTTATTATTTTATTTTATCAAACATTGCTTCTCAATTTTCATGATTTTGTGACAGTGAAAAGTTGTATCGGTATTTACGCGTGAAAATTCACATTAGAGTATATAAGTTTTTAACAAAAAAATAGAACCGACTTCAAACGGTAAAAAATAAAATTGTTCAGTACTTGCCTACTTCTTCTTCCTTATCGTAATGACTCTTAAAACTATTTTTGGAGTCGGGCCCTTACTAACATTACAGACAGTGGGACAGTACCTACTTCTTCTTGATTATGGTAATCACTGTTAAAACTATATTGGAGTCGGTGCCCATTCAGAACGAAAGGTTTCGAATTTACTAAGATAGGACATTTTACTAAGGGCCCGACTTCAAAAATAGTTTTAAGATTCATTACGATAAGCAAGAAGAAGTAGGCAAGTACTGAACAATTTTATTTTTTACCGTTTGAAGTCGGTTCTATTTTTTTGTTAAAAACTTAATTTATTTCACTCTTTTTAGTAATTTTAATAATTCTGCACATAATATGTATAAGCATAATTGGAATTTTTTTCAGTTAATTTCTAAACGTTAAAGCGATGCCTTTTATAATCATGTTTATCTAATAGCCATCTTATACACTGAAAGAATGCTACTATAAGTCCACCTGAACGTATAAATTAATGAAAGAATTTGCTCTCAGCTCCTAACCGTTGAGGAGTTGTACCATCAATCATCAGCTTAGCAACATGAGGTGATAATTACCGGACACAAATATTTGTATTATGTTAAAAAATATGACAAAGAATGTGTGTGCCTATTAAGTTTCAGTGTTTCCCTCGATTTCCCTAGTATCACATCATCAGATTTTGCCATGGCGACAGTTGAACCACCTCAGAAATGTAAGATTTCCAACAAAAAACCATTTATTGAAAGAATTTGCTCTCAACTCCTAACCGTCATAGTACCTTCCATCATCAGCTCAGCAACATGATATGATGATAATTATACACAAATACCTGTTCTGCTTTAGTAAAAATATGAAAATCATTTGTTGTGCTATAAAATTTGAATGTTCCCTTCGATTTCTCTGGGATACCATCATCAGACTTTGACTTGGTGACAGTTGGACCACCTCAGGAATGTAAGATTTGGAATAAAAAACTATTTATTGAAAGAATTTGCTTTCAACTCCTCACTGTTGCAGTACCTTCCATCATCAGCTCAGCAACATGAGATGATTATTGCTATGTACAAATATCTCTTATGCTTCAGAAAGTATAAGAAAATCAATGTGTGTGGCTATAAAATTTGAGAGTTCCCCTCGATTTCCCTGGGATCCCATCATCAGATCCTGATTTGGTGACAATGGGACCACCTCGGAAGTATAAGCATACGAACAAAAAAATAATTTTGAAAATCGGTCCACAAACGGCGGAGTAATCGGTGAACATATATATAAAAAAAAAATACATACAGCCGAATACAGTACCTCCTCCTTTTAGAAGTCGGTAAAAAATAATGGAGCTTTTGAGATCCAATAATTCATTTTAAGGCAAGAACGGTAACGGTAAATATACCTTTATTCTAGGCATCAAAGTAATGACGCTCTGAAACTGTATGAGTATTGAAGAATTTTGAGATTGTTAAAGCATCGAGAATCTATTTATAATGTTCTGATATTTTTTTGCCGTTGCTGCAATTTTTTAAATCAATACTCCAAAAAACACTAAGAGATGAACCGGAAGTGTGAATTCGTCAAAATGGGAATATCAGTATTCCAAAAGCGCATCACTTATTCGATTTGTTGCCGGGAAGAGAATTGAGAATGGCAGTGGGAATTCTTTATATTCCTCAGGGTTTTAAGGATTTCCAGAACTATTCACTATTTGAAGATAAAGAATTTTATATATAAAGTATAAAATTTATAAGTATATAAAAATATATATCCTGTAAAGTTTTCAAGCACGTAAGGAAAGATATTTTTGGGTATAGTATTGTAAATGACAATAATTGGAGTGTTTGGAAAAAATCAGTTTTATTTCTTTTTATTATGCTTTGTTCCTCAATTTTTATGATTTCAGATCAACAAGAACTTCTTTAGATTAGCTCTTGATTAGCTTCATTATTTATTTATTATCTGTTTAATAAGATTAACTTATTTATTACATTAAAAAGTGATGGCTTGATACATTATAAACATTTACTTTACTACTAAAAACGTAGATAGGTACGTTGTTAGTCTGCATAAAGAACCTATTGTTCTGTTTACGTAAAACTTACGGTAATAATAGTTATTATCATAATAATAGTTATGTTTAGATAACTATTACCAATGCGCGGCAACAGTGCACGTCCTCAAATCGCAATTGAATCCGCTCAGTATTTCATGAGGTGCGTCACTTATTTGATTTGTTGCCGCGAAGAGATTACAGAAATGTGCCGAGAATTATTCTTATTCCAAAGACTTTAAAATACTCTACATTTTTCGCCACTGTATCTTTAACAAAAATGCTTTATAATAGGCTTAATAACATTACGAAATGTACGATATTCCTTAATTCTTCAAAATAGGAATTGAATTCATACTGAATCTGCTCAGTATTTCTTAACCTAATGGAATAAGCTTATGCCGATGCCGGAAAAAGAATCGAGAATGGCTATAGGAATTCTCTTTGTTTCATTGAGTATTAAGGATTTTTAAAACTATTCATATTTGGACTTATATGTATAAGTAAAACAATTTGGCAATATATTAATTCTATTATTTTTGTATTAAAAATTCCCAGTATCACATTTTTATTTATTTGCAAGGTACCTAGAGCAGATGACAGCGAAAAGAGTGACGTTCATGAAGAGAATATCTGTATTCCAAAAATGAATAAAATATTTTGAATTTTTAAATTTCGGTTATCAATTGTGTGAGCTTCATTTTGTTTCGTTTAATTAAGGTATGAAATGGGAAATCTTTATTCTAGACATCGAAACACTTACCAATGAACTGCAACAGTGCACGTTCTCAAATCGGAATTGAATCCGCTCAGTATTCGTGAGGTGCGTCACTTATTCGATTTGTTGCCGGGAAGAGATTTAAGAGATGTGCCGGGAATTTTTATATTTCCAAGTCTTTAAAATGCATTCCTAACTTTTTAAAATAGAGTAGCAAATCACACGTGGTATCAATGGTCGTTGTAACCTATGGACTCTTACACCTATCTTGTGGTTTATTTTATGTCATATTAGTTATTATAACATAACTTCTGTATTGTTGTTTAAAATACCCACGGTTTACTACATCCATATGAATGTATATGGTACATATACCAAAATAACATTTTTTATAATTTTTGTCTGCCTGTCTATCTGTCGGTCTGTCTGTTTGTGCCGGCTAAACTTTGAAACGACTGGACCGATTTTGACGAGACTTTCACTGGCAGGTAACTGATGTAATAAGGAGTAACTAAGGCTACTTTTATATTAAAAAAAATCTAAAACTAAAGTGCACGCAATCAATGTCGCTAGTTCAATATATAAATAACGAAAGTGTTAGACGAGAGGGAATCAAAGCCGGAATGTCTTTATGCGATGTCATTTCCACGGAAATAGTGCGATTCGAACTATCTCTGTTTGACAGGTACCTGGAAAACATTTCTCGATGCGCTGAGAAGGATTCTGAGAAAGTCGGAATTGATATTTAAGTGAAAGAAAAGTTTTCAGGAAATGTAATTCATTGAAATAGTTATAAGTTGTATATTTTCTGAATATTCTCGTAATGATTAAAACAAAGTATCTTAAATTGGTTTGCAAAGTATTACGTAATTTGTTTAGCGGTTCGCGGTCATTTATCAAAAATTATAAAAAATGTCAATAAAAAAATATGTTTTTTTTCCACTAAAGAAGTATGTCCTTGTGGAGTATAGAGCAGTGTTCTTGTGGTTCGCGGGGAGTTCGCGGGGTCAGCTAGTAAATAATAAAAATATAATATTACTGAAATTAAAATATACAATTAAGTTAGTCTTTCTGTCCTACGACAACGTACCTATTTGCTGAAATATGATTTACATGTACACAACTGCGTATTTTTCTTGATAGAAAACAAAAATATGGAGGATGAATTACATACGAATGAAGGCATTTGACGTTTAAGTGCTCCTCATTTATAGCCCAATTCTTTAAAATAAGAAATCATTAACTTACCTATCAAATTTCTACCTTTTAGGAATCGAACGCAGGACTTTGCATTGGTAGTCCAGTGAGCGAATCAATGTCCACATAGTTCATCAAGCGATTGTCGAAAATGATTATAACTACGCGTAAAACACTATAGAGTTTTTTTAAATAAATAAACCGAACAAAAAGGCAGACGGGCCGCGTGGTGTTAAGCGATCACCGTCGCCTATGGACAGGGGCGATCCCAGGGGAGCCACCCGAGCATTGCCCGCTTTCTAGGAGAGCTTTATTTACAGCTTTCTTGAAGAACCCCATGTTATAGTCCACTGGGAATGCCTCAGCTGGAAGGTTGTCCCATAACCTACACGTACGTGGTAAAAAGGAGCGTGCAAAGCGGACTGTGGAGGACTGCTACGAGAATGTAACTTCAATTCTAAAATTATGTAACACATCACTGCACTATGTTTCGCTTGATTCCTTTTAACATTACAGTAGCAACACGATGCTGTATGTTCATCACATCTCTTATTCATGATGTGGCATGAACTCTGAAATTATTCATGTTTACCTCAGAATACAAATTAATTTAGAAAGACACAAATCTTTTCAGTTTCCTTATGATATGGTCAGCTGGAAAGTACTTAAAGATAGTTGGAAAAACATAAAGATAGAGTAATAGTCAAGCGTTGACAATTGTTTCAATTCGTAAAAAAATAAATATAAACAATAATTTTTAATAATCAGACAGATCTTTAAGTAAATAATTTTGGAATAGAGTAACAGGTTTCGAAGTCCTATGTGTTATGAGTATTCCAAATACCTACTCGTGCTACCAACACATTTTATAATAATATTTAAATTGATCAACTGTTTTTTAGTTGATAGATAATAATGTGATACAAACTTTTATTAATTTATTTTTAAGTATTTCAACGTAATTTTTCAAGCAAATATTTACGTGAAATCATATTATTTGCTTCAACAATTAAAAAACTACTACAGAAAAAAATGCTTTTCATAGTATCGATATTAAAATACGATATAATCTCAGAATATGACTATGCCTAAGCGGCATACCATTCTTACGACATAAACACAGTCGCAAGTTCTAAATATTCCGTAATCTAAACTAACACGGTTACAACTACGCGCAATGGCGCATCCTTTGCAAATCATCCTTCTCTATCTTACTACGTTAATTACAAGTGAAAGACAGAGACAAACATACATAATCTGCCAACAAGTGCTCTCTAATTGCGCCCTCATGCGGGGTGAATGCAGCTTGTTAATTAGACGGTTTATTAGGGACATAAGGGTCTGTAAATGTCAGACGTTTTTGAAAATTCATCGAAATTATAAAGCTTTACGGCTTTAGTTCATGGTTCGCGGCTAATTTAATTGCAGGATATATCTACACTAATATTATAAAGAGGAAAGATTTGATTGTTTGTTTGTATTGAATAGGTTCCGAAACTACTGGAATGATTTGAAAAATTCTTTTACCATTAGAAGCCGACATTATTTCTCATGAAAAAAGGCTACTTTTTACTCATTGCTACGGGAAAATGGGTAATAAGGTCCACGCGGTTGAAGCTACTGGCTAAACACCTTTGATTTTTATATAGCAATATATCGTCTTACGTCGTATTTCAAATAGAAGAAAGTTAGAGATAAAGCCTGGAATAGCACATAGGCTATTTTTGATCCTAGGGGAACCCAAAAACGGGTGCACGCGAGCGAAGCCGCTGGCGGAAGTCTTGTTTATTAATAACGTGAAGTGGTTTGGTATTGAAGCGCATCTATGCGCTGACGTAGAACGGAAGGTAATCAAGTATTGAGGTATTGAGCGTTCGGAAAAATGGTTAGCTAACGGATAGGTATTCTATTCACGCGATTGGCTCTGGTTGTAGTAGTGATGCGCACTGTCAAGCGCGCTTTTGTACATAAACTTTTGAAGCGTTGGCCTTAGAGCAACAAAGGTACTGACTCACCCTTCAGGAGAGACGGCATAGCGCCTCGCTTCGATACATAATTTTTGTGCCAAATCTGGTGAGGGGAAAGACGCATACAATTCTATATATGTCAATTTCAATTAACAACGTCATTTTCTATGTACCGTCAACACTGACATCGACACACACTGACACACTAGTTGTATAAATAGAAGGCACATTGTGCATGGACGTTGGAACGAGGGGTTTGCCCGTAAAAGTCACTCCTCTGACTGCTGTCATACCTGTCAATTTTGACGCTCTACGGCGTTAGCAAAGAAGCCTGAACATCTCTGTTACAATACAACTACGAGCGATTTCAAACTAGCATATATTTCCGTACATACACGGTCGTTTGTTTTGTTTTTTGTAGCGCGTGTAAGCGCAAAAAAAGTGAGGTTTGACATTTTTCGGTACAAAAAAAAAGCGCGCGTGTAAGTGCGTTTTCCAAAACGACCGTATACTCGCCGAAAAATTTGTTAGTATGAAACCGCTCTAAGAGAGAAGAATCGTTATTCTGTTTCTTTGTCATCAACAAAAAAAAATATATATATATTACCCAACTCACACAATTCTTCTATATTTGTAATGCAGAT
Source organism: Pyrgus malvae (assembly GCA_911387765.1). Lineage (NCBI taxonomy): Eukaryota > Metazoa > Arthropoda > Insecta > Lepidoptera > Hesperiidae > Pyrgus > Pyrgus malvae. Next base: position 12,802,773 of record OU426969.1, read on the forward strand.
GCTGCTTGACACTGAAGGATCTCAAGGTTACGCACACTTAAACAATGAGCATGTCCACGCGTCACAAAATTCGTAGTCGAACGCACTTTGTGACAAAAGAAAAAAGATAAATAAAAAAATATTTATTTCATATTAGGAATACCAAATATTCGCTTAATGAATGTCATTTTTTCCCGGTCATCGCCTTTAGGTGCCCGTTTGGGCTAGATGTTGAGCTGAGAGAAAAAAGTCGGCGAAAAAAAAACTCCCAGCAGCACTCTTAAAAAACCGTACAATATATATATAGATAACAGAATGGCTATTGGTTGATAATGGGCAAACGTAACAGCTGATCGTGTGAGACACTATCTATAGCAAAAACATCTATAGCAAAAATTTCATTCTATAGGACATCTTTAGCAAAAATTTCATTCGCAGGTTAGTACTTTGGTATGTTAAGCAGGCGGACCCGGTTGTTATCGATAGATGAAGTCAGGCTGAAGGGCCTCCTATTTATATGTTGAGATTCGTTCTTATAGTCCGTACATCTTAGCGCCAGGATTTTGGCAGATGTCGTTTTGTTGGGTAACGTGACTTTGACACGATGGCTAAATAACACCGATATTGCAAATGTTAAAAATACACCTAAACTATAAAAGATAATAATTCTTTTGACTATATTTTCATTCATTATAATTTCAATTGTTCTCAACTACATGAAATATAGACACCTAAATCTTATTTAGCCTAGCCGGCCTAGAATTTAAAAACCATCAAACCACATGTGTGACAGTGAACGCCGTTCATGCAAGGTTATACGTGATGGCATATTCACTAGGTCTGGGACAAAAGTAATAGGATGGTAACTATTATTCGTAGTAGTGACTTAACAATAGTATTTCCGTTAAACAATGGTTTGTTTAACTGAATTATTTGCTAAACGGAAACTATTTCTCTTACTAACACGGAAATCCTGGACTTATGTTGGATGTACTATAGTAGAAGGGTTGAAGGTAATAGGGTTAACAGACTCCCATGGGAGAACTGTGTTGGAGTAAGCGTATAGCATACGAGTACTTACAACAATATTATAGTATGGACTATAATATTTTAAATATGAAAGTTCGTTCGTTTGTTTGTTTGTCCTTCTTTCACGTCGTAACGGTGGTACAATTTGATCTGTTTTTGTTTGTTTAGAGATAGTTTGGGGAATGAAGAGAGACATAGACAAATTTTTACCCGAGAAAAATATCTCATTCCATTGATAAAAACGTAAAGTACACGCGTGCGGAAACGCGGATGGAAAACTTGTATTACATAAATACTAAAAAAATAAGTGCGTAACTATGGGAGGTCTTTATTAAAGCTGATCACCACCAGCCGATCCAGGGGAGGAGTTACGGGGCTGAAGCCCCCCCCCCCAAAACCATTCGGTTTCACCCTTGACAAACTCAGCTCGCACCTACACTAAACTAATCTCAAGTTCCCCCATAACTAAAATCCTGAATCCACCACTACTGATCACGGTATAATTTCAAAACTTTGGCAGCCTGGGCTGGTCACTTAAAAAGTTAAGTGAATGACTTGTCTTTAAAAATAGTTTCATATTTATTGTAATCACCGTCACAGAGGTAGTTAACTGTTTATTTTTATCGATGTAGGTATTTTGGAGCAATGCAACTTTACAGACTACTTAGAACTTTACAGACATTTTAAGCAGTCTACGTCTGAATGTGTATAGTTCATTGCCCCTGGTTTTTCTACATTCGTCTTTTTCGTCATTTAATCGCAAACCGCAAAAAAAAATTGAGAATTTAACGTGATGAACGCCCGCCAGGGCAGCGTGGTGGCCTTATTGCGGGCTGACAGACTGTCTTTCTTAATAACATCTACATAAGATGATAGAATAACGTTAAAGATGAGAATTGATAACTTTTTAACACGCTTATATTGGCTTGTATATTTGTTTGTAACTGTGAGTTTGTGAGGTTGTTTGTAACTCTCCTTTGGAGTTTGGACTCGATTTTGACCAACTTTCAATGAACAAATTTAATTCAAACTTTGGAAACTTCTCAAGAATCGGTATCAATACAATAATTTCATGAGTTTATCTAATTCCGAGAACAAGAAATCCAACTAATAAATAAAAATAATGTGTTATATCGAGACCATCTAATTAACACGCTTATATTAGCTTGACCTCTGTATATATGTATGTAACGGAATCTTTTAACTTAATTTTCACCTTCTTCTAAGCGTCTGATTAACTTGAAAATTTGCACAGGGGTCAAGGGCCGATGACAATGTTAAATACATTTTCTGCTTATTTTGTACTTTTTAGTTCGTATTTTCACAAAATCGTGTTTTTAGTTTCTTAAACTACATTATTTATTTTCAAATTTTGTGTTGGATTTTTTTACATATTATTGCATTATCATCGGCCCTACCCATGTGCATATTTTCAAGTTAATGTGACGCTTATAAGTAGGTGAAAATGAAAGCTAGGTTTGAAAACATCCGACAGTGGGTTGGCTACTAACCAGCATCTCCACTAACCCGCACTGGAGCAGCGTGGTGGAGTAAGCTCCAGGCCTCCCCAATAATGGGGAGAGACGCAAAAGGGTTGCAGCCATTCTGTATTTAATTTTCTCACCATTTATTGGTAAACAATGGCTTTATCTTTTTTTGGTATCGGGGGGAAACCTTCAAAAGATACTCAGCACCTTGGAAGAGGATACCGGGTTATGTGGGATTTGTACCGCACTAAAAACTACTATATATATAACTATACTCGCTTGCCTCTGCGCTTGGGGAGGATTCGGGAATCTCCAGTGGAACGCATCAGTGTTCTCCACGCGCGGCGCCCCATAACGGGTCCATCTTCGGGAGAGCAGATGCACTCTCCTACATCCTCAGGCACTCACGGCAGCATGGGGCCTCGCACACACCGTCGTCCTTCTCGGGGCTGCTGGCTGGACGGGTCGAGTACCCACTCTACCGTCCGCAACCCCGGAAGCCCCCTTTTAGTAGCCTCTTACGATCAGGCAGGGGATACTGTAGCTCTATTTTTATTCCCGAAGCTACAGGGACTAAAAATAATGGCTTTACCTGCAACTCCAACTTGGCAACAAGTTTGCAGCTTACAAAACGAGGCGCTAAGTTGTAAATAGAAATTTGAACGCTGTGCTGTAGCAGAGACAGTCGCTAACTCGAGGACAGTTTGAATAATGTTACGGTGACGGTCTGCTGGAAACGGAAATACAGTGTAAGCAAGACTGAAATCTTCCTTGTTAGAGTGGTCTCAAAAGCATTTAACGTACGAGGTGAATGAAGCATTGGTGCTTACACAATCCAGCTATACAGGTTTATTATTATTATCACTATTAATTAGCGTTGAAAAACTAATATAAAAAGCTAAGCGAAAATTATCAAACCTCGCTAAACTCTGTAAGAAATATCGAGCCTCATTAATAGGGACGCAGGTTTAAAATAAAATCCTTCTAACTTTCAATTTTTATGTATAACATTTTATAATGATAGACCCTTCGTATTCTATTACGACTAGATCTTACAAAAAGTGGAAAAGAGATAATTATATTGCCTAATAATTAAAACACTTCCCTATTTTTTTCTCTATCTCTTATTAAAATAATTTCTTTACAAGTACCTTTAACTTGGCAACAGTATCGAGGTGAAAATTTGACTAGGTAAGCAAATAATTTGATGAAACGTGACCTAAGCACTTGGGTGCAGTTTGGATACACTGCAGATAAACCTCATAAGTGTATCGAGTATTTTACTTCTATTAAAAGTTCAAGGTGGGGAATTGTCTCTGGTTACAGCCTAGTTTTAAGTGTTATAAGTGTAACTAAAATTTAGTAACAAGTTTGTTACTTGAACATCAAGATGAGGCATTAAGTTAAGTGGAAATTCAAATGCCAAATGCTGAAGCGGAGATAGTTAAAGTTAAACTAGGGAGGCAGGTAATACTACGAAAATAGTCTGTGGATGACTTAATTCGTAACTGTCAAATAGAGTACGTGCTATACGTGTCGCAGCCAACTGGTTAAATCAGCCATTCAATTAAAAGGCTAGCCCCATTCATTATACGCTGGTATTCAATGAAGTTGGTAAATGACAACCAGTCCAGTTCTTGAATGTAACGTCCAACGACTTCACTAGATAACTTAGCTGTTTTGTTAAATGGAATAAAGACGATAGTATCTATTGTTTTTTGTTTTTTTTTTGTATCGTATTATTTGTATGCCAAATTGTGTAATGTATAAGTTTGTTATAATTTAATGCTATATGTGTATTAGTTTATGGGTCTAAGAAGCCTAAAATAAATGAATAAATAAAAAGCACAAGGTTCCAAAATAACGCTCATATCCATCCTTACCATTCCTGTAATAAAACTCTCAAATCCTTTGATTACTTGAAGAGCGTCTCAAGCTAAGCGTATTTATCCCTTTGGCGCCAGACATGTGGTAAGGGACGTTCGCTCGGCTATTGCAGCAAGCGTCGGAAGTGAGCCTAAACAATAGCTATTTGTCGACTCCACCGTTTCTGTTCTGTCCCTTGTACTACGTGGTGTAGAGTATTTACCAGTAGAGACTTAATATCCATAATAATATTATAAATGCGAAAGTGTGTTTGTTTATTTGTTTGTAATTTCAGCTCATCACGATTAGCTGACACGTGTGCCCATTATCGACCCATAGCCACTCTGTTATCTGAAATATAAATGTACTTTTTTTTAAAGAGAGCTGCTGGAAGTATTTTGCGCCGCCTTTTTCTCTCAGCTCAATATCTAGCCCAAACGGGCACCTAACGGCGATGACCGGATAAAGTAATATTCATTTAGGGAATATTTTGTAATCCTAATATGAAATAAATATTTTTTATTTCTATCTTTCTTTCTTTCTATAGTTAGGAGGCTAGACACCTATAGGCAACTTTTTTACGACAAAACATCTCTTTCCTGTGGTCAGATTCATTGTAATGTATTTTAATATTTTCTGACACGGGTGAAACCGCGGGGCACAGCTAGTCTTTATTATTATAAATGAGTATAGTTTTTATTATCAGACTATAATTCGTAATCACTTCAGTTCATGGTCATCTTCAAACAAAAATATGACCGTAGTCACGATGCAGTGCCACGAAAAGATGCTTTAAAATGTTTGATACTAAATAAACTTATCTCCAAGACAAGAGGCCCTAGTCTGTACTCATCGAAGTATTTTCCGCCATATTCAAATCGTTTTTAAATGTAAGAAAAATCACCCCCGACGCGACGCCGCTTGGAAAATAAAAATACTTGAACTTACATAATATGTATATTATTTGTTAGTTTTTAGAGTTTATTTTTTGGGTCGGGTGATTTAAAAAAATTTAATTGAATTTTACAGATCTTTGTACACGAGGGAATAAAAATCGCTTTGTCTTCATTTTATTTATTAAAGCGAGCGAGTTCATTGCTATTTGGTGCTAAATAAATATAATGGTTGTGTCGACAACTTGCATATTTGAAAACTCTGTAGGATGATTACTCTATAGGCAAGGATTGCTATCATTTATCTCAGTATATCAATTTGCGGTATGTTCGACTATTTAAAGCGAAGTTTTAAAATTTGACTGATAATTTATTTCTTTTTATAGGCCGATTTCTGAAAATATCTTAAGTAATAGTGACAAAAGTTACAAATTTTGTTGACAAAACATGCATATTCATCTCATCTCACATCTCAAATGCATTTTAACTCAGATAAGACACAAAATCGATTGTTTGAGGTTTAATAAATAAATAAATACCTAACACTACACACTCATAGATTCACACTAATATTACCCGTATCGTGGGTACCATGGACGTATACAAAGACACGAACACAAACACCCAGACCGAGAAGAGAAATTGATACTTATCATTGCAATTTTGGCTTCGCCGGGAATTGAACCCGGGACCCTGGGCAGTCCGACATGTAAATCATTGCGCCACATTGGTTGTAACAACTAATGAGTAGTAGATGTCTTTCCTTAGACAGTTTATTTTCTCAATTAAAATTTAAATATCAGTGGGTCTAGTGTAGCACCCTTATTCGTCGGACGCATTGCTTGAGGTTATAAAATATGAAGGGAGTGGGAAGACAATGAGCATTGTGGGCCGCATTTGTGGTATGTAGTATTTGATCATACGTTTGACAATACCCTTCTTTAATAAACGCTGAGTGGGACCTTTATGCAATGTTTTGAAAATTTGGATTTTATTGCTATGTTTAAATAAGTTTAGATTGTAAATGACACATTATATTGGCGAATAACTGTCTTAAAAATGCAAGAAAAAAACTAGGTATAAAATACTTATTTTATTTATTTATTAGATGCTGTCCCATATTTTTATGTCCGTGGACATGGACATACACAAAGACAGAAACAGACCGAGAACAAAAATTTAAACTTAGCATTCCTTCGATTGGCAGTCCGTCATGGTAACCATTGCGCCATGCAGGTGTCAGTGAAAAGGCCATAGTAATTATTGAGTATTTTTAAGGTATAAGATAGGTAACGATTTACATGACTAAGTGAAATGGTTCAATAAAATGATGTGTAAGCGCCTTAAAGCATCAAAGGTACTGACGCACCTGTCAGTGAAGGCGGCATTGTGCCTCGCTTCGATTTTTGTGCCAAATCTGGTGCGGGGTGAAGAACGCACACATTTCAATTTTGTCACACATTCACAAATATTTTTTCATCGCTACAGACGCATACATTTCTAAATATGTCAATTTCAATGAACAACGTCATTTTCTGTACACCGACAACACTGACACCGACACAAACACACTAGTTGAATATAACTAGAAGGCACATTGTGCATGCACGTTGGGACGAGGGGTTTGCCCGTAAAGGCCACTCCTCTGATGGGTGTCATACCTGTCAGTACCAGCGCTAGTGGCCAAATTGTATGCACGTACGAAAATAATTATCAATAGTGACTAGAAGAGTATTCTCTTAAAAGTTGTGGGTTACAAAAAGCTTAAAAAATCACACACATAGTCTAGAGAACTTTTTTTCAATAATGGCAACGCAAACTCTGTGCATATTGCCAGCGTCAAGTATAATTTTTGCATCACTTAGTTAGAAGTCGTAAAAAAGGTCAGTAAGTCGCTTAGAGCAACATTGACAGGTATGACACCCTTCACGTACCTTTGATGCTCTAAAGTCTAAAGTCGTCAGTAACACAGACTACTAAGATGCTAACGCAGGCATCAGTCAAATGTTTAAGTAAATGTCCGGAGTTTTGGTGGCAAGTCGAAAAGACATGTTTTCGCACTGTTATTTTATTTCACAACACTCGTGCACTGTCTTTGACTTATATGAAATAAAACGCACTGCATGTCCCTTTGGACTAACCGACAAAACTCTCACCGTTATTTAATCGCTTAAAAAAAGTTGTTACCAAATGTATTTGACAAACAACCGTGATATTTCTAATCGCATCCGTCATTGTTTCGTCAAACGACCATAAAATCTACATAAATCAACACAAAACTGCAGTCAAACTATAGTAGACACTACAAGACACTAGACTTGGGCGACAATTCATAACTCTCCAGAATAGAATCAAGTTTTGAATGTCGCTGTTTAGCCGTTGGAACCGTTTGTCTTCAAGTTATACCAAAATGTAACTTGGCAGAACCTGGGAAGGGTTATTTTTTCACTAGTTTTGTTCTTATGGGAATGTTTATGTATCAGAACAGTTTTTCAAAGATCATTAGATTTGCAAAGTGTGCTCGAGAGAGTACGTATCTGTTGCCGATCATCATTTCTGCTCAGAGATTGGCAGGGGGCATAGAACGCAAGCGATCTAGGCATTTAAGCCAAACGGGCGCCTTCGGTTGTGAGATGTGTGACCGCTAGTAGCAAAATTTTATGCGCGTTTCTATAATTCGGAGTTTATAGTCATTAAACTTTGTCATAGTCCTTATGGGTGATTTGAAAACATCCGATAGCGGGTTGGCCACTAACCCGCATCTCCACCAACCCGCATTGGTGCAGCGTGGTGGAGTAAGCTCTGTGGAGAAAAAGGGGAGATCTCCCGCCAGGCGATGTCACTGCCTGGGGACCGCGGTCCGAATGTTAACTTCGGATCATTCGTATATATACTGAGAATCTAAGAAACTTCGATAGCGTGATTCAGGATACGTCTTCTGATTGGCCAGTTCAGTGTGACGTAGTGTGACGTAGGTATTCTATTGTTTACAATGTTCGATGCTTGCGTCGTCTTGCATGGTCAGCATTTCATGTGAGGCGCGGGTCATGTTGCTGTAGGTATCGCGCCGCTACAGCTCCAGGCATCCCCAATGATGGGGAGAAACCCGTGCCCCGCAGTGGGACGCAAAAAGGTTTGCAACCGGAACATACGATCAGCTGTCACGTGTGCTCATTATGGGCCCACAGTCTCAATTATATACGTACTTTTTTTTAAAAAGAATGCTGCTGGGAATTTTTTCCACCGCCTTTTTTCGCTCAGCTCTACATCTAGCCCAAACGGGCACCTAAAGGCGATGACCGGGAAAAATTACATTCATTAAGCGAATATTTTGTTTTCCTAATATAATAATAATAATAAATATCTTTGGACAATTCACACAACACCATCTGATTCCAAACTAAGGAGAGTTTGTACTACGGTAATCAGAAAGCTGATAAACATACTTATGTATTTCAAAAAACATACTTAAATAGATAAATTAACACCCAAACACAGAACAAATAGTCATGTTCATCACACAAATATGTACTTGTCCTGGGTGGGAATCAAAACCACGACCTCACGCTTCGCAGTCGGCTCATCACCCACTACGCCACGGAGGCAACAGCCTATGAAATATTTTTGATTTTCAACCAATATTATAAAAGAGAAAGATCTGATTGTTTGTTCGTTTGTATTGAATATGCTCCGAAACTACTGAACCGATTTGAAAAATACCTTTACCTTTAGAGGCCGACATTATACCTGATGAACATAGGCTACTTTTTACTGCGGGAAAATGCTTTATTCCTACGGTAAAACGGGTAATAGGGTCTACGCGGTTAAAGCAGCTGGCTAAACGCCTATGATTTTAATAAATCAATATTAAAATCATAGGCGTCTTACATCGTATTTCAAATGGATAGAAGAAAGTTAGAGATATAGTCTGAAATAGCACATAGGCTATTTTTTATCTTACAAGGACCCATAAAATGAGTCCACGCGGGCGAAGCCGCTGGCGAAAGGCTATACAAAATAAACTTGCAACCAAAACAAGAGTCTCTCAAGACAATAGCACCAAAATATCGTGTTTAAAAGAGCAGGGGGCTTCCTTCCTTCTCTTCGTAATGGAGGTATTTCTTGTCTGAACTGTTGCCTTTGAGCGATACTGAGTGCTCTTGAGAAGACTTGATGGGTTAATCAAAGGAGGTGGTAGTAAACATGGCGAAGGGAGCTCCTGGCCGTCCCCATTTGGATATTTGGCAAAATATTTTTTTATCAGTTTAAACGTAACATTTGAACATAACGTAAATTTAAATAACTTTAGGAAACTAGACCTGACATTTCAAACTTTTTGAAGACTGCCGATCGGTGGATCCCGGGTTCGATTCCCTGCGAAGCAGAATTTTGAATGATAATAATAATAATAATAATCATTTATTTGCTTTAGAATTATGATTCACAAATAGGTCTTATGTACTATAGAGTTAGCTAATTCTAACCACTGTGTGGTATGCAAATTAATTTTTCAAAATTTTAATAACATTAAATTCGTTCTAATTCACAGTATCATTAATTGTAACTTACAATGTTAAATAGGTAATGCTAATTTAATACATACATTTACATTCATTCATATTGATTTTATAGAATACATTTTCAATTATCAATTATCTTTTAATTAATCAATTGTCAAGTGGATTTAAAATAATTATTACAATTTAATTATTTGTCATTATTAGTTATGTCAAAGTATTATCAAATGTCAATTTACTTAAGAATTAAAATTAAATTATTTAAATTCCTTATTGATTAAGTCCTTCTAGCCTTCTAGCCTTCTAGTCCTTCTAGCTAAAAGCATTCCTGACATAGCCATTCGTAAATCAATTTAAGATTTTTTTTATTATTATTATCTGTTATGTCCTTTGGTATATTATTATATATATTATATGCCATAATGTGGCAATTATTCTTTTCCAGGCAAAGATTGGAGACTGGTCGGTTTAGTGGTTTTACTATATTTCTTCTATCACTCTTGGGATTTGGACATTTCTCAAATTGTTCTATATTATTTTTAACGTATTTCGCCATTTCAAATATGTATATTGATGGTACAGTCAATAGTTTATTTTTTATGAAAATTAATTTAAAATTTGTGTTCTCGGTCTGGGTGTTTGTGTTTCTGTCTTTGTGTCCATGGCACCTACGACACAGGGTACAACTACCCTATGAAACGTAAACAATAAACACACTCATCTCCAAATACCTCGACGTAAGGTACCCCATAAAGTATTCACATCAGATCGCATTGCGGGCTCTATTCAAATGTCGCGAGGCTTTTATCTAAATTGAACCTTCTATCGCTTGGTTTTGTTGTCGAGGCAATCGTTTGGACAATTTTTTGGCTAGCTGGTATTCGGTAAAGAAAAGAAAATGCTCGAAGTAAGATTGTGGTAAAGTACTTTGAAGCGCGCATGGCTCGGCGGCGAGCGTAGAACGCAAGCGATCTATGCAGCTAAGCCAAACGGGCGCGGTCAGGTGTGAGATGGGTGACCGCTAGTGGCAAAAATTTCATGCGCGTTTCCGTGCTTCGGAGGGCACGTTAAGCCGTCGGTCCCGGTTGTTGTCGATAGATAACAGTCGTTAAACCTTGTCGGAGGCCTTATGGGCGGTTTGAAAACATCCGACAGCGGGTTGGCCACTAACCCGCATCTCCACCAACCCGCATTGGAGCAGCGTGGTGGAGTAAGCTCCAGGCCTCCCCAATATTGGGGAGAGACCCGTGCCCAGCAGTGGGACGCAAAAAGGGTTGCAGCCAAAGTACTTTTTAATTTATTAAGTAAAAAATGGTAAAGAAATAAATTGATAGCTTCGTCCTATCCCTTTTCAACTTGTCAGATCCAACAAGCACGGAAACGTGTATCAATCGGAATCTTACTCCTGACCAGGACTGTTTTAATTGGCTGCGTAAATCGGTTGAATTCTACGCCAGTTGCAGGGTCATGCGCGCTTCTAACTACAAAATACTACTTTGATAAAAATGTTTCAAAAATTAATTTGAATAAAATCAATTACAATCAAAATTAAAAAAAGAATAAAATCTCATTCAATTATCATGATTACAATAAAAAATCAATAAACACAATAATGAGATGATGAAAACATACACAATAATGACATGAGCAGCGATGGCCGAGTGGTAGAAAACCGGGGTCTTCGACGCGACCGATCCCAGGTTCAAATCCTCGGCTCGCACCTCTGACAAAGAAATTTGTAATGTGCGAATTTATCGCTGCTCCACGGTGATGGAAAATATCGTGATATTTCATTGATTACGATGTTCTCCATTGCCGTGCATGCCTGAGAGAAATTCATAATTTCTCGAAAGCATGACGTCCACCAATTCGCACTTGGCCGGCGTGGTGGACTATGGCCTAAATCCCTCTCAATTGTGTGAATAGGACCTGTGCCCAGCAGTGGGACATAAAAAAAAGGTTGAAAAAAAATACAATAATACAGTTCAATTGCATAAATTCCTCGCTGTTGAAAGCCTGATCTAACAGCCACACGCAAACACGCGCAGATGGCCGATTGATAACTTCAAGGGTTGGGGCGATGGTTGGGGTTCTCGGAGTTGCATTACATTTGCACCCCAAACCGTGATAAGTGCACTCCGGTTTCGATACGTTGTCGTGTAGTCGAGTACCGTATTTTGTTTACAACGACTTAGCTAACTTTTAAAAGCACTGTAAAATGTATTATTTGGGTATTTTGAAAGGAATAATACCTACTCGTTTTTATTTGCGTCGAGTAAAAAAAATGACACTTTTTAGGTTGCGTCAAAAATTACAATGCGAGATTTAGGTTTAAAAGATTTTTAATGCCAAATTTTCATTGTAAATTGGTTTTTTTTTGAGGAAACGCATTGATCATGAACTGAAGTGTATTTATGTCTAATAAAATTTCTGATAGATTCTTCCAATTTGCCAAAATCAAATGCAATTTCTGGCTCATTTTCTCTCAAAATTGACAAAGTTCAATGTTTTTTTACTAACATTTTTTGTATGAGAGTTCTAAAAAGTGGCTCATTTACTTTGTATGCAATTTTAACAGCAATATTTGGCATTTTTTTTCGATCTGTTTAGATTTTAAAATTACCCGGAAATATGTAATATTTTATACCTATTACAGTAAAATTCACAAAACTATCACCGTCTTCAAGTCTATTAAGCAAAATATCGTGGCCCATTTAATAGTCTATTATTGAAATTGTTAGTCATATTGTGCAATAAATTTTATGGAAATACTGTATTTTAACTACAAAATCACCTATATAAAATCTGTGATATCAGCGAAGTCGGCAAAATTTCGTATACAGACTCTTAATTATTATTTTCATCGTTACGAGTAGGTATTTTATGTTATTTTCACCAATAATAATTATAATCGATTGTTTTTGTTAATAAGTATTTTAATCATGGCAAATAAGTTTTCTAGGTGCTCGCCAAACATAATTTCGTAATTGCGAAATTTTGATAGTTTGGTTTATATTTATTATATAAACGTTTTAAATATATCTCTACATTTTCTAGTTAATAAACTAGTACTCTTTGTTACTTTCTAATATTTTTACATTCAATTTGTGAAAATAGATGCAATACTTTCAGCGGTATTGGCAAATAAAAAAACGCTCCTTTATTTTAAAGTTATTAGTATATCTAAAACCTTCGTTAGATAAACACCAACATCAACATTACCGTCTGCCATTCCCACAGGAACTATCGGAGCTTATCGATTCTCTTTGAGCTGTCAAAAGTTAGTCCTGCGTTGGTGAGTCAGCCTGACGTTTAAACACTGTAGTTCTGGAGCTTTGAGAATTACATTTCATAGTTAAGTATTCATAATGTTATAGTATATTAACAGAATCTTACACAAACCACGGATTTTTTTATCACAAATGGAGAGAATGAATGTGCCATAAGGAGAAATGTTAAGTATACAGGACATTCTTTAAATTTTATTTTCAAATTATGTATATTTTAAGACTGATTTGTAAGTATTCTTAGTTATTTTGAAATCTTTCAGTATTTCCTCCTCAGCTAGATACACGCTAATATTTTATATCTGTCGTGTCTGTCATACAGAAACCAGCGGAGCATATCGATTCACTTTGAGCTGTCAAAAGTTAGGCAGGCGCTTGATATTTGATATTGTGCTTTAGTTCTGGAGTTTTGACAACTTTGTTTGATAGTATTCATAATGTTATAGTATATTAGCAGCTTTTTTAAGTAAGGCGGCTACTTCGCCCAAAGGTTGAGCCTCACGATTCAACGTGGCAATGCCGCCAGTGTTTTGGGTATTATGCCACACACGGGCACTTTAGATGAACAATCTTATTTGTACAACTTTTATATTTTTATAAATATATCTTTTGTATAATATTATATATAGTTTTGTATAATGTATATATATGGGCTATAATTTTAGGTTTATAAGTTTTGCTGTAGTATAAAAAAATGTGGGAAATAACATTAATTTAAGTAAGAATTAATGTGCTCTAAGGAGTGATTGTAAAAATTCAACACTTATGATTAATTAAAAGATGAACTTTGAGCTGTCAAAAGTTAGTCCTGCTCCGTGAGACGGCCTGACGTCTAAACACTGTAGGTTCTGGAGCTTTGAGAATCTCGTTTGATAGTATTCATAATTTTACAGTAAGTTAGTAGATTACTTAAGTACACCACAGATAACTTTTATCATATATGAAGAGAATAAGTGTGCCCCAAGAAGACATTTTAATAATTCAAAGATGAAATTTTGTGTGAAACTTTTTATAAGTAATTTGTTAAATACTATTTTCGTTATTCTGAAATGCTTTACTATTTCCTTTTATAAAGTTACTCTCTGCTGAATACAAACACCAACATCTATCATTTCCCATAGGAACTATAAGAGCTAATTGATTCACTTTGGGCTGTCAAAATTTACTTCAGTAACGGTGACTTTAGATGTTAGTCTAAACACTGTAGTTTCTGGAGCTTTGAGTACTTGTACTATTTATCATATTTTTGTTGTTTTTGTCTTGTCAAATAGTTTCTTGAATGACGTAAGTCAATAATACGAAAGGATTTTTCAAACTCATTCCCCAAGTAGGGATGAAAGTTGTTTTTAAAGTCACAATTTATAAGCGCTTGCAAAATGATTTTTGTATTAGTCATAGATTCAAATTTCAATTTCTCTTTCAATGATGATTTCGATGCTTTAATAGTCAATTTTTTTGTCTCTATATGAATTCGGACTCAGCATCATTTTATCGTATTAACTTTAGTTAGGCAATGTTTACATTGCCACGACTCCTTTTGTCTCTTTGATTATCTCTTCTTCAAATCTATTTATTTTTACTTCCTCATTACTTAATATTTATCAACTCTGCTTTATATACACACCAAAACTAAGCTGTCATACCCACAAGAACCGTAGGAGCTTTGACCTGTCAAAAGTTAGTCCCGTGGCGTTTTATTCGTGCTGATGTGCTATATATGCGAATACTGTTAATATTTTCCTAGTTATTTGAAATAGTACCTATATACTCAAAGGAAGTGTAATATTTTTAGTAAAACATTTAATAACAATAATAATTAATTTTTAAACATAAAGGTGTACAGAGATGGGTTTGAGGCTCTGCCTATTATTATAACGAGTTTTTATGTTTGAAAGAGCTAATCTCGGAATCTTAGGGATCAATTTGAAATATATTATTTTTTGTAGGTATATTTATTGAGGAAGATTTTAGACAATAAAACATCACGCTTCAACGCAGGTCAAACCGCGGGGCACATCTAGTTTATGACTAAAGACATTATTATTCATATTCAGGAATGGATTATAAATGACAACCGGGCTTTCTGTTTATCGAAAATTACAATTCAAATCCAAAATTATGGTAATCACGGCATAGAACGGCGAATTATACAACGAAATTAAATGTAAGAATATTACAAAATGGATTCAACTGATCAATTTTGGTTTGATCTAAATAAAATTATTCTAATGGAATAAATTTCGGTGGAAATTAAACGTTTTGTTTGAATAAAATTCGAATTTTGAACGGTGTTAAATGTCGTAGACTATTAACGGTTTCACTAGGGAATGGTTTAATGTTTCTGTCTTGAGATTAACGAGTTTGTTCAATATTCTTGGCAGTTTCTGTTTGTAGAATACAACTGTGGAGGTACTAATAATAATGAAAGGCCTATTACTTTATTAATTAATTAATTACTTTTACGCTACAAGATCGATATGTTACTGTAATTTACCCTAATTACAATGAATGTCTTTTTGTGTAATGATCCAAATGAAATAAAATACTAAATTATGAGACTTTAAAGCATGAATGGTATTCTTAAATCTGCCTGGATAAATATTTTTCTTATTTTGAGATTAAATTTTTATTGACAAGCGAAAAGGGCTGCATTGGCCTCTTAGCACGCCGTGTCTTGAATGATCGATTACAATTTCAATTAAAATTAAACTAATTTTTGTGTCACGAGCGTATAAATCCAAACATTTAATATTAGTGACAAGGTAGGTGGTAGAACTATTATCGTTCGTCCGGGGAAGTACCACCACTGCACCCACTTCTGCCGTGAACCAATTCTATTGTGTTTCGGTGGAAATGTGCAGTTGCCGGCCACACTTACATGAGCCAACCACCAGCCTCCGAAGTAGCAGCGCAACTGTATACGACCTCAGACAAGACTAACATATGCTTGCTTGAGGTTGTATGTAGATGTCCATGGGCTGCAGCGACCACGTAACACAAGGCGGCCTGAATGCTCGTCTGCTACTCCATTCAAATAAAGAAAAAAGAACAAAAACTGAAGAGACGCAAAAAATAAACAAATTTAATATTTTAGCATTCCATCCACGTTTTCCCTAAGTGGAATAAAAGATTGATTTTCAATTTACATAATAAGAAAAGCAAATACGTAAGTGATATCTAAATTTTCTTTATTCACGACGCGATGAGCGCTTAGCTGAAGAGGAAATTGGAAAAACATCGTCATGTTAGCGGCATTTAGTAAAATGGGACATTTTGACAGCCCACCCACATCTATAAATAAATAAATAAATATTTTTGGACAATTCACACAACACCATCTGATTCAAAACTAAGCAGAGCTTGTACTATGGTAATCAGAAAGCTGATAAACATACTTATATAATTCTAAATACATACTTAAATAGATAAATTAACACCCAGACACAGAACAAATAGTCGTGTTCATCACACAAATATTTATCCTGGGTGGGATCGAACCCACGACCTCACGTTTCGCAGTCGGCTCATCACCCACTACGCCACGGAGGCTGTCAGCTATATTATATAGTTAGCTATAGGATATGTACCCATAGTTTTTAAGCGAAATGTGTTGTGGTTGGTAAGACAGTATCAATACAGAGTTAGCGCTGTAATCTCGTGTTTTAATAAATTCCCTTCTATTATCAGACCGGTTTTGTACAATATGCTAAAAAAAGGTATCTTTGAATAGGTATTTTGTGCTGGTGCTGCTCTAACAAATTTCTCAAATTCTTATAGTAATAAGTAGTTGTTTACACTTTTCTTTTTGTGATGTTTCATATAATGATTTGTGTATAAAATATGTAAATAAATAAATACGTAGTAAATCAATTCTTTTTTCAGAGATTCATTGGCTTACTTAAAACTGCCATCTACTTCAGCTCCTAATTTAAAAAAAAAATGACTTTACCAACTCCATCTGATTCAGCTCTCAATTTAAAATAAATATAATTACATATACTCGCCGATAGATGGCAGGAAGAGTCATATTTTTCAGTTTATTTTTGAGTTGAAAACATGGATTAAACGGTATTTTCTAAAAATGAAACCAAACTAGATCGATTTATTGACTATGAAAACCCCTGCACTGTACCCTGTTTCGGAAATTTAAATTATATATTTAGGTATAAATAAATTAATAAAAAAACGCTTCATACTCATAGCCCCATAGTAGGGTAGATATACCCTGTGTCGTGGGTACCATGAATACACACAAAGACAGAAACACAAACACCCAGACCGAGAACAGAAAAAAACCCATCATTAAAATTTCTGTTTCGTCGGGAATCGACCCTTGATTGGCTGTCCGCCACGCAGGTCGCAGGAAGGTATGTACAAGATTGCTCGTTAAAAGGTTACAATTGCGATGCGTGCAAAAGTTTCATAACAGAGAAACTGAATAAAAAATCAATTCATAATTAACTAGCCTTCCGCCAGCGGCTCCGCCCGCGTGGACCCGTTTTATAGGTTCCCGTAGGATAAAAACCATCCTATGTTTCCCAAGGTCCACTCTATCTGTGTTCCAAATTTCATTAAAATTAGTTCATTAGTTTAAGCGAGAAAGCGTAACAGACAGACAGACAGAGTTACTTTCTAATTTATAATATTAGTAGGGATAGCGGCCGCCCGCGACTTCGTCCGCGTGGATGTTTGATTGTTTGAACACGCTAATCTCAGGAACTACTGGTTCGAATTGAAAAATTCTTTTTGTGTTGAATAGTCCAGTTATTAGGGAAGGCTATAAGCGATATAACATCATGCTATGCGACATTAAACTCCTCCAACGATGTATTCTGTGCTCCAACGCACACACGCACACTGTTTTGATAGATATGATCTTTGATGTTAGGAACACACCTACATTGCTTAGACAACAGTGAGTGCTTGTAATTTAATATGAACTTTATACAACAGCAATAAAGCTCAAATTGACTACGTTTTAATTAGAAAACATTTGTATGGGAAAAAGAAAAGGGCTGTTTTTATGGTTTTTCCGGCAATTATTCGAATTTTTCTCGCCATAAAAACCATCCTTGAACTTCAACGAACATTTAAAAAAAACAATTGGCCAAATTGGTCTAGGCGTTGTTGAGTTATGCGCTTACCAACACATTTTGCGATTCATTTTTATATTATAAGATAAGCGATTATTAAGGTTCTAAATGGCTCACTACTCAATTACGGTATCGTACAACCAAAATCGAAAGCATTTCTTCTCAGCAACTCCACACAAGCGCCAAGGGAGGAATCAGCTCGAGCGATGTCAGTTAGACGTCCTATTTACATTAATCGCATCTAGAACTTCACGGTGCCCGCTTTTATTGATCTCCTGAGGGACCTGAGTAGGAATTCTAAGTCACAGTAAGTGCTACAAATTATTCCATATAAATATTTTTAAAAAATCGAAGCAAAATTTATCAGTCGGATTCATTTTACCATAATGTATATTTGTTCAATAATTTCCCATTTCTCGCTGAGATTTCCATAATTTGGGATTTGAATTGTAATTTTCGATGAACAGAAAACAGTGTAATTTTGATCGATTGATTGAGAGTGAATTTAATGGACCATCCGTTAAATTCTAAAGATCAATAAAATCGATAAAATAAGATCAATAAAATAAACGATCAATAAAACGTGCTAAAAAAATTCAATAGAAACTTGAATATTGATTGCAGTTAAAATCATAAAAAAATTGCCAAGGCATCGCGAGATTAAAATCTGGGAGGAGTAAGAAGAATTAACCGTACAAATCCTCGGTGGTGTTGGTGGTGGTAGTGGTGTTTGGTGGGTGCCCATAGGAGATGAAGTGGCTAAACTAAATCTTGAATAAATTTAAACTATTCTTCTTATTTGTGACCCTCCCGTGATGGAGCGATTCTCTTTTTGATAATTTCGCGCCATCTACATAAAATATGTCTGTCCTTTGATATGTGAAGCGTCCCATGAAATTTGGAATCTAGTGATAGACGTATTTGGTCAAATGAAAGCAAATCATCCTTCTACTTATAATTTTCTGTCCTAAAACCGTTACAAAGTAGGTGTACAAATTTTGATTATAATTTTATAAGTATCACATTCACCATGAATTAGTGAGTGATTCTTTTCTGATTAAATAGAACAATATTTCTATATATTATAACAATAATGTTAAAATTAATAAAATTTTAAACAATGAAATGAATGAATTTAAAATTAGTCACATAAATTTATATTTCTCTCATGTCAGTTGATTATTAACACTTTAAAAACTTAACTACTTAAACAACTTTACTTTACTTTAAAAAGTTTTGAATAAATTAAAAAGTTATGCATAAATTCTAAAACATAGTTACCCTATTTTGGGCAATGACTGGGATTCCAATATATTTATCTTATTATAAGTTGCATTCTTTTGACCTTAATTACCTGACTCTTAATTACCTGACATAACAAAAATACTGTCAAGTGTTTAATAGATTTGACTTTGATCAGAGTCTTCCCTGTCCTTGCGCATCGTTTGGCTCGTCTTGGCGGTGGCACTGCCGTACCCAGATGACAAAAACAAACCCTAAACGAATAACCGTCAAGTCGTTAACAGATCTGACAATGCTCTGTGTCCCGCGGGTATGGGTCGTTACGGCTGGATTTGCGGTAGAAACCACTAAAGGGATTTGTGAACGGGTAAGCCAGAAGTCTACTCTTTTGAAATATTGCAAACAGTTATTATGAAAGAATATAGTATAGCTCAAGTTCAATGTCGGCTGCGACCGCGCCTGGCTATATATATATATATATATATTTGTATGTAGCCTGGCTATATATATATGACTTAATAACTTTATAGGGAATTCAAAACCATATTGCGTAAACAGCATCTTTATATTACAGCCACAAACAAGAACAGGAATTTCTGTTGAGCATCTACGAGTAATATACAGCTACATCTCTTGCGTCAAAGTATTCGGTTATCTCCTAAAACCCGGCGATGAAATTAATCTCTGCTATGATGTCGGCTCCAATTTTCTCAGATAACGCCGGAATATTTTATTGCGATACTTTGGAACTGTCGTTTACAAATTGAAGGGAATATTTGTGACGACGGCCCCTGAAGGGAGTTTTGAGGGAGTTTTTGTAAGCGCTCGATTGATGATATTTACCCTAATGAGATGTAAAGTAAGAGAAATGATTTGGAAAAGAGATTGAAAGGAGGATAAAATGACAGTTAGTTGCAACGTCGCATTTTTTGAACCGTTTATGACATTTAATTTTTAAATGTGACAGGATGTAATAGCATGCAGGGGAACATTCAGGTAACGCAAGACTAGTGGTCGCTGCAGCTCATGGGCATCTAGAAACTAATTCAAACAAGCCCAAAATTTGATTCAAATCTTATGTAGCTGCTACTTTAGAGTCTGAAGGTCGCAATGTGTATAAAAAACAAACACCATACGGACACAAAAACATCGCGATTTAAGAGAATAAAAGCGAATTCTGTAGTTAAGACATGGAGAGAAAATTAATGTATGTTATGGTGTCATCTCCAATTTTCTCAGATAACGCTTTAATACTTTATTGTGATACTTAGGAACTGTCGTTTATAAATTGAAGGAAATATTTGCGACCACGTCCCCTGAAGGGACTTTAAAGGAAGTTTCTTTACTCGAGGAAACTTAATGGAAAGGTTTGAATTTAATAATTTTTGATGCCTATTTCAAAAATTTATGAACAATATAGACTACAAATAATTATGTCAAATGCATTGTTATGGTTTTTTGTAGTTACTACAGGCATTAGCTGAGTTCGTGCATGGTTGCTATTAGGAAATTTGACGGACACTTCGCTACCAAAACAAATGAATTTCTTAATAGCAAAAATGATTATAGAGATGACATTTTCTTCAGTAGTATTGCCCAAAGCTTAGGCCAAACAGCGCAGCATTGAATAACAAAAAGCATTGAATAAGAATAAGAAAATAATAGAAAAATAATAATAATAGTAGAGCTTGTCGATGTACGATATCACGTACGGAGTAGCAATACTACCTAATTTAGAGGCTTATGGTGGCTTAATGTATTCGTAAGTGGTTTCGACAACTGAACTTTTTCCCGAAACAATGCGAAACCTTAGAATTTAAAACCTAATTCAGATCTAGAACCCACCTGCAACTTCAAGATGGCGTTAGTAATTTTTAACAAACCTATTCTACGCGGAGTGAAAGATGGCAAATAACCTAGTGACAGCGTAGGGTTTACTATAACTTCAGATAAAAGTACTTTAAGTTTACTAGCTTTTCGCCCGCAAATTCGCCCGCTTGGAATTCCGATCTATACAAATTTTTGTTTCCTATTTCTTCCACATACATATATGTAGGTCGACTGTCTAAAACTCGAATACAAAATACTTCTTTTTTGCTACGCAGTGCCTAAATATAAAGTATCACATTTTTATCTTCGACGATTGAAACACTTAACACTAATCTTCATCCATCATGTCCACTTTATCTGTGAACCAAATTTTATTCAATAGTTTAGGCGTAAAAACGTAACAGCAACAGACTTACTTTTGAATTTATAATATTAGTATGGATTTTAAAGTTATGCGTTTAGCCCAGCTCTAATACAAACTTCGAAACGGTCCCAATTATTTGACAGCAATTCTCGCCAGATTTGGCACCAGAACTATTATAACTTCGTAAAGTAAATGCTCGACTGGTCTCAGGGGATTGTTCTCAACTCTAACATTAAACTATAAATTGACACCTTCATATTGCGACACACTACGGCAGTAGAAGAACCACATAAAAGGTGATCGTGATGAAGTCTCTTGAACACCGTTTTGCTTTTAGCTTTTCGAATGATCTCAGTATCCCAGGATGGTCCATAGTAATATAGCCTGAACTGTAAAGGAATATCGAAAAAAAAAACACTTTTATGTGTAGGAATTTCGAGCTTAAGATTATTAAAAGAACGTAGTCCCCTGTCAAGTTTTGCATGTCTCGAGCAGCAAAAAATATGTATGTATTTTGATATTTCTCAGTTTGCATGTTGCGTAGATTGCGGCATGGCTCAGCGGCTAGCGTAGAACGCAAGCGGTCTATGCAGCTAAGCCAAAAGGGCGCGGTCGGGTGTGAGATGGGTGACCGCTAGTGGCAAAAAAATCCGTTTTTACTTTTTGGTTCGTATTTTTTATTTAAGCTTAATAAGTGAAAATTGTATTGATGCGCATTTATAAAGTATGTGAGTGAAAAACACGGAATGACCAGTCCGTATAAATCGTAAAAGCTCCTCAACTTAGTTTCCGGCTGGCAACGCAGCTGTAACTTCAGACAAAAGAGCTCTTCTGGGCCCATTTGAGGTTAGTTTTGAGTTGTGAATGTCCATAGCAATGGCGGACTGCTGGTGAACTGAAAAATTTTAGCTCAAAATAAAGCAAATATGAACTGGAAAGTTTATAATACAGGCCTAAAATCAGTAATTTAAGGCCTAAAGTAAGTAATTAAAATCGGGCCATAAACTAAGTAAATAAATAAATAAATAACGCTTCACACTCATAGTCCCACAGTAGGGTAGACATATTTTATTTATTTATTTATATTTAAACTTTTCTACCGTACAAAAGCATCGGATAGAAGGCGGACTTTATGCTTAGAGCATTCTCTACCAGTCAACCTTAAGGTAGTGGGAGATCAATGACATACCCTGTGTCGTGGGTACCATGGACACACACACAGAGACAGAAACACAAACACCCAGACCAAGAACAGAAATTTAAACTCATCATTCAAATTTCTGCTTCGCCGGGAATCGAACCCGGGACCCTTCGATTGGCAGTCCGGCATGGTAATATTCTACATACATATATCTGCATATATCTTATCACTGCAGCTCTTAGAGAGCGTTTTCAATTCAGCGTATTTAACGGCGCGTTCGCGCGTCGTTTGTTTGCTTTTCGTAACGCGTATACGCGCGAAACAGTGAGATTTGATATTTTCCGATAAAAAAAGCGCACGTGTAAGCGCGTTTTCCGAAACGACGGTATACGCACGAAAAATACGTTAGTTTGAAACCGCTCTTATAGCGAAAACCGTCCAGTGGTTGTATTTACGTTTTCCATACTCTACAATTTGCAAGGAAACAAAGGCTACCAATGGTGTCCTCGATTACATTTTCTGCTAAACAATGTCGCTGTCTGATTTGTGTGTCTCCCTCTCTCTCTTTCTCTCTCTGTATGTCTATATGCGTGTGTGTCGTATTTTTGTCTGATTATCATATAAGTATAACTGTACGTATGTGACACGAGTATGACAGGCATTAATACAACTTTATGTCTGCAATAAAATGTTTTATTGAGATCTACATAGCGTTTCCAGCCAGGAATATTCATCATACTAAGTGGTGTTTAAACGATATTATTTTCTTCTATGTATTGCACGAACCCCCTATTTTCTTCGTGGTTTTAACATTTCGTCACACATACGAAAATACGCATAATGAGTTTTAAATTGCCTTTAAGTATCCTAAAAAAAACGGCAAATTGTTTGTAAAGTAGGTTTACGATCGAGATGTTTACGTGATAACGTCCGCACGAGAAAATCTCCATCAGCGCTCGAGATGAGACGGGAGATCGGTCCGTCTCTCTCTCGTTATACCTGCGATCGCGCTCGTGAGGTTTTGGTGTGACACAAGTTTCTGAACATGTCACCCGACTAAAACGATTTTAAAGACGTTATCACGTCAAAAATTAAACGCTATTTGTATTGTAACATTTCTTAGATGGGGTTTAGTGTACTTTAAAAAACGTCGGACGTCTCATGCTTTTGTGATATTTTACTTGATATCTACAAAGTAAATAGATAATGTTCAAACAAAAATAATAAACAAATTGTGCCTGAAATTGTACGATTTGAACACCATGGAATACGGATTGAAGCAGAATTTTTTTTCCAGTGTAAGTCCGTATGGAGATAAACAAAAATATGTATATTAAATCGTTTCACAGATATTTCATTGGTATCCACTTCTGGACAATTCATTGATTCCACCACAAAGAAAACGAATGCTAGTAGAGATGCCCTAACCTGCATTTGTACTAGAACACCAAACACACACATTTCAGATACAGTAAAATTTAATAATATATAAAAAAGACATATAATTGGCCACATTTTTTTAAATTACCGTGATAGTATATCACCTTCGTAGACATTTAATATTAGATCTTAAAGTAATGCGTGATCGTTTAAGAGTAACTGTCGATTCTGAAGTATGCAGTCAGTAAGCGCAGCGTGATTGCTGCCATCACCTAAATTGCCGACGCCGGATAAACACGGCAAAAATCGACGGACATTTGGGTGAAATATGGTTTTTTCCCCGGACATCTCTGGAAAATTATTTTTTGCAACAAAAATAAAAACATGATTATTATTTTTTTATTCCATTCGATCGTTGACTATTTTGCCGAGTCTTCTTGACTGCGGGTTATTGTGGATGAATTTTTAACTAAGATTTATTTCAATTTATCGCTGATCTATTAAAAAAATGGATTTCCCCTGAAAAAAAGTGTAACACCCGGACACTTTTCAAAAAAACCCCTGCTGGACGGCCCCCGGACGCCCTTCAAACTAGGACAAACCCGGGGAATTCCGGACGGATGACAGCCCTACCCATACTCATGATAGTGATGTTTCGTACCATCGCCTCTGGGGGGTGTGCGTTATTTGAAACTCCGTGGTATCCACGACACGGGGAATCCTAGTATAGGGCTATTAGTATGCAATGTGTAGCGTTTATTTATGTTAATATCAGAAAGGGACATACATACATCTTAATCTAAATATATATAAATTACGTGTCACGTTGTTTGTCCGCGATGGACTTCTAAACTACTTAACCGATTTTAATGAAATTTGCACACCGTGTGCAGTTTGATCCAACTTGAAAGATAGGATAGCTTACATCTCAATTTATATTCCCAATATTAATTTATTTCTGATACTTTAAGGCAGAACAACGTCTGTCTGGTTCAATAGTACATATATAAATACAAGCATATTACATTACGTAAAGTCAACTTACTCATTATAATGCTTGCAGTACTCATTAGAATACGTCAATTAAATAACATTTAAAAACTTTGGCATTAAAAAACGTTCCTCTAACAAATGAATGGAAAAGAGCGGAAAGGACGAGGGAACGAATAAAACAAACTTGGCATCGTCCGAGAAAAC
The DNA here is from genome assembly GCA_911387765.1 of Pyrgus malvae. Taxonomy (NCBI): domain Eukaryota; kingdom Metazoa; phylum Arthropoda; class Insecta; order Lepidoptera; family Hesperiidae; genus Pyrgus; species Pyrgus malvae. The sequence continues at coordinate 12,828,078 of OU426969.1, forward strand.
TTTGATTTGTAATTCATGAATGTCATTAACAAGTTGTGGCAAGTTTAATCGAGTTTTCATGTCCTCTTGTTGCAGCTTGTCTGGAGGCTTTATAATATTGCTATATATTCAGTCGCGCGAAGTTTTTAGCTGTAAAATCGTCTAACACTTCATTTTAAACTTAGTTGTCCCAAATGAGAAAATATAAACGTTACAATTAAAAGTAATACTACTTATTATATAAACGTTACAATTAAACGTTTCTTTCTTTCTTTCTTTCTTTCTTTCTTATGTCATCATGCTTGAAGTTGTATGGTTTAACCACGTTCAAACGTTACCAGCGGGATGAAAATAAAAAGATTGTCCCATCATGTGAGTCTGACCGGCAAAAGTAGATGCCGATCGAACCAGTGCTACCATTTACAATCTACAATCATCTCTAATCCACATATATATGTATATGGCCACGCACACACCACCGGCTTTCCTGGGGCTTCTGGCTGGACGTATTAAGCTCCTACTCTCACCGCTCACAACCCCAGAAGCCCCCTTTTAGTCGCCTCTTACGATCAGGCAAGGGATGCCGTAGCTCTATTCTACGTCTACTTCTTAAATAAATAAAACAACTTTTATATCACGATAAGTAGAAATCTCTTCTGATATTACAAGTGACCGACTTCCAAAGACGAGTATTCGTGAATTTCATTAAAAGTTGTAGCAAGTTTAATCGAGTTTCTGTGTCCTCTTATTGCGGGACGTCCGGATCTGTTCGCTCAGCTGAGCTTTTTATAACGTTTTATGACGTAAACAAGAAACTCCGCTTGTTGTAAAAGATTATGGCATTCAAAAAAGTATTTTTCTTCATCTGTATCAAAGGCAAATCTGACTGAGTATAATAATATTAACGCACAGCCAAAATTACTATAAACTTAAAATTTGGTATAGGGGTTCCTTTAATATATATGTCGTGGATTTATTATATCATGGTATATTATAATCTCTCATAATGGTGAAATAAATAACTCAATTGATTACATTTTGCAAAGTGGGTAAACGGAAAAGCTAACGTCACGATCATTTGTTAGTTCAGTAATGGTAGGACGTGAACGGAGTCCAAGCGATCAGTCTTATTCGAGACACCAAGCAGTACACATCAACGCGGGTAAAACCGCAAGACACAGCTAGTTTCAGTAAATTATGAAAGAAATAACATACTCATTTCTTTTCATCGTGAATTTTCAAATAAAAAAAAAACTTGCGTCATCAAATAAAAAAAACTTAAATGATTCTTGGACAAAAAAATAATTAGTGTTAAATTTCTGTATTTAAAACAGCTAATTTAGAGGTGATAGAACATACTCAACTTGTACCACTACTGCACCCGTTTGTACCTTGAATAAATTCTATTATATCTCCGAAAAGGATGTTGGCCAGACTTAATTAAGGCGATAGATGTTTGTTGCTGAATGAGATAAGAACGGCTGAATGGAGTGGAATGATATTTGAAAAATAGATAATTTATAGTCTGGGATAGCGTAAAGGAAGGTTTTATCCTGACAAAATGTACTATTACCGTGGGATAGAGTAGAATAATCATATTATAAAGTCAGCAAAGCCGGGCTGGAAAGCTAGTAAAAATAAAAAAGTTATCAGTTTCTTGTAAACCGACCAGGTTAACATCCCAGCTAATTTTAGTTGGTCTTTTGTTAAGAAAACCGCTCTCTAACAGAAACAATAGCAAAGATTGTGACTTAAATGGACCCATTGTTTCTTTGGAGTAATGTCTTGTAAGAACTTTCGGGAAACACAGATGAGGGCCTGAGTTAAAGTATTGTTTTCAAAGGGATGTATGTTAGCTAAAGTAAGTAAGTATGTGTAAGATCAAAGGGATTCCTTTTGAAAATGTACTATGAATATGAGTTTATCGGAAGAGTTGCGAAACTTTTACTTGATGATTATAATTTTTCATATGTACATACACTATTTACTAAGTGCTTTAAAATATAGCTGTCACAGATTTTTTTTTATGGTCACTTTTATTTCTTTAGTATTTTGTTGTATGATGCCACATACAAATACAGGAACAAAAATCACAAACCAAGAACAGAAATTTAAAATCATTGATATTTCTGCCTTGACTGAAATCGAACTGATGACCCTTGATCGGCCATCTGGCACAGCAATCATTGTGACCAAAGGGACGCAATTTTAGATAAAATAATAGCAATACAAAAATAAATTAATAAATATTTTTGGACAATTCACACAACACCATCTGATTCCAAACTAATCAGAGCTTGTACAATTCTAAATACATACTTAAATAGATAAATTAACACCCAGACACAGAACAAATAGTCATGTTCATCACACAAATATTTGTCCTGGGTGGGAATCGAACCCACGACCTCACGTTTCGCAGTCGGCTCATCACCCACTACGCCACGGAGGCTGTCAAAAGCCATCTAAACTTAAATTATGTGGTGAAAAATTATACAAGCATTGTTATTGTAAAGAGTATCTGCAATGAAAAAATTTGTCATTCATAAACCAGGCCACGGTCAAGACCACAGCTTATTCTATTTGATTTTTTGTTCAGCTCCAGCTTCAGCAAGAACAATAGTGTGAATTTGTGCCTGAAAAGTAGCTATTGTTCCATTAGAGTAATCTTTTGTAAGCACTTTCTGGAGACAGGGAAGGCTTCACAAGTCTTCTTTTGATTTCAACAAAGATTTTTGATATAAAAGAATATTCTTAACAATATAAAAGAATCAGCTTTTGATGTCTGTCCATCGTTGGGTCAATGACAATAAAAAAAAAGTTCTCCGGTAGTTTTTGTGCCATACTTTATAGCGATGGATGCTCCTCAAAGAAAACTCAACTTACTTACTTTCAACAAACAACCCAACTTACTTGCTGGGTATGACTAGAATGAAAGTTCTATTCGGATTTCATGATAAGGAAGTCTCGTTCATCGAATAAATAAAATAAACCCTGGGTACCATGGTGTCACATGGTGACACAAAGACGTGATCATAAGCACCCAGACCGAGAACAGAATTTTTATCTCATCATTACAAATACTGCTTCGACTTAATGGCATTCTTTACCAGCCAACCCTGGGTGACCAGTAGAGCTTGTGGTAGGCGCATACTAAGTCAAAAAAAAAAAAGAACTTGTTATCAGTAATTTTGACGACTCGCGTGGCGCAATGGTTACCATGCCGGACTGCCACTCGAGGGGTCCCGGGTTCGATTCCCGGCGAAGCAGAAATTTGAATGATGAGCTTAAATTTCTGTTCTCGGTCTGGGTGTTTGTGTTCCTGTCTTTGTATGTGTCCATGGTACCTACGACACAGGGTATTAATTACCCTAATGTGGGGCTATGAGTGTGTAATGTTTATTATTTAAATATTTATTATTTAAAGTAATTCAAAATAACTCTCAAATAACGAAATAATACGTACATATAAAAATACGTATTACATATTTATAAAAAAATTAATACATATTATAATATAGTGGCCGCATGCGGCTTCGTCCGTGTGGGCTTCAGTATTAGTCATAGCATGATGTTAAATAGGTTTTTTTTCTATTTTTTCTTTCTAATCTATCTAATCTTTCTGTATATTATGTATTATTTTTCTATTCATTTCACGTTCAAGTTTCACGTAATCATTTAAGGGACTGTAAGTTATAAAACTTCAATACATTAACGTTTTCAATAAATCACCAATGATACTTCCAAACACTGATGATTTTTTTATTTACAATAGTTAAACTCCACAGACTTGGCGTCCGTGCCTTTTTTTGCGTCAAGATATTTTGTTTGCTTTTTTACTTTATTTTTGTTTTTTTTTTGTCACGATTAATTGCTCCAGATTTTTTTAATTTAGTGTGTTAGTATTTTTTTTTTGTATTTTTTAAACTATTTTGTTATTGTTATTGATGTTAGTTGTTTTAGTCCGTTGAGGTCCCGGCGTGTGGTCCCGGGAGTAGTTTTAATGTTTCGTCAATGACCGTCATGTCCTCATCGTCGCTGTTGTTGCTTTTAAAGTCGCCTGTATGAAGTTCCCAATAGCATCATCTTTGACGTCGGAATAGTAGACACAGGAGCAAGTGTGTCTGGTGATGGCGACGACTGCATGGGCGACGCTGTCGTGCACCTTCCCTTTCTCCAGCTTAGTGTTCACTATTACGACTTTTTCGAAGGTCAGTCCCTGGGCTTCGTGTATGGTGAGGATACGTGATCCTTCCTGCGTTACTAAGGGATGTTTTTTCTGCTTGCGTGTGGACAAGGAACAGAGTGTTTTGGGCGGATCTTTGGATGTGTGTGCCCGTGTACCGTTTCATGTCCAGGGAGGGAGTGAATCTTCTGGCTGGAAGAGTAGATGCCATTGTAAACGTCTTTAAGGGCATAGGCTACGTCTTTTGGGTTACGATGTGTACAGAGGAGTTCTTGACTTATGGCCGCAAGGAGATTTGGGCGGTGATATTTGAGCTCGAAGAGGTTCTCCCGGTCAATGTAGGGTAGCTGGTTGATGTCACCTATGAGGTCAATTTTACTGGCTCCAGATAGTCGAGCTGCTAAGACGATAGCCCCGAAATGGTTCATTAAGGCTTCATCAACCACCAGTCTTGTTGTTGATTCTTTTACCCCATTAACCAAAATAGAAGCCATTGTTCTAATTTGCTTCTTGCAGTCAACGCCTCTTCTGTTCCCGAATTTGTCCCTCAGATCTTTCGCTCCTTCGCTTGTGGTGGTCACTATGAGGTCGCCTTCCTCCGGTTTGGTGTTTCTCACGATCCACGTAGTCTTCCCGCAGCCGGGTACTCCGTTTACCCATTTTATTTCGGGTACCGTCCACGGCTTACCGTATCTGCTATCCTCTTCTAGCCCTGCGACTGCTTCGGCTGTCTTAAGGATTTTGCTTCCCAGCATGATTTCGGTATATTTGGCAGTGATGACAATGGGATCGTTTGGCGGAGTGTCGAATTTCGGCGGTCCCTCTCGTGGGTTTTCTTCTATTAAATATACAAAGCCTCTGGTACTACTGAATGCTGCCATATGGGTTTTCATTTTACCATGTAGTATTTGGCCCGTTTCGTTGTTATACACGGCAGCATCAGCTTCTTCCAGTAATACTTTCAGTAGCCCTAAGTTCTCGTATTTGAAGGCTTGCATTATTTTTTTACACGGCTCGAGATGTACCTGTTCCGTTGCCCTTGTTATGGCGAGAAACTCTTGAATAGCGTTATACATGTGCTCGAGTGGTGTGGACGCGGCGATCAAATTCGGCTTGCTTACTTGGCCCATGTCTGCTTTCGTCCTCTCTTTCGCCTGCTGTTTTCTTGGGCAAGGATTGTTGTTTTGAAGGAATGCCCTTACTGCCCTGCCTTGTCTGGCGGTGCTTTCGGGCTTCGTCCTTTGGCTTGATGTTAGTGCCTTTCTTATGGTGTCTAGTAGCATTCTTGTCTTTGATCTTGTAGCCGTGTCTTTTGCTTGCCTTAATTCATCTTGCTCAGTTTCCTTAGTGGCATTCGCGGCTTGCCTTATTTGCAGTTGCTCAGAGCCACTCATGATGACTGAGGGTGCCGCTGGTAGGTTTTGGGCATCAGAGTGAGTAAGATGGTTGGGTGTGGTTCGGGGCTTTAAGAAGTCAAGATTTTCTCCTCTGTTTTCGTATGCTACGATCTCGTGATGTTTTGATGCATTTAAAAAGCCAATAGGGTCTGCTAGTTCTCCTTTGTAATATTCTATTGCCATTGCGTCTACACTTATGGTGCGGGATGTGTTGACCACGGTATTTTCAGGCGCTCTTAGTTTTGCTAACAATTGGTTTGCCTTAGCGAATGGAGTGTTTTCATCCCAGTCAAGTAGCAAAATGACTTTGTTTTTAGCTCTTACTACTCGACATTTCTGGTCTTCCACCCTAATCGTTGGCATCGCTTTATACACTTTGCGCTTCATTGTGGACTTTTCCGTGCTTCCGTTTAGTAGCGCTGCGAGGCCAGGTGAAATCGCCACTCTGTTAGGGGCTTTCGCGTTACTGAAACTGATTCCAAAACTTTCCTGGTTATTGTCCATGAATAGAGCAGTCGGTCTCAGTCGCAGTCCTGGTTTCCCTGTTTCTGCGTTTCTCAACAGGTGATGTATTTGTATATTGGGAGTGGTGGCCTCTCTGTCTGACTCTTTGGCGCTTGTGCTTGGTATTGGTGTAGCACTTCTGAGTTCATCGGCACGTTCTGAGGGTGTTATCGTACTGTTCCTTTTCACTGCTATTTTGAAGGATTTTTCGATGAACTTAAGGAGAATGGGTCTAAGTTCTTTGTCCGCTATTATATCCGGGATTTTCGATCGTGTTAATTTTTGATCGAGTACAAGCTCTGTCTCATATCGCATGGAGTTGAAACGTGGGCAGTCCAGGACTAAGTGCCAGATTGTTTTTTGATTGCCACGTTCGGATCGCATTCGCATCCCGGGCTGTTTTTTATTCGGAATCTGTAGAGGTACTCGGCGAAACCTCCGTGACCGGTCAGAAATTGCACTTGGGTAGGTGTCCAGGGGGTACATCTTGTTAGTTTGTAGGCTAGTTTTACGTCCGGCAGGAGTTCCTTTGTTACTTTGCCTGTTTCAGATGTCTCGTAACGGTCTTGCCACTTTTGGACCGATTCCTCGCGGATCTTTTTTCTGATGTGGTCGGTCAAACGAGGGTTGTTTAGAGAGTTGGAAATGTGGAGGCAACGAGGTTTAAAGTGATCAATTCAACCATATTCGTCTTCATCCAATATTAATCAATCATGCCTGTGTCTTATGGTTTTAAGTGATAATATTCCTCTTGTCATGAGAAAGACAGTCGAGTCATTTAAGTGCGGTCGGCCGCCTTTAAACAACAATATACTAGAGTAAACCGAAATAGGCCTTTTGTGTCATTACAGTAATCTTGCGTAAGCACTTTCAGTGGGCAGCAGAGGGCTTAAGTGAATGTATTGTTTTAGTTTTGGGAAGATGATCAGTGGGAGTGATTTTAGTGTAATTGTGCGTAGCATCTATCACACGACATGCAAAACATTTTAAAAAAGTTGATGAGAAATAAGAACTTATTTTTATTTATTTAAAAAGCAGGGTACGTGGATTTATGTAATCATTCTAGCGAACACAACAGCAGGAAAGTCTGAGTCTTATCTGTGGAGTTACACTAATACTTCGAAGGCTCTTACAGCCGTATTCAAGAAGAATAGTTGCTTAATTAAGCAGGCAATGCTATGCAAAGGGCGCTATTTAACGTGCATTCGTTTGTGTCACATAGTGACACTAATAAAATAAATATATAAATAAATAACTCTTCACATTCATAGCCCCACAGTAGGGTATAAGTATAAACTTATACCCTGTATCGTGGGTACCATGGATACATACAAAGACAGAAATAAAAACACCCAGACCGAGAACAGAAATTTAAATTCATCATTCAAATGTCTATTTCACCGGGAATCGAACCCGGGACCCCTCGATTGGCAGTCTGATAAAGTAACCGTTACGCCACGCAGGTTGTCAAATAAAAAATATTTATTTTGTATTTCAAATTAGTTATTTAATCAATTAAGTCCACCATATTATTGTATTCACTGGTATCAGAGCTCTATCTGAGAATTCATAATCTGCAATCGTAATAAGTGCGAATACAAAGGATACAATACAACCCAGGCATCAGAATTTTAAGCTCTGATAACTTACTGGGGAAAAGAACCCCTGTTAATCCTTTATGGGAATGAAAAGATATCGCTATATTGGTTTATTGTTCTTTTATAACAGAAACTTTTATAATATATCTTGACTTTTATAATATGACGACCCACGTGGCGTAATGGTTACCATGCCGGACTGCCGATCGGACGGTCCCGGGTACGATTGAAGCAGAAATTTCAATGATGAGTTTGAAATTTTTGTTCTCGTTCTGGATGTTTGTATTTATGTCTTTGTGTGAGTCCATAGCACCCACGAAACAGGGTATATATCTACCCTACTGTGGGGCTATGAGTGTAAAGCGATATAACTAGTTGACCTCGCGAACTTCGTACCACGTTTTAATGTTTGGGTTGGACCACCCATAACATTTAGGGGTATGAAAAATAGGTGCTGACCGATTCTCAGACCTACCCGATATGCACACAAAATATTATGAGAATTGGTCGAGCCGTTTCGGAGCAGTTTGGGAACAAACGCAGCGACACGAGAATTTTATACTAGATTGTTGGTATATCGAGGTATTACTGATTTATATAAGTTGATTTAATGTTTTTTTATAGCTCGGGACCAGAAGACCATCTCCGTGCGCATCCGTGCGTAAGTTTCAACATTTTTGAAATCATTTCATTCAGATTGGAGAGCATTGGCTTCTACGAGGCACGAAATTGTGCATTAAATTGTTTACATCAGCAAGCTCAACTTACTCTTAACCACGACCGAATTGCTGAGCTAGGTACCTAGATTGCTTAGACCCTGTAGCTTCAAGACTAAGAATATCTAGGCTATCCCCTATCTGATCGTAAGAGGTGACTAAAAGGGGGCTTCCGGGGTTGTTGACGGTGTGAGTGGGAGCTTGATCCGCCCAGCCAGCAGCCTCGGGAAGGACGTGGTGTGTGCGTGGCCGTACGCCGCATGCCGCCGTAAGCATCATAAAGTGCAGGAGAGCATATTTGCTCTCTCGAAGATGGGCCCATTCTGGATATTTAAAAGACTGTGAAAAGTTATTTTATTAGATTTCTTAAAAGTGTTGTGATAAAATTTAACTTTAAGTCTTACGGAGCGGCCCGGCGTTTGGTGCCATTAATGGCACCAATAAACATGCTTCAATTTGGGCGCGCGAACTTGGTTTCTATAATGTAATTGTAAATATTCTAAGTTGCTAACATAATTTACTGTTAACGTAAATAAAAAATTGAATGGTTTACTTGACATACACCACCTGCCACCTCTTCTCGAAATCTCTAAATCCACCATCCTCGGTCTAATTCAGACCATCACAACTACTATTACAGTCTTACGGCCAGCGCCACTGTTAAAAACAACTAGTGTGGTCAGCGCCGGGTTCTTCGGCGGTCCATAGGCAGAGCATGTGGTAGAGGCCGTGGGTCTGTGTGATTCATATTGTACAATGAAACTTATGGATATACTGTATTTTAACTGCAAAATCTCATCTGAAAAATCATCGATATTGGCAAAATTTCGTATACGGCCTCTTAAATCTGGCACTGAGTGTGGCTTAATCGCAAGTTCCAAAATAAACTAAAAATATTACTGCTGTCTATAAGCCACATCTTTTCATCATTCTCAGAAATCCACTATTGACGATTAGATTCTTAAAACTTTGCCTTGCTATTCTCGGAAATCCAACCCGAGCCAACCGCTTACCTCAATCACACTCATGTCGTTTATCCTCTAAAGGGCTCACTTTGCCTCTATAAATAATATAAGTACAATACAATACAAATATCCGTTAATACCCTTACAGGCACCCAGTTCCAAATAAAGATATCATAGAACACTAGTTCCGAATAATCCCGCCAGTTGGCGCTGTTCACAGCAATTTGGTTCTGTAAACGAGAGGTTTTCGCGGTCAATTGCCTTATATAAAGTGAACGGTATGAACGGGAATTAATTTTGTGCTGAATATTGAAATATAATGAAATTGGTATTACGTTAGCCTGTTTGTTGAATGTTTTATAATGAAAGGTATTTAATTACTCATAATTAAGAATCAAGAACTCGATGCATGCGGTCACGCACACACCGTTCTCCCTCCCGGAGCTGCTGGCTGGACGGGACAAACTCCTACTTTCACCGTCCGCAACCCCGGAAGCCCCCTTTTAGTCGCCTCTTACGATCAGGCAGGGGATACCGTAGCTCTATTCTTAATCACGAAGCTACCCTGCCAGTAAAAGTCCCGTCAAAAACGGTCCAGCTGTTTCAGAGATTAGCCGGAACAAACAGACAGACAGACTGACTGACAGACCGACAGACAGACAGACAAAAATTGTAAAACATGTTATTTTGTACCATATATATTATGTACCATATATACATTCATATGGATGTTGTAAATAGCAGTAATTTTAATATTACAAACAGACACTCTATTTTATTTATGTGTATAGGTAATTATATCAACACAGGCAAAATCGTGGACAATAGCTAGCAATGAAATAAAATTTAACGGTGCGCCAAACAGCATACCATTGAAAGGCGTATTGTTAATACGTTGAGGTATTTATGAATTCCTCATATAATTGACTTAATTAATGGAAATTGGTACTGACTTCACCATTCAAATGCACTCACAACTGGAACGCAATGAATAGATGATTTTTTTGGAATTATTGGAATGATAACCACTGCCAATTTATCAATTAAACATCCATCAATAATAATAAAAAATGTAAATGAATAACTTTTCACACTCACAGCCCCACAGTAAGGAGATACCTTGTGTCGTGTGTACCATGGACACACACAAACACAGAAAGTGTTTAAACGAGCAATTCTTGTATATAATTTTATTTTATTTTATTCGGAAAACATACAGTGTTATAATAAAGGTAAATAACAAAAATAACAAAAATACTTAAATACTACTACACCATTAAGCTGTTTTTTTAAATAAATATACCTAAATATATGTATTTTATGAATCTCTGAAACGGCTCCAACTATTTTGATGAAATTTAGTACCCTGGTTTTGGGGCTCATAAATCAATCCAGTTAGGTTTTATATTTAGAAATTTTAAATTGTAAAAAAAAATTTTCAGCATTAATGAACTTAAACAGAAACTTAAAAATACGGCTCTTCCTGACATCTATTGGAGAGTATTAATTATATTGTGGCGTAGAACGCCGTCATACGCTATCAACCAATGCGACGTTCAAAGAAATGACAATGTCGATTTGAAAGAGCTCTATAAACATTCTTTGAATTAAAGCTTCCTTGGCCGAATGGTTACGTGGACTGACTGCGGAACTAGTGACTCGGGTTCAAACTTCAATGAAAACCATAATGCGTTCAGTTTTTATTTTTTATACCTGGAGCCATTTTACAGATGGCGTTTTTAAGTAACACTAAGCAAATGAGTGTGGCGTTTGTAATTAAACTAAGAAAATAAATTAAAATAAGTTTTTATCCGAACAACGCTCGGTCGTCCAGGTATATACAAGAATAGGTCGTTTAAAGGTATTAGATGTACATTTATATCAATTTTATATTTTGATCCCATATTACAACATCATCCCATTTTACCATCCCTTATTACATTATGAGTACAGCGGTGGCCCAGAGCATTCAGCAATGGCTCTCACCATTTGAGTAACTCCAACTGTGTTCTACCTTTTATTTTTTTGTATTGGGGAGGGGGGGGGGGGGCCTTGAAAAACAACCGCGCATTGGGAAAGGATACCGGGTTATGTGGTATTTGACCGCACTAAAACCCCCTCGGCGGCCTGTTTCTGCGCTCGGGGAGGACTCTGGGATCTCCAGTGGAACGCACCGGTGACCTCCACGCTCGGCGCCCAGAATGGGCCCATCTTCGGGAGAGCAGATATGCTCTCCTGCACATTCCGATGCTTACGGCGGCATGCTGCCACGCACACGCCACGTCCTTCCCGGGGCTACTGGCTGGGCGGATCAATCTCCCACTTTCACCGTCCGCAACCCCGGAAGCTCCCTTTTAGTCACCTCTTACGATCATGCCAGATGCCTTCTTTGACTATTTTTCATTATGGCATCTAAGAAGCTGTACAAAGGATTTCAGTCTTAACGTGAAACAAAAGATAATACAATCTAGATCGTGCTAAAACTTACAAAATAACGTTTCTCAAATCATTTCTTCTCTGAATATCTGTCACCGTCACTCAGCAGTTTGATACACAAACTTATTAAGTCACTCGCCAAACTATCTTAATTCCTTCATTCAAATACATAAGGGCGTGTTTTAAAGCAACTTGAACATGTCAACAGCAGATTTAAAGTTGTGCGTCTGTACAAGTCAAGTCCATTTAAGTTTGTCGGGAAGTTCTTAATGATTTCATGAATTACGAATACAAGTTTGATCTTTCAAAGGTTTTAATGACGCAGAGTATTAACTCGTGTTTATCCTTGAGATATTAGAAGGAAGAGGTTGTTCTGCATAAAATAACATATATTGTATGTTTCTCTTGTTTTCGTGACGTGACCACGAACGCTAAGCAGTTGTCTTCAGGCGGATAATTTTTTTAAATATTTAATTCTAGAGCATGGCAGTCAGCTGGCATCTGACAAGAGAGTCGTCGTCGGCATTCTTCATTCCCATAGAAGTGTTAGAATACGAAAAGTATCGTCAATAATAAAAAAATAAACAATTGTAGGTGGTAGAATTATTATGGTTCGCCCGGGGAAGTACCACCGCTGCACCCACTTCTGTCGTGAACCAATTCTATTGTGTTTCGGTGGAAAGGTGCAGTTGCCGGCCACACTTACCTGAGGCGACCACCAGCCTCCGGAGTAGCAGCGCAACTGCATACGACCTCAGACAAGACTTACCTATGCTTGCTTGAGGTTGTGTGTTGTGTTGTTAATACCACGTGGCCCGCATGCTCGTCTACTACTGCCTCCGGAGTAGCAGCGCAACTGCATACGACCTCAGACAAGACTTACCTATGCTTGCTTGAGGTTGTGTGTTGTGTTGTTAATACCACGTGGCCCGCATGCTCGTCTACTACTCCATTAAACAAAATGTTCAATATAGATGTCGATTTTGAATGTTTCAAAATGTTTTATTTATACTTTTTCATGTAAATATCAGCAAGAAGCACAAAATTTAAACTGAGACATAATAATATGTACATTGGTTCTTTCTGATAACTAGTTACTGTGTATGATGTTATTTCAAGGTTAGAATAGTACAAAATACAATCACATCATGCGACAACATAATTTGTACGCGATAGAACTCTATATAATATTTCACAAATCGTCTAAATATTTCCTTCCGTCACCATCAGTGAACTAGAGTCCAAATCACAAACTAATACTGTCGCTCTTCAGATAAATAATGCCCTTTCACATAAAGGCATAAGGGCGCATTTCGATCAGCTACAACTCGCCAACAGAATATATAACCTTGTGCGTCTGTACAAGGCAAGTCGATTAAAGTTTGCCGGGAAGTTCTCGGTGTTTTCATGAATTACGGATCACAAGTTTGGTCTTTCTGAGATTTTAATGACGCGGTTGACGCCTTGATGTTATGACATAATTTTGGCGTAAAATTGGGAAGGTTAGGTTACTTACTACATTATTACTTTGAGGTGTTATATTTCGGTTAATAAAGGTATATTAGTGCGATATTATAATTTCGAACATAGTTTCTTAGTCGTACTATTTAGAGAAGCCGTCTATTTATGCCTTAAATTTCATTTCATAAACCTTCAAATTACACGTCATTCCAATCAGAGACTCATTCCTCTAAATGCTGTATTTACAGGGACGTCTCAAAATATTTGATTTGTGTCGAGATGAGATCTTGCTAAGAGGTTATGAGCGTCTGGTAGAATTTCTGTATATTTGCAGGTGGTATATACGCCACAGTGATGGAAAATATTGTGATTTTTAATTGATTACGATGTTTTCCATCGCCGTGTATACCTGAGAGTAACTCATAATTTCTCCGAAAGGTGGAAACCCGCATGAAAATTTCCTCTGCGAGTTCCGGTTTTCTGTGTAGTCGTTCAGCCGTGTACAGTACAGCTATTCAGGTGCCTATAACCATGCACGATTAGTATGAATCAGTCATTGATTTAAAAGAAAAATCAAAAAGTTAAGAATTGTCTATGAAAAGAAGAATTAAAAACTTTTTTTTTTAAATAAACGTTACACACCCACAGTCCCACAGTAAGGTAATTAATACCCTGTGTCGTGGTACCATGGATACATACAAAGACAGGAACAAACACCCAGACCGAGAACAGAAATTTAAACTCATCATTCAAATTTCTGATTCGCCGGGAATCGAACCCGGGACCCCTCGATTGGCAGTCCGGCATGGTAACCATTGCGCCATGCGGGTCGTCAAAAACTGCATTTAGTCATAATATATAAAAAGGAATTAAGTACCACTAAAATATTCCATAAATTTTACACGGAGACGCGAAGATTCGCTTTAATTGATAATAAGCTATCAGATAAAACAGTCAAGCCACTAATTCTAAAACCTCTTGGTCATAATGCTTTGGCTGTTTTGTCTTCTCATTTTCTCCAAACTATAAATCTTCTTTCTCCTCCTACCAATAATGATAATTATTATATATTTAATATGATTCCTTATTCAAAGAAGAAACTCTTTAAAGGTCGTGAAAGGACTTTTTCAAAATTTAGAATTAAAGTTAGTAATGCTAGACACAGTGGCTTGATTGGTTTAGAAATCCGATTGCTTTTTTTCAGTGAACGCATCAAGGTCTTAGCATCTTTTATGTACATCGATGTTATTCCGAAATATGTGAGTTTTTACTTTTCTGAATGAAACAATAATAAAAACTAAACCACACATTGATCGCATGGATTTGAATTTATATTATTTATTTTTAACTTTGTTTCAAAAGCAACACGGACTGTGCGAGCTTTATAACTGAATTAAAGCTAGCTTGTAAACTTTGTTCAGAATTTGGACTTGCAACGGTCACTTTCCGATCGAATCAGTACTGGCAACTTCTATCAAACAGCCATTTAATTCAAAAGCTACATCTAGATTTCAAACATGGAACGAACCACGATATCATTTGCGGCTTGCATCCCCATTACTCTCCCTCGCTTCAGTGACGCTGTAGCATTCGTCGCGGGAGGACATGTCGCCCCTCTTTCCCGGATTGGCGGGAAATATTTTTTCCGAGTTTTCTTTTCGTAAATGTTTTGAATAGTTCTTCAGAAAAGCTTTTGGTGTGGACGTTGATTATGGGATTTCGGGATGTTTGTGGTGTTTTAAGGACTATGTGCCGTGATTTCGCGAAATAGACATTGAAGGTAAGTCTTTGAAACTTTTCTCATTAAAATTAAAAATGGAAAATCTTTTCGCCTGACTTTTGCCGGCAAATAAGAAGTTTCAAGCACTCGGAAAATTTGGAATTTTTAATGAGTGAATATTTGATAGAATTTGTTTTTGTTCGTTTAGTTTAAGAACAAAATAAGTACTTTTCAGAGTTTTAGCACACAAGTTCCAAAAAAAGTATAGGTACAATAAGATTAGAATATATTTTTGTATAATGTACCTACTTACTGTTTTTTTTGTATTGTATAGGGCTTTTAAATATTTCACTGAACTCTGAGTTTATAGTAAATGAGCTTACAAATGTAAATATCAAAGTAATAGCTCGTGTATTATAAGGAGGAAAGATTTGATTGTTTGTTTGTTTGTAACGAATATACACCGAATGTACTGGACTCTTTTAAATAATTAATCATTGGAATCCAACATTATCTCCGATGAAATAATATAGAACATATTCAAAAACGTCAGGGATCTGTTTGAAAACTTCAATAATGTGTGAAAGAAAGTCTTATATAGCGTACGCTGTGAAATATGTGTCAAAAAAGTAAAGTGTTTTATGAGGGCCATTTGATTTACGTGTAATACAAACATATAAAGGAGAGCCAATAATTACAAAGATATATAATGTGATGCAAAAACTTATTTTTGTGTGCTTACATTGCAAACGTCGGTAATAACTTATGAGATTCAACAAAATAAATAAAAATATGGCAAAACAACTCCACAAAAATCTGCCAGGATATCTAATTATTGTTATGATTAAGTCACAATGATCGCTTTATCTGTGTTCAAATTATTCAATCTGAACTTTCGGAATCTTAGTCGTGAAATGATATCATAATAAACCTTATCTATTTTAATGGTTTAATGGTATTATGTAATGGTTTATTTTAATGGTATATAAATAACAATTTCAACTATTTATTTTATATTTAATCTTAAGAAGTTACCAAGGGTAAATCAATGAAAAAATCGTCTGTTACCGTAACGATTTAATCACCTGAAGAGTTATAGCTCTTAAAATTCTAGTCCAATTAAAAAAAATGTGTTGTTTTAAAGAGAACCTATTTGTTTTAAAGAGAACCACTAATTACTTGGTATTTGCAATCACCAAAGAAATTATTGCGACAACGTTTTCTTTCAAAACATTTTAAAGGCTTTATGTACTAAAGCCGCTTACACTGTTCGAAAAATAAGAAAATAAGAGTTAAGCATTCGATGAAATGGAGAAATAGAGCAAAATGCCTCGCTTTTTCACTTTGTAATTTTATGTTTTTCTTTCATTTTCTAGATTTAGCCCTATAGCATTAATAGCCTATCATTTTTCTGCATTTCAGCTATGTGTACTGTGAAAATTCCATCTGTCGTTAGTACCATGGACACACATAGAGATAATAATATAGAACGCACATATAATAATAATAACGTCTCACACTCTCACATCTCATATAATAATAATAACGTCTCACAGCCTCTTACTACAGGCGCTCTGAGCTTAAAGGGAGGCTCTAGCCACTTATTTAAGTAAAAATACTTTGTGAAATGAATAAAGAATTATTATTATATTACACTCATAGCCCCACAGTAAGGTAGGTATACCCTTTGTCGTGGGTACCATGGACACACACAAATACAGAAATACAAACACCCAGACCATGAACAGAAAAAACTCATCATTCAAATTTCCGCCTCGCCGGGAATCGAACGCGGGACCGTTACTGACATGGCGTTTGTATACGTTTTAATGTTTTAAGGAATATGTCGATAAATACATTTATTTGATTTCTCAGTGGAGCAATTAGTGCTGACTGATACTTTTTATAACATCTCTACTTTTAGTTTGTCCAAACAGATCAATTAAATAATAACCTTATAAGTGTAGTACCTGGACGCCCGAGCGTTGCTCGGATAAAAACAATTGATTTTCTTAGTTTATTTTTAAGCAAAACATTCATTGGCTTAGTGTTACTTAACAAAGCCTTTTGAAATACCTAGCTCCCAATTTAAAAAAAAATTGTCACACAAAATAAAAAACGCAACTTGCCTACTTGAGGTTTGAACCCGGATCTCTAGCTCCGTAGTCAGCTTTCGTAACCATTCGACCAAGAAAGCTTTAATCCCATTGACGAAATTTTTATAGAGGTCTTTTATATCGACATTGTCATTTGTTTGAAGGGCGGATTGACGTTCGACATTTGACGCCACAATGTTATTAATATTCTCCAATAGATGTCAGTAAGAGTAATTTTATATTTAACGGCATAAACATTAAATAAAACGACAATTTCTATCAATAAACATTTTCTGGATCGATTTTTCGTCCCCGAAACCAGGCTTTCGAAACTAAATTTCATCAAAATCTTTGGAGCCGTTTCCGAGATTCAAAAAATATATTTAGATATATACAAGAATTGCTCGTTTAAAGGTATTAGATTTAGATACAATGTAAAATTTTCCTTGTAACTGGCGCATAGTATTTTGCCCACTTTTCTTTCTGACTATCTTATGTTTTTTATATTTATCTCTTATTTACTACACTTAGAGTAGAATCAAAAAGATAACATTAAAATAATCTAGGTATTATTATCTGTCACGAATTGTGAGACAATCTTTATTCAAATTATGTGACGTACCTACATGTATCACAAATATAATTTCCGTGACTTACAAAGACACTCCAACCATCACTCACGTAACATCAAGGAGCAACGACGTGAATTAATTTAAACTTTAAACTTTTGCAATATACCATCACATCTACGTTACACGTTTCGTATTGTCACAACGTCACATTGACGTCACATTGTGGTTAACGTTTGTATACGTCGTTCCGTTCTTGTCAAATTGTGACGAGAAACGCTTAAAAGAATGTGTTTGTATGTTTTCGTAGCTGTTCTTATGTCAAACATATTATATTGATTGTTATTATTTCTTTTGAATTTTATATGTTGAGACAGAAAAGTATTAAATATTAAAAATTTTGAAGACTTCGACTATTTCAAAGCATGTGCTTAATCTACATCCAGATGGAAATTGTAAATTGAACTTTTTTAGGAGTTTAATGGATTGCCGAAGTTTTAAAACACATGCTGTTCAACTAGAATATTTTAAGGCAAACGTTAATAAAATAGATTTATTTATTTGAATGTCAATTCTCATAAATTGATTTCCGTGATTTACTCAAAAAGATACGCCCACCATCACTCACGTAACATCAAGAAGCAAACGACGTCAATCAATTTAAAATATTGCAATCTACTGTCACCTGCCGTCACATCCAGCTTAAACGTTTCGTATTGTCACGATGTCACGCTGACGTGGTTGACGTTTGTATACGTCGTTCTATTCTTGTGAAGTTCTGACGAGAAATGTTTGAAGTTGTGTAGAGCCCTGATAAAGCGGCGGGGTGTAAAAGAGCCGTCGCTACCGCCCGCGACGGATCATGAGGAAGGACCTCGTTGAGGTCCGAAATTAATTGAGCATCATCAATTAAGCAACGTAAGTATTGCCGTCAGTAAATAATCATAATCATGCCCTGTAAAATTATCAAGCAGTTTGACAATTTATTCATGTTTGTTGAATTATTTGTGTTTTGTAAATAAATCATAATAGATATCGTATTTGACAAACAAGTTTGGCCAACTTTGTTAAGCAAATTCGAACATTCGAACGTTAGAGGTTCAATATGGAATAAAAAATTATGTGGGCAAGCTTGCGTGAACATGAATGTCATATTCTGTCACTTCCTCCAAAAAACCTCGATATTCCCACTAGCAAAATTTACATGTATGCTCCTGAGGGCCTTTAGGCTGTCCGCCAGTAGGCGCGTGTCCGAAACATCGTGAATTTTCTTCCCTCTTTTTGGATAGGACTGATGAAATTCTAGTAATATTAATAAATCAGTAGTAGTTGTAATCAATAACATTAATGACTACGCTAATCTTATAAATTCATGAAAGTTTTGCACGTTGCTTTTTGCTACGGATGTGTAAATTATAGGACAACCTTCCAGCTGAGTGGACTTTTGGGGTTCTACAACAATGATGTAAAAAAGCTCTCTTTCAAAGCCGGCAATATTCAAGTGACTCCCCTGGAGTTACTCCTGTCCATAGGCGACGGCCTATTACGATAAAAACACGGCTCGCTGCCCATTTTTTCGGATTTTTTTTTTGGTAGATGGTAGAACTATTATGGTTCGCCCAGGGAAGTACCACAGCTTCTGCCGTGAGCAATTATATAGTGTTTTGGAGGAAAGGTGCAGTTGCCGGCCACACTTACGTGTGTCGACCACCAGCCTCCGGAGTAGCAGCGCAACTGCATACGACCTCAGACAAGTCTTACCTATGCTTGCTTGAGGTTGTGTGTAGATGTCCATGGGCTGCAGCGACCACTTAACACCACGCGGCCTGCATGCTCGTCTGCTACTCCATTCAAATAAATAAAAAAACGATCTTGTTATGACCGAAATGATTCCGAAAATAGAACATACGGACGTATGCGTACAGAGCAAACCCTCTGTTTCAAGCATTTCTGTTTCCACTTATTTAAGAGTACATGATTCCATATCCTACAAGTCAGTTGTCCTCATTTCCTCAGAAAGACATACCAAGCATCACTCATGTTACATCAAGGAACAATCACCGAAAACTAATTTTACTTTTGCAATCTACTGTCACATACATGTTTCGTGATATCAGATGTCACGCTGACTTTATATCATTGTTCTTATTTATTATATTATAGCTTTGATGTACCTACCATGAACGTGTCATATTGTTCATTTACTTAGGAGTAACGGGTTGTAGAGAAGTGAAACACAGGATATAAAGGTAACGAGGAAGTGTGAATTCACTGCTCCTTTGTAATTTTTGTATAATATAGGGGAAAAAGTGGTCATCTTTTATAGAGTTCAACTTTAAACTAATGTAATACATAGTTTTAGTAAAATCTCGCATCTGTGAGCAAGTAGAATTGGGTTTATAGTGTCTCATACGATGAGCTGTTACGTGTGCCCATTATGGACCCATATCCATACTGTTATCTCATTTATATGTACTTTTTTTTAGAAGAGTGCTGCTGGGAGTTTTTTTCCGCCGCCTTTTTTCTCTCAGCTCAACATCTAGCCCAAACGGGCACCTAATGGCGATGACCGGGAAAAAATGACATTCATTAAGCGAATATTTTGTATTCCTAACATGGAATAGACATTTTTGATTTGATTTAACTTATTTAATTTAAAGTGTAAGTAAAAAGAACAAAATTGCATCGTTGTACCGGGATAACACCGCCACTGCTTATATTTTTAATATTTCTTCGTGAAAAAAACATGTCGACCTTCAGCCTCTGGGGCAGTGCAACTGTATAATACTTTAAGAAATTGTAAATATAAATATCACGGCTGTACTCACGTGGTTTTATTCGGGGATGCCCGACTAGTTTCGGTCCTAACCGAGGACCTTAGTCATGAGCTCCCGCCGCCGGTCGCAGTGATATCACGGCGGAGACCGCCGAAATGGCCGAAACTAGTCGGGCATCCCCGAATAAAACCACGTGAGTACAGCCGTGATATTTATAATTTACAATGTTAGTTCACACTTTAAGAAATTCTTCCAAGGTAGTATGGGTGCATATTTTCCTGTCTTCAGAGACCACTTAAATACATTGCTGGTCTAAATTGGAATATATTACTATGCTAAACTATGCATTACATTGTACTGTAAATCTTTAAAACGAGAGACATAACTTTGACTACTTTTACGAGACGTTAACCCAGTGAAGTTGTTTCACGATATAAAATAATCGATGACGCTCTGAACATTCTCAGAACTTCTCAAGGTTTGCCAATTGTTAAGTGTTTCAGCATTTTTTCCATTTCAGCAGTTTTTGCCGGTATATATCCATTTTTGGGAGAGGATACCGGGTTATGTGGGATTTGTACCGCACTGAAACCCCTTCGATGGCCTGCTTTTACTCTTGGGGAGGACTCCGGGATCTCCAGTGGAATCTGCGTGTGTCATAGAAAGAAAAATAAAATATGTATTAGGTATATTCTATATGAGCATTATTAAAACTGTTTATTGTCCTAGTAAAATATAATGAAAGAATCTTCATAAAACATCCGCTCCGCGTCATTTTCGCGCGAATCTTAGAACAACGCTACTGTCGAATTATTTTACAATGCATCATTAACTTTGATCAGATTACTATAGTGAAATATAAATTTAATTATACATGCATAGGTGCAATATTGTAATACGTCCAAATGAAAACAAAATATACAGAAGATTACCTCATAGTTAAATCATATTTTTTGTTACTTCATTTCAATTACTACATAATAATAACTTTTCACACTCATAGCCCCACAGTAGGGTAGTGATACCCTGTGTCGTGGGTACCATGGACACATACAAAGACAGAAACTCAAACACCTAGACTGAGAACAGAAAAAACTCATCATTCAAATTTCTGTTTCGCCGGGAATCAAACCCGGAACCCTACGTTTGGCAGTCCCGCATGATAAATATTGCGCCACACGGTTGCACATGTAACTATGAATTCGTGATTATGGTGTTGTGTTCAGATTTGGATCTTCCAACATCCAAGCTGTTGATAATGATGATGACGAAATTGCATTTCAGTGTTAATTTTGCTACTGTGAATTTAAAGAAACAGATCCCCGATTTACTTGTACACATTGAAAAACCATTATGTTACCTTTATTATATGACTTTTTCACGATTTTTAGTATTTTTAGTAGAGCTAAGCAATTATTATCAAAATCAGACATCATCTTAAAATAACTACATTCTTTTTTCAGAATAACATTGTTAAATTTAAATAAATTTCATCGTCAGTCTTTTATACAGAAATACCTCTCGAATGATAATAACTAGAAATACCTTTAAACACTGAACCAACGTTTTTGCAGCAAGTTTTTGAGTTCTTCCTAGACGCTACTCGCCAGTAGCTGTGTTTCTCTATGACGCGAATAAATAAGCAACAAACTTGCGAGTTATTATTGTTTCAGTACGATAATGGAGATAAATTGTACCTTGAGAGATTGACGTTAAGAAGATAGTACTTACTTTGTAAATGGTAATTCTAAGCGTAATTATCACGCTTTTATAACCACTTTATCATACTCTTTGAAAATTTCCTTATGGGAATTTGGAAAATACACGAAAACAAGTGTGGAATAATTAAAATAATAAAATAAATTGTACACATACATAGGATTCCCTGTGTCGTGGGTACCATACACACAAACATGAAGACTAATACCCAGTCCGAGAACAGAAATTGAAACCCATAATTTCAAATTCTGCTTTGCCGGAAATGGAAACCAGGGCCCTTGATTGCCTGTCCGGCATGGTAACCATTGCGCCACACGTGTTGTCGAAAGTAATATGTAATTACATAAAATAAAATGACCTTTTTATACATGACTTTTTTGTTATTCATGTGTTCTATAGGTTCTAGTGATTTTAAAGGTATACTGACCTTTTTTGGTATTGTAGATATAATTCAATTAAATCTAGCGACATGCAACCTTAATGATTAAATGATAAGGGAAATTTAAAAAAAATCAGCCCGTAGAAAGTAATGTATATATAATGTATGTATAATACGAATGCACGTGACATACATTTTTATAGCGCACAGAAAGTCGCTACAAAATTAATTCGAGCAAAATTTTCGGAATATTTTTCTCGACGTTGCCTGTTGAAAGTTTATTAAATTTTTAAGACTTTAAAAATGAACAAATAGTTACGGCGATATGTATTTAAACATTTTAGTCTTTAATATTCCATTCCCATATTTAAATGAATTAAATTATAGTTATTTATATTTCCTGATGCATAGCAAATAAATTTAATATTTTTGATTTAAATGGAGCAGACAACACCGGTTATCCAAACGCCGATTAACCGAATCGCCAATGGGCATGATGACAGATTTTTAAAAACATTTCCTTATTGTAGGTACACGTCTCCTAGTTTCGAAAAAAGTTTATTTCAGCAATAAACTCAACTTTGAACGTAAATTAATGTATTTTCTACTATGTAATTTGAATTAAGCGCAAAAACGCACGTAGGTGTCATGACACCTACGAGCGTTTTTGCGCCATGGCGTCGGCTTGCTCGTCAAACTTCAAGCAACACGATGACATTAACTGAGACGTGACGTCATTCCTTTTGATTGGCGTTTCAGATAACATGGCCGATTGCTGTATTTAATACTTTTATTTTATTGAAAATCTTATTAATCTTAATGTTTATATTAAAACGGGATCATATTTTACAACTTTTTTAGCATATATTTTTCTGTAAAACCGTTTATTCTCTGATTCTTTAATAGTGTCATCATGCCTGTTATCCGAATCGGTCTTAAGCGTAATATTAAAAAATACTGCTACTATGGACCAAATTATTGTTGTGAATTTTTATACTTTGGCCTGAAAGGGTTGCAACTTACTCTGATGGAGATGCTCAACTGGGCGTTATTGTAGAACTGTGTTTGTTAAACTTTATAAATTTTATCCTATGTGTTCGTTTTTCTTTATTACCAATATATTTCTGATTATCTGAATTTTTGATTATCCGAATCGGCCCCGGTCCCAATTAATTAGGATAATCGGCGTTCTACTGTAATTGGAATACATTATGATATTATTACCAAAACTTCTTATAGTGAACTTAAGTAACCAGAGCCCAAGAACTCACTTAGTTGTCTTCATAACAAAATATCAAATTCTATCCATCTTCCTTTACAAATCTCTTTTTTGTATCGAACATTCAGGTTTCGGAAACCTTGAAAGAGATATCGGATAAGTATGATATGAGTATATATATTTCATCTATTTGTGTGTATACCTATATATATTTAGTACCTACTAAAATAGTTGTTAGTTAATTTTATTAAAACTTAAATGTTAATATAGTATTATGCCCGGTTTACATTATTCCAGCGTGTAGTGCTGGACTGGATCTAAAACGACTACATTACTCCAGTTATTTAGAAGCCATTGAAGTGTGAACACTACAGTGACAATGTCTATACATATCAGAAGACCACGGCCCAAATGTCTCTACTACAAGCGCCGTAAATATGCAATTATGAGATAAATTACTATATTTATGACGCTTGAGACTTTGGGCATGATCGGCCGCGGACTCAGCCTTTTCTGCGGACATCATCAAGTGTGTTGGCGACAAGGTGTCCACACAGGTCACATCTCATATCATACCATATCTCACTTAGTTATTTTCGTAACAAAATATCAAATTCATTCACCCTTTTCACAAACCTCAGACAAGACGCGGCGTCACACAGTAGTCGAGTCAATAATGATAACGTCCCTAATTTATGGCTGCAGAGCGTCAGGGTAGGGGATCGTGTTGTAATTTGATTTATTGTCTTCGTGGGTTACCCTCTCATATATCAATCATCATTGTTACATTATCAAAAGTCTTCATTTTCAACAAGAAAATAATGTAAATGATCTTCATAGCAAAACGAAACGTGCTCGATACAAATTAAGATGGGTAATCATGAACGCTGGTAAAAATTAAAACACAATATGTTTTCGTGGTCTCAATGGCAATTTCGAGCTTCTAAGAGAACTCGAAGTGGTTAATTCTGAATACTATCAATTACACTCGCAGTGGTTAAATCTTGTCAAATTCAATATAATAATATACACAGGACTACAGTTTTTTTAGATAGGGCTGCCTGTATTATGCTGGTCTTAAGCTCCTTTTTATTCTAAAAACTATTTTTTTGATTATAGACACGATTTCTACGTATAGGATATTAACACAATTATAGCCACAAGTTTTTTCTTATCACCCAGGGTTGACTGGGAGAGAATGCCATTAGGCATTAAACACACCCTTGTATCCTTAGGTTAAGGTTATACTATAAGTTTTAAATATATAAATAGTCGTATTTAAAATCTCACTTTGCTGTCTTCCTAAAATAATATCGAATTCTATCCATTGTTCTTTACAAAAAAAAACGGCGTCATGGGAAAATCAAGTCAATAATGATAACCCTAATTTATGACTGCACAGCGTCAGGTCGCGGATCATGTTAAAATTTGATTTATTGCCTCCGTGGGTTCACTTCTCATACATACTCGTATATCAATCAGCTTTGTTAAGTTATCACAAGATAAAGTGAAACATTCATTAATACTTGAGGGCTTAGTTTTCTATTTGTATAGGAGTTCGATGTAAAGATTTACAAAGCAAAAAACCCACAAAAGTTACAATGTTTTAAGTTGTAGCCCATGCAGTTGTGAGTCTTGATCATGTAGTGGATGAGGTGTTGTAAATAACAAACACATTCTTTGAATGTAGAACAAAGTCCAACGTCTTTAATTCACACACGAAATGTACAAGAAAAGGCAAAGCAAAAGACACACGGTAAGAAATAAGAACAACAGACAACAAGATAGATAGAAAAGAACACTGACGGAAGATACAGTCTAAGTTAGATAGAAAAGAAAGTACGAAAAAACGGTAACACGGATTATGTGCGCGCGAGCGTATAAGCGGAAAAAATGTGTCTCAAATTGCGCCAAGTTCACTGCGCTTCGCCACAAAGTTATTTAATATTCAAAGCTTAGACTTTTAACCAAAAACTAAAGTCGATATATTAAAAATATCTATATAACCATAAAATTTCGATAGTTAGATATTGACACGAAATAACGATTATAGTATCGATATTTTATATCGATAATGTACGAAATAAACGTGCGAGTGCGCCATTTCCAGATTCGGCAAGCGGAGCGACACTGACAAGTGTTTGTTTTTGTTTTGTTAAGCAACATGCATACATGACATGACGCAACAGGGCCTTATCAATAATTAATTAATTAGTGATATTTAATTGATTACGATGTTCTCCATCGCCGTGCATGCCTGAGAGAAATTCATAACTTCTCGAAAGCATGACGTCCACCAATCCGCACTTGGCCAGCGTGGTGGACTATGGCCTAAATCCCTCTCACTTGTGAGAAGAGACCTGTGCCCAGCAGTGGGACATAAAAAAAAGGTTGAAAAAAAATATTAATTAAATAAAATTTATCGATATAATTTTATCGATAAATTTTATTTTCGATAATATGTTATTTATCGATATTTTAGTCCCTGTTTTAACATAGTTGAAATAGGGATGCATAATTTGGCTGTATTTTTGAAATTTGTTACCCCAACTTCACCTACAATTACTTTCCGGTTCAAAAGTTCGACCGCCTATTTTTATATGCTCAAGGCAAGTCTCAAACGGATGAACAGAAAAGCTTTCAAAAACAATAAACGTTCGCAAATATGAACGTGTTGCTCGTGTCAGCTTTCAGGAATCGACCGATATGGGTACTCTTTCTAGACACATGCCTTTGATATCACGTTTGAGTTCACGTGACGGATATTCTCTATCAGGCTTTTCTACCGGAGATTAAATTTTATCATTGCTTTATTTTGCTTCTGTTGCCTTAAGAAGATTTTAATTAGATGGAAATTACTGGTTTTTTATTATCAACGTCGACGTCTTTCATTTGAAATATAGGTCATATTACAATATTCAAGAGCCGAGAGTTTATAAACGATAAATAATAATAAAAAACATAAAATAATATAAACCAAAAAATAAAATTACATAATAAATAATTTTGTCCGCGGCATAAAAACCTGGGAGGTTTTTTTTCCGCCAGCTTTTTTTCCTCTCAGTGTACAAAAACCCATCCTGGTGGGTGCCCCAAGCTGATGACGGCAAACCTAGTATGGTTCAAATAAAATAAATCATTATAAAAAGCACAAAATTGGGTTTACGTCTAATTAATTAAAACTATACAAAATTAAATGTAATACTACATACTTTAATGTTTCTTATGTAATCTTTAATAGTAATTTTAGAATTTAAGTTTAAATTAAGTCATTAAATTTAATTACTTTATCAAATTAAATTAAAATTTGTACACCCTAAGGGGTAAATATGGAGTTCTAAATATTTAGTAAAACCTTTTTTTTTCACCCATATTTGTGCAAATAAAATATTTCATTTCATTTCATTTCATTCCGAGAACTTCACGTATTATATGTTTCATCACGATAGTTTTTAAACAAAAGCAAGCGATAAAAACGCTTAACTCTTAGCCAAAGTTGCATACCGGGATGAACTCGGCCTGCACCGTGACAGTCTCCCTTGTTAAAATAGGGATATCGGGTTAGGCTTGATGTTAAATTGGCTGGCTGGCTGCAACCCTTTTTGCGTCCCACTGTTGGGCACGGGTCTCTCCCCGTTATTGGGGAGGCCTGGAGCTTACTCCACCACGCTGCTCCAATGCGGGTTGGTGGAGATGCGGGTTAGTGGCCAACCCGCTGTCGGATGTTATCAAACCGCCCATGAGGCCTCCGACAAGGTTTAACGACTTTTATCTATCGACAACAACCGGGACCGACGGCTTAACGTGCCTTCCGAAGCACGGAAACGCGCATAAATTTTTTTGCCACTGGCGGTCACCCATCTCACACCCGACCGAGCCCGTTTGGCTTAGTTGCATAGATCGTATGCGTTCTACCGCCGGGCCATGCGCGCGATTGTAAATTGAATGATAAATAATTGATTAGCATGGGATTTCGGACCGATAAGCTAGCAACCCAGTTTAGGACGACTGTGTTTACGTGGTCGCATGCGAGAATAAAATAATACGAATAGCTGTAAAATAGCTTTACTTCAAAGCCGGAAATGCTCAGGTGATTCCCCGGAGTAACTCGTATCCAGCGAAGGTTGACTAACTTCACAAGGCCTGTCTGTCTTTTTTCCGGTTTATATGCAAAGGAAATAATATGTACATAATAAAATACCCGTGAAAGTACATCTATTTTTATTTCTGTAATGGCATCGTACGATCTTTATACTCATGTTTCGCTTGTCTTGTAAATTATTTTTTTTCTTTTTTTTTGTGATATATTCTAAATTTGATATCTGCAATAACATGTCATAGTTTTTAAGAAATAGGAATGATGTACACGTCTTTTATTGGCATACATAACAGTGCTTATATTATACTTACTTTGATATTGTACAATCTAGAAATGTAATGTGTGTAATGCTGTTGATGTGTCAAAAAAAATAAATAAAAAAAAAAACTAGTTAGCCAGTGTCAAAATCATTTAAATCAATGTTTCACTAATACCAACAACAAAATTTTGATTATCATACTATCGTGTCATTGTGATAGCATAGGAAATTGCTAATTTACTCATAATCCTGTTTCCTTTCAGGGTTCCAATATAGGCACGCTAATAATTAAGTTTAATTATAGATTATATCGCTAGGAGCATCCTATAATGCGCCTACTGTAGCAGATAACGCGTAGTTATAATCATGGCTATGTTGCTGTTCATAATCAGATAATTAAAGTGAAAATATCTGTTATGAAAGTTTTGTTTTTCAGTAATAGAGATAGGGTGAGTAGTATGAAGTCAAATTTTTTAAGGTTTCACTGGAACAAGCAACCACCATCAGTTTCGTTATCAAATATATCTTATGAGTTTCACTCACGGCACTATTCGGGTGACCTAAAACTTACTCCACCACGCTACTCCAATGTGGGTTAGTGGAGTTGTGGGTGGCCAAACCACTGTCAGGCAGGCAACCCACTGCTTTTACGCTGCTGCAAGGTTTATGAATGTTATCTGACGATAAAAACTGTGACCGACGGCTTAACGTGCCCTCTGAAGCACGGAAATCCGCATAAACGTAGCAGCGTAGATCACTTACATTCTACGACAGCCACCGGGCCATGCACGACCGTTATTATTTAAATACACGCCTTTAATTTAACTGTTTGGCATGAAATGGAGCCGTTATAACCAGTAAATGAATGCCTATTCCCTGGGCTAAAATAATAATTAACGTTTTCGGGAAAATTCCCACATTGAATTCTTGAGGCCACTAATTAGGTGTCTTGTTCTTGCAAATTAACGCTGGTTCAGCGAGGTGGAGTAAGATTGGGGATTTAGGGTTCTTTTGAGGGTAAAATCTCCGGGGATTTTTGGGGTTCTTCAAACATCAGTCCAGGGATTATGTTGGTAAATTGAATGGGTACGGAATATTGGTTTGGTTGTTTATTAGAAGTAGGCTGACTTTTTTCGGTAGGACACAAAAACATTGGTAGATTAGCGGTCGCCTTTTAACAATGAATAGACATCAATTTCTCCTAATATTTGTATTAATTTTCACAAAAAAAAAAAACGTCAATGCCAAAGCCAAACAATATTGGAATATTATTTATGTTTTTTCATGTTTTCTGGCTATAATTTACTACATGTTGGTGTTGGAAAATATAATTTATCCAAGAATTCACTAGCACAAATGAAAACAGTGTGTCTTTTAAACGAATGGTGCAATATTTTACATACGAAATTTCATATTGTGTTTACTGTGTCAAATTCATCAGTCATCTCAAGGCGCAACTTGCTACGCAATTCAATAACATAATATCCAATAGAAAGAAATTCTTAATACTATTCCGCAATTTTAATCCAATCACGACGTTCGATACATAATGCGGTACTGTTCCCAAGAAGTTACAACGTTATGAAGATTTCTGTCACAAATGTCACGAATTATTTACTTTATTGTTGTTTATATTATTAATTCTACCACCTAATATTTAAATAATACCTAGTCTTTAGCTTATTTTAAATTTATATACTTTTATTTAAATTCTTTTTAAAGCTTACTTATGTCGCAGGTGCCTTCTACTTCTGGAGATGGTTGTAGCCAATTGAGTAACAATAATTCTGCTAACCTTCTTTTGTGTCCGCAATGTACACAGCCACGATATTTTAAAGGATCTAAAGGCTTAAGAATACACATCGGCAAGTCACATAACATAAATTCAGCTCCACAAGTTGTAAATGTCACAAACATCCAACCATCTTCACAAATTAATCATTTTGATTCGAATGAACCATTTTGGAAGTCATTATACAAATTAAAAACATCTATTCCATTAGTGAAACGTATACCAAAAGGCGCCCGTATTTCCATAGCATCCAAACTATCTCAATGTATCAAAAAAATAACCAAAGAAAATTCGATACTTAGTTGGCATCAATTTTTCACTTTCTCATATAACATCCTTCATGCTTCAACAGATTTAAATAAACAGCTATCTTTAACACAAAAATTAAAATCAAATTGCTTAAATCCTATTGAAATAGATAAAAATTTACATAAAAGAATTCCCTTTAGAAATCATTCTATATTTAAGTTAGTAGAAAATAAGATAGGCGATGGTGACATTAAAGGAGCGGCAGAATTGTTGTTTTCAAGCGACGTTAGGGCTCCTGATTCCGAAGAGACACTTTCCGTCCTGCAATCTAAACACCCCTCATCTTCATGTCCTCTCCTACCAACTTCACCTCCAAACTCTTCTGCCCTTCAAGCTACCAGTAAGCAGGTTTATGCGGCCATGATGTCATTTAAAACGGGATCTTCCGGTGGACTAGATGGGTTGACGCCTCAACACTTCAAAGATCTAATATGTGGTGCAACCGGTGAAGCTGGCAGAGTTTTGTTGAGTGATATCACTGACCTCATAAACTTAATGCTTTCTGGTAGGGTGAATAGCGAAGTTTGTGACATTTTGTATGGAGCCAATCTTTGCGCATTAAAAAAAAAAGACGGAGGGATAAGACCTATAGCAGTCGGAAACACGATTAGGCGTATAGCTTCTAAGGTTTGTTGTAAAAACATTCTCCCTAAGGTACAGGCTGATTTCCAACCTGTACAACTAGGTTTTGGTTCAAAGGGAGGATGCGAAGCCGCAGTTCATAGCCTTAGAAGTTATATACTTAATGAAGAAAAGGAGGTTGTGTTGAAGGTTGACATAAAAAATGCTTTTAATTCTGTTAGCCGTAATGCTTTTTTGACTGAAGCACATACTTCTGTTCCAGAAATCTATCCATATCTTTGGCAATCATACAGTTCACCATCTAATTTAGTTTTTTTTAATAACGTCATTTCCTCAGAAGTAGGTTGTCAACAGGGAGACCCTCTCGGTCCTGCAATTTTCAGTTTGGCAATCCATCCTATAATTTCAAAATTAAAATCAAAATTAAACTTGTGGTATTTAGATGATGGCACTTTAGGCGGTGATCCGTCTACAGTTTTAAGCGACTTACAATTTTTAATAAACAATTTCCAGACTCTAGGTCTGGAACTAAATTTTTGTAAAAGTGAACTATATGTGCCAGATACTATTTCAGATACTGAAAGAATTAATATATTACATAATTTTAATTCTTTAGCACCAGGTACAGATACTTCAACTCAGTTGTGCGCGCGGCGCTATGTGTGGGTAAACCTGTATATACACAGTGACTTTGTGTGCGTGACAAGAGGTACAGTGAAGTTGCTCGGACGATCACGGCCGCGTCACTGTCACACAAATTAAAGCTGCATAATTACTAGCCCACGCACACATAGCGCCGCGCGCACAACTGAGTTGAAGTATCTCTATCCATATCGTTAATAAAGACACCCTCCGCCTTCTAGGTTCGCCTGTTTTAGACGAATCCATACCATCCTTTCTAGATGAACAAATTTTAAAGTTTGAAGATAGCAGTAACCGTCTTTTAAAAATTAATGCACATATGGCGTACCATATTATTAAATTTTGTGCCTTTGTTCCTAAATTCACGTACTTTTTAAGATGTAGTCCCATTTGGAAATTTAGTGCCCATCTAAATTCAATTGATATTTTAATTTCAGAATGTTTATCCCAAATTCTAAATTGTCCTTTAAATGAAAAGTCCTGGATGCAAGCTTCTTTGCCTATACGTTTTGGAGGTATAGGCATCAGGAAAATATCTTCCGTTTCTTTACCGGCTTTTTTATCTTCTGTTCACAGCACAAAATCTTTATTTCTAAAAATTACCCAGGCATTTGGTTATTCCGATATTTCTTTTAAGACAGAAGCCCAAGAAAACTGGTTGGCAGCATGTCCAGGCCAGTCTCTCCCTAATCCTTTACACTCCCAACGTCTTTGGGATGAGCCGCTTTGCAAGAAAATTCATACTTTTTTATTGAATAATAGCTCCAATCTTGCAGATCGTTCTCGTCTCCTTGCATTGTCTCTTCCTGAATCAGGCTACTGGTTACAAGCTCTCCCCTCAGCAAATTTGGGTACTCTTTTGGATCGAAATTCTTTTTGTATTGCCATGGGCCTGCGACTTGGTACTGTTTTAACCCATCCTCATTGCTGCCCATGTGGAGTCCAGGTCGACCGTTTGGGCCACCATGGCCTTTCATGTAAGCGCAGCGCCGGTCGTTTATCTCGCCATGCTGCTTTAAATGACGTTATCCGGCGGGCCCTTGTCACCGTCAACGTACCGGCTCAACTAGAACCGAATGGAATTGTGCGTGACGATGGCAAGAGGCCTGACGGATTGACGTTAATACCCTGGATGAACGGAAGGTGTCTAGTGTGGGATGCCACATGCGTCGACACATTGGCACCTTCCCACTTACAACTCTCATCCAGGGCAGCTGGCTTGATAGCGACCGACGCTGAAATTCGCAAAATGCAGAAATATGTAGTTCTTGTTAAAGACTACATATTTCTGCCTTTTGGCGTCGAAACTATGGGGCCATGGGGTTCAGATGCCAAAACTTTTGTCAAGCATCTATCCAAACGGTTAGTCCAGGTTACGGGTGACCAGAGAGCTGGTACTTACCTCGGCCAGAGAATAAGCTTGGCCATTCAACGAGGTAACGTTGCCAGTGTTCTGGGTACTTTTCCACATGGAAGTAATCTGGATGAAGTTTTCTATATTAATTAGTATTGTTTATTTTTTTTCTTAATGTGTTATATTTATAATTTAATTTAAGTAATTTAGTTGTATATAGTTATTTATTTTTATATTTACATTGTAATAATTTTGTTTCCATAAATATATAAACAAATACATAAAATAAAGGTGTCATACATTGAAAAAAAAAAAAAAAATTCACATAAACTACTGATTAGAAGTAAACAATAAGAAATTTTAATCAGAAGCTTTGGAGAAGCATGGCAACTGTTTTGAAGCAGATATCTTCAACCAATTGAGCAGAAATTTTGTATATGCGTGTGACGTAATTCTAAATCCAATATGGCGGACTATTCAAGATGGCGGAATAGTTATTTTTAAATGCATTTCTACAATATGGGTATCAAATGAAAGGGCTTGTTAAGATTAACTCGAAAAATAATGTAACGTCATTCTAAATCCAATATGGCGGAACATCCAAGATGGCGGAATAGTTATTTTTTATGTACTTCTGCAATATGGGTATCAAATGAAAGGAATTGCTACGTCTTCTTTAGCATTCGTGTCTTCTCACTCGTCGTCGGGGTCTTCGTGTGCGCACAGATAAGGTTTAGGCTGAGCGCATACATTGCTAACTGTGTCGCACTCCAGGCGATCCGACACACCCGGACTCGATGCAGTGTGAAGAACAGGTCTCCAGGCTGAAGGTACAGTTCAGTTTTATAAAACACTATTTTTCTTTGTTACATATTATTATTTTCATTCAATAAAATAATGTATGACGGAGAAAAATGCTTGCACAAAAACTCAGACTATGTATCTTTAGGCCACACACTCATAACTGCACAGGAAGATTCCTTGTTTCGTAATTACCATGACTTACATGAGCAATACCCAGGCTGAGAAATGTAATTAAAACTCATCATTACTATTTTTGCCTCGCTGGGCATCGCCTCAGGACAGACCGGCATCTTAAATCAGGCAAGCGTGATGACCAAATGATTAAATCTTACAATTTTTGTCTTAACCGTAGACATAATAATAATCTTAAATACATTGAAAATTGGTCCTACGCATGAAATTTCGATTATCATTGTTGTCATTGACGTAAATTACACAACTATTTTTTGCAATAGAAAGAAAAAACGTTAGAAAAAAGGAACAAATATTCGGAACTTCTACTTTTCGTTCGAGGTAATCCTAATTACTAACCGTATTATGTACGATGGTACTTTTGTCCTTCATTTCGCTCGAGTTTCTTATACTGAATGTCTTGTATTTTTTTATGTTTGTACGTTGTGTTAGAGGATGGGATACGAAGCGAAATAATGATGTCACATGTGTTTTTCTTTCATTAAGTTCTTATCATCCCTCGTTGAGTATCTTTGTTAGATGTCCTTTTTATATCTTACCTTAGAAATTCACATTTTCATCATAGAGGTATAATAGTTACGGAAGAATCTCGGAAAAATTCTGAATATTAAAAAAAAAACCGGCAAGTGCGAGTCGGACTCCCGCACTGAGGGTTCCGTAAAATATTTTTAATTACTGATGTAACTAAAAATTTACGGTTTTCGCAATTTTTTCTTTATCTGTGCTATAAGACGTTGCTTCGTATCAAATTTCAAGATTCTTGCGCTGGTTTAGAAGTTTGATTTTTTCACAACACTAAAGAACAGTAGACTAGAGTATTAGATATAAATTCCAGCTTGTTACCTACACGCGTTCCTGAGAAAAAGGGTCTTAAAATAAACGTTACGTTACACACTCATAGCCCCACAGTAAGGTAATTAATGCCCTGTGTCGTGGGTACCATGGACACATACAAAGACAGGAACACAAACACCCAGACCAAGAACAGAAATTTAAAATCATCATTCAAATTTCTGTTTCGCCGGGAATCGAACCCGGGACCCCTCGATTGGCAGTCCGGCATGGTGACCATTGGGCCACGCGGGTCGTCAAGTCTTGACAGACAGCCGTACGAGAAAGTGATCCTGTAAGGGTTCTGTTTTTTTCTTTCGAGGTACGGAACCCTAAAAACCTTTATCCTTTTAAGATTTACTTACAACAAATGAATTGATGCATTATTATCTCATCAATTGCCCATCGTTTTGCTCAGACTTACTGAGAAGGGCGATTTTTGCTTGTCACCTACTTCGTATTTACCGCTCTGTTACCTGTCACCTTTTTTGACGTAGGTGCGGCACCCGCTACAATTGGATATGTTTTCTTATGATGTGACACATTTCTTATATCGTCTTGTCCGAAATTCTTACAGAGATATTGCGGTCAAGAAAATATCTTTTCTTTTTATCTTTTACTAGCCTTCCGCTAGCGGCTTCGCCCGCCTGGACCCGTTTAATGGGTCTCCGTAGGATAAAAATAGCCTATGTGCTATTCCAGACTTATACGCTTAGACGCTATATTAAAATCATAGGCGTTTAGCCTGTTGCTTCAACCGCGTTGACCCTATTACCCGTTTTCACGTAGGAATGAAACATTTTCTCGCGGTAAAAAGTAACTTATATTACTCAAGGTGAATGTAGCTTTCTAATGGTGAAAGAATTTTGGAAATCGGAACAGTAGTTTTTGAGTTAATTCACTACAAACATACAAAAATACAAATCTTTCTTCTTTATAATATTAGTATAGATACAATTTTTTAAACATTCTGATTGGGTATCCTGATTTTTGAGCATGTGGCTTTTTTAATTTTTTCAATTGTCTAAATTGTAAGTTTTAATAAGACATTTGTTATAGTATGTTGTTTGCGCGACTAGTATATACACAGCTGCTTTAAAGTTACACAATAGGCATGATGACACTATTAAAGAATCAGAGAATAAACGGTTTTACAGAAAAATATATGCTAAAAAGTTCTTAAATATGATCCCGTTTTAATATAAACATTAAGATTAATAAGATTTTCAATAAAATAAAAGTATTAAATACAGCAATTGGCCATGTTATCTGAAACGCCAATCAAAAGGAATGACGTCACGTCTCAGTTAATGTCATCGTGTTGCTTGAAGTTTGAAAAGCAAGCCGACGCCATGACACCTACGAGCGTTTTCGCGCTTAATTTAAATTACATAGCAGAAATACATTAATTTACGTTAAAAGTTGAGTTTATTGCTGAAATAAACTTTTTTTCGAAACTAGGAGACGTGTACCTACAATAAGGAAAGGTATTTAAAAATCTGTCATCATGTCCATTATACCACAAAATCTTTTAATTCTCGTAACTACAATATTGAATATTAATAATTGTTACTTAATTATATATGAAGCGCGTATAGCTCGGCGGCTAGCGTAAAACGCACGCGATCTACGCAGTTAATCCAAAGGGGCGCGGTCAGGTGTGAGATGGGTGGCAAGTGGCAAAAATTTCATGCCAATTTCCGTGCTTTGGAGGACACGTTAAGCCGTCGGTCCCGGTTATTATCGATAGACAACTGTCACTAAACTTTGTCGGAGGCCTTAGGGGCGGTTTGTAAACATCCGACAGCGGGTTGGCCACTAACTCGCATCTCCACCAACCCGCATTATAGCAGTGTGGTGGAGTAAGCTCCAGGCCTCCCCAATAATAAAGGGGAGAGACCCGTGCCCAGCAGTGGGAAGAAAAAAGGGTTGCAGCCAACTACTATGTTACTACGTTTCGGCAGACAGTAACACAAACACCCAGACCGAGAAAAGAAATTTGAACTCGTCATTCAAATTTCTGTTTCGCCCTGAATCAAAACCAGGAACCCCTCGATTGGTCGTCCGGCATAGTAACCATTGCGCCACGCAGGTCGTCAAAACTTTACTATATGAATATATTCTCTTCATTTCTTTAAACGTGAATTTAAGGCTTATGGCTTCAAATCGAAAAATTCATATGTTGGATTATGTTTATCACATCAATAACCAATCGCTTTTTCTCAAATTTCCTACATAATAGGATTTTTGCTTATCACGCTTTTCCTATTTAGTGAACTGTCACATGCCACCTTTATTGACGTAGGTAAGGCATCCACTATGATTGAACACGTTTTTTTACTATCCGAAACCGACATTTTATGTCATTCCAAGTTCTGATTAAGATTGTGCGGTCACGAAAATAAGGTACTTTACTTCTTAACAATTTTTTCAATAATGGCATCGCAAACTCCATGCATATTGCCAGGGTCCAGTATAATTTTTGCATCACTCAGTAGTCATAGAAAAAAATCTGTATGTCGTAAGTAGTCAGTCTAGTCAGTCAGATGTTCAAGTAAAGTGACTGCTATACCAGAATACTTTGATGGAGTTTTGGAGGCAAGCGGAAAAACATGTTTTCGCACTGTTATTTTGTTTCACAACACTCGTGCACTGTCATTAACCTATATCGTACAAAATGTCATCAACTTTATCCGATATAAATAAAAAATACACCAAGAAAATGATATTAAAACAAGAGCACAACATGTCCTTTCTGTCTTCCCGCCAAAAACTCGTACAAATTCTTAACATTGATACAGAATATAATATAAAATACATAATTTTTAACCAAAGATATAAATTAATGCATTAAACAATAGTTGAGTAAGTAACTTTTGGGCTTTCGTCTTGAAACATAAGTTTTAAAAGAAAGATGTATATTACAGTTTAATTGCCAATTTACATATCAATAATAAGTTTCTTAAACCTTATTGAGTTCAACTTTTCAAGGTGATTTATTAAATAACAGCCATACGGCAGTTCAAGACGCAAGAATATCTACCGTTAATACAAATTTTAAAAGGACGAGATACATTGTTTTTTTTTCCACTCTCCTCCAATTGTTTATTTGTCCAATATCTAATATTTATTTTGTCCAATATCTAATATTTCCTCCAACTGTGTACTGATTAAAAAATAATAGCTAAAACATAATTTATTTATCCTACATATACGAGTTAGTACGTACGTTCTGCGCACAAATTATTTTCAACTAATGTATTATGACCATTCCTTTCAACATATCACAAGCACATTAACCTATGTAAATATTGGACACATTATCACCTCAATAGGTCATCATAGATTTTCCAGAAAGCAAAAGGGTCGATTTATGCCTGTCACCCATCTCCCATTTCGTAGATTTTTGCCTGTCACCTTTTTTGACATAGGTGAGACATGTGTTACAATTGGCCACGTTTTCTTATGATGTGAAACGAACATCTAATACTTTTTCTGTGTTTCTGACCCCAAAGTTACAGGCCTACAAATTAGACGTTTTTCTCTGCGGCTGTAACTAATCGCATCAAAACGCATTTCTTCTGTAGTAAAAAATTATGAAGTCAGTAAATTCAGTGTACCTATCATTGGGAGCAGCTATCCAACCAATTTGTTATAGTTGATACCTTGTTAGTTTAATAGCAACATTCCTATATCAGAATTACATTTTAATAAATAGGGTGTCTTGGCAAACGCCAATTGCGTGCGTAAAAGTGAGGCGCGTGCGTTTGCGCCCGGCCAAAGTTTGCGGCGTTGAAGTTAAACAATTCTCTGCTTTATTTAACGAATTTTACAAACTCCATGTCGTACTCCAATGTGAATGCCTCAATAGAAACCGTATAATAATATATAATAGTTTATGCCTTTATGGTATGAAATAAATTAGTATATAAAAATTCTCTAATAATTGTTGATGATGTTGCAATATACTTACTTTACTAGGTATATTAACCTTTTTTCAGGGGGAAACCTTCAAAAGGTACCCGGCACCTTGGGAGAGGAAACCGGGTTATGTGGGATTTCTACCGCAATAAAACCTTCTCGGTGGTCTGCCTCAGCACTTGGGGAGGACTCCTGGATCTCCAGTGGAACGCACCGGTGTCCTCCAGATGCGGCGCCCCAGAACGGGCCCAATCTGCCGAGCAGATCTTCTATCCTGCACCATCCAATGCTCACGGCGGCATGTTTGAGCTGTCCTTCCCGGGGCTATTGGCTGGATG
Source organism: Pyrgus malvae (assembly GCA_911387765.1). Taxonomy (NCBI): domain Eukaryota; kingdom Metazoa; phylum Arthropoda; class Insecta; order Lepidoptera; family Hesperiidae; genus Pyrgus; species Pyrgus malvae. Next base: position 12,866,922 of record OU426969.1, read on the forward strand.
GGTCAAGCTCCCACTCTCACCGCCCGCTACCCCAGAAGCCCCCCTTTAGTCGCCTCTTACGATCAGGCAGGGGATACCGTAGCTCTATTATTAATCCCGAAGCTTCATGGACTGTACTATTTTAACCTACAGGTACTTAAAATTCCTCAAATGATAGTGTATTGCCCGATTTATGCCTTTGGTATTATATAGAACTATTATGTGTGCTGAATGGTGTTTGTAATATTTTGTGATGATGTTGAACTAGTATACCTACTATAGCAACTTATATTTTTATAGGCTACAGTGACCCAGACAGAATATACAGCTACGGTGACCCAGAGTCTTGGAGGAAATTGATTTTTCGGAAAACTGACTACGTTTAATTTATCAACGTATACAGGATGATTCATTTACGTGAGACAACTCTGGAACTTTATCGAAATTAATGTTTGTTAAAAGGAACCATAAAATCGATTTTAGAGTTTATAAAACTGCACTTATAGATTATTTATAGATTGCGGTATCATACTCTGGCTGGTAGTGATATTTTTGGTAATAAAAAATGTGTTTTATTTATTCATCGATTATTATATTGTTAAAGGCCTGACGTAGTGTGACGAAAAACAGCGCTGCATGGGATGCCAATACTGCGTCAGCAAAGGCTATGTCACATTCTTTTGCCTACATCCAATCCAAAAAACCATAAAACGAAGTGATCATATAAGGGTTTCGTTTCACAGAAACACAAACACTCAGACCGAGAACAGAAAATAAAAACTCATCATTCAAATTTCTGCTTCACCGGAAATCGAACCCCGGACCCTCCGATCAGGAATCCGGCATGGTAACCATTGCGCTACAAGGGTCAAAATATTGAAATGATTTTAAAAATCAAACTGGGCGTTATTATTCAAGCTTTATTAATTAATTTCCATTCATAATATTATTTTTTAACCACAGGATTATCTTACGTGTTAATGAAAACACTCTGATCTTTTTCTAGTTTTTGTCTAAGATGCCGTGATGTTTCCCACAAATATAAGAGGTCACAGAATCCGGCAAGAGGCTCTGGGGAAATTGCCGGTGGACAACTAGCGTTGTGTGATTTATCGTTACCGAAACCTGTTGTGGTTTTAATTTGACAGCCTCTATAATTTATCTTGTTACTTTAGTCTCGTTACGATTTATAAAAGGAGGCTTAGCATTTTTTATAAGATCACATTTATTATGGTGGTATTAGGTGATAGAACTCTTATGGTTCTCCCGGGGAAGTACCACCGCTGCACCCACTTCTGCCGTGAACCAATTCTGTTGTCGGTGGAAAGGTGCAGTTTCCGGCCACACTTACATGAGGCGACCACCAGCCTATAGAGTAGCTGCGCAACTGCATTCGACCTCAGACAATACTTACCTTTGTGCAAATGTCCATGGGCTGCAGCGACCACTTAACACCACGTGGTCTGCATGCTCTAAAAATTATTAAGGTATTTATGCCCTATGATTTTGCAATATACATTATTATACAGTAGTTTATGATAGCAAAATACTCTGTCTTCATTAAAAACGTTACACACTCATATGTTACACACACATAGCCCCACAGTAAGGTAATGAATACCCTGTGTCGTGGGTACCATGGACACATACAAAGACAGGAACACAAACACCCAAACCGAGAACAGAAACTTAAACTCATCATTCAAATTTCTGTTTCGCCGGGAATCGAACCCGGGACCCCTTGATTGGCAGTCCGGCATGGTAACCATTGCGCCACGCGGGTCGTCAACATTTAGCTGGAACGCTGGGCACGTGTTTGTTATGAGTATCAAATCGAGAACATATAATGTGTATATCACAAGGCTACAGACGACTTTAGGACAATTTGGGTATCTGTTTGATATACTTTCTTAAAACGAGTAAGAATTAAATAAAGAAAATATGGTTAATTTCAAGCTAGACTTTGGAATCTTAACATATGTTATTTTAAAGATCTTATTAGCTTTAAGAGGTATTGTACTATTTACAAATATAGTATATTCCACAGAGCAACGATGGCCGAGTGGTAAAAGCCACGGTCTTCTACGCGACCGATTCTGGGTTCAAATCATCGGCGCGCACCTCTGACAAAAGAACTTTGTAATGTGCGCATTTATCACTGCTCCATGGTGATGGAAAATATCGTCATATTTAATTGATTACGATGTTCTCCATCACCGTGCATGCCTCAGAGAAATTCATAATTTCTCGAAAGCATGACGTTCACCAATCCGCACTTGGCCAGCGTGGTGGACTATGGCCTAAATCCCTCTCACTTGTGAGAAGGAGACCTGTGCCCAGCAGTGGGACATAAAAAAGATTGAAAAAAAAAAGAATAGCTCATAATATATTTAAAGATCTAACATCAAGAAACTATATATTATATAACGTTTACTAGAAATATAATGAGGGCAAGAGGTCACTGAGCATGAGCCTCTGGGGAAATTACCGGTAGACAACTAGTGTTGTATGATTTATCGTTACCGAAAACATGTTGCGGTCGGTACGCGATTTAATTTGACCTCACTATCATTTATCTTGTCTGATATGAATAAACCTTTACTATGAATTATGTGATTTTTCTGCTTCTTTTTATGATACTGTTAGTCGAGAAGGTAAATAATAAATTTGCAGAAATTGAATAGACGACAAATAATGTCTATTTTTTTTTCTTTAATCGACATCTAACCGGACTGACTGACGGCTTAATGTGCCCTCCAAACGTCGATCATATATACTAGTGTGAAGGAAAAGGGGAGATCTCCCGCCAGTCAATGTCACTGCCTGGGGACTGCGGTCCGAATGCTAACTTCGGACCATTTGTATATAATGAGAATCTAAGAAATATCGATAGCGTGATTCAGGATACGCTGCTTGCGTCGTCTTGCATGGTCAGCATTTCATTGAGGCGCGCGGTCATGTCGCTGTAGGTATTGCGCCGCTACACTCCTCCTATCACTCCTATCTATCACTACTATCACTCCTATCACTCGGCCTCCAACTATGCGATGATGTCGTAACTCTCGTATACCAGTTGAAGTCTCGGCTGCGTATGCCGAAATGATGCAATGCGTGCGCATGCACGGGAGGGAAACCCAGAAACCGGATCGCCTGATGCCAGATGCCAGGAATCGCCGAACTTGAGCGTTGCAGGATGAAGGAACCAATGCGCCTTGGCGGCTTGCTCGTGGGACCTGGTCATTGCGCTTGTTGCTGCTGGCTTGACTCCATGACTCCTTGTACTTGCTGAAGGATACTTCTAGGATGAAGGTGCTGGTACCTTTGAGATGTGGTCAAGTTCAATCGACAGTGGTCACCAGTGGAGGAAAAGGGGAGATCTCCCGCCAGGCGATGTCACTGTCTGGGACCGCGGTCCGAATGCTAACTTCGGACCATTTGTATATATATTGAGAATCTAAGAAACTTCGATAGCGTGATTCAGGATACGTCTTCTGATTGGCCAGTTCAGTACGACGCGTGTGACGTAGTACTCTTTTGTTTACAATGTTCGCTGCTTGTGTCGTCTTGGTCAGCATTTCATGTGAGGCGCGCGGTGATGTAACTGTAGGTGTCGGCATATACCTATATGCACGACGGAATATAGTGTAGCGGCACACCAGTCTATACTATATCGATGCCTCCAAAGTATGGAAACAAGTATGAAATATTTGTTACTTGTGGTCACCCATCTACGCTACGTAGATCGCTTGCATTCTACGCCATACGCCGGGCCATTTGCGCTTCAAGCTCATAAATTCTATAATTTGGGACTCCAAGCTAAGGACGGAGCAAAACGAAAGGCCTCCAAACAAAGCCCTCAGACGACGCAATTTGGACTAAAAACTGAGGTTTCAAATTAAAACGCCTCAAAATGGCGTTCCATTTATGCGGTGCGATACTTCCCTTCGACATATTTGGGTCAAAACCTCGTGAAAACATGTTGTTTCAATCGACAACTTGTTTTCGCACCAGTTATGAATGAAAACGTCCAAAGTTGAAGCGAAAACTCGACAAGTGTCAACACAATTTCATAACTTGCGAACTACGATTTATTTTCGGTGCGTAAATGTGAATATTGAAGCTGAAAATTTAATATAAACGCTATACAATATTCTGTGCGACCTCGATGAAGGATGAATTTTGAATCGATTGAAAGTATCTTTTGAATATGAATAAAAGTTTTAATATTACATGCCGGTAGAATATCAATATTTCTTTCAATAATGGCATTGCGTCGTAGAAATCCTTCTCACCCCTTGGGCAGCGTAGTGGACTAGTGGAATACTTCCGAGAGGAAACCGATCGAAATAACGATCTTACGAAAAAATAATGTATTTTATTGTAAAAAAACGTGGTGGCAGTGGCTTGACGGTTAGAGCTCATAAATGCCACATTCAATTCTCCGAGATAGTAAAGAAACTCTTAAACTCCCACTTTGTTTTATTTCTTAGTAAAATAATAGATATAGTATTTTTTTACCTATTTAATGTCCCACTGCTGGGCACCGGTCCCGGATGTGCTGTGATAAATAAGCACTTAGCAAAGTTCTTTGTCAGAGGTGCGCACCGGAGGTTTGGACTATGTATTTCGGTGCCGGAGACTGCTGCATTTCTTGACCTGGATTCGCCAACGCTGCTCTTAATACTATAGTGGTTAAGGTGTGAGATAAGTGTATTAGATCACTTACTTATTGATATCCTACACGTAACTCAGCAAACCCAATGTACCTATTGGGTTGTGTGAATTGTCCAACGAAAAAAAAATCCCTGGCAGACACATGATTCGACTCATGACAGAAAGCTATGTTAATTTCTGTCGTCGGGTGAACCCACTGAACTTAACTAACTTTAACATATATATAAATAAAGTAAAGAAAAATAAAACAAAAGAAAATATTATTTTTATTTGCACAAATATTTTTTATTAGGAAAAGGTTTTACAAAAATATTTTGATCACCATATTTACATTTACTTTTTAGGGTGTACAAATTTTATTTTAAAAGTTATATACTTATTATAACTTTAAAAAATTAAAATTTAAAACTAATTATTTAAATAAACACTTAAAAACGCACGCACGCACTAAAATACAGAACACTTAAATAATTCTCCATTATTATCATTTTAGTTAGTTAAATTAAATGAAACCCAATTTTGTGCTTTTTGTATAAATTTATTTTATTTTATTTGAACCGTACGTGGTTCGCCGTCATAACTACAGAACCTTAGAATACTTACAATTACATTATAGAAACCAAGTTCGCGCGCCCAAATTGAAGCATGTTGATTGGTGCCATTAATGGCACCAAACGCCGGGCCTCTCCCTAAGACTTAAGATTGAAATTTATCACAACACTTTTTAAAAACAAAAGAAGTCTAATAAAATAACTTTTCACAGTGTTTTCAGTGTTTTGCAGTATTTTTTATTTAATTTGGTCAAAATAAAAATATTTTGTTTGTCAGATGTGACAGCTGTTGGAATCTATTTAGTGCTTCAATTTTGACAGCGCGCTTGTATGAAGACGCTCATTCTATACGTATTTATTCTAAGTACAGAACTTATTACATATAACTAAAAATTCCATTAAACCAGTGAGTGTAAACCAGGGATAACCTGATTTCGCGGCGAAAATTCAAAAGCATCATGTAACAAATAGAACTCGAGAAATATTTAACCCAAATATTTAAACGTTTCAGCGTTGTATTGTTTCGCCATAATTTTATGTGCTTGTAGCACTTTTTGGAAATGTCCCACAAAAAATTTCGGAGTGAAAATAAAATGATGCATATTCAGAACATCGCTGTAATGTAGTTTTGTTGAGTAATCGAAAATTTAATGTCATTCTTGTCTGTTCACCGTTAAAATTTTTCAAGAATAATAAGAAAGAAAGAAACTTTATTCGCCACTAACTATACACCATAGAACAAATACCTACGTAGAAAAGTACAGTTAAAATACATAGGTACTTATATTAGGTAGATATATTTAAACTTTATTGTTAATGTACATATGGTTAAAATATGCTGCAGTAAGCCGCAAAAAGGCATCTTATATAATGCCACAGTCTTCAAGGGACTGCAGTGCTGATTTCAGTAAGCCCTCTGTGGTAGTCTGAGCAGTTCGTAAAGCGCGCCTAGAGTGTTCATATTTTGTCATCCGATGCATTTTTATCAATATTGATTAAGCAGTTAAGAAGAGGTGCGTACCGCCGGAAGTAATTTCACAATTGCGTATAATTTTCTTCCGCCACGTTATTATTAATATTATGTATCTCTCCTAATTGGTCACGGGTCGAAGATGTTATTTGACCCGGTCATCTGGAAGGCTTGCGTGGGGACATAGGTCCAACACGTAGAGGCCCCTTTGAGACACTTTAATATTGTTATGTGGTAACACGTGGTGGATACCATCCTCGGCCGTATCATATAAAAAGTTATATGACCCAAGGATAGTCCCCGCCAGGTGCACAGGATCTATTGCTACAAAAGGGGTGACTAATATTGGGTCTATGGGGATGAATGAACAGGGGACTGGTATATAGGCTATGGAGAACTATGGGACACCTGCCGTTCAGACTAATAAATAATCTAAAGTAAGGCAGGTGGTGACTCGCCACTCACTGAATGGGCCCCGAAAAATGGCGTAAATGCCTGGGAAGCAACATTGGCGTGAGCAACTAGGGGTGTCGAGAGGAGCGGCACCGATTTCACCATCGCGGGGGGATAAATCCAACCCGGATTCCTCGCTATTACGCCAATTACTTAGATACACTTCCACCCCCAAGCATATAGCTCTAACAGCTCCACTCTGGAAGGCCAATTAAGGCAAGCCAGAGGTGGGGACCTGTTCTTCTGGGTTATCACTCCGCCTGCCGGAGACGAGGAACAGGGGGACTTCCCCGGGAGCAATTGGGTCTGTGGTGTCGTTACTCACCAACAACTCGCCACAAGCCGCCCTGCGGGGTTATTATTATTATTATTATTATTAATGAACTAGATTTAATATAGCTTTAGAAAATATTTAGAATGAAAAATAAAATATATATAATTGTTATTTACTCATACACTTGCATCAGCAGATAATAATGGATTACCTATTAGTTTTTCTCCATCGGCTCTATTCTTCATCTCAGCATTGTCTAAGGGCACCCAGAAAAGACTATAACGGACTAGCTGTGCCCCACGGTTTCACCCGCGTTAGAGAGGATCACTAGCATAAAGTGAAGACCCTTCTGAAGTGCCGCTGTACCGGCTTTTTTGTAGGACTATTTAAGATAAATATTTCCATCATACATTACATATGTGTTACTCAAGCGGTTTTGGCAGCGCACGCCAGAATAGTTCGCAGATGGTAGATTTTTTCCTACTTATTTGACACTTATCGTCATATTTTGGACAATTCAAACAATATATTTATAAATTGTAGCCTATATGTTATTCGGATGTATAAGACATATTATTGTAAAGTTTCATTAAAATCCATCCAGTAGTTTTTACGTGGGTGACGACAAGCAAATTTTAGGCTCATTTACATACTTCGGCAGCTGCGTTCAGTCAGCCATCAGTCCCGGTTGTCATCGAAACATTTTTATACTTTCCAAATGTTTCATTTAAAAATTATATCTGTCTACTACAAACTTGACTAAATTCGAATTCTAACTCAATCACATTCTCAAGGTTAACGCAATCTGTCCCGGTTCTCATCGATACATAGGAGTTTTATACTGTCCAAAAGTTCCATTAAAAATTTCTATCTGTCTACTACAAACTTGGCGAAATTCGAATTCTAACTCACATTCTCAAGGTTAAGCTCGGTTTTTGTGCTCACAATAATTGAGCTCTGGAAGCAAGCTCGACATAAAAATATGAAGTCTGCACAAAAACTCCTTTTCATCTACATTATTTTTGACATCCAAAAACCCAGATAAACTTCGTCCATAACACAATCATAAAAAAGACAACAAACCCCAATTTTTAGGTGCGACAAAACGATTTGTGGAAACAAAGGGTCCAACAGACCGCGATCTCGTAAACACGGCTATAATGGTGACGGCTGTATCTCGCAGCAATGAACACCTCATGAATAAATTTTTCAGAGTTTTTGGAATGATTTCCTTCCAAAGTATGGTAAAGTATTGTTTGACGTCCTGCGTGGCGCAATGGTTACCATGCCGTACTGCCAATTGAAGGATCTCGGGTTCGAATCCCGGCGAAACATAAATTTGAATGATGCGATTAAATTTCTGTTCTCGGTCTGGGTGTTTGTGTTTCTGTCTTTGTGTGTGTCCATGGTACCCACGACACAGGGTTTATCTACCCTAAATAAAGAGTCATGGCACCAGTATGAGTCTGTCTTCTAATATGATAGATCTCTAAAACTATGTCCAGCACGGACATATAAAATATGTCCGTGCTGGGGCGGATTAAGAATACTAACCCCAGCCCCATGTCGGGATACCAGGGTGTCGTAAGAGGCGACTAAACCCGACAACTGCTCGGTGGTAAGGTACCTTCCTGGGGCCTGGCTGGGTGGCGACCACCCTCGGGTCGGAGTCAACCGTTTAATGCCTCTGGCTTGCCTTGGCTTGCCTTGGTGTGCCTCTGGCGTGTTTCGGTTGTGAGCCTGAGATCCAGTTCTCCCTGTCCCACCCTTCCCTATCCCTATATTGCTCCGTTGATGCCTCTTGGGTTTCCGTTGGATTCAAGGCGCCTTTGCCCTGGTAGCCGTGGTGTGTCGGCGCGGGGGCCAGGAAGACCCGGTGAAACGGCTGTCCGCTGGCCGCCCGCTGGTCAGTTGGGGACCCGAACCCAGGCCTCACTGCTAACCTCTGGCCTGGGAGGCTGTCCCGCCAACCAGCGAAAAATCCCGTTGTGCGGTGCCGTGCCGGGGTAAGAGACCGGAGGGGGGCCCGGCATCTGCGCACGGGGGGGACCGGGGGCCCTTTCGTCCCCCGCGCCGGCAACCCACGTCCTGCCATCGGCTTGGCGTTAAGAAGCCTACGCCAGGGCCTGAGGGGCACCAACGGAGCAATTCCCTTCACATTCCCCACTCCTCTTTTTTTTTACAGTTTTTCTTTATGGGCAGAGTCAAAAAAAGTAAAGTGTTTTCAGCGGCCATCCCCCCCACACTTACTGTGGACATGTGCAATATCAGGGGACTACATTCCAACCTGAATGCTGTCCACCAACACCTAGAGACAGCAAAGCCGGCTTTACTTTTCCTAACGGAGACACAAATTGCACCACCTGACGATACATCGTACCTGCACTATCCCGGTTATATTTTAGAACACGCGTTTAGGCGTAGGGCAGGGGTATGTATGTACGTCAGGGAGGATGTCTGTTGTCGCCGTCTAAGCTGCCTTGAAGACAAGGACCTATCGGTGCTTTGGGCACGTGTAGACGCTGGGGCTAGAACCCGAATCTACGCGTGCCTCTATAGGTCCTATAGCGGAGACGCGGAGACGACTCGATTATTTGAGCACGTCCAAAAGACTTCCGACAGAGTGCTGGAACAGTGTCCTTCGGCTGAGCTGGTGATTCTGGGTGACTTCAACGCTCACCACACCGAATGGTTGGGATCCAGAATCACCGACTTTGCTGGCAGGGCCGCTTACAACTTCTCCTTGGCATATGGGTTGACGCAGGTGGTACACACTTTCACCAGAGTACCAGAAATTGAGACCCATACTGCCTCTCTGCTGGACCTTCTGCTGACCACCCATCCATCTGACTACCGGGTTACGGTTGGGGCCCCACTTGGGACTTCTGACCATTGCCTGGTAAGTTCTGCCGTACCATTGCCGCCGCCAGAAGGTTCTCGACCCAATGGGAAGCGTCAAGTCTGGCATTACGGGTCAGCGGACTGGGATGGACTCCGGGAATTCCTGGCCTCCTACCCCTGGAGACAGCTGTGCTTCACCTCGGGTGATCCTAGCACGTGTGCGGAATCGATAGCCGATGTGATACGACAGGGCATGATTGGTTTTATTCCCAACTCTGTAGTATCCATTGGCGGGCGAAACAAGCCCTGGTTTAATGGTTCTTGCGCTAAGGCTTCTAGCCTTAAGCAAGAAGCTTTTAAAACCTGGGCTGATGCGCACACACGCAAGGACCCCGAAACGTCTAAGCTTCGGAAAAAATTCAACGCTGCCTCCCGTTCGGCAAAGAAGCAAACAGCCAAGGCGAAGTTTAGGCACGTCGGCAGAATTGGCCAGCGTCTATCAAGCTACCCTTGCGGGAGTCGAGCTTTTTGGTCGCTTGCCAAGGCTGTCGAAGGTAACTTCTGTCGGTCGTCTCTACCATCTTTACGCAAACCGGACGATACTCTGGCTCACACGGCAAAAGGGAAAGCCGATCTCCTGGGTACCCTGTTTGCCTCAAACTCGACTCTGGACGACGGAGGTGCCACACCGCCGACCATCAAGCAGTGTGAGAGCTCGATGAAGGACGTGCGTTTCACTCAAAAGGCCGTCAGACGAGCTCTGCTAGCCCTCGATGTCAAGAAGTCGAGCGGGCCGGATGATATCCCCGCGATCGTATTAAAGACGTGCGCTCCCGAGTTGGCTCCCGTCTTAACGCGCTTATTCTCGCTTTCCTACACCACTAGTATAGTACCGTCTTCGTGGAAGGTAGCCCTAGTACACCCAATCCCGAAAAAGGGTGACCGCAGTGACCCGTCCAACTACAGGCCCATTGCGATAACCTCCCTGCTCTCTAAGGTGATGGAGCGTGTTATAAATACGCAGCTCCTTAGGTACCTCGAGAAGCACCGGTTGATCAGCGATCGTCAGTATGGCTTTCGCCAGGGCCGGTCGGCCGGTGATCTCTTGGTATACCTCACACACCGCTGGGCTGAAGCCGTCGAGGGCAACGGGGAGGCTCTGGCAGTCAGCCTGGATATCGCAAAGGCCTTTGACCGGGTCTGGCACAGGGCCCTTCTCGCGAAGCTTCCATCTTACGGTCTTCCCCTGAGGCTATGCAACTGGGTGGCAAACTTTCTGTCTGAGCGGCAGATTAAGGTCGTTGTTGACGGATGCTGCTCAGATATGAAACCCATTAATGCCGGTGTTCCCCAAGGCTCAGTACTGTCTCCTACACTATTCATTCTGCATATCAATGACATGCTGCAACAATCACGCAGTATACATTGCTATGCAGATGATAGTACGGTAGACGCACTATACACCTGTCGAGCCAATGCCTCTCGGTCACAAGTGGAGGAAAGTAGAATCAAACTTGTGTCTGAAGTCGAGAACTCTCTGGAGCGGGTCTCGGAATGGGGTCGACTTAACCTTGTCGAGTTTAACCTCACGAAGACACAAGTTTGCGCGTTTACCGCTAAAAAAACCCCATTTGTTATAGCGCCCAAGTTCCAGGGTACCGCGCTCACCGTCGGTGAAAGTGTCGGTATCTTTGGAGTTGACATTACGAGTAAAGTGCAGTACCGGAGTCATTTGGAGCACAAAGCCAAATTGGCGTCCAAAAAGCTTGGTGTCCTCAATAGGGCGAGGCAATACTTCACTGCGGGGCAACTCCTGACGCTGTACAAAGCCCAGGTCAGACCCCATATGGAGTACTGCTCTCATCTCTGGGCAGGAGCACCAAAATACCAGCTACACCCATTTGACTCCGTTGAAAAGCGCGCAGTCCGAATCGTCAACGACCCAAGATTGACTGACAGGCTAGAACCGCTCAGCTTGCGAAGAGACATAGGCTCGCTCTGCGTGTTCTACCGACTTTACTATGGTGAGTGCTCCGAGGAACTTTTCAGACTAATGCCTACATCACCATTCCATGATTATACCACCAGACGAAGGTTAAAGTTCCACAGGCACCATCTGGACTCGTGGCGGTCCTCCACAGTCCGCTTTGCACGCTCCTTTTTACCACGGACGTGTAGGTTATGGGACAACCTTCCAGCTGAGGCATTCCCAGTGGACTATAACATGGGGTTCTTCAAGAAAGCTGTAAAAAAAGCACTCCTCCAAAGCCGGCAATGCTCGGGTGGCTCCCCTGGGGTTGCCCGTGTCCATAGGCGACGGTGATCGCTTAACATCACGCGGCCCGTCTGCCTTTTTGTTCGGTTTACATATAAAAAAAAAAAAAACTATCTTGACGCACTCCACACATCTTGTCAACGCTTCGGTTTGGTCATAAGTGCATCGAAAACGCAAATTCTTAAACAACCTCCCAGAAAGTGCAGCGCTGATAAATCTACACTTTATTTAGACAAGAAACCTCTAGAAGAGATTACACAATTACTAAATATTAATAATATATATTAATAAACTGTTACCCACTCTTGCTATTGTATAGAAATAATAAGTTATTATGTATGTACTCAGTACGTGTCACCATCCAGCTTAACTACACGAAAATGCGGCCCATGCTGAAAACCAGCAGTTATGGTCATCCATGACATAGGCTGAGCATGGACCCATTTCGTCGTCCGATTACATATTTGTTTGTTACTTTATTGTAAGCTTGTTTATTGTTGCGATGACGAAATAAATGTTCTTTTCTTTCTTTTCTTTCTTTCTTTCTTTCAATTCAAGTACTTAGGGAGCGTCATACGACATGACAACACCCTTGCCTCAGAAATACCGTTACGCATTGCAAACGCCGCTGCCAACTTTGGGCGTCTTGCTGATCGTGTCTGGAACTCTCATGATCTGAAGTTACGTACGAAACTAAGCGTTTATAAAGCCTTAATTATACCAGTTCTTCTGTACGGTTCAGAGACATGGTGCCTTTATAAAAGTGACATCAAGAAACTTGACACATTCCATCTTAGGTGACTAAGATCCATCTTAAAGATAAAGTGGCAAGATCGTGTGCCTAATACCGAGGTTCTGCGTCGTTCTGAGATGTACGGCATGGAATCCTTAATAATGCAGCGTCAACTGAGATGGTGTGGTCACATTCTACGTATGGAAGACCACCGTTTACCGAAGGCTATATTCTACTCTGAATTAGCTGAAATAGGGGAAAACAAGGCGGCCCACACCTACGCTATAAAGATGTGCTAAAAAGACACCTAAAAGCTTGCTCTATTGAACCTGCAACTTGGGAGAAGCTTGCCTCCAATAGGTCTTCTTGGCGCTCTACCATAAACCATAACATAAGAGGGTTTGAACAAAAACGGCTTGATACTCTTAGGTGCAAACGCCAAATACGCAAAGAGAGACCCAGGCGCTCCTATAACTATACTTACAACGCTGCGGGAGACCTATATTGTGTACTCTGTAACCGCACTTTTAAGACGAAATTTGGCCTAGCAAGTCATATCAGGGTTCACGCTAGGCACAATTATTAAAAAAAAATGCAGGGGTCGCCGTCATCGAAATCGATGAGGAGGACTATATATATATATGAGTCTGAAGCATTATTTATTTATTTTTAAACTTAGCAATAGCAATTAATTCTTTTGAAATGAATGAAAAACTACTTTTTAATTCTATGTACAATTAATCTATCTAGGTGTTTTTAAATAGGAGATATATATATTTTATTATAAAACGAATCGTAAGTGTAATTAAATATGTTTATTTATTATTTGTAATACTCACGGTGCATTTAATGGGGAGCCGTACTAATTTCGGTTTCTACTAGGAAGGATCTCGTTTAGGCCCAAAATTAGAAGGGCTCTAGAAGGGACTATTTGTCCTGCGAAATACTAATAAGACTTAGAGAAAGTGAATTACACCAGTTTTTAAATTTTCCATTGCTCTTAATTTGTTCGCTTGCATCTCTTGTTAAATGTCTTATAATATTGGAGAACCAGTAAATAAGTGACAGTTGGAGCGTTACTTAACTAAGCGAGCTTTGACAACTTGAACTTTAATAGTACTTACTCGTAGATGGAGAGTTGACCTTGAACTGACGCACGAATTTTTCGTTAGACTAAATCGAACAATGAAAACTTTCACAATTTATTTATTTTATTAAATTCCTGAAATGGTTGAAAAATATCAGTGACTGAAACTAAGCAATTTTATTAGATGAAGTCCTAACTGATATATAGTTATATATCTTATATTAATAATTCAAACTATACACAAAATTAAAAATTCTTCTTTAATTTATTTATTTATTTTTTTATTTATTTCATTTATTCAGTCTACAATTTGTTTACAGTCATTGACCAAACACAAATGTGAAAACTTGTACAATTTGTATTACATAATAATTGGTATGGAATTACTTGAATAATAGCACAGTATATAAGTAGGTATACATATTATTGGCTAGAGCTTAATATGCAATACTGCTGCCAATGGTCATAGACTCTATGTACTGGACTGCTAGTGTCCTGAAACGATTGAGTGAGCATACGAACAGGTCTAAATCAGGGTTGTGAAGAGATATTGCGTTTAGCAATCTTAAAGCCCTCGGGAGCGGCGCCTCCCGGAGTAGCGCAGTGCGCGCGGCCGGCAGGATGAAAACTCTTCGGCGACTTTTGCGAACCGTACTCTGCGTGGGTACAGCGAATGTGACCAGTTTAAGTAATTCTGGATTGTACGTCATTCCTCTAATTAAACGGAAGAAGTAGGTTACTAATGCAAGATTTCTCCTAACTTGCAACATTTGCATCTCCACCATTCCGAGCAAAAACAGAGTGGGATAAAGGTGTGGATAGTAACCATATCCTTTATTATATACATTTCGCACAAACAACTTCTGTACCTTCTCTATTGTAAGATTATGAATTGCCGCGTGAGGATTCCATATTATACAATTTGTTTCCAGTTTACTGCGAACGAACGCATTGTATAATAGTTTTAGTGTGGATGGATTACTAAAAGGGGCAGAGTGGCGAAGAACAAATCCAAGGCTTTGTCGCGCATTTTTTACAATATTGTCTATGTGATCGCGAAAGGTGTGCTGGCTGTCAAATATTGTGCCGAGGTCTTTTATAGATTTCATTCGCTTCAACGGATTGCCTTCTATACAGTAGCTTATGTTGTATAGACTATTTTTTCTGATGTACGTAACTATCACGCACTTCTCAATGTTGAGCTGAAGACCATTGAGCAACCCCCATGCGTAGACTCTGTCAATGTCCTCTTGGAGGCGCTTACCATCTTCGACGGACTTAATGGATCGTGCCAGTTTCACGTCATCTGCAAACATTAGGCAGGTGCAGTGTTTAATTTCCCGAGGGAGATCATTTATCAGTATCAGGAATAAGAGAGGGCCTAAACAGCTGCCCTGACCTATTCCCGAAGTGACGTGATAGTAATTGGATCTATAGTTGTTGAATTGTACATACTGTTTTCGACCACTTAAGTAGGATGCAAAAAATTTCATTAAATTAGTCGAAAATAAAGCTCCGAGCTTCCGTAGCAGTATGTCGCAGTCGACTTTATCAAAGGCCTTTTTGTAATCGAAATATGCCACATCAACTTGGTTTTTGGCATATAATTCGTTAGTGATTAGGGTAGTTATATTTAGAAGGTTCGAAGTTGTTGAACGACCTGGTAGAAACCCGTGTTGTTCTTCGCAAAACCAATTCCGTAATTGTTTATATATGTGTGTGTATAGAATTGATTCAAACACTTTAGCGAATGTACAGAGTATTGCTATCGGGCGGTAGTTATGTACATCTCCTTTTGGTCCATTTTTATGGATTGGTGTAACTTTTGAAACCTTCCAGCATTTGGGATAATTGCCTTGCTTCAGCGATAAGTTAAAAATAAAGCAAAGAGGCTTTACTAATACTTCGCGGCAGTCCCGAGCGATAATCTGGGGGATCCCATCTGGTCCCTGGGTCATTTTTGGTTTCAATTTTATGAGTGCAGAACGTACATCTGACTCACTTACTGATTCGACCCTAACATTAACTTGATGACATATTCTAGACTCACTCGCGGCCTCATTTAGCGCAGATTGGTAGTCCAGTAGGGGAATACTTTTCAAAAATACATTTTTGAAGAACAACGCAAAAGATTCAGTTACTTTCTGCATGTCTTCGTTTTTAAAAGTGACAGGGCTATTAGATCGTCTACTGATACGTACATTACGCCAAAACGTAAACGGATTTTGCTTTATTCTATATTCTAATGTCTTATGGTATTTATTCATATTAATATTTATAAGGTTCTTTGATAATTTTCTATAAAAGATAAAAAATGACTGAAATAATTTGTTATTAGTTAATTTATATAATAAATGATACATATTTTTGAATTGTATTAAAGTGACGATATTTCGATCAAACCACTCTGGATACGGCCAGTTGTATGGCTGTGGTTTCCTGAGCGGGGCTAGTTCATCTAAAATTTTGTTTAAGATTGTGTACATCTGTGCTGTTGCTACGTCACAGTTTGTTGCCGCGTATAGTGGACTCCAATCGATAGACGCTATACGTTTGTATAATAAACTATAGTCACATTTATAAAAATTCCGTTTGGTCTCCGTGCAGTTAAAGTCATTGAAAAGTGTATTTTGCTCATCAATCTGAATAGAACGATTTAATGGGATAGTTAATTTCAAAGGTGGGTGATGGAGTTCTTTATCGACTAGGCACCAATTCGATTCTATAACGGCTGTGTCACTCATATCAGAACTAATGAGAACTAGGTCCAATAAACGGTCAAGGCCATTGGCCACAGCATTGCATTGCGTAAGTCTACATGCAGACATAAATCTATTAAAATCTTCCCGTACGGATTTGGACGTGGAGTACAAGTTGAAATCACCTATGACAATAATTGGTAAAGTTAAACTGTTGATTAAATTTTCAATGCAGTCAAATATTGAGTGATATCTCGATTCTTCTATTTTTGGCGGTAGGTAAACTACGCAGCAAACGAAACGGAGTCTACCTTTCGCAATCAGTCCCACGATCAATTCATCGTCTTGCGTGCATTCGCAGTCGAGGAGTCTGACTGTCAGTGGCTTGCGTACGGCGAGTAGCACCCCGCCACCGCGGCCTCCAGGCCTGTCGCGCCGCAGCACGGTGTAGTCCGCAGGAAAAAGTTCGCCGTCGTGAACGCCGCTGTCCAGTCTAGTTTCAGTCAGTGCCAGTATGTGGCCACAAAAATCGTTTAAGGTGTTGAGAATAGAATATGTTTTACTTTTTAAGCCTCTCACGTTTTGGTAGAACATATCTATCTTGTAGGTTTTATTGTTAGTTTGCGATCTTTGTGGGGCGAAATGTACGTTTCCGCGAAGTAAACCATGCTTGTAGTGCGGTTCCTGTTGGCCAGTTACTAGGAGATATCAAAAATTCATAGTGTTCCGCAGGAGCTCCTATAATAAAACAATTATGGTTGTCATGACTGTTCAATTTCTGTACCGTAAATTGTACTCCTGGTTTCTTTTTCGTAAGATAAGAAGTAATGTGTTCCTCTTTCATGTCAGTGTGGAAGTTCCATGCATGAATATGTTTTGTTTGTTCCGCTATCAGCAGATTATCGTCTACATTCCCTGTTGCCTTGATGATTTCACGGCGACTCTTAGTATGACTGTTACGGTGCATAGATAGAACTTGCGTCCAACCATTGTTGTTTATCGCATCGGGGGTCGCTAACTCGCATGCGATCTCGCCCGCTGGCGGGGGCGCTATAGTATTAGATAAGGCCGCTCCGGTATTCGCTTGTCCGGTTTCGCTTGCGGACGAATCACTTTGTTCGATGGTACGGGCTGCACGAGTCGGCTGCGTCGGAGCACGTTCAGTGTTTGCCCTCATTCGTTGGCGGCGCGTTTTCGTTCCTGGCTCGGGGTCCGTCATTGGTTGAGTAGCGTGTGACATCGCAGTTATGGATGCTTCGGTTTGTTTATCGGTTCTTGAAGTACCCTCAACAGACGGTGGTTGTAATGGTTGTTTTGGTTTGCATTGTTCCGATTGTAGAACAATTTTAGCTTCTAGTGACCTAACCATATCAATTAACGAATTGATTTTCAATTCTAGGGGAAGCACTAGGCTTTGTACCACTTTGATCACTTCACTAGGCATTACTTTTGCCATTATATTAACTCAGGGTTTTATTTTCACAAGAGGTGCGATTTAATACGTCTTATCGGTAAGAGCGCGCGCGTATTGTGTAATGGTAAAAATAATTTGTAAAGTGTCCGAGTAATACAGATTTCAAAGCCTCGTTAGATAGTTGCCACCTTTCTTAAAGCATCAAAGTTACTGACTCACCCGTCAGTGGAGAGGGCATTGCGCCTCGTTTGGATACATTATTTTTGTGCCAAATCTAGTGCGGGGGAAGAACGCACATATTTTAATTTTGTCACACATTCACAAATATTCTTTCATCGCTACAGACGCATACATTTCTAAATATGTCAATTTTAACGTCATTTTCTATGCACCGACACTGAAACCAATACACATACTAATTGTATATAACAAGAAGGCACATTGTGCATGCACGTTGGGACGAGGGGTTCGAACGTAAAGGCCACTCCTCTGACGGGTGTCATACCTGTCAGTACTATGATGCTCTGGTGTCATACCTGTCAGTACTGTGATGCTCCAAGCCACCTTTATATCTTACTCAAAAAGGAGATACTTATAAAGATAAAAAGGTAGGACAATACGATTTGTAGAAACAAAGGGTCACACAAACCGCGCGATCACGTAAACACGTAAATAAAACGAGGGTCTCTCGCGGCGATCAACACCTCATGAATAAATTTGCCAGAGTTTTCCGAATGATATCGCTCGTTTTGAGATATATATTTATTTCAAAGATAATTTATTATTTAAACGTATTATTCAAGTGATCTCGCCTGAAAACAAACTTACTATGTTTCGTTTCACACTCATAACCCCACAGAAGATATACCCTGTGTCGTGAGTACCATGGACACACAGAGACAGAAACACAAATACTCAGACCGAGAACAGAAATTTTAACTCAATATTTAAATTTTTGCTTCATCGGGAATCGAACCCGGGACCGAGACCGTTCGATTGGCAGTCCAGCATAGTAATCATTGCATTGCATGGTAATTATGTGTTCTCAGAAACTTTTTATCGGCAGATAAGAGTCGTTAAACCTTGTCGGAGGTCTTATGCGCCATTTGAAATCCTACAGCGGGTCACTAACCTGTATTTCTGCCAACCCGCATTGGAGCAGCGTGGTAGAATAAGTTTATATTGTTCCCAATATTGAAGAAAGGCCTTGCATTGGGATGCAAAAAAGGGTTGCAGCCTCGTATAAAATAAATCTGTAAAGGAGATATTTAAACAACTTACTGCCAAAAAGCCTAACGGCAAATCAACTATATAAGAATGTATACATCTTCAAGGAGTCAGAGATACAAAATAACGGTAAGCTAATAGTTAATATAACAGCTTATAAAGCATGCGACATACCGTTGGACTTTGAAGTCACGTCAATGAGGACATCAATGATTATGCCCTCATGCATCAACAAAAAGCTATCTTTATAGATATTTCTTTATTACAAAAAGGGTGCCCTAAAGCGATTTGTAGAAACAAAAGTGACACAAACAGAACGATAACATAAACACGACAATAAAGAG
Source organism: Pyrgus malvae (assembly GCA_911387765.1). Taxonomy (NCBI): domain Eukaryota; kingdom Metazoa; phylum Arthropoda; class Insecta; order Lepidoptera; family Hesperiidae; genus Pyrgus; species Pyrgus malvae. The sequence goes on from OU426969.1 coordinate 12,886,443, forward strand.
AGGGTATCTCGCGGCGATAAACACCTCATGAATAAATTTGCAAGAGTTTTCGGAATAATATTGCTTGTAATGTGATTTTAAAACAAATTGTTACAATAAAAAAACCAGCCAAGTGCGAGTCGGACTCACGCACGAAGGGTTCCGTACCATTATCTATAAAATCACGTTTATTGTATGGGAGCCCCCTTAAATATTTATTTTATTCTATTTTTAGTTTTAGTATTTGAATAACAATATCGGCAACAGAAATACATCATTGCCTTTGATTATCCATAGAAATCATTGCATTAAGATTGAATGAAAGGTAAATTGTGGTTTACGATTTATGACGTATTAAAAAAAAACTACTTACTAGATCTCGTTCAAACCAATTTTCGGTGGAAGTTCGCATCGTTATGTACATCATATTTTTTTTTAGTTTTATCATTCTCTTATTTTAGAAGTTACAGGGGGGTTAATGGGAGGGGAGAAGGGAGCGGAGAGGTTAACACACATTTTACCACTTTGGAAGCGTCTCTCGCGCAAACTATTCAGTTTAGAAAAAATGATAATAGAAACCTCAATATCATTTTTGAAGACCTATCCATAGATACCCCACACGTATGGGTTTGATGAAAAAAAATTTTTGAGTTTCAGTTCTAAGTAACCCTCAAAATTTCTTGCTTTTTTCTGTTTTTGTGTGAAAATCTTAACGTGGTTCACAGAATACACCTACGTACCGAGTTTCAACAGTATATTTCGTATAGTTTCGAGAAAAAGTGGCTGTGACATACGTACAGACAGACAGAGAGACAGACGTCACGAATCCATAAAGGTTCCGTTTTTTACCATTTGGCTACGGAACCCTAAAAATAACGCTACATGATCTTAGACCTACATTAGGATTCCCTATGTCGTGGGTACCATGGAGATACACGTAGACAGAAAAAAAGAAAAACGAACACCTAGACCGAGAACAGATTTAAACTCATCATTGAAATCGCTCGTAATGCTGAGCCTAAACTAGTGGTCGGGTTTTGTAGGGCTCAGCCTAAATTGTATTTGATCAGAATTCGACTTTCAAAGCAGGTTTGTAGTTATTTTTATATTATGTATGCAGCAACATTAAACCAATTTATCCTTTTTAAATTGTCTAATAATAAACTCTAAACCCTAACAATTAATATTTTAAACCAATTATAATTATTATCGTCACAAGTTCCAAGCGGCGTCGCATCTTACGGCGTGCGTGAGCAAAACAGGTGTAGTCACAGATTGAAAACAAAATAATTTACTCTGAAAAGTTCCCAAAATCGACACAACTGTCAAGGTCTGCTCTCACGTCCCTCGGTCCCTCGACGCGACGACGCTTGGAAAAAGAAAATATTTGAACTGTGACGATAATAATTACAACAGGTTTAAATTATTATTTGTTAGTTTATAAAGTTTATATTTTGGGTTTTTATAAATTTTAAATTACTTTTATTTTGTCCTCTTTAAAGTAGGGATAAATATCAGGAGTATTAATAGTGATTAGTCAATTGAGTTCGTAACATAGTTAGGTAAAATATCTTTCGAGATTTTAGGCATCATTTCGTTAGTTAATAATCCTCATTCGATTTCAATATAGTGTGCATTGTTCTAAAATTCAAGACCTTTCGTTTGATATCCATATTGAGGGAGTTGGAGAATGGATGCCGCCATTTTGTGGCGGCGGCCATTTTGAACTGATTTTCATCAAACATTGCTAAGAACCCCATCTAACATCTAACACCCCGTCGTTTTTGTGTCGGGGGATAAAAAGGTTAAAAAGGTAAGATGGAAACAATTTGTGCAAACAAAACACGGCAATAAAACGAAAGTCTTATCTCTCTGCTATCAACAGCTCATGAATAAATTTTCAAGAGTTTTCCAAATGACATCGCTCTTAGTACCTGTTTATCTTATATTAATACAATGTTTTAAAATTTCTTTAATAAAAAGGTTTTGTAGCTAAAAAAAACGGCAAATTGTTTGTAAAGTAGGATGAAAGTAGGTTTACGATCGAGATGTTTACGTGATAACGTCCGCACGAGAAAATCTCCATTCGTTTGTATGCCGCTAGAGTGAGAGAGACGGAAGATCGGTCCACTCACTCGAACGCTATGCCAGCCTCCGCTCGTGAGGATTCCGCGTGACGTTTCACGGAATGACTGGCAGCGCTCGAGATGAGACGGGAGATCGGTCCGTCTCTCTATCGTTATACCTGCGATCGCGCTCGTGAGGTTTTGGTGTGACACAAGTTTCTGAACATGTCACCCGACTAAAACGATTTTAAAGACGTTATCACGTCAAAAGTTGCAACAAATTATGAGAAGAGATAAAGGGCCAAACAAACCACAAACTCACGTTAAAAAGCGATAAGCGTGTTTTTTTAAGGCGATCAACGCCTCAAGAATAAAATTGTGAGATTCTTACGATGTTATTCTATAAACCTGCTTGAGTCAAATAAACAAAGGTTTTTGAGGAGGGCTAGTTTCAAACGATTAAGAGGAAACGCTAGCGTCGTTTTTCCATACAAATATATTCTCCTATTTCCTCCCTGGATAAGGCTTCTAGAGGAATGATTTTTGTGACTATCTAATTCTGCTAAAGCTATGCCCCTATGTTTTGTTTTTTTTAATCAACTAATTAGATCAAAAAATTTGACTCATCAAAAATCGTAGAAAATGCCTCTTTCATACAGCCCTAATCCAACAACTGCAAAACAAATTTGAAAGGTTTTTACGACCAAATAAAACATAGGGACTTTTTCTATTTCTTGATATTTGTGAAAAAATTTTAATAAACTCAATTTTGAAGGAGGGAAGAGGAGAATACGAAACCTCGATTTAGTAAGAAAGTTTGTAGGTATAATCGGTCTGAGCTGCATTTGTCCCTATCGCACGCGGTGGATAGCGCAGGGCGCAGCGCGATAGCAATAGTTAGGTATTCCAAAATACCTAATTTTCAAATTCGGCTGAATCCGCGTTTCCTCTTAATATGTTAAAGTGAATATATATTACTTTATTTAACATTTGATATATAAAGCAAACTACACAGACTTACTACTTTTGGAAAGATCTTTAAAAGAGCGAGTATATTTATAGAGTATCTATTCAACAATTTCTACAACATTACATTCATACAGGTCGAACAGATAATCTCTTTTTTGATAACGGTTAAAAAAGGTAGCGACAATACGAGTTGCACAAACAAAACAGGGCAATAAAACGAGGGAAGTATCTCGCGGCGATCAACACCTCATGAATAAATTTGCAAGAGTTTTCCGAATGATATCGCTCGTAATGTGGCCCTGAGCTAGTGGTCGGGTTTTGTAGGGCTCAGCCTAAATTGTATTCAGTACGAATTCGGCTTTCAAAGCAGGTAATACTCAACTACTACGATTTTCTAAATTGAATAAAAACCAAATGTAAGGTGTATTGATATAATAGCCTTCGGTACTCTAGGTGAAAATGAAAATATGAACTAAAAAGTAAAAAATCAGAAGAAAGTGTATTTTACTGTAAAAAAGTGTGGGGTGCATAGTGTCAATAGTATCTCAAAAAGCACCCCATGTTTTTTTTAAAGTAAAATAAATTTTCTTCTTATTTTTTACTTTACATTATTGGGGAGGCCTGGAGCTTACTCCACCACGCTGCTCCAATGCGGGTTGATGGAAATGCGGGGTAGTGGCCCGTAGTCGGATGTTTTCAACCCGCCCGTCGAAAACAACCGGGACCGACGGCTTAACGTGCCCTCCAAAGCACGGAAACGCGCATGATGTTTTTTTTCCACTAGCGGTCACCCATCTCACACCCGTCCGCGCCCGTTTGACTCAGCTGCATAGACCGCTTGCGTTCTACGCTAGCCGCCGAGCCATGCGCGCTTCAACTTACTTTGGCATTACATGGCCCTAAAATATGCAACGTACCTCAAGTAATAAAAGATACTGTAATGGTTTAAGGATCGTATTCCAGATTTTATTCAGTTTTGTTGCCGCTCCTATAAATATGTTCTATACATATAAATTTTAGAAAGCACAACAAAATTAAACGTTATTTAAAAGCATGAAATTAACGGTATTTAAATTTCATTATATTAAATACCCAAACTTAATAAACGAGGTACTAAATTCACAGTAAGTATTCATTAGTCTCAAATTCAGACCTAAACAGAATATTTATAACCAGAAAATAGACGGTAATTTATTCTACTTCAAACGTACTCTGAAAACGAAAACATCCCCGAAAATTATTTGTAACATAATTTTATGGTTGTAATAAATAATGAATCCGTGCTCATTTAAAATAAGCCACCGAATGCGGAAGATATAAAAACAACTATTAGTTTACAACTACTAGCCTTCCGCCAGCGGCTTCGCCCGCGTGGACCCGTTTAATGGCCCCCCGTAGGATAAAAAATAGCATATTATGTGCTATTCCAGGCTTCATTGCTATATTAAAATCATAGGCGTTTAGCCAGTTGCTTGCAGTTGTAAAAAGTAGCCTATGTTATTCTAATGGTGAAAGAATTTTTGAAATCGGAACAGTAGTTTTTGAATTTATTCATTACAAACATACAAAAATACAAAGATATGTATAAAATTAATAACAATGTATTACAATTGTATTTATAAACTCTCTACCAACCCGTATTGGCTAAATATTTTTAAATTTTAACCCTTTTCATTTACCTTTGCCGGGCACAGGTTTCCTCTCGGCATTGAGTCTACCACGCTACTCCGATGCGGGTTTCAATGGAGTAGCGTGATGGAGCTTCATGCCTCCCCAATAATGGGAATGAGAGATTGTGGGACGAAAAAAGGGTTGCAGCTAGTATGTATGGACATATGTATGTGAATGTATGAGTGAGTTTATTATATATTACTTTTAATTATTATAACAACAAAGTTACAGAAACACTACAACGTACTGTAAGCAACTATCACCAACTTGCTTACACCGACACATTGCAGTTACAGAAACTCATAGCGTTGTTGCAGCTTGCTACGCGGCTACGAGACTACGCGACTACGCCGTAGACGTAAACTTAAGTTTAACAAAGAAGCGAGGGTTTCAGTTGTAGGGATATTTACTTTGCGAGGGTTTCAGTTGTAGGGATATTTACTTTATTTTGTATGATGAAGTTGATATCAGTGAAAGGGATTTTGTGAGAATTGTTTGAGTGATACTTTAAAACTGAACTAAATGTTTAAATATTGTTATCTGCTGTTGGATTTAGTTTTTAAGTTTTCTCGTACAAAGTGTCAGAGCTATCCAACCTGTTCCAATAATTATCCAAGCAACTTATTAAATCAACATACTAAATAAAATACCGCTAAAGGTTGAGCCATCACACCACAAGATACTCTAACGCTACACGAACCAGGAAATATCATGTTCAATTACTTTGTTCACAGGAACATGGTATACAGATACGCAAGCATCTTTATCAACGGCTGAGTAGAGGATAAACTTTATACTGTTGAGATATCGTAGTAAATGTAATTTATTTATTTGTATATGTATAGTTCAGAGTCTCATATATAATAATTGAGTGTCAAAGGGTCGGGGTGAGATTTCCAGTAAGGCAGAAATTTGAATGATGTTTTTAAGCACTGTTCTCGGTCTTAGTGTTCATATTCTACTCTTTATGTACTTCCACGTCCATTACGACACAGAAAATCCATGTGAGGAGCTAACTATGAGTGTGAAGGGTAGTGCAAGCCATTGCAAGAAATTTTCCTTCTTTAGTGATTATATATTTATGACAGTCACAGCAGGGTGTGAAATGAAGACTAATAGTTTCTTAAAGTTAAATTATTTTAATTATTTAAATCTATATTACAATATAATAACATATCTTAACAGAGACCGAAAACCTGCTTCTTATTTTCCCCTGCGCCGTAGATTTTTCTTTGTATCGATGAAAACCTTCAAAAGATATAATATAAGGGGTTTAGTGCAGGAAAATCTTATATAAGAGGGTTATATAAGATTTTCCTGCACTAAAACCCCTTTTGGTAGCCTACTTCAGCGCTCGGGGAGAACTCTGGGTTCTCCAGAGGAACGCACCGATGTCCTCCACGCACAAAGCCATCATCCGGAAAGCGCTGGTGCTCTCTTACTTCCAGTGCTTGTTGACTTCATGCGGCCACGCGCACACCGCCGTTTTTCTTATATAATATTTTGAATATACAAAGTTAAGAAACGGCGATGTCTTCATTTATGACTAGTGACCGCCGGCGACTTCATCCGCGTGGACTTTGGTACTAGTCATAATATGATGTTATATAGCCTATAGGTTTCCTCAATAAATGGACTATTCATAAACATAATTTTTCAAATCGAACCAGTAGTTCTTGAGATTAGCGCGTTCAAACAAACAAACGAACTTTTCAGCTTTATAATATATAAGTATAGATTTATTTTCCACTCCAATTGATATAGAAATATAGCTACACGTAATAAACCCAAAGGTTCCAAAAGTACGCGTCAGAATTCAATACAAGTAAACACAATCTTCCATAATTGTAAAAATGACATTCTTCTTCTTATTCTTTTCGGCCTCTTATAGTCCACTGCTGGACGTAGGCCTCCCATAACGTTCGCCACTCCTCCCGGTCCTGCACCTTCTGAATCCAGCGGCTTCCCGCTGTGTTCTTTAGGTCATCAGTCCACCTGGTTGGAAGGCGGCCTGTACTTCTTTTGCGGAGATGTGGTCGCCATTCGAGAACCTTTCTTCCCCATCGGTTGTCGGTTCTTCTAACTATATGGCCTGCCCATTACCACTTCAGCGTGTAAATTTTGAGAGCTATGTCGGTAACTTTCGTTCGTCTACGGATTTCATCGTTACGAATTCTATCGCGTAGAGAAACACCAAGCATAGCTCTCTCCATCGCGCGCTGAGCGACCTTGAGCCTATGGAAAAGGCCAACTGTAAAAAAACCACATCTCAGTGCCGTAAAAATGATATTAACTTTTACTAAGAGGTAACAAGTACATACCAGTAATATCTACAATCTTAAACCCTATACTTAATGTATAATATTCAACAAGCAAGCTTTTAACCACTAAGCACTTAATAATCCCTCAACGTAATATTAAATATCAAAGCGACCGACTACCCTCATATCATAGCATATAGTTGTTTCCCTGTATAAAATGACATAATTACAGAACAGATGCAGGGAGGGATTTTCCGCTTAACATCCCCCGATCAAACAACCCCTCAGAACTATTTTAAGCTCTGCATAGTTCCGTGGGGATAGCGAAGCGAAGATCCGAGTACAATCAATAAGCTTGAGGATTAATTTAATTGCGGTATTGATTTCAAATTTGCAACATGCAAATATAGTACTTAAATACATTATAATGATATCTTTAAAATAATCTAAAGTTGGCTGTGCCTTCATTAAGTAGCTGCAATGTGTAGGTGGTAGAATTATTATGGTTCGCCCGGGGAAGTACCACCGCTGCACCCACTTCTGCCGTGTAGCATTTCTATTGTGTTTCGGTGGAAAGGTGCAGTTGCCGGCCACCCTCCGTGAGGTGACCACCAGCCTCCGGAGTAGCAACGCAACTGCATACGACCTCAGGTTGTACGTAGATGTCCATGGGCTGCAGCGACCACTTAACACCACGTGGCCTGCATTTTTTTTCAACCTTTTTTATGTCCCACTGCTGGGCACAGGTCTCCTTCTCACAAGTGAGAGGGATTTAGGCCATAGTCCACCACGCTGGCCAAGTGCGGATTGGTGGACGTCATGCTTTCGAGAAATTATGAATTTCTCTCAGGCATGCACGGCGATGAAGAACATCGTAATCAATTAAATATCACGATATTTTCCATTACCGTGGAGCAGCGATAAATGCGCACATTACAAATTTCTTTGTCAGAGGTGCGCGCCGAGGATTTGAACCCGGGATCGGTCGCGTAGAGCGGTAGATCGCGGCTTTTACCACTCGGCCATCGCTGCTGCGTGGCCTGCATGCTCGTCTCCTACTGCATTAAAATAAAAAAATATCCATTTCGTGGCCCACTGCTGGGCTTGGGACACACTTAGAGCTTACTCCACCACGCTCCTCCAATGCGGGTTAGTGGTGACAGCTTTTAGTGGTGTAACAACAGCAATGACCAACGGCTTAATATACCCCCTAAAGATCGGAAACGCGCATGAAGTTTCTGCCACTAGCGGTAATCCATATTTGCATACCTCATGAAGGTAAATATGGCGAACCAAAGTATAAAAACAGCCATATTTGTGCAAATAAAACTCTTTGTCTTTGTCTTTGTCCATCTCACACCCAACTGCGCCAGTTTGGGTAAGCTGGATTGTTTTCTTGCGTTGAGTAATGCACGCTTCGATGTCATATCTACCAGTCCGGTGTTGTCCAGCGTGGTAGTCTGTTACCAAAATCACTCTCAGTTCTAAGACGCAACCTGTGCCCAGCAGTGAAACATTACAATGGTTGAAATTTATAAAAAAACCGGCCAAGTGCGAATCGGACTCACGCACGAAGGGTTCCGTACCATTATCTATAAAAAATCATGTTTATTGTATGGGAGTCCCCTTAAATATTTATTTTATTCTATTTTTAGTATTAGTGTAACAATAGCGGCAACAGAAATACATCATTGCCTTTGATTATCCATAGACATCATTGCATTAAGATTAAATTAAAGGTAAATTGTGGTTTACGATTTATGACGTATTAAAAAAAACTTTCTAGATCTCGTTCAAACCAATTTTCGGTGTAAGTTTGCATCGTAATGTACATCATATATATATTTATTTTTTAGTTTTATCATTCTCTTATTTTAGAAGTTACAGGGGGGTGGACACACATTTTACCACTTTGGAAGTGTCTCTCGCGCAAACTGTTCAGTTTAGAAAAAAATTATATCAGAAACCTCAATATCATTTTTTTGATGAAAAAAAAATTTTTTTGAGTTTCAGTTCCAAGTATGGGGAAACCCTCAAAATTTATTGATTTTTTCTATTTTTGTGTGAAAATCTTAATGTGGTTCATAGAATACATCTTCGTACCAAGTTTCAACAGTTTAGTTCTTATAGTTTCGGAAAAAAGTGGCTGTGACATACGGATGGACAGACAGACAGACATCACGAATCCATAACTGCGTCAGAATATTAGCGCTATGTATGTGAAACTTCTGGTATGTTCATCTAGTTTCTAAAATAATGATGAATACGGAACAATTTTGCTTATAGAGTCCCAAAAATTTTGTGCGAAAAGGTTTGATAAACTTCTCCGAATAATTGAAAAGTTCGGACATAACTGAGAGATTTTCGAATGCGAATGAATTCTGTTTGTTGAGGAAAAAATAAAACTCTTTAGTAGTATATTTGCCAATTTTAATACGACTTAAACTTGGAAGTTACAGATTTACCAAAAGTTTTAAGGATCTTATGAATTATGTAAACACTTTAAAAGCATAGTAGACCCATAAGAATAAAGAATATGGTAGACCTATTTTTTTCAATGGAGTTGAAGACAAGAACGATAAACACGATGGTATAAAAATTCGATTTCTACCTGTAAATTTAAAAAAGATTTAAACAGTATTTAATAGATTTGTGAGCATAATAAATGAAGTATGAATTTTTAAGTTCAACGGTTTTGTTGAAAGTAAAGAACATTACATTGCAGGGTTTGTGGATTCCATAATTCCTGTTGGTTCTACTATGAAACACCATACTCCCCCAAACTTACCGGATTCAAGATATAGGAATTACAATTTCAGTCAAATAAAAATACTAAACTAAATACTTTTGACGATCCGTGTGGTGTAATGGTTACCATGCCGAACTGCCAATCGAAGGCTTCGATTCCCCGCGAAACAGAATTTTGAATGATTAGTTTAAATTTCTGTTCTCAGTCTGGGTGTTTGTTTTTCTATCTTTGTGTGTGTCAATGGTACCCACGACACAGGGTTTATCTACCCTGTCGTGGGGCTACGAGAGTGAAACGTTTATTTATGTTTATGTTTATTAAATAAGTACTTAAATAACTCAAAAATAATGATAAATTAAATATATACCTAAAGCTAATTATAAAAAGAAAGTAAAAAACAAAATTTTGTTTTAAAAATTAAATTAAATTGTCTTAAAATTTTGCTCATTATAAAAAATGTACAAAAATATTCGTTACATTATTCTAAAAGAACCTCTAAATTATCTATTTTTACCAAGTGATTTTTTCTAGGTCGACTGAATGTACTAGAAACCTAAAAATGGTACATGTTATTCATTACTTAATACGAAACAAAATAACAGAAACATTCCTCATAAATTCACACGAAAAACACGATTCCAAAACCAAACAATGAGCTATTGAAACTGATAATGAAGCGATTCTTAATTGCGAGCAAACTATTGAAATTATGAATCCTGGTATTAAAATCTATGAATGCTATTGACCCTTTGTTCGGAGTTGCAGGTAGTCCCTTTGTTGCTTCTCCTTTGTCTACTACAACAAAACAGGATGCATTATTGAAATTTTATGACGACAGTAGCTGTAATGTATCTTTTTTAATGATTAATGATTAATGCGGGAAGGAAATTTTGAAAAAAGAAAATTGTGTTGATAAGGTTTTTATATTTCTTTACAATAGTACAATATTATCTCAAAGAATATATTAGGAAAAGAAGTACCAAAATAAGTACACAACTTAATAGACTGTTGTTAAACTATCAGTAGAAAAGAAAAATTGTCACAATATGACCTAAATCCCTACTCCCTACTAATAATATTATAAATTCGAAAGTAACTCTGTCTGTTTATCTGTCTGTCTTCTACAATTTTCCGTTTAAACAACTGAACCAATTTTAATGAAATTTGGAAGATAGATAGAGTGGACCTTAGGAAAGGACATACCTAGATGGTGTTTATTCTACGGGAACCTATAAAACGGGTCCATACGGGCGGAGCCGCTGGCGGAAGGCTAATAATATATAATAACATACCACAAGAAATGAAAGGCCCCAGCTAAAAGATTATTTTACTAAAAACTATATTCATGGCTCTGCAGTGAATGTTTTTATTCAATAAAGCATTTATTTAATAATAAATGACATTGATATAATGAGAATGTGAAATGTAACTATGTGACATATTAATTTAATTTATTTATAAATTTCTTTTTTAATAATTATAACAATCTTGAAAATGAAATCACATGACAAAATATATAAAATATAAACTTTAATTTAAAGCATACCATTTGATAGTGGTTAAGATTATATATTGTACTCAATCTTAATGCAAATAAATGTCATGATTATGATTACGTTTTTTAAATTGGCAAAAATATTAAGTAAATGTTTTTAACTTTTTTATTTTAATTGGGCACTGCGCTGAGCACAAGTCTTCTCTTGGAAGTGGGAGGGATTTACGCCATAGTGCACCACAATGTCCTAGCGTGGGTTGGTGGACTGGTGGACGCGCGCGTGAAGTACGCGTTATTTACACTAATACTCGAAATATATAGAGGAAAGATTTGATTGTTTGTTTGTATAGAATAGGCTCCGAAACTACTTGACCGATTTAAAAAAATCTCTTATCATTGGAAGGCGACATTATTCCTGACGAACATATACTACTTTATACCCCGGAAAATGCTTTATTTCTACGGGAAAACGGGTAATAGGGTCCACGCGGTTGAAGCAACAAAATTAACGCCTATTATTTTAATATACTTACAACATATCGTCTTACGTCGTATTTCAAATGGATGGAATAAAGTTAGAGATATAGCACATAGGCTATTTTAATCCTACGGGGATCCATTAAACGGGTCCACGCGGGCGAAGGCGCTGGCGGAAAACGAGTTTCTCATTAGATGTGAAATTTTTCCGGGTAAACGTAGCCTATATCACTCTCTAGCCCTCCAACTATCTCCATATAAAACAGAGATCAATACGTAGAACCGTTGCGACGTGAGAGCAGGACAAACATACAAGCAAACAATCCAACAAACTTATTTTCACATGTGTATATTATAAAGTATGGATTGTAAATTACTTTCATGTATTGAAATAACTAGCATAAATCCAAAACATTTACCTGCACCCGTATTTAAAAACAGTACTACTATGAGGTCTCATAGTGCTCGCCAACGCATAGGGTCATCTAAACGAATTCATAGACTATACTTGAGTGAAGCCTGCTCCTGCTACTATGGGTTTGTCAAAAATGACATCAATCGATGGCTTGACATAACGAACGCACGACAAATAGCACTCTTTGCATAGCGTTGCCTGCTTACTTAAGCAAGTATGTTTCTCAAATACGGCTGTTAGTCCTGTAACATCTGACATTTTCTTTGTGCTTTGATATAAGCGGTTGGTCTTACAAATTCCGTGATCCATAAAAATACGTAGATCTCTGGCAAAGGATTTTAGAATTTTCTAAAACTAAAACTATTTGTTGCAGGTCTTCAATAAAAATGCAAGGCGTATGTGCGGTGCTCTTTGGAATATTTCTCTTTGGTTCAGGTAAGTTAGTTTTTACTTTTCCTTGTATGGCAAAGTTATTGAATGCTTGGATTTGAAATAATTGAACAAGAATAATGGAATAGTAACTAAATTTTACTATGGTTTTGGATGTCTCTTAACTACAAGTACCTGGACGCCCGAGCGTTGCTCGGATAAAAACAATTTATTTACTTGGTTTATTTTTAAGCAAAGCATTCATTGACTTAGTGTTACTTTACAAATCCTTTTGAAATACCTAGCTCCCAATTAAAAAAAATTGTCACAAAAAAATAAAAAACGCAACTTACCTACTTGAAATTTGAACCCGGGTCTCTAGCTCCGTAGTCGGCTTTCGTAACCATTCGACACAGAAAGTTTTAATTCCCTTGACGAAATTTTTATAGAGGTCTTTCATAATTATCGACATTGTCATTTGTTTGAAGAGTGGATTGTCAAATGTTGACCATTTGACGGCTTTCTACGCCACAATATTATAAATATTTTCCAATAGATGTCGGTACTTGTAATTTTATATTTAACTGCATAAACATTTAAAAAAACGACAAATTCTATCAATAAAAATTTGTGGATCGATTTATCATCCCCGCAACCAGTGTACTAAATTTCATCAAAATCTTTGGAGCCGTTTCCGAGATTCAAAAAATATATTTAGATATATACAAGAATTGCTCGTTTAAAGATATTAGATACTAACTGCTTCCAGATGTCCTGGAAGTGTTGTATGACATATAATAATATATTTTTAACGTAATTATTAAAATTAAATGTTTGATTGATTTGTTGCTTGACAGCCTCCGTGGCGTAGTGGGTAATGAGCCGACTGCGAAGCGTGAGGTCGTGTTTTCGATTCCCACCCAGGACAAATATGTATTTATGTGATGAACATGACTATTTGTTCTGTGTCTGGGTGTTAATTATTTATCTATTTAAGTATGTATTTAGAATTATATAAGTATGTTTATCAGCTTTCTGATGACCATTACATAGTACATGCTCTGCTTAGTTTGGAATCAGATGGCGTTGTGTAATTTGTCCACAGATATTTATTTATTTATTATATAATTTTTCGTTATGTTCGTTGTGAACAACGTCGTCGTTCGTTGTGAACAAAAATATTCTGTACATTACACAAAAATATTCCATGATTGTTCTCTTCTTGAACTGGGTATAAAACATGCTTTTCTTTACATCAGAATGCAAAAGTCCTATCACCGAGAGATATTATTACGAGTAGTATACTAGTGGTCCGGCCCAGCTCCGCCCGCGTGCAGACGTTGTCCTGCCTTAAAAGTATTGAAAAAGGATTTGTTTTTTTATTATCTTAACGGGATTTCATGTTTCTGTCAAACAAAAATAAAAAACAAATAAATACATGCGAATTGTCCTGTTATTCTGACTGTCTCAAAGTTAAGAACAAAACGGTACGAAATATAAACGTTTGACAGATGGGAACAATTTATATGGGAAAACAACTTATAAATAAAAAAATAATTAAATATCATTTTGCAGTGGACCAAGTTGTGAATCTAAACCGTTCTAAAATCCCCTTGAACACCCACAAAAAATCATCAGAGTACGTCCAGAAGAATTCAGTGACATACATTGTATACACATGCACACAAAATATATAGGTATAGGTATACTTAGGTATTAAGATCTTTAATCCAATTACTAGCGACAAAACTTCAGGCCCTTAAAAAAGGTACCTTTCTATTTGAACATTTTGAACGTAACCATAGTGGTCATAGTCTTTTATCAAAATTAAAAAAATAATACGCCCAGCGTTTATAAATGGCCATATTCAAGGCAAAAATAAGTTTTCCCAGCTCAGCAAAATATCTTAGCAGCTCTACCGTATAATTCGTGTATCGCATACATATTTATCGCTGGATAGCAGACACCCTTGCATTCTCGTTTGCATGTTTCAAAAACAATTTTTCCCAGTTTCAAGCATGAAAAATTCATGAAGTTTACGAGATCCTGGGTCTTGGTTAAGCGCTTTTAGTTAGTAATGGAACTGGGATTATAATTTTATGCTGTAAGTACATTTTTTATATTTAATTAAGGTTACTTACGCAAGCGGTCTACGTAGCTAAGCCAAACGGGCACGGTCGGGTGTGAGATGGGTGTTAATTTCCTTTAAAGTATCCTATTTTACTTCTGATAACTTCAAGAATATATGTACAAAGTTTCATGATGATCGGTTGAGTAGTTTTCGCGTGAAAGAGTATCAAACAAACTTACTTTCGCATTAATAATATTAGTAGGATCATTGCTTACAAAGTTGTAAAATCAATTGTAACTGAATTTTTCAATAACGCTAATTCCATTGTCTGCATCTCAAACCTAATAATAGGTCAGCCTGCATCAGAAAATCCCGAATAATCTTCCAGGCGATTCCCTCCTGCATTTTTCATGTCACAACTTGTTAGAATATTTTAATGCATGCAAATCGTGAACAAACTTCAAATTGTTTTGAATTTCTCTATTGAATTATACCTGAACTAGCTTTTCGCCTGCAGTACCGCCTGCGTGGACTGCAGGATAAGTTTCCCCTACCTGGGTAAAAAATAGCTTATGGCATTTTTAGCCCCCTTAAACTATCTTTATAATTTAGGTTCAACAAACAAACAATTAAACAAAACAAACATAATCACATAAGCCGAAGATCTGTTAAAATTTAATTTAACGGATTCTTGAAACTTTAAAATAAACTTGAAATTTAAAATTGAAATTAAGTTATAATTGTAATTAATTTAGTAAATAAATAACTGTAGGTTAATTTAGTGATTATTGGATGCCTGAATAAGGTAGACTGTTTAAATACTATTGTTAGACGCAAACACCTAATTTTTTTGTAAACAGTCATCAATAAACGTTTTTCATTTCATTTCATTTCACTTCAATCACATTTTCACGTTTATGAAGTATGGGCTGGAATATAATAATAAGAGGTGTTTTTCTTCTCGTGTTTCTTTCGAAAGGTGGTTAGAGATTTAATAAAGAGTCATTTAAAACATTGATAGTATTATAATAATTGAACAAAAAACATTTCGACGACGAAAAAGAAGACGACGAAGGGTGGCGTAATGGTTACCATGCCGGGTCGCCGATTGGAAGGTCCCGGTGGTCCCGGGTTCGATTTCCAGCGAAGCAGAAATTTGAATGATTAGTTTAAGTTAATAAATTTTCTGTTCTCGGTCTGGGT
This sequence comes from Pyrgus malvae, assembly GCA_911387765.1. NCBI lineage: Eukaryota > Metazoa > Arthropoda > Insecta > Lepidoptera > Hesperiidae > Pyrgus > Pyrgus malvae. The sequence goes on from OU426969.1 coordinate 12,902,168, forward strand.
GTGTCCATGGCACCCACGACACAGGGTATATCTACCCCACTGTGGGGCTGTGAGTGTGAAACGGTATTTTTATTATTTGTATTTTAGTGCCTCAAATAATTCTACTGTAACATTCCACTGAAACAGAAGAGTTGGATTCTACGAGTTACCTCTCTCTCGAAGCTGAACTTACCCATAAGGATCGCTTGTCCCAGGTATAGAACTCATGAACAACTTCAAGAGTAGCGCCATCAACAACGACCGGTATGGGTGTGACATGGAAGTTAGACATGATCTTCGTCTTGTCCATGTTCATCTTAACACCCGTTGCGTGGCTCTACGGAGGTCACATATTATATCTTATCTTAACAACAAATGACAAAGTTGCTCCTAAAGGTATCTTACAATAGATTACACCAGGCTCTGAAAAGTTAATGGAAACTTCTGGAAAATGCAGAGAAGTTTATAACTAATTGGATATCATGCGCGTTTCCGTGCTTCGGAGGGCACGTTAAGCAGTCGCTACCGGTTGTTGTCGAAAGATAACAGTCGTTAAACTTTTTCCGAGGCCGTATGGGCGGTTTGAAAACATCCGACAGCGGGTTGGCCACTAACCCACATCTCCACCAATCCGCATTGGAGCAGCGTGGTGGAGTAAGCTCCAGACCTCCCCAATAAGGGAGAGAAACCCATGCCCTGCAGTGGGACGCAAAAAGGGCTGCAGCCCATTTGACCGTTTGGTTGTTTAAGAGCGGTTTTAAACCAGCGTATTTTTCGGCACGTTCGCGCGTTGTTTGTTTGTTTTTTGAAGTGCTTATAGCCTCAAAACTTCAAGATTTGACATTTTTTGGTACAAGAAGTAACGTGCGTATAACATCGATATAATATAAGTAGGTAGATTCACAGTCGCCGCATAAAAGTGGCACCGGCAAAAGAAGGCATAACGGCAGCGATATGCTTTCTTTCGCTTTCATTTGCTAAACCGCCACGCACGTGTCGCACGTCAGTGATGTCAAAGTCCGCAGTAAAAATTTGTAAAAATTACACTCTAAAAACGCAAAAAAAGTATGGAGTATCATACTTCCAGTGAGTACATCTTCATCTTTACATACGTACATCTTTATCTTTAAGACTATTTATTATTATTTTAGTAAAATTTGTTTCATTCACCACAATATGGGTAAATATGGCGGTAAATTAATCTTGTAAACGAATTTGTGCTTTATTGTAATGCTTTTGGTTTCATTTCTCAATATACTCCTATTTCGTAAGTCTAAAGTCGTAAAATTTAATTGCCGTATTATAAACATCGAACCAGAAGGTGATAAGTAACAATTTAACATGGACTTATAGTCTTACTTATGTCAGTACCATAAGGTTTAAAATAGATAAAAAGTAAGATACCTTTAAATATTTTTTTGTTTAGAATACTTGTATACATCTATAATAAGTACGTTTTTACGCGGGGCCACCTTTTGACTCAATTTTGTATGGGAATCTTGCATCTACCTACTTATATTATATCGATGGCGTGTAAGTACGTTTTTGAGTTTTGGCGGGAAGTCAAAAAAAGACATATTGTGCTCTTGTTTTATTTTTACTTTAGAATAGAATAGAATAGATTTTTATTTCTTGGTGTATTTTTAAGTTATATCCGATAAATTTGATGGCATTTTGTTCGATATAGATTAATTATAGTGCACGAGTGTTGTGAATTAAAATAACAGTGCGAAAATAGGTTTTTTCGGCTTGCCTCCAAAATTCCATTAGTCACGTTCTGGTAAAGAAGCTATCGCTTTACTTGAATGTCTGAATTACTTTACTGACTAATTACTAACGATTTACTGACTACCTATTATTACTTGTTCAGTTTCACCGAAACTGGCAAAAACGTGATGCAAAAATTATACTTGACGCTGGCAATATGCAGAGTTTGCGATGCCATAATTGAAAAAAAAACACGTTTTCAGAATAGACCGTATACACGCCGAAAAATACGCTAGCTTCAAACCGCACTAACATTGTATTTTGTACAACATGTTTTATAGAGAATAGGAGTACATAACAGATGAAATAAAGTCATTAATTCGTGTAATAATCCCTTAATACGGTTTCTACTAATTAAAGCACATGAATGAGTGTTCTGAGAGGTAGATCTAATTACAAAACTGGCGAATGAGGCTAACTTCAAGTTGCTGGTTTCGTGGAAACTGTAGCTAACTTCAGCTTTAAAGCGTCAATTCAATTTTGAATTTAGTACGCGGTTAGATGAGATAGGAGTTGTTGGTACAATGATAGTTAATTATTAGTGTTCTACAACCAAATAGCAAAGAATAGTGTTTCGCGCCTATCATGGGTATGTTGGCGCAACCTTAAGATACGGCCTCATATTTTGGGGCATGCTCCGCCCGAGCGAAAGAAAATTAATGGTACCATCGTCGACGGAACCCCGTTACGCGGGGTTCCTTTTTTTGTGTTGATTAAAAAAGTCAAACCTTTTTTTTTTTTTTGGTTTCGCTGGGGGAAATGCATTACGCATCCCCTCCCGCAGAGGGGTATGTGGGACTCCCCAGGAGTAATAAATACTCCCTGGTATACCCACTAAAACCCCCAGCGGCACTCCGTCTTCGCCTCCTGGAGAGGGTCTGGGAATCCGGCAGAGCCTTTGCGTCCAGTCCCCCTCCGGCGAGCCTCGCCTATATGGCGAGCCCTTCGCGCCCCCCCTTATGATGGGTGGGGCAACGGGGACGGTCGAGAGTGCGCGATCGTCCCCGTATCCACTGATGGTGAGCGGTGCAATGCGGGCGGAGGAGCCTCCGCGCCTGTCGCCCGCTGCTCACCATCGGGAAGGTGAAGGCGGTCATACGCCCGCCTCCTCCGTCCCCTTCGCCGCTTCCGGAGCGCCGGCGCAAGAGGGTCTTCCTCTCGCGAGCGCTCCGCTGCCTCCTTCTGCGACATGACGGATTCGCAGAAGGAGGCAACCGCCGCCCACGCTCTCTCGCTCTCCAGCATTGCGCTCACAACGCGGGGGAGCGAGAGGTCCCGCCCGACCACCGCAACCAGACTGCGGCGCTGCTCGGACCACGACGGGCACACCTCGAGGGTGTGCTCCGCCGTGTCTTCCGCCGCGCCACAGTCGTGGCACGATGGGGCCTCCTCCCTACCGATTCGGTGCAAGTACGATCCGAAACAACCGTGTCCGGACAGTACCTGCACCAGGCGGAACGAGAGGAAGCCGTGCGCTCGTTCGAGCCAGTCCCTTAGGACCGGCCCGATGGCGTCCAGCGTCCGGCGGCCGAAGTGAGCGGCGGCGAGGTCCTCCGCCCAGTGAGCAATGACGGCATCGCGCGCCTGCTGTCGGACGGCCGCTTTCTCTTCCGGGGCCGGGCGCTCTCCAAGCGCCCTCCGCCCCGCCGTCCATTCGTACACCCTGGAAAGCACCTCCGCCTCGAGTTCCCAAGGCGGGGTGCCGGCCAGGGTGCACGCAGCCGCAAAGCTCACCGAGCGGTAAGCCCTGCCCACCCGCTGGGCGATGGCCCTCTGGGGCGCCCGAAGGGCGGCGGCGTTCTCCCTTCTACGAAGGGAGTCCACCCAAATAGGGGCCCCGTAAAGGGCCATGCTCCGCAGGGTGCCGGCGTACAGCTGCCGGCACCGCTTGCTGGGCCCACCCAAATTGGGCATCAGCCACGAGAGGGCGTCCGCTGCCTTCAGCAGGCGCCCCGACAGCGCACTAAAGTGCGCGCTGAAGTGCCACCTGCTGTCGACTATGAGACCCAGGTATTTCATCTGGGCCTCTACCGCTATGCGGACGCCCCCCACGTGGATGTGGGCATCCGGCGGTGGGCGCCGCCGCGGACCGTGGAAGTATACGGCCACGGTCTTGTGCAGCGCCGTCTTCAACCCTAGGCGGCGGATCCTGTCCACTACCAGCGATCCGCCCGCCGACGCCAGACTGGCCGCCTCCCCGAAGCTCCCGCGGAGCGTGAGGAGAGTGTCATCTGCATAACAGATGACACTCGTGCCTCTCGGGAGCGATCCCCGCAGGAGCCAGTCGTATCCGACGTTCCAGAGCAGGGGTCCTAAAACAGACCCCTGCGGAACGCCGGCCTCCACTCTATACCGCCGGACCTGGCCCGCCTTGTCCACCAGTATCACCTCCCGGTCCACCAAATAGTTGGCCAGGAGGCGCCTCAGATAGGAAGGCACTCCGTGAAATCGGAGTGCCTCCAAGATGGTGGAATGGGGGATGGTATTAAAAGCGTTGGCTATGTCAAACGACACAGCCAAAATACCATCCCCCGCCTCCATTGCCTCCTTCACCTGGCTCTTCAGGTGGGCCAGGGCATCCACCGTCGAACGCTCAGCTCTAAAGCCGAACTGAGCGTCCGACAGGTCCGGCCCCACGCGCCGCAAGTGGGCCTTGAGGCGGTCGGCCACTATGCCCTCGAGCATCTTACCGGCCTCATCGAGCAGAACGATAGGCCGGTATGCCGAGGGGAAGTCTGCAGGACGGCCCTCTTTGCGGAGGAGGCACAGCTGCCCCTCCTTCCATGGTCTCGGGAACCTCCCAGTCACGAGGCACGCGCCAAAGAGGTCCCGAAACCGTCCCGGCATGACGGAGGCCGCGATCGCGACCACCTTAGCCGGGACCCCATCTGGGCCAGGGGCCGTTTTCTCGGAGCGGAGGTGAAATACCGCCGCGCCAAGTTCGGCCTCTGAAATGGAAGGAGGGTCCTCCGGCTGTTCCTCTGGCGGAGCCGCCCCCCGCGGAGGATTCATCGCTGGAGGGGTGAAGTCTACGTCCCTGCTTGGAAACAGGGACCGCACCACCCCGTCCAGCGACGACGGCTCGAGGGTCTCGGCCACCGGGGGACCAAAGGGAGCAGTTTATTCCGCGCCGCCTTGTATGGTCTCCCGAATGGGTCGGCGTCGAGACCCGCCAGTAACTCGGCCCTCGCCGAGTCCTTAGCCTCCGCGATTGCCACTTTGAGGGCCGTCTTCGCCTCTGTGAGGGCGTCCCGCAGGCGGGCCTCCTCGTCCCCGTCCCTGCGGCGCCGCCGTCGAGCCCGTGCGTGTTCCCGACGCGCTGCCGTGCAGGCAACACGGAGGCGCTGCAGCTCCCCCGACCACCAGTTTACTGCACGTCGGGGAGGCGGGCGGCGTGACCGAGGCATGCTGGAATTGCACACCTCGGCCAGGGACGCTCCCAATTGGGCCGCCGCGGCGTCCACGTCCAGGACGTCAACTGGTGGCGACAGCCAGTCCTGGACGAAAGCCGCCTCCTCTGCGGCCTCCCAGTCCAGGCGGGTGAGGGCCCACCGCGGGAAGGGGGGTCCTTTTTGTATATTATTTGGCACAGCCCCCCGAAACCTAATTTATAAAAACACAAAAACTTATTCTTTTTTTGTTCTCAAAAAAGGTCGTGCGCCAACATAACGTGACATGACATGAGCAAGTCATGACGAAGTCATAAAAAAAAATCAGCCTCAAAATCGCTGGTGGCACGATACGGAATAATTACCTTATTTTGTTTATTAACACATATTTGAATTTTGCATAGAACTTGGCACTAATTTAGTTCTCCATTCTTTTTGCGGCGAAGCCCACAGCCAAGCCTAATTTTTGTATTGAACTTGGCTCTCCTTTTTTCTATTTATGTTTTTGGTGGGATTTTATATTACAGCTCCGAACCAACATTTTGGTTGGTCAAGGCAATTTTAAACTATTATTTTCGGCAAAAGATAAGTTGAAAAATTTATGGATTTTTGAAATCAGCACATCAAAATACATGAGAAATTATGATTAAATTCTTGGAAAATTTTATAAAGTAGATTTTTGTTGGCCAGTGTTATTATTCACCTATTCTGAGAAAATTGGACGAAAAAACATTATCGATGCCAACAATGATATTACAAAGTTAAGTGTGATGCAAGAAATGTTTTCATTATTACATCTTACATATTTTGCGCATAAAAGCAACAACATGTTAACAAGTATGTTCCGTATTGCTACGGTATGTTCCGTGTTCCTTGCGGAACACATGTCAAAACCAAACTATGTATGTTTGATTCATAATTCATAACTAACTTATCTACATCAGGAAACTTCTCATTAACAATAGAAAACCAGTTCAGGTTGTAACGTGGGAATAAACGTGGAAAACTGAATAAGTCTCACAGAAACGGGTTTTCCCGTTATTTAAATTTTACTGGTCTTGTACATCACAAAGCGAGAGGTTCGTAATTTATTCTACTTCATAATAGTAATTGTTAGCACTAGTGGTTTTTATTATACTTTCGTGTAAATATTGTGTGTGAAAACGACGTAAGTTTTAATTAAAATAACAGTAATCAAAATATGTTATTCATTTTAGAATACAAAGAGACCTCGGCTCTGTGTCTTTATGGGTGATAGGTTGAGCTAAGAAAAAAGCTCTTTTAAATACCCGACGTCACTCACATATTATTATCTTATAGGATTAAAATTTTATTGCAAACGGATAGATTCTTAGTAATTAATACGCAAAAATAATTATAATTGCGAATCCTTTGTACAAGTACAATATGTGAAAACAAATATAATAATACGAGCCCATATTATTGAAAATTTCAAAAAGTATTTGTGCTAGTCGGAAACGTTATTTTCGGAATAGGTATTATCACTAAAATCTTTTTGAAGTGAAAACTTCTTTAGCGGCGCTATGCACTTTTTTTGGGATGGGTAAAAAATTGTAAACTTGCGTCAGGACACGTGGCCTGATCGAAAAATCGTAAGACGGAGGGGTGACAGCTGATGACGGCTCGACTGTTTATACTTGTAAAATTCGTTCACATCAAGTATTTAAAATATGGACATTGAACAAAATGCATCTATTAATGAAAAAAGTGACGAAGAAATAGTGAAAGAAAATGAGTGAGTACTTGATAAAAGTGCTAGATGAAAACCTACTGAAAATAATAGATGAAAAATAATACTGATAATAAAAGCAATTCGTGCGAAATTATTCCTTAACCATTCCAAAATATCAAAAATACACAACGTTAATGTTCAAGTTTTCACTTCTGCTGGCACTACCGGAGTGCAACCGTCAAACATTTTTTTTAGATATTTGAAAGATAAATTTCATTTCAAATAAGTGAGAAAGCTATTTATTAATAAATCAGGTCACTTCTGACCACAACTCGTACAATATTGCTCAATGAACGCCTAACTAACCCCATTCAATTTCGCCCCGAAATTCTTCGCGTACCTGCGACTCCACTGATTTTGATTATGTTTCAGCAGCTCTATATAAAATTGGAGCTATGTACTCGTAGATAGAATCGTAAGATGTTTAAAATTAGGTTAAAGGGAAAAACTATTTTTACGCCCTGCCACTGGACGTAGTTCCAAGCTTGGTTGATTTAGTTTTTTTTATTTGAAAAAGTCTGATCTACAAAAGCATTTATTTTCAAATTTTAATAAAGTATTAGTCGAGCCTGTATGCCATGTCGGACGCATGTTCAAGCAAGGCTTAATCTTGCCTGAGGTCGTATTCAGTTATTGCGCTGATGCTTCGGAGGCTGATGAATATAAGCCTAATTTTATGGAAAAGGCAGCGATAGTCGAATGGTTAAGAGCTCGCCTTTGCTATGCGGCAGATCCTTGGTTTAAATTCCGACGTACTTTTATTTGTCGACCCGTCTGGCGCAGTGGATACCATGCCGGACTGCCAATCTATGCAAATTTGAATGTTTAGAACTTCTATGTTATTTCTATTGACTGAAAAAGTTAAGTGCCTACATATCGCTGCTTGATGGTGCTGGAAGCATTGTAATATTTCGACACGATCTTTCAACACTTAGCATTTCAACATTTATACAAAATTCTTCAAAGGCAGGTCATGTCCACCAACTTGCACTTGGTCAACGCAAGACTATGGAAATAATGCCTTTTAATTCCGTTTGAACTTTATAGTCATAAAAGTTTATATTAACGCAAGCATTGCTTTTGGTAATTTTTGGCAATATCTACAGCATCTAGAGCTCGGGGTTAGACGAACATAATATCGGCGTAGGCGCGGCTGCGCGTACGCGAACTGACTACGCACAGTGAGGACTGCGAAGTCTGCACAGTCTGCACTACCACTATTATGTATTCTGTGGCACTACTAGTCATGCAACAACAGGCAACACGATTTTATATTCTATCGGCGGCTACCTTGAAAAAGACAGTTGTGCTGGTGAAGTAGTGTGATGACTGAACTCATCAATATACATACATATAAGGTGGTATCCCGGTGGTTCCAGCTCCCAGATAAAGGTGAGTGGATATTCCTTTTAAAGTGGACGACTCGCGTGGCGCAATGGTTACCATGCCGGACTGCCAATCGAGGGGTCCCGGGTTCGATTCCCGGCGAAACAGAAATTAGAATGATCAGTTTAAATTTCTGTTCTCGGTCTGGGTGTTTGTATTTCTGTCTTTGTATGTGTCCATGGTACCCACGACACAGGGTATATAAACCCTGATAAGCTATGAGTGTGAAGCGTTAAAAAAAGTGCTAGAACATTGCTTGCATTGTAACAAGGCAGTAAAGACTAGAATAGCGTAGCTTGGCCTCCACTGTTGTATCGAAGAAAAACCCACACAGTTTCGCAACAAAGTAGATTTGATATATGGGTGGACGGACAGATAGACAGAGACAGGATACATACTTATCTTATATTTTATTATTATGTGGTTCCGTTTTTGCCATTTGATACGCAACCCTAAAATACTAGCTATCAATAAAGCAGGTCAACTCCGACCCAACCCGCACAATACTGCTCAATGAACACCTAACTAACCCCATTCAGCCTTGCCCCGAAATTCTTTGAATAATGCGACTCTACTGATTTTACGAGTAGATATTTTATATTTTTTATAGATTTTTATATATAGAGTTTATAGCTTTTATCTATAAAATATTATTTTATAGATAAAAGCTATAGTGAGTAGTGAGATTAGCGCGTTCAAATAAGCTCTTTAGCATTATATACTAGTATAGATAAAATCATTACGGTGGACTTGGGTTAAAACTTTGGCTTGAAGTTTTCTCGGTAGTCAGAGGAATTTAGATCATAGTCCGCCATATTGTTTTTATAAATATCGTCCTGATTACATCATCCTTAATTAAATTTCACAGTATTTTCCTCACCGTGGAGCAGTGATCAATAAGCACACAACACACGTCTTTGTCTGCTCTGTTTTTCAGTTCTGTTCAGCTCTGATTATTACACACTACGTCATAGTAATTAGGGACAATGATCTTATTTTATGTATCGAAAATACAATTCCGTTCATCTATATCTATACTAATACCTATTATAGAGAGGAAAGATTTGTATTTTTGTATGTTTGTAATGAATTAACTCAAAAACTATTGTACCGATTTCTAGAATTAGAAAGTTACATTCACCTTAAGTAACATAGACTACTTTTTACCGCGGAAAAATGCTTCGTTCCTACGTGAAAACGGGTAATAGTGTCAACGCGGTTGAAGCAACTGGCTAAACGCCTATGATTTTAATATAGCAATGAAGCCTGTAATAGCACATAGGCTATTTTTTATTCTACGGGGAACCATTAAGCGGGTCCACACGGGCGAAGCCGCTGGCGGAAGGCTAGTTTATCACAATATCTGACACACAATACACGAGATTTTAAGGTAACTCCGAGAATGAGGCCCACAATGCGACCCTAATGAATGTTCCTAACTAACGCTATTCATCCTCGTGCCGAAATTCTTCACGTATTTATATAACTTACCTACAACTTTTTTATGCGATAAAATAATTTTGGATAAAAATTTCATAAATCGTCACAAAAAATATTTTTTTCCATCTTTTTTTTAACGCGCTTTTTTAGCTTGACCTGTATGTATGTATGTATGTATGTATGTATGTATGTAACGGATTCTTTTAACTTCATTTTCACTTACTTCTAGGAGTCTGATTAACTTGAAAATTTGCAGTTCAAAAGGGTTCAAAAGCCGATGACAATACAATAATCTCATAACTTTATAATAAAGTTCTAACTAGGATCATCAGGATAAAAAAAAACATACGAGTGGCGGCTGATAAGTTCGCGGCCTAAAGTAATTAATGAAACAAATATAAAGTTTTATATTTTAATGACAATGCAATAATATGAAAAAAAAAACCAACTAAAAATTAAAGATAAATAATGTTCTTTAAAAAACTAAAAAACACGCTTTTATGAAAATACGAAAAAAAGCGTGGGTGGTTTAAAGATACTATTGACACCATGCACCCCACGCTTTTTTACAGTAAAATACATTTTCTTCTTATTTTTTACTTTTTAGTTCGTATTTTCACAAAAGCGTGTTTTTAAGTTTTTTTAACTACATTATTTATTTTAATGAATAGACGAACGCTTGCAAAACAATAATAATGTCAAAACTGATCTCACACATAATCAATTAATCACCCAAGTGCATACTCCTTCGCGCACATAAAGCGGATGACGGCCAGCCATTGGTCCTATAGTAGTACTATTCTTATGGTAACTGTGCAGTGACTAACAAAAAGTTTATTAAATATTGTTACTCAGGATGCTAATAAAATATTTCATTTTGACTATTATTTCATTATTATAATGATATACGATGATGACGATCCGCGTTGCGCAATGGTTACCATGCCAAACTGCCAATTGAGGGGTCCCGGGTTCGATTCCCGGCGAAACAGAAATTTGAGTGATGAGTTTAAATTTCTGTTATCGGTCTGGGTGTTTGTGTTTTTGTCTTTGTGTGTGTCCATGGTACCCACGACACAGGGTATATATACTTTACTGTTGGGCTATGTGAGTGTGAAGCGTTTTAAAAAAATACTATGACAATCTTCTTTATATATATAATTCTTCTGTACGCGTGTTGACAGTGAACTCCTCCTAAAGGGCTGGACCGATTTTTTTTGTGTGTGCTCAAGTAGATTCGAGGAAGATTTAGATTCACAATTTGTTCCACTGGAAATTGTTTTTTTATTTTTTATTTATAAGTAGTTTCCCCATATAAATTGTTCCTACCCGTTAAAAATTTGTATTTCGTGCCGTGTCGTTCTAAACTTTGACACAATCAGAATAACAGGACAGTTCGTATATCACTATTTGTTTTATATTTTTGTTTGACAGTAACATGAAATCTCTTTAAGATAATAAGAAAAAAAAAGTGGCCACGTGCGAGTCGGACTCGCCCATAAAGGGTTCCGTAGTAGCAAGAATTATTATTTTTTGTCAGCAAAAATAACTTTGTTTTTCATAGTGTTTGTATGAATGACAAAGTTATATTTGCGGTTTTAAAAAAAATACTATATCTCAAAAACTACGTACTATGTCTCGTTCAAACTAATTTTCGTTGAAAGTTTTTATTGAGATCAACAACATATATTTTTGATAGATTTTTCACTTTCTTACGTTAAAAGTTAGAGGGGGTTGGACCAACATTTTACCACTTTGGAAGTGTCTACCTTTCAAACGATTAACTTTGAGAAAAAATTATTTCAGGAACCTCAATGTCATTTTAAAATACCTATCTATAGACATCCTACACGAATAGGTTTGATGAAAAAATTTTTTTGTTTGAGTTCCATGTATGGAGATTAGGATTTCAAAGTTGAAACTTGGTAGGTAGATGTAATCTCTGAACCGCTTTACGATTTTTATACAAATATTTTAAAAAAAAATTCTTTTTTCTGTCTGTCTGTCTGTCCGTCCGTATGTCACAGCTACTTCATTCCAAAACTATTAGGACTTCAAAGTTGAAACTTGGTAGGTAGATGTAATCTCTGAACCGCTTTACGATTTTATACAAATATAAAAAAAATATTAATAATTTGACAGACAGACAGACATGCCGAATCTATAAGGGTTCCATTTTTTTGCCATTTTGGCTACGGAACCCTAACAAATCCTCTTTCATTACTTTTAAGGCAGGACAACGTCTGCACCCGGGCGGAGCTGGGCCGGGCCACTAGTATACTATACAATTTTAGATTTTTTTATTATACATTACACTTTTTAATTATTATGGTTTCTAATATCTCCATATACTTACAATGAGTTCAGTTAAACATAATTTTTTCATATTTTTTTTTGTTTTAACGTCTTCAAGCTAACTACGAAAATATAATGAACATTAACAAAGAAAATCAGTCAACTTCAAGAACTTTTTACCTGTGATTGTGATACAGAACACGGTAATTAGCCGGTATTAAAATGGAAGAATTTTCCTCCAGGGGAAAGCAAAACGTATATAATTAAATATGTAAGAAGTATTTTCCGGGTTTTACCGTAATTAATTCACTGGAGTCGCTATTCAAAATCAGGGAAGAGGAAAATATTATGTCAAAAGTACCGGTACATGTGCCAACGTGGAGGAAACGGGAAAACAAAGAAATATCAAAAGGAACTTTTAACTTTTTTTTATTTTTTAACTAGCGACCGCCCGCAACTTCGTCCGCGTGGACATTAGCCTTAGATTCTTTTTAAAATTAAAGTAGCCTAAGTTGCTCCTTATTACATCAGCTACCTGTCAATGAAAGTCCCGTCAAAATCGGTTCAGCCGTTTCCAAGATTATCCGGAACAAACAGACAGACAGAGAGACGGAAATTGTAAAAAATATATTTTATTATATGTACCGAATATACATGCTTATGCATGTACTAAAAAACGGTTATTTTAATATTTAAAACAGATCACTGCGATTTTATTTATTTGTATTGTATAGATTTCGACTTGGAAAGATAAAATTTGAATAAAAATCATGGTAACGCAAAAAGGATGAGAAATTCTAGATCCTCGTTTCGAACTTATATTTACGGTTCTGAGCCTCAAGAATAAAACAGTATTATAGTTTTTGAGCAGCGATGGCCGAGTGGTAAAAAACCGCGGTCTTCGACGCGATTGATCCCGGGTTCAAATCCTCGGCGCGCACCTTTGACAATTGACAAAGAAATTTGTAATGTGCGCATTTATCGCTGCTCCACAACGATGGAAAATATCGTGATATTTAATTGATTAAGTATTATATTCTCCATTGCCGTGCATGCTTGAGAGAAATTTATTATTTCTCGAAAGCATGACGTCCACCAATCCGCACTTGGCCAGCGTGCTGGACTATGGCCTAAATCCCTCTCACTTGTGCCCAGCAGTGGGGCATAAAAAAGGTTGAAAAAAATAGTTTTTATTTAGGACTACTCATACTAAGCTTGTGTGAATTGTTTGTGGAAATTGCTGAATTCACAGGGCTCCGGAAGGAGTGGCAAATATAGGGAGGCCTGTGCCCAACAGTGGACTTTGAAGACTGATTGCTTGTTTAAAACTTAATTTATTATGCTTTAAAGTTCAATAGTTAAAAGAAAAGGTAAAAATAGTACAGTAATATATTAAAAACTTAAAACATTTCACGAAAATTAATACCATTTCCGTAGCCAAAAAGGCGATGTTTATAAACATTTTGAGTTGGCTTCTGCCAGAACGGAGAATTAATGCTGCAAAAATAATTCAGCTGCCTTCGAAAATGAGATTCAGATTAGATACAAAGATATGCAGTGACCCGACATGTCTTGACTAAAGAGTGTTGCGATGAAAAATTTGTTGTAAAAAATCAAAAAACACATTTTTAAATATTTTTTTATAAATAGAGGTAGGTTCTACGAGTACAACTGTCAAGGGTATAGTTTTATTAAATAAATAAATAATAAAAATAATAAAATTGTAGTGTCTGTTTGTAATATTAAAATACCCGCTTTTTACTTCATCCATATGAATTTATATACGGTACATATACCAAAATAACATGTTTTACAATTTTTGTCTGTGTATATCGGTCTGTCTGTCTGTTTGTTCCGGATAATCTCTGACACGCCTGGACCGATTTTGACGGGACTTTCACTGGCAGGTAGCTGATGTAATAATGGATAACTAAGGCTATATTTATTTTAGAAAAATTCTAAAACTAACGTCCACGCGGACATAGTCGCGGGCAGCCGCTAGTTATCAATAAAAAAGTATCTGAAAACAAAAATTACTTCTCTTAATTTCTCTCTCTCTTATTTCTTGAGTGAGTGTGTATGTCACTGAACTCCTAAACGACTGGATGGATTATGATGAAATTATTTGTGTATGTTCAAGGGGATTTGGCAATGCTTTAAATCACGATTTAATCCACTGGAAAATGTTTTTTTAAACTATTTATTTCTTTATAAATAGTTTTCCCATATAAATTATTCAAACGTTACCTGTCAAACGTTTGTATTTCGTGCCGTGTCGTTCTAAACTTTGACACAGTCAGAATAACAGGACAGTTCGTATGTCATTATTTGTTTTATATTTTTGTTTGACAGTAACATGAAATCTCTTTAAGACAATAAAAAACAAATCCTCTTTCAACACTTTTAAGGTAGGACAACGTCTGCATCCAGTCAGAGCTGGGCTGGATCACTAATATCAAATATTTCTTATCGCTGCTTTAGTTTTGTGATCACAGTAAAATATATAATACTAAAATAACCCTCTAAAAGCTTGTAACTTTAAAACTCTTAAATTATCAACATATCTTATGAAAATGAAATCCATTTAACTAACAAACTGAAGTTAAAAAGGGAATGCATGAAACATATTTTTGTGAAAGCTTCAACTAACTAGACAGATAATCTCTCTGTAATCTTACTAATATTATAAACGCGAAAGTTTGTATGTATGGATATTTTTTACTCTTTCACGTAAAAACTACTGAAAGGATTTTAATGAAACCTTACAATAATATAGCTTATACATCAGAATAACAGATAGGCTACAATCTATAAAGAAACTGTGTGAATTGTACAAAATATGACTATAAAGTCAAGTAAATAGGAAAAATCTACCTATTCTGGCTTCTATCTAGCTAATCTGGCGTGCGCTGCCAAAACCGCTAGGGTTACACATATGTAATGTTATAATGTATGATGGAAATGTTTATCATAAATAGTCGTACAAAAAAGGTGGTCCAGCGGCACTTCAGAAGGGACTTCACTTTATGCTAATGATCCTTTCTAACGCAGGTGAAACCGCGGGGCACAGCTAGTATAAAAAAAATCAGCCTTCAGAAATGAGATTTAGATTTATCATGAAGTTATGCAGCGATAGTACAGCGACTTCATACAATTTAATATTATAATGTAACAGTACGAATAAAATACACTTTAACTAATATTTTATATTGAAAGCCGTTTAGTTAAAATACTTTTTAAGGTTTTTGAAGTTTACTGTTTCATGTTTCTGCTTAAGGGTAGTTTCTCAGAACCACGTTGTATTAAAACTTTAAAAAAGGTAAAATAAAACTAATATATTTGCGTAGTGAGGAAGAATGAGATATAATAATTAAAACAACATTTAATACTAAATCTATCAATGTATCCAAAATCTATATATATAAAGCTGAAGAGTTTGTTTGTTTGAACGCGCTAATCTCAGAAACTACTGGTTCGAATTGAAAAAATATTTTTGTTTTGAATAGTCCATTTATTAGGAAAGGCTATAGGCTATTTAACATCATGCTATGACTAATTCCAAGGTCCACGCGGACGAACTCGCTACGCCCAAATAAGGCAAAACAAAATTTATTAAGTACTCTCTAATTATTATCTTTCGGTAGTGGCTAGTCAAAGAATAGAAAAGATCAGTCCTGTAAAGAAACAAAAAAATATAACTTTATACCTAGTTCGAGCCGGTGTCATTAAAATGCTTGAAAGATAGAATATTTATGTCCAAAAAAAATTGAGTATGCTTCTACTAAAACGAAAATAAATAAATAAATAATAAATAAACGATTCACACTCATAGCCCCACAGTAGGGTGAACATACCCTGTGTCGTGGGTACCATGGACACATACAAAGACAGAAACACAGACACCCAGACCGAGAACAGAAATTTAAACTCATCATCCAAATTTCTGTTTCGCCGGGAATCGAACCCGGGACCCTCCGATTGGCAGTCCGGCATGGTAACCATTGCGCCACGCGGGTCGTCAAAAAAAAATGTACTGTAGAAATAATTTTGCACACACAGCACTGCTATCAAATGAGATTCAGATTAGATACAAAATTATGCAGTCATCGTCATGATGTACGAAGAACAATTTTATACGAGGAAATGTCGACAGAATGACTGCCACCTGTTTTGCGTCCCACTGCTGGGCACGGGTCTCTCCCTTTATTGGGGAGACCTGGAGCTTACTCCACCACGCTGCTCCAATGCGGGTTGTTGGAGATGCGAGTTAGTGGCCAACCCGCTGTCGGATATTTTCAAACCGCCAATAAGGCCTCCGACAAGGTTTAACGACTGTTATCTATTGACAACAACCAGGACAGACGGTTGCGCTCCGAAGCACGGAAACGCGCATGATTTTTTTTTGCCACTAGCGGTCATCCATCTCACACCCGACCGCGCTTGTTTGGCATAGCTGCATAAATCGTTTGCGTTCTACACTAACCACCGGGCCATACGCGCTTCGTATTTAGTTTATATCTAGTGAATTCTCACAAGTACCCACGACTAAATGTTCAGGATACAATTTTATCTCTGTCCTTTTGTCTCAAACTACAAAAGTTGGTTGAAGTTTTCGAAGCTCGACTATCGTGGATCCACATCGCTCGTTACCGTTCTTTGTTAGTTCGAAATGCCTATTTTATCCGAAAACCGCTAAATCTTCTGCAAACTGGGTATTGCTGATTTTTATCGCGTGTAATCCGTTTTCGTAGCTTTTAGGTGTCGGAAAGCATTTTTACTCGTAGTGCTTAGTTCTTACACATAATATCTGTTATTTTATCAACAGATAGTTTAGCAGATATTATTTTCTTATTCCATAACAAAATTAGGCCAAAAAACTCTTTTTATATGGGAACTTTATTAGCTTGACCTGTATGTATGTATAAGTATGTAACGGAATCTTTTAACTTCATTTTCACCTACTTCTAGGAGTCTGATTAACTTGAAAATTTTCACAGGGGTCAAGGGCCGATGACAAATATGATAATACAACAATATGAAACAAAATCTAACAAAAAATTAAAAATAATTAATGTAGTTTAAAAAACTAAAAACCGGTCAAGCGCTAGTCGGACTCGCGCACCGAGGGTTCCGTAAATATTTATAATATATGACGTAACTTTAAAATTTACGGTTTTCGCAATATTGTCTTTATCTGTGCTATAAGACATTGCTTCGTACCAAATTTCAAGATTCTGAGTTCACTGTAAGTACAGTGTAGTTTTTGATTCCCTTGCGAGTGTCGAAAATTTGCTGAAATTCGCGGCATAAACGGCTGTGTCTTTTGATTTGATTTAGATTTTTGGCTTGCTTTTCGCCTATGGCTGCGCCTACGTAGGCTTCACGTATTACCCATTAAAAAAATTAGGTTAATAGCACCGATGCGACGTGAAAGGAAGACAGATAAACAACAAGTTAAACACGCTTTCACAATCAATTTTTATTAGTATGGATCCTTTTTTTCGTTTAAGTTACGGAACCAAAACCGAAAACGAAAAACGAAACCGCTTAATTTTTATTCGATTGAAATCCTCGCGTCAAGATGGAAGCAATAAAGAACAAGAAAATTCATTTCGTTATTTCTCTGTTTTCCACTACATTTGCACATATACCGGTACTTTTGATTTTGCTCCCTGAATTTGAATACCGACTCCGGTAAAACTAATTACGGTAAGACCCGGAAAATATTTCCTACATATTTAATTATATACATTTGCTTTACCTAGGAAGAAAATTCCGCTATTTTAACACCGACTAATTACCGTGTTCTGAATCACAGGTAAAAAATTGTGACGTAGACTGTTTTTTTCCTAAAATATTAATGATATTTTTGTAATGGACTTATTTAGATGTCATTTTGGCTATAGACCATCATACCAAGAGCGGATTGTTGGACATGACCTCGAGAAAACGGCAGTGAAGGAAAACATCATAATTAAAACAATATTACAATATTTTCCGTGACCCTGGAGTAGCCATAAATACGCATGTAACAATTTCCTTTGTCAAAGATGCGCGCTGGATGTTTGAACTCGGTATCTGCATGTCCGAAACCGCGTTTGACGTAACAACGTCTTATAAATCGAAAAATGATGACTCCATTGTACGTTACGATCGGCAATTGTACGTTACGTTTGTCGCGGATTTAGAGACCGCGCTAGTGGAAGTTTTGAAATAAAACGGAAGACTTAAAAGATTAAAATAATAATAATATATATAAACTTCCACAAAACATTTTTGTACATGAAAAATTTATTAGAGAATGACAGCGAAAAATAACAAAAGAAAATCGTTCTTCTATTCAAACATAACAAAAAAGAATTAACACTCTTAGCGGCCAGCACTGAGCCTAAACAACTTTGAGGCTTGAGCGAGGCTTGCGCCGTTCGTCGACTATTTATAAAGTGAAGTGAAAAGTTAATGTGGTTTTCATTGGTTTAATGTTGTTGTTATAACGTTGTCACGTTAAACTATCGTGCATAAACCGACCGATAGTTATGTCTTGTTTGAGACAAAAAATAAAAGCACAACTTCGTGGAGTACATCCATTGAAACAACGCCAACAAAAGTAAACTCCACACAAATACTTTTATCTCAGTTATATTTACTATGAAATAACTTTGTGTGACAATGAAAACTTGTTTTGTGAACCGCTATTCAGAAGTTTACGCTTTGTGATTCAAACGTACTGCACACTAAGTTTTCAGTTTTATTAATTTTTGTTTTATTTGAATGGCTGCAAACTTTTTTGCGTCCCACTACCGGGCACGGATCTCTCCACATTATTGGAGAGGCCTGGAGCTTACTCCAGCACGCTGCTCCAATGCGGGTTGGTGGAGATGCGGGTTAGTGTCCAACCCACTTTCGGGTGTTTTCAAACCGCCCATAAGGCCTCCGACGAGGTTTAACGACTGTTATCTATCGACAGCAACCGGGACCGACGGTTTAACGTGCCCTCCGAAGCACGGAAAACCGCATGAAATTTTTGCCACAAGCGTTCACCCAGCGAGTCAGGGTGTGAGATCACCCGACCGCGCCCGTTTGGCTTAGTTGCATAGATTGGTTGCGTTCTACGCTAACCGCCGGGCCACGTGCGTTTTATTTGAATGGAGTAGCAGAAATGCTGGCCATGTGGTGATAAGTGATCACTGCAGTCCATGGATATCTACGTACAACCTCAAGTACTCGTACATCTGATCTGAACGTCAGTCTTCATACAAACGCGCTGTCAAAATAGAAGCACTAAATAGATTCCTACAGCTGTCACATCTGACAAACAAAATATTTTTATTTTGACCAATTTAACTATAAAAGCCTACAAAATATTAATAACACTGTGAAAAGTTATTTTATTTGATTTCTTTTGTTTTTAAAAAGTGTTGTGATAAAATTTAACCTTAAGTCTTACGGAGCGGCCCGGCGCGTTTGGTGCCATTAATGGCACCAATCAATATGCTTCAATTTGGGCGCGCGAACTTGGTTTCTATAATATTATTATAATTGTAATTATTCTAAGGCTTGACCTAATTTATATCGATATAAATATTTATATTCGATATGTAATGGAATCTCTTAATATGATTATGATCGACTTTGAAACGTCGGATTCATTTGAATTATTGATTTACATACTCGTCAAGGACCCATGATAATGCAATAATATGAAAAAAACATCCAACTTAAAATAAAAAATAAATAATGTAGTTTAAAAAACTAAAAAAACAGGCTCTTTTGAAAATACGTAGGTACTAAAAAGTAAAAAATAAGAAGAAAATCTACCTTTTTAATGTAAAAAAAGCGTTGGGGGCTTTTTGAGATATCTAAATGATAATCCTAGAAGGATCCTAGAAGGATTATCATTTATTACTACTACTTACATAGGTATATCATTGACACAACGCACCCCATGCATTTTTTACAATAAATAGGAACTTTTTCTTATTATGTTTTTCATTTTAGTTCGTTTTTACACAAAATCAAAGTTTTTTAGTTTTTTAAACTACATTATTTATTTTTAGTTTTTTAATTGGATTGTTTTTTCATTTTTAAAACTTAGCTTAACATTTTTAATCTATATTTTTTCGTTCTTTTACTTTCTTTATTAACTTATAGGCCTAGCAGACGTTGTTTTGCAAAAGTATCAAAACTACTTACTCAAATTCAAAGTTTTAGGAGCTTAAAAACCTTTTTAACATGGAAAGTATCTTTCAGTTTCAAGATTTTCATCAAGCAAAACTTACCTACACAGGAAAAATGTGTTTACGCGCCTATGTTTGAAATTTGACGTTTTCGTGTTAAATCGATTAGTCATGTTTTTTCGTTTTTTCCGAAACACATACGGTTTTGCGTTTGGTGAGTACGTTTAGGCGGAGTTTCTGCCGTAGTTTTATTATTTGTGGTTTGATTTTCCGTTTCCAGTAGTTTGTTTGAACTTGCATGTTTCGACTAGGGAATTGCCATTAGAGCACCTATTCGTGAATCAATGAAAATTGATTTAATATAAGCTTTTTGGCCGCAACCCTTTTTTCGTCCCACTGCTGGGCACGGGTCTCTCCCCATTATTGGGAAGGCCTGGAGCTTACTCCACCACGCTGCTCCAATGCGGGTCGGTGGAGATGCGGGTTAGTGGCCAACCCGCTGTCGGATGTTTTCAAACCGCCTATAAGGCCTCCGACTAGGTTTAACGACTGTTATCTATCGACAACAACCGGGACCGACGGCTTAACGTGCCCTCCGAAGCACGGAAACGCGCATGAATTTTTTTTGCCACTAGCGGTCACCCATCTCACACCCGACTGCGCCTGTTTGGCTTAGTTGCATAGATCGTTTGCGTTCTACGCTAACCGCCGGGCCATGCGCGCTTCGCTTTTTAATAACTTGCAATGTATGTTTGTTTGGGTGGAGTCTTGCAAAACAATCATGAAATAAATATTATTATCTTCATCCGATTGACCTGAAATTTTGTATAACGTCGAGTGTGGATGACAAAGCTATTAGGTAAATATTGCTCAGTATTGTATAAACTCAAAATGGCAGATATTATTATCATAATTATGTACAACCCACTCATCTACACTTAAATATCATTAAGAGGCAATATTTGTTTGTTTGTTTGTTTGTATTGAATAGGCTCTGAAACTAATACACCGATTTGAAAAATTCTTTTACCATTAGTAGCCGACATTATCCCTGATGAACATAGGCTACTTTATACCGCGGGAAAGTGCTTCATTCCTACGGGAAAATGGGTAATAGGGTCCACGCGGTTAAAGCAACTGGCTTGAAGCCTATGATTTTAATATATATCGTGTGACATCGTATTTCTAGTGGATGGAAGAAAGTAAGTAATATAGCCTGAAATAGCACAAAGGCTATTTTTTATCCTAGGGGACCTCTAAAACGGGTCCACGCGGGCGTAGCTGCTGGCTGAAGGCTATTTGTCAAATAAAAGAGCTTTACTTTTATACTTATTTCAAAATACCCGAAAAATAAATTCAATTTTGAGATGGCTGCTAATACAAAATGGTGGATTACATGTACAAATACCTACCTAGATGTCAAATAAATGCGTTTTCACTAATTTTAATGAAAATAAATAAATATTATGATAATCTTAAAATGTCCCAAATGTAGTTTTTGTTTACGCAGTTTGTAATTTTCAATATAAAGTCGATAATGCATAAAATAATTACTAAGAAAGCCCAAAAAGAATTTGAAATGCTGTTACTCATTAAGCTGGCTAAGCAAAGATTATAAATATTCTTCATTTCCCCATGTCTCAAACAATATTTCAGTAGACAATATTATTACACCATAGATATAACTTTAATAACAGAAGTTTGGGATTGGAAACTGATAGCGGAACTAAAGTTTGTGTAGTTGTCGATATTAATAACTTAAGTTGTACAGGTAGTTGTTGAAGAAAATTATTGCTCGCAATTAGAAGATCCAAGATTATTCTACAGTAATTGTTATTGAATGCATGAGTTAGTCGCAGGCATAGGTTCAAAACATCCGATAGGCGAAAACCTCTTATACCATGAATACGCACTGGGGTGAATTTTTCGCGCCAGGAAATGAACCTTGGGCCCTAGGGTCAGTGTCCGGTATCTTGGCTTAGTACTCGTCTAAGGTGGTAATTAAATGTTATATGTACGTTAAATCTAAATCTATCCAGTCAAATTTACATCCAATTTGAGCATTAGTGAAATCAAATCAAAGAGCCAATCAGCTGATTGGGCATTAGTTACAGTCTTGATTTGCTGAGTTCAAGACGTAATACCTGGACAACCGAGCATTGCTCGGATAAAAACAATTTATTTTCTTGGTTTAGTTTCAAACGAAACACTCGTTTGCTTAGTGTTACTTAACAACGCCATCTGAAATAGTTCCTAACAAAAAATAGTTTTTTTCATAAAAATAAAAAATACACAATATGGTTTTGATTGAGGTTTAAACCCGGGTCTCTAGTTCCGCAGTCAGCTCACGTAACCATTCGACCACGGAAGCTTTAAATCAGTGAACGAAATTTTCATAGAGCTTTTTCAAATCGACATTGTCATTTCTTTGAACGTCGGATTGGCGGATGGTAGTAGCGGAGCCCAAGAGGGGATTTTCGGATTTACTCGCGCGTCAGATTAAGATATGGGGTACACTTTGCATCCTAAAATAAAATATCTAAATTTCTTGGCATTGAAATCGACTCCAATTTAAATTTATTGGAAAAATCATGTAGAAATAGTATGCCAATGACTAAATAAAACATATACGCATTACACCATCTTTCAAAAGTAGATAATCAAAAAACAGCATTGATTGCTTATTACAGATACGTATGTTCGGTCCTAAGATACGGATTACTCTTATGGGGGAACACAAATGACTTAAATAGAGCATTTATTATACAAAAGAAATGTGTTAGGGCTATTTACGATGCGGGACCAATATTTAAAAAAACTAAATCTCCTGCCATTTCCATCAATATACATCTACGAAAGTCAAAAATAATCAAAATCAATTTGATACCAAATATGATACATTCTCCACACGGCAACATGGACAGTGGACATGTACCGTGTTTTATGCAAATAAATATTTCACTTCATTTCATTTAATTTCATTTCCTGTTGAGTACTGCCACGATTAAAAAATACCTTCTATATAGGTACAATATTTTTTTATCTTACTTCCGGATATCAAAATAGTCAGATTGGAATACCCTGTTACCGTTGAACCATGAATTTTAAATAATAAAAATCTCTCTCCACTGGTTTAACGCAAAACGTCATAAAATATAATAATATTAAAATTATAATATACTTTAAACTTCCTACCACCCAACCTATAAAAAGCTACACGGTCCAGCTACAAGGTCCTGATGACGCTTGAGGAAATTCACAATGAGCCTCGTGGTCTCCCCCGTTTGACAGCGATTATATTATTAATACTCTCCAATAGATGTCAGGAAGAGTCGTATTTTACAGTTTATATTTAAATTGATTATCATTGAAAATATTTTTATACAGTTAAAAAAATTTAACAATAAAAATTTTGTGGATCGATTTATCACCCCTGAAACCAGGGTACTAAATTTCATCAAAATATTTGGAGCCGTTTCCGAGATTCAAAAAATATATTTAGATATATACAAGAATTGCTCGTTTAAAGGTATTAGATTATATGGAAATTTGATGCTAATATCAGCAAATTGCATCAATAAATTCTAACACAAATTCCGTGTATATGAACGTTGTATATACTTCGATGTACATTCATTTTTTGGCATCACTTAGTTGACAGCTATCTCTATATATAAAAATGAATCCCTTTTTCCCTTGGTCACGACATCAAGCGTGAACGGCTGGGCCGATTTTGCTAATTTTTCTTTTGTTGTGTTTGTTATTGGTAGAAGAAGGTTTGTATGTAAGAAAAAAATAAGGAAATTGCACGAAAAATTTGAAAATTTAAGAATACTTAACCACCATCCAATTCGAACGCAAAATTCGTATTAATTATTAAATGTCGTATCAACCGTTGGTGCGTCTCGCCGTGTCCTGCCCCTTCCCCCAAATGAATCCCTTTTTCCCTTGGTCTCGGCATCACGCGTCAACGTGAGGTTAGACCGATTTCAGTAATTATTTTTTGTTGTGTTTGTTATTATCAGGAGAAGGTTCTCATCAATGAAAAAATTAAGAAAATTGCGCAGAAAACTTGAAAGTTTAAGAACAGGTAGGTACTATTTTTTTACAAATTCGTTCATAGTTAAGACAGGACAAAGTCTGTCGGGTCACCTATTTAAAAATAATAATAAAAAAAATGGCATAAATCCGCACTTGCCCAGCGTGGTGAACTATGGCCTAAGTCCCTCTCACTTGTGAGAAGGAGTGTGCCCAGCAGTGGGACATAAAAAAAGGTTGAAAAATTGGCACAAAAACTGATCATGTAACTCGATAAAGTGACAAGACAGACCCATTTTGCTACAGATTGCTTCGTAATCACGTTATCTTAAGCAAGGGACGTCACATTGAGAAAACGTCTTTTGTATCAATAATCCATACTAATATTATAAATTAGAAAGTAACTCTGTCTGCTACGCTTTCCCGCTTAAACTACAGAACCAATTTTAATGAAATTTAGAACACAGATAGAGTTGACCATGGGAAAGGACATAGAATGGTTTTTATCCTACGGGAACCTATAAAATGGGTCCACGTGGGAGAAGTCGCTGGCGGAAGTCTAGTATTTAAAATTTTGCTAAAAATAACAAAATATTTTTGTTGAAAGAACTATACAGTAAAAATATTTGTGATCAGCTTAGAGTAAGACGTTTTTCTATTAATTTTAAACAAGACTAGCCCTGTCTTCGTGCAATTTGTGAGATCACCATTGCCGTTACAGGTAAGTTACTACTTCTAATGCAAAAGTTACAATGGCGTAATACTTAGTATTCCGTGCTATGGCCATCGTACGTTAGAAGCGTAGCTTAGATTTCAGGTACAAGCTGAAATCTTAAGGCATTATGAGAACAGTCAAGTTGTTTTCTTAAGATATTATCATACGACCCGTGTGGCGTAATGGCTAACATGCCGACTGCCGATCGGAGGGTTTCGGGTTCGATTCCCGGCGAAGCAGAAATTTGAATGATGGGTTTAAATTTCTGTTCTCGGACTGGGTGTATATTTCTGTCATTGTATGTGTCCATGGCACCCCACGACACAGTGTATATCTAGCTTACTGTGGGACTATGAGTGTGAAACGTGAAAAGAATATATATTACTAGCTGACCCCGCGAACTCCGTACCCCGTTCAAATGTTTGGGGTGGGCCACCCTTATCACTTAGGGGGATGAAAAATAGATGTTGGCCGATTCTCAGACCTACCCGATATGCACACAAAATTTCATGAGAATCGGTCGAGCCGTTTCGGAGGAGTATGGGAACGAAAATTGTGACACGAGAATTTTATATATAAGAAATATTCTTAATGATTAAATAATTATTGTGAATGAAATGTGTGAACACATTTTCAGCTGGTATTTTTGAAAAAGATATATTATGGCTCATATTAATGTGAATTGAATTACAACAATAATGATACAAAACTGATTATGTAACTAAATAAAGTGACAAGGTCAACATATTACGCCACAGATTGCTTCGTAATCGCGTTATCCAATGAGAATGACGTCAAGTCGAGCAAGGGCCTTTTGTTTGGTATTAACGAGTTTCTGAGGGTTGTAATAAAATGAATTTATTTTAGTAAGGGCCTCGTTCACCATCTACAAGTAAAGTATTGATTAGCTACGTCCCAAGTGAAGTTAATTACATTAAACGGCTTTTTACGGTAAGTAAAAGCTATGAGTACGGGTCAGTTTATCATATGATTCTACTCGAACATCGTGAAATTAAAATGGAAGTTATGGGTGACTTTAGGTGACTTTTTCTTTGTTAAGGACATAGATTATCAGATATCCTTGCTAAAGCTTCAAAAGCTTACGCTTGTCAGTTCATCATTACTTCAACCAGTGCCGATCGAACTTTGTGAAATAGAATATCCATACACCTAACTTAGTCACTAATGCGGATGGAAGTGTCATGAAATTGAGACTCAGAAAAACTTATAAGTTTGTTAGCTGTTTATGTCAAAACAATACACATTCCTCGTGTCATACTAAAACAATGTAGCACGCCCTGAAGTTAGTTAGGAACTAATTACGTAACTCTTTTACTTATATTGTTTAGTTAGTCAAACTTGTTATGTTTCTTGCTATAGTAGGAAAGCCTGTGATGCTAAATGTGGATATACTCGATCGTCATGAAGACCTAGTGTATTATACAGGATTGCAGTAGGAAGAAAAATGGTTCATATGATTTTTTCGGTAGACCGATGGGACAGTTCCTGTTTTCGATAATTTTATAAAAAACGCAAGTGTAAAAATATCGCGCGGGGCAAATTTAGATCAAACAGATTAAATGCTTGTAGGTAATGCTTAAATAATCTAAAGATTTTAGTATGAATACCTCACCATGGGTTGAACAATAACCAAAAAAAAAATTAAAAAATTTCGACACTTGTGCGAGGTACCATGTTAATATTTTTTAAGAGTAAATCACTAAAAGATAATGATATTCTAATCTGACAATCTTGAAGGCTGGAAGTGAGAAAAATACACTAAAAAAATGCGGCCCTATTTTAGATTATATAGGGGGTGTTGGCGTTGGTAAAGGGTCCCACCTGGTACTTAACCTTAATAATTAATTTAAGGTTTTTAAGAGTACTTTTATAATATATTTAGATATTTTAATTAGCGTGTGTTATTTTGTATTTTTATATTAATTTACTAATGTTTCAACCTTTTTTCTGAAATAAAGACGGGACAAGCAGGTTTGGCGAAGTAAATTTTAAATATTAAGAAAAAAACTTTGTTTTTAGTTCCAATGCGATGACGTTCTAAAACATTGAAGATCAGTAAAAATTTTCGGTACACCACACGCACAAGAGTTGACTTCGCCTTAGCTATTTTGTATCCATTGAAAATCCTATTTGTTTTATTCTTTTCGCCCGAACCATCATCAACAGGGGGCTTGTTTATTCTGGGAGTACTCAACAGAGTGCATATCTTTATCTAACGCGCTCGAGAATATCCAAAAAATCCTATAATCAATTAATAAAATCAAATCAATCCAATATAATCAAAGCAATCCATTCCATTAACCTTTTGTAGTCCACTGCTGGACGTAGGCCTCGCCTAACTCTGAATCCAGTGGTTACCCGCCGTTTTTATAGGTGACGTTGGATTCAGGACGTAGGACGAGTGGCGAACATTAGAGGAAGGATATGTCCAGCAGGGAACATTCTCCATTTTAAGGGCTGATGGATGGATGTATGGAGGCTCTAAGTGAGTGAGTAAGTCTTATTCAAATACATTAAAATTAGTTATACATTCCACGCGCTGTGCAGGGTGACACGCTCCGGATTTAGTTAGCAACTAATTACGGAACTTACCCATCTACTTAGTTATAATTTAGTTAGCCAAACTTGACATATTTGTTATTAGCATTATACGTGCTACATCGTACGTGTTGTACAGGTGACGTAACAGCTCTGTGGTTAACACTTCAAAACAAAACTTGCAGTGGAAAATTGTGATTTGGCACCACACTTAAATGATTTCTGTCAGGCACCGGCGTAGCAATATAGACCCAAGCAACCCTAAACGGACTACGTCCTTATCTATTCCATTTTTTAGTGGAGAGTGGCTATCAAACGTGGGTTGGTTCGTAAGGGGACTAAAAACTGACTTCTGGGGTTGCGGGTGGCGATAGCGGGAGCTAGAATCATCTAGACAGCGGCCCCATGTAGGACGGCGAGTGTGTGCGCGACCATAAGCCGTCGTATACTGAGGGAGTAGAAGAGCTACATCTCCCATTTTGTGTAAAAAGTAATAGGCCTATTCGGGGCATCGTGCTTAGAGCACCACGAAATATTTCAGTGGAGATCCTAGAGTCTTCTGCAAGCATTTAGGCAGTCCACTGATGAGGTTTTCTCGAGTTGTCTGGTACATTTTACCGAAAGCACATGTTTTGTTCTTAAAATATTACTAAACAGGAATACAATGCAGAATAACCAGCCACTTTAGTTTCATAAACCAATAGCGACTTACTACCAAAACTATGTAAATTAGTAATACTTACTCCACCACTTGTTCAACTTGTTCCAACACCGGTTGGTGGAGATGCGGGTTAGTGGCCAACCCGCTGTCGGATGTTTTCAAACCGCCCATAAGCCTCCGACAAGGTTTAACGACTGTTATCTATTGACAACAACCGGGACCGACGGCTTAACCTCCCGAAGCACGAAAACGCGCATGAATTTTTTTTGCCACTAGCCGTCACCCATCTCACACCAGACCGCACCCGTTTGGCTTAGTTGCATAGATTGTTTGCATTCTACGCTAACCGCCGGGCCATGCGCGCTTCATACTACCTACAGTTAACACGGTCTAAATTCTACGTATAAATATTTTGTATCACTCAGGACACAGTTAATTCGTACGCTACGCCAATATTGTCTTTGCTTTTAATTAAATTCTCTTATTAATGTGTTTAGAATGGGTTGTTTACTTTCATGAAATAAGGTGACGAGACTGTTTAATTAGGAATGGCTTAATGTATATAATTTGCTCTGTGGTTTCATATTTAATAGCATGCAAATACCTACCTTTGTTACGTCAGTGTTGCGTTTTATGCTTTATAATTTACCTATGTTATGCAATATCGGTTGTGGTCGGAAGTAGTATGGTTACTATACCTAATAATAGTACCTATATTTTATGGGTATGGTGGAAGTAGGTACCACTATCGTAGCCTGCAGGGGATGCTGTATTTGTACTTTGCTAAAGGTGTGTATTCTGGCCACATAAGGCGATCTTATACTGCAGGATACTAATCCTGATACCAGTTGTACTGACAACTGCTTGTAACTGTGTCGAAACTGACTGCACTAATCCTCAGAAAGTCGCTGACTTACTTTTCCACAAACCTGCATCGCAGTAACGCTAATCCCAACTGTCGATAAAGACATGCCCAGCAGTGGGGTGTCAATAAGTCGAGGCAGGGTTTATAAACCGTTGTGGAACAGTTGCCGACAAAATGATATAGACTTAGTTTGTGACTGTAAAATAGCATAAATTAGCCAGCTAGTTAAGATTAAGCTTAAAAGCTTGAGCGTAAATTATTATGAAATTACATCTCAAAATCCTGTGGGATAGTCAGAGAACTAATGGGAAACTAATAAACTAAGTTTCTTAGTAAGCTTACGACAAAAAAATTTGACAAATTTTTAATATAGGTAACAAATTCTATCTTAATGTAATGATATAAATTCAATGGTGAAACTTAAACATCTAATGCGGAAACATTTTCATTTTAAAATATTTTTTGTGTTACTTGTAAAGTAAAAGTCGCGATAGGCTATGTGACCCGAGAACTAGTCCACTGTTCCTTCATATTGGTCTTCTCCATAGCCTCTCACTCTCCAGAGTGACAATGATCCATCATCATGTGTCGTTATACCATGGGTATATTTCATTTAAATAAACCTTGACTATCATTATAATACTATGTGAACAAAATTATGTGATATGGAAATTAACAAATCGGTAATTTATCAATTGTAATTCTTTACTTATATTATGAGAGTTTTTAATTCTTATTAAATCAAAGACGAAATTTGTTTTTCTTGTTCAAGTACAATACAAGGGAATCAGGATTTAATCTAAGGCTTAAAATAACACATTTATTTCTTAAACTTTCCACGAAATATCAATTTGGTATTTATAATGAAATTGACTAAGTTTCCAATTCCAATTAATTTAAATGAAAACTCTATGATGAACTATTCCCGAATGCAGACATTCTAGAAATAATTCTTGGATAATAATTTCCAATTATACTCCATTCATTCTTTCTTAATCATTCAATCGTTAGTTCTTCTAAAATTTATTCAGACAAAAGGTAATATTTTAGTAGTTTCTATCGTTTCCTTTTATTCAATTTAAAATATATTTTACCTATAGTAGTTGAGGTTCATTTGTTACTCAAAAGTCATTATCAATGCAACTAACTATCTACGATAAGCGATAGTTGAGTAGTTAAGAATCTATTTTCGACATCGAGGTTCTAAATTGAAATCCCGGCGTGCAACTCTGACTATTTTGACTATGACTCAACGGTGATTGTAATTTTTAATTATACTATCATCTTTTTTGTGTTTACTTTTTTCTATTTCCATCACTGCGTATGTCTGGGAGTTACATAATATTTCAATCAGTAGGCATTGCGCAGTTTTGCTATAGAAATATTGTCAACTACTTTTGACGTGATAACGTCTTTAAAATCGTTTTAGTCGGGTGACATGTTCAGAAACTTGTGTCACACCAAAACCTCACGAGCGTGATCGCATGTATAACGAGAGAGAGACGGACCGATCTTCCGTCTCATCTCGAGCGCTGCCAGTCATTCCTTGAAACTTGTCACGCGGAATCCTCACGAGCGGAGGCTGGCATAGCGTTCGAGTGAGTGGACCGATCTTCCGTCTCTCTCACTCTAGCGGCATACAAACGAATGGAGATTTTCTCGTGCGGACATTATCACGTAAACATCTCGATCGTAAACCTACTTTACAAACAATTTGCCGTTTTTTGGTAGCTAGATTTAATATTTTATTTTTGTGAAAACTATGCGGTGGCAATATTTTCGCCTTATGTTTTGTTATTCAAACTTCGTGCAGCGTACGTGCATCGTTTGAAAATTATGTTTCCTGTGATAGAGTCAAAAATAATAATATTTTTCCATATTTCTATTTGGAATGACGCCACTGTGACCGTTGCTGGGATGTTTATTTATATTCTGTTAGTGGGTCACAAGTTTGAACCCCCGTAGGGGTCACAATTTGAATAATCCATACTAATATCATAAATTCGAAAGTAACTTTATCTGTCTGTCTGTTACGCTTTCCCGCTTAAACTACTGAACCCATTTTAATGAAATTTAAAACACAGATAAAATGGACCTTGGGAAAGGACATAGAATGGTTTTTATCCTACGGGAACCTATAAAACGGGTCCACGTGGGCGAAGCCGCTGGCGGAAGGCTAGTGATTTATAATTTTTGTTCTTGGTCTGGGCGTTTGTGTCCTTGTCTTTGTATATATCCATGGTAGCCACGATAGGGATACCCTTTGTGGGGTATAAGCATGAAGAGTTTGAAACTTAAGTATTGTATTCTTGTCTATGTTATATTCAGTAATTATAAACTAAATTAAAACTACATATATTTATTTTGTAAAAAATTACATTCATCATTATATTTAAATATTGATACAAATCACTTCAGTTAACTGATCACATTAAATTAATTGATTGATAAGTATTTAACTGGACGACCGAGCGTTGCTCGGATAAAAACAATTATTTTCTTGGTTTAATTTCAAACGAAACACTCATTTGCTTAGTGTTACTTAATAACGCCATCTGAAATAGCTCACAATAAATAAAACAACAGGTTACACTCCGGTAGTACCGGCAGAAGTGAAAACTTGAACATTAACGTTGTGCATTTTTGATATTTTGGAATGGTTAGGGAATAATTTCGCACGAATTGCTTTTATTATCAGTATTTTTTTTTCATCTAGTATTTTCAGTAGGTTTTCATCTAGTATTTTTATAAAGTACTCACTCATTTTCTTTCACTAATTTTTCGTCACTTTTTTCATTAATTGTTCAATGTCCATATTTTAAATACTTGATATAAACGAATTTTACAAGTATAGAGAGTCGAGCCGTCATCAGCTGTCACCCCTCCGTCTTACGAATTTTCGATCAGGTCACGTGTCCTGACGTGAGTAGGTATAACATTTTTTACCCATCCTAAAAAATGTGCACAACGCGCCGCTAAAGAAGTTGTCACTTCAAAATCACAAAAAATAATGTTACGCGCTATGGGTAATGAAAATGCCGTTTGTATCGTAGAAGGCGTTTATTGACAGCTTCCACCAAAAATCCACTTGACAGAGTCCAAATCACAATGCACAAACACTATAGTCCAATATCTTCGCTTGAGTCGTCGAAATAATTCTTCCTTGTCGCTTGGTAGAGATCGCTTCGGTTTCACTTCCGAAAATAAACTGCCCAGTCGCGGCTCGGCGCGTGCCTTATATACGGCCACCCATGGTTCTCTAGAAATTTCCCGAACCACCAAATACAATAGACCCGTCCCGAACCTTCCTTTATGTTATTAGTTATTATTACACACTATGTACAGTCAAACAATAGCCGCGACCCGCGATGTAAACAACCTATACATGTACGCTATATATAGGTACGTACTCGCTGCGGACCCCGAATTTGTTTACTGGTAGAAATCGATGTTTTTCTTATGACCGATTTTTCGAGAACTTTCTTCACTGTTCGATAGTAGACCTAATACCTGTTTATGCGTTTTTGGGGTTTTGCTGTACGACGCTTTGTTCTCGAGATATAGGTACTCAAAGTCGTAACATTACCCCCTCCTTAGTCATGCTCGTCCCGAGCATGATTCTTTCCGTGGTATTTTGCTAGTCGGTCTACATGTACTACTTTTAGCTTGCCGCGGGGACCCTTCTTAATCCGGTACGTGATGTCGTTAATCTTTGTGACAACAGTGTAAGGTCCTTCCCAGCGAGGTTGTAATTTCGGGGACTTCCCCTTTTTCCTCTGCGGATTGTGAAACCACACTAGTGCTCCTTCTTCAAATCCCTTGGAATTGGCTTTCCTGTCATATCGGGTTTTCATGCTTGTGCTGGTTTTCAAACTGTTCTCCCGAACCATCTTGTGTACCTCATTTAGCTGGTATTGAAGATCACTTACGTACTCCGTCACAATCTTGGGACCATCCGGTGGAGTTCCAGTTATGGCGTCTATCGGAAGCCTGATTTCTCTGCCGAAGTTCACCTTTGCTGGAGTAAATCCTGTACTGTCGTGGAGTGCCGAACGATATGACATAAGGAACAGAGGTATGTATTGGTCCCAATCTTTTTGATGTTCATCCACTACCTTAGCCAAGTGATTTTCCAACGTTTGGTTGAATCTCTCGACCATACCGTCTGACTGTGGATGAGCAGGAGTCGTGCGCGTCTTATGCATGCCCAACAAACTACACATTTCTTGGAAAAGCCCCGACTCGAAATTACGTCCTTGGTCCGAATGGATTTCCATAGGTACACCATATCGGCAGACTACTTCTTGCACGAGCTTTTTAGCCACGGTGTGTGCTTCTTGATTGGGAGTGGCAAATACTTCAGGCCACTTGGTGAAATAGTCCTGCACAACTACGATGTATCGGTTTCCATCTTCGGTTGCTGGAAATGGCCCAGCTACGTCAATAGCTATACGCTCCCAAGGTGCTCCAACGTTATACAACTTTAATTTGCCTTTACTTCTTGTTTGGGGACCTCTGACTGAAGCGCAAGCTGTACATTTTCGGCACCAGTCTTCCACATCTTCGCGACAATGTACCCAATAGAATCTTCTTCGCAGCTTTACTAGTGTTTTCTTCACGCCAAGGTGCCCACCAGAAGTTCCATCATGAATGTGCCTTAGGACGGACGACACCATACTTCTTGGTACTACGATCTGTAGGGTTACTTCCTTTCCGGTGTTAGACTCCCATCTTCTATGTAAGACATCATTTTCCAAGACTAAGCTGTCCCATTGAGCCCAATAGCTTTTAGTGACTGGACTACATGCTGATACATCATTCCAACTGGGTTTGTTCTCACTTCGTTTCCAGTCCAGTACTAACCGTAAATCATCATCTTCTTCTTGCGCTTTCTTCATGTTTTCGTTGGTCCATTCATCGTCTAAGCCTTGCGTCCTTATTAATTTAACATGTCCTATGGTTTCCTGTTTCTGACAGTGTTTGCAATCTTCAGGACAAGGTCTTCGTGATAAGGCATCGGCGTTGCTGTGTCCTTTTCCACTCCGGTGTTCCGTAACAAAATAAAACTCTTGCAGTTGCTCGAGCCATCGTGCCACTTGACCTTCAGGATTTTTAAACTGCAGGAGCCATTGTAACGCTGCGTGATCTGTCCGTAGTGTAAACTGGCGACCAATAAGGTACTTCGAAAAATGTTGCAAGACCTTGACCACGGCAAGTAACTCTCTACGAGTAACGCAGTAATTCCTTTCTGGTTTCGAGAGTGATTTGCTGAAGTATGCTATAACTACCGTGTGCTCGCCTTGTATCTGTGATAAAACGCCGCCGATTCCAGTATTACTCGCGTCCGTATCCACGATGAACCTCCCATCGCGACTTGGATATCCTAATATAGGCGTTTCACACAAACAACGTTTTAGCTCTCTGAAAGCATCTTCACAAGTCGAATCCCAGACAAAATCTCGTTTTTCTTCCGTAAGACGATGTAATGGCCTGGCTATATCTGAAAATTTCTTTACAAAACGTCTGTAATACGTACACAGACCCAGAAATGAACGTACTTCAGATTTATTCCTCGGAGTAGGCCAGTCCTGCACAGCCTTAATCTTCTCTGGGTCGGTTTTAACTCCTTCCGGGGAAATTATGTGCCCAAGGTAGCTTACTTCTTTCTTGAAGAGGGCACATTTCTTCGGGCTTAGCTTAAGGTTGGCGTTCCTAAGCCGTGTAAAGACCTTTTCCATATTCCGCAGGTGTTCCTTAAAAGTACGCCCCATGATGATGATGTCATCAAGGTAGACCAAACATACGTCTCCAAGAAGGCCCACCATTACCCTTTCCATGAGACGTTCGAAGGTTGCCGGTGCATTACATAAGCCGAATGGCATGACTTTAAATTGCCATAGACCGTTACCTATTCCTGTACTGAATGCTGTCTTTTCCTTATCTTTCGGATCTATCTCCACCTGCCAATATCCACTCTTCAGGTCAATGGTAGAGAACCATTTCATACCACTGAGCATGTCCAGCGTGTCATCTATTCGAGGCAGGGGATAACTATCCTTTTTAGTAACGTTATTCAACATCCGGTAATCTACACAGAACCTTGTGCTGCCGTCCTTTTTCTTTACTAAGACAACTGGTGAAGACCACGGACTTGTAGAAGGTTCGATAATTCCGTTACTAGCCATGTCTTTGACGAGTTCAGTGACTTCTTTTTCTTTTGCCCATGGTATCCTTCGAGGTCTTTGTTTAATGGGCCTAGCGTCGCCGGTGTCGATTTGGTGCTTGACGAGTCCCGTTCGTCCGAAATCACAGTCCTTTGCAAAAATGTCTTTAAATTTTGATAGGAGTTCCCATGCCTGCTGTCGCTCGGAAGTAGATAAATTCTCCTTAGAAGCTTCGAGAAGTTGACAGACAATATCGGCGCTAATTTGTTTCTCTGGCTGTACTGCTTTGATATTTCCCAGCTGTCTAAGAAGTTTCACTCCCTCGCATCTTCCCATTAAGCTGTTCTTCTTTAAATGAACTTCCTCGTTACTCATATTGAGAACCCGAACCGTAGATACTCCTTTGGACATGAGTAGAGTTCTTGCAGTAATCAAGTTATGGTTACTTCCGGTGTCCTCAACAATCACGCATCTTCTTACTTTAACCCTCGAGGGGAATTTCACTTTCACTAGAGACTCCGATCTGGGTGCTAGTACAGTGTCCTTCAAGCAGTAAAGATTGCATGGTTCAGATCCATTAAGACATACTTCTTGATCAGGGAACCTCAAAACCCCTTTCCGTACGTCAACAACGCACTGTTCTTTCCTTAAGAAGTCCAGTCCCAATATGCAATCATCGGTGATACTGGCAATTAATACTGGATGTCGGTATACACGGTCACCAATCTTCAAATCAACGTCTATATTGCCGAGGACGGAAACTGGTTGGCCGGTTGCTGTTTGAAGACTGTATGCTGGCGATCGCTTGGTCCACTGAATGGTTCGCGGAAGTAGCTCAGGCTTCACAATTGAACAAGAGGCTCCAGTATCCATAGTGAATTGGCAAGTCCGGTTATTCACAATACCCTCAATTGTTAAGCTGTTTCCGTTGCAAACTTGGTTAATTGTAATACAGGGGGCATTAGTTTGACCAACCAGCGCCCGTCCCGCGGCCCTGGCGACATCTAGTTTAACGGTAAGTTGTCCACTTGGGTTTCCGAGTCAGAAACCCATCTTCTTTTCTTCTTGGGACACTCCAACCGAATATGCCCCTTTTCGCCGCAACCGTAGCATGTGGGACCATAACGTGGTTTCTTTTCCTCCGTGACCACTTCTCTTACTTTGTGGTACCTTGCATCCTGTCTCACGGCTTCGACTTCCAGGGCATGTGCCAAAGCATTCTTTAGAGACTGATGATGGCCCAGACGCACAGCAGCCCTGACCTCCAGATCTCGTATCCCGTCGACAAATGCCTGCAGTAAGTACACTTCGATATTCCCTGGTGTCGAAGAGTAAGCACGCCTTACAAGCCTTTCAACCTCCGTTGCCCACTGCTGGAGGTTCTCGTTGGGCTTCTGGGTCCTCTCTCGAAGCTGGGCTCGGTACACATATTCTAAATGTTTCTCGCCATAGCGAGTTTCTAGCGCTTCCATTAGAGCTTCCAGTGTCCGGCCTTCCTTTGGTAGGTTATCTATAGTCATCAAGGCGTCTCCTCTTAAGGCCAGAGTTAGAGCAGTAAAAGAGTAATCATCCCCCCAGGCATTTGCTTTTGCGAGCGTCTCGAACTGGTATCGGAACGCCGACCAGGAAGAGCTTCCATCAAAATGTGGAAGGTCGAGCCTCGCCGATGATGACGACGGAACAACTACGGGCTCGCGAGTCTTTAGTTTCACGACCTCGTTGGTAAGCTGTTGTAGGCGGTTGTCATGGCCTTCGACTCGCTCCTCCAAATGATCCGTCCTCAGCGTAATTTCCTTTACTTCATGCTGCACCTCTTTGAGCTTTTCCCCAAGTCCAGTCAGCCCACTATTAATTTTGTCGATGACAGTTTCGCGGCTGGCCTGGATCTGCTCCTGTATTTCCCGACGGCTGGCTTCCTGTTCGCGGCGGCTGGCTTCTTGACTGGCCTGGATCTGTTCCTGGATTTCGCGACGGCTGGCTTCCTGTTCGCGGCGGCTGGCTTCTTGACTGGCCTGGATCTGTTCCTGGATTTCGCGGCGGCTGACGTCTAGACTGGCCTGCATTCCCTGTATGGCAGACAGTAGCGCTGTCATATCCATTGCAGCGGCCGGTGCTGCGGTTGTCCCTGACGACGTCCCCGGTGCAGCGGTCTCGTCCAGCCCTTCAGCCGCAAGTTGTCGTGCAGCATCCATACCGACCTGTCTCCTGGTCCTCGGAGTGCGCCCCTCTTCGTCTCGTTGTACTAACGGCATTCCGCTTCTGACACCAATTGTTACGCGCTATGGGTAATGAAAATGCCGTTTGTATCGTAGAAGGCGTTTATTGACAGCTTCCACCAAAAATCCACTTGACAGAGTCCAAATCACAATGCACAAACACTATAGTCCAATATCTTCGCTTGAGTCGTCGAAATAATTCTTCCTTGTCGCTTGGTAGAGATCGCTTCGGTTTCACTTCCGAAAATAAACTGCCCAGTCGCGGCTCGGCGCGTGCCTTATATACGGCCACCCATGGTTCTCTAGAAATTTCCCGAACCACCAAATACAATAGACCCGTCCCGAACCTTCCTTTATGTTATTAGTTATTATTACACACTATGTACAGTCAAACAATAGCCGCGACCCGCGATGTAAACAACCTATACATGTACGCTATATATAGGTACGTACTCGCTGCGGACCCCGAATTTGTTTACTGGTAGAAATCGATGTTTTTCTTATGACCGATTTTTCGAGAACTTTCTTCACTGTTCGATAGTAGACCTAATACCTGTTTATGCGTTTTTGGGGTTTTGCTGTACGACGCTTTGTTCTCGAGATATAGGTACTCAAAGTCGTAACAATAAAAAATAAACGCAATATGGTTTTGCTTGAGGTTTGAACCCTCTAGTTCCGCAGTCAGTCCACGTAACCATTCGGCCAAGGAAGTTTTAATTTAATGAACGAAATTTTTATAGAACTCTTTCAAATCGACATTGTCATCTCTTTGAACGTCGGATTGAAGTTAAGTTAAAGCTTGAGGATGGCGTTTGACGGCGTTCTACGCCAGAATATTATTAATACTCGCCAATACCACCCAATACGTTTGACGACCTGCGTGGCACAATGGTTACCATACCGGACTGCCAATCGAAGGGTCCCGGGTTCGATTCCCGGCGAAACAGAAATATGAATGATGAGTTTATTTATTAATGGATGTCAGTATGAGTCGTATTAATTAGTTTAAATTTAAGTTGATTATCGCTGAAAATATATTTTAAAATTAACAAATGTAGCGCGCATGTAAGTGCTTTTTCCGAAACAACTACTATAAATTTCATAATCTGTATGTAGGTATTTTCATTTTATTTTATTTGAAATTGTTCTAGATTTTTCTATTTTTTTATAACCTGTCTTTTGTTATCTTGTATTTTTTAACACGCTTTTATTAACTTGACCTGTATGTATGTATGTATGTATGTAAAGGAATCTTTTAACTTCATTTTCACTTACTTCTAGGAGTCTGATTATCTTGAAAATTTGCACAGGGGTCAAGGGCCGATGACAATACAATAATCTCATAACTTTATATTAAAGTCCTAACTAGGATCATCAGGATAAAATAAAATATACGAGGGCCGGCTGATAAGTTCGTGGCCTAAGGTACTTAATGAAACAAATATAAAGTTTTATATTTTTCACACGTCTAAGCGTCTGGTTAACTTAATAATTTGCATAGGGGTCAAGGACCGATGACAATGCAATAATATGAGAATAAAAATCCAACTAAAAAAATAAAAAATAAAAAATGTAGTTTAAAAAAAAAGCGTGGGGTGGTTTTTAAGTTACTATTGACACCACGCACCCCACGCTTTTTTTACAGTAAAATACATTTTCTTCTTATTTTTTTACTTTTTAGTTCGTATTTTCACAAAAGCGTGTTTTTTAGTTTTTTAAACTACATTTTTTATTTTTGTTTAAAAACAGTACAAATTCAACTAAACATCATAATATTATAATTAAATCGTATTTACAAGGAAAACAAGTGTAAGCGTTGTCTTCAAGCGAGATTTTCTGCAACATGGCGCACAAAGCCGTTTGTTTTTGAAAAACTCAACGTTTCGCGCTAAAAACTGCGTCCTACCTTATTGTTCATTCATTTCCTTATTTACAAGCGAGTGAGTCCTCAAGCGGTGGGCTTTTGAATGGATTTTCAGTAGACATACGCATTTTTTAGAAATTTACTTATGTTTACAAAACCCATTTTAATTTTCAGGTACAACAGCATGTATTGAAATTTAAACGTAAATAATACGGCTACAGTATGGCTTTTTTGCGCTATAGTTACCATTCCGGACTTCTATTCGGGCGTACTGGGTTCAATTCCCAACTAACCAAAAATCATTCATCATCATGTCTGTCTTTGTCTGCGAGGACTGGCGTTGATGACGTCTTGGGCTCTATTCCCGGCGGGGCAGAAATTTGAATTGGGGCTATTATTTATCTGATGCGCCCCCCCCCCCCACCCCTGACCTAGGTACGCCCATAGGTGGATAGTACTCTGGCAAATATATGCAAATGTCCACTGAAACACAATTGCTTCACAGCAGAAATGGGTACAGCAATGTAATATCCCCAATAAGTTCTTTCGCCTATATCGTTATTTACAGATTTAAATAATTACATAATATTTTTGTTCAGTGTCCTCCTACACTTAATAGGAGACTTATTCTACGTTAAGCCTTGTAAAATTATTTCCAACTCTTTTCAGTTCAACAATAAGTTGCGTAAGTTATGTGCATCAGTAATTTGTTCACTCATTCATTCATTCACGCAGAGACGCTCTTGTTTACACAACGGCAGTTCATTAAATATAGTAATGAGCCCAGATTTTTCGCTTCCAACAAAGAAAAGAACAGTCTGCACGCCCGAGGGTTGACAGTTATAATAACGTCAACGGAGTTTAATGGGGAACAAAATGGCGGACGTTCATAACGTTCTTATTTTAAAAATAGAAATGAATGAACGACTTTACATATGTTTGTTTGAATGCCATGCGAGAATCGTACTGCTTCTGCTATTGTTCACAAACGATGGCTATGTTTTATTTTGTTTTGGTCTCAGGAAATCCTATTGTGATGGAATGACAATGAGTTATATAGTTTTATCATTTTTTTACGAACCGTTTTCAAATGTAATTCAATATTACGTCAGCATGTTTTCAATTGATAATTAACCGACAACATTAATTAGTGATGACTAGCCGTTTCTAGCTACCTACATTAAAATTAAAGCTGATGAATCCAGTTTTCTGTAAACACATATTCAAAATTTAGTATTAAAATATCTAAACTACGAGTATAACTACAAAGACAAAGACAAAGACAAGGAGAAAGACAAAGACAAAGACAAAGACTTTTATTTGCACAAATATGGGTGTTTACAAAAGGTGTTTTTACACTGTGGACATACTCGTATTTATTTCAATCTTTTTTTATGTTCCACTGCAGCTCCAACCAGGAAACGTAAGAAAGTACCTATAAATATTGAGGAAATTATACGACATAGAAATTACGACGATCCGCGTGGCGTAATGGTTACCATGCCAGACTGCCGATCGGAGGATTCCGGGTTCGATTCCCGGCGAAACAGAAATTTGAATGATGAATGAAAAATGAATGATGAATGTTTAAATTTCTGTTCTCGGTCTGGGTGTTTGTGTTTCTGTCTCTGTGTGTGTCTATGGCATCCACGACACAGGGTATATCTACCTTAGTGTGAGGCTATGAGTGTGAAACGTTATTTATTTATTTAATATCAGCCTTCAAGTCTAGAATTTTGTAATAACTCAGATTATAATAAGAATTCCGTTTCAAGTAACTGTTCGGAGTTGAAATCGAATCTGAAATAGGAATACCAGTCCTAATCTCCATAGCAATCGCATACATTCGTGATCGAGTTCAGAATAGGAATGGCTTTCATTATCGGAATCGATTATTGATATAATCAAGACGATTTACTTAATCGAAATCTCGAGTTTACCTGATTGTGTAGAATATCGCCAGCAGCTTTGAAAGGTATAGCAAACTTTGATTTAGATAAGCTAATATTGTCACGGTTACTGAATCTTAGACGTCATATGAATCTTAGCCGTAATCAAAGAAGGTATTCTATGTCACGGAGTCCGTTCAGCTTTGAATGTCATAACCTCGAGAGCGCTCAGTGTCAAGTAACATTAGAATGACAAAATAAATGTAGAAGATTTGAGTGAGTGGGGTCAAACTTTTTAAAGGGTCCTTCCGCTCCTCATCCAGAGATGGCGCCACGGATATTCTAGTGGTCTATTATAATAATATACAAAAGTAAAAGTATATATTTTTTTAAATTATAGAATGGAAAGTTATAATTAAGGAGAATATGAAGATTTAATTTACATAAATAATAGTGATAATGTTTACCAATACACGCGTTTCACTGTTAGGCAAAAAGCTTAAAGTATAGGGCAATAATTTGTGTAATCCACTGGCACAAATAAAAAACAAGAGATTTTTCTTTACACTAGGGGAAGTAATGAAATACATCATTTATCACTTTTAACATTACATATTCACATACATCGCACTTCAAGATTATTAACAGCCACTATTTCCGGCTATTTACTTAATATCCACATTAATCGTCTCAAATGTAAGTCTTAAACGTGTTCTGCCTCAAAACGGGGCATTCAGGAAGAGGTAAAACTTTAAATACGCCGAGAACTTTGCAACTGTCTCCCACTTGGTTGTGCAAAATCTCTCAATTTTGTACAGAATCTTTTCGCTGAGAGTATAAGGCAGAAAGTATATGGCAAGAAAGTTTGTTTGAAAATGTCCTTAACATTTTTAGTGCTTTATTTTAGATATGTTTCATCTGCTCCTGCTTTTCAATTTCAAAATACGACCAGAAAAATTATTTTAAATTACTAGCCAAATATCCGAAACTAATGATTTTTGTATCCCTATATCCCTATTTATTTAAGTAACCTGATATGACACATGACAGTTTGCAGTTAAAATACAGTATATCCATAAGTTTCATTGCACAATATATCTAATCATTTCAATAATAAACTATTAACAATTGTATTCATAATTTACATACGTTTGTTAATAAAATAGTGCGAATGCTTTGTCTTTGTCTTTGCTTACTCATATGATACACCATTCATTACTTTCAATTTTCTTAATCCGTATCCACATTAAGCATCTCAAACGTAAGTCTTACACATGTTCTGCCTCAAAACAGGGCATTCAGGAAGAGGTAAAACTTTGAATACGCCGAGAACTTTGCAACTGCCTCCCACTTGGTTGTGCTAAGTCTCTCCATTTTGTATAGAATGATGCCTGCGTACTT
The DNA here is from genome assembly GCA_911387765.1 of Pyrgus malvae. NCBI lineage: Eukaryota > Metazoa > Arthropoda > Insecta > Lepidoptera > Hesperiidae > Pyrgus > Pyrgus malvae. Next base: position 12,944,726 of record OU426969.1, read on the forward strand.
GTTATCTTTGTGGTTAGACTATAAGGCATGAGAAAAGTTTGTTGAATGAGTACATTTTGTAAGCAATTCATTGTAGAGATATTTCTTCCGCTCTTTATCTTTACTAATATTATAAATTTCAGTGTCGTTAGTTTGTTTTAGTTAGTTAGTAGCTTAGTTTGTTAGTTGTTAGTTTGTTTTTTGTTTGTCCTTTTTTCATCATTGAATGTGTATAGTTGGGGGACTGGTTTGTGATATAGGCTACTTTTTACCCGGGAAAATATCACATTTATATGAAGGAGAATGTGTAGTCCATGCGGGTAGATAGCTAGTTCTTAAGGTTCCGTAGCCAAATGGCAAAAAATGGAACCCTTATGGATTCGACATGTCTGTCTGTCTGTCCGTATGTCACAGGTACTTTTTTCACATTAAGCTTTTTATACAAAAAAAAAAACAATTTTAGGGGGTTCCCCATACTTGAACTCAAACTCAAAAATTTTTTTCATCAAATCCATAAGTGTCGGGTATATATAGGTCTTCAAAAATTATATTGAAGATTCCAATATCATCTTTTTCTAAATTAAATAGTTTGCGCGAGAGACACTTCCAAAGTGGTAAAATGTGTAACCCCCTGTAACTTCTAAAATAAGAGAATGATAAAACTGAAAAATATACAATGATGTACATTACCGTGCAAACTTATATCTAGTAAGTAGTTTTTTAATACGTCATAAATCCTAAACCGCAATTTACCTTTCATTCAATCAACTCAAATAGGTATATCCTAATTACACTCGTAATATTTACTTATCAATAACTTAACTTAAAAATAAAAAAATACACTATTAATAAAACATTGATCAAAGCCACAACGAGCTACAAGAAATTTTATATTATGTTACTTGCTGATACGGAATCGGGCGAGTCCGACTCGCACTTGGTACCTAACACGCTTGACCTAAATGTATGTATGTATGTATGTGTGTAATGTACCGTCGAATGTCGTAACTACGCCTGTGCTACCGATCTTCGCCTAATTTCGAATATGTTAAGTTTTCCAATATAATTTGAGGACAGGATGCGTATGTAACTACTGAATACGAAAGTATTTTTCATGAGTTATTATATTTTGTGGATCAATGGTGGCTTACTTCACACCGTTGGTGACCAGTGCGCTTTTTCAGAGGAAGCATCGACACGTTTTTTTTTTGCTGTGTTTTAACTTTGATTTTCGGCACCGCTAGAGAACAAGTAACAGTGAACTTTGTATTTTATTATGACCTAAATTTTATCCCCTTTCTTATGCCGTTATTATTTTCTATCTACTTCACGTATAGAAGTCACAATTGAATTAAATGCTATCGAGTTGATAGTGGCGGTCATCTTTTGCCACACTTCGCCTGCCCTTAGGGTTGTCGATTCTTTTGTTTCGTGTATTATCCTACGCTATAAGCTACTTTTTTTTTTAAAATACGTATGTTTGTGGATAATTGAGTTTTTAAAAACGGCTCTAAGGCTTTTGATAAAACTATCATATTATATAATACTATATAGGGTGACTTTTGAGTAGTTCTTAAAAGCTTTTAACTTTCCATACTTAAGTAACGTAACTCGTAAGTTACACAATCGTATGGGAAGTTAATTTTTTTTCGGCATTTTTCGACCTGTTTCTTTGAGAAAGTTGTTTGTTATCACGAGTATTCATTTCCTTTGCTATCAATTTCAATTAAACATCACTTTTTTGTAGATTCGCGAAAAATCTACATAGCTAGAGCTATATAAGGTCAGATCTTTTAAAGCGAATATAAGAACTGCAAATATTTTAAACCGAGTGTTCTACTCACGATTACAATCTACTATAAATTCAACTCTGATATTGCAAAAAGGCTGCTTGTCGACTTTCGATTTCAAAGCTGATTTCACACACACACACATGTAACACAATAACTTAATAATTAAAATGTTGTGAGGTGAAGCATATAAATAAATAAATAGTTTTTTTTGTGATCGTAAATAGAACACATGATTTCAATATTTGCAGTAGGTAGGTACCTAATAATACGATCATATATTTGTCTGTCCTGTCATTAGCAACGCTTGATTGGCCCAGATCGAGCGTTCATACAACGCTTAATGTAGGTACGCAATTTGCGCCGTTTCGCTTGCAGACTCATTCTGTCAGCAGCTGATTTGTAACTTTCATACCTAGACAGTGGGCCGCACACTCGACTTCACTGAACTTGAGTTTGAAAACTTTATATTGTTTTATCATAAATAAGAGTCACTGTCATCTAGTTGATCGAGTTCGAGTGAGTGGCTGGCTGACTTGGTATGAAAGTTGCGAATCAACCGCTGACTGAATGAGTCGGCAAGCGAAACACCGCAAACTAAAGGGATTCAAACAGTCAGCCGCAATCAATTTGCATAAGATAAACTTGAAATAGATAGATATCCAAAGGAATTTTCTGTTTAAAAATAAATAATTTACCAACTTAATTTGATTTTTCTTGCTCCTCTCGTTATTTTGAAACTAAAATTATTTGTGGCAACCCTATCGAAACTTTTCCTAATGTATGAAAACATCTTCAGACTGATGCTTAACTTCGCCTACTACACATTTTTTTTAAATTACGACTCTATGGTGCTAATAACAAAGTTCATATTCGTCTAAGATATTCTAAATTGCTTTATACTACAATGTAGTAAAGGTATTTTTTAACAATTTTTGATATTAGTCACTTTGGCATGATGTAGGCGAAGTTAGGTAAAAAACGCCAAACTTCGCCTACTACCTTTGAGATCGAATTTTGCTTATTATTGCTCTTATTTTAAGACTGATTTTTGTCTTATACGATAGTAAAGTTTCTAAAAGGTACTTTTTTCGGTATGTGTTGCCAAATAAGTTTTTAATTTTAGCGCAATCTTTAAAAATATGCCAAAACTTAGGCGAAGTTAGGGAATTCGACGGTATGTATGTATGTAACGGAATCTTTTAACATCATTTTCACTTAAATGTAAGCGTTTGATTAACTTGAAAATTTGCACAGGTGTCAAGGGCCGATTACAATTCAATAAATGAGAAAAAAAAAACCAACAAAAAATTAAAAATGAATAATGTAGTTTAAAAAAAACTAAATAATACGCTTTTGAGAAAATACAAACTAAAAAGTAAAAAATAAAAAAAGCACCCCAAAGATACATTTTCTTCTTATCTTTTACTTCGTATTTTAACAAAAGCGTGTCTTTTTAAGTTTTTTAAACTACTTACATTATTTATTTAATTTAAATGGTCCTCCATTTAGGAGATGTGCAAGTATTGTGTTAAATGGTCGCTGCAGCCCATGAATCGACCTCAAGTGTACGAAACATGTCTTGAGCTTGAGCTCGTATGTAACAACTCAAATTGGATAGTTGACTTTTAACTTATACTGTATTTGGTATTTACAAATAAATTATGCCTTATCTTCTAAAAAAATTTTTCTTCAACTATTTTCATGTCAGTCTCAAATCTTTTCTCAAAAGTGAGTGGGATTTAGACCATAAACCCCATACGTATAATATAATGCTTATTATCTATACTATCTATAATAATATTATAAAGAGGAAGTATTTGTATTTTTGTATGTTTGTAATGCATAAACTCAAAAACTACTGTTTCGATTTCAAAAATTCTTTAACCATTAGAAAGCAACATTCACCCTGATTAACATAGACTATTACCGCGGGAAAATGTTTCATTCCTTTGTGAAAACGGGTAATAAAGTCAACGCGGTTGAAGCAATTGGCTAAACGCCTATGATTTTTATATAGCAATGAAGCCTAGAACAGCACATATGCTATTTTTTATCCTACGGGGACTCATTAAACGGGTCCACGCGGGCGAAGCTGCTGGAGGAAGGCTGGTATATTCATATTTTTGTCACATTATTCTTTTTTTTGGCTCTTAGATGCAGTGTTGAATATTCGAATGTTTGCTACTTGTAACTTTAGAAAAATTTTGTAAATCTCTTTCAAATTGTATTTTATATTTGGATTGATCGTTACAATTGCTGAATCAATAAGTTTAAAGTGAAATTAAATAGTAAAATTGCAATTACGACTGCTTGTCATGTGCCGAAATGGTTACCATGCCGGACTGCCGATCGGAGGGTCCCGGGTTCGATTCCCGGCGAAGCAGAAATTTGAATAATGAGTTTGAAATTGCTGTTATCGGTCTGGGTGTTTGTGTTTCTGTCTTTGTGTGTATCCATGGTACCTCGACACAGGTTATATCTACCCCTACTATCTTCCTTATTATTTTGTTATATTGCGCCTTTGATATAAATTACGTCTTTTGTAAAGTTGTTGTCTTGTCGTAAGGGAGCCAAAGCAAAAAAAAAAACTGCAGGGATTATGCTTCCCTAGTTGAAAATGAAGGCTTTGTCAAATAGCAAAAGACAATCGATTTTATCGATAACATAGATTTTACTATCGATTAACTATACGTGATTAGCCCATTAAGTCAATCTGAAATGAAAAAAGGACACACAAGAAACATATTTTTGAAATACATCACATTCACTGTCGATTAAGTCTACGTTATCAGATCAATAATTCAATCTGAAGTGAATGAACGAAGTATGTTTCCTACATATGTATGTATTTATAGTTCTCAAACTCATTTCAAACACTTGAACTGCCGCAACTTATATTGGAAGCTCGTAGGAATTTGCAGGTATTTTGTGTTACGTATAACTCGTTTGCAACTTTGTTCTACTTTGTTTTACATACGTGAAGGTTGTGTTTTTAAATTATTAAATTGTTAATTTCAACTGTAAAAAAGTGGCCAAGTGCGAATCGGACTCGCCCATGAAGGGTTCCGTTGTTTTTCATAGTGTTTGTATGAACGACAAAATTTGATGATTTTTTTTTGTTTGAGTTTCATGTATGGAGAGCCCCCTTATTAATATTTTTATTTTTGTATAAAAATCGTAAAGCGGTTCAGAGATTACATCTACCTACCAAGTTTCAACTTTGAAGTCCTAATAGTTTTGGAATGAAGTGGTTGTGACATACGGACGGAAAGACAGACAGACATGACGAATCTATAAGGGTTCCGTTTTTTGCCATTTTGGCTACGGAACCCTAAAATGAGAATTGAATTGACATGACCAGGCACATAATAATTTGATGAATTGGTTTTTTAATCAGGAGAAGTCTCCTTTTTTTTGACTGTCGATTATATCGATTATAATCGTTCGGCTATCCATTAATTTAGTATTATCAGTTCAATAATCCAATCTATGATAAGTGGATAATATGTTTTTCTTACTAACACGCCCATTTACAGATTCATTCTAAACACTTAAAGTCTAACTTTATTTATTTAATCTTTATTTTGCACATTAAGTAAGATTACACATTTTATTGTATTGAAGCCTCTGGTTCTTGGGTTAGCCAAGACTGTGATCCAAGAACCAGCGTCTTCTCCCATTGAAGTGACTATAACTATACCTTACAAATTGTGGCTTACAGATTAGGTATACATGAAAAACGAAAAAGGAATAAAAAAGGAATGGTGTGCTGAGCGCTTAGCTTAAATTCAAGGATAATGTTTGGCCGTGATAGGTGTGATGTGTTGTGTATATGTGTGCTGTGTGGGGTGCGTTTGTGTGGTAAGTGCGTGTGTGGTGACTAGTGGTGAGTGTGGTGTGTGTGGTGGGTATGTGTGGTGAGTGTAGTGTGTGTATAGTGAGTGTAGTGAGTGTGTGTGTGAGAGAGTGTATATGTGTGTGTGTATGAAGTGGTGGTGTACCGCTTAAATTTCTAAATTGATCTCAACATACTCTCAATTTCATCATAGCTCAGGGTGTCCAGCCAGGGACTTACATTCAAACTTATGAATATAGCTCGTAGAAATTCACTCTCTGACAGTTTCGTGTTACGAATAACTCGTTTGAAACTATGTTGTACTCCCCTGTGTCTGCTTTATTAGATTAATCAATCTATGGCGAGCTAATAATCTTTTCTCCTTACTTACTTGCTCATTCACCAACTACCTCCAACCACTTCAACTGCTGTGAAACTTATATAGGAAGCTTGTTGAAACTCTCCGGCAGTTTTGTGTTACGAGTAACTCATTTGAAACCATGTTCTACTTCGCATTACATACCTGCTTTTGATCTCTTTTAGTTTAATTTTTTTTTTTTTATATGTAAACCGAACAAAAAGGCCGACGGGCCGCGTGGTGTTAAGCGATCACCGTCGCTTAATTTGAATGTGTACAAACTGTAAGTTTAATTCTGGATTAAATCAGGGGTGTCAGTTGTTACAAATAAAAAAAAAATCGGCATTAAACTTATACTAACAGATTTTCCAGTGTCATGAGTATTATAGAAATACAAAACTATGGGATCAAAATAAAATAAGTAAAGAACCAAGACGGAGAAAAGAAATGTATACTACCTCACCGGTACCCATATTTATTCCTTGCCTCTATAAAAGTTTAAAATAGTAACAAAAATGTACAGAAATTCAAACTAGTAGTTTAATTTAAATATTGTCAATTCATATTGTAAATTCGCATGTCTAAAAATTAGGAAAAATTAGCATTACTAACTAAGAATATGCTAAATATTAACTTTTTAGCATATTCTTACAATATTAAATAATTTGGATTTACATCCTTGTTTACCTAAAAATAATCACTACAAAATTAACGATTTAAATATTTAAGAAATTTGAAAATATGAGTATTGAAGTTATTCCTGTATTTTATGTGAATTTAAAACTGACATAAAGTCTGCATAATATACTCTAAAGAACTTCCCTTTCCTTAGCTACCGTAAAACTTGCATAACGCTATTCGAAACCCACAAGTAGTTCTGTTAAACAAACTACTCATTCAAAACTATACACGGTAGCTTTAATTAAAACACATCGTGAAAGTACTTTATTTTAATTTTGCTCTGTACCTTGTTTTGGCTGTAGATGTAGAGCCACAAAAGTATAGATTAATATTGCTTTTTAAAAGCAGAATTAAAATATATTGGGTAGACTGTTTAAACCTTGAATAATAATTTTAAACATTTGTTTCTATGTAAACAGTTAACAATAAAGGATTTTTATGCATTTTCATTACCTATTTAAATTTAAAAAAATAATGCCATGTTAAGCTGTACATATTAGGTGAATGATTAGATCTACCCTTTTTTGTAGCGGGGGGGGGGGGACCTTCGACATACACACAACCTCATGCAAGCCTGAGTTTCACCTTTTTTGTATTGGGGGATACCTTTAAAATGTAACCGTCACCTTGGGAGAGGATACTGGGTTATGTGGGATTTAAAAACACTAAAACCCCCTCGGTGGTCTGTCTCTGCGCTTGGGAGGACTCCGAGATCTCCAGTGGAACGTACCGAAACCTCCACGCGTGACTTCCAGAACGGACTCATCTTCGGGAGAGCATATGTGCTCCCCTGCACCTTCCAATGCTTACGACGGTATGCGTCCACGAACACAGCGCCGTCCTTCCCGGGGCTGCTGGCTGGACGGATAGAGCTCCCACTCTCACCGCCCACAACCCCAGAAGACACCTTTTAGTCGCTTCTTTTGATCAGGCAGGAGATATCGTAGCTCTATTCTTAATCCCGGAGACTACAAGTTTTTTTCCTTTACACTCCAGCCCCCAACTGCATCCATACAAAAAAATAGGCCAATGTCTATCATTGTTGCGACATGAAAGAAGAAAAAGCAAACGATCAAACAGACCCACTTTCACATTTATGATGTTGGTATGGATATAAGTATAGATCTTGATTAAGGTTCTTTCACCTAAAAAAAGTCGTGTCCTTCTAAGCTGAGTATCATGGCGTTCCTATGATGGAACTTTACAACCCGCTATCAGGTAATGGCACAAATAGCCGGCGGGCGAACAGTTTGTCTACTGCGGACGTGTGGCGCGAGATTTATTCCGTTTAGTAGTTTTTTTAATTTGAATGTAGAACAAGATGAACATGCAGACCACGTAATCTACATTTTAATATATAAAGCTGAAGAGTTTGTTTGTTTGAACGCGCTAATCTCAGGAGAGAGGAGTACGGAGGGGAGGGGAGGGAAGGAGAGGATATTTAGTATCGAAAAAATTGAGGTAAAAAATTAAGGGCTCTCAACTTACGAAGAAAATTATTTTTGTTTTCTATATACAAAATTATAGCTCTTTAGTCTTTGAAAAAGAATTTCACCCTTCTTTTCAAAGTGGTAATTTAAAAAAAATTCGACCTTTCTTTTCTATTGAAGCAGCCCACTACTGCTTTCATGGCAAAGTGGCAAATAGCCTGCGGTTGCTGACTGATTGTGGGCACGACAAAAGTGAGGGCAAGCTGTTTTGTGATGGTTTTGCGAACACAAGAATAAAGTAAGCATTGACGACACGTGTGGCGCAATGGTTACCATACCAAACAGTAAATAAAGGGCCGGGGTACGATTCCCACCCGACGAAGCAGAAATTGTAATGTTGAGATTCAGTTTCTGATCTCGTTCCTAGTTTCTGTATTCATGTCTTTGTGTCCATGGTACCCACGACACAGGGAATCCTAGTATTATTTATTATGATACGAGAATTTGCCGGTGAACATGAGATGACCATTAAATTATAATACAAAACCCCGGTAAAATTTAAGATTCTTTAAGAGGCCGTACACGAAATCTTGTCGATTTTGCTGATTTACCTGATTTTACACATGATATATTGCAGATAAGGAATCTTAAGTTTGTGTGTAGACGAAGGCTAAGTGATATGCTTCTCTGCTACAACCTTTAGATAAAAACTAAAAACATGAGTTTTCATTTGTTCACTTATCCATCATCTTTCACAATTTTATTTTTTAGACTTTTTAATTTAATTATTAGGGTTTCGTACTCTAAAAATTAAAGGTTTTTTATACTGTTAATGATATTCGAAGCCTTCAAATTATAAAACCAGATTTGAATTAAGAATTACTCGGAAGCCTGAGAACTCTCTGGAATAAATTATGGAGATCATTAAGGGAACGCAAAATAATTAAATATAACCAACCTAATCACTCCTCTTGTTTCGCGTTTATGAAAATTGAAGCTTTCGAAGATTGTTAGCATTTTCAGTATTTTTATTATTTGGATTTATAAAATAAAATTAGAATAACTGTAATACAGCGCGCAAAGCTCTACGATTTAAGCGAAACGGGCGCTTTCAGTACTAAGACGGGTGAAGATCAGGGTCCTTGTTGTTTCCGATTGATACGATATCTCTTTTGGTGCAATGGTGCAATGGCCGGACTGCCAAACAAAGATCACGAATTCGATTTCCGCTGAGGAAGAAACTAGAATGATTACTAAAATAAATAATAAATATATTTGGACAATTCACACAACGCAATCTGATTCCAAACTAAGCAGAGCTTGTAAGTCGTACTATGGTAATCAGAACTAAATAAACGTACTTATATAATTCTAAATACATACCTACTTAAATAGATAATTAACACCCAGATACAGAACAAATAGTCATGTTCATCACACAAATATTTGACCTCACGCTTCGCAGTCAGCTCATCACCCACTACGCCACGGAGGCTGTCAATTATTATTGACAGATTATTTTTAATTTCTGTTATTAAATGAAATGAAATGAAATGAAATGAAATAAAATGAAATGAAAATACTTTATTGTTGACTGTTTACACACATAAAATAAGATGTTTAAAATTATAATTGGAGTTTTAAACAGTCTACCATGTTCTGGCATACAATATTATTAATTAAAATTAACTAAAAAATATTTTGTTTTAAGATCCGATAAGAATAATCTTAACGGATCATCGGCTTTTGATGCCTACCCACCGCTGGGTCAATGAGAGAAAAAAAGCCGGCGGAAAAAAAACTCTCAGGCATTGTTTAGAGTTACACTTATTTTATAATGTATTTTACGCGGAAGCTCCCCAAACTATTTTTATTGCACGTATTACGATGTCTTATCTTCAAAAAATTCGTTTATATTGTAATATGCTTTTTTTATAAGCCAATGTTTTAATTGTATTTTAAATTTAGTATTATTAATGCGTTATTAATGTGTGTGTGTGTGTGTGTGTGTGTCCATGGCAATCAAGACACAGGTAATCCTTGTGTGGAGCTATGAGTTTATTGCGTTACTTGTTTACTTAGAAGTTTTTGTAATAATAAAATATACTAAAATTTATGTTGAATGCACAATCATACCTGAATGACGATGAAATCACGGAGCTTAGTGAAATAATGAAATGAAATAGTTTATTACATCCTGGATAATAATATACACTTGATATTTGTCATTGTTGTACGGCTATCGGCTGACCATCATCCACTTTGAGTGCGCTAAGTCTTATATGGGCTAGGAGAAAAAAGCGGATGGAAAAAATCTCCAGAATCAATAGAAACTTACAAATAGCAAGATATAATGGCCACATATCCTATAGTTACCGAAGCAGTGTTCCAGTGGTCACATGTAGGTAAATGACGGCTATTGATTTGTCCCAATTCAGTGCACCGTCAGTCATAACATGAAATGTCAGTTGCACGCCTGTAATTAGGTTAACAACGTCACTGTATAACGGAGGATCATTTACGTAGATATTGCATGTGCTGGCTACAAATTGCATATGCAACTAGACTGATATTAGGTTTTTATAGGAAGTTATTCATAAATATTTTGGTTATATGTTTGGTTTGTGGAGGGGAAGTTTCTTGCAGGAGGGGGGGAGGAATTTATTTTCATGTTGGGTACCGCTCAATAATTTTCTTCCACGTTACATGAAGACACGCACACACAATATTAAATATGCAAAGGAAAGAGCAGGAGGTAGCATATCTAGCTTACTTTTATGGGTTTCTTTTTTCATTTGAAGATCTTTTGAGATTATTGAATCACCTTGATCCTGAGGGGGGAGAGCAGCTGCCCCTTTGCCCTCCTCGGTACGTCCATGGCTGCAGCCCAATAAAATCGAAAAAAAAAAAAAACCAGCAAGCTTAACACTTGGCAGAGGTTTATTTTTTGTAGTTGCTTTGATACTATGAATGCTTCTTACCGAAAGTCTTGCCGGCAACTCCACCTTTCCACCGTAACACATTTACGGCAATATTACAGAGGTGGTACTCTCCCGGTGACAATATGAAAGTTATACCAGCAAATGAAAATAATTGTTTTATTAAGAGGCCGTATACGAAATTTTGCTGATTTCGCTGATTTACTGTACGATTGCACAATATAACTGATTATTTCAATAATCTCTTAAGGGGTGGTAAATTTCACCCTACAATAATTCACTTTTGGATACCATGACAGTTCATCTTATAAAAAAACAGAACCCTTTTGTCACTGCATTCCATAGATATCTATGACGACCTGCGTGGCGCAATAGTTACCATGCCAGACTGCCAATCGAAGGGTCCCGGGTTCGATTCCCGGCGAAACAGAAAGTTGAATGATGAGTTTAAATTTCTGTTTTCGGTCTGGGTGTTTATGTTTCTGTCTTTGTGTCTGTACATGGTACCCACGACACAGGGTATATCTTCTCTACTGTGGGGCTATGACTGTGAAGCGTTATCTATATTCTGCAATAGGCAAGCTCGAGTATGGTCCGTCAGTTTATTGTGAATTGTGTTGTGTTTCGATTGTATTTAGAATCATAACCATCATGTCGAATAAATAATGTCGTTCTATTGTCAAGATTCACGTCCGCAGTGCTTCACTGTAGAGATTAGACTGTATTTAAATGTACGAGTATAATGGCTTGTAACTGCGGCAATGTCAGTGACGAGCAATTTGACTTAACGACGGGATGCGATGCGACGTGTGCTGTGAGAGATAGAGATATTATTTAGTACCCAATGTTAGATAGTGTTCGATAGTTATTTATTTATTTATTTATGTATTTTATATTTTAGTTTATGAGAAAGGAGGGAAATAAATGTGTAGAGTAACATTATTACACATGATGATGTGAAACTATAAAAAATTGTTAATAAAAATGAAGAAACTCATTAAAAAATTAAAAAAAATCGATACATTGGTTAACATGCGGGACTGCCAATCGAAGGGTCCCGGGTTCGATTCCCGGCGAAAATGAAATTTGAATGATCAGTTTAAATTGCTGTTCTCGGTCTGGGTGTTTGTGTTCCTGTCTTTGTATGTGTCCATGGTACGACACAGATTACTGATTACCTTACAGTGGGGCTATGAGAGTGTAACGTTTAAACCATCCATACTAAAATAAATATGTAAATGCGTTGAAACTCGTTATAGAAGACTCTACTTTTTGTACCAACTGGAGAGCTGTCTTTACCGGAAAATTTTAGTCAATCTATCTCAGCTCAATTCAAACTATACGTACTATTTAGAAGCAATTACTTTCATAATACAGTTAACTGTTGTCATTCTCAGATAAGCTCTACATCATAAATATGCCTCTCTGCAGACATTACCCTGTATCCGAATATACATATAATGACTTGTTACTGCGGCAATGTCAGCGACGAGCAATTTGACTTAACGACGGGATGCGTCTGCTGCTGCAAAAATAGGGGCTATAGATGCATTTTACATTTTACTTCATTTAAATATAAAATGAAGAAAATATCCATAAACTTTTGTATTGAATTTATACAAAATTATTAACTATTTTTTCTAACAACTTTCTAACCTTACTAGGGTAAAAGGAATTTGTTATTTTAGATAAGGCGCAGTTGAATGCAATTAGACACGGGTCACCTTAAATATTGTTTTCAGTCTTCTTTTATTGTGAAATCTATACAAATAAATAAAATTGGAGTCTATTTGTAATATTAAAGTAACCGCTTTTTTCTACCAAAATAACATTTTTTACAACTTTTGTCTCTCTGTCTGTCTGTTTGTTTCGGCAAATCTGTGAAGCAGTTGAACTGATTTTGAAGGGATTTTCACTGGCAGATACCTTATGTAATAAGGAATAACGTAATTTTTTTTTAAACTAAAGTCCACGCGACCGAAATCGCGGGCGGCTGCTAGTCTCTACTATAATCGTGGCCAAAAAATACCGTCATTTCTTTTTCTTTTAAAATAAGCTTATTTATTTCTTGTACATCAAATAGAAAAAGAAAGAACTACTTTTATTTCTTTAATAGTGATGTGCTCTATATAGTATATTTGATATAAAATATACCATTTAAACAGCAGCTATCTGACATTCAATTTCCGTAATTCAATTTTAATTACTTTGCTCATATAATTGTTGTCATTCCCAGATAAGGCTCAATCTACCATGCCTCACTGCAAACATTAGCATATATCTGTATATAATGGCTTGTAACTGCGGCAATGTCAGTGACGAGCAATTTGACATAACGACGGGATGCGACGTCTGCTGGAGAGATAGGGGATGTAGTGAAACATTTCGTAGTAATGCTAGACCCGCATTGTATAAATTGTGATAAACGACAGTAATAAATGTGCGATAGACAAAGAAATTAATATAGAAGCTACGTGGACAGTGGACACAATTAAAATCGATATGAAAATAAATTTGGGATTGTTTAGATATTAGAAGCAGACATTATTATAATATGATAAATTATTTTGAAGGGTCCAAAATGAAACACCGATTTTTACAAACTTTCTCACTGTAATCAGTTTTACAAAGTACCTAGTACTATTTTGTACGCATTGTACAGATATAGACTTTAAGGTTCAAGGTTTACAATTTAAGAAAATAGAATCCCGCCCCTCTTATATAAACCACGATGTACACTCGTAACCGCGATTTACAAATTTTACTATCGCCATCTATTATTTAACGATTGAACTTAATTTTAAAAGAGGAACCAATTCACCTCTAAACATATTTAATTTCGACAAAAAATTAAATGAAGTGATAGGGATACTGTTTGATAGTTTGTGATAAATTAAGGGAATAAATTACACATTTTCATGAATATTTTTTCAATGGAAATCATTACAAAATATAGGACTAGTAATAACATCGATAAAAATGAAGAAAATCGGTAATATTTTTCGATCTAATCAGCTACATATCTTTGGTGACAGTAACAAAACTTTGTTACGATATATTCAGGCTGATACAGGGAATAAAAAATACAGAAGGTTTTAACCTGACATAATATTCCTAGGACCCTTCAAAGTGTTCGTTAACCTAATTACTGGCTGGGTCTGAAAATCATTCGTTAAGGCTGTCAAAGTATCAACGAAGAGCATCACATACGAAATAATGCTGAATCAAATCGATATTATACGCTATAAATAATCGATTTTTGATTTTTTATTAGCGTATTTCGCGTAAAAGCGTAAATGTTGTGTCCACGGGTGCCTACCATAGATTTTTATATACTTCGTAAAAGTCATAATAAATCTATGGTACCTACAAAGAAGGCCACGTACGTAATAACGATTAATCGATTCGACATACGACCTAATAATCGATTCTCTTCGCAAGCTTTCACTTTTACGTTTCTATGAAACAATATGTTTTGGAGGATCAATTAATCTCACCGATAATTGGTACAGTCCCTTGAGACTTAGTCTGCCTAATTACAAGCTATTGGCAATCACGATGTCACTGAACGTATACGGAATCGACTATGAAATGTTCTAATTATTGAATGGGATTTGACATCATAATTTTGTACGTCTGTCATTAAACATGGACGGAATTTCGTATAAAATTGATCATTGCGTCCCTTGAGAGTTCGTCAACCTAATTAATGCCTTGGGACTGAACATCACGCTGTCCCTAAACGTCTACCGTGGAATGTTCTAGTTCTATGTAGGTTTCATAGATGGTCAAACTGTTTTGCAGAATCTGACATGACGGCTCAGGCGGATCAAAATTGTTCAAAAGGCTTCATGAAGTGTGACGACTCGTGTGGCGTAATGGTTACCACACCGGACTGCCGATCGAACCCGGGAAGGTTCGATTCCCGGGCAGAAATTTGAATGATCAGTTTAAGTTTCTGTTCTCGGTCTGGGTGTGGGAGAAACACATTTCTGTCTTTGTGTGTGACCATGGCACCCACGACACAGGGTATATCTACCTTACTGTGGGGCTATATTTAAAAAAAAGTATTGTTTCGAAATTTAAATAGAGAAACGTAGTGGTAAACGAAAACGATCCACTAGCTATCCTGAGTTTTGCCTGAGATCGTATGCAGTTTCGTTGCTAAATTTGTTATTAATATGAAAATGCCGTTGTATGGGAGTGTTAGTGCGTCAGTTTTCAACAATCAGCAAAGACATAGTTGTGAAAAGTTATCACGTACTTTTAGTACCAAAATAACTGATATAACGACTCGGACTGTGCATTATTTACCATGCCGGACTATCGGTTAAAACCCCGGGTTCAATTACATGTGATGTCGAAATTTGGATGATATTTTTGTTGAAAGTTTTGCAAAATGTACCTTTAAACCTACCTACTTTTAAACGAGCAATTCTTGTATAAAGATTTTGAATTTCGGAAACAGCACCTACAATTTTCATGTAATTTACTGTACAGGGAATTTCGGGGCAATAAATCGATCTAGCTAGGCTTTATTTTTAGAAAACAGAAAACACCGTTTAATTCGTGTTTTCAACTTAAACATACACTGAGAAATATGACTCTTCCTGCCATCTATCGGCGAGTATATGTAATTCTATTTTTTTAAATTGGGAGCTGTAGTAGATCGCTTTGTTAAGTAATCCAATGATTCTCTGAAAAATCAATTGTTTCTATCCGAAAAACACTTGGCCATCCGGGTACTTTTAATTAATCACTGTCGTATTATTTGACAAACTTTTCCAAAATAATTTTGTCATTGACAGATCTCAGGTTACTGAGATAGCAAACATCATTAAAACTTTCCCCATTTAGAACACGATCCGTTGAATGCTTGAATGCATAATAAGATTGACCGGATTAATGTCGGAATTATTTGAGGAGTTATGAGCTTAATGAACAGAACTTAATGAAATTAATCTATGTAGAGCAGCTTTTTGGCAAAAACTTTCAATTTATGATGACCCGCGTGGTGTAATGGTTACCATGCTGGACTGCCAATGGAGGGGTCCCGGGTTCGATTCCCAGCGAAACAGAAATTTGAATGATGAGTTTAAATTTCTGTTCTCGGTCTAAGTGTTTGTGTTCCTGTCTTTGTATGTGTCCATGGTACCCACGACACAGGGTATTAATTACCTTACTGTGGGGCTATGAGTGTGTAACGTTTATTATTATTATTATTATTTATATCTTAATGTGAGTTTATGTTTTGCTTTCCGTGGTTCTGCCCCCGTGGAAAACACGTTTTGGTTTACATTATAATCATTTCATATGGATCCCTAATTTTATTATTATATAATATAACCTATGTTACTCACTTTAAACGTAGTTTTTTATACGTGAAAGAATTTTGAAAATCGGTTTAGTAGTTTTTGAGCATTTCCACTATAAACAAACAAACACGTCTCTTCCTCTTCATACTATTAGCATTACTATATAATTATTATGACCCCTGTTTGAACGTCGAATTGGCGGGTGGCGTTGGACGGCGTTTTACCCCAAAATATTATTAATACTCTCCAATTGATGTCAGGAAGAGTCGTATTTTTCAGTTTATATTTAAGTTAATTATCGCTGAAAATATTTTTTATTTAACCGCCTTCAAAAAAGAAGGATTTACTCAATTCGATCGTATATAATATGTATATAAATGTAATGTAATTTAGAATTTCTAAAAAAACATACTTGGATTGATTTATCTTCCCCGAAACCAGGGTGCAAAATTTCATAAAAATCGTTGGAGCCGTTTCCGAGATTCAAAAAATATATTTAGATATATACAAGAATTGCTCGTTTAAAGGTATAAGATTAGATACAGACTCTACCTTTCACAAAATTTGTTAAAATTTCACGTTTACAAATCCTTTTAAAGCCTTATTTAAATCCTTATATTCTAAACCATTAAACTTCATCCCTTTGAAATGAATTAAATTTTCAGTCCTTAAAATTCTTTCAGAAAATAATTTTCCTAATTAATAGGTCTCAGATAACGGACAGTATTATAACTTTATTAATTTGGAACACGATTCGTTTGAGCAGTCCTCACCCGTACAAAGACTGACCGAATTAAAGTTGTACTGACGACATGTATGGCGCAATGTTTACCATTTCAGTCTGCCATTTGACCGGTCCCTGGTTCGATTCCCAGCAAAGCGATGATGTTGCACCGCGGGCACATGTTTCCTCTAATGTGGAAGTGAAAAGAGTGTGACGTGGGCCACAGTCTACCATGCTGACCCAGGGTGGATAGGTGGATATCAATTATCATGCCTTCGGGTAAATATGAGAATGCCCGTGCATGCCACGGTGATGGAAAACATCGCAATTAAATATCAGAATGTTTTCCCTCACTGTGGATAAATAAGCACATAGCCAATTTCTTGGTTAGTGGTGCACGCCGGGGTTTGAACCTAGTGTCGCTGTATCTGAGATCGCGGGCTTTACCGCTCATCTATCGCAGCTTATGAAAATTCAGTATATTTATATCTGCTATTGTATCCTGTGCCCTTTAAAAAGTAAAAATATCACGCCTTCAAACCTGTTAAAAGTCAAATTTAAATCCTTTTGTTCTAACCCGTTAAGGATGGGCCCTTTTCAAATATATAAGCTTGACAGTCCTTAAATTTTTTCAGCAAATTATTTTTGTACTTAATAAGTCTATGATAGTATAGAAGACAAAATTAAAACATTCCTAATATGGAACACCATTCATTCTACATTTGTCCGTGCCTTATCTACATTACAATCTACAGGATTTACATTTAATTTATGAAGAATTTAGCTGCGCTCACCTCACACACCTTCGATTTGCCGATGACATAGTAATCTTGGCGGAGAACCTGGAAGAGCTCAGCACTATGCTAGGTGACCTCCATAGCGCCTCACAAAGGGTGGGTCTTAAGATGAACATGGACAAGACGAAGATCATGTCTAACGTCCATGTCACACCTATACCGGTTGTAGTTGATGGCGCTACTCTCGAAGTTGTCGACGAGTACATCTACCTGGGACAAGCGATCCGTATGGTAAGTCCAACTTCGAGAGAGAGGTAACTCGTAGAATCCAACTCGGTTGGGCAGCGTTCGGGAAATTACAAAGTGTCTTCTCGTCCAGAATACCTCAGTGCCTGAAGTCGAAAGTTTTCGAGCAGTGTGTGTTGCCAGTGATGACCTACGGCGCTGAGACGTGGTCTTTTACAGTTAGCCTTTTCCACAAGCTCAAGGTCGCTCAGCGAGCGATGGAGAGGGCTATGCTTGGTATTTCTCTACGCGACAGAATTCGTAATGATGAAATCCGTAGAAGAACTAAGGTTACCGACATAGCTCTCAAAATCTGCAAGCTGAAGTGGCAATGGGCAGGCCATATAGTTAGGAGGACCGACAACCGATGGGGAAGAAAGGTCCTTGAATGGAGACCACGTCTCGGCAAAAGGAGTACAGGCCGCCCTCCAACCAGGTGGACTGACGACCTGAAGAAGACAGCGGGTAGTCGCTGGATTCAGAAGGCCCAGGACCGGGAGGAGTGGCGAACGTTAGAGGAGGCCTATGTCCAGCAGTGGACAGTAAAAGGCTGATGGATGGATGGATAGCTGCGCCCCGTGGTTACTCGCGCATTAGAACTAAGATTAGCAAAAAAGTTACTAACATTCGGTCCGGTTTCATGTTTCGTCTTATGAAGGTCGACATTTATTAAATTAATAAGCTGTACAGTTCTACTTTTCCAAAAAAAATTAAGTAGATTTCAGATTTCTAGGAGATAAGATAACCATTAAGTATAACTTTCCTAATTTGGAACTCGATTCCTTTGAATAATTAATTAATGGACTTAGTGAAGACTGACCGGATTTTATCAAAATAAATTATATTACAATTGTCTATTAATTAATATTTAACAAATTCTTAACATTCTTAAAATTCTTGTCAGTATCAAGTTCCTATATAAATAAATAAGTTTTATTTAACCCTTTAATGTCTCACTGCTGGGCGCGGGTTTCCTCTGGGGAGTGAAAAGAACCGAAGGAAGGAAGGACGATGGCATAGTCGAAGGAGGACGAAGGTAGATTGCCACCAATCTACCTGGATATCACGCCTTCGAGATACTATGAGTAACTTTCAGGCATGCACGGTGATAAAAACATCTGAATATTTTCCCTCACCGTGGAGCAGCTTAATAAATATCTTCAGAAATGCGGCTTCAGGTCAGAAATACGCGCCGAGGTTCAAACTGGAACTTCTCCGCGTGTACGTGGTATTTCCGCTTGCCCATCACTGCTCTTTAAAAATAGGCTAAAATTTACAATTTCTCTAACTCAAAAACATTTTAAAATTTTCCTTATCCGGTAAATCAGTATCCATCAGCATTATACTAATTGCTGTGACGCGAAACTCGACAACGTTTCCCTCTGACGACGTTTTATGAATTTGGACGCAGATTCATTCTTACCCAAATTTAATTTCGGGAAGCCGCGACTTTATGATAATTTTTAATTATACAACAGTCTTAGAATAGAATAGAATGAGTGTCTTCATACAAGCGCACTGTCAAAATTGAAGTACTAAATAAATTCACACAGATGTCACATCACATCTAACTAATAAAAAAAAATCATCAAATTAACTATAAAATACTAAAAAATATTGAAAACTTCACTGTGAAAAGTTATGTTATTAGATTTCTTTTGTTTTTCAAAAGTGTTGTGACACATTTTAACACCACAAACTGTCATTTCTTTATTTTGATACATATTTTAACCTTGAATACTACGAAGCGGCCGACGGTCCGACGTTTGGTGCCATTAATGGCACCAATTAAAAAGCTTCAATTTGGGCGAACGAACTTTGTTTCTATAATGTAATTATTCTAAGACAACAGTATAGCTCCGAGCTATTCGTGAACAGTTACATGTTCCTTCAAGATAATTGGAGCTGAAAATCAGCACCGATTTGCCAGTTGAGGAATTTAGTAGGTGGTAGAACATTTCGCCTGGGGAAGTACTACCGCTGCACCTACTTCTGCCTCATGCTGAAGCATTTGTGATGTGTTTCGGTGAAAAGATAGAATTGCTAGCATTTGGAGTAGCAGAGCAACTGCATACAATCTCAGGTTGGACTCAGGTTTGCATGGCTGGCTGCAACCCTTTTTGCGTCCCACTGCTGGGCACGGGTCTCTCCCCATTATTGGGGAGGCCTGGAGCTTACTCCACCACGCTCCTCCAATGCGGGTTGGTGGAGAAGCGGGTTAGTGGCCAACCCGCTGTCGGATGTTTTTCAAACCGCCCATAAGGCCTCCGACAAGGTTTAACGACTGTTATCTATCGATAACAACCGGAACCAACGGCTTAACGTGCCCTCCGAAGCACGGAAACGCGCATGAAATTTTTTTTGCCACTAGCGGTCACCCATCTCATACCCGACCGCGCCCGTTTGGCTTAGTTGCGTAGATCGTTTGCGTTCTACGCTAACCGCCGGGCCATGCGCGCTTCATGTTTGCATTGCTTGTTTGCATTGCTTCAGGTTTGCATGAGGTTGTGTGTAAATGTCTATGGGCTGCAGCGACCAATGACGATTACACTACGTGGTCTCCATTCTGCTGCTCCATTCAAATAAAAAATGGATCTCTCTTATACTATTTGTATTTTTCAATATCCTACTGACGTACTGCTGAGAAAATTTCAGATTTAGGTCATTATCCACGCAATCAATCGGATAACAGTAGCATGTCTGAGAATTTTTTTATTTCTCTCAGGTACGCACGGTGACAGAAAGCACAAGTTTATGATATAAGTACATTTTTTATTTGAATGGAGTAGCAGACGAGCATGCAGGTCACGTGGTGTTAAGTGGTCGCCGCAGCTCATGGACATCTACACACAACCTCAAGCAAGCATAGGTAAGTATTGTCTGAGGTCGTATGCAGTTGCGCTGCTACTCCGGAGGCTGGTGGTCGCCTCATGTAAGTGTGGCCGGCAACTGCACCTTTCAACCGAAACACAATAGAATTGCTCACGGCAGAAGTGGGTGCAGCGGTGGTACTTGAACCAGAATAGTTCTACCACCTACCAGATTTATTTATTTAATAAGCTTACCGCTAACACTACGGTATTACGGTACCAATGCGTTGGCGTTGTCATAATTTTTGAACAAAATTTAAATCTGTTATCCACTCATAAAGCACATATAAAAAAAACACAATAAATTTAATTATTATATTCTTAACATAATTTAAGTAACTAAATTCAAAAATAGATTCATGTCAAATTTAAATATAAGGGATAGTAAAATATCAATAGAGAATCAAAGTAGTTATGAGTGTGATTTCTCTTCATTCAATTAATTAATTCATTTATTCAATCTAGTTTCGTTTAATTCATAATTCATCGTCTCATGTTTTCCCACATTATTTCAATACTAATCCAATCAGTCTTCATTAGGCACGAGCGAGGATTCAAACGATTCCTTAATAGGCAAAGTTCCAATGACGTCGTTATCTAGGACATGCTAATTATAAAAATGTTTTGAAGGGTTTTGGTGTACTTATGATCTCCTGGTGGATTAAATGATCAGAAAACTTTTAGTTAGTTTGAAAACGAATATTACACGCCTGATCTGAGAGATAGAATGAGAGAGAATGACGAAAAGAAAGTACTATTACATAATTTAAAACAGCATATTATCATCACTGTATATCGAACACAGTACCATGACCAGTACCAGTTATCTCAAAAATGAATATATTTTTTGAAAGACAGCGCTGCTGGGAATTCTTTTCCGCTGCCTTTCTGTCTCAGCTCAACATATTATAGCCCAAACGGGAACCTAAAGGCCGAGAAAAAGTGATATTCGTTTAGCGAATCCTACTAATATTATAAATGCAAAAGTAAGTTTGTTTGTTACTCTTTCATGCGAAAACTACTCAACCGATCATCATAAAACTTTGTACATATATTCTTTGAGTTATCAGATGTAAAATAGGATACTTTAAAATAGCATATGTTCGGAACATAACGCGGGTGAAAACGCGGGGCACAGCTAGTATTTTATATTCCTAATATGAAATAAATATTTATTCATTGTAGGTAGTTATATATTACACGACTTTACTCACGTAAATTTACATAAATGAATTTCGTTCATCTCATGATTACCTACATTATTTCAATACTAACTCAGTCCTCATTAGGTACGAACGGGGATTCAAACGAATCGTCCTTAACTGGGAAAGTTTCAATGACGTCGTTAACTAGGAAATGCTAATTACAAGAATATTTGTAGGATTTCGGTGGCCTTATGGTCTTCTGGTAATCTAACAGGTCAGAAAACTTTTAACAAGTCGGAAAAGGAATGTTCCATTATTAATCTAATGGTGTAATGTGAGAATTAATCGTACTTATTTAGTCCACTAATCCGAACTTGATCAGCGTGGTGAACTATTGCCTAAATTTCTCTTATCTGTGATAATTAAGACCTGTGCCCGGCAATGGGACAGAAAAAGGATAAAAAAAATTTATCACAATTTCAATAAAGTCACTATATTTTCTTTTTCTTTTTCAACCTTAAAATGAATTAAAAATAAACAACCTTAAAATGAATAAAAATAATCCCAGGACCGTCAAATTCAAGTTATAGCGCAAAAACTATCTGGTCGTGGTCAAAATTTGTTTGCGTTTATTTCAAAATTCTGCTCGTTAGTAATTTCATTTATTAAATTTCTCCTTCTTACTTTATAATTATTACATAATTTAACTCACCAGATAATAATCACTTTAAGTTTTTGTATTGTTCAGTATATGCAATTGTATATGATTATTTATATCCGGCTAAACTCACGTAACATTTTTCCGGAACTAGGCCGACTAGTTTCCTTCTTACCATGACGATTTATATCTTAGTCGGATATAAATAATCATGTAAAGTTACACTCACGATTCGATATATAATAATATATACCTGTATCTTAACAAAATCTATTACGGGTAGATATACTAGGATAATATAAATCATAATTACAAGATATTTCAACGTTACCGTACTAAATGAAATGATGAATTCTGAATGATGAATTCTCGATAATTCATGATAAAAAATAGCCTATGTGCTATTCCAGGCTTCATTGCTATATTAAAATCATAGGCGTTTAGCCAGTTGCTTCAACCGCGTTGACCCTATTACCCGTTTTCACGTAGGAATGAAGCATTTTCCGCAGTAGAAAGTAATCTATGTTACTCAGGGTGAATGTAGCTTTCTAATTGTGAAAGAATTTTTGAAATCGGAACAGTAATTTTTTAGTTTATTCATTACAAACATACAAAAATACAAATTTTTCCTCTTTATAATACTAGTATAGATAACTACACGATATCCCAAAATTACCTAACTAAGTGAAATGATAATATTCTCCTTAACAAGTCACGTGATTTTTCCAAGCTCGTTTATTTATAATTATATTGTACTCTCACGAGTTGGCAAATGACAAGGTAGTATGTGTAACTGAAATTCAATTATCGGAAACTAATTATGCTTTATGTGGCCTCGGTGCGCTATTGTTGACTATGTTGGTTGGGCAGTTGGTCAAAGACATGAGCGGAAGGGATTTAATCACTGCATCATGACTTGCATTTTCTGCATATAGGTATAAAAAGCAAACCTCACTAACTTAGCAACAATAAACTCACAGCTAAAAATACTGTACGCTTGAAATTCGGTACAGGGATTCTTTTCATGGTGCTCATTTACTAAGAAATATTTTTTACAATTTCGACTCCTAAGGGGTTGAAATATGGGGGTGAAGTTTTTATGGAATTTTCTCATTTCTGAACTAAGAAGTATGAAAATAAATATTTTTGAAGTGAAAACTTCCTTAGCGGCGTTGTGCACTTTTTTGGGATGGTTAAACAATGTTAAACGCGCGTCAGGACACGTGGCCTGATCGAATATTCGTAAGGAGGGGTGACAGCTGATCGCTCGACTGTCTATACTTGTAAAATTCGTTTATATCAAGTATTTAAAATATGGACATTGAACAAAGTGCATCTATTAATGAAAAAGTGACGAAGATATAGTGAATGAAATTGAGTGAGTACTTTATAAAAATACTAGATGAAAACCTACCGAAAATACTAGATGAAGAATAATACTGATAACAAAAGCAATTCGTGCGAAATCATTCCGTAACCATTCCAAAATATCAAAAATGCACAACGTAAATGTTCATGTTTTCACTTCTGCCGGCACTACCGGAGTGCAACCCGTTGTTTTTTTTATAAGTTCTCGATTACAATAAGAAATCCTCCGTGTAGGTGTAATGGACAAAATTCCTCCTAAGGGGATAAAATGGAGCGGTAAAATATGTATCGAAATTTTCTCGTGTCTAGCCATAGCCAAAAATCGGTATATATCGGAGTCTTGATCACTAATAAAAATGATCTGCGTAGGCAAGGATAACAATAAATAAAAGTCTCAGTTTTATTTGGGACTTAAGGACGTTTAATTTGAAGCAAAATCTATCATTATTTGCACTTGCATTGGATCATTGCGTCAAAATATAAAATGTAGAGAGGTGTCATATACTATTCTGCGATTCATGTACCTATCTAGAACTGACCACTTACAGAGAAACAACATTTAAAAAAATATTATTATATTAGCTAATGGAACTCATTCGATGTAGGATTCAGTCTGTCTCACAAGCCGTAATTATCTTTGTATATTTTGGCGCCATTTCAAATAGTTTGAAACCGTAAACTTGCAAGTATAATGAAACTAAGTCACAGATGAAAATACAAATCAGTAGTTAATATTATTGCATCTCAAAATTCATATTAACAACTCAATAAAAACGTAAGAAATAAAATCGCTAGAAGTTTAACACTTGTACCACACTATACAATTATCCAATTAACGGCAGCGTTATGAATTTGCCGTCTAATGGAGTATTATAATTGATGGATGAATTTATGCGAAATTGTATTTATGCATAGGTAAATAACGAATGTACTAGCGTAACTTAATGTTTATGTAAAACTACTTCTGCTATTATATGGTGTATAAAGTTACCTGCTTTTCCGTGTAATTTATAACCTTAAAGCATCAAAGGTACTGAATCACCCGTCACAGGGCATTGCGCCTCGCTTCGATACATAATTTTTGTACCAAATATGGTTCGGGGGGAAGAACGCACATATTTTCATTTTGTCACACATTCACAAATATTCGTTCATCGCTATAGACGCATTTCAAAATACGTAAATTTCAATTAACAACGTCATTTTCTATACACCGACAACACTGACACCGACACACACACACTAGTTGTATATAACTAGAAGGCACATTGTGCTTGCACATTGAACCCCTCGTGAATCGCCCTTAAAGGCCGCTCCTCTGACGGGTGTTATACCTGTCAATACCTACCTTGATCCTCTAAGTTTATACAAGCACCTATAGAATGAAACATACATTATTCTTCACTTTTATCTTATTTATTTCTGCTTATACAGGATTAAACTAAAAGAGAGTTTTTAGTGTATAAGATGAAATTTGGAACTAAAATTTTATCCTCAAAACCTAATACTGTGTGTGAGGTATATAGCAAGAAATCAAAATGACAGACAAAGTTAGTGCATTGAGTGGATAACCTATTTATTAATGAAGTTAGGTAACTTTAGTTCGCTGTCACGAAATCCGTTCGGCTATGAATGATACGAGACGTGCGCATGCACATTGTTGTATGCACAACTTCGAGAGCACTCTGTATAGAGTTCTTTTTATTTGAATGGAGTAGCAGACGAGCATGCAGGCCACGTGGTGTTAAGAGGTCGCTGTAGCCCATGGACATCTAAATACAACCTCAAGCAAGCATAGGTAAGTCTTGTCTGAAGTCGTATGCAGTTGCGCTGCTACTCCGGAGGCCGGTGGTCGCCTCATGTAAGTGTGGCCCGAAACTGCACCTTTCCAGCGAAACACAATAGAATCGGTTCACGGCATAAGTGGGTGCATTGGTACTTCCCCGGGCGAACGATAATTGTTCTAACACCTACAAGATTTGTCTGTGTTATTTTTGCTATCATTTCTAGAGTTTACGCATACAAACGCGCTGGCTACATCACTACTACAACCAGGGCAGATCGAACTTCTTGTAATAGAATAATAATATCTATGTCTGATAGCTGATAGCTTCTTAGCTAACACACACAAAGACAATGTATACGAACATGCCTTCTTATAATAGTAATGTAATTTAAGAACTATAAAAGGTCATTACTGTGACCAGTCCCCCATATATGGGTCAACGATGATAATAATGAAGGGACAGTGCGAATCATTTAATCGATTCTTGGTTTGTAATTATTAACGAAACATTAGCCAATCAACGGCTGGCGAACTTTATTATACGGTAGCCACAGAATGTGGTCAATTTCCTCTTCGGATTATTTGATGATTCGATATTGGATTACCGTTTTATGATTAAACCAATTGCGATATTTAAAAATTATCTTTATGAAAAATAATATCCGGTGTACAATTTTTTGTTATAAAAATATTGAAAAATATTCGGGTTAGCTGTCAGCTACATAGTTTAGAAACCTAAGATTGATAAGAAAACAAAATAGATACCCGGTGATAGTCCCTGTAGCTTTGGGATTAAGGAAAGAGCTACGGTATGCCTGATCGTAAGAGGCGACTAAAAGGGGACTAAAAGCCAGCAGACCCGGGAAGGACGGCGGTGTGTGCGAGGTCGTATACCGCCGAAATCATCGAAAAGTGCAGGAGAGCACATCTAGCAGGAGAGCGCGTGGAGGACACCGGTGCGTTCCACTGGAGATCCCGAAGTCCTCCCCAAGCGCAGAGGCAGGCCACCGAGGGGATTTTAGTACCCACTTTGTCCCAAGATGCCGTGTACCTTTTGAAGGTCCCCTCCCCCAATCCAAAAAAAAAGTACCCGGTAATACATAGTGAATACTTTATTATGATCACCAAAACGAAAGGATAAAAATTTTGCAACAACAATACTAAATTGAAGTCTAGTTGGCCTGAAAGTAAATGAAATACTTACCGGCTATATACGATATAATAATATGAAGTGACCATCAGTACTCGGAGTAGAAGCGTAACTGCATGCCACAAGGCACACACAGGCTAGCTTGAGGTTGTATTATGTTTGTGAGCTGCTGCGACCAGTGACCACAACGTGGCCTGCATGTTTTTCCATTACTCCAATCAAATTAAAAACGGTGAGGCCGTTTCATATAATTCGTGCATATAATTCGTGAAAATAGTGAAATGGCAAAGTGCACATTCCCACTGAGATTTAGTTATAACGTGTTGAAGAAGAAGGCAGAAGCTTGGGTCGACATGAGATCTGATATATTTTTACAGTTAGCTATATGAACTCTTCTTGTCAATACTTTAATTCAAGATGTTTCAGATAAGCAAATACTGTATTTAAAATCAAAAATATTTTATTCTTTTTTTGAGACGCATTCGTTTCACGTATTCGTTTGATGAACGTTGTCAATCTTTTCATGGTCACCGGTTTATCTCTAATGGTATTTTTTCAAAAAAGTATGTTTTACCAACTTTAACTATTTCTGAAAGATCACTAATGATCAACCAGAGTCCACACCATTCAAGATAATGCGATGTCGGTAACATAACTCATAATGGCGACGCTATCTGACAAACTGAGACCCCACAACGTTCCACTAATAGTTCTGAGGCCTGTTAATTTGGGTATATCTTAGTTTTCATGGAAGATTAAGACTGTCTAAATAAAGCAGTTAAATTTAAGTAGTACAGACGGTGAAAGGGTCATCACAACGGAGGTCTAGTTTCAAATCTTGGCGTGAATTTGTGACTAATACTACTAATGCTACGTTGTAAGGTAAATGTAAGGTAAACGTAAGGTAAGGCAAATGTAATCAAGTACTATCACTTCACTCCAATATTTTTCCTGACCGTTGACTCTCATATACATAGAATTTCTCCAAAGCACTTTACGTCCTGGTGAACATGAGTTGGATTTAGATTAAGGCAATATGTTAATTTCGTATTTTTATTGTTTGTCAGGTGCCCGTGCACTTGTTTTCATAGCCGAGTGACGTCACCAGAGAGAAAAAATCGTCAAATAACGCGCTAAATTTGAAAATGTAAAGCTTCAATGCAGCTTTAGGTTATAATTTTTTTGGGTTATAATACCACCATATTTATTTATTTATTTATTGGATAACTAACAAGGCATACAATACAAAAAACCTAGTTAAAATTTTCAATATACTAATATAGCTAAACGCTCCCTTAATTATAGTTTACCACGGCATGCATCGTGGTCGAGTATATAAAAATATTATTATTACTTTACAAGTAGGTGGTAGAACTATGATTGTTCGCCCGGGGAAGTACCACCGCTGCAGCCACTTCTGCCGTGAACCAATTCTATTGTGTTTCGGTGGAAAGGTGCAGTTGCCGGCCACACTTACATGGGGCGACCACCAGCCTCCGGAGTAGCAGCACAATTGCATACGGCCTCAGACAAGACTTACCTATGATTGCTTGAGGTTGTATGTAGAAGTCTATGGGCTGCAGCGACCACTTAGAACCACGTGGCCTGCATGCTCGTCTGCTACTCCATTAAAAAAAACTTTACAAGTACTTTTATGGTGTTAAAAATGAATGCGAAACCCTATTCTGATAAGATACCTGCACATTGAAGTGGTACATTAAGGGGCCGAAAAAAAGAAAAAAAGAAACATTTCTGTTACACCACTGTGACGCAAATGATACAAGTTACAAATAGCTGTAGATATTTCGTCTACTATACCGGTGCTATTAGGCAACCGTTTCTATAAACGAGGTCCCGTTAGGCTTGCGAGATGGGAGTGATAGCTCGTTTTATGACCCGAAGCACTTTACTGAGAATTCGGTACGGTTTGCCATTGGGTCTGTTATAATGAATCGTTCACTCTTAATGGTTCTTAAGTTGAAGCAGGCGTAAGAATATTGTAAAATTAATTACCTGTGCCACAGTGATTAAAGGGACATGACCTATGTTAAAGATAAAGATTTAACATGATTTTCTATCTAAGGTAACAATAATCATCCTCTAAAGTTGTTAATGTACTCGGATAATAAAATAGTGGTTCTGCAGTAATCTATGTGAGTAATTGTTCGTATACTAAATATAAAGACATAGACAGTAGAGATAGATAACCATCGATACTTTTTTATAAAAGAGCTTACAATAGTCAAATTGGCACAGCGGCTGTTACAAAAATTTTAATTGAGCATGAACACAAACACCAGAATGAGAACAGAAATTAAAACTCATCATTTCAATTTCTGCCACGACGGGAATCAAACCCAGTGTAGTGTGTGTGACTAAGACATGGTATTACCTATAATATAAGTTAGGTTAAGAACTACATTGTTCAGTTATAATAAAGACTTCTTCAACTACAGACGCCTTCTTATTACCACCGAACCTGCGACGTCACTATATGGCGACCGTGACAGGACGGTGCGCGTGTGGCGCTGCCACGTGCACGCGCACCGGGAGGCGTTGAGAATCATACAGAAACAGTATAGAGAGTCCGAAACATTAAATAAAGAAGAACAATGACTACATACCTATTAAAAATGAAAAAGAAAGAAGAAGAAGAAAATTTCTCGTCACGAAGAAGAAAATTTTGTTTTTCGTCGTAAAACCACCCGAAAAGAAGAATAAAAAAAATCAAGTAAGAAGACGTAAACTAAATTGAACAAAAAAATAGAAGACCATCTATTGAAGTAAATACCGAAAAAGAAGAAAAAGTACTTCGAAGCATAAAATAATGAAGACATCGTAGAGGAAAACTTTTCATCGTCGTTAAACCGCAAAACGAGTAGAGAAGAAGACATGAGCGCCGCAGCATAAGACCAAGAAGACCATTGAAGGATGCCACCATCGTGCTACTCCTCGATGAACGCCGTCATCATGTCCAGAGAAGCTTCCAGAACCCATCCCTGAAGACCCAGCCCTGTCAGCCCAATAAGTAACTGCGTCATCAGGTACCTTAGATTTGCCTAAAATATACTTCTTATCTAATAAAATAATAAAATTTGTGTATAACAACATTAATTCTTGAAAAGATTTTATAAAGCAAAACATCTGTAGAGTCTATCTTTATAGTAATCTGAAAAGTTATAAATTTATAATATGTTTTTTTTTTCGTTATATAGAATGAGTAATCTAATTTAAAAAGTCAAAAAATGTACTTTACGAACGTAACAATTGAAATTTTTGCATTAAATTCACTTTAATTCACAATCTTAAAATTTAAACTTTAAAATATATTTCTTTGTGTGTCCTAATTCATTTGTCAATTTTCAATAATACCGATAGTTAAAACTTTCTTTGTTTAATATTGAAATGTAATGATATTGTTGAATAACAAGTAAAACCAGATAGAACCAATAGTTTCATAAAATGCATCATCTAATTTCGCTTACTTGCATTTGAGTTGTTATGATTGTTCTATCCATCCTTTATGGGAATGGAACGTGTAAGATTCGGATTGCAAGACTGATGCAAGCCGATATAGTGTCTTGTTACTTGCACATTCCTTAACCATTGTAACTATGCACACTTTAAAATGAAATGAATAATTGTTATAAGTTCTTATTATAATATCGTAACTTTTTGTAATTATTATAACTGTTTTACTTTCAATGGTTTTATAACTTTGATTTGATTAGGGGTGTGCTTAAGGATTTATAAAATATACTTACGGGGAAATCATTATGGGTTCCAGATATAATTAGAAATGAAAAACAGAACTATGAATAGAGTGTATGTAAGGAAATAAAGTAAGGATTTCTTCTGCAGGTTAGCATTTTTGGTAACGATCGGGATTGATCCCCCGAAAGTTAAGAAAGTGTCTAACGTACTGATGAAATATTGTTAGTTGAAAAGTTTAAATGTTTGGTTTTTCGATAAACAGAGTAAAATTATTGTGTCAAACTGAGGTGTCAAATAGGTATGACTGCATGTTTGAAAGATGTGTGGAAATCTGAGACCATAATCTTGATCATAATGTACGCGAGTCGACTGTGTGAAAGAAATGGATCAGCGGATTTATAAATGGTTTAAGAATAAGAAAGAAAAAATAAAAATGGAATTATGCCTCCAAATAACTTGATCATGTAGTTACGCGAGCCGTATACGTGAAAGTATTGGGTAGGTAAGGCATTTTTGAAAGATTTGTAATGAATTAAATTTAATGTTAATATGTATGAGAAATATATTATGATACTAATGTTATATGCGTTGAGGCGTTATAAAAATATAAGGGATTATTAATGAAGAATATGTAATTTGACGATAAATATAAAATATCTTTTAAATATGAAAGCATTGTGACTTTATATTATTACTAACTTGATATTGTAGCTACAGTAGAACTCCAATTATCCGAATTAATGGGGACCGGGACCCATTCGGATAATCAAATATTCGGATAATCGGATTTTTTTTTAAAATATTGCCATTTGAGAGAATAAAAGCTACGTTTTGATATTGCACTATTTTTTATTGAATTAAATGAAAGAAACATGAAATTTTCACATGTTTTAAATATAAATAAAATGTACTTATGTACAAGTTTAGAAATAAAAATCATTGTTTTTTAAACATCTCCGTTATTGTAAGCTGTTTTGCGGTCTTCAACCGTTTTCGGGCAGCCAGGTCACGCATTCGCTTGACGGTGAGCAGTTGCAAGTGGTCACACTCGGGCTGACGCTCCATCCACTTCAAAGCAGTCTCGAGGCCGGCAAATGCTTCACTAGCTGATGGTCCAGCGTCTACTTCAACATCAGCAGAAAGTTCTTCTTCCACTTCCACTTCAACATCTTCTCTCACACTTACAACAATTTCATCGTCATTGAGAATTTGAAAACCAGGGTCAGACGTGTCACAAGCCATCCACTCTCCTACATCTTCAGCACTTACTTCTGAACGGAACTTGTCTTAACTTGTCGTTGTGCCTACACTGACTTTTGTGATTCGGATAATCGGCGATTCGGATAGTCGGAGTTCGGATAATTGGAGTTCTACTGTACATAACTCGGATAAGACTATAGGTACCTACGATATATGACTAGATTTTAGAAGCATAAATGGACATAAATTTACTTTAAACTGGACAAGACATTTTTTTACCGGCTTTGACAACATATTTTTATAATGTTAGTTTATTAAGATAATAATATAGATAGTTTGTACATAATTTTTTCATTTTTACTTTTAAGTTTGTAGTATATTATAATGTTTTTAGCGCATTAGCTACACCTGCCTTTTAATTTTTTTTCTAACATAGTAGATTTCTTTAAACAAAAAAATATAAAATAGTAATTTTAATTTTTTTACAAAAACCCCGGAGGTGTAGTGTGTGTGACTAAGACATGGTATTACCTATAATATAAGTTAGGTTAAGAACTACATTGTTCAGTTATAATAAAGACTTCTTCAACTACAGACGCCTTCTTATTACCACCGAACCTGCGACGTCACTATACCAGGACCCTCCGATCGGCAATCCAGGATGGTAACCTTTGAGCACGAACACGGGTCATCCTATCTCAGGCGCATTCTTTTTCTATTAAAATCATACCATTAGTAAACAATATCATTAGACGAGGCCGCGTTACTTGCAAGAAGAGAGGGGTAGCTCGTTTTATGGCTGAAACACTTATGGGAAATTTGAAACATTTTTCTTATTTAATCTCCTCGCAGCAGTAATTTGTAGCTGTTTTGAAGATTTTTGCTGTTTGTAGTAGTTGTAGTATTAGCGATGAATGCAATAATTTGTTGAAGTGCAATAATTTGTTCTGGGTTTTGTCGCCATGTAGAGAAAATCATAAAACGTCCAGCTTCCGCCTGCGGCTATCGTGAATTACAAGTTCCTTCTCAGGAATGAAATATTTTCCTCAACCGAAAAGATGTTGCTCTACAGCGCCCCAACTATCTACACACAAAAATCAGGCAATCCGTAGCACTGTTGTGCCGTGACAGTAAGAAAAACAAACAAATAAACTTTAACAATCAACAAAGGTTATTGACCGAGTTTGAATGATAAAAAAATACAGTTATAAAGATGGCAGTCACCGTTTTCAAAGTTATTTGTATTTATCTCCTGCCTTAAACATAATTAAAAAATCTTACTACACTATATTTCATACATGAAACATACACATTATAACATATAACAGAAGCATTATTCCGCCCACTATAACTGCACCATTAGGCAGCCGTTTCTTGAAACGATGCCCCGTTAGGCTCACGAAACGGAAATGATGGCTCGTTTTATGACAACAAGAACTTTGCGGGGAATTCGGGACGATTTGCTCATTTGAACGTTTTCCGCCTGTAATTTATATCTGTGATGCTATATTATTGTAACAAAAGAAATAATAAAAATATATAAGATATTATTGATATTTTAATATTTTTTGGAATGAGATTATAAAATTTAAAAGTAATTAGCATACGGTTAAAAATATTCAAGCTTGCTGGACAGGGGTTTCTGGCAATTCCTGCAGATGACTAGAAGTAACTTTGATAAGCTGTTTCAAGAACATTTTAGCGTCATCATGTTTTTAATATTCGATTGTTGGTTACACATTACTTACATGTTTGCACATAAAAGCAATCATAACCGCAAGCAATCAAAGCCGCAATGCTGGAGTGAAGCAAAATGGGTGCGATTGAGAGTAACAAATACAAGTTACAAAAGCCCTAGATTCCGCCTACTACAACTGTACCATTAGGCAGCCGTTTCTTCAAACGAGGCCCCGTTAGGTTTGCGAGATACAAATGATGGTTCGTTTTATGGCCAAAGCAGTTTGCACAGAACTTGTAACGATTTGCTCATAACTGTCTTCAGACATAATTTATTGCTGTTTTGGGATGTTCTGTTTCTTGTTGGTACCATATTACAGTTTTAATTAATTGGTATTTGGGCTCCTGCTACTCTCAAGTTATTTTTAACCATCAGTTAACAACACGTTTTCTTTTCAAATAAAATCCTAACAGGATAAAAAACATACAAAACACGTTCTATGTCACTTCATTAAGAACTCTCGTTACTATTTTGCTTATTTTATTTTGTAAGTGTTTTTTTTTTGCAATAGACAATATTCCATATTGAAAACGATAAATATGCGGTATATTAGAAATTACATGTGTGTTAGATGCTCCAATAGCCACGCAATTAACTAGACGTGTCTGCAAACGAGGCCGCGTTAGGCGCGAGATGCAAGCGATAGCCCGTTTTATAACCACAGGCACTTTGTTAAAGCTTTGAACTTTTTTCTGTTATTTATTGCTGTTTTTGGATGTTATATCTGTTTCTTAGTAATTATAGTATCTTTAAAGTTTTATGTTAAAGCTGCATAAACACAACATTTCAGATCATACAAGGAAAATATGCAGCACACAAGAAAAAAGCGTTAGATGTTTCGGCCCCTGTATCCGCACCATTAACTAAACGTGTCTGCAAACGAGACCACGCAAGACGCGAGATACTAACGATAGCCCGTTTTATGACCACAAGAACTTTGTGAGAGCTCTGAATGTTTTGATTTAATTTATTACTGGTTTAGATTTTGTTAATGTGGTATGATGAAAAGTTGTATAGTATTTAGGTTTCTGTTATTTTAAAGTATTTAAAAAAAGTAATTATAAAATAACAGTACCTAATTTATGAAGAAACTTTGTTTTTTGTTTATTAAAAAAATGTTTTAAAAAAAATGGTCATGGAATTGGGGACACTGTGTGTCATTTCTCAGAGTTATTTCTTTTCATACAGATTATTCGTCAGTTTACACCGTGTTTGTTCTTCAAAATATCAGATAACATCAAAATCTACATTATTTTTATTATATATAGGTAAATTTATTCTAGACAAGAGTCTTGAGTCTTGTGAAGATGCTTTTGTGATTTTTCTTGACATTAACTTTGAAGAAATGTTGTTTCTACTATAACGTTCCATATTGCAAAAGAAATATTTACACAATATTTCAAATAGTGTGTAAGTTACAAAAAGCGTTAAACGTTTCGGGTACTATAGCCGCGCCATTAACTAGACGTATCTGCAAACGAGGCCGCGTTAGGCACAAGATGCTAGTCCGTTTTATGACCACAAGCACTTTGTGGAGAGCTCTGAACGTTTTGCTATAATTAATTTCTGTTTTCCAGTATTATCGTAGGATTTATAAGTAAACTTTTACTTCGTTTGTTTCTTTTTAGGTATTTTAAGAAAGAAATTATATTTGGCTGTTGTTTATTTAGAAACTTTATTATTATTTAAGGGAAAATTGCTTATAACAATTGGTTTTGGATAAAAAAAAGGGTAAAGAACTGGGGACACATGCCTATTACACTTTTGACCCACTGCTATCTACTAAAGAATAGAATGAGAAATATACGAGACTCACATTTAGCTAATTATTGAGATCACGTTACATTTCGTTAGCAAACGTCAGTCTCATACATTTTTCATTCTTATCTCAAACGTTTACGATTGTAGAATGCCACTTTTCTAGGCCCGCTGGCGTTTCAAGTAGGCACAATATTGCATAACGAAGAGCGTGTAAGTTACGAATAACTTTAAATGTTCCGGGCACTGTAGCCGCGCTATTAAAGGGACCGCGTTATGCGCAAGATACAATATGTACGTTTTATGACCCTAAGCATTTTGCGGAGAGTTCTCAATAATTTATTACTGTTGTGGCATATTGTGTTTATGTATTAGTAATTTTCTAGGTATTATTGATTCAAATATGCAGTGTTTTGGTTTCAATTACTGTTGAGGTACTTTAAGTAAGTAATAATAACGTAACAATTACCAAATGTATTATTTTAACATTAGCTGCTAATAACAGTCTGTTTAGAAAAATAATGAGCTTTGAATTAGGGGACGCTTTGTAAAGTTTCTCATAATTTAGACGTTTTTTAAAATAATAATTTTTCGTTAATTAACAAAATGACCACGCCTATTCTTTTTTACTAAACTGAATAATTTACTTGATTACAGACTGACGTCATTCTTGCGTTTTACTTTGAAAGCGTTTTTTCCTTCTTTACAATATTTGACAATACATAACAAAAATATAAAGTATGTTACATTACAAATAGTGTTAGATTTTTCTGCAAACGAGGCCGCGTGGCGCGAGACGCAAGTGATAGCCCGTTTTATGACCCGAAGCACTTTGCGGAGAACTTAGAAAGATTTTTTCATGCCTAAAGACTATAATTTATTGCTATTTTGAGA
Organism: Pyrgus malvae; assembly: GCA_911387765.1. Lineage (NCBI taxonomy): Eukaryota > Metazoa > Arthropoda > Insecta > Lepidoptera > Hesperiidae > Pyrgus > Pyrgus malvae. The sequence goes on from OU426969.1 coordinate 12,981,083, forward strand.
GCTGAAAATAGATGCCCTTTTGCTTTTGACTTTTCTGATTGTTTCTTTTTTACACGCTTTTTATTAGCTTCACCTGTATGTTTGTATGTTTGTATGTTTGTATGTTTGTATGTTTGTAACCGACTTCTTTGGGCGCGATTTTGACCCACTTTAAACGGCCAGATTTCGTTCAAACTTTGTAGATTTATTGAGGACCGATGACAATACACTAATTTGATAAAATTATTCCATTTTTCAATTTGCAAAATATGATTTTTGTTCGATTGCGTTTATAGAGCTACAGCTATTATACGACTGTTATAGATCAAACGATCTAATAACGAGTATTTTAGCCACTTTAATTCAGCATCTGCTAAAAGGTGGAGTAAAAGTGCTAAAACATAGTGCTGTAAACGTTTATTCGACGTCCTTAAAGCACACATTAGCAAATATTGCCAAATAGTCGAGATAACCGCTATTACACGATAAATGGGTGTTTTAAGAACGGTTACTCGGCTCTTATACGATTAAAGGCTGAGTAATCTAATTACTATTCGACTATTTTGCTGCTTGGGTTGCTCATATTTATGTAGGGGAGTAGACTATTGGTGCTCAGTAACCGAAAACGTGTATGAGATATATAAAGAATATAAATAATTTGTTAAGTCGTAAGACAGGTGAAATTTTATGAAAACGTAAAAATTAAAAAAATATGTAAGCTTGTTATGTAACAAGCCTAATGATAGATAAAGATATTTTTGAAAGAAAGAAGAAGGTTCTCAGTAACCAGTCCATTGCTCGTGGAAACATCATGGAAAGAATAAATAATCCAAACTAAAAAGTAGAAAATAAATAATAGTTTAAAAAAACTAAAAAACACGCTTTTTATAGAAAACCGAACTAAAAAATAGAAAATAAATTTTAATGAATTTAAATTAAGAAAATAGTGTTAAAAATTTCAATGAATATAAGTTAATAATAGTGTGAATAAAAAAAATATTTTATTTAAAAAAAAGCGTGGGGTGCTTTTTAAAATATTATCGAAATGATAATCACTCTACTCATATCTGTCAATAAAATATTTATAACTATTGACACCATGCACCCCACGCTTTTTTTAAAATAAAATATTTTTTTATTCACACTATTATTAACTTATATTCATTGAAATTTTTAACACTATTTTCTTAATTTAAATTCATTAAAATTTATTTTCTATTTTTTAGTTCGGTTTTCTATAAAAAGCGTGTTTTTTAGTTTTTTTAAACTATTATTTATTTTGTTACAGGTAAGATATTTCTGCTTACGAGCTGCGAGGTGCGAGGGTACCTAATAGTATGTTTTATGACCACTTTGTTGAGATCTTTGAACGTTTTGCCCGTTTGAACGTTTTTCCCAATGTAATTTATCTAAACGAGCACATGGCCTGGGGCTAGCGTAGAACGCAAGCGATCTATGCAGTTGAGCCAAACGGGCGCGGTCGGGTGTGAGATGGGTGACCGCTAGTGGCAAAAATTTCATGCGCGTTTCCGTGCTTCGGAGTGCACGTTAAACCGTCGGTCCCGGTTGTTGTCGATAGATAACAGTCGTCAAACCTTGTCGGAGGCCTTATGGGCGGTTTGAAAACATCCGACAGCGGGTTGGCCACTAACCCGCATCTCCACCAACCCGTATTGGAGCAGCGTAGTGGAGTAAGCTCCAGGCCTCCCCAATAAGGGGGAGAGACCCGTGCCCAGCAGTGGGACGCAAAAAGGGTTACAGCCAAATTCATAAAGATGATATATGTAAAAATTATGAGAGGTGGTACAAAACGATAATTAATAAACACGTTCGTCAGTGTTTCCACTCAGATATTGAAGTTAATGCATCTTAATATTACACCCTAGATATTTAAGTATTTGTTTGATATAAAAGATTGTAAATAAAAATGCAATAAAATAATGCTTTTTAGAAACACTAAGTAAATTTATATTTAAAAAAAATTGCCATCAAAATAAGAATAAGAGTGTTTCAACAATGATCTTAAATAATTAATTATCTATCATGCTATTTTATTTTAGTAAAAACCTCAATTTCTTAATTGACTTTATATGAACAAATTTCGTTCTAACTACTTCCACGCCATCGTGTCACAGGACATTCGCCGGATATAGATTCCTTGGAACTAAAATTGTAAGGAAATTGCTTGAAGCGTGATATTTCTTAGAGAAATGGTGTTTTTGTACCTGTTTCCTTGGCAGTAAAGAGTTTTTGGGCCTATGTTTTATTAAATAAATAGGTGAATAGGATCGTTCATAATTTATTCATAACAAATCAATAATATTATAATGACCTTCGTCAGAACGTATCAATTTTTGAGCCATTAAATTTTAATTGGTTCCAATACATAATTATTAAAATTTAAAAGGGAAAAGTATAATTGGGTATAACTTAAAATTATTGTACTACATAATTATATGAAGGGTTTATTTGTCTAAAGAAAACCAAAGATCTTTATTTATATTATTTGTTATTATAGTTTATTATGGCCACTAATCCTCATCTACAACCCGCATTGGAGGAGCGTGGTGGAGTAAGCTCCAGACCTCCCCAATAGGGGGGAAGAGACCCGTGCCCATCAGTGGGACGCTAAAAGAGAGCCAGCTAGCCATAGAGTTTATTTTATACAGCGAAAAGCAACCAGAGAATCATTGAAAGAAAGTTACAAATGAATTAATTATTTTCATGTTTATGTGTAAATTCCAACCAATATAATAAACACTAATTTTATAAGGCTTCGCAAAGTGCTATTAATAATAATTATTATTATATTTGACATACTGACCTGCAAACTTTGTAGGTTTCTTAATTCTTGTGATAAGTGATCAGCGTAGAGAGATGTATTGAGATTGTATACATATTTAATCAGTGTACTTTGGTTTAACAACGAGTTCACAAGATAACAGTCTTGAATAATAAATATAGTAGGTAGGTATGCGGTAATTCAACATGGATTCCTCCTCTGCAGTAAACCCACAGCATTCCTTCGGCAAGCTTCGAAAGATCGAGATATCTGAATTGAATTTAAACCTTAAATACTGTACTAGCATTATGAATAATGAAATGAGAATGATTAGTTACAAATTGGCTGCAACCCTTTTTGCGTCCCACTGTTGGGCACGGGTCTCTCCCCATTATTGGGGAGGCCTGGAGCTTACTCCACCATGCTGCTCCAATGCGGGTTGGTGGAGATGCGGGTTAGTGGCCAACCCGCTGTCGGATGTTTTTAAACCGCCCATAAGGCCTCCGACAAGGTTTAACGACTGTTATCTATCGACGACAACCGGGACCGACGGCTTAACGTGCCCTCCGAAGCACGGAAACGCGCATGAAATTTTTTGCCACTAGCGATCACCCATCTCACAACCGACCGCGCCCGTTTGGCTCAGCTGCATAGATCGCTTGCGTTCTACGCTAGCCGCCAGGCCATGCACGCTTCGACTAACACATAGACCGATTGAAAAAGCGACAGATAGGCAGGCGTACGGAGAAACTAGGATAAACAAGCAATCAGAAAAACATGCAAACATACGAACAGACTTAGACAGAGTGGCAGATAGTCAGACAAACAAATAGACAAACACGGTGGTTGTGATACGCCATAATTTGTCACAATATGGACATTCTAATCATAAAACGACAAACCGAAAGACCTTTTAGATAAGTTGACAACCCGCGTGGCACAATGGTTACCATGCCGGACTGCCAATCGAGCGGTCTCGGGTTCGATTCCCGGTGAAACAGAAATTTGAACGATGAATTTAAATTTCTGTTCTCGGTCTGGTTATTTGTGTTTCTGTCTTTGTATATGATGGTACCCACGACATCGGGAATATCTACCCTACTGGGGGGCTATGAGTGTGAAATGTTATTTAATTATTTTTATTTTATAAAAAGCTTTTCTCACGATGGTCGTTCTTTCAAAAGTTTCTGTTACCCTGATTTTATACTTAAAAATCAAACAACGAATTTCTAAAGAAAGTAAAAAATATTATAATTTGACACCAGAAATTTTAACCCCAATAGTAACCCAATAGTAAAAAAATATAAGCTGAAAATCACCTCCATTTAGTAAAAATTAAAATACCCTCGCAAAAAAAGTCTTACAGATTCGGCGCGTTTAATGATGTAAATATAAATTCCTCTTAAATACGAAACTCATTTTCTTGCAAACAATACCCTTATCTCGGAGGAAAAAAAACATTTAGAACAAAAGAAAATGTTAGGAGCGGCGAAATGGGCTGAAACTAAAGCAGAGATCGCGGTGTAAGGAGTAAGGTAATGTAAGGGCGCGTTCGTAATGAAGTACAAATATAAAATGCAAAAAATGCATCTTTGGAAGGGCCAAACTTTCTATAATTGCATTTTAAAGCTTGTAGGATATTCAAAAAACATTGATAGATTTGTAGGTGGTAGAACTATTATCGTTCGCCCGGGGAAGTACCACCGCTGCACCTACTTCTGCCGTAAACCAATTCTATTGTGTTTCGGTGGGAAGGTGCAGTTGCCGGCCACACTTACATGAGGTGACCACCAGCCTCCGGAGTGGCAGCGCAATTGCATACGACCTCAGACAAGACTTAGCTATGCTTGCTTGAGGTTGTATATAGATGTCCATGGGCTGCAGCGACCCCTCATCCGCGCAGCGGACGCGTTCAGCTGGCTCCTGCCGAACCTTGGGGGTCCAAGCTCACGATGCCGGCGATTATACCCCAGCCTCTTAACGGCAGGGGGGGGAGTCCCACACACCTCCCTCTGTCCCCTCGACAGAGGTCGAGACGGTGCGTAATTGCATTCCCTACTTTAAAAAAAAAAATGGGCTGCAGCGACCACTTAACATCACGTGGCCTGCATGCTCGTCTGCTACTCCGTTCAAAAAAAAAAAAAGATTGAGGATAAGTTTGAAGCGCCATTACCATTCGATTGTATCTATGCGAATTGAATTTATACATCGTCGCTTTTGGTTTTGTTTATTTATTTGTTTATTTCACACTTTCTACTATGAGATGTTGATTATTTGAAGCAAATACTTTAACAGCATTAGAAAATAATATGAATACCCATACAATTTGCGGTTTGCCTTACTTTCGCTGCACTCACATTATAAAGATGGCAATGGTGGTCACATTGCCACAAAGTGAGGATCTGAAAACACTCTTTCAATAAAATTTCACATTTACATAGAAATCGGTTAACATAACATAATAGTACCTAATTTGAAGTCAGTAAAGATTCACATGTGTCTACAGCCTTACAAAGCGGTCCAAACACTCGGGGGTTCCCGCGGCGTCTCATTAACGGCGCCGCGCTATTAGAGCCAAGAGATTTGGAAGAAGATCGTTTTTGGTGTGCTATTTGTTAAAATTGTGGTACTGAAAGGAAGTCTTTTTTTTAATAACTTACAGTGTTAGTTGCCATAAACCTCCGAAACGACTGGACTATATTTATATTTGGTAGGCCTGAGAATCGGCTGTAATTTAGTTTTTAATCCCTTGAGTCAAAACGATGTTCCACCCCAAACATTTAAAGATCATGGCTATGTAAGTAGAGCCTTACAAAGCGGTCCAAACACTCGGGGGTTCCCGCGGCGTCTCATTAACGGAGCCGCCCCATTAGAGCGGAGAGATTTGGAAGGAGATCGCTATCGGTGTGCTGTTTATTAAAATTGTGGTAACCAGAAATCTTTCTAAAAACATAAGTAGCGGAATCTTTTAAATATTTGATTGCAAAAAATTGTTTCAAATCAATTTAAATTTAACGCGATTGTTTAAATAAAATGATAATAATTATTTTTGTTATTTGAATGGAGTAGCAGACCATCATGCAGGCCACGTGGTGTTGTAGTCGCTGCAGCTCATGGACATCTACATACAAGCATAGGTAAGTCTTGTCTAAGGTCGTATGCAGTTGCGCTGCTACTCCGAAGGCTGGTGGTCGCCTCATGTAAGTGTGGCCGGCAACTGCACCTTTTTTTTTTTTTTTTTTTTTTGGTATCGGGGGGGAAACCTTCAAAAGGTACCCGACACCTTGGGAGAGGACCGACACCGGGTTATGTGGGATTTGACCGCACTAAAACCCCCTCGGTGGCCTGCCTCTACGTTTGTGAGGACTCCGGGATCTCCATAGGAACGCACCGGTGTCCTCCACGCGCGGCGCCCCATAACGGGCCCATCTTCGGGAGAGCAGATTCTGATGTGGTCTCCTGCACCTTCAGGTGTTCACGGCGGCATGCGGCCACGCATACACCGCCGTCCTTCCCGGGGCTGCTGGCTGGACGGGTCAAGCTCCCACTCTCACCGTCCGCATCCCCGGAAGCCCCCTTTTAGTCGCCTCTTACGATCAGGCAGGGGATACCGTAGCTCTATTCTTAATCCCGAAGCTACAGGGACTCGGCAACTGCACCTATCCACCGAAACACAATAGAATTGGTTCACGGCAGAAGTGGGTGCAGCGGTGGTACTTCCCCGGGCGAACGATAATAGTTCTAGGTGGTATAACTATTATCGTTCGCATCTACACATATAAATATCTATTTTCAAAAAGTTTTGTTACTTGCAGGTAAGCAAAAATTTTAATACTTCTTGTACTCAAGATTTTGTTCAGCCAGTTTGATATTATTTTGTTGTTGTCTAGGCTTTTATTTTCATGAATTCGTATTAAAATAAATAAATAAACGCTTCATACTCATAGCCCCAAGTAGGGTCACAACAAACACAAAACACATAACACAGACACAAAACTAATAACTTTAAACGAGCAATTCTTGTATATACCTAAATATATTTTTTGAATCTCGGAAACGGTTTCAAAGATTTTGATGAAATTTAGTACCCTGGTTCGTAGATAGATGATAAATCGATCCAGCTAGGTTTTATCATTAGAAATTTTGAACTATATAAAAATATTTTCAGCGATTATCAACTTAAATATAAACTAAAGAATACGACTCTTCCTGACATCTATTGGCGAGCATTAATAATATTGTGGCGTAGAACGCCGTCAAACGCCATCCGTCAATCTGACGTTCAAAGCGATGACAATATCGATTAGAAAGAGCTCTATAAAAATTTCGTTCATTAAAGTTTTCTTGGCCGAATGGTTACGTGGGCTGACTTCCATTCATTGATGATAACATATTGAGTTTATTTCTTTATTTTTTTGTGACTTTTTATTGGGAGCTATTTTAGATGGCGTTATTAAGCAACACTAAGCAAATGAGTGTTTCGTTTGTAAGTAAACCAAGAAAATAAATTGTTTTTATCCGGGCAACGCTCGGTCGTCCAGGTACTGTTTACAAATATACAGAAACACAAACACAAAAAGTATACAAACCTACAATAGAAACACCTTTCTGCTCCATTAAATGCCACATATTATTATTATCCTACGCCCATACCTTGCTAATTACAGGAAAATGTAGTAAGTAGTTCGTATCCAGGAACATATTATTTCATTTGGACCCAGAAACTACTTATTGGACTCATTTAAGAAGGTCTTTCACGGAATTGCAAGAACTTCATTACCTCAATGTGTGGCTCTTCGTAAAGGCGAAAACTCAGTTAATTTATTTTGTAATATATAGAAGAATTTATTGTAAAAATAAGGAACATCTATGTAAACATAATACGGTGGATTACTACGGTTTTCATTTAATATCGCCACCCTATATGACAATTTGATACACGAAAGCTACATAAAAACCAAATAAACTATTAATTTACTAATATTAGTGGAATATCACTTCGCGAGCAGCAAAAAAAAAAATGGTTGTCTTTACAGTCGGTTTTCAGACGATAGTTTAACATGACAACGTCATAACAATTCAATGAAAACCACATGAAGTTTTCCCTTCACTTTATAAACAGTCAACGCAACGTACAAGCGCCGATTATAACGTACAATAAGCGTAACGTACAATGAGTCATTCTTTTTCGTGCGTGCAGCCGGTGTTCATCGATGGACGTTGTTACGTCAAAAAGTAAAAGCAAAACTATATTTCCAATTTCATTCGAAATAGTTAAATTAAAATAAATGTCTTAAAAGTATGACTTCTTAATATTTTTTGTTATTTTTAACCGACTTCTAACAATATTAGCTTGTACTGTTCAAGCAAGAGACATAGAATTTGTAAATAGATATCTATATATTGATAAAGTATATAAGTATGTACGCATTATTAAAACTTCATTTTAACCTCAAAATGCGGCCCCGCACATCGCCGTCCTACCCGGGGCTGCTGGCTGGACGGAACGAGCTCCCATTCTTACCACCCACAACCCCAGAAGCCCCCTTTTAGTCGCCTTTTACAATCAGGCAGGGGATACCGTAGCTCTATTCTTGACTTGACTATTAAAGCCTACCTCGCATTCTCATCAACACCCAGGGTCGACTGGTGGACAATACCAATGAATGGGCATTAAGTTTAACCCTTTGTGACTCTTAATTTAAGGTGTTTCACATAAATAAAAAAATAAATAAAGTAGATGAACAGACAGTTATAAAAACGGAAGCTCAGAACCAACACGCGGTTCTTCTCGTTTCCGAACGGAAACCTAAAAAATTTTTCTTATACATATTCTTTCCAAAATTCGATTTGCCTAAACGGGAAGTCATATCTTGTACCTCGCAGGTGTTCGCATTTAGATTACTTATATTTTATCTTCACAGCTTTTCCTATACCTATATCTTATCTGCGCAACATCGTTTAATAAGACGCTATAAAAATTCATACTCATACAGGCCCATGTGTCGTATCAGTTATACTACTAGAGTTTGTTTGTTTGTTTGAAAGCGATAATCTCCGGAAACACTGGTTTGAAGTGAAAAAATATTTTTGTGTTGGATAGTCCATTTATCGAGAAAGGCTTTAGGCTATATAACATTACGCTGCGACTAATAGAAAGCATCAGTGAAAAATGTTGCGAAAACGAGGAAAATCTAAATCATCTATACTTAATATAATTAAACATAAAGCTGAAGAGTTTGATTGGATTCGCTAATTTCAGGAACTACTACTTCGAATTGATTTTTTTTTGTATTAATAGTCCATTTATTGAGGAAGGCTATAGGCTAGGAAACACAAACATCCAGACCCAGAACAGAAATTTAAGCTTATCATTCATATTTCTGTTTCGCCGGGAATCGAACCCAGGACTCTTCGATTGGCAGTGTTAACCATTGCGCCACGCAGGTCATCGCTGAAAGACATTAATTTTTTAAAATAAAAAATTGTTTTACTTTTTTTTAATTGTATTGTTTTCTTACGCATCAGCGTGAGTTGTGCAATTTATCAAACACACTTTTTTACTGTGACGGTATTTACGCTACAATTTTTCTAAAACGATTACAATATCTTAGAACTCGGAAGTGTAGAATTTTCTTTTCTCTCTTCCATAAACGTAATGAAATGGGGTGGCTTTGATCAAAATATATTTTCTGAACAAACATCCAACGTTCGTTTAAGGGTTAAAATATTTCTGAATGCTGCGAAGCAACATTTTTTCTTGTATTTTTAGGAAAGCTGCTACGAGTACGGATGACTTATTACCCGACTAAGTTTACTTAAACTTCATTAAAATCCAGAAAACTGACGTTTTTGCTTTATTAAATAAATGTAAATTGGACCTATTTATGCAAACCAGAACCAATCAACCCACACATGATGATGATGATGATAGTTTTGAGAAAAAGCTGTTTAATGTATTAGACAACTGATGTTTTGAGGATTGTTAAACATGTCATGAAAATGTTTTGTTCAGTCAAAATAGATCATGTTGATCTTTACAGGGTCGAAAGAAGGTGCAATTTTAAGCTTTTCTGTGTACTTAACTCAATTTCGGCATGAGTGTGGATTGGTTCCGGTTTGCGTAAATAGGTCCAACTAAAACTTAAATGCTGGTAGGTTCGTGGTTGCTGTGAAACATAAATGATATAGGTACGTATCTGAACATTTTTAAATATGTGGTTTCGATCGTCAAAAAAACTTTATTTTTCCTCACCAGCCCGCATTGGAGCGCACCACGCTCCTAGTAAGCCTCACCAACGTTGTTATTCTTCATTGGCTACAACCTTTTTTGCGTCCCACTGCTGGGCACGGGTCTCTCCCCATTATTGGGGAGGCCTGGAGCTTACTCCACCACGCTGCTCCAATGCGGGTTGGTGGAGATGCGGGTTAGTGGCCAACCCGCTGTCGCTGTCGGATGCCCCATAAGGCCTCCGTCAAGGTTTAACGACTGTTATACCTATAACGACAACAGCCGGGACCGAAGGCTTAACGTGCCCTCGGAAGCACGGGAACGCGCATGGAATTTTTTGCCACTAGCGGTCACCCATCTCACACCCGACCGCGCCCGTTTGGCTTAGTTGCATAGATTGTTTGCATTCTACCCTAACCGCCGGGCTATGTGCGCTTCTTATTCTTCATTACCTTCATTTCATTTCATCATTTATTGCTTCTCATACAACCCCAGGTCGACTGGTAGAGAATGTTTATACCAATAATTCCGCCTATTCAAATAATCCCTGTATTTTGGTATATAAAGAATAAATAAATCTTTATTTATGGGCCATTTCCCAGCAGTGGGACTAAAAACAGATTGCAGCCACTTTATTATTGCACTATCTAAAATGTCAATTCTGCTTTCGTTTCTTTTTTCTTTTATGTGTATAGACATAAATAAAAAAAATTACAAAACAAAAAACCGACTTCAGAAGAAAACAATTCCAAAAAATTTTATATAATATGCACTAAAAAGTAAAAAAAAAAATTCCGTAATCTTCTACAAATTTATAGTCAACTTACATTTTCTACTCATCATTATGTAGGTACGATCTGTGTTTACCATATAATGTAGATACAATTATTGTTGTTTTTATCGGTGTCTTACTGACAATATCTTTTGGACTCTTGCTGTTAATTACCCTGCCAGACTTCAAATTGAGGGGTACTCGGTTCAATTCCAAGCAGGGCAGTAATTTTAATAATTAGTTCAGATTTGTGTTCTTGATTTGTGTGTTTGCGTTGCGAAGCCAACTTTAAAAGCGTCGTTTATTAATACACTGCCATTCATATGCCAAAAACAATTTGTAATAATAAAAAAATATATAGCATAAACAACGTCGGGGATTTAGAGAATTTGTTAAACCCAAAAATTCATACTATATCTTCGTTCATGCTCCAATAAATTCACGTTTATTTTGTAACAGGAATAAGCCTCTGAAGCTTAGTTCTGTTTTCTTCTTTCTCGTTTTACTCACCAACATTTTATTAAAATAATTCGGCTTGGTGGATAACCACTGCATTTCATACAGTTAGGCTCATTTAATTTTAATTATGTAAGAAATTTTATGATTTTGGCCGCATTCAATATACATGTACGTTAAAAAGTATTATCTTCAATCAACAACAAGTTTTCAATTGCAACTGCTGGATCTGTCCCTGAAATATAATAAAAACCTAATTACTTTAAAAAATATGTATTCAGTGATTTAAACCGTAAAAATGGCTAAAATGGCGGGATTAATGTTTCATTGATTAACATAATTATGAAAGCAGTATATACGTATATATATAATATGAATCTCGGAAAAGGCTCCAACAATTTTCATGAAATTTAGTAGCCAGGGGGTTTTGGGGGGGTGATGATTTGATCCAGCTTGGTTTAATTTTTGGAAATCGTTTTATCAGTATTTTCAGCGATGATCAACTTAAATATATTCTGAAAATATGACTCTTCCTGACATGTATTAGAGATTATTAATAATATTGTGGTGTAGAACTTCGTCAAACGTCATCCGCCTTTCAAACAAATGACAATGTCGATTTAAAAGATGTCTGTATTTTAAACAAAGTTTCCTTGGCCGAATAGTAACGTAGACTACGGGGCTAGAGACCCAGGTTCAAACCGAAAGGATATTGTCTTTTTATTTATGTGGCTAGATTTTTTTTATTGGGAGCTATTTCAGTAGGCGTTGTTAAGTAACACTAAGCCAATGAGTGTTTTGTTTGAAGTTAAACCAAGAATATCAATTGTTTTTTTTCGAACTACGCTCGACCGTCCGGGTAGGTACTGTTTTTTACACAGGCTTAATGATCTAATATTTCAGCTTGAACCTAAAAAAAATATTAATGAGTCTAAAGGCCTTGTTCACCATCTCCAAGTAAAATGTTGATTAGTTACGTCCCAAGTAAAGTTAATTCGCAAGTAAAAGCTATAGTACGGGTCAGTTTATCATTATGATTAGTGTTAATCTAACATCGTGAAATTGAAATTGAAGTTACGGGCAACTTTAACCGACAATTACCGTACTTGTCACTTTACTTGAAGGTGGTGTAAGAGGTCCTAAGATTGTCATTGATTGTTTATCTCTACTTGCTACTCCATTAAAAAAAAAAAGCGACTTAGGGACGGACGTACAGTGACTCTATAATTAAGTAATGAAACACGATTTTGGTACTCTATAAAAGTATAACAACTTAAAACAATTCCTTTTAAAATTGAAAATCTGTAATGGTGCGGTTTTGTCATTTTGCCAGCGCCGGTAATGCGGTCGGTACGTGACCAATTATGTATTCAGTGATTTAAACTGTTTAAAATGGCGGAATTAATGTTTCATTGATTAACATCACTATGAAAGCACGAACCGCGTGGCGCAACGGTTACAATACCGGACTGCCACTCGAGGGGTCCCGGGTTCGACACCTGGCGAAACGGATATTTGAATGATGAGTTTAAATTTCTGTTCTCGGTCTGGGTTTTTCTGTTTCTGGCGAGGCGAGGCGATGCGAGGCGAGGCGAGGTGAGTTGAGGTCCGTCCGAGAGTGTCCGACTTGCTATTAGATAAAAAGTAAAGCTGTTTGGTTACAAATGATAGAAGTCTGAATTTATTTGTTACTAGCCTTCCGCCAGCGGCTTCGCCCGCTTGGACCCATTTTATAGGTTCCCGTAGGATAAAAACCATCCTATGTCCTTTCCCAAGGTCCACTCTATCTGTGTTCCAAATTTCATTAAAATTGGTTCATTAGTTTAAGCGAGAAAGCGTAACAGACAGACAGTTACTTTCGAATTTATAATATTAGTAGGGATAGAGGCCGCCCGCGACTTCGTCCGCGTGGATGTTTGATTGTTTGAACACGCTAATCTCAGGAACTACTGAAAAATTATTTTTGTGTTGAATAGTCCAGTTATTAGGGAAGGCTATAACCTATATAACATCATGCTATGCGACATTAAACTCCTCCAACGATGTATTCTGTGCTCCAACGCACACACGCACACTGTTTTGATAGATATGATCTTTGACGTTAGGAACACACCTACATTGCTTAGACAACAGTGAGTGCTTGTAATTTAATATGAACTTTATACAATAGCAATAAAGCTCAAATTGACTACGTTTTAGTTAGAAAACATTTGTATGGGAAAAAGAAAAGGACTGTTTTTATGGTTTTTCCGGCAATCATTCGAATTTTTCTCGCCGTACAAACCATCCTTGAACTTCAACGAACATTTAAAAAAAACAATTGGCCAAATTGGTCTAGGCGTTGTTGAGTTATGCGCTTACCAACACATTTTGCGATTCATTTTTATATTATAGAAGATTAGAAGTATATAGTCTCACTACGTTTTGATACTCCATACATCTCACATGCTTCCAGATTATTAATCAACTTCTGAATTCTACTTATGTGGCACATTTTGAACCATTTCTGCACTAAGTAAGTACAATAAATTCTGTTTATTTCTCACGCGACTACATTTTATGGTCAATATGGAAGCATTCCGCTATGTTGATACGTAATACTGCCGCAAGTATCTTTAGAACATTGGGTAACATTGAAACATTTATATTGTAGATCGATTTATCTAAAATTTTGGTTCTATAACTTTTGTCCACTAAGAAAACAATTAATTTTGTGTATTATATAGGCTTGAAAGTTTTCTTACTACACAATAGGCATGATGACACTATCAAAGAATCAGAGAATAATTTTTTACAGAAAAATACATGCTAAAATATGATCCCGTTTTAATATAAACATTAAGATTAATAAAATTTTCAATAAAATAAAAGTATTAAATACAGCAATCGGCCGTGTTATCTGAAAGCCAATCAAAAGGAATGACGTCACGTCTCAGTAAATGTCATCGTGTTGCTTGAAGTTTAACGAGCAAGCCGACGCCATGACATCTACGAGCGTTTTCGCGCTTAATTCAAATTAAATAGCAGAAAATACATTAATTTACGTTAAAACTTAAGTTTATTGCTGAAATAAACTTTTTTCGAAACTAGGAGACGTGTACCTACAATAAGGAAAGGTATTTAAAATCTGTCATCATGCCTATTGTACTAAAATGTTTTCAGATATGTCACAAAAATAATAGAGTACAATGGTTTTATCTGTTGTTTTCTGTTAGTTGAGAGGTCTTACTTATACGAAATTTTGCCGATTTCGCTGATTTACCTAATTTAAGACATGAGATTGAGTAATAAAAGTTATGGAAATACTGTATTTTAACTGCAAAATATCATATGTAAAATCAGCGAAATCGGCAGAATTTCGTATACGGCCTCTTAGACAGGACAAAGTCTGTCGGGTCAGCTCGTGTTTTATAATTAAACTAGCTAACCCGGCAGACGTTGTCCTGCCTTAAAGTATCAGTAATAAAATACCTAATATTGCGACTATAAATTGAGATGTAAGCTATTCTATCTTTCAAGTTGAATCAAACTGCACACGGTGTGCAAATTTTATTATAGGTACAATATATACAGGTACAGTAATGGCCGTTGTTGGCGGGAGCTCACAACACGTGTTTATTTACATGAGATCACTTAATTAACTGATAGTTAAAGCTGTCTTTGTCAGATTAATAAATTGTAAATAAATAATTATTGCACTGGAAATAAATGATAAATTTACGATGACAGATGATTTTTTTTTATTCTAAGTCATGAGAAAATAAAAATCTTCCCAAAAAAGTTAAAGTTTTTAATTAATAAATAAAAAATAAGGGTTGATCGTAGAGGGGTGAAAATTTAGCGTTGTATGTATTTTAGTATGATGTATCATAAAAAAATAAAAACAAAAAATTTTGTCCAAAAAAAAAAAATATTTAAGGGTGGACCACCCTTAACATTTAGGGGGATGAAATATAGATATCCTTGCAAAGATTCACGAAAATCAGTCGAGCCGTTTCGGAGGAGTTCAATTACGCACCCCGTGACACGAGAATTTTATATATTACTAGCTGACCCCGCGAACTCCGTACCGCGTTCAAATGTTTGGGGTGGGCCACCCTTATTACATAGGGGGATGAAAAATAGATGTTGGCCGATTCTCATAGATACCGGATAAGCACAAAAAAATTCATCAAAATCGGTCAAGCCGTTTCGGAGGAGAATGGCAACGAAAACTGTGACACGAGAATTTTATATATTAGATTAAGATAGAAAAGGAAACTTTTCTTATTTCACTGACTATGCGTCTGGCTCTAATAATCACATACCTCATTGTGGCTCACAGAATAGATATAATTAAGTTATCGAATCTAGCCAGCAAACAAATCAGCCGAACTGAACCAATTTGAGTAATCGATACCTGAGAAATAATAGAAGATTTTTTACTTATTCCTGAATAAGATTCTGACTGTACCTACAGTAATCACAAAAGTCGTTGGGGCTTACCGAATCTAAGTGGGTTGTGGCTCGAACGATCGAAGATATCAGCAGAACCCAATTTGAATAATCAAAATCGACTGATACCATACTTTGTGTAAGTTATTAAAAAAACTTCTTATCTATAACTATGTCTCCGCCCTCAGCTCGTCAGCATACTATACACATATTTCTATAGGAATATAGTCTATGTTACTCTCCAACTCTCTATTTCCATATAAAAATCAAGGTCAACCCATAGCACCATTGCGACGTGAAGAACCCATATCGATTCTTAACGCAAAACTTAACGTTAATACTCGTATTTTGTCTTTGAAATCAGATACAGTACTTATTTCACTGCCTTCTGACTGTGCAATATCAGAGAACTCATTGAGCTTGCCGAATCAAATTGGATTGTCGCGTCGAGCGTGCAAATCAGCAGAAGCCAATTTTAATAATCGAAAACTGAGCACATAATGTAGACCGCAACTGAGTTAATACGAAAATAACCTAATGACAGTGATTTTATATGCAATTATAGGTGGAGGATAAGACTCCCACAGCTGAGGATAAAATAGCTACACGGGCCTATAAGAATATGTATGTAAAAAAAAAAAAAAACAACTATCAGTCATATCAATTTTAGTCTACTAATTCACACTTGAAGCGCGCATGGCCCGGCGGTTAGCGTAAAACGCAAACGATCTATGCAACTAAGCCAAACGGGCGCGGTCGGGTGTGAGATGGGTGACCGCTAGTGGCAAAAAATTTCATGCGCGTTTCCGTGCTTCTGAGGGCACGTTAAGCGTCGGTCCCGGTTGTAATCAATAGATAACAGTCGTTAAGCCGTGTCGGAGGCCTTATGGGCGGTTTGAAAACATCCGACAGCGGGTTGGCCACTAACCCACATCTCCACCAACCCGTATTGGAGCAGCGTGGAGTAAGCTTCAGACCTACCCAATATATGGGGAGAGACCCGTGCCCAGCATTGGGACGCAAAAAGGGTTGCAGCCAATTCATACTTGGAAATTATTGATTGTTCTGAATTTTGAAAAGATATCTATTCCCAGCAGTGTGACAAATCAGCAGAAACACATTTGGATAATCGAAAGCCATGGACATAATGTAGTTTGCGCCAATGTCATTGATGTGTAAAAATACGATGTAGATAATTTAAGACGTTCAATTTGCACAAAAACATTCACTATTTAATAATATACTTTGATATATTTTATTAAATAAATAAATAACGAATCATACTCATAGCCCCACAGTACGATAGTTATACCCTGTGTCGTGGGAGCCATCGACACACACAGACAGAAACAACCAGACCGAGAACAGAAATTATAACTCATCATTCAAAGTTCTGCTTCGCCGGGAATCGAAACCGGGACCCTCCGATCATTCCGCCAGTCCGGCATGGTCACCATTACGTCACGCGAGTCGTCCAACGATATAGTTCTAATAACCTTCAGTTTTGGTTCTTAAAACAAATGAACGAAAAAAGAAACAGGAAAATTTGCTAATTTCACTGACAAACAGAGACTGTGCAGTAATCACAGAGCTCATTGGGGCTTACCGAATCTAATTGAGTTGTCGCCTCGAGCGAACAAATCAGCAGAAACCAATTTGGATAATCGAAAACCATGGGCGATCCACGTGGCGTAGTGCTTACCACGCGGGACTGCCGATCGGAGGGTCCCGGGTTCGATGCCCGGTGAAACAGAAATTTGAATGATTAGTTTAAAATTTCTGTTCTCGGTCTGGGTATTTGTATTTTGTCTCTGTGTGCGTCCATGGCACCCACGACATAGGGTATATCTACCCTAGTGAAGCCACGAGTGTGAAGCGTTATTTATTTATGGAGATAATGTAGTTGACGCCTATGAAATGGACATTATTGTGTGTTTATAAATAAATATATACTCGTAGGTTCAATAAGTAAAGTCCCTGTAGCTTCGGGATTAAGAATAGAGCTACGGTATCCCCTGCCTGATCGTAAGAGGCGACTAAAAGGGGGCTTCCGGGGATGCGGACGGTGAGAGTGGGAGCTTGACCCGTCCAGCTAGCAGCCCCGGGAGGGACGGCGGTGTATGGATGGCCGCATGCTGCCGTGAACACCTGAAGGTGCAGGAGAGCACGTACATCTGCTCTCCCGAAGATGGGCCCGTTCTGGGGTGCCGCGCGTGGAGGACATCGGTGCGTTCCTATGGAGATCCCGGAGTCCTCACAAACGCAGAGGCAGGCCACCGAGGGCGTTTTAGTGCGGTCAAATCCCACATAACCCGGTATCCTCTCCCAAGGTGTCGGGTACCTTTTGAAGGTTTCCCCCCCGATACCAAAAAACAAGGTTCAATAAGTAAAGTAGTGCGCAAATCGCGCATGGCCCGGCAGCTAGCGTAGAACGCAAGCAAAACGAGGGTGGTCGGGTGCGAGATGGATGAACGCTAGTGGCAAAGAATTTCATACGCGTTTCCTTGTATGAAATTCATTGCCTTAACGTTGTTGTCTTTATAACAGTCGGTAAACTTTGACGGAGGCCTCATGGGCAGTATGTAAACATCCGACACCGGGTTGGCCACTGACCCGCATCTCCAACAAACCGCATTGGATCAGCGTATTGGAGTAAGCTACGGACCTCCCCAATAATGTGGGAGACCGTGCCCAGTAGTGGGATGTAAAAAGAGTTTCAGAAAAATAAAATAGTGGATAGAGGTGTAGCGACCTTCAGCTACTCATCAAGAGATGACGCTACGGGTATTCCTGAATCATGCTATCGAAGTTTTCGGAATATCCTACCATATATACAAGCTCCGAATTGAGTCAGTTGGAGCGCGGCCGCTCCACCACCTCGCCCGGCGGGAGATCTCCCTTTGCCAAACTGGTGACTCCAGCGCGTCAGACGTCAGGTTCATCGCAGCGCATTGTGATACACTTCCTGATCCTGATCCAGCTACCTCCAGCGACTTCGTGGACGGCTCGAGTACCCACTACTCGCCTCCACACTTCAATCTACCCTCACATCCCGACTCACCGTGGATAGAGGGTATCTCCACGCCTCGCTTCACCCTCACATCCCGACTCACCGCGGATAGAGGGCAACACAAGGCCTCACCTTCACATCTCGACTCACTGAAGATAGAGGGCATTGAAGGCACTTGTAAGCGAGGACTGCACAAGCTTGGATTTCTGAAGATATCGACCTCCAGTCTGAGCAGGGGGTGATGTAGCGACCTTCCACTACTCATCAAGAGATGACGCTACGGGTATTCCTGAATCACGCTATCGAAGTTTTCGGAATATCCTACCATATATACAAGCTCCGAATTGAGTCAGTTGGAGCGCGCCCGCTCCCCGGGCATGACCACCTAACGTAATTTGTTAATTTCATAGACTAAAATTCTGAATTTGCTGTAATCACGCTCACTGGGGCGGCATTGGATCGAGTTGTCAGCCAAAAGGCCGAACAAATCAGCAGAAACCAATATCCAATGGACAATCGAAAACCAAGGACGTCCTGTAGTTTACGCCTATGTTTCTGATGTAGGAATTAACGATGCGGCAAGTTTGTGCGAAATATTTTTTACCAAAACTTTTAAATATTTATTTATTTATTCATACCAACTTAGTAGGAACATAAAAGTCCTCATATTAAAACTTACAACTAAACAATTTTATATTAAGCACTTAAATTATAGGTTATGATGCATAACATTCACTTAATATTAATCACAATCAGACTCGCAAACGTTTCCAAAGAAAGAAAAAAGAAAAGAAAAGAAAAACAGAAAAAAAGATAAGAAAAATATATGATTGTAACGAATCATGAGTGTAGTATATTTCATTGAATCTGACAGTTTCCAATCTAAATGAAAATATTCCTTATGAGCCGTTCCGGTCGATCGCTAGGAAGCCGCCTGGGTGACAACGATCAACATTCTTAATTTTTTAATTGAAATTTATAATAATAAAATAATAAATTTACGACCCACGTAGCGCAATGGTAATCATGCCGAACTGCCAATGGAGGGGTCCGGGTTCGATTCCCGACGAAACCGTTTGAATGATATTCCTGTCTTTGTATGTGTCCATGGTACCCACGAAACAGGTTATTATTTACCTTACTGTGGGGCTATGAGTGTGTAACATATTAAAAAAAATTGAATATTTCCTCTGGTCGTAATCGAATCCAGAACCTCTTCTACGGCACACCGGGAACTAACTGGAGAAAAGTACAAATTGTAGTACTTTTACGAATTCTGGCTGTCCAATAATCACAAAGTCACCGGGGCTTACCGAATCAAATTGAGTTGTCACTCAAATCCGCGAACAAATCAGCGGAAACCAATTTGAATAATCAAAACGCGAGGACATAAAATGTAGTTCGAGCCTATGTTTCTGATGTGGAAATTAACTATTGGGTACTTACGCACTCGTATGTATGAAATTAGATCTTAACATTTTTTAAGTTCATGTTGTTCAAAGACAAAGAATTTTTGTTTGCACAAATATGGGTGTTTATAAAAGGTGTTATATACTAAATTTATAAGGTTCGCCATATTTACCTTCATGAGGTATGCAAATATTATAATAATTAAAAACTTAACTAATTACAAATTACAAACATAAAAATGTACATTGAAATAGTTTCATTTATTTTATGTATACTACATTTATCTTTGTTTGTACCCATATTGCGCCTTTTAATTAATTTATTTTATTTATTTTTATTTTCGGATCGGATCCGATCGTCAGCTTTGGGTACCCTTATTGCAGGGTTTTTGTACACTGAGAGGAAAAAAAGCCGGCGGAAAAAAACCTGGGGTTTTTTATGGAATTCCTTTATTCCGCTTTATCGTTTAAAAATCAGTGACCGAGTAATATGCCTTTTCTAGTAAATACGTTTCAAGTTCCTTTTTAAACTCATTGCCCGCTTCTATTTTGAGGAATTCCGGTAGGTTATTGTATATTTTTGGTCCCATGCAAAAGACACTGTTACGATATTTTCTTGATTTAGAAGCTTGTTTTATTCTCTCTATGATCTATCGTATCATCATCTATACACTTTGTTTTAATATCGTTTAATATTTCGCTTTTCTCGTCTCGATAACAAAGCAATTTATTGTAAAACGAATAGGTGGAAACTTGTATTTGGCCTCAGATATTAAGAAAGATTAGCTATAAGTAACACACACTAACTAATACTTAACTGTTACCGTATCCTGATTTTCTTTTTTCATACATTGGGTATTTTAGGTAGGACCTGTCAGCAAATGCCCAGTAATTAGTTTACCCCGTAACCAGTTAACTACCGGCTATCCTTTTGCAGAACGTAGCGCGAGGTGTTATTCTACTTCTGTGAGCATTAAGTTCCCATTGCAATTACTGCTTAATGGTAGGAACATCTGTATATTCTCACGTTTCTTTCTATATAAGGGATACGTTTCAATTATTTTTGCAGGTGATAGAACTATTATCGTTCGCCCGGGGAAGTACCATTCTGCCGTGAACCAATTCTGTTGTGTTTCGGTGTAAAGGTGCAGTTGCCGGCCACACTTACATGAGGCGACTACCAGACTCCGGAGTAGCAGCGCAACTGCATACGACCTCAGACAAGACGTACCTATACTTGCTTGAGATTATATTTAGATGTTCATGGGCTGCAGCGACCACTGAACACCACGTGGCCTGCATGCTTGTCTGCTTCTACATTCAAATAAAAAAATAGTAGTAGATTATACAAGTTTTTTATCAGCATAATATATTTTTACTAGCTGACCCCGCGAACTTCGTACCGTGTATAAATGTTTGGGATGGGCCACCCTTATCACTTAGGGGAATGAAAAATAAATAAATAACGTTTCACACTCATAGCCCCACAGTAGGGTAGATATACCCTGTGTCGTGGGTACCATGGACACATAGAAAGACAGAAACACAAACACCCAGACCGAAAACAGAAATTTAAATTCATCATTCAAATTTCTGTTTCGCCGGGAATCGAACCCGGGACCCTCCGATTGGCAGTCCGGCATGATAAAATTGCGCCACACGGGTCGTCAAAAATGTAAATGTAAATATTGATTAAATTTTCACCACACTTGAAAAAAAATACGCCAGCAATGGGTGTAGTGGATTGTTTGAATAATGAAAGTTCTATTGAGAAAAGAATAAACATAGTACATGCATACATAGGCTGATAAAATCATTACCCTTTTTGCTTAGCGCCTTCGGGTAAAACGAAGAAATTAATTTCCTTTTCGTCTATTAGACAATTTTGTTCCGACGTAAGTGTAGGAACTAAGTACAAAAACTCCTTACAAATGGAAAAACCTTTTCGCAGCTCCCGTTTAATAAAGTATAGCCGCACATAATGAATAGTCAAAAGAACAAGGTTTTGAGGTCGGCGATAGAGGTTGGGGTTCTTAATTTACTTCTATTTGAAACAACGGCTTTTGTTCCTGAAGTTTAAAAGGTTTTAACGCGAAGAAAGGCTGCGCGCATAAATGCAAGGTTTTTGAGGTTGATATGAATGGCACTTTGGATTTGAAGTTAGTTGAAAATATATTACATATAATTTTCCGGCTTTTTTTTTCTTTTTTTTTCAACCTTTTTTTTATGTCCCACTGTTGGGCACAGGTCTCCTGCTCACAAGTGAGAGGGATTTAGGCCATAGTCCACCACGCTGGCCAAGTGCGGATTGGTGGACGTCATGCTTTCGAGAAATTATGAATTTCTCTCAGGCATGCACGGCGATGGAGAACATCGTAATCAATTAAATATCACGATATTTTCCATCACCGTGGAGCAGCGATAAATGCGCACATTACAAATTTCTTTGTCAGAGGTGCGCGCCGAGGATTTGACCGGGTTCAATTGTTCGCGTAGAAGACCGCGGCTTTTACCACTCGGTCATCGCTGCTCCTTCTGGGCTTTACTTGCTTATTATGCCGGGGTTCAGCCTTGGAGTACGAAGTCATAAAAACAACGTCTAGTCCTTCTGAGAAATGTAATTTTATTCAACAGTAGATGACCATTTTTCCGTACCTGTATCGATTCGCATTGGACAGCGTGGGAAAGTCCACTCTAAGCTTGAGCTTGACTCGATGGCACCGATCAGCGCATCGATCTTACGACTTCGCCGTTATAAACGTAGTACTTGCTTATTATGCCTTATTCAGCCTTGGAGTACGAAGTCATAAAAACAACGTCTAGTCCTTCTGAGAAATGTAATTTTATTCAACAGTAGATGACCATTTTTCCGTACCTGTACCGATCCGCATTGGACAGCGTGGGAAAGTCCACTCTAAGCTTGAGCTTGACTCGATGGCACTGATCAGCGCATCGATCTTAAGACTTCGCCGTTATAAACGTAGTACTTGCTTATTATGCCTTATTCAGCCTTGGAGTACGAAGTCATAAAAACAACGTCTAGTCCTTCTGAGAAACGTAATTTTATTCAACAGTAGATGACCATTTTTCCGTACCTGTACCGATCCGCATTGGACAGCGTGGGAAAGTCCACTCTAAGCTTGAGCTTGACTCGATGGCACCGATCATCGCATCGATCTTACGACTTCGCCGTTATAAACGTAGTACTTGCTTATTATGCCTTATTCAGCCTTGGAGTACGAAGTCATAAAAACAACGTCTAGTCCTTCTGAGAAATGTAATTTTATTCAACAGTAGATGACCATTTTTTCGTACCTGTACCGATCCGCATTGGACAGCGTGGGAAAGTCCACTCTAAGCTTGAGCTTGACTCGATGGCACCGATCATCGCATCGATCTTACGACTTCGCCGTTATAAACGTAGTACTTGCTTATTATGCCTTATTCAGCCTTGGAGTACGAAGTCATAAAAACAACGTCTAGTCCTTCTGAGAAATGTAATTTTATTCAACAGTAGATGACCATTTTTCCGTACCTGTACCGATCCGCATTGGACAGCGTGGAAAAGTCCACTCTAAGCTTGAGCTTGACTCGATGGCACCGATCATTCTTCCGACTTCGCCGTTATAAACGTAGTTAGCTTAAATTGTATTTTTTCACTTAGGTTTTTATACAAAACGTGAAGAAAAATCTCGTAAACCTCACATTCCAAACGTAGATACAGTAGACTTAAAGAAAACTATCTTGTTTTTGCTCCCTGATTACGAAGTACGCCATTTTAATTAGGGGATGTTCCAGTTTCGTGAGACATGGGGCGGTTTTGGGGCTAATGGAGCAACTCGTCATTAGGGTCGCGGCACGTGTTTGGGATTTGAGATGAGATATTTTTTGTAGGGAAAGTTATCTTCTGTTTTTACTTCCGTAAATGGATTTCTCTAATATCTGTCTGAGTTTTAGTAAATGATTGGTTTTACATTTGGATATAATCAATAATAGCACAATGATTATATCGCATGGCCCGGCGGTTAGCGTAGAACGCAAACGATCTATGCAACTAAGCCAAACGAGCGCGGTCGGGTGTGAGATAGGTGACCGCTAGTGGCAAAAAAATTCATGCGCATTTCCGTGTTTCGGAGGGCACTTTAAAGCCGTCGGTCCCGGTTGTTGTCGATAGATAGCAGTCGTTAAGCCTTGTCGGAGGCCTTATGGGCGGTTTGAAAACATCCGACAGCGGGTTGGCCAGTAACCCGCATCTCCACCAACCCGCATTGGAGCAACGTGGTGGAGTAAGCTCCAGCTCCTCTTACCAATAATAGGGAGAAACCCGTGCCCAGCAGTGGGACGCAGAAAGGGTTGCTGCCAGCCATGTCCAATATTATTTAATAAAATAAACTAGTCACAAAGGAAAAAGTCATCAAACACCAATAATTTTTATTGTTTACAAAATTCTAGATCAATGATTACAAATTTCATTCAGTTCTCACTCAAAGTTTTTCGAACTATTAAACTAGTTTACTTTCAAACAAAACAAACAAATCTTTTTTGAAAATGCACACAAATTCTAGAATCACTAGTTCTTAGTTTCTTAATCACTAGTTTCCTTCATTCACTGATTCTTATTTTAAAATTTGGCAGAAAAAGTAAAGCATAAATTTGAGACATAAAAATATGCGTTCACTCATGAAAATATACTCATAAAAATACTCATTTTGGTGTGGAAGCACATAATGACGTGACGCATTTAATGACATTATAAAAAAGTAATGAAACGGAAAAACCATAAAATTGTTTTCAGAGGCTCTGAGTAACGACGAATCTCCTAAGTAGCCTTACTGGAAGCTTACTGGTCTTTTTCTAAAAAAACTGGTATTATTATTCAAAACTAATTTTGCGATTTGCAACAATCAATGTAGCGTAATGATTTTGATACTAAATAAGGTAAGTAGATAATGATAGATACTAACTATGTTATTTATCGATAAATAGCTTGTATGATCGCCTTACTGTGCCCTTAAAACCCTAACTCCGCAAGAAATTCACTATCTTAGAATAAATACGTATAGAATTAGTGTCTTCATACAAGCGCGCTGTTACAATAGGCATGATGACACTATTAAAGAATCAGAGAATAAATGGTTTTACAGAAAAATATATGCTAATAAAGTTCTAAAATATGAACCCGTTTTAATATAAACATTAAGATTAATAAGATTTTCAATAAAATAAAAGTATTAAATACAGCAATCGGTCATGTTAACTGAAACGCCAATCAAAAGGAATGACGTCACACTCGTCAAACTCTTAAAATACTGTTCCGATTTCAAAAATTATTTCACCATTAGAAAGCTACATCACCCTGAGTAACATAGGCTACTTTTTACCGCGGGAAAATTCTTCATTCCTACGTGAAAACGGGTAATAGGGTCAACGCGGTTGAAGCAACTGGCTAAGCGCCTATGATTGAATATAGCAATGAAGCCTATAATAGCACATAGACTATTTTTATCCTATCTAATGGGTCCCCGACCCATTAAACGGATCCACGCGGGCGAAGCCGCTGGCGGAAGGCTAGCTTGTGATAATTATTTAAGAAGAGAATAAATAAAAAATAAAGTAAAATAGAAATATCGTTATTTTTAGTACCCATTGTAAAACCTGTCTGAAGCTTACGTTGACACCCTACACCAATACAAAGTTGATTGTCAATCCAGTTGCTACCAACTACCCACAAGGCTTTCGCAGTACTTAAACGACTTATTTATTGATAACTGACGACTTATCGCACCTTCAAAATTACGTAAACGTTAACTAAATTAACCACTAGCGGTCAACCAACATTGTGCAGCTGGGTATATCTAGGTACATATGAGTACAGACTATCTGGGTACATATCTTGGTACATCTGGGTACATCTCAAATTCTTCACTAGCGATATTTCGCAAAATTGGAATTGTAATACCTAATATATAAAGTTAATAAAATTGTTTAGAAATTCCAAAAGTGCACGCCTTATAATCTCATCCTTCAAAATAAAATTGATTAATATATAGATATACGATATGTGCAGTATTACGGACGTTATCACTGCCACATACGGGATACATACGCACAGAAACACGGACGTCCATAGAAGATTTTTTTCAATCAGCTTTTAAACTATATAAAACACAATAAATGTTCATTTATTAGTTTACTAATGTTAAATTAATAGTTCATCTGCATATCAGTGTGCTCATATGAAAGAATCGGTGCAAAATACATAGATAAGAGGCAATCAAAGTTCAAGAAAAGCACATTTTCTAGCTAGTTGAGAGTAGTGCACTACTCATAACGCGAAGCGTGCAATATTTTATGTTACGCTGAGAATTGCTACTACTGGTTACCCATCTAATATCTAACCACACCCAACACAGTGCGACTAAGTATATCGCTTGCATTCCGCACTGGCACACCGCAATATCTCTATATAGTTTTTAACACGAGATGTCATAATCATAATTATGTCATTATTTTATCAAAGTGTCCTCTAATGAGTTTCTGATTACAGTTACTGTGCAATGTATGTCCCCAAAATACATACACATTTGCTGCTAACGACACCCCCTGTCAGTTGAAACTATCAGTGCTACTATAACATCGTTAATGAATAACAATTTTGGCTGCAACCCTTTTTGCGTCCCATTGCTGGACACAGGTTCATTAGGAAGGCCTCGAGCATACTCCACCACACTGCTCCAATGAGGGTTGGTGGAGATGCGGATTAGTGGCCAACACGCTGTCGGACGTTTTCAAATCGCCCATAAGGCCTCTGGTAAGGTTAAACGACTGTTATCTATCGACAACAACCGGGACCGTCGGCTTAACGTTCCCTCCGAAGCACGGAAACGCATTTTTTGTCACTAGCGGTTACCCGTATCACACCCGACCTCGCTCGTTTTATTTTTTTCAACCTTTTTTTATCTCCCACTGCTGGGTACAGGTCTCTTCTCCCAAGTGAGAAGACTTAGGCTATAGCCACGCTGGCCAAGTGCGGATTGGTGGACGTCAAGCTTTTGATAATTTCTTTTAAATTTCTTTCAAGCATGCAGGGCGATGGAGGATATCGTAATTAATTAAATGTCACGATATTTTCTATCACCGTGGAGCAGCGATAAATGCGTACATTGCAAATTTCTTTGTCAGAGGCGCACGTAGGATTTGAACCCGGTATTGGTCGCGTCATTTTGGTTAACTGGATTGTTTCTGTTCTCGACCTGGGAAATGTTTGTGTTCATGTCTATGTGTCCATAGTATCCACGATACAGGGTTATCTCATACTGTATGGGTATGCGTCTGAAACCATATTTATTTTATTTAAAGATTT
Source organism: Pyrgus malvae (assembly GCA_911387765.1). NCBI lineage: Eukaryota > Metazoa > Arthropoda > Insecta > Lepidoptera > Hesperiidae > Pyrgus > Pyrgus malvae. The sequence continues at coordinate 13,008,519 of OU426969.1, forward strand.
TTTATGTATAACGCTGTTAATAAATAAGTAAATATATTAAATTTGAAACATCTACCGCAGCCAAAATGAATATAAAGTTTGTGTTTGTACCCTGACGAAGGGCAGAACATTAACGTGACATACCGCGGCAATAAAACCCTTAATAATAGTTTCTAATGAGTCAAAGGGCGTCGTTAGGACCAAATGTTGTAGGGAAGCGCACAGGCGTGTCATATTATAATTGGATCATTACAGCTTTTTAGGGATATATATTAAACAAGTGTCGGTGGTGATTTATATCTCACTAGCTAACCCGGCAGACGTTGTCCTGCCTTAAAGTATCAGAAATAAAATAATATTGCCACTATAAATTGAGATGTAAGCTATCCTATCTTTCAAGTTGGATCAAACTGCACACGGTGTGCAAATTTTATTAAAATCGGTTAAGTAGTTTAGGAGTCCATCGCGGACAAAAAACAAGACACCTAATTTATATATACTAAAAATATTGATATGTTAAAGGCATAACATTGAATTTTGAAAATTTGTATAGTGTAATTTATGTAGTGTAATGTAAATCATCAAAAAAGGAAATAGGAGCGATAACTGAGGGATTAAAGAAACGGTCTCCGAAGTATTTCGATAGAGTTATGACTTATGACTTACATAACATCTCTCAAGGACATATCACGATCACCAACCCTTACCGCAAGCGTAGTAAAATATGGTCCAACCACCTCCCAGAGTCAGAGATCTGTGCTCTGCAGTGGGGCTAGGAAATAAAACCGAGGGGCACAGCTAGTATACACTTTATGATGAAATCATTCTACTAATTAACTACAGCTAAGTCTTTACAACACTACTTCATGAAACATGACGCGTAAGTAGTTGTAACGAGTTCCAGAACTTCAGCGAACAAGTTTGTTGATGAACGTAAAAATTCTGACAGAGCCAATTTACTGCTATCCCTGGAATATTTTTAAAATTACTTTTATTACTTTCACGTTACTTTTCAAAAACTATCTCACCTTGTTCCATTGGTACGTTACCTTACTCTTTTAAATGACTCCACTTTAAAATGGACAAAGCGTAGTAAGCCCCAGGCTTATTCAGTCATGCGTAGAAACCTATGCACAGTGGTGGGATGCAAATAGGTTTGCAGAAAGTAGCAAACGAAGTGCACACGAAATAGAATACGAGCATACAGTCTATAAAGCTAAGATTTTCAATTATATTGTTGAGTTTTTTTTTCAGATAAAAAAAATCCTATGGGTGCTATAAAAATAACACTTTGCATTCCTAGCCCTAAATTAGAATGCTAGGGATACTCACACAGACTAGAACAAAAACACTGTTTTTAAAAATGGGGAGGGGAAACCTTCAAAGTGTACCTGGCTATTTGAGAGAGGAAACCGGGTTATGTGGGATTTTTACCGCACTAAAACCTCGGTGGCCTGCTTCTGCGCTTGGGGAGGACTCCGGGATCTCCAGTGGAACGCGCCGGTGTCCTCTAGCTACAGGGACTAGGACACAAACACCTAGATTAGATACTTCTGAAGTCATCATTCAAATATCTTCCCCGCTGGGGTCGTAAAGCAACGAAAAGTCAATTATTTAACTAGGTCCCATAAAAACTAGATATCAAGTAATATCACTACATAGTAATTAACCTCACTTACGAAATGAATGAAATGGCGAGGCCCAGCTAGTGCTACATACTACTAACTAACTGCCAAGTTTATTCTCACACTACTTCATGAAACATGACGCGTAAGTAGTTGTAACGAGTTCCAGAACTTCAGCGAACAAGTTTGTTGATGAACGTAAAAATTCTGACAGAGCCAATTTACTGCTATCCCTGGAATATTTCTTGGAAATTACTTTTCCTATCTTCATGTTACTTCGAAAAACGGGTTTAAGGTGAAAGCGATCTTTTTGAAACAATAGCTAGATAATAGGGATATTTTTTTTCAATTTTTATTTGATTGTCTCGGTTAGCGTTGCTTTTGCCTTTTTATTTAATTAACTCCAAAGTCTCCAACGATTGCTATTGAAGTATAGTGTTGAAGTAAGCTAAAGACTTCCATAATCAAGGCCCAGAAGTGGTACATAATATAGTTTGCTACAACTTTCATGATTTTTGACATTAAATACATTTTTAAGTAATTTAAAAGCAGTAGAATTCAATCTATGTGATATAAAGTGGTCACCGTATTCAATAGACATTCACAAAGATCTTCAAGTAAGCTTGAGTCTTGCCTGGGATCGTATGCACCATTCTGAAGGCTAGTGATGGCCTCGTGTAAGTTTGACTGGCAACCACACTTTTTCACCACAACACAAAATTGCTTCTGAGTAAAATACTCGTCACAACCGCGCGAGTAGCTTGAATACAATAATTCTAACATGAAAATGAAAAATGAAAAATTTGTTTATTTTCTCAAAATAGTATTACAATTTTGTTTACACAGTGGAGGCATCCTTTTAAGTAAAGAAATACCTGTGTCAGGATGCCCTGCTCTTTCTAAGTTACTTATATTTTACTTATTAAAAGAAATTCAGACTTAATTTTTATACATATTTAAAATTTATGACAGTTTCGGTTTGTATGTGTGTGTGTGTGTGTGTGTGTGTAGTTGCTTGTGTTTGTGTGTGACTGTGTGTGTGAGAGAGAAATGAGAATGTAACTGTGTGCCTACTAGTTGTGAAAATAACTATGTATGATTATTATTTATTTATATAAAAATAATATAATATAATATAACATGCGTTGTTTAAACTGCCATTAAAGCCGTCATTCACCTAATCCAATCGGCAGTTTTTGGTGAAATGATAACAAAATACACAAACATTTTCGCAAGTCGTGACACTTTCGCACAATAAATTGCAATTTGCGCCGCCATCACGTTTAATGAGGCCTTATTCAACGCAACGTGGTTGAAATTCAACGCTGAAACAAATTCTGGCGCCGAGTAACAACGTGGATTCAGTTTTACTGAATACGATACTCCTATTCAGTAAATACCTGGTATCTGAAAGGGAAAGATATAAATAATTATATCTTGGTCTATCTGGCTCAGTTACCAATAAATAAAATAACGCTTCACACTCATAGCCCCACAGTAGGGTAGATATACCTTGTGTCGTGGGTACCATAGATACATAGAAGGACTGAAACACAAAAACCCAGACCGAGATTAGAAATTTAAACTCATCATTAACCAATCGAGTATTTAACCTCCATATGTATCATACACATTATCAAAATAAAGATCGAAGTAAATACACAGCGTCCAACGTGGGATATAAAAAAGGTTTAAAAAAATCTAAATTTTACAAAATATGCATTTATTTGAACAAATAAACAGTTTTATACAACAAATAGCAATTTAAGTTTTCATTGCTCTTAATGAGGCCTTATTTATTTAATTTACGTGAAATTCATCACTGGAACAACACAGCGTCGAGTAACAACTTGTATTCAGTAATACTGAATACGATATTCTTACGGCGGTCATTGCTCTGAATACCTGGAATACACAAGTTTTATAAAAAAACAAGCTTTTTCTGGTATCAAGCCTCTTAAATACTATTAAATTTATATTTCCACTTGTTGACATAGTATAAATCACAAAATTCGAAAAAGATAGATGACTAGATCCATTTAAATATGAATACTCCAATAATCAATTATTGATTATTATTGGAGTAGTAAAACAAATTGGATTTATTAATGATTATTTAAGTAAGCAAAAATATAATAGTATTTTTATCGTACTCCCTAATGCTCCGTAATTTTAGTTTAGGCTACTTATCTACTCCTGTGCCCGTGTAACGAAATGGTTACCATGTCGTACTGTCAATCAAGGGTTCCTGGTCTGTTTCACAGCGAGGCAGAAATAAGAATGATGAGTAACTTAATCTCACAACAGACACAAACAGTGTTGACGTCTGTATGTGTGTCTTTAGTACCCACGAAAGTAAATTCTAGTGTGGGACTATAGCGGTTAGTGTTATTTATTTATTTTAGTAAGCAGAATACGCGTGGAAATAATGTCTTATAAGAAGTCATTACAAAAATGATTTGACTATTCCTGCCTCACGAAATAATGTCACGAATCATGCAATTATTTTCTATTTTCGGTGCTGACACACTACAAAAGGCAATTTACGAAACCATCGCATTTAACAAAGCCTTATTCAACAGGATGCGGTTGAAATTCAACACTGGAAATAACTCACAGCGCCCAGTAACAACTTGTATTCAGCTCTACTGAATACGATATTCCCTCAGTTACACACAGTAGTACATAAGCACAAATAAATAAAGATTTATACTTTCTTTTTTTTTGGCCCAATTTTAACAAGTTTAGATGTGTCTCATAAACAGTAAAATAACATTACAACATTAATTTATGTAATCATAAGTTAGTTTTTCTAATCCAGGACTCATTTTTCAATTTCTTACTATTAAAGATATTACTAAGACAAGTACTAAGAAACTGATTTGAAGTTAAAATATAAGAAGGTTGTGATTTTTTTTTGTTCATCTTTTTATTTAAGTTATAATGATAAAAATAAATATTTATTTATTCAGGTCAAAGTTTGGAAATAAATAAATATTTTTATTTTTATTTATAAAAGGCGCAATATGGGACAAATAAAAATAATATTAAAATAGATGTAAATGTACATTTCGTAATTGTATTATAGTTTAGTTTTTTTCCTTTTATATTTTTATCATTGTATATTTGCATACCTCATGAAGGTAAATATGGCGAACTAAATATATATAAACAACTTTGTAAACACCCATATTTGTGCAAATAAATGTCTTTGTCTTTGTCTTTGGAATGTACTAGTTTAATAAATATAAATGACTAGCTGACCCGACAGACGTTTTCCTGTCTTAACTATGGATATTAAAATCGAATTTGTAAAAAAAATATATATTAATTATCAATTTTCTTAATTTTTTTCATTGATAAGAACCTTCTCCTGTTAATAACAAACACAACAAAAAAGAATTATCGAAATCGGTCTAACCGTTCACGCGTGAGGCCGAGACCAAGGGAAATAGGAATTCAGCTTTATACATATAGAGTTAGAGAAATGTTTTGCCCGCGACTTCTTACCCTTTGCCCGTGTACTTTAGTTATCAGGACACAGTTTAAATTAACCCCGTTATAATTGTGTCATACGTATCTGTTCTGCGTCTGCAAGTAGGTACTGCTATAAAAGATAGGTAACAGGTTACTACAGTACCTACTTCGTTTTGAAGCTGGTGTTAAAATGACCAAGTTATTTGGTGCACTAACCCGCTAGCAAGCCACATAAACCTGACCTTGAGAAAAGCAGCCCCTTTTTAAATTAGTCCGACGAAATATAAAGGTTGTCATACTTATATTTTTAAGAAATAAGAAAGTCAGGCCCTATATACCAATGTTTATACTGCTAAGTTCAGAAATGAGATGATAATTAATTTCTATACATTTTACTTAACCCTTCACCTTAACGCCTTTTTACCCTTTTAGGCGGAAGTTTATCCATTTCACCTGCACAAATCATTTTAAATTGTAATCAATCACATACTCGTATGTATATTACCTACAGTATAAGTAGAGTAGGTATATATATATAGAGTAGGTCCAGAAATGAGAAAATTCCATGTAAACTTCACTCTCCTATTTCACTCTCGTAGGAGTTAGTTTACTTTTTAAAGGCTCAAAAATATTTTGAGTAAATCTAGTATCGTGTTGCAGAGCCAGCTCCTGATTTACCTAATAACTTTATTCAACAATTAATTATTTTCACTTAAATCTACCTTCTTACGGTATCTGAGGCTACGCCCGAGAGAGACAGCGAGTTAATTATTTAACATTTCAACCACACTAAAACCCACTGAATAGGATTTTCAGCGAAACCTGCCAATGTCTTCCATGCGCGGCGATGTACTCTGTGGCGCGGCGTTACAAATGGGCTCTTGGGTGAGCAATGTAGGTAACTCTGCCAAGAGTCGTGCGGCCAAATACGCCGTCGTTTTACCCGTGGCTGTTGGTCCGACTCCCAGTATAGCCGTGAAAGCCTCTACTTAGTCGCTTTTTATGATTACGTGGAGGACACCATATTTCATATTGTTAATGCCGAGGTAACTTTTATGTTTTCGGGACGGAATCTTCGCAAGGTACGTGTCAGATTGAAAAGTGATACCGGGTTATGTGGGGTTTATACAGCACTAAAACCTCCTCAGTGGCCTGCCTGAGTGAGTGTTCAGAGGACTCCATGCGCGGTGCTCCAAATCGCCGCCCACAACTCCAGAAGTTCACATTTATTCGCCTCTTACGATTAGGTAGCTGATCTGTTCTTACTGTATCTAGTCTTATTGTAGCTCATATTCATAACTTCCACCTACGGAGAGCAATCCCGAGCTAGCCAGTTTAGCTTCTTGAAGAAACTACCTACATTGTACAGAAACCTACAACAAATGTATGAAGAGTATTTTTTAAGTATTCATATTATGTTATCTATGAAGTTTTTAGGTTACTGTCCAATAAACTGTCATGGAAGAAAATAAAATAATGACAGATCTCGTTTTAACGTTTGATTCCGAGAGCTATTTCGAGAGAAAGCGACAAAAAAGTACAAACATCTTCAAATAGCAATTTTTTTATATTCAGTCAAATTGGTGGAGCATAGAAATATTTATGTCAGTCAGCAGGATTTCTTAACGTTTGGCGTAGAAGTTACTTACCTCAATTTAAAAATTAATATTCACTGCAGTAACTTTTCTAAAACCATAAAAAATAGGAAGAAGCAAGCAGTCAATTAATGATAAGTTTCACAGTGTTCAGTCATGCAAAACTTGTAACTCGGTGTATCACGTATGAAAGTCGATAAAAATAGTAACTAACATTTTGCAAGTTCAAGAGTTTTCATATAAAAAATCAAAATCTTTTCCATAACTGATGATCAACGCTTAATTTTTTAATACCGTGCAACAGTTCATCATGGATTTCAAACACTAAGAAATTTAGCTGATGTGACGTAATTAAAACAAAATAATAGAAAATGGTTGCAAGTTTTCATTGCTTAGCTCTCTGAATATTTCATGTGAGTCACATTTTTGAAGGACGCTGTCTTGTCTTAAATGTTAATGTTGCATTCGAATTGGAAAATAGTTTTTAAATTTTCTAAGTTTTCGTGATATTTCCTTAATGTTTTATTACATAAGTACCTTCTTCTGCCAATTACAAACACAACAAAAGAAGAATTAGCGAAATCGGTCCAGCCGTTCACGCGTGATGTCGTGACCAAGGGAAAATGGGATTCATTTTTATATATACAGATAACATTTATGTACAATTAAGAAAATAAATACCTATGTAAAATTTAGTATTTATAAGCTATATTGTGGGTGAGAAATAAAACAAATTATTAGTTGTTTACCTGGAACAGATGTTTTGAGAAAAAGAACGATAATTTTGAAATTATTTAATGAAGTAATTAACGAAGCCTTGTTCAACTCGACGTGGTTGAAATTCAACACTAATAACATTTCGGAGCGTCTAGTAACAACTTGTATTGAGCTTTACTAAATACCGTATTCCCCGATATAAACGACATTTCCCTGTATATACGATATTCCGGCGGACGTTTACCTGGAAACCTGGAATAGAGACACGTCAGATGAGTGTCATTGTATTAAAAATAGAGTATAAATCTACCCATACCTCTGAAAAATATTAAACAAAGTTGTGTTAGTTTCACTATTTAGAACAACAGTTTTATTTTCTCATAATTATAAATGGTAGGAATTCTCATTCAGAAATACAAAAATATGATATTACATACTTTATTATATTTTTGTGCGCAAACGGCTCTTTGGTCGCTATACAGCGCACATTTTGGGAGGCAGCAGAAAAAAGACGATGGGGCTGCCAACGATTCCCCTCACAAGAAGAGAGCACTAACCTGCATGCCACGTACGAATCGCCTGCAGCCGCTTTCTTCCACGGCGCTTTCTTTATCTTCTTGTCGACACTAATTATTTTGCTTGAAAGATACAGTTTTTATGGAGTCCACACATAAGAATCACACACAGTTTAAGTTCTAGGGTTCAGCCGGTCTAGAGTGTTCTATCACCACGAGGACACACACGGAACTCCTCTCGCGATGGAGTCCAGCGAAGAAGTCTTGACGTATAGTCAAAACCGGCTGTCGCGATTGGGCGAAATCGTATGAACAGTATCAAACTGTTCTGCAATTGGTCGGTTACTCCCGCCTGCAAGGGAAACGAGCCAACAGCCCCATCTTAAGCTACGGCGCCAAATTTGAAATAACGTCGTAACTTACGGTTACGAAACATTCCGCCCACCAAAATACGCTTTAGGTATTTTCAACCTAATCTAAGAACTATCCCTAACCTTAGACGAGAATTTGAACTAAGCAACTAGCCTAGAGCGAGAATATGAACTAAGAATTTAACTTAGAACGAAAATATGAACTAAGAATCTAGCTTAGAACGAGAATATGAACTAAGAATCTAGCTTAGAACGAGAATATGAACTAAGAATCTAACTTAGAACGAGAAGGCATATATACTAACAAGAGCTTAAAACTACGGTTTAATGAATAACGCCTTAATCTAAAGAATTAGGTAAGGGACAGAGCTTTGCCAATGGTCTCGTTAAGTGAGAGCCATTGCTCGTACGAACGGTTGCGATACGCACTATTCCGTCCGGGCTAGTATGTAATTCTTCTACGCGTGCTAGAGGCCAATGTAGAGGTACAGAGGTCTCAGTTTTGAGAATTACAACCGATCCAACCGATAACGGCTTGGAATGAGTAGTCCACTTTGCGTTAAAGATGTCGTTTGAGTTAAAGTCTGGAGGTATTCTAACCTCCAACGTTTCCAAAAATCTTGTTGGAATCGTTGAATGAGCTGCCAACGACCGAGGCGATTAATATTCTGAGAGGTAAAATCCTCATCAGGAACGGATGTTAACGGCTCTAACGTTAAAGCTGAAATGAGCAGGTTGGTGAGTCTGGATTCACGAGGAAGCAGAGCGGGATGTTTATGCTCGAATTCAAGATCCGATCTAGCCAACCGGCCGCCCACCCTGAGAATCCCATGGGGATCCAGAAACGGATTAAGCTTACGCATTTGCTTCGTAAGAACTTTACCATCCTGCAATTGACTTATCTACAAAGCAAAATGACTCGATTAAACGTGTTTTACGACGATCATAAGTGCGTTATGAAGTTCCGTACGATTGGAAATGGAATCGGAACAGCGAATACGTTTATTTCGTATGAAATCAATTAATTTTATCCAGACGCATATTACACTCTGAATTTTACGAATAGACGAATAACGGTCTAATGAAGAATCTATAAAAGAAACGAATGCATCACTTTGAGTGAGCAACGAATGAGGGTTTCGTTCTTCGGATTCAACAACATGAACGTCAGGACTTCCGTCAGAACGGGGCCAAGAAGAATATGGTTGAAGCAGCCATGACGGGCCCGCCCACCATAAGCGATTAGTGGCAAGAGCTGAAGGAAGCTGACCGCGCGAGACTATGTCTGCTGGATTATCCTCCGAAGGAACATGTCCCCAACGAGCGCCGGGAATGACGTCATAAATGTGACCTACGCGGTTCGCGACGAATGCCTTCCAACGTGAAGGGTGAGAGCGAATCCACGCAAGCACAACGGTGGAGTCAGACCAAGCGAACAGAACCCGTACACGGGAGAACGGGATGTATGTAAATAACTAAAATAAATGTCCTTTAAAAATTTTAATAGGTCGGATAAAAGGACAAAAAACTATCGACGAATTAACGAGATTGAAAATTAAACGATAACGATGATAACGAGATACGATACGATACAATGATGAGAATTAAAATATTTTCCTTGGATTAGGTATATCCAGGGTGACACGATTCCTGTGACCACGGCCACGGTCGAAATACGAGTAGTATGTCATAACGTTATTGAAGGATTCACGTAACTCTAAACTTTCAATACGGTTTCTTTCCAGTGAATGGAAGCAACGCATAGCGATGTCACGTGACCCTGGAAACGAGCGAGTCTTATCATCGTCCTTGAAAGGCAAGGTAGACGCGTACCTTCCCACGGGATTACGACAATGATGAGTTTCATAAATGGCTTCACCACGTTCTTCATCAGTAGTTAAATAATCGGATGATGAAGATGCGAATGAGTCTAATTCCCATAGTCGTTTGACTTCTTCATTAGGTAAGTCATCTTCTTCTTTTACAAAAAACGACTGGAGATCTTCTTTATCACCAGCAGTTCCCAACAGAAGCCAACCAAAGACGGAATTAAGAGCCGAAGGTTGCCTTGGTCCTCCAGCCACGCTACCAGGAAGTAGTAGAGAGGCGAAGACTTCAGCACCGAGAAGAAGATCAACGGTACCAGGTTTATGACAATCAGGGTCAGCTAATGTGAGGTGTTGTAGATGCTGCCAAGCGGACTTGTCTATACGAGAGGATGGCATTTTACCGCAGATGCTAGGTAACGTGAGCGCGTCGACCGTAAATAAACTTTTACCGTGAGCGCCGACTTCAATTTTAATCGTACCGGAGATGGCAGAAGACGAATGACCTAAGCCACTAACGCGGCGAGGAGTAGGTGTGAACTCAATGCCTAAACTTTTAGCAGCACGTTCGGTTATGAAGTGGGCTTGGCTACCACAGTCTATCAGAGCGCGAAAAGTTTGAAAGTTACCTGACGAATTACGAATTTGCACATTAGCGGTAGATAAAAGCACAACCGAGTTGTTACCTAAACTCGTAAGTACTTGAACCTGATCGTTAGTATGACTACTCAGAGTTGGTTGCGTCGAGGGAGTAGTCGTACTTTCTTCGGTATCATTATGAAGAAGCGTGTGATAACGATGACGACACTTTTGACATCTAAAAATAGATTTACAATCTTTTACGGTATGCGATGGACGTAAACAATTAAAACACCAACGATGAAGTTTAGCGTGTGCAATTCGTTCAGTAACGGGTGTCTGTGCAAACAGATTACACAGGTTAACAGAATGAATACCTGAACAATATGAACACTTGACGTTTGAAGTAGTAGGTGTCTTAGGAGCCGACAGCGAATGAGAGGTATGATGGTTATCAGATGAACGTTTCGTTTGATTTGTGTTGGAAAAGAATACAGAAGTTTTAGAGTTAACCGATTTATTATTAAACTTGGTTACAGCTTGAGGTCTGTCTTGGATACGGCTGGGTTTACTACCCTTAGGCCGTTCTGGCGCTGAGAAATGTGTATCACGAACGAGCGCTTCGCATTTCGTATATAAGAATTTCAATAATTCTTGGTACCTGGGCAGCTCAGTGTTAGTGTGACTTTGTTCATATGCACAACGTGTCTTTGAATCTAATTTTGATAAAATTAAGTAACAAAGTACAAAGTCCCAATTATCGGTAGGTAATCCAAGACCCTTTAGAATGTTTAAGTTTTCACTAACAAGATCTAAAACACTACGAAAGTCGAAAGGCGAGTTAGATTTAAAATTAATATTTAAGATTTCTTTCCAACACGTAAACGCTAATTCACGTTTGTCCCTGTATCTCGAAACGAGGGTGTCGTAAGCTTCACGGTAGAAGGTACCTTGAATAGGGTACGTACGAATGAGACCGAGAGCTTCACCATCAAGACATGAGACGAGATAATGCATACGTTCACTATCTGATAACGATTGGTTATTATGGACCAACGAATTAAAAATATCATAGAATTCAGGCCACGATTTTATTAAACCCGAAAACGTAGGAATTTTAATTTTAGGCAGCTTAACATTTGAAATGCACGAACGGTCGGGCACGGTAGGCGAAGGAACCGACGATTCGGCAGTACACGGAAACAGCTGTCTATGAATGGTCACTACGGTAAAATATATCTCATCGAATTCGGCACGAATAATGTCCTCCTTTTCTTCCGACTCACCATCTACCAGGCATAAGATGTCAGAATGAACCTGCTCGAACGTATCACAAAGTTTTGATACGACCGAATAATGAGCAAGAAACGAATGAATCTGATTTGCATCTTCTTTTGCCTTCTGCGCGACCTCTAGTGTCTTCCGCAATCGATTTAATACGAGGGTGCGCTTGCGTCGTAAGACGGGTAATTGTTGGATGGATGGCTCGTCATCCATAACGAGCGACTTACGCTTTTTAGATGTCGGATCGTGCTTAGGGCGTCGTCGAATGGGATATGACATTTTTAAAAGATTAAAAACGCTAAACGATTGAAGAAAAAACGATACGAAAAGTAGCTGTATTTATTTACCTACTTATCAGTATAAAAGTTTAACTTAAAACGCACGAAATGTCAAACGCAATGAAAAGAATTACGTTAGAACCTCGGCGAAACAATGAACCAGATGCTACGAGAATTCCAAACATAAAGCGCCTTCGACACTATACGAGAACAGATAACGTATAAGTATAGTGCGAAACGGATTTAAGGAAATTAAAAGCGATAGGTAGTACTTACTACGAGAATTTAATTCCTTATTAAAACTTGTATTTAATTACGAATACTCGTGTGTCACTTATTTTTACCATTCAGCCTATTTGGACGTGAGATTTCTATGCGAACGAATAAGTAAAGAGCACATAGAATACGAAGGACGTCCCGTCGTACAAGTCGATAAGATTCACTATAACGAAATACACTCAAGATGCAATAGTTATTAAATGTGTAAGTGAGCCGCGGCACAATGTTAACCGTATAATATTTAGAAAATGAATAACAAAGGCTTTGGAAACGAAGTTACTACAATAAATACCTATGCACTTTATGTGAGAATATAGTGTACGGAAAGTGCACTTGCCACTTTAGTTGGCTAAATGATAAGGGTGATGAGACCTAGAACCGGCTTCTTATTCTACAGAAAAGTTATTTACCTACGTCTGTATTGTAAACGTCGCAGGTACATAAAAACAAGACGAGTTCCGATGGGAAGAATAAACGATAAGAATCTAGGTAATTACGGATAGTCGATCGAGTCGAGTGAATGTTACCTAGAAGCGAAACTTAACTTCTAACTGTTAATCTGTGAAAACGATTAAAATGTGGAAATACGTACGAAACGTCTAAAGCGAATTTAAAAGAATAGACGTGAAAGATCCTATCCTCCTTAACTGTATCTTAAAACAATAATCGAAGTTATCGATGGATAATGCATACCTACAACTCGTTCGTACGTATGGTTAAAGGTATGGTCAACGGTTAGGTGACTTCGATTACCCGACTAAATTATGAAGGCGCGCGAGAGCGTACAAATGTATCGAGCGGTACAACGTCTTACGTTCAACGTAAGCCGGACGTAATACCGAAGCGTTATGCATTAAAATATCGAATCAAACCAAATTTCTAGTAAATAATGCGAACTGAAAAACAATTATTTATCAATGTACGATCTAAAACGAATATGCCTTCACGTATTTAATGCCTAAGAAAGATAATTACGATTTCTTTGTTCGTACGAAGTGAAGGAATGCAGGTAGATCCTAATTTTTCTCAACAAAGGAATTGAATGAAATGAATTGCGTAAATGCAATGCAATATCGTTAAATTATAGATTTTAACTGTTATTAGGATGTGAATTAGGCCTATCTAAAGTTAATCTAAGCTAGATTAGGTTCCTATTCTAATCCTCCCGGGTTTCGGCACCAGAAAAAATGTGCGCAAACGGCTCTTTGGTCGCTATACAGCGCACATTTTGGGAGGCAGCAGAAAAAAGACGATGGGGCTGCCAACGATTCCCCTCACAAGAAGAGAGCACTAACCTGCATGCCACGTACGAATCGCCTGCAGCCGCTTTCTTCCACGGCGCTTTCTTTATCTTCTTGTCGACACTAATTATTTTGCTTGAAAGATACAGTTTTTATGGAGTCCACACATAAGAATCACACACAGTTTAAGTTCTAGGGTTCAGCCGGTCTAGAGTGTTCTATCACCACGAGGACACACACGGAACTCCTCTCGCGATGGAGTCCAGCGAAGAAGTCTTGACGTATAGTCAAAACCGGCTGTCGCGATTGGGCGAAATCGTATGAACAGTGTCAAACTGTTCTGCAATTGGTCGGTTGCTCCCGCCTGCAAGGGAAGCGAGCTAACAGCCCCATCTTAAGCTACGGCGCCAAATTTAAATAAAGAAAACAGGTCGTCGTAACTTATGGTTACGAAACAATTTTATTTGACATTAACTTAAAAATTCTTAGATAATAAAGATTTTATTAAATACTGGAGAATAAAGGGTGGAGGGAATTGTGGACTGTAAGTTGCGTGTCGAATTAAAGGTGGAAAACAAGAAGGATTGATAAAGGGAGCAAACGCACTAACCTTATCACAGGGGCTGGAGCAGATGGTATGCTCGTGCTCTGATGAAGCCTCGATCAATCTTCTCTTGCCCGGGAACTGGTGTTGTCCTTCACACTACACTATAAGTACGTATTCACTTTGAATCGTTAAATCACAAACTATTGACAGCGGTGATGGCGGCGATGCGGCGAGTCTGACCACGTGTGAGGTGGCTTGCGGTGCGGTTGTCACGAGAGGACTCGCATGCGCGTCGGCGGCACGGCGGACGAAGCCAGACTGATTAATAGATCTTCCTGATCCATATACATTTGCTCAGGTGCGAATGATGCCGATATAATACAATAGTGCGCTTGCGGGAAAGAGAGGGAGGATGAAGGTGGTTCACATGAATGAAGTTGGCGCGAACAAATACTTTAAAGATTTCTGATACCTTCAGGGCAGGAAAACATCTGCCGGGTCCGCTAGTATTTTCGTAGTAGTTAGTTTCCTATCCAATTCTCCAAAAGAATTATTTTACTTGTGATTTTTGTATGTTTGTTATCATGTCTTTCCTTGTGCGTTATTCGCGAAAACTGTTTTATTACAATAATAACTATTATTATAATTTTGGACTAGTATAATAATTTTAGTGTATAACAATTTGCACACCAAATATTGGTAAATGTGAGAGACTTTATCTTTAATTAAATAATTGTATACAACATTTTGACAAATAAAAAGTTTCATTTAATTTTAACATATTGTTAGATAAAACAACTATATAGTTAGGTGTTTCTAGTACAGGTTAAATAACGGAGCACAGCTAGTTTATGATAGTTTGTCAATAAACTAGGTATGCAACGCGGTTTCACCCGCGTTAGTAAGGATCATTATCATGATGTAGGGGAATTTAGGACATCTCATAGAAATTTCTTAAACAGTTAAGATCGCTTTGGGATTTTCCTATAAATGCATTGGAATCAGATTTATTTACAGAATTCATGATTAAAGTACGAATCTTATTTTGAGTTCAGTACGAATAAAGCATTTCCGAACCATAATTTTATTTAACCAACGAAAATGTAATAGTATATCATAATAATATTTACAATAATTTCCATTAACGGTAATTTATTACTTAAAGTAAACAACAACAATTAATTGCGGATAATATACCACCCGGGGCTGCGTTATTTAATTAAATCATGGATGCGCTACTGACGCTGCGACCGCCATTTTGGATTTTCCGCCGAAGGGAAAAGACGTGATTTTATTATAAAGCAAGTAACACAACTTAACTTTATAAAGTCAGCGGGAGCGGTATATTGGTCATGGTAGCATTTCATCTACATTCAGGAATGAGAGTTTCTTCATTGTCTCATTTTTGTACCTAGTTAAAACTTATTCTAGAGACATGAAATGTAGCAAAAATTTAAAAAACTAAAAAACACGCTTTTGTGAAAATACGAACTAAACAGTAAAAATAAGAAGAAAATGTATTTTACTATAAAAAAGCTTGGGGTGCATGGTGTCAATAGTATCTTAAAAACCACCCTACGCTTTTTTATGGTAAATTACTTTTTATTCTTATTGTTTTATTGTTTAGTTTTATTGTTTAGTTCGTATTTTCACAAAAGCGTGTTTTTTAGTTTTTTAAACTACATTATTTATATTTAATTTTTAGTTGGATTTTTTTCAATAATTTCGTATTCCTGACAGCAAACCCTTTCATTTGATATCCATATCATGGGGGTGCATTTCAAATAGCCTGTCCGCCATCTTGGGGAGGCCGCCATATTAGATTTAATTTTGTAATGACGTTTCTTAGCTAGTCATGTATTGTCATCAGAATTTAGAGCGTGTGCAAAATTTCATTCTAATCGAAGACCGGGAAGTGGGTCAAATTTATGCTCAAAGATTCCATTACATACATTTACAAGTGAAGTTAATATAAGCGTGTTAAAAAGGTATCCTATAAGGTTTGCAAATATAGTTTTGTTATACATACACTATAAAATAAAACAAAGTTACATTTTGTTTGTTGTAGGTGGTTGTGAGCTGATTAAAAAAGACAAATTTTTGCGTCAAGGGCTGCAAACCTTCCAGCGTCCCACTCCTAGGCACGGGTCTCTCCTCCACATTGGGATGAAATTTTTTGCCACTAGCGGTCGACCACCTCACACCCAACCGCGCCTGTTTGGTTTAGCTGCATAGACCGCTTGCGTTCTACGCCAACCGCGGAGCCATGAACGCATTACTACATTTAATACAGAAAAACGATTGAATATTGGGTGTAGGTTAGAATTTTATTGTCAGATTTTAGTTGGCACTGCAAGCATGATGTGACTGCTCTGACCGCATTCCGACATAGCTCCGCAAATTGTAGCACCATCAATAGCAGAATTCACTGTTATTCGTGAAAATTCCCTTCCGTTTTGAACATACCTAACGCTCGTTTGAAAATACATATTCCATGTACTAGTTCTGGAAATACCAGGTTATAAATTTACCGAGTTATTCCTTCCGAGTTCTTGAGTCACGTTTGAGCAGTTGAGTGGTTTTTCTCTTCTAATCTTATACCTTTAACGAGCAATTCTGGTATAAATAAATAAATAAACGTTACACACTCATAGTCCCACAGTAAGGTAATTAATACCCTGTGTCGTGGGTACCATGGACTGGACACGTACAAAGACAGGAACACAAACACCCAGACCGAGAACAGAAATTTAAACTCAGCATTCAAATTTCTGTTTCGCCGGGAATCGAACCCTCGATTGGCAGTCCGGCATGGTAACCATTACGTCACGCGGGTCGTCGTATATACCTAAATATATTTTTTGAACCTCGGAAACGGCTTCAAATATTTTGATGAAATTTAGTACCCTGGTTTCGGGGGTGATAAATCGATCCAGCTAGGGTTTAATTTTTAGAAATTTTTAACTATAATAAATATTTTCAGCGATAATCAACTTAAATATAAACTGAAAAATACGACTCTTCCTGACATCTATTGGATAATATTAATAATATTGAGGCGTAGAACGCCGTCAAACGCCATCCGTCAATCCGACGTTCAAAGAGATGACAATTTCGATTAGAAAGAGCTCTATAAAAATTATGTCAATTAAATTTAAGCTTCCTTGGCCAGATGGTTATGTGGGCTGACTGCGAAACTACTGCAAGGCCCGGGTTCAAACCTCAATCAGAACCATATTGCTTTTATTTTTTTCTTTTTTGTTATTTTTTTTACTGGGAGCTATTTCAGATGGCGTTATACTAGCAAATGAGTATTTCGTTTGAAATTAAACCAAGAAAATAAATTGTTTTTATCCGAGCAACGCTCGGTCGTCCAGGTACTAAAATATAGCTGTGCCCGTGACGTCGTCCGCGTAGAATAGACTTGTATATGAGGAACAAATTATTGTCACCTATTTTGACATCGCTTATGATACAATGTTCATAAATATTTAGTAGACACCGTCCGTCCTTACAGTTCAGACTGTACTCCACACTTACCATCCACTTTTCTCGTGCTATCATCAGTTTCTCTTTACAAAATATTTATCGTGTTAAAATAGCCTGCTTTTGTACATGTTCTGTTGTGTTTAGATAGTAGTACAGTGCTCGTGGTACCGGCGTTAAAGACAGTATAATTATAATTACGTGAATGTATGCTGTGCGCCACAATATGCGAGGAGCAGCGATGGCCGAGTGGTAAAAAGCCGCGGTCTTCGACGCGACCGATCCCGGGTACAAATCCTCGGCGCGCCCCTCTGACAAAGAAATTTGTAATGTGCACATTTATCGTTGCTTCACGGTGAAAATATTGTGATATTTAATTGATTACGATGTTCTCCATCGCCGTCCATGCCTGAGAGAAATTTATAGTTTCTCGAAAGCATGACGTCCACCAATCCGCACTTGGCCAGCGTGGTGGACTGTGGCCTAAATCCCTCTCACTTGTAATTAGGAGACCTGTACCCAGCAGTGGGACGCAAAAAGGGTTGCAGCCAAACAAAAATAGAATAAAATAAATATTTAAGGGGACTCCCATACAATAAACGGGATTTTATATATCCATATAATATCCAATCATCAAAATTATAAAATTATAAAAAAAGGTTGAAAAAAAATGCTGTGCGAAGAATGCATAGATTCATTCTATATAGCTTGAATACATTGTTGCTTACATCTATTGTAGAAAGAAGATTAACTATTCTATACTATTTATTTATTTATTTATCGTTGTTCGATTAGTGCATAATATATTTCTGTCGTGAAGCTAATCCTTGGTTTTGGTGGATAGTTGAGCTAACGGTCATTCAACTTCTATTTATTTTAACACTAGCCTTTCGCCAGCGGCTTCACCCGTGGACCTGTTATATAGATTTCCGTAGGGTAAAAACCACCCTATGTCCTTTCCTTAGGTCCATTCTCTGTGTTCTAAATTTCATTAAAATTGGTTCAGTAGTTTAAGCAGAAAAGCGTTACAGATAGACAGATAGAATAACTTTCGAATTTATACTAGTACTTAATATAGTATGGATTACCTAATATTTAAATATACATATATCCACAGACTACACACTTAAATAATACATGCTACATACACAATTAAATTTAAGTACCTGGACGCCCGAGCGTTGCTCGGATAAAAACAATTTATTTACTTGGTTTATTTTTAAGCAAAGCATTCATTGACTTAGTGTTACTTTACAAATCCTTTTGAAATACCTAGCTCCCAATAAAAAAAAATGTCACAAAAAAATAAAAAACGCAACTTACCTACTTGAGATTTGAACCCGGGTCTCTAGCTCCGTAGTCGGCTTTCGTAACCATTCGACCAAGAAAGCTTTAATTCCCTTGACGAAATTTTTATAGAGGTCTTTCATAATTATCGACATTGTCATTTGTTTGAAGGGTGGATTGTCAAATGTTGACCATTTGACGGCTTTCTACGCCACAATACTATTAATATTTTCCAATAGATGTCGGTACGTGTAATTTTATATTTAACTGCATAAACATTTAAAAAAACGACAAATTCTATCAATAAAAATTTGTGGATCGATTTATCATCCCTGCAACCAGTGTACTAAATTTCATCAAAATCTTTGGAGCCGTTTCCGAGATTCAAAAAATATATTTAGATACATACAAGAATTGTTCGTTTAAAGGTATTAGATTAGATTAATATAATGTCATGGATACAGTATTTTTTCTTTGCAAAGTAGATTTGATCATATTTCAAAAATGTACATTATAATAAACCCTTAAGTATCGACGTTTGATCTTACAAAGATTCATATTTTAATTCAAGAGCTGTTTTTTTTAAATTTATAAGTGTAAGTAATTTCTGTAGTAAGAGATGATTATTTAGGTTAAGGCTAGTGTACAAATAAAAGCAAACATTCAAATCTATTACATTTGAATGTTCGTTGTTTGGTTTACGACTGCGACGTCGTAAAGGTTTAATACGTTCTGCGCTGTAAACTTTGATAACGAAGTCTTTTGTTTGTAGATTTTGTACCTACAAATGTTTGGCTGGTAGACAGTGACTGATGATTATTTACTTATAAACAAGATTTTATAACAATGTTCTCTACTTTTTTCCACGTGTCAAAATTATACATAAATATTATTCTTCCTTTTTTGGGTTCCGTACCCGATGAATACCAACGGGATCCTATTACTAAGCCTCCGCTGTCCGTCCGTCTGCCTGACCGTCTATCTGTTATCAGGCTGTATCTCATGAACCATGATGGCGTGTTGCCGCTATAACAACAAATACCAAAAATATAATAAAATAAATATTTAAAGGAGCTCCCATACAACAAACGTGATTTTTTATAGATAATGGTACGGAACCCTTCGTGCTTGAGTCCGACTCGCTCTTTTAATTTTCACTTTTTTGGTTATTATGATGACTGACTTGTGCACGTGTCAAAATCATGCAAACAAAATCTTCTTTTGAAAGCACATACTTATAAATAAACTAGCTGACCCCGCGAACTCCGTACCGCGTTTAAATGTTCGGGGTGGGCCACCTTTATCAGTTGGGGGGGGGGGGGGATGAAAAATATATTTTGGCCGATTCTCAGACCTGCTCAATATGCTCACAAAATTTCATGAGAATCGGTCAAGCCGTTTCGGAGGAGTATGGCAACGAAAACTGTGACACGAGAATTTTATATATTAGATAAATAACGCTTCACACTCATACTTGTCTGCACAACACTTTTTATACCGTACTACAGATACTTCAACTCAGTTGTGCGCGCGGCGCTATGTGTGGGTAAACCTGTATATACACAGTGACTTTGTGTGCGTGACAAGAGGTACAGTGAAGTTGCTCGGACGATCACGGCCGCGTCACTGTCACACAAATTAAAGCTGCATAATTACTAGCCCACGCACACATAGCGCCGCGCGCACAACTGAGTTGAAGTATCTGTACGAGTATGTAACATTGACTGAACTAACATAACGTATCATTAGCTAATGGGCAAGAAACCGCATACAAACCGTTCCTTTCAATGTTTTGTACCGCTCGCCACTTGGCTAGTTGTTAGTCTTTTTAATTCTGTATAGTTCAGTCTTTCATGAAAGGAGAGGAATGAATGTCGTTGGAATCGTGTTTTTTATCAATTCATTTATCCTGCCTTTACATTTGTTGCGTTGTTATCTATCCAGGAAATACTGTTGATATTTCACGGCACGACTAACGCCCAAGCCACAGTATTTAGTCGTTTTTAACACGCTTTTATTAGCTTCACCTGTATGTTTGTGAGTTTGTGAGCTTGTTTGTAACTCTCCTTTGGACTAAGAGCATTCTTACATATGCTCAGTTTTATTTATATTTTTTCTATAGATGCGCCGAGTAGCACTTTTGCTGAGTAACGAGTACCGAGTTTTACTCGGTTCATTACGTTATGAATTAATCATTAAGCTAGCATTGTTGTTTTAATTATATCTACCTAATATATTTCTTTACTTAAACCGAGTATACTCGGCATAAAAACCGAGTTATTCAGCCGAGTACGAATATCATAAAACCCGCAAAGTACGCCGAGTACCGAGTATTAACCTAGTACTCGGCCCATCTCTATTTTTTTCTAACCCTTTTTACTAGGCTTACTCCTCTCGAAATTGAGATGGTCATAGTCCTAGTCCTAAGTGCGGATTATAAGATTTCATGTAAGATTTGATGAGGGAAAACATTGCAATATTCCATAACAATGTTTTACCTTGGCTGCAACCCTTTTTGCGTCCCACTGCTGGGCACGGGTATCTCCCCATTATTGGGGAGGCCAATAACAACAATAAATACGAATAAAACAAATGTCTTTGAGGTGAGCACCTGGGATTTTAACTGGGTCAGGAACAGATGTTTTAACCACTAGCATATCGCTGTTCTTCGATGAACCGATATCTACTTCATCGTCATCCGTCATCCTTCATCAATTCATATAATATTATAAATAAGTATTATTATTAGTATAATATTATATATTATTATTATTAGTATTATATTATAAATTCGAAAGTAACTCTCTGTCTGTCTGTCTGTCTGTCTGCTATGATTTCCTGTTTAAACTACTGAACAAATGGAATTTGGAACACAGATAGAGTGGACCTTGGGTAAGGACATAGTATGGTTTTTATCCTATGGGAACTTTTAAAACGGTTCAACGCGGGCGAAGCCGCTGGTGGAAGGCTAGTGTACAAATAAAAGCAAACATTCAAATCTATTACATTTGAATGTTCGTTGTTTGGTTTACGACTGCGACGTCGTAAAGGTTTAATACGTTCTGCGCTGTAAACTTTGATAACGAAGTCTTTTGTTTGTAGATTTTGTACCTTCAAATGTTTGGCTGGTAGACACTTACTAACTTAAAACAAGCGGCATTGTTGGTAGGAATGAGTATGTAAATATAAATAAATATAAAGTAAATATCTTTTGTTTCAACTCACTTTTTAATGTTCCACTACTGGGTACAGGCTTCATCTGAAAATTGAAAGAATTTTAGGATATAGTCGACCGCGAAGCATTACATGGTTTCAGGATTTTTTGTGTAACTCTAAGGCATGAAATGTGAGGGGCTACAATATTATTACGGTGTTTTACATCGCTATGAGATAGAAATTAATAACACAACAAATTTCTTGCTTAGATAGAGGTGTGCGCCGAGATTTCGATGTCTACCAACCGGAGAAAACCTAAAAGCACTTCGCCACTTTAAACACTGATTATACAAGTAAAAGCAATTATTCAAATCTCTTACATTTGAATGCCGGTTGTTTAACTGCGACGTCGTAAAGGTTTAATACGTTCTGCGCTGTAAACTTTGATTACAAAGTCTTTGTAGATTTTGTATCTACAAATGTTTGGCAGGAAGACAGTTACTAAGTTAAAACAAGCGGCATTGTTGATAGGAATAAGACTGTAATTGAGTTAAACTTAGCAAGTATTTTTTTCAACTCCCTTTTGAATGTTCAACTACTGAGTAGGCCTCATCTCAATATTGAGAGAATTTTAGAATATAGTCCACTGCGCTGGCCAAGTGCGGGTTACTAAGCATTACATGCCTTCAGGATTTTTTGTGTAGCTCTCAGACATGAAATGTGAGAGGCTACAATATTATAACGGTGTTTTACATCGCTGTGAGATAGAAATTAATAACACATAACAAATTTCTTGCTTAGATAGAGGTGCGCGCCGATATTTCGATATCTACCAACCGGAGAATACCTAAAAGTACTACGCCACGTTTAAACACTGATTATACAAGTAAAAGCAATTATTCAAATCTCTTACATTTGAATGCCGGTTGTTTAACTGCGACGTCGTAAAGGTTTGATACGTTCTGCGCTGTAAACTTTGATTACGAAGTCTTTAAAGACATAAGTTAAAACAAGCGGCATTGTTGATAGGAATAAGACTGTAATTGAGTTAAACTTAGCAAGTATTTTTTGTTCCACTACTGGGTACAGGCCTAATCTCAAAATTGAGAGAATTTTAGGATATAGTCCACTGCGAAGCATTACATGCCTTCAGGATTTTTTGTGTAACTCTCAGACATGGAATGTGAGGGGCTACAATGTTATAACAGTGTGTTACATTTTCAAAAATTAACAAATAGCAAATTACTTACTTAGATAGAGGTACGCGCCTAGATTTGAAATAGGCACCCCCGCATTTTGATGCGGTGGTAGACACCGGAATTTGTTCCTTGTTTTTAAAATGTATGGATGTCACGTTTTGATAGCTCATTAAAAATATCTCAATTGATTTGGTAGTAGAATTCAAATCTACTCGTATTACATTTAAATACTGTTTGTTTGGTTTACGACTGCGACATCGTAAAAGTTTACTACGTTCTGCGCTGTAAACTTTGATTACGAAGTCTTTGTAAATTTTGTACCTACGAACGTTTATTGTAACGTTTTGATAGTAGAAAGATTACGAAGACAGTTACTTTGATTAAACTGAAAGTAGAAATATTGTAAGGAATTCTAGTAGTTAAATATGGGATTCTAATTCTATTTTTGGTAAGTTTGGGGAGTACTTAGCAAGTACTCAGTAAGTATATTTTCATGTCCTTCTTTATGTTCCACTACTGGGTATAATTTTCCTCTAGGAATTAGGAGGTTTTCAGGCCGTAGGCAAACACACTACCTTTGAGAATTTCTGAAGTACTTCGATAAAGAAATGGACCTCCTCCTTCCTCAATAAATGGACTGGCTGCAACCCTTTTTGCGTCCCACTGCTGGGCACGGGTCTCTCCCCAATATTGGGGAGGCCTGGAGCTTACTCCACCACGCTGCTCCAATGCGGGTTGGTGGAGATGCGGGTTAGTGGCCAACCCGCTGTCGGATGTTTTCAAACCGCCCATAAGGCCTCCGACAAGGTTTAACGACTGTTATCTATCGACAACAACCGGGACCGACGGCTTAACGTGCCCTCCGAAGCACGGAAACGCGCATGAAATTTTTGCCACTAGCGGTCACCCATCTCACACCTGACCGCGCCCGTTTGACTTAGCTGCATAGATCGCTTGGGTTCTACGCTCGCCGCAGAGCCATGCGCGCTTCGCGCAATAAATGGACTATTCAACACAAAAATATTTTTTCAATTCGAACCAGCAGTTCCTGAGATTAGCGCGTTAAAACAAGCAAACAAACAAACTATTTAGATCCAATATAACTTTGCGCGCATTATTTGTATTTACTAATGACAGATAAACATTACTCACTTTATCGTTTAACATATGAAAAAAAAGATAAGTACCTATCCTACTGTATAATCCTGTATCATACATAAACCATCATTTAGTCTTCCAACAACAATAGGGAACTTGCATGATTTTTTTATTGTATCAATCGATCCTATTTGGCATAGGGATCAAGCATTCTTAAAGAACCACATTAATTGGAGCACTCCAAAAGACAGAAATATGAGCCAAAGTTAAACCTCATCGCGTAGCGTTGAAAACGGTGGCAGCTATATTATTCAAATAAAATCCCTTTGCGAGTATTGATGAAACAGAATCGATTTAACTTCAGATTGTGAAAGTTCATTCATTAATGATCAAGCACTTGATTTTGGTTTGGGTTAACGAGGTGTTTTGAGGGCGTCACTGAGAGGTCAGTGCCATCACCGAGCATAGAAAGTGAGGGGAACTTGATATTTGAATTCCCTTTCTTAATCTATTATTACTAATCTGTCATAAATATTAATTTATCATTCTAAACAAATAATTGTGGGGTATAATATAGAAAAGTCATTGAAACTGACAGGGGAGGTTTTAAAACAATAGTATTACAAATAGACCAGTGTCGATAATTTTTGAGACCAAAAAAAATTATAGTAGAATGAAACCTATTGGAAAAGGTAGAGAATATAACAAAAATAAAAGGAAAAATAAATTAGAGGTGATCTGAGTTCCGGAAGGGGGAGGGGGGGGGGGGGGCTTTAAAGGGTAAAAAACGGTTTATCTCGATTTCCGGCAAAACTACAGGTCCTATGAAAAAAAGTTAAATAGCAAAGATGTAGTTAATAAAAAGATTGAACATTGATATACATACTTTGTTTTTCAAGTAATTAAAGTGTAATTTTTAGTAAAAAGCTCAAAATTGTACATGATTATTCAAAAAAATTCGGATTTGAGTTTTTATAATTTGCATTTTTGAGCACATTTACGTATATTTTTTAAATTAAATTTAAATTAAATGTATATTTTTTATACCATCAGAAAGAAGAGATTTCAACGTACTAAAAGCACACCAACTTTTTTAAAAAAGCAGTTATTTTGACGTGAGAATTTTCGATTGAAAACTAGGCTGCTTTTTCGATATTAAGTCAAAATGTGGTGAAAAAAATTAATATTTTAAACCGAAAAAAATACTGTATATCTGGGACATAAAATGGTAAGTTTTCACCAAATTTTGTGAAAAAATAATTTTATTTGTATAAGATAAAAATAAAAAACCAAAAACATGGTTATTTGAATATTTCACTTAAATTTTGAGGTTATGTGAAAAAAGTGTAAATATAAAAGTTGTAGATCTTTTTATTAACTACATCTTTGCCATTTAACTTTTTTTCATAGGACCTGTAGTTTTGCCGGAAATCGAGATAAACCGCTTTTTACCCTTTAAACCCCCCCCCCCCCTCCCCCTTCCCGACCTCAGATCGCCTCTAATTTATTTTTCCTTTTATTTTTGTTATATTCTCTACCTTTTCCAATACGTTTCATTCTACTATAAAAAAAATTCACTTTTTACCATTTTCAACATTATCGACACTGGTCTAAAAGTCAATTCTTTATAAATAAAACACTTCCAAAGTAGTAAAATTTTAATAAAATAACGGCAAATTGTTTGTAAAGTAGGTTTACGATCGAGATGTTTACGTGATAACGTCCGCACGAGAAAATCTCCATTCGTTTGTATGCCGCTAGAGTGAGAGAGACGGAAGATCGGTCCACTCACTCGAACGCTATGCCAGCCTCCGCTCGTGAGGATTCCGCGTGACAAGTTTCACGGAATGACTGGCAGCGCTCGAGATGAGACGGGAGATCGGTCCGTCTCTCTCTCGTTATACCTGCGATCGCGCTCGTGAGGTTTTGGTGTGACACAAGTTTCTGAACATGTCACCCGACTAAAACGATTTTAAAGACGTTATCACGTCAAAAAATTGGAAAAAAATTGAATTTTCTCTATGTATTTGTAGAAGAAAGATATCCGAATGATTAAGACTGTGGTGTCTCATACGGGAGTCCCTGATTCAAATCCTATCTTAATATACATATTTATTTCCTCTGTTCGTGTGTATGTCACTGAACTCCTCCTAAATGACTGTACGGATTATAATGTATATTTTGGGTTTGTCAAGGGGATTTGAGAATGGTTTAGATTCACAATTTGGTCCTCTGGAAAATGTCTTTTTAATTAATTTTTTGTTTATATGTAATTTTCCCATATAAATTGTTCCTACCTGTAAATTTTTTGTATTTCATGCCGTGTGATTCTAAACTTTGACACTGTCAGAATAACAGGACAGTTCGTATGTCATTATTTGTTTTATATTTTTATTTGACAGTATCATGAAATCTCTTTAAGATAATAAAAAAACAAATCCTCTTTCAATACTTTTAAGGCAGGACAACGTCTGCACTCGGGCTGAACTGGTCCGGGCCACGTATATATTGGACTCCTTATACGGAGTGTATGTATTAAATATAGTTGTAAGAACACGTAGAAGTAAAGAACACGCATTGACATTACCACCAGCGGTCACTTATATCATTCCTGATCGTTAAGAAAAGTGTCTAATTTTAGCAATATAGAAATATACATGGAAAATTAATATATTTTTTGTTTGTTTCAGTTGGCGCAATAAGAGTGAATTTGCCTGTTGAAGACTCCCATTATGTGTACAGACAGTATAAAAGGTAATTCATTACTTCTTTTCTTTATAATGTTACTAGTCTTCCGCCAGCGGTTTCGCCCGCGTGGACCCGTTTTACAGATTACCGTAGGATAAAAGCCATCCTATGTCCTTTCCCAAGGTCCACTCTATCTGTGTTCTAAATTTTATTAAAATCGGTTCAGGAGTTTAAGCGGGATAGCGTAGCAGACAGACAGACAGAGTTAGGTACTTTCGAATTTATGATATTAAGTATGGATGAATGACATACAAATTCATAATATTATTTTGATCACCACGCATCAAAAACAGAAAAAATTTAAGGAATAAAAAATAAGACATCACAACGCTTTACACCTATCCTATCCTAGAATTGCATGTATCATGAGTACCATAGACAACCAGACAGGAACACTAACACCCAGATTGAAATTTCTACCTTGCTGGGGATCAAACCTGGGACCCCGGATCGGCAGTCCACTATTGCGCCATCAGTAATAAAACCAATATTTGATATTAATCGATAGACAGTCTGGTGTTAATTTGTTTATTTAAATTTTGTCATTTTTTATTTTAATTTTATTTAAAAAATATTTAAATATTAAAAATTAATTTCTAAGGTTTTTTTTTATAATCCCTAAGTTAAGAATGATTTGTTATTCAAAAAATGTTTAAAGTAAACATTTGGATTTAAATAAATTAATTTTGAAGCGCGCATGGCCTGGCGGCTAGTGTAGAACGCAAGCGATCTATGCAGCTGAGCCAAACGGGCGCGGTCGGGTGTGAGATGGGGACCGCTAGTGGCAAAAAATTTCATGCGCGTTTCCGTGCTTCGGAGGGTACGTTAAGCCGTCGATCCCGGTTGTTGTCGATAGATAACAGTCGTCAAACCTTGTCGGAGGCCTTATGGGCGGTTTTAAAACATCCGACAGCGGGTTGGCCACTAACCCACATCTCCACCAACCCGCATTGGAGCAGCGTGGTGGAGTAAGCTCCAGGCCTCCCCAATAAGGGGGAGAGACCCGTGCACAGCAGTGGGACGCAAAAAGGGTTGCAGCCAGCCAGCCAATTTTGTTGCAAAACCTTTTAAGAACTCTCAGCTCTAACATACTTAGCTTACCTCTAACATACTCTGAACTCTAAACATAATGATACGAGTACTTATGTCAAGCATTTGAAAGAAACAATGTATAGAATAGGTTTCCTTGGAATATTGTAAGGTTATTGAAAATGTTCTAACTCTGTCTGAGCTAACGACAAGTCTGTTAGAAATATGGTTCGGTTTGATACTGTTGGGAAAATATTTTTTAATACAGTTGCTCAAAAAGTTGCGTATTGCAGGGACGTATAGCGTTCGGGAAGTGGGCTATTACACACTCGTACTTTTTCTTTACCTTTTCCGAAATCGTGCATTTTCTTTCCCAGCTGTCAAAATAATGTCTATTAAAAAAAACTAACCACGGAGTTTTAGAAGTTTTTATGATTCATGCAAATATTTCTAAAAAGAAGCTACTAATTTGTTTCAATATCAGATTTAATAATTTGATTCAATGAGTTAGGTTAGGTTTCATTTCATTTCATCTCATTAACATTTTCATTTCATATCAGTAAAAAAATCTACCAAAGACTTGGCTGTATGGGCATAGTTTCCTTTGCCTACCCAGAATGGGTGAAGAAAACAAAAAAAAAATGGTTGCCTGTAAAGTCGGTTTTACGGGCGAAGATTTTACGTGACAACGTCTTTTTTATTGATATGAATATAATTAAATTGCACAATAGGAACAAGGAATTGAATGAAAATAAGAATTGCACAAATTTTAACTATAGAAATATATTTTGTTTACTAAAACATTGTACATGTAAACTTCGGCGGGCCTCTCTCTCGTTCGGTGACTCATCGTTACGTTACCGAGCGTTACTCTTTTTCATAAGTGACTCCCAGCCGCAACCTAATTTAAGACGTTGTCACGTCAATATCTGCTTAATATAGGTATTCTTTTACGGTTGGCGCCATTTTTCAAAAATGTTCTTTGCGAGTTTAGATGATTATTTAGTTGAGTTTATTGTGATTTTATTATTTTATTAAATTGCTTCATTTTTCGCAACTGTATTAAAAATAGTTGTTCAGTACACGTGTGGAACCGTCATTGGAAGGAGTTCCGACAAATGTCTACCCGAGCCGAGGCACAGCCGAAGGTGAGGCCAGCCTTGACAGCCTTTCCGCATTTGTAATGAAATATACTATTCCTGTTTCATAATTATGTATCGAGTAGGTATAAGCACATATGTACGATTGTACGAAGTCGTATATTAAAAAAATGTTTCCTTGAAATGAAATGAGGAGTGACAGAACATAACATGATAATTCCACTTTTTGTAAAAAAAATAGCAATGACAATCGACAGTATACCATGAAATGTCGTCGCCCGTTAAACTGGTGTGGTTCAAATCGTGATTATTCCTGTAGTAAATAGCCTCTGAAGTTGAAATTATGACGCAATTCATGATATTTCCTTGTTTAAAAATATAAATCATGGAAAGATCATGATAATAAACATAATCGGAACAAAACCTGATATATACAATTTTTCATACAATTCTGGTATGCAGATTGATTGGTCGGCAGATCTGATTAGAACATGATTAGGTATTTCAATTTTTCACATAAGAATAAATATACAATTTAAAATAAAAATAATAAAAAACATTCTTACATAATATGCTTTTACAGTTATCTATTCATTAGAACTATAATTTTTTATTGCACAAATGCAAAGTAGTTGTCAGTTTTTTGACCTTTATTGAAAAGTTAGACATCATGGAATTACGAGTATCATGTTTTGTTATGTCAATTATTAACGGGCATCTTAAAAAGCACATCAAAGGTTAGACGAAAAACAAAAAACACTTTAACGTGTTTGTTGTTGCATCGTGTTTTTGGATTTACGAATTTTGCTTTATTTGTATGTATTTTAAACTTAATTCATTGGAAGGCTTAGAAGGTTCTCTACTGTAAAAAAATACTTTTATATTTTTGTGTATTTTATGACATCGTCATATACGTAAGTAACGCATGCACGCTTCTATTAATCCAATTAATACATTTCATACCGCCATTTAATCAAATTCGGTCCAGCGTTTAATACTGCAATAAAACATTCGCTGTTATGTTTTCAAGTTGACACTGTTGAAGTCGTAAATCTGTTAGGATTGAGGTACACTGAGTAGTTTTTTTTAATCCATTTTAATTTCACACTACTGGGCAAAGGTCTCCTGTTCAAAATCAGTGATTATATTTCAGTGAATAATTGTAATTCATGGTCCACCACGTTGGTCAAGCGAGTTGGTCATGATATATGACTTTGATCAATTTTGTATCTCACTCAACTATCAGGCATGTAGGATGGTGGTTAAAATCGTTATCATATATACAAAATTCTTGTGTCACAATGTTAGTTACCATACTTCTCCGGAACGGCTCGACCTATTCTCATGGAATTTTGTGTGCATATCGGGTAGGTCTGAGAATCGGTCAACATCTATTTTTCATCCCCTTAAGTGATAAGGGTGGCCCACCCCAAACATTTAAACGTGGTACGAATTTCACGGGGTTAGCTAGTAAAATATATATAATCCAAAAACGCGGAGAAGCCATAAATATGCACGTTTTTTATTCAGCGGTTCGCACCGGTGTTTAATTCGGGTGCCTAAATGTTGGGAAATATCTACTCCTCGTGAGTGTACCAATCCTCGAAATGTCTAAGAACTGCAGCTACCACTCAAAATATAGCTTACAGTTTGTCTTATATATATAATTTGGCTTGAGTCTTGTCATAAATATGATATAGCACTGTTTTCTGTAGGTTAATGTTCACTTCATTATAAGTAATAATAATATTACTAATTTCTTTATTTTATAATTTATTTAAAACAGGGCTGGAGTTTTCTTCCGCCCGCTTTTTTCTCCTAGCCCATATATAAGCCTTAGCGCAACCAAAGCGAATGACGGTCAGCTGATGGCCGTACAACAATGACAAACATCAAATGTATATTATTACCCAGGATGTTAATAAACTATTTCATTTAATTTCATTTCAATAACCGGTCGTTGTTTTCAGTGTCATCAGAAAAAAAAACTAAACTCAATGTGCCTCAAACTTAACATGGTACAGTCGCTCACATAAAACTTTAAAGGTCGTAAAGTGAGGCCATCCAAAACACCAGATAAGCGCTTTTTTATTTCACTGCCCGACGCGACGTTCAAACGCGTTTATTTTCCCTTTACTTTCTGTTCTTGGACAAAGTTAACATTCAACAATACGAGATAACACTTTCAAAGCAAAATGTTTTATCTTAAATTTGTTCTTGTTCTACCTTTTTATACTAAAAATCTGCGTTATATTTCTATATCATCAACAATTTCTTTCATAACTGTTACATGTCCTCATTCAAATTGAATTAGTCTACCAAGCAGAGCTTCATAACGTTATAAAAATATCAAAATATAATGTTATATAACGTTATACGTATTTCGTTTCGTTATTATTTTGACATTACTAACGAAAAAACGAATAGCGGTATTAAAAGAATAACGTTATGAAATATCAAAATTGAAATAAAATAACGTTATAATATCGTTATTGCTAAGCGATATTGCCGCGTCGTTAGCTCGCTGCATATGATAATTATTATTCCCCGTAAATATAAAGTTATTTATAAATTTATTTTCTAAATAGCGTTTACTGATATAGCGTTATTTTGACGTGTAAATAACGTTTAGTTGTAAAACGTTATGTTTTTTATAACGATATGGGCACAAGTAAATAATAACGTTATGATTTTATAGCGGTATTTGAAGCTCTGCTACCAAGTTGGTGAATAAAGCACATTAAACTTTCAGAAAATGTATGTGTTCCTACAACGTACCTTGTTGCCTACCTTTTTTGTCTTTTGACTTTATCGATGTGAATCCGGAACTCTGGTGGATTTGAAAGTCTTAAACTATGAGTATACATGGAAACACTATTCGTTTTTTCGGTTTAATTATTATTTTCTAATTGTGGTCTCAAGATACAGAGTAAACAGTGTCTGAAACTTCATGGATTTTTGGAAAAGCCTGAAGTTGATGGCCGAGTGGTAAGAAACCGCGGTTATCGACGCAACCGATCCCGGGTTCAAATCCTCGGCGCGCACTTCTGACAAAGAAAATTTGTAATGTGCGCATTTATCGCTGCTCCACGGTGATGGAAAATATCGTGATATTTAATTGATTACGATGTTCCCCATCGCCGTGCATGCCTGAGAGAAATTCATAATTTCTCGAAAGCATGACGTCCACCAATCCGCACTTGGCCAGCGTGGTGGAATTTGGCCTAAATCCCTCTTACTTGTGAATAGGAGACCTGTGCCCAGCAGTGGGACATAAAAAAGGTCAAAAAAATACATTAATTCAGTATCTTAATGTCAAAAAACGATCTAAATACGCCAATAATGATTCCGAAAATGTTAGAACTTACGGACGGATGCGTAGAGAGTATGCACTTAGGTCGCCTCTCGTTATTGGAAATTTAGGCGATGTGCATCTCGCTAGCCAAGTGTGGACTGGCGGACATGACTTGCCTTTGAGAAATTTCTAGCAACTTCCAGGTTTGAAAAAATACGCACATAACAAATTCACTTTGTCAGAGTCGTGGGCTTTGTTTCGATCCCGGGTTCAAACCCTGACACGCACATTTTGTCCATCCCAACCAACCTCCACATTGGTTATGTTTCATATTGGTGTGTTCACCGCTCGGCTATTGCTGATCTAATTACAATAAAATGTATTTTGTCTTATTATAGGGTTTGAAATAAGAAAAAAAACCTTCAGAACTGCCTTTATTTAAAACCGGAAAAATTTAATAGAAATCCAAAGTTATTCCAATAACACTGCAAAATTTACCTAGTATCAGTACGTTCCGGCAAAATTGTCGACATAAAACTTTAAACCCTGCTAAGTAAGGCCCTCTGCACGAGTTGATAAGCGCTTTTTTACTTCACTGTCTGACTTTACACATTTTCTCTGTTAAGGGTGGTTTGCATTGTAAAAGTAAGATGCCGGTTAACGTACCCGGATGACCGAAAGTTGCTCGATTGGCTGCAACCCTTTTTGCGTCCCACTGCTGGGCAGGGGTCTCTCCCCATGATTGGGGAGGCCTGGAGCTTACTCCACCACGCTGCTCCAATGCGGGTGAGTGGAGATGCGGGTTAGTGGTCAACCCGCTGTCGGATGTTTTCAACCCGCCCATTAGGCCTCCGACAAGGTTTAACGACTGTCATCTATCGACAACAACCGGGACCGACGGCTTAACGTGCCCTCCGAAACACGGAAACGCGCATGAATTTTTTGCCACTAGCGGTCACCCATCTCACATCCGACCGCGCCCGTTTGGCTTAGTTGCATAGATCGTTTGCATTCTACGCTAACCGCCGGGCCATGCGCGCTTAAAAACCATTAATTTTCAAGGTCCAACCTCAAACCTAACGCTCATTGACGTAAGTATTACCAACGCTATCTACTAAAGTAGCTCCCAATAAAAAATAGTATTAGATACTATCCGCCAACAGATGTCAGGAAGAGTCATATTTTTCAATTTAATCATGTTTCAGTTGATTATATCCCTCTTTTTCTAAAAATAAAACCTAGCCAGATCAATTTATCGACCCCGAATACAAAATTTCATGAAAACTGTTGGAGCTGGACAGAGATAAAGAGACCGGACATTCGAATCAAAGATATTGACGGTAGCAATAGAATTGACAGATGTAAAGCTACCTGCATTGTCGATTTAGCAAGTGCCGTACAACATTGAGCACAATTTAGTAAAAAATGTCTGTCATACAAAACTAACTCAGAAAACCGGAGAAAGATCAAAGTCGTCATAACATCCTCATTGACCGGTGATACTTTTGACAAGCGGTAAACAATAGCTAAAATATACGAACAACTGACCCTTCGGAACTAGAAGAAAAATTTCCATTCAGTCACTGATGAACCGTATGACGCAATGGTATGCCGGACTAACGATCAAAGGCCCCAGGTTCGATTTCCAGTGAGGTAAAAAATTTATGATTTTTTCTTAGTCTAGATGTTTATGTTCCTGTCTTTATGTATATTCATAGTACCAACAACACAGTATGAAGCTATGAGTATTAAGTGCACTTAACGCAACGCACGTAACTTAATGTATTAAGCTATTTTTAATATTTAAACAACTGGTAGGCTCACATTATAATAAATTATTTGTTCATTAATTGTTTCTAGAGTAACATAGATTCCTTTTAGAACTGATTTGTAGCAATGTTTTTTTTCTTCATGATTTCTGTCATTAATATAGTAAAAAGAAAGGGGAAAATGGTAAAAATTACTTAATAAAGTTTCAATTATAGAAGATAATACAAAAAATAATAATTTCCATATGTTTTGAGATTTGTAAGACACGCCATTTATAAATATAATATACGAAATAAAAAATAAATTTAAAAAAGCTAAAAATTTCTATGAGAAGATATTTCCTAAAATTCGTATAGCCACCCAAGATTCTCTTTTCACTTATATTCCCAAATCCTTGTATCAAAAGTGAATTATTTCTAAGACACGTAATCTTACGGATGTTTTCAGGGATAGGGGACGGGCTTTCCCGGGAGTTTCCGGGATTACCCCAGATATTGCGAGGGACACGCCGAATTATGGTGAGTTTTGTTGCTTTACAGTATCTTATGTTTTTTACTATTTTTCATGTTATTGCAAGTAGATATTATGTTTTAGTCGCTCAAAAATGCCTTGAAGTGTATCATAGATACACATTTGACAGCCTCCGTGGCGTAGTGGGTGATGAGCCGACTGCGAAACGTGAGGTCGTGGGTTCGATTCCCACCCAGGACAAATGTTTGTGTGATGAACATGACTATTTGTTCTGTGTCTGGGTGTTAATTTATCTATTTAAGTATGTATTTAGAATTATATAAGTATGTTTATCAGTTTTCTGATTACCATAGTACAAGCTCTGCTTAGTTTGGAATCAGATGGTGTTGTGTGAATTGTCCAACGATATTTAATTATTTATTATTATTATTTATTTATTTTTGTCATCATATTTAACAAACACGTAAGCTACCTCGCCATGTAAGTAAATGTCCTGTCCTGCACCTTCAGATGCTTACGGCGGCATGAGGTCCAGTACACACTGCCGTCCTTCCGCCGCCTCTGGCTGGACGGATTGAGCTCCCACTCTCACCGCCCGCAACTCCAACGCCCCCTTTTAGTTGCCTCTTACGATCAGGCAGGGGACTTAATCCCCTTTATTATTCTTAAACCTGAGGCTACATAGACTAAGGAGGAGAGACCTGTAACCAGCAGTGTGACACAATAAAGACCTTAGTCATGAACTCCCGCGCCGGTCGCGGTGACATCACGGCGGAGACTGACCAAGAGTCACCAAGGTCCTCGGTCAGGACCGAAACTAGTCGGGCACCCCCGAATAAAACCACGTGAGTACAGTCGTGATATTTATATTTACAATGTTAGTTTACACTCAGGATTCGTTCTATAAGAAACCCTCGGGAGTAGCAGCGCAATTGCATGATCTCAGGTACTGCTCTCAGACTTGCTTGAGGTAGATGTCCATGTGAATAAAAAAAATACAGTCAATTTATGTAATCCAATTCCTTTATTTAATACAAAATTTCAGTTTAGCTCTTTCTATATAAGTAGAGCTATTTAGTTATAGCCGTAGAAAGATTAGAATAAAGATTTATAGGTTTATAGTTTAGTTTAGATTAAATAAGAGAACAAATAGGGTCTTGGACACTATGCACAAAAAAATTCTAAATCCTTACCTTAAAAAGGTTGCACTAAATCACGCTTGGAAAGCAATTTAATTGTTAATTCTTTTTATACATGATTTTTATTACCGCTTAAATCAATAATAATGAAGTCAATTGACTATATAAGATAAGTTACGTCACTGATAAGTGATAGACATGATAATGTTCTCATACAAAATGTATGGGGATGTCACGTTTTGACAGCTCATTAAAAGTATCTCAATTGACTTGGTAGTCCAAGACCGGATTGCACTTATGAACAGAACTGTACATATATTATTATTATTATTATGAACAGTGATAAATGTACAAATTTAATTAAATCGGAACAAAATCATACGTCCTTTGGAAAGTTTACTGACAAACATTTGTTTTGGGCCGATATTAGATTCATAACAACAATATCTGTGCTTTACAAAATTGGAGTCAAAATTACGTTTGTTAGCCTAATTTTATTTAACGTTTAAAGTGTATCGTGTAGAGTTATTGAATTCCAAATAAAGTGAAGGATGCCTGTAAATAAGTGAGAGTTCTGTGGTAATAATCTAGGGCTCCTACACTGGGGGTTTGGGGTTTCCCCTGCTGCACCTTTTTGTGTATTTGTAGTACTTTTTCTATGTCACAAAGATGTGTTCTATGTCACGAAGTCCGTTCAGCTATGAATGTGTGAGCGTCATGACAAAAAACAACGTCCAAGTGCGAGTCGGACGAATTCCGTAAAATAATTTTTATTTATGATGTAACCATAAATTTACAGTTTTCGCAATTTTTCCTTTATCTGTGCTATAAGACGTTGCTTCGTATCAAATTTCATGTTTCTGAAATCACGGGAAGTACCCTGTAGGTTTTGATTTCCTTGAGAGTGTCGAAAATTTGCGAAAATTTGCGGCATAAGCGGCTGTATCTTTTGATTGCGCTGGCTTTGAAGTTACATTTTTTCACAGCTCCAAGAGACAGTAGACCTGAGTATTTGATATAAATTCCAGCTTGATACCTCAACGCTACTACCTACCCTAACTACCTTACGCGTTCCTGTGAAAAAGGATCTTCACAAACAGACGGACAGACAACAAAATATCCTATAAGGGTTCCGATTTTTTTCCTTTCGAGGTTCGGAATCCTAAAAAGGTACGAATCTAGTTATCGTTATTAAGATCCAGAAAATAATTGCAAATTAAATAACGTTTGCTGTATAGGACACCCCCTTAAATAATAACTTTATTCTGTTTTAGTGTCAAGAGAAATAAATACATCATCTGTGATAATTTCAACTGTCTAACTACCACGGTAGGAGTTTTTGGCGGGAAGTTGAAAAAGACATATTGTGCTCTTGTTTTATTTTTACTTTCTTGGTGTATTTTTGGGTTATATCGGATAAATTTGATGGCATTTTTTCGATATACATAGGTAAATTATAGTGCATGATTGTTGTGAAGTAAAATATCAGTGCGAAAATATGTGTTTTCGGCTTGCCTCCAAAATTCCATTGGTCACGTTCTGGTAAAGAAGCCATCGCTTTACTTGAATGTCTATCTGATTTGACTGACTGATTACTGGCGACTTAAATTATACTTGAAGCTGGCAATATGCAGAGTTTGCGATGCCATAATAAAAGAAAAAAAAAACTACCACGGTTAATGAGATACAGCCTACAGACGGATAAACGGTGTCTAAATAATAAGGTTCTGTTTGTGTCATTTCGGTACGAAATCCTGAAAATGGTTGATTCCACGTCTAGTAATGTTTTACGGCCAAAAATTCAGCAATTTATGCATAATTGACTGTCAGTTCAAGTAAATCTCCAATATGAATATGAATGGCTGCGTTTCGGCAAAAGCTTCGTGCAAGTATGTAATTGACATTATTACCCGAATTTCCATACAATGGTCTGTTTTTAATTTGATCTCGCTCAATAAATTCAACAGTTCATACGAAATATTTCGAATTTTTCCTTGGAAGTACACATTTTTCATTTGATTTTAAAATTGTTGTTGGTGTTATGTAGAAGTTAAATTAAATTTATGCGCATTTCTATTTCAAAACTATATTATCTAATTCGTTAATTAACATATTGGCTGCAACCCTTTTTGCGTCCCACTGCTGGGCACGGGTCTCTCCCCAATATTGGGGAGGCTTGGAGCTTACTCGACCACGCTGCTCCAATGCGGGTTGGTGGAGATGCGGGTTAGTGGCCAACATGCTTCAATTTTAAAAAATTCAAATTTAAAAAAGATTAATTTACAGTTGTCATACTTGTTTACATCGTGACTGTTGTTTCTTACGAAGCACAAAATGACGTATGTTACATGGGTAGCAGTACTCGTATGTAAGACACGGGTTACGACGCGGTGCAGTTAAGTTTCGGAAATAAAAGTAAAGTGATATCTATCCAGAGACAAGGAAATAACACAAATGCCCTATTTCACTAACGGCGAACAAGGGAACGCCTTATTAAGTAACTCCTAATTTTAGGGCAATGCTTAGCATAAAGTTCCGTTTAACCAATCGATGCTGGGTAAGCTCCAGGCCTCCCCAATAATGGGGAAAGACCCGTGCCCAGCAGTGGGATGCAAAAGGATTGCAGCCAAATTGAATGGAGTAGCTCGTCTGCAATACACGTGATGTTAAGTGGTCGCTGCAGCCCATGGATTAGTCTTGGATATAAAATTCCAAAGCAAATGTTTCTTATTGTACTGTTGAATTTATTGGGAACTATTAAAATTAGGTGCCTAGTAAAAATGCAGATGCAAAAAATATAATACTTTATAATATTTAATATGATGTATATGCATACGAAACTACATAAGTTACATACTATTGTTTTTCTTATAGGTATAGTTATATCTAGGCGCTAAGCAAAATGTCTAGCTATCGGAATAAAGTTGTAGAAACGACGAGAAAGTTGTGATTACTTGCGATCGAGGCTTTAAATGCAGACGTTGGATGTATTAAAGTTTCGATGAGACAGGCTCTATCCAGAAATATAACGAAATATATTATTTCGAATAATATTGGTACCTAAGTACAAAAATTTTTGGTGGTAAATTTTAATGTTTTGACCGGGGCAATACCACCGCTGCGCTGACTTCTACCATGAAGCGATTTTATTGTCCTTCGGTAGAAAAGTACAGTTACCGACCAGACTTACATAAGGCGACCGCCTTCGAAGTAGCAGCGCAATTGCAAACGACTAAAGTCAAGCTTAGGGTTGCTTGAGGTTGTGTGTAGATGCCAATGGGCTGTAGCGACCACTGAACACTACGTAGTGAGCATGCTCGTTTGCTACCATTTAAATAAATCTAATATATTTAAACAAGCAATTCTCGGAGGTATATAGGTGTAAATTATATATATTACTAACCTTCCGCCAGTTGCCTCGCCCGCATGGACCCGTTTTATAGGTTCCGGTAGGATAAAAAACATCATCTCCTTTCCCAAGATCCACTCTATCTATGTTCCAAATTTCATTAAAATTGGTTCAGTAGTTTAAGCGGGAAAGCTTAGCAGACAGCAGATTTAACTTCGAATTTATAATATTAGTACGGATATACCTAAATAATTTTAATCTCGAAAACGGCTCCAACGGTTTTCATAAAATTTAGCGCTCAGTGTTCAGTAGTGCTCAGTGAAACACTAGCTAGGTTTTATTTATGGAAATTGTCGATTTATTCGTATTTTCAGCGATAATCAACTTTATAAACTGAAAAATATGACTCTTACTGACATCTATTGGAGAATATTAATAATATTGTGGCGTAGAACGCCATCAAACTTCATACGCCAATTCGCCGTTCAAACAAATGACAAATCTAATAAAATATTATATATATAAATATAAATCTATAAAAATTTCGTCGATGAAATTAAAGCTTCTTTGATCGAATGGTTACATAGGCTGATTGCTGAGCTAGAGAGCAGACAGAACAATAAAAATAACGTCCACAAAGAGTTTGTAAAGGAAACGTACAGTGAATGAAGAATATTTCATTTGAAACCAATGCAATGAAGAAGTAGCGATTTTTTATTTTTTTGTGACAATATTTTTTTAAATTGGGAGCTATTTCCGATGATATTGTTAAATAACACTAAGCCAATGAGTGCTTTGCTTAAAATTAAATGCAGAAAATCAATTGTTTTTACGGTCGTCCAGGTAGGTACAAAAAAATATAAACACAATATGAAACCATATTACCTTTTTCCTTAAACATAAACTTTTTACGGCAAACCTATAACGTAAAGCAAATTCAAATTTCCAATCGAAATGAACTATCAGTAAACTGAAACAAAGAATTTATTCACCGCGGTTGTATCGAACTCGGCAACTAACGGAGAGCCGACTCTGGAATGAGTTAAGGAATTCTCGGTACAAACTTGATCTGGAAAGAACTGTTATTTGGTAAATAATGAATTGAAAGTAATGAGGGTAAAAGGTTAAAAGTAAAAAATACTGACACTCGTTATAACAATGATATAAAATATCGTAGCCGCTCCAAAAAAATCTTTTTACAATGTTATATCTTTATAATATCTTTTTCTCTTTCGCTCCTTAAAAATTTCAGACTGAGGAACTATAATTTCATAATTCTAACGTGTTCTAATATTTTTAACTTCTAAGGTCATTTCGTAATGAGTGAAATTCTAGCTAGAAAACTTTCGAGCAGCTATTTATAGTGAATGTATTTCTATTTATATTATGTACTTATTGTCCCATATTTTTATTCGCTTTATTATTTTTGATTTACCGCCCTAAATGTTTTAGAATGAATGATTTTATATCGACAGTGCCTTCTACCAAGTTAATCTAGACTCAATAACTATTGCTAAACGAGTATTTCAATTCAATAGCTGTATCGAACTTTAGCTCCGCGGTTGCAGCGCAGAAACTGCCGAGTGGATTGTTCCGAACTCGTTCCGGAACGAAGATCAATTACGGCGATTGTTCTCGAAACTAGTCTTGGTTCAACAAAGTTTTGTTAAATTAAAAAAATATCCACCTGAATTGTGAAAGGTTTTAAATGATTGCTGAAATGCTTTTTATGACTGCTATGGCATGGCGTGCAATGCCTTGTTTAAAAGGCAAGAGAAAATTTAGGTAACTAATGTTACGTGCAGTTGGAAGTTTGATGCGTTACCAATCACTTCGAGAAATTTCTAGTTTATTTTCGTTATTTAGAGCCCAAAGTTCAAGAAAAACACACACGTTAATCTGCCAAGTTGTTATTATCTAATAGATAGCTGTCTTAAAAAAAATCGGAGGCCTCAATGGAAATTCCAATGGTGCTTTAATTACTTTCGACAACGAGCTGCACGTGTGTTTACTATAAATGTCGACTTAGAAAAGTTAAAGAAAAACACACACGTTATTAAAGAAAAAACACACACGTTAATCTGCCAGACCCAGTTGTTATAACCTAATAGATAGCTGTCTTGAAACTTTTTTGGGGGCCTCAATGGAAATTCCAATGGTGCTTTAAATACTTTCAACAACGAGCTGCACGTGTGCTCACTATAAATCTCGACTTAGTAAGGTATTTAAATTACGTCAGAGTAAAACAATAAGTATTAAAATTCGAAAGCTGTATCGAACTTTGGTTCCGCGGTTTCAGCGCAGAAACTGTCGAGTGGATTGTTCCAAACTCGTTCCGGAACGAAGATCAATTACGGAAATTGTTCTTGAAACTTCTTTTATTCAATATTCAAACATTGAAAAATGTTTGATATTCTTTAAAATCTATTTTCTAGTTTGACAAATTTCGAGAACATTATAAAACAATAAGTATTAAAATTAGAAAGCTGTATCGAACTTTATTTCCGCGGTTTCAGCGCAGAAACTGTCGAGTGGATTGTTCCGAACTCGTTCCGGAACGAAGAACAATTACGGAAATTGTTAAATAATCGTTGTTTTGAATTGTAAAAAGGCTTTGTGAATTAAATTGTGTTTAAATATTCCGCTTCTGGTTTTTATTCCTAAAATCTATTTTTAGTATTAGTGAGTTAATTTAGTTGTTTTTAGTACTAATGAAAATTTCAACTATCTAACTATTACGGTTCATACGGAGATACAGTCTAATGAGACGGACGGACAGCAGAGCCAGTAATAGGGTCCCGTTTTCACTCTTCTTGTACGGAACTCTAAAAATGAGGTCAATCCGTGGCATCGTTGCGACCTTTCCGATCCGTGGCATCGGAGAAAACACACTTTGACGTTTACAATAATGTACATCACGAACTATTGTATTTTTTACAGCAATAAATACTTGTTAGGGACATTAAAACTAAAACATTCATCACTGCGCTAAAAGCTGGTACTCTAAAAAGTTTTAAATTGAAATCCCTCGCTGAAAAAAAAACCTTCCAAATACAATCGTAACTCGTAGCGTTTCAATTTAGAACATCCAAACTTTAACAAAGACTCGGCTTCGATTACTTCGTTGCTGGGACCAACTTATCCGCGGCTTTTCTAACGAATTTTGAACAAAAATATTTGAAAAATACTTGAATAGAAAAAACATACCAAATGTTGTATTGAGGTAATTTTTCTGCTCTCCCAAAGATGGGCCCGTTCGGAGGCCTCGCGCGTAGAGTATACCGGTGCGTTCCACTGAAAATCCCGAAGGGGGTTTTAGTGTGGCACAAATCCCACATATCCCGGTGTCCTCTCCCAAGGTGCCGGGTACCTTTTGAAGGTTTCCCCCCCGATACCAAAAACTATCCAGTAGCTTCCAATGTAATAAATAAACATGGTAACATAAAATGAATATTTTTGTTAACAATTTTGGTTACTTTTCAATTTAATCTTGTACTGGCCTTTTCGGCTAGTTTTCCTAAAGGCTGAACCTCTCGATTCAACGTGGCAATCCCACTAGGGTCTTGGGTACCATGCCTCACACGGGCTTTTTAGATGAAGTACCTGTTTTATTTGTAAAACTTTTATATTCTTTATTTTTTGTATATAGATATTTATAATTTTAGGTTTATAAGTTTTAGTGTAATTTTTTTATTATGTGTGGTATAAAACAAATGTTTGTAAGTTTGTCTGTTTCGTAGTACAAAATATCATTTAAACCAAACTAGTAGAGCAAACTCTTTCTATTTTTTTCAGCTCTTATATCTCACTGCTGGACATAGGTCTTCGCTCAGAATTGTGTGGGATATAGGCCACAATGCTGGCCAAGTGGGGATAGGTGGAAAACACTTTATTACTTCGTCATAATGTTAAATTAAATATATCGATTGCTTTTCCAATGGGCTATTGAAATACAGACTCGACAATTATCAAATCATTTATTAAATTCTAGATTAAATTTAAAAAATAAGTCACTGACTTGAAAAATCTTAAATTCATATTTTGACTGATGAGAAGACTAATAAGTATGTGAGTAAAAATAAGATTATTTATACTAACGGCCACCCGCGACTTTGTCTGCGTGTATTTTGGTATTAGTCATCATATATGGCCTAAAGCCTTCCTCGATAAATGGACTATTAATACAAAAAAAAAATCAAATCAAAAAAAGATTTTTTCAATTCAAACCAGTAGTTCCTGAGATTAGGGCGTTCAAACAAACAAACTCTTCAGATTTATATATTAGTATAAATTAGATAATAATGTATATTTTATTATTATTTAACAATATTTCTTCGTAATAAATGCCTATTTCAATCTAAAAAAACGTCGAAGATAACTTTCCAAACAAGAACGAACTTTCCGTGGTTAAAACACGAATTGCCGATAAAAACTACT
This sequence comes from Pyrgus malvae, assembly GCA_911387765.1. Classification (NCBI taxonomy): domain Eukaryota; kingdom Metazoa; phylum Arthropoda; class Insecta; order Lepidoptera; family Hesperiidae; genus Pyrgus; species Pyrgus malvae. The sequence continues at coordinate 13,052,396 of OU426969.1, forward strand.
CAGTCCTCGAAACTACTCAATTCACATCAAACTCCTTTTATACGATTCGAGTAATTTGTTTCAAAGTTCGGCCGTAGTAAAATGCCCTGACCAATTACATTAAAACATTCAAGAGTTTTCCTTTCTATATTATACATTGATAGTGTTCTGTCTAATGTTATAATTATACAGTGGTTAATTGATTTAATATTGAAGATAAACACAAAAATATTTTCTCTACTAAATCCAATATAATTGACGACCTGTGTAGCGCAATCGTTACCGTACCGGATTGCCAATCGGAGGGTCCCGGGGTCGATTCCCGGCGAAGCAGAAATTTGAATGATGAGTTTAAATTTCTGTTCTCGGTCTGGTTGTTTGTATTTCTGTCTCTGTGTGTGTCCATGGTACCCACGACATAGAGTATATCTACCCGACTGTGGGGCTATGAGTGTGAAGCGAAGCTTTAATATTGTCCTTCTGTGCGCCTGTACGGGCTAGTATCGACTCCATACGATAGTCAAAGAAAATATGTTGTTAAAGTTTATAATGTTTATTGTTATAGGTATGATAATGGTGTTGCTATGAGTACGCGTGCGATATGTTTGTTTTCCAAATGCATACTAAATTGAAAATGTTACCGGCGCGTGCTATACAAAAACGTGCTGACGGTACAGCGCCTATCACAGATTATTAACATATAATATTTTCAAAGTTGCAATCAGTACGTACCTGAAGTTTTAAAATATTTCGTATTTTTATGGTAGCTGTAAGATGATATAAATTAATTAAAAAAATAAATTAAAACCATATATGCCTGTATTGTATCACTGCTGGGCACGGGCCTTTCAATAACCAGCGAGGTATGGAGTATACGCCACCACGTTGCTCCAATGTGAATTAGTATAGAAATAGAGTAATACTATACATTAATCTATTTCTCTAGAAACGTTTTCTATACGGCATGGCGTAATATGGCGTAATATTAATAATATAATATTATGATACAAAATATACGCCTCTGCCATACGATGTTCATTTTTTTTAAATTAAGATAAATGTATTGTAATGGAATAAAGTTGCGGTTAAATACGTGATTTCAATAAAAAACTACTCATTCCTCAAAACCACTCAATCCACATCAAACTCCCTTTAAACGATTCCAGTGAATTGTTTCAAACTTTGTCGGCAGTAAAGCGCGCACTGACCAATTAATTACCTACATTAAAACCATTTTAGAGTTTTTTTAAACAAATTCATATCAAACTTCGCTTCAAAGCGATTGAAGTAAGTTTCAAATTTTACGTGCATCAATGTACTGTACGCCCTGATCAATTGGCATGATAACACTATTAAAGAATCAGAGAATAAACGGTTTTTCAGAAAAATATATGTTATAAGAAGTTCTAAAATATGATCCCGTTTTAATATAAACATTAAGATTAATAAGATTTTCAATAAAATAAAAGTATTAAATACAGCAATCGGCCATGTTATCTGAAACGCCAATCAAAAGGAATGACGTCACGTCTCAGTTAATGTCATCGTGTTGCTTGAAGTTTGACGAGCAAGCCAACGCCGTGACACCTACGAGCGTTTTCGCGCTTAATTCAAATTACATAGCAGAAAATATATTAATTTACGTTAAAAGTTGAGTTTATTGCTGAAATAAACATTTTTTCGAAACTAGGAGACGTGTACCTACAATAAGGAAAGGTATTTAAAAATCTGTCATCATGCCCATTACATTAAAATTGCTTCAGAGACTTGCTACGAAATATTTGATGGTTAATTATGTTATTTCATAATTGATTTTGGAATTTCACCTAATGATTCTATGGCACTATTTATAAATAATCGAAAACATGTTTGTATGTCCTTTCGTGAGTGCGTTTCGATAGACAAATCATACGAATAAACATATTTTTTTTAAATAAAGTCAAAAGTGAAAAAACATGTTTAAGGCCTATTATTTAAGTTGTTTACGAACTTAACCAGTGCACAAGACTTTGAAGATCCAATCTTGTGACTTGTGATCCATATTATGATTATTATATTCAAAATGTTGTTTAGGAACAAACGCAGAAAATAGAAAAGTATATACGTAATTCAGGGACGAAGTACGGAATTACGCTCGAGTTAGCAATAAAAACTTTCCAATACTGAAAACTACTCAATCCGAACGAACTTTCCTTAAAGCTACTCGAGTGGATTGTTTAAAACTTTGCAGGAAATAGTTTTTCGTTGCTAAAAACTCTTTAATTTCGTAATAAGTTATTTAATTACGAAAGTACGCATTAATATATTGTGAATAAATAATCGCATGTGTTTTAAAAGATACAATAAAAACAAAGCAACTAATATGAACTTTTTCGGTCGTAGGAAGCGAAATTCAATTAGAACTACCCGGATGACCAAGTGTTGCTCGAATAGAAACAATTCATTATTCAGAAACTCATTGGTTTACCAACCAATGCAGATAAATTAGAAGGAATCACTTTACTCCAACAACGCGACAGAATTCGTAATGATGAAATCCGTAGAAGAACTAAGTTTACCGACATAGCTCTCAAAATCTGCAAGCTGAAGTGGCAATGGTCAGGCCATATAGTTAGGAGGACCGACAACCGATGGGGAAGAAAGGTCCTTGAACGGAGACCACGTCTCGGCAAAAGGAGTACAGGCCGCCCTCCAACCAGGTGGACTGACGACCTGAAGAAGACAGCGGGTAGTCGCTGGATTCAGAAGGCCCAGGACCGGGAGGAGTGGCGAACGTTAGGGGAGGCCTATGTCCAGCAGTGGACAGTAAAAGGCTGATGGATGGACTAAAGTCCAAAGTTATTTACTATGTATTTTTAATGAAATGTAGTTTTTCGCGAACACGCGGGATGTGTGATGTTATTTGGTAAGTACAATTCCATTGACATCTACGTACAAGTATGACGTTTTTTTTTTAAATTTAGTAGTCCACGTGGTATTATTAAGTTATAAGTTTAGCTCATTTACAGCTAGTAATCCTAAATGATGCCTGGCCGATCAGCTATGAACAAGCGGTAAAGACTTTTGGCAAATGGAGATCTCCCGCCGGGCGAGGTGCTCATGCCCGGGGAGCAGCCGCGCTCTATGTGACTTAATGCGGAGCTTGTATACTTGTATATGGTCGGATATTCAGAAAATTTCGATTACGTGATTCAGGAATACCTGTGGCGCCATCTCTTGATGAGTAGGTCGCTACTGACTTTTTTTTGTATTTACCTTCCAAATGTACCCGGCATCTTGTGAGAGATTTTAGTGCGGTGCGGATTTCAGTGAATTTAGTGTGGGTTATGTGGGATCCGCACTAAAACCTACTTGGTGGCCTGCTCCTGCGCTTGGGGAGGACTCCGGGATTTCCAGTGGATCGCACCGCTATCCTCTACGTGCGGTACCCAGTATTGGGTCATCTTCATGCTTACAGTGGCATCCGGCCACGCACACACCGCCCTTCCCAGGGCCGCTGGCTGGACGGATCAAGCTCCCACTTTCACCGCCTGTAACCCCGGAAGCCTTCTTTTTGTCGCATCTTACGATTAAGCAGGGGATACCGTAGCTCTATTCTTAATCCCGAAGCTACGGGGGCTGAACGGCAAAGAATGCGGTCCGACACGGAAATACCAAGTTTTTATTTTTATTTGAATGGAGTAGCAGACGAGCATACAGGCCACGTGGTGTTAAGTGGTCGCTGCAGCCCATGGACATCTACATACAACCTGAAACAAGCATAGGTAAGTCTTGTCTGAGGTCGTATGCAGTTGCGCGGCTACTCCGGAGGCTGGTGGTCGCCTCATGTAAGTGTGGCCGGCAACTGCACCTTTCCACCGAAACACAATAGCATTGGTTCACGGCAGAAGTGGGTGCAGCGGTGGTACTTCCCCGGGCGAACGATTTCTACCACCTACAAGTTCAAATAGAATGGAGTTCTAGTAACGCCTGATTATATTGATTATATTCACTGCTTCAATTAATTGAAACTCAATGCATTATACAAATTAATCTACAGTGGATTCAATGAAGTAGATCGCACCCCGCGCCGCGCTCCGGAACGAGTTTTGAACTGTTCTGTTCGTGCAGCGAATAACTTTAACAGATCGAAGTGTTGTTAAAGTTTTCTTATTAAAATTATTTTACGAAGTTACCTAGTACCTTTCCCGTAGTTTTATACTTCAAAATAGTAAGATACCCATTATTACCCATGTGGTGCAATGGTTACCACGCCGCTTGCCAATCAAGGGTCCCGAGTTCGATTCCCGACGAAACAGAAATTGGAATGAGTTTTCATTGTTTTCATTCATAGATGATTGTGTTCACTTGTGGACGGTGTGAGTGGGAGCTCGATCCGCCCAGCTGGCAGCCCCGGGAAGGCCGGCGGTGTGTGTGTGTGTGGCTGCATTCCGCCGTAAGCATCGGACGGAGCAGGAGAGCACATTTGCTTTTCAAAGATGGGCCCGTTCACCGGTACGTTCCACTGGAGATTCCAAAGTCCTCCCCAAGCGCAGAGGCAGCCACCGAGGGGGTTTTAGTGCTGTACAAATATTAAAACTTGCCTTGTCATACTCGTATTACTTCCGATAAAACGTCATTGTACCAATATTGTATTTCCGCATACTGTTAATATTTTATACTTAATATGCAACAAAGAACTGAGCTGAATCGATTGGGTTCCCTTTTAGGTTAATTAATATAGTGGAGGAAGTCTGGGCAGAATAATTGATGTATTGGAGCTTAAAGTGCGGGTAAAACTAGCAGAATTGTGGTGGGAATTTCTCATTATTACGTTCAAAGAAAGTTTTTGTATGTAGATGTATCAACTTAAATATAAATATAAAATAAAAATAAATGTCTTTGGACAATTCAGACAACACCATCTGATTCCAAACTAAGCAGAGCTTGTACTATGGTAAACAGAAAGCTGATAAACATACTTACAGTCATTACGGGTAACTTTGAATTGACGTTTAACTTTGAAAAAAGTCGGAAAAAAGATTTAACAATTTATTACATCGAAACTTTTTGATATTTCAATATAATAACTGTGTTAAGTGGATTACCAAAACGTTTTTGTTCCAAATGAAAATTAAAGAAATAAACTGTCAATGCATTAATTCTGAAAATTCCCGCCTTATCCGTGGTTAAGTTGCTGGAAGTTTTTGAGCTCTGATTTGGAATCGTAAACTAGTCCACTTTGATTCATATGGGAAAACCAAGCTATTTGTTACTTTTTTACGTCAGTGTAGATGTCATTTTTATAGATAAGGTTTTTAAATTTAATAATACCTTCTTTTTGTTTTACCTAAACCTTAAAATATTAAGGTTTTTTACATTCTAAAAAAAATATTCAAAGTTATCCAAAACTCATGATAACTTTGAATTCGAGTTTTAGGGGAAATTATGGGTAGTTCTGTTGTTTCTTCCGCAAATTTATTTTGTTAGACAGAAAAACCAACTCAAAAGGACACTATTCATTCAATAAAATAAAGGTGTCATATATAGAAATCAGTTATAATAATACAAATAATGTAAAAAATGTTCAAAGTTACCCGAACTGTACGTATATAATTCTAAATACATACTTAAATAGATAAATTAACACCCAGACACAGAACAAATAGTCATGTTCATCAAACAAATATTTGTCCTGGGTGGGAATCGAGCCCATGACCTCACGTTTCGCAGTCGGCTCATCAACCACTACGCCACGGAGGCTGTCAATAATATTGAAATATTAAATTAACTTACTCTGGGTACTTATTACATCCATGCATTCATTTCCAAACATGTAGCAAAACTTCATATCAAACTGATCTGATAAATACTTTTTGAATAAATTATGTGTAATTAATTTAAATTACAGAGTTCATATGGTATGGTCCTACATATAGATACTCGTATAATGGTCATTACACCGTGTCAATGATCTTATGAGCCACTAATCCGTAGATGCATACCCGCAACTGCATGGAGATGAGTGGTGGAGTAAGCCATCTCTACCCGAGTATGGGGAGTTACCGGAGACCAGCAGTGGTATTTAAAAAGGTGCCCATTAAATTATAGAAAGATAGCGATCTAATTAAATCTATATTTTTGAAGTGAAAACTTCTTTAGCGGCGTTGTGCACTTTTTTTGCGATGGGTAAAAAATGTTAAACTCGCGTCAGGACACGTAGTCTGATCGAATATTCGTAAGACGGAGGGGTGACAGCTGATGGTTCGACTGTGTGTATACTTGTTAAATTTGTGTATATCAAGTATTTAAAAATATGGTGTAACGTTGGATACTAGGAGCTGCAAAACAAAAAGGAGTACAAAACATAAAAATGAGGTTTTTATTCAAACATTTTATATACATATATGTTTTTTAAACTGTAGTGTTGATTGGCGAGTAGTAACGCGATACTACAATTATTCTAATTTCTTCGGATAAAGCGCTCGTGTAATTATGATAGAACTTCACTAAGGTAAGTTCGTTTAATCATCAAATATCAAGTATTTAAAATATGGAAATTGAACAAAGTGCATCTATTAATGAAAAAAGTTGCGAAGAAATAGTGAAAGAAAATGAGTGAGTACTTTATAAAAATACTAGATAAAAACCTACTGAATAAACTAGATGAAAAATAATACTAATAATAATTAAAGCAATTCGTGCAAAATTATTCCTTAACCATTCCAAAATATCAAAAATGCACAACGTTAATGTTTTCACTTCTGCCGGCACTCCCGGAGTGCAACTCGTTGTTTTTTTCTACCTTTTTTATGTCCCACTGCTAGGCACAGATCTCCTTCTTAGGTCTTTTCCTCTCATAAGAATTTAGGCCATAGTCCACCACGCTGGCCAGTTACGGATTGGTGGACGTCATACTTTCGAGAAATTATGAATTTCTCTTAGGCATGCACGGCCGGCGATGGAGAATATCGTGATCAATTATATATGAATATATTTTCCGTCACCGTGGAGCAGCAATAAATGCGCACATTACAAATTTCTTTGTCAGAGGTGGCGCGCCGAGGATTTGAACACGGGATCGGTCGCGTCGAAGACCGCAGTTTTTTACCACTCGGCCATCGCTGCTCATTTTTTACTGGTGAGAAAGTTGACACAGCTTTCTAAAGATTGACATCTTTAGCATGTAAGAGCAGTAATAGCTTAGCCCAAGGTTTCTGGGATCAAATCTTGGCTCGCCAGTTTGAAAAAAAAATATGTGATTCTCTAGCATAAAGCTTTCAATACAACGTACCTATTCCTTATCTGTAAACGAAATTATAATTTTCATAATATATTCTGAGGTGTGGTATTTTGAACCCCGTTCCACCACTTCCGTGTCTGATATAATAACCACTAATCTTAGAGCATCAAAGGTATTGATTGTCTTGACAGCGCAGACTCATCCTTCGTTGTTCAATTCCAAATGTCTGTGAATAATCATGAAATCAATCACAGTAAGAGTGAAGTAAGTTCAAAGCAGGAAAAAACAAAACCAGTCATGTACACTACTCATGCGAAACGTTTTGATCTTACTTTGACTAGTCATATCGGACATATCGGACAAAAGACTTGAGTGTGAACAAAACGGAAGATCTGACAAAAAGCAAACTTCGGAAAAAGTGAACAGTGACTATTCTTACATTTATTACTACGAAAATATTTTGTTTCTATTTTTTATACGTATAATCGTAACTCTGTCTATCTGTTACGCTTTCCCGCTTAAGCTACTGAACCAAATTTAATGAAAGGAACACAGGTAGAGTGGGTCTTGGGAAAGAACATAGGATGATTTTTATCCTACTATATACTATAGTACTATGTATTGTATAATATAGTATAATGAATAGTATAGTATAGTATAACGAAGTGGTCCACGGGGTAAATTCCATGATCACAGATGAACGGAACTTCATAGTTGAATGTTTTATACTATACATTTTAGTTGTCATATATGCGCCTCACAAGTTCACTGTACTACAGAGTCAGTGCTAAGAAAAACTTGTGGCTGTGCCTCTTTCTTACAAGAGTAACTATAACGAAAATTTGCGGTAGCTGTTACGTATGTTTCTTATCTGCCCATAAGCTTCTCTGTAAGAAAGCTAATTATTGTCTTCCCCATATTTTAAAACAGGGCCTAAGTTTTTCTCCGTCTGCTCTTTTCTTCAGCTCAACATTGCCTAAACGCACCCAGAGCAGACAGAACAAAAAAATAACGTTCACTAAGAGTTTGTAAAGGTACCGTACAGTAGATAAAGAATATTTCATTTAATTTTATTTCATTTACTGGGATATATATCCTTATATTTAGTTATTATAAATCATATATTTGTGAAAAAAGGAAATAAAATACAATTGCATTGTATTTCTATGGAGTTTTTTTTGCTGCCACAGTTGCTGCCCGAATGTCCCATCCAAATGTGACTACATACAAATACAAAACATAACATTTGTTGAACCCTTATGTGAATGTCGATAGGCTGTCAAGATTTGTCCAAATAAAAATATATATACAAATATAGGGCAGTGAAAGTGATTGCCCTATATTTGTGTATATTTTGTGTTGAAACAGAATTCTGAATATACACGAGTACATAATATTTGCTAGAATATTGACATTACTCTAAACTTTCCGCTTTAACAAACCAATACATTATCATGTTAATATCACATTATGCCAAATAGAGTTAACGTCCGATGTACGATTGACATAACATCAATCGCATGTCAAATTATGTTTTTTTTCTTCAATTATGGCATCGCAAACTCTGTGCATACTGCCAGCGTCAAGTATAACTTTTGCATCAAATTTTTGCCAGTTTCAATGAAACTGGACGAAGTAATATAACAAAGTCAGTAAGTAAGTCGTCAGTAAACATTCAAGTAAAGCGATGGCTACTTTACTAGAACGTGTCTGATGGAATTTTGGAGGCAAGCAAAAAAAACATATTTTAGCACTGTTATTCTATTTCACAAACACTCGTGCACTGTAATTAACCTATATCAAACAAAATGCCATCAACTTTATCCGATATAACTCAGAAATACACAAAGAAAATGAAAATAAAACAAGAGCACAATATGTCTTTTTCGACTTCCCGCCAAAAACCCCTCAAATTATGTTAGTTTGAGTATAATTTGATAAGATATTGTGCCTATGGATTTATTGTATATAACGTCATTGAACGTGTATTCAAAACATGCAAGCGTTCATTAGTGTTTCTCTTTGGTGATGCTACATTGTAAATATCGTTCTGAACTGCAATCGGTTTCAGATAGAATCTCTAAAATAGAGACATTATTTTGGATCGGAGATTTTTTTGGAATAGATTTTGTAAGTCAATATAATTTTTAAATACTAACAAATGATGCTGTATATTTCGTACATTACAAAAGAACATCTAATTTAATAGATCACTTTTAGTTCATTTATAAATATACGATAGACATTGACATAATAATTTAAGGATAAATAATTTCTAATTGTATAAGTTTTTACGTTGGTTATTTTTATAATATCTTCACGAAGTTCGTTTCGTGAAAGGCAATATGAGTTTTACTCGCAAAAGTTCGGCTTTCTCCTTCTTGACAAATTTGAAAATTACATTAATTTACAAATCAGCTGGTTGTCCACTTCTGTAATTGCCAAGACAAAAAGTATTATAAACGTACCATTCCAGTGGTTCAAACTTTTCCTTCTACCGACTCTACGTCACTTGTTCCAAACTTTCGTGGGGCAATGGATGTTCAAAGTTTGCGAACTTCTGCACGTGACAGTGTCTGAATTCATGGTTAATAACCTTATAATTCATGGTAGAATAGAAGAACCTATAATGATAGTAGCTCTGACAAATTCATGTCTAAAAGATGAACGACTCTGAAAAGATGATAACAAAGGAGTTGGAGACGAGCATGTAGGTCAAGTGGTGTTAAGTGGTTACGGGTAAGTGGTTAAGTATAAAAAAGCTATAAAAAAAGCTTTTCCGTGAATGATTTGTTTTTCTGAGTCCACCTGTAACTTCTGATCACCAGCGTTCAGAGTAACAGCGCAACTCCATGCGACTTAGAACCATACTTTGGTTTGCTTAAGTTGTGTGAAGACATCCATAAGCTGTGGTTTTTTTTATAAGTAAACCGATATAAGCTCTGCGTGTTTTACCGACATTTCTAAGATGAGTGCTCCGAGGAACTCTTCAAATTGATACCTACATCACCATTCAATGATTATACCACCAGACGAAGGTTAAAGTTCCACCGGCACCATCTGGACTCGTGGCGGTCCTCCACAGTTCGCTTTGCACGCTCCTTTTTACCACGGACGTGTAGGTTATGGGACAATCTTCCAGCTGAGGCATTCCCAGTGGACTATAACATGGGGTTATTCAAGAAAGCTGCGAAAGCAGCGATTGTACTTATCCGGTCGAACCATAAAAATATTATTTTCTTCTAATAATGCTCTATTTATCTGGATGGCACGTCAGTGCCCCGCCAAGTCGAGCGCAAAGCAAACACTGCCGTACCATCCTTTACTGGAACCATTTCGCCGCATTTTCAGGCCCCTATTTGAGAACCTCTGGATAAGACCAGAGCGCTGAAATTTTCATCATCCAGTAAGCTATAATCACATACTTAAAATACAAAATTTCAAGTCTGTAGGTTATTTAGTTCCGAAGCTAAGCGAAAGCAAAGTTTCGCATTTACGACACTCACTCACTCATGGATCATCAAAATAGAACTAGTACTTCCCATAAACTCAGAGAGCTGAAATTTGGTACAGAGTTAGGGTTTAATGGCCACATAAAGGGAAAACTATAAAAACTAGGATAACTAGGATTATTTAGTACTCTTGGTCCATCCTTTACTGGAACCATTTCGCCACATTTTCAGGCCCCTATTAGAGAACCTCTGGATAAGACCAGAGAGCTGAAATTTTCATCATCCAGTAAGCTATAAACACATACTTAAAATCCAAAATTTCAAGTCTGTAGGTCACTTAGTTCCGCTGTTAAGCGAAAGCAAAGTTTCGCATTTTCGTTCGCATTTACGACACTCACCTCACTCATAAAATCAAAATAGAACTAGTACTTCCCATAAACTCAGAGAGCTGAAATTTGGTACAGAGTTAGGGTTTAATGGCCACATAAAGGGAAAACTATAAAAACTAGGATAACTAGGATTATTTAGTACTCTTGGTCCATCCTTTACTGGAACCATTTCGCCACATTTTCAGGCCCCTATTAGAGAACCTCTGGATAAGACCAGAGAGCTGAAATTTTCATCATCCAGTAAGCTATAAACACATACTTAAAATCCAAAATTTCAAGTCTGTAGGTCATTTAGTTCCGCTGTTAAGCGAAAGCAAAGTTTCGCATTTTCGTTCGCATTTACGACACTCACCTCACTCATAAAATCAAAATAGAACTAGTACTTCCCATAAACTCAGAGAGCTGAAATTTGGTACAGAGTTAGGGTTTAATGGCCACATAAAGGGAAAACTATAAAAACTAGGATAACTAGGATTATTTAGTACTCTTGGTCCATCCTTTACTAGAACCATTTCGCCACATTTTCAGGCCCCTATTAGAGAACCTCTGGATAAGACCAGAGCGCTGAAATTTTCATCATCCAGTAAGCTATAATCACATACTTAAAATCCAAAATTACAAGTCTGTAGGTCATTTAGTTCCGAAGTTAAGCGAAAGCAAAATTTTGTTTATTTAGTTAGATAGTACCTGGGGGCGTCCAGCGTTGCTCGGAATAAAACAATTTATTTACTTGGTTTATTTTTAAGCAAAACATTCATTGACTTAGTGTTACTTTACAAATCCTTTTGAAATACCTAGCTCCCAATTTAAAAAAATGTCACAAAAATAAAAATGCAACTTGCCTACTTGAGATTTGAACGCGCGTCTTTAGCTCCGCAGTCGGTTTTCGTAACCATTCGACCAAGAAAGCCTTAATTCCATTAACGAAATTTTTATAGAGGTATTTCATAATTATCGACATTGTCATTTGTTTGAAGGGTGGATTGTCAGTTTATTTAGTTAGATAGTACCTGGACGCCCGAGCGTTGCTCGGAATAAAATAATTTATTTACTTGGTTTATTTTTAAGCAAAACATTCATTGACTTAGTGTTACTTTACAAATCCTTTTGAAATACCTAGCTCCCAATTTAAAAAAAATTGTCACAAAAAATAAAAATTGCAGCTTGCCTACTTGAGATTTGAACCCGGGTCTCCAGCTCCATAGTCGGCTTTCGTAACCATTCGACCAAGAAAGCTTTAACTCAATTGGCGAAATTTTTATAGAAGTCTTTCATAATTATCGACATTGTCATTTGTTTGAAGGGTGGATTGTCATTTTTTTTAGTTAGATAGTACCTGGACGCCCGAGCATGTGAGATGAGCATTGCATATTTAAGCAAAACATTCATTGACTTAGTGTTATTTTACAAATCCTTTTGAAATACCTAGCTCCCAATTTAAAAAAATTGTCACAAAAAATTAAAACGCAACTTGCCTACTTGAGATTAGAACCCGGTTCGCTAGCTCCGTATTAGGCTTACGTAACCATTCGACCAAGAAAGCTTTAATTTTATTGACGAAATTTTTATAGAGGTCTTTCATAATTATCGACATTGTTATTTGTTTGAAGGGTGGATTGTCAAACTTGTATATAAGACCCAGTGTATGAAAATTTTTAAAGCAATCGCAAATAAATGGGGCTCGAAGTCACATCCTTTCTTCGACTCCGAGAATAAGTGACCCGAAGTTTTTTCGAACCTCAGCCCCCTCTCCTCGAGTCCTCCAGGAGGCAGGACAGTAGGTAATTCCTTTGGTAGAAAGTTCATTGATTTTATTATGTAATTATTAATATTAATTATAATTAACACTTGTCTAATAATAAAGATAAAGAGTTAACGGTATGTTTATAGTTTGTATAGATTGAGTAGGTTCAGTATTATTTTCTTTGAGTTTTTTTATTAATATCTAATTTAATCTAGCCTATTGCGTCCCAATGCTGGGCGAATGCCTCCCCTTCTGCTTTTAATACGCATATAAATAAAATTAAAGGAAAACTCTGGATAAGACAAGATTGGCTTTTATACTTATACTTACAAGTATACAAGAAGAAACAGTCGAACGATTAACTTTATTCTACTCGAACATTACATAGGTAAATTAAATAAACAAATTACACTAAACTATTAATTTCGCTCATTTGGTCAAAATATAATGCATTGGACTAAGAGTGGCGGTGATACCCGCACATGTCGCTAGATGGCGCTGACTGTATATTAAAACGCGCTTGCGGCCGCGTTACAGTCGACTCGTTTACGACATTCTTCTACTGCGCTTGAAAACGTTTGCTATGGATTAGGAGGGATTATTTGCATTTTGTTGATTTCGCTTATTATTTCGTGAGGTTTGCTAAGGTTTAGGGCATGCATCAATGCGAAATACCTAATCACAAGCCACGCCTCTACCCTGCGGCGGGGTCATGCTCCCCTTGCGGGGATTCGCCATCTATCGGTGACTTTAAGTAAAAATAAGTTGATTTCTAAATTACGAGCCAGCGTCACCTAGCGGAACAACGAAGAAGCTCTGATACAACGAAGAAGCTCAAATAACTGTCTTTCTACCCTGCGGTGGGGTCATGCTCCCCTTGCGGGGATTCGCCATCTATCGGTGACTTTAAGTAAAAATAAGTTGATTTCTAAAATACGAGTCAGCGTCACCTAGCGGAACAACGAAGAAGCTCTGATACAACGAAGAAGCTCAAATAACTGTCTTGCAACAATGTCATTTAGTAACAAAGTTCTGAACAAATACGTATGATATATCAGCAACGCGGAGACTTGACTTCTGCCCGCGATTTCGTCCATGTGGATTTCAGATTTGTGGCAGTTGTTTTATTATCCTTACACTTTCCCGGTATAAATAAAATCCTAAATGTTGACCCGGCTAATTATGAAGCTGCACACCAAATTTCAATAAATCGGTTTAGTAGCTTTTGCGTGATGCGCGCACAGGCAAACAGATATACACATAGATAGACAAAGATAAATTTAAAAAAATTAGTAATTCGTCACCTTTGCTGATATTTATTATAAGTACTTAGTACCTACAGTACTTAAACATTGCAAAAAATACGAATGTACAGCTTCGACTGTTCTACGATTGTACAGTGGGCCGCAGCTCATAATATGTAAAATTATAAGTAGAGTAAAAAAATCGATACTTAAAATAAATTCACAATTTTGTTCACTTTTTTAACGAATCAGAAACGGAAAAACGTTTTCACTGTAAAAAATATATTTGTGGTTGAGGACTAATTTTACAAAAACTATACAAGTGGGAATCGAACCCAGGACATTCCTACGTAATGCACGAGATTTTATTACGAGCTACGCTCACTACTTCACAATAAGTGAAATAAAGGATCAGTATGGCTACACATTACGTAAGGATTTCTCGTTGTCGTCAGTCTATCGACTGAGTCGATATAGATAGGGGCAGTGTTATTGTAGGTTTTTATTTATGAAACAAAATTGATTACGGTGTAAAAAAATAAACACCTAAAGTATATAATGAATCATAGCTTTGTACCTAGGTTACTTACGTTATACGTACTTTTCTTTTGTTCATGTAGACTTTTTTCGGCCGTAAGAATTTCAAATATTTATGTTTTCAGTCTGTCTTTTTATAAGCTTTTTTATTGTAAAAATTATTTGTAATTTTAAAATAGTAAAAAAAAGCATAAATTTATATAATATAAAAAACATATCCTACGCGGGGGATCGAACCTGAGTCGTATTGCAAACGTGAGTGAAACAAGACTTCAAAAACTTGACTACAGACGCTACTTTCCAAATCGTGAAATAAGGACCAAGTGTGACTACCGAGTAACCTAAATATTCTTTGCTCATAAATAGACAGCTAGCCTAAAATAAAATATATTACGAATAAAATTATTGTAAATCGATTATCGATGTAATCAATATATCGGGTATTGTTTCTAACTAAATATACAAGTGCAAGAGTTCTACTTACCTTTTTTCTTCGTTCATATAAGCTATTTGTTGTCGTTTGAATTGTAAATATTTCCGTTTTGATAAATAATTTTTACTTTTATTTCCCATTTTCTAAACTTTAAAATTACCTAATTCTTACTAAAAATAATAACTTATACCTAATACTTACTTACTAAGAAACAAAATATATTTTCAAAAACTAAACAAAATGAAATAAAATTTGAAATTTTCGTATTTCGCGGGCGATTCGGGCATAAGTAAGTAAAAAGTACGCGTCCATCGTTGACAGTGGTCACGGGTGGTATCATGATTCATGGTGGGATGGGATGGGAGTGGCGAAGAGAAGAGAGTGATAGCATGCGTTACTTCAGCGCTCGCGAGGAAAAGAAAGCATCATCTTATTTTGAATGTCGTAAGCGCCAAATCGAAAAACATTTTTCGTTAAAAAACTAAAACAAAACATAGAAAACTGTTTGCATAGAAAGCTTTATAATAATATTAGCTTGTTGTAAAAAAATAATGATAAATACTTACATTCAAACTCGTTTTGACATAAAAATTGAAAATATTGTCCTAATCTTGAATAATAAATCTATCGAGAAAATTTTATGGCATCGTGTTTTTTGTTGCATAAAAACTTAGTAAATATAATGAAAATTCAGATTATGTAAAAACTATTCTCCAGTCGTTTCTACAAAATGAAACATATTCAATTACAATACCTACTCCTTTTTTATGCATGCCCTTAATTAGCAGGTTGTTATTATAACGTATAGATTAGTGACGTATTACTGATTATTACTTAATTATTAGATTTGAAAGAAGTTTTAATTGAATGCTTTATTTAATTGTTACTTATTTAGTACTCTTAGTTTTCTAGGTTTAATTTACAGTTAGGCAGTACTTCGAATAAAAAGAAAAAAACTGTGTCAAATAAGAAAATCTAATAAAATAAATCAATATGCCCACGTTTCTACAAAAAGAAGTGAAATCCCACCAAAACATTCTGTAAAAAACTAGCCAAGTCTCGATGGAGCTGCTTGTTTATCTCTAAAAAGTAATGAAATCTAGAGAAAGTCGTGCCAAGTCTAAGGTTCCTTACTGCGATTTCTTTATTATTATAGTTAATGTTGTGTGACTTGGCCGTTGAAGGATACACAAGTGTTATTTTATGTTAGATCGGTGGTCGATTTGACGCTCCAAAAAGAAGTGAGCACAATCAACAACAGCCTAAAATGAGACACTAGCGTCCAATTACCAATACCAGTATGGGCTATTATCTCGCTTAACATGGTACATACATGGTACGTACATGAACATAGGTAGTTAAAACAGATATAACATTACGTGTAAACAAAAAGAATGTTCAACGGCCAAGTCACACAACGTTAACTATAATAATAAAGAAATCGCAGTAAGGAACCTTAGACTTGGCACGACTTTCTCTAGATTTCATTACTTTTTAGAGATAAACAAGCAGCTCCATCGAGACTTGGCTAGTTTTTTACAGAATGTTTTGGTGGGATCTCTATTTTTTAGGAAGCTTTTTGTACAACAGACTACACAATATACTTGAATTTTATTCTTTAACTAAACATGAATGTAAGACTAAAGTATCCAATTATCTGCAAACATTATCTTACAAGTGTACTGAAGACCTCCTTAGTATTCAGCAATAAGTGTTTTTAATTTAATTGCAGCACTAAAATCAGTTAAATACATTCCACATCATTTGTTCTCATACACAACACATTTAAGTGCATCACAACATCCTACACACAAACACACACACACACACACACACACAAACACAAACACACACACACACACACACTCTCACTCTCTCTCACACACAATTTTTTTAAAGATAAGTGTTTAGATACTAATATATAAAATATATAGATATCAACATAAGTTACAATTTTAATCCTTGGGTGAGGGCCTGGAGATTTGCAACACAGGTTTTATCCTAGCGCAAACTCCAGTCTCTTACAAAGGTTTCTTAGATTTTAATAATGTTGTATGTGCCTTGGTATAAATAACAAATTGTCATAACCATTTATTTATTTATTTTATTTATTAGAAATTAGAATTTAGATTTTAGAATTTAGATTTAAATAAAGTTTAATATGTAGATGCATTGTATGCCTTTGTAATGAGAGAAATAAAGACTATTATTATTATTATTATTTAAAACACAATATGTTCCTACTTCCTACACGTACACGTACATACACGTATTATATTCTTCCACACAATTGCTTGTTGGAATTATAATTGCATATTGGAAATAAAGAATTAACTGATACTGTAACGTGAGTATTTTTAGATAATATTTATTTTAGATTTTTGTGAATAAAATGGTACCTGTCCATTAATGGTAAGCGATCTACCTAGTAACTTAATAATGAATATAAAACAAGTGGGCAGGTACCTACGCACTCCCGACTGATTTATTCAATTGTCACACTACTCTGCAATGTGAAAGCTACGAACAAATGACAAAAATGGAAAAGTTTGAGAGCCACTAGAATGAACGAATGAGGGAACGAGTGAATGTAAAAAGTATTTAACGTAGTTTGTCTGCTGCGACTGTTTTGTATTAATTGAGTTTTGGTTACGCTAAAAAGAAATGATTTACAATTGATGATTTAAAAAGTTTGAATTGTGAATAAATAATAATAAAAGTTATTGCTGTGATTTTGATAAATGTATGAAAAGCAATGTTGATTTATTAGAAATCAGAATTAGAAAAATAGATCCGCGTATTCCCCGTAGACCAACCGTTGGTCCAACTAGTTGTACAAAGGGGATTTTTTTCCCGCTGGACCAACTACTCGGTAGTTCAACTAAGTTCATTCCCGGTGGTTCAACTTGTCAATTTAAGATCCAATTAATAATAATATGGATAAGACCATCATGTACGACTAAATATTAACGTTGTAGACATATAAATGTTAAATGTCTTTGGACAATTCACACAACACCATCTGATTCCAAACTAAGCAGAACTTGTACTATGGTAATCAGAAAGCTGATAAACATACTTATATAATTCTAAATACATACTTAAATAGATAAATTAACACCCAGACACAGAACAAATAGTCATGTTCATCACACAAATATTTGTCCTGGGTGGGAATCGAACCCACGACCTCACGCTTCGCAGTCGGCTCATCACCCACTACGCCACGGAGGCTGTCATATAAACAATATTTTTATAGAAACCCGATAAAATGTATCCTTAATAATTAAGTACATTATGTATAAATATTTTAGCGATTAAAAAATAATCAAAATATTTTATGGACATACAATAATATTTTTTTGTAAAAAGTAACTTTTTATTTAAATCTTTGTTAAATACAAGTATTCATTGATTTTTATGTGCAGTAATTATAATGAGAGCGACGAACGATCTTCATTCTAGTTTATGTGCAATCATGAACTTTAATTACGGTTCATGATTGCACATAACGAACAGAACAACAGAAAAGAACAAAAGTAATGTAGGCAGGCTCGTCTGGCTTATTGAATTGTCGCGTTGCTCAGTGTGAAAGTTACGAATAAATGACAGAAATGGAAAAGTTTGGGAGCCGCTAGAATTGTGGATGTAGAGTTATTGAAAGTAGTTTGTCTGACGCGACGCGCCGGTATTGTGATTTTGACTGAGTTCAGGTAAGTAAGAAAGGCATATAAACGTTTGAAATGTTATATAATATGTAGTTTTCCTTAAAGTAAGAAGTAACAAAATAGATAAGTAGGTATATTAAGGGTAAAAGTAAAAATATAAAGGTTACTTTAAAAATATGTCGATCGAATAAATGAATGAATAAATAAACGCTAAGCTATAAGCATTCTTTAAAGGCATCAAAACATAAGTACACAAAGGATTCATTTTCTTGGCTTGGAATCGTATTTAGCAACAAAACAAAGCTCTTGAAGCAAAATTATTAACAATCGTAACTTAATATTTACATTACATTATTTAATCACAGGGGCTTCAATTGCAGATTGACCAGCGTGGTGAAAAGAACGAGGAAATCACTCATACTTCAAAGAAGGGACTTAGAAGACTTTGACGACCCGTGTGGCGCAATGGTTACCATGTCCGACTGCTAATCGAAGGATCCCGGGTTCGATTCCCGGCGAAACAGAAATTTGAATGATGAGTTTAAATTTCTGTTCTCGGTCTGGGTGTTTGTGTTTCTGTCTTTGTATGTGTCCATGCTACCCACGACCCAGGGTATATACACCTTACCGTGGGGCTGTGAGTGTGAAACGTTTATTTATTATTTATTTATTTATTATTTTGTGCTCAGCAGTGAGCCATATAAAGGTTGAAAAAAAATCAATAATCACTGATCTTTATTCAAAATGGACACCGCAAACGTAATCCTGTTTTAAAAGTATTGAATGAGGATTAGTTTCTTTATAATCTGAAATAGTGT
Organism: Pyrgus malvae; assembly: GCA_911387765.1. Classification (NCBI taxonomy): domain Eukaryota; kingdom Metazoa; phylum Arthropoda; class Insecta; order Lepidoptera; family Hesperiidae; genus Pyrgus; species Pyrgus malvae. The sequence goes on from OU426969.1 coordinate 13,071,882, forward strand.
TTATGTTACTGTCATATAAAAATATAAAACAAATAATGACAGATGAAATTCAGACTGTGTCAACCTTTTGGACGATGGCGCGATTAACCAATGTTTAACAGGTACTAACAGTTTATAAAGGAAAATATAAAAAGTTGTTTTACTATGAATTTCGCAATTTCTCACCGTTTGAACCTTCCCTGGACTTCCACTAATATTTCAAGACCAAAATTAGCGAAAGTAACGAAACAAGACTAACGAACAGCAATTCATTTTAATATATAGAGAATACGGTACTTTGAAACAAACTAAAAAAAGAACAAAAGTAGTCACGTAGGCTGTCTTATCTGGTTTATTCAATTGTCACGTTACTCAGTGTGAAAGTTACGAACAAAATTAAATGAAAGAAAAGTTTTATAGTCACTAGGATTGTTAATTAAAGTTATTGAACGTAGTTTGTCTCACGCGACTCTAGTTTATTTTTAGGTGACGCTCCTGTTTTGTAATTAATGAGTAAAGGATGAGTCAAAAAATATTACTTTCTATAAATGTACGAAATGCTATGCAGTTTTATTATGAACTAGATGTGCCCTGCGGGTTTACCTGCGTTATATAGAGCCTTTCACAATAAATGTGTAATCCAACACATAAATTATAATTCAATTCGAACCAGTACTTTCTGAGATAACCGCTTTTAAAAAACTCTCCAACTTTATAATTTCAGAGCAGACAGAACAAAAAAAAAAATAACGTTCACCAAGAGTTTGTAAAGGAACCGTACAGTGAATAAAAAATATTTCATTTCATTTATCAACTAGTACTAGTATATAGCAGAATAGGCATGATGACAGATTTTTAAATACCTTTCCTTATTGTAGGTACACGTCTCCTAGTTGCGAAAAAAAGTTTATTTCAGCAATAAACTTAAGTTTTAACGTAAATTAATGTATTTTCTGCTATGTAACTTGAATTAAGCGCAAAAACGCTCGTAGGTGTCATGGCGTCGGCTTGCTCGTCAAACTTCAAGCAACACGATGACTTTTACTTAGGCGTGACGTCATTACATATACATGGCCGATTGCTGTATTTAATACTTTTATTTTATTGAAAATCTTATTAATCTTAATGTTTATATTAAAACGGGATCATATTTTAGAACTTTTTTAGCATATATTTTTCTGTAAAACCATTTATTCTCTGATTCTTTAATAGTGTCATCATGCCCATTGTCAAAATAGGCCTAGTATTGCTGAAGGATGTATAAAGGTTACTTAAAAATTAGTTAATCGAACCCCTTAAATATAGTCATTTTGGCCTGTTTCCCCACCTTCAAGTGAAGTGACAAGTACGCTAATTGTCGGTTAAAGTCACCCGTAACTTCAATTTAAATTTTACGATGTTCGAGTAGCACTCTTCCTTGTCGTATTCTTCATTACTGAAGGTCGTGTCCTTAATGAAACTCCTTAGCTGTTGTTATGAGTTGCCTCCATTTTTCTCGATGTTCGGCTTTTCTGAGGGCTTCTGTGATGGAGAGTCCGGTTAGCACGGTCACTTGGTCACACCAACGGTTAGGTGATCGACCGCTGGGTCTTTTTCCTTGGACCTTGCCCACTATTAATAGTTTGTCTAGGTCGCCTGGTTGTCGACGGGCAATGTGACCAAAACATCCCAGGATTCTTTGGTAGCATATAGTTGAGAGTCTAATCTTGATGCGATGCGAGTAGCACTAATCATATGATAAACTGATCCGTATTCATAGCTTTTACTTGTCAATTAACTTTACTTGGGACGTAACTAATCAACACTTTACTTGGAGATAGTGAACGAGGCCCTTAGCATTTCTAAAGAGATGCAAATCGAGCGCGCATGGTCCAAATGCAAAATGTCTTGCGCGTTTCCTTGCTTCGGAGGGCACTTTAAACCGTCGGTCCCGGTTGTTTTCAATAGACAACAGTCGATAAACCAAGTCGGAGGCCTTTTGTGCGATTTGAAAACACCCGACAGCGGGTTGGCCACTAATCCGCATCTCCACCAACAAGCATTGGAGCATTGGACAGACCCGTGCCCAGCAGTGGGACGCAAAAAGGGTTGCAGCCAAAGAGATGCCAAACTTAAGTATAAGTACAAGATACCTTTTATTGACTTGGAACCGTAAAGTTTACCAAAAAGCATTGTCCTTCAGGCAAAGTTTTTACAAAGAAAGTTACGAACAAATGTCAGAAATGGAAAAGTTTGGGAGCCGCTAGAATTGTGAACGTGAAAGTTATTGAACGTAATTTGTCTGCCGCGACTATATTGTGATTATTGAGTTTAGGTTGAATCAAAAAAGCTCCACAATACGTATTTTTTTTACGTGAAGTGAACGAAAGGGTTCTCCAACAATCTTCTTTGAATGTAGGTGTTTTTTTAGGATTTGAGCATTGCATTCTCCTTAAGCCGTCGGTCCTGGATGTTTTCGATAGATAACAGCCGATTAACCAAATCGGAGGCAGTTTAGGCGATTTGAAAAGATCCGACAGCGGGTTGGCCACTAATCCGCATCTCGACCAACTCGCATTGGAGCATTGGAGAGATCCGTGCCCAGCAGTGCGACGCAAAAAGGTTTGCAGCCAAAGAGATGCAAAACTTAAGTATAAGTACAAGATACCTTTTATTGACCTGGAATCGTAAAGTTTACCAAAAAGCATTGTCCTTTAGGCACAAGTTTTCACAAAGAAAGTAACGAAAAATGTCAGAAATGGAAAAGTTTGAGAGCCGCTGGAATTGTGAACGTGAAAGTTATTGAACGTAATTTGTCTGCCGCGACTGTATTGTGATTATTGAGTTTAGGTTGAATCAAAAAAGCTCCACAAAACGTATTTTTTTTACGTGAAGTGAACGAAAGGGTTCTCCAACAATCTTCTTTGAATGTAGGTGTTTTTTTAGGATTTGAGCATTGCATTGGCCTTAAGCCGTCGGTCCTGGATGTTTTCGATAGATAACAGCCGATTAACCAAATCGGAGGCATTTTAGGCGATTTGAAAAGATCCGACAGCGGGTTGGCCACTAATCCGCATCTCCACCAACTCGCATTGGAGCATTGGAGAAACCCGTGCCCAGCAGTGGGACGCAAAAAGGGTTGCAGCCAAAAAGATGCCAAACTTAAGTATAAGTACAAGATACATTTTATTGACTTGGAACCGTAAAGTTTACCAAAAAGCATTGTCCTTCAGGCACAAGTTTTCACAAAGTTACGAACAAATGTCAGAAATGGAAAAGTTTGAGAGCCGCTAGAATTGTGAACGTGAAAGTTATTGAACGTAATTTGTTTGCCGCGACTATATTGTGATTATTGAGTTTAGGTTGAATCAAAAAAGCTCCACAGAACGTCAATTTATAATAGTTTGATTTATTGACGCACTAGACTGGATTGAAATTTGATGAACGAGAATTTGGAATTAAATCGTAGTGTGATTGATAACGTGCTTTTATAATGTTAGTAAGCAAAAATATCAATACACCAGTCTTGTTTCATAAAAGTCTGGCTGTATTTAAAAAATGAGTGCTGAATATCAGTAAGAGTATATTATTATTACTTTAAAGCTGGTTGTGAAAAAATGTAAAGGTAGATTTCCTATGTAGTATCTTTTTTATTCAAAATAGAGCTACGATATTCCCTGCCACAACGTAAGAGGCGATTAAAAGGGGGCTTCCGGGGTGAGAGGGGGAGCTCGATCCGTCCAGCCAGCAGCCCCGGGAAGGTCGGTGTGTGCTTGGCCGCATGCCGCCGTAAGCATCGGAAGGTGCAGGAGAGCACATCTACTCTCCCGAAGTAGGGCCCTGTGCCGCGCGTTGAGGACACCGGTTGGTTTCAGTGGAGATCCCCGAGTCTTCCCCAAACGCAGAGGCAGGCCACAGAAGGGGTAGCAACCTTCCGCTACTCATCAAGAGATGGCGCTACGGGTATTCCTGAATCACGCTATCGAAGTTTTCGGAATATCCTACCATATATACAAGCTCCAAATTGAGTCAGTTGGAGCGCGGCCGCTCCCCGGGCATGATCACCTCGCCCGGCGGGAGATCTCCTTTTGCCAAAGAAGGGGTTTTAGTGCGGTCAAATCCCACATAACCCGGTATCCTTTCCCAAGGTTACTACATTGGAAATCTACCATTACATACAAACACAAACCGTTGATATCGTCAATGAATATGTGTAATAAGGGTTCATATCATACGAGTACAATCCTTATCGCAATTGGGAATTACCATAATAAACCACAATTGTTGGTAAAAAATAGTCTATTTCGATCCTTTTTAATGTCCCTTTTTAATGGGCACAGAACCAAAACATAAAGATTTATGTGGACCTCTCATGAATTGAAGATTGCATCTTTAATTTTAATCGTTACTTAAAAAAATAACGCTTCACACTCATAGCCCCACAGTAGGGTAGATATACCCTGTGTCGTGGGTACCATGGACATACACAAAGACAGAAGTACAAACACTTAGAACTGACATGGACACAGACACCTCAACTAATATTGTTTAACAACAAAGGAACATTAACAAAACCATCGCTTTTATACTAAATACATTTTCTTTGCATGAACTACTCAGAAAACAGACAAACTGAGTTACTAAAAGAAATATTTCCTCTTGAATCAATAGCCCTACACTTTGTGAAATGTGAATTTTGTGCTAAATAAAATAAAGTATTTTCTCTAGCGACGCGCCGCGACGCCCCAGCTTCCACATCTCCATCAAAGTTGCGAACTTACTTTCATGGCTACGTGATAAAATGACAAAGCCAACGTCTGACAATGTGTTGTGTTTTGGTGTTGTTTCAGTGCGTTACTAAAATATTTTCATTGTTTTTTTTATTCACTTTATTTATCCCTTTTTAGTGTCATATTGCTAACAGGATATTAAGGTGAGATGTTTTGTTTTTACCGTACTTTATAGTCTTAGTATCTGGACGGCCGTGTTGCCCGGATAAAACAATTTATTGCCTTGGTTTAATTTCAAACGTAACACTCATTTGCTTAATGTTACTTAACAACGCCATCTGAAATAGCTCCCAATAAAATAATGTAAAAAAATAAACGCAATATGGTTTTGATTGAGGTTTGAACCCGAGTCTCTAGTTCTGCAGTCAGCCCACGTATCCATTCGACCAAGCAAGCTTTAATTCTCGTACAATGAACGAATTTTTATAGAGCTTTTTCAAATCGACATTGTCATCTCTTTGAACCTCGGATTGACGGATGGGGTTTGACGACGTTTTACGCCTTAATATTATTAATACTCGCCAACAGATGTCAGGAAGAGTCGTATTTTTCAGTTTATACTTAAGTTGATTATCACTGAAAACATTTTTTAATAATTTAATATTTACAAAAATAAAACCTAGCTGGATCGACTTATCACCCCCGAAACCAGGGTACTAAATTACATCAAAATCTTTGGAGCCGTTTCCGAGATTCAAAAATATATTTAGGTAGGTATATACAAGAATTGCTTGTTTAAAGGTATTAGATTTACATTTACAAAGGCTTATTTTACATTTAAGACTTATTTTCAAATATTCCTTTCCATTAGTTATTTTGATGGCTGAGATGGCTGAGTGGTATAAATAAAACTGCGGTCTTCGACGCAACATTTAATTGATTACGATATTCTCCATCACCGTGCATGCTATTCTCTCAGGCATAGAAATTCATAATTTCTCGAAAGCATGACGTTCACCAATCCGCACTTGTCCAGTGTTGTAGACTATGGCCTAAATCCCTCTCACTTGTGGGAGGAGACCTGTACCCAGCAGTGGGACATAAATAAAGGTTGAAAAAAAAATTCAATTGAATTGTACTTAGGTATTGCATTTGCAAGTTTGATAAAGAAAGTAAAAAGCGATAAAGGTTTATGTAGGTACTGAGACCTTTCCAATTTCATCAATTTACTTACTTTGATCTTGAAGCATACTTACTATGTTCATGATAAAAATGGAATGGAATGGAACTTCAGGATGAATTTCAAGATATTTTCAAAATCCATGAATCAAACCTAAAAGTGTAATAAGTGTGAAAACAGTTTGTGTTCCAGCTATTCACTTTTTGTATTATTTTACACTCCTATGTTATTGATACCCACTTCCACTATTTTTGTTCTTTTATTTCGTTAAATCGTTCCAGAGCAACTTCTATACAAGACATAGTGACAATTCTCAATAATGTATTGTCAGTTATTGTTATATCTGTCCTTGTACGTACGCTATATCTCTGTGTCTGTTATTGTCTTAGAGCATCAAAGTTACTGTCTCACCCTTCCGTAGAGACGGCATAGCGTCTCGCTTCGATACACAATTTTTGTGCCAAATCTGATGCGGGGGAATAACGCACACATTTTAATTTTGTTACACATTTACACATATTCTTTCATCGCTACAGACGCATACATTTCTAAACATGTCAATTTCAATTAACAACGTCATTTTCTATGCATCGTCAACACTGACATTGACACACACAGACACACTAGTTGTATAACTAGAAGGTACATTGTACATGGATGTTGGAACGAGGGGTTCGCCCGTAAAGGCCACTCCTCTCTGACGGGTGTCATACCTGTCATACCTTGATGCTCTAAGATTATTGTATTATCTATGATGAACGTACCATGTGTAATGTAAATGTCAATCAATTACTACTCAGTGCTTAATAATAGTGATAACAGGAGTCACGAATCCGTGTAGTATCTACGAGTATGTGTATCGGTTGAATATTATCTTGGTTTGATGGTTTACTTGGAGATCTTATCTTCTGGTTTAGCTGCGAAAGTTGAGTGGTATAGACAGCTGTTTATGACATAAGGTCCCAAGTTCACATCCCGGCGCACAGCTCTAGTTTTTAAGTGCCATGACATAGATAATCCTCGCGGGAGCTACGAGAGTTTAGTTAAATAGGTCAGCTTTTAAAACTTTTTAATTAAAAACAGATTTTAGATAATCATTATTTTGGTTTATGTAATCATTTTATTTCTTAACATAGTCTTTTTTGAGCTCTATAGATATCGTCCAGTGTTTTTCTAACTTTTGATAACTTCCAAAAATTTGATTGGTTAAGGTCCTTAAAATAGGAATTTGTTGGCGGCATGATTTTATCGTTTGAGTGACAACTGACAGATGCTAGTTGACAAGAGCAGTGATGCCTTTCCGGTTAAGAGAGCAAAACTTCAAAACGTTAAGGGTTCATTTTTATCGGTCGATTTACAGTATGCGGGGGCATGCGGATACTCCCCGCAGGCGGACTAACGACAGATGAAAATCATGAAATCTATACAAAAAAAAAATACGGCATGCGTTACGAAAATCTCTCACATCCCGAATGCGGTCCAGATCGACCAATGAAAATGAGCCCTAAGGACTACTTATTCAGTCCCTGTAGCTTTTGTATTGGGAATAGAGCTATGGTATCCTGATCGTAAGAGGCGACTAAAAGGAGGCTTTCGGGGTTGTGGGCGGTATGACTGGGAGCTCGATCTGCCCAGCTAGTAGCCCCGGGTAGCACAGTGGTGTGTGCGTGATCGCATGCCGCCGTAAGCATCGAAAGGTGTAGGAGACCACATCTGCTCTCCCGAAGATAGGCTCATTCTGGGCACCGCACGTGGAGGATACCGGTGCATTCCACTGGAGATCCTGGAGTACTCCCCAAGCGCAGAAGGTTTTAGTGCAGTAAATTCCACATAAACCGGTATCCTCTCGGTAGCTTTTGTAGGTCCCCCCCCCCCGAACAAAAAAAGGACTACTTATTGACCCACCCTAGTACAAAGAGTTTTTAAGTTTTTAAACTCTACCACTCTAATCAAGGAACTAGGAAGAAGCTTCAACTAACTCGTATTTCATTGCAACTGAGTCTTATAACAGCGATACTAAGATACAACGGCTAATAAACTTTGAACACTCCACGTTTATGTTAAAACTTTATCTCGAACCGAACGAAGCGGGCGGAATTTAACTGTTCAAACGCAAGTCGGATTTACAAGTGAAGTGTTCCGTATGGAAAATAATGTAGTTTAAAAAACTAAAAAACACGCTTTTGTTAAAAAAACGAACTAAAAAGTAAAAAAATAAGAAGAAATTGTATTTTGCTGTAAAAAAAGCGTGGAGTGCATGGTGTCAACAGTATCTTAAAAACTACCCCACACTTTTTTACAGTAATATACAATTTCTTCTTATTTTTTCACTTTTTAGTTCGTTTTTTTTTAAACAAAAGCGTGTTTTTTAATTTTTTAAACTAAATTATTTATATTTAATTTTTTAGTTGGATTTTTTTCTCATATTTTTGCATTGTCATTGGCCCTTGACCCCTGTGAAAATTTTCAAGTTAGTCAGACGCTTAGACGTGTTAAAAATATAAAACTTTATATTTGTTTCATTAAGTACCTTAGGCCGCGAACTTATCAGCCGCCCTTCGTATTTTTTTTTATCCTGAAGATCATAATATAAAGTTAGATAAGAATATAATAAAAGATAGATATAAAGTTATGAGATTATTGTTTTGTAGAACTCCTAGAAGTTTAAAGATTCCGTTACATACATACTTACATACATGCAGGTCAAGCTAATAAAAGCGTGTTAAAAATAATCACTTCAGTCTAATAGCCCGTTGATACCCTTTATCAGGTAATAGACAGTGGGATACCCTTTGTCGTGTGTGCTAAGGATACATAAAAAGTCAAGGACACGACAAAGGCATCGGTCTCCGACACGACAGTCCCGAAATCAAATCCCAGCGTGCATCGCTGACTAATAAATTCATGTGCTCAACACAATGTCCCGTAGTTTTACTATCCTGAAATGGTTATCAGAGCGTGAAAAAAAAATTCAAAGCAAAAGCAGTATCTAACGATATTTTCACCGTTTGTTAATAGTACCTATCCGAATGACCGAGCGTTGCTCGGATAAAAACAATTGATTTTTTTCTGTGACTGTTACTATCCAACGTGGCAACGCCATCTGTTGAAGTAGCTCCTAATTAAAATTTCAAAATATAATCACTAACAGACGTCAAGAAGAGTCATATTTTAAGTTTAACATATTGCGTCTATTCAGAATGAGAAAACATTTTCATTTTCATTTTCATTTTCTTAAGGAATTATATCAAATATAATACTATTATTTACCTTACTTGTAATGTACCCATGCTATTTATTATATTACATTATATCTTTATTTTAATTATTTTCATTTATTAATTGTTTTTATAGTTCATTTTGCTGTTAATATTATATGATTTGTTTCTCATGTTTTACCGCCTTCAAATCTTTCTGTACTCCCTTAGGTAAGCTGGTAGATAATGCCATTAGGCATTAAGCTCGCCTGTTGTACCACAAATTGTTATGGTTCAATAAAGTTTTAAATAAATAAATAAAACATGGACTTAGCGCTCTGTTTGATACTTTTTATAATTTTATCTTTAGTTTTATATGGGCGTAAAGCCCATTAGTTCGTAAATTATACACTCTTTTTACATATTATCCATGATTATTTAATTCGCAATTTCAAAAAGGAAAATGATGCCTAAAAAATCATAAATAATTTGTCTAGTATTACATTAAAATAGCAAGATACAATGTTAATTTTTAAGAACACAGAGACACCAGACAATACTTTTTCAACCCTAAGGGCCTCGTACACCATCTCCAAGTAAAATGTTGATTGACGTCCCAAGTAAAGCAAGCAATTGGCAAGTAAAAGCTATGAGTGCGGGTCAGTTTATCATATGATTAGTGCTACTCGAACATCGTGAAATTGAAATTGAAGTTACGGGTGACTTTAACCGACAATTAGCGTACTTGTAACTTTACTTGAAGGTGGTGAAAGAGGTCCTAAGATTGTCATTGATTGTTTATCTCTATCTGCTACTCTGTAAAATATTAAAAATACTCAGACTGAATAGTGTACTACAATTTTATCGGTCTTTTTTTGTTAATTCTTTTTCTGAAATTACTATAACTTAAGTGATATTATGAGTTTAAATGCAACAAAAACAATTTAGTAAAATAGGCGCAAAGTTTTCTATAAAGATTATGTCGAATCTCGACCACGGGCAAATACTCGTAAACTTTAAACAATAAACCTTAAAACTTTATCTCGAAACGAACGGTTGCGGAATTGAGAATAAAAAGCTTATTCAGCTGAAACTTTTGAGACTTTTCGAGACTTAATTCTTCTTTGGGATGCCGGTAACAGAATAGAATTGGCTTGATTTAAAAAGAGCGAGTATGGTTACCATTTTCTGATCGATCGTGATTTCTTTACTTTAGTTTAACATTATTTTCGTTTTTCTGTTACTTTGCATAAGAAATTTTGAAAGATTAGTTACAATATTTTGAGGAAGTTATACCTTTAAGGGCAGATTTTTTCATTCCCGGATAGAATTATTGTTCAAATAAAAGTAAGCACTCATTATTCTTTGACATTTGAAAGGGATAGCAACAAATATATGAAAATAAAATTTACTTTATATGGAGGCTGAAAAATCGGTTCTTAAGGATGATTCACGCTACACCGTGTCGCGACCGGGCCGCGCGCCGTCCAACGTGCGCCGGCCGGGCCAGTCATTGGGCGGTTTTCCATTAGCCGGCCCGGCACCGGTACGGTACCGGCATGGCCGTCCACCGGCACCGGCGCCGGGGCTTCGTTTTTCCACTGCTCCGGTTGTTGATGCCGGTTTACGCCCGGTGAGTGGTACAGTACTGACACGGACTTCAGCATGACGACACGTAAAGTACAACGCGACTCACGGTGTCGTATGTAAACGCCATGACGCTTAAGCACTGAAACGAACCACAAACCAAATACGAGTCTCTCCGTCCGCTCCTCGTATCCCTACCCGGCCCGCGCACTCACACACGCACACGGCTACAACACACATGCAGTTTTGCCGGGCCGGCACGGCAAGGACAGGAACCTTGCTGCCCCGGCGACGGCGACGGCGACGGCGCCGGCGGCACTCAACGCCGGGCCGGCGTCGGTGCCGGTAGGTGTAAAAGCAAGCCATACATTTTCATACGTTTTTGCTTCCCCGGCACCGGCACGGCTCAGGGCACACTGGGCACACAACTGGGCACAGGTCTCCTTCTCACAAGTGAGAGGGATTTAGGCCATAGTCCACCACGCTGGCCAAGTGCGGATTAGTGGACGTCATGCTTTCGAGAAATTATGAATTTCTCTCAGGCATGCACGGCGATGAAGAACATCGTAATCTATTAAATATCATGATATTTTCCATCACCGTGGAGCAGCGATAAATGCGCACATTATAAATTTCTTTGTCAGAGGTGCGCGCCGAGGATTTGAACACGGGATCGGTCGCATAGAAGACCGCGGCTTTTTACCACTCGGCCATCGCTGCTCACACTTGACACTTGAATAACTATTATAAATGTAAGTAGAAATAAAAGTTACCTAATGCCTACTTACCAGATTGTTCTATTTCGTCCTAAATGATTTTCCAAGTATTTTTTTTAAATTTTTTATCTAAATACTTAGGATGGCTCATGTCGAAAATCACAGGGTACTTGCGCACACATTCTAATAATTTTTCATCGTCCATTTTGCTGTTAAGATGCTCACCTCACTAAGATTTACGTTGACTGCTCTACTACCGCCCGGGCGCATATGTACATGTTACAACGTGTCGGGGCCGGGCCGTGCCGGAGCCGGGAAACAATACCCACCGACATTTCAGCGCCGTGCCCCGGCCGAGTCCCGGCCGGGGCACGGCCGAGCCACGGTCAGGCATGAATCACTTCATACAAAAAGTATACCAATAATGTTTGACCGTGCCCCGGCCGGAGCACGGCCCGGTCGCGGCACGGTGTAGCGTGAATCATTCTTTAGTCTGCTTACACCATAGATTTTTATACTACGTATAGTCAAAGTCATAATAAATCTATGACTTATACAGAAGAGTAGTAGTGGTAGTGTTCAATAAATGAAAGCTCTTAGCTTTTCATTTGTTCAAGCTCTTAGCTAGGGCTATCACGATATGGTAGGTATGTATAAAGTTGAAAATCTGTAAATTGGTTTTTGTCTTTACAAATGCTTAGAAATGAATGGTACTTCCGGTCGCACCTTGTATTTTTTACCACCTATAATAAGGTACGAACGTATACAAACGAATACAAACAGGCAAGTAAACTAATCAACAGAAAGTTTACAAAACGGTTGTATTGAAGACTTTTGTTTGGATAAATATTATGACAAAAGTTGATCATATTATTTATTTTTCATATTACATGCATTGAAACAGCGAGTTTTGATTTCTATTTTGCCAGTCGAAATAAGACAATTTCAAACCAATGCGAATGTGTCAGAAACAACGTTGTTTCTGCCTTAGAGGAGAAACAATGTTGTTTCTACCCGGCACCTTCATTTATTTATTATTTACGTCTTTATTTCAAGTCTGTCAGAATCGCATTGACAACTGTCGTCAAATCGTTGTCAAAAGATATTACTGCGCTATTTGTCTGAAATAGTATTACTTCTACTGGCTATAGAAATCAAAATTCGTTATTTCATTACATGTGATATGAAAAATACAGTGTGTGGCTCGGGATGAAACAAAGACGATTTCAGACCAGGGCGATAACAGCCCTCGCTTCGCTCTGCAGTCACCTCTCGCCCTCGTCTGAAATCTTCTTGTTTCACCCCTTGCCACACAATATACTATAGTGCACTATATTTATTTGCATGAGGTAAAACATAAGTAGAAATTCATTTCACACAACAGTAAATGCTTACGGTAATAAAACATACGGAACCCTGCAAAACCTTTTTTGTTTTTTTGTTTTTTTAGTTTCTTTCCATCGAGCCTACATACCCGAACCCACTCCCGTGTTACTGGTTTGGTATCCGAAGTTAGACCATGGCTCCCGAAGTTTGAGTGCAATGTACTGAAAAGTAGAGTTAGCTTTACTGGGCTGTGCGCACACTGGTTGCTGTTAAAACTCTTAAATAAATTATTTTGAACCTGGTTTAGAATAAATAAATAAAGTTAATTCATTTATTTAATGGTTATAACAATACAATGAGTCTCTTATTTTTAAACTCCTGCGCACAGATTCCTTATACTAGTAGGATACAGGCCATAGTCCAAACGTCGATATATCATCATAGTCCACAATGCTTTGCAAGTGCAGTGCAGTCCCAAGTTTTATCTGCCATGTACGGTAATGAAAATATATGTATATCAAAATAAAAAATCAATATTTTTAATTAGTCTCTTAAACACATAAAGAATCAAATGATTTTAGGAAAAGAAATTTAGTTGAATTTATGGTAGGTAAAAAATTCCTATATATACATACGTTAAAGTTTCTTTGAACATTTATCCAATAGTTTTTGTGCGACACTTACACACCTTACAGTACAAATGGATATAATATATAGCTTAACTTAGGGTCTGTAAATAAATAGGTTTTATTAATAAAAAGTAGCTTTTATTCTATTATCTTTGACATACTCATATGAATAAAAGAGTTTTTTAATTGTCAAATATAATTTTTATTTCTCGATTCTCAGTGTGCGCAAGGCTTAATGATCCTTAAAGCTAAACCGAGTGGAAACTGCGCGATACCGTTTGATAAGCTTTTAGCTAAAAGTTCAGTTTTAATGTACAAGTTTACCTGCTAATTAATCCTTCTGCGCGTTTTAATTTCTGTAGGTTTTTAATGTTGGGAAATTAAAAGACTTTTTAATTACCTTAGATCAGGTTCAGACGGGGTCAGTAACTCGGTTTCTCAGGAATTATGAATGTTTTCTTTATTTCGGTCTTAAAAAATATTTTTCAGCGTGTTCAATCGAAAGTCGTGCATATGTATGAGTATGCTAGGCCAGATTGTGTATGATGAATAATTCTATAGTTAAGTCATCGTTTCATTCGTCATTCGTTCAATAATTCTATAGTTAAGTCATCGTTTCATTCGTCCCCGTTTCATTATGTAATTACCAAGCTATGACATAAGTATCACTTAGCTAGCAAAAATAACTTAAGAGCGTTTTTAATCTAGCCTATTTGTCAGCGTATATACCATAAAATATGCTGATTTCAAATCACTCTAAGAGTTCTCCACAGTGAAGCATTGTGCAATTATATTTGTTTTTTTTCCAAGTATTATTACGTTTAGGTTCCCAGTGTGCACCAGCCTTAAGGGTCCTTAAAGCTAAACCGAGCGGAAACTGCGCGATACCGTTTGATAAGCTTTTAGCTCAAAGTTCAGTTTTAATTTTCAAGTTTACCTGCTAATTAATCCTTCCCGTTTTCATTTCTATAGGTTTATAATGTTGGGAAATTAAAAGATTTTTTAATTGCCTTAGATCAGGTTCATATGGGTTCAGTCCCCCTGTCTCTTGGAAATTATAGATGTTTTCTTTATTTCGGTCTTTGAAAATTATTTTTTAGCGTGTTCAATCGAAGGTATTATGGGGCGTCCCATACATTTGCAAGCCAGGTTGTAAGATGAGTAAGTTTGGCCAGGGGCCCAGTTTAAATTCTAATAGTAGTCCTACATTTTGCGAATGAAAAATGTACAGACTACCGGAACATGTCGAAAATTAACATGTAGCTAACTTTTATAACAATATAAAACTGCAATTAATTATGTAAGAGCAAATGCGCCATGGTACGTAAGAAACGAAGATCTGCATAGGGACCTTAAAGTAGACTTCGTTAAAAAAGTTATTAAAGACTACGCAGAAGCTCACCAACAAAGACTTCACCATCATGTGAACGTTGAGGCTGTCCAGCTCCTCGACACCACGGACCTAGTGCGAAGACTCAAACGTAAAAAACCGTTTGAATTAGTGATATAGTGTAGTGTAGTGCAGTGAAAGTAAAAAACGTGACTTGAAAAACACAAGAACAATGTGTCTGAACCTTTGTGTTAGAACAAAAAAGTGCGGTGTCAGTGGACTCCTACTTTAACAATATTAACTCTAAATAGCAATTTAAGTTAGAATAAAATTACTTATTAGTCATTTAGATGGACTAGATCGTAATGTATACAAAATACCTATTAGGTGTTTTATATCACGAAAAAAAATTATGTAAGATCAAGAGCAATGCTTGTATCTTCGGAGTAAGCAGCCAAGTAGCGGAACAGATCGATTTTGGTGAACGCGCCGACCTAAATGCCGAGCTTAACTTGCAATGATTTAGCTTTAAAGTTTACGATGGCCGTTATTTCTGTGAATAGTTATTGTTTTGTAAAATAGATCTCTGCTATCTAATACATTGTTCAAGGGCTATAAAATACGAACTATTTCTCATAGGCTTTAAGGTTTATTTAATTAAATTTAAACAGAAATGCAGACGAGTATGCATTTCACGTGCTGTTGAGTGGCCCTCCCGTAGATGCACTTTCTTTTATTTAAATATTAGCCTTCAGTTTCATATGTAGGTTCCCGTAGGATAAAAACCATCCTATGTTCTTCCCCAAGGTTCACTCTGTGTTCCAAATTTTGTCAAAATTTGTTCAGTAGTTTTAGCGGGAGAGCGTAATAGACAGACAGACATAATAATTGCTAGTTTAAAGGTATTAGATTGAAAATTATAATATGATAAAATATTTTCGGAGACTATTCGTGTTCCCAGTGATCAAACGTCCTTATCTACAGTTACACAGGCACAGCTTAAAAATGTTTTATCTTTCTATACAAAAAATATCTCTTTTCTATCATAAATTGAAGTCTGTTTTAACAATTTTCATTCTTAGAATTATAGTGTAGTGCAATACCACAATTACACTTGCTCTTTACCAGATGCATTTCAATGATGTCAGTGGTTATGGCACGCGTCGTAATCTATAAGATACGCGTTTAAATATCATGCGAGTATCAATATTATGATGCGCATTATAACAATATTAAGAACATAAGCCTCTACGTCTTCAGGTGGGCGTAAGCGGCTGCGACACAGTCTCAACTATTGAAGCCGTTTACGAATTTATCAGTTGTTGTAAATTGTTATATATATGTTCAATAAAAATCTTTAAATCTTAAAAATATTATTTTCAACCGCATCGTTCATTCTATTTTATTTTTTGTTAAGAAATCAAAACACATATCTTGCGAAACTTTTTTTCTTTCAGAGCCCATTTTCGATAGATGTCCAGAGCTAATGGCTTATTGAGTACAGAAACACAGGGACAAATAAACTTCAAACTTAATAAAAACACAATAATAATAATATATAATCTAAAGAAAACATTTTAAATTACCGAATAAATAAAGAATATTTTTCAATGTATTTTTACATTATTTTGTAATTTCGCATGTAAACAACTAGTGGAAACAGTCATATTCGCAAATAAAATTTGTTTCCTTCTTTAGTTTATGCTTTGATATAAATCAAAGTCTAGAGGTTATCGTTCGCTTGTCTTTTCTCTTCAACAGTGAGATCCATACCCATCTCTACTCATATTTTATAGGTCGAGATGTAATGTAAGCATGCGTAAAAACAGATCCCTACCGCCATATTAAAACTGTTTCAATTGAACTCGCCGTGATTACTTTACTGTTCTCTTTATACTCGCTTTAAATGCCAGCTCTGAAGCTCGCGTTTAAGTATTTAAGTTATATTTTTATTCATGTTCATTTGCTACTTCATTTTATTGAAACGGGTGTATGCAGCTTTATTTATAATTATGAACTTGTAGCGACATAGTCAAGATGTTTTGAAAAATGTGCGACTTTTAATAAATTTTACTGTATAAACTCCATTCTCCTGCGGTAATTCGAGGAAAAAATATGTAGCGACTCCATTTGTGTATATTTTTATCAATGCAATATCTTCAAGTTATTTGTGAATTATATCGCAAAATGTTGTAGTAAAACGCTAAAGATTTAGTCTTTAGCAAGTATAGAGGTAGAATGAGAAGGTCAGACCCCACAGTCATAGAGTACTGCTCCCATCTCTAGACAGGAGCACCAAAACGGAGTCAAAGGGGTGTAGCTGGTACATCCCTTTGACTCCGTTCCAAAGCACGCAGTCTGACTCGTCAACGAACCATGATTGACTGAAAGGCTAGAAACGCTAAGTTTGCGAAGAGGCATAGACTAGCTTTGCGTGTTCTACTGACTTTACTATGGTGAGTGCTCCGAGGACTTTTCAAATTGATGCCTACATCACCATTCCATGAATATACCACCAGACGAAGGAAAAAGTTCCACTGGCGCAATCTGGACGCATGGCGGTCCTCCAAAGTCCGCTTTGCACGCTCCTTGCTGAGGCATTCCTAGTGGACTTGTAACATGCAGTATTTCAAGAAAGCTGTAAAAAAAGGTCTCCTCCAAAGCCGGGAACGGTCGGGTGGTCCTCTTGGTGTTTGCCCGTGTTCATAGATGACGGTGATCGTTTAACATCACGCGGGCCGTCTGCCTTTTTGTTCGGTTTATTTATAAAAATAATGTAGTTTAAAAAACTAAAAAAACACGCTTTTGAGAAAATACGAACTAAAAACTAAAAAAATAAGAAGAAAATGTATATTACTGTAAATAAAGCGTGGGGTGCATGGTGTCAATAGTATCTTAAAAACCACCCCACGCTTTATTTACAGTAATATACATTTTCTTCTTATTTTTTTAGTTTTTAGTTCGTATTTTCTCAAAAGCGTGTTTTTTTAGTTTTTTAAACTACATTATTTATTTTTAATTTTTTAGTTGGATTTTTATTCTCATATTATTGCACTGTCATCGGCCCTTGACCCCTATGCAAATTTTCAAGTTAACCAGAAAATTATATAAATTAACAAAAATCATATTTTGCAAATTGAAAAATGGAATAATTTTATCAAATTAGTGTATTGTCATCGGTCCTCAATAAATGTACAAAGTTTGAACGAAATCTGGCCGTTTAAAGTGGGTCAAAATCGCGCCCAAAGAAGTCGGTTACAAACAAACATACAAACATACAGGTGAAGCTAATAAAAAGCGTGTAAAAAAAGCCTAAGATGGGTGTTCAGTCAGCGGGTGGGCCACTAACCCAACTCTACCAGCTCTTTCGTCCTATTTTACTGTCGAAAATATGAACGGGATTTCATATTTTCGACAATAAAATAAAGATTAAAGTGTATTACGTATTCGAAAGCGCCCGGAAGTGAGAGTCAAAAATAGTTGCAGCTACTAGATGATTTAGCACAAAAAGAAAACAGTGACGTAGTAAGCTTTACTTTGTGACTGAATAAAAATAGAAGATTCAACGTACAATCCGATCCTTATTGTCGTTACCGATATCAGCTCCGCTTCTTAAGTAATCTCAGGAAAAGCCAGCTCTTAGCTGCACTGCATTATATTCTAGTTTGAGAGCGGATTAAAGTGAATACAGAGTTGGAAGAGCATTTTACGTGTAACTTATTTCGAATAATTCGAATTTTATGTACAGATTTAAACTTAACTATAAAAATGTAATCATAATCATAATCATTTATTTATTTGTTGAATAAGGTACAGTCACAAGATCTTAGAAAATTTGTATAGTCCACTTATTCTGCCACTATGGGTGTACAAATATTAAATATGTAGTAACAAGTCAGTTCAACAGAATCTCACATTAAAAGCTACTTATTTTAAGCAAGCACGACCATAATAAGTACATTCAAATTAACAACAAATAAAATAGCAGTAAAAAATAAAACAAATATTGGTCACTATAATATAAAGATTAAAATTAACAAATATTAAATAATGATGTTAAATGTCAAATTATTATTACCTAAAAATAAACAATTATTAACAAATATTACCATTTCGATTTTAATAATATTATTAACTATTTGTAATAACATTATAATTAACACAATTCCATTCAAATCAATTTCTGATGTCCGATAGGTACTACAATGTTTATTATGTACTAAATAATTTTCATAAATAACTTTACACTCATAGCCATCACAATAGGATAGGATACCTTGTGTCGTGGATGCCATAAATAAGCACAAAGACAAGGACAAGAACAACCAGACCTGGAAAAGGTCTTAACCTGGAAAGACTTTGGTATTAGTCATAGCATGATAAGAAAATTTTAGCCGCGAATACAAGAAATAGGTTGCAATTTTTTTACCCGCGAATAATGAGAACGCGAATATGTAAACCACGAATGACTGGCTGGCTGCAACCCTTTTTGCGATCCACTGCTGGGCACGGGTCTCATCCCATTATTGGGGAGGCCTGGAGATAACTCCACCACGCTGCTGCAATGCGTGTCGGTGGAGATAAAATAGAATAGAATAAAGAACTTTTACTGTATTATAAACTTAAATAAGAATCACTAGTACTACATATGTAGATACAAAATTACTAAACCAGACTTATCGATACTGTATCCAGATGTTCTTAGAACTAGGTCAAGCTTTTAACAAATCCTCTACGGGATTATGGACGAATGTAGTGTAGATGGAGGCAGTGTTTCGAAGGAGGACATTTTGTGTTCTGTTGTTAGATGTTCAATGTACATAATTTATTGATCTTTGATATCTCGCGAATATAGCAGCCATTGCCTAAGATAAATCAATCGTCTACAAACTATATTTTATTTATTTATTTACCTTAATTGAAACACGGGTCATCTTCTATATACTTAGTGGTTATGTGTAGATGTCCATGGGCTGCAGCGACTACGTATCACCACGTGGCCTGTATGCTCGTTTGCTACTTCATTCAAATAAATATGAATAATAATAAAGCTTTATTTAATTCCGTATAGATTGCATAACATACGGTATTGATTAGAGATATAATAATATATTTTATTAATACAATTAGATTCATTCAAATTAATAAAACATGCATTAGTTAATTCATTGAAATTATGATAAAGGTACTTAATAAATTATAATAATGTTTAATTGAATTTAATTATTTTTTTAAGATTATAAATTAACTAATCATTATGTCAATCATGTAAGAACCCCTGTGTGTAAAAGCCTCCTCCAAAGATTGCCACTTTTCTCTATTTTTGGCTATTTCAAGCCAGCTCCGTCATACTGTCCTTGTAATGTCATCAAACCACCTGGTACTGGGTCTGCCTCTCGCTCTAATACCGTGGTCTTGTCCCCGTGGTGGTCGTGGTCCCCCATTTTTGAACCTTTAGTGTCCACCTACTAATAAATTTGAATACTCTTCATGTACCTACTAAAATGCTTTGGGGAGCTTCCGCGTAAAATATTAACTCTAAACAATGCCTGAGAGTTTTTTTTCCGCCGGCTTTTTTTCTCTCATTGACCCAGTGGTGGGTAGGCATCAAAAGCCGATGATCCGTTAAGAATATTCTTAGCGGATCTTAAAATGAAACTATTTTATACTTTAATTTTAATTAGTAATATAATATTGTATGCCAGAGCATGGTAGACTGTTCAAACTCTTATAATAATTTTAAACATCTAACTGTATGTATGTAAACAGTCAACAATAAAGTATTTTCATTTCATTTCATTTCATTTCATTTCATTTCATTTCATCTCATTTCATCTCATTTCATCTCATTTCATCTCATTTCATCTCATTTCATCGCATTTCATCTCATTTCATCTCATTTCATCTCATTTCATCTCATTTCATCTCATTTTATTTCATTTCATTTCATCTCATTTCATCTCATTTCATCTCATTTCATCTCATTTCATCTCATTTCATATCATTTCATCTCATTTGATCTCATTTCATCTCATTTCATCTCATTTCATCTCATTTCATCTCATTTCATCTCATTTCATCTCATTTCATCTCATTTCATCTCATTTCATCTCATTTCATCTCATTTCATTTCATTTTATTTCATTTCATTTCATTTCATTTCATTTCATTTCATTTCATGTAAATGTCATCATCAGGGCTTAACCCAAACATAACCATATTTTATACTCAACTTACCAAACAATATCAACGTAAGCCCAGTTAATACTCCGTTGATTAACGCGGCTGACCTTATTGTTGATAAAGTATCGACAAACATAATTACGTGTCTGGTATTAATTAAAACATTTCAACCGGTAATTTGTTTCAGATCTACAACACGGTGAGCTGATTAGCTGGTTGGACAGTAGTAGGTGAGTTATTGAGATTTTTAATATTTCGTAAATGAGTTGTAATTAAAATAGGTGGCTTTCTAGGTGGTAATAATATTATTTCTAGGTGGTAGAACTATTATCGTTTGCCCGGGGAAGTACCAAGTGAACCAATTCTATTGTGTTTCGGTGGAAAGGCGCAGTTGCCGGCCACACTTACATGAGGCTACCACTAGCCTCCGGAGTAGCAGCGCAACTGCATACGACCTCAGACAAGACTTACCTATGCTTGCTTGAGGTTGCATGTAGATGTCCATGGGCTGCAGCGACCACTTAACACCACGTGGCCTGCATGCCCGTCTGCTACTCCATTCAAATAAAAAAATTGTTTATAATTAAGCTGTATTCAAAGCCGACCCATACAGTGGTCACTACGTTAAAGTTCCGTCTCGTCTTGTCTGTCTTGGGTTCGATCCCCAGCGAGGGTGAAGAAGGAGAAACCTACCACCTACAGTGAACCGTAGATTTTTTATATATACTAGTGGACCCCGCAGACGTTGTCCTGCCTTAAAAGTAATAAAAGATTATTATCTTAAAGAGACTTCATGTTACTATCAAACAAAAATATAAAACAAATAATGACATACGAACTGTCCTGTTATTCTGAATTCTTATCTTAAAGAGACTTCATGTTACTATCAAACAAAAATATAAAACAAATAATGACA
This sequence comes from Pyrgus malvae, assembly GCA_911387765.1. Classification (NCBI taxonomy): domain Eukaryota; kingdom Metazoa; phylum Arthropoda; class Insecta; order Lepidoptera; family Hesperiidae; genus Pyrgus; species Pyrgus malvae. The sequence goes on from OU426969.1 coordinate 13,093,634, forward strand.
TACGAACTGTCCTGTTATTCTGAATTTGTCATAGTTTAGAACGGCACGGCACGAAATACAAACGTTTGACAGATAGGAACAATTTATATGGGAAAACTACTTATAAATAAAAAAAACGGCAAATTGTTTGTAAAGTAGGTTTACGATCGAGATGTTTACGTGATAACGTCCGCACGAGAAAATCTCCATTCGTTTGTATGCCGAGAGAGAGAGACGGAAGATCGGTCCACTCACTCGAACGCTATGCCAGCCTCCGCTCGTGAGGATTCCGCGTGACAAGTTTCACGGAATGACTGGCAGCGCTCGAGATGAGACGGGAGATCGGTCCGTCTCTCTCTCGTTATACCTGCGATCGCGCTCGTGAGGTTTTGGTGTGACACAAGTTTCTGAACATGTCACCCGACTAAAACGATTTTAAAGACGTTATCACGTCAAAAAATAATTAAAAAACATTTCCAGTGGCCCAAATTGTGAATCTAAACCATCCTCGAATCCATTTGAATACACACAAAAAAATTCATTAAAATCTGTCCAGCCGTTAAGGAGGAGTTCAGTGACATACACACTCACAGAAGAATTATAATATATATTAAGATTTACTACGTAGTCAAAATAAAATATCTATGGATAGAACTGATATGGTTCGCCCGGGGATGTACCACCGCTGCACCCACTACTACCGTGAAGCAATTTTATTGTGTTGAAGGTTGAAGGTATAATGTTTATTTATGAGCGATACTTCAAAGGTTTGGAGTGGGACCTATTAATTACCGGTGCAATGAGATATCTATAGGTATAGGACTAGTTAGACCCGATAGACGTTGTCTTGTCATAACTATGAATATTAAATTCGAATTTTAAATGAACAAAAAATAAATGATGGTTAAGAATTCTTAAATTTTGTATTTTTCCGCTCAATTCTCTTATTTTTTTCTTTCATAAAAACCTTCTTCTGACAATAACAAACACAAAAAAATTTAGAGAAATCGCTCCAGCCGTTGATCGTACCCGTGATGCTGTGAGCAAGGAATATAGGGATTAATTTGATATATCTATATAGATTTAATTTGCGTGTCAAATACTACGAAAAAGTTTTAAACAAATACATACAAGAAACAGAACTGTTTTATTAACAGCCACAGAAGTTTTCTATGCGTTCATTTATTATTAATCTTACTTACTTACTTACTCCTGCGGCGCAGCGACCCAAAGTGGATCTTGGCCTCCAACACGAGATTCCTACACTTATTGCGATCCTGTGCGATGTCACGCCAATTCGTGATTTTCATATCACACAGGTCAGTATTCACCCGGTCTTTCCACCTGTACTTTGGACGACCTACTTGCCGTCGGCCCACCACTAGTCCCGAGTATGCCTTTTTTACTCCTCGATCCTCTCCCATTCGTTCTACGTGGCTGAGCCAGCGGAGACGATGGGCTTTCTTTTCCAATAACCAGCCACGAGGTCTTCTGTTCCGGCATTCTTGCGGATTCTCCATTCCCCATTTTCAGACATTTTTTATTATTATTCTACGATTTGAAAAACAGTCCATCCACTGAAAAAATAACAGACTCTCCGTTCACGATAGTAAATAAAAAAGTGTAACAATTGAAGAAAACTTTGAAGAGAAACTTTATCTAAATCAAAGTTAAGGAAGTAAAAGTAATTGACCTCAGGATTGAGTCGGGAACAAACACGGTGTTTGTTGGAGTTCTGAACAACTTGAGAGTAACTTTTCTATCCTGATAGAAAAGTGCCCCTTGTTTGAAGTTTTCACTCCGATATAACTTTAAATATTCATTGTTACAATCCCAAGTAAAACAAAGAGATGATTTATAGTAATAACATCCAAAGATATTCTTTAATAAGTAATGATCACTAATAATAAGAAGGTAACGATAACCAATTAATATTTAGTTGCTATAATTTACTAGACGTGTGAAATTAAATTGCTTGGTTCGAGAGATGCTTGAATTTAGGAAGAAATATGGAAGACATTTTCTTCGGTCATTACCTTAGGATGCCTTTTTAAGCTGAAGAAAAAAATGTTAGCCCCTACGGAACTCCGGGTACATGTAAAATAATATATTACGAATACTTGCACAGATCATACGCGTCAAATGGTCAGTTATCAAAAGAAATATATGTACATATACATTTTATCTTTTTAACCTTATCTTTTTAACCTTTTTAACAAGCAAGATAAGGTTTTTTTAGTATGGGGGAAGGGAACCTTCAAAAGGTACCTAGCACCTTAGGAGAGGGGATACCGGGCTATGTGGGATTTGTACCGCACTTAAACCCCTCGGTGGCCTGCCTCTGAGCTTGGGGAGGTACATATTGCAGGGCCCAGCACGGGTCCATCTTCGGGAGAGCAAATGTGCTCTCCCTTCTGCACCTTCAGATGCTTAAAGCGGCATGCGGCCACGGACACACCGCCGTCCTTCACGGGGCCGCTGGCTGAACGGATCGCGTTCGAGCTCCCACTCCCACCGCCCGCAACCTCGTAAGCTACCTTTTAGCCCCAAAGCTACAGGGACTTATTAAGATCTGTCCGTCCGTATGTCACAGCCGCTTTTTTCCGAAACTATAAGTGTTGAAACTCGGTACGTAGATGTATTCTGTGAACCACATTATGATTTTCACACAAAAATAGAAAAAAGCAATAAAATTTGAGGGTTCCCCATACTTAGAACTGAAACACAAAATTTTTTTTTTCATCATACCTATACATGTGGGGTATCTATGGATAGGTCTTCAAAAATGATATTGAGGTTTTTAATATCATTTTTTTCTAAAACGAATAGTTTGCGTGAGAGACACTTCCAAAGTGGTAAAATGTGTGTCCCATTAATCTTAATGCAATGATTTCTATGGATAATCAAAGGCAATGATGTATTTCTGTTGCCGCTATTGTTATACAAATACTAAAAATAGAATAAAATAAATATTTTAGGGGGCCTCCATACAATAAACGTGATTTTTTTATAGATAATGGTACGGAACCCTTCGTGCGTGAGTCCGACTCGCACTTGGCCGGTTTTTTATGTGAATTATTTAAACTAGATGGACTGAATCCTGAATTCCTGAATTCCTGAATCTCATTTTCGATATTGCTGTGTGAGTTGTATGATTAGTTTGGGTAGCCATCCAAGTACTAAGGCACAGTGCTTAATAACGTCGCCATGTCAAAAATTTGTGTAAACGGCCAAATTATAATAATAATGATTAATATAAAAAGGCAGGGGAAAACAGGACTTGTGAAATGTAATATTCTGTCCATTTCTTATAACTAGCGAAAATCGCAATATTACTAATTTCGCTTCGACCATGTATTTAAAAAAGCAATTTGTAGGAGTTACCCGCAAATACATTGAACAAACTCAGTCAGAGGAGGTACGAATCAGGACATTTATCACTCTTTCTCACGCCCTTAGCTTGTTACTTTATTTATTGTGGTTTTGTAAAAATGAAATTGACATTCACGTGTTTAAATTTTCTATTAGTTACTACTCATTGTGTTTTAGTCACATGATACATTTCTTATTACTTTATGTCATGTGACTTGAATACCCTTTTATGGATGTTTAGCTGTATAGTAAAAAAAATGTTTTAACGCTTCTTGATCCACTTTTACTAAATTGGTTTCATATAATGAAAAAAGTTGTTTCTAAGAACTAAAGCGGAAATTAAACCATTATTCCCTAGAGCATTATATTAATACAGAAGTTCAACGAGTATTTCATAGAATTTCAGATATTTCTTGGTTAGGCCATGTATTATATATGCAGCTGGGCTTATAGATCTGTCTCGTCGTCTAAGAGTTTTCTTTTAAAAGACAAGACTATTAAGACAGAAAAAGTTTAGAGTTTGGCATTTGTCCAATCAAACTGTTCTTTTTCTTACATTTATGAGCAATCCTAAGGGTGTCTATAACTATAAGAATTTTTAAATCCGGTCTTGGACTACCAAGTCAATTGAGATACTTTTAATGAGCTGTCAAAACGTGACATCCCCATACATTTTTTATGAGAAAATGATAAGTGACGTCACTTATCATATATAGTCAATTGACTTCATTATTATTGATTTAATCGGTAAAAAAAAACATGTATAAAAAAGAATGAACTTATATTGCTTTCTAAGCTGATTTAGTGCAACCTTTTTAAGGTAGGTAAGGTTATTGAATATTTTTGTGCATAGTGTCCAAGACCCTTCGGTGACAACAAATTCGGTATTTTTTATTATTTATTGGAATTTTTTCAGTAAGTAATAATCCATTGAGCAATATACTAAAACAGAAGCACTAAGAGTTTTTTATAGTACATTAGAAACTAAAATTTAGTTCAAGATATTCAATAGTTAGGCCATGTGTTATCTATGCAGCCTCACGCCATAAATTCAAATAGAGCTCACATTATGCGCAGTCATGGTCGTTCTCTGTTCCGCGGTAATTTCATCAATCCCGGCTTAATTTATGCATAGTTAACCGTTGTTAAACTACGCGCTGTGTTTGCTCAGGAGATTGTATAATTACACCGATTGTTTGGATTGGGGCTTATAGATCTAGGGCTATAAAGTCTTCAGAACTAAGTTTGCCCATGAAATTGTTTTTTTTTTCTTAGATTTACGATCAATCCTAATGGTATCTTATACTATTATAATTTTTGAATTAATATTCGTTGGCAATTCGATTTTTTTAATTTTGTGGTATTTGTTTTTTGTGAATGTTTCATATACTGATATAGAAATATGAAAAAATAAGAAAGCTAGACAATAATATTTATTATAACGTAAACCTACACATCATTCCATAAATTAAAACTGAGCTCACATTATGCGCCGCCATGGCCGTTCCCTGTTCCGCGGTAATTTTATTAATCTCGGCTTAATTTATGCAAAGTTAACTGTTGTGAAACTACGCCCGCTGTGTTTAATTTCGAGATTGTATAATTACACCGATTATATGAACTAGAGCTTATAAATATTTGTCTAAGAATCTTTTATAAGAAACAGCTATGAATACTATAAAATCTTTCTCTAGAGCTTGGCGTTCATCCAATCTGTCCTTTCTTTTAAATTGTAGTAAATACTCGGTTATAGAGTACGTGTCTATTCATGCCATTGCAAAAAATAATCTTAATTCTCGGTGTTGATAAAGTAGTTTATGCTATGACTCTATTTGTTTAAGAAGTTAGTGTTCTAGAAATTTCATTAATTTGTTCATTAAGTCATTATATTTTATTTTTCGTATAAGATGAATAATATGAATTTTGATTCTTTAGCTGCTATGCCTTTTTTGAGATCCAATATTAGGGTTCTTTAAGATTGATTTTTATTCGAACATAAGTCCACAATAAACCACATAAGAACAGTCAACACGACATGGCTTTTATTCACAAAAAATCATTATTAGTCCTAGATATTCCATACGCAACATGCACTTAACATAAATCTATACTGGAGCTTTCCTACATTATGCGCCGCCATGGCCATTCCGTGTTCCGCGGTAATTTCATTAATCTCGGCTTAATTCATGCATAGTTAACCGTTGTTAAACTACGCGCTGTGTTTGCTCACGAGATGGGTGTAATTAGATCGAGATTGTTTGAACTGAGGCTTAGTGGAGCTTCGCCTACAAGAATTAGCGTTTGGCGTCCTTCCAATCTTCAACTATTCTTGTTCTGTAATGTGGCAATTCTTTAGACGTATCGGCACCTTCGTTCCTTAGTTTCTTTATTCTTTTTGGCTGGAGAATCTTTGCTTATTGTAATAAAGCTTGGTTCACCTTTATGTACTGAAATAAAAAAAAAAGATTTCCTTTAGGTACATCAGTTTTTTATTCCGCCAAAAATTATGCTTTTTCATTATTATTTTTTTAATTTAGTTCTTGTCACTCGGAGCTCTTAATTTTAAACTCATAAGTTCCTAAGTGCGGATTGGTGGACGTCATGCTCTCGAGGAATTCGATGGAGAACATCGCAATCAATTCAATATCATGATATTTTCCATCACTGTGGAGCAGCAATAAATACGCACATTACAAATTTCTTTGTCAGAGATGCGCTCCGAGGGTTAGAATCCGGGACTCGAAGACCGCGGTTTTTCACCTCTCGGCCATCGCTGCTATAATGTTGACCTGGTGTGTAACCTAAGCAAATACACGATTTTAATATTCTATTACTGCAAATGCCAGCCCAACTACAACATCAATTCGGAATGCTCATACTATTCAGCCGGAATCCACATTCCATGCATACTTTATAAAGGCTGAGTAGGTTTTAATAAACCATTAACTGCTTCCGTTTCCGCAATGCTGACTCGAAGTGAGATTCTGTTTTCAAATGAATAAATAACGCCTGTAGTTCTGTATGCATTCGCACGAGATGAGGTTGTTAGTAAGCATTTGAAAATAGAATGGTTCGTAAATTTTGTAAACTACCCATACTTAATATTATAAATTCAAAAATAACTGTCTGTCTGTAACGCTTTGCCACTTAAAGTACTACAACAATTTCAATGAAATTTGGAACACAGATAGAGTGGACCTTGGGAAAGGACATAGGATGAAATGACTCAGATTAAAGCGCTTAGAATTAAAGATGCGCAAAGAAACCTATAGTCAGACTAACATAAATATAATTTTGGTTTCTTCTTTGGCAGCTACGATATTTTTGCCGTGAAAAAATACTATAGTACAAAGTAAAAAAAAAATAACCATATTTTTCAGTTCTATAATAGCGCGTTACGATAAAAAAATTATTACGACAAAATATTATAATAATTATGTTTCTTTTCAGATCAACATCATACAAGAATACAAGGAGAAAAAATCAAACGATTTCACTCGCCGTTAACCATGGTAAGAATTATATAATATCACATAATTAATATAATTATATATGTTTCCCTCGAATCTTCTATTTCCTTAAGTGGAGGAGCTGGGGATGATCCCCCGCTGCGGGTGTAGGAATTGTGGACTGTAAGTTGCGGTTTGACCTCCGGTTCGATATGATCAAAAATGGTGGAATCTAGAGGGATTGATAAAGGGAGCAAGCGCACTAACCTGGGGCTGGAGCAGATGGTATGCTCGTGTACTGATGAAGCCTCGATCAATCTTCTCTTGCCCGGGAACTGGTGTTGTCCTTCACACTACACTATAAGCACCTATTCACTTTGAGTCGTTAAATCACAAACTATTGACAGCGGTGATGGCGGCGATGCGGCGAGTCTGACCACGTGTGAGGTGGCTTGCGGTGCGGTTGTCACGAGAGGACTTGCATGCGCGTCGGCGGCACGGCGGACGAAGGCAGACTGACTTGATAATTCTTCCTGATCCATAAACATTCGTGCGAATGGTGACAACATTATATAATAGTGCGCTTGCGGGAAAGAGAGGGAGGATGAAGGTGGTTCACATGAATGAAGTTGGCGCGAACATTAAGTGTTTTAATATAATTCTTATATCTCTATCTACTTCCCTCTGTCTGGTCTACTCTCCATATTTCATTTAAGAAAATAGAAAATGAAAGCTCTAAAATTATCATTGGAATATAACCACCAATACCTCAAAGTAATATAACTTCATCAAACTTAGCTAACAATCAGCAGTGATCACTTCGAAATTTTGAAATTGGAGTTATAAAACTAGTGGCAAGTTTGGAAAGAACTAACAAGAATCCCTTGAAGCAATAGAAACGAATTACAACGAATAAAACTTCGATAAATGTATTAAAGCGACATCGGAGTAGGTTCTCAAAGTTGATGAAGTAAAGGGGACCGCGAACTTTCGCTACTTAGATCATCATCAAATGGAAATGCCAAGCCATATGCAACAAAAGTACTATCAATAATGTTATGTCCCAAAATACTAAAATAGTAAAATGAACTAATTAGTTTTACTACTCAAAATCACAAAATTAATACGATGGTAAAAATGTTAGCCCATAAAAGTTTATCGACGTTGAAACCTTAATTTTTTTCCACAAATTATTGACATTTTCATATGCATACTTTTATCAGCATTCTACATATTATGTAGTTAAAAAATGTTTAAGCTGTTAGTTTTTGTACTTGGATGCTTAAGTACAAAAATGAAACTATCTTTTCTCCTAAGAAATTATGAAAAATACTTGATAATTACATTGGATCAAAGATATTAACATCCGTTTTATATTTGGATGTAATCGTTCTTCCAATTAAGATTTTTAAGTTGTGTTTGAAATTGGTTCAATTTAATACTATGCATAAAAATGTTATTTTTTCAACCTTTATGTCCCACTGCTGGGCTCACACTCTTCTCTCACTCTCACGTGTGAGTGATTGAGGCCATAGTCAACCTCGCTGGCCAAGTGCGGATTGGTGGACGTAATGCTTTTGAGAAATTATGAATTTTTCTCAGGCATGCACGACGATGGAAAACACCGTAATTATTTAAATATTACGACATTTTCCACCACCGTAAATGCGTATATTATAAATTTCTTTGTCAGAGGTGCGAGAATTTGAACCCGGGATCGATCGCGTCGAAAATCACTGCTTTTTACCACTCGGCCATCTCTGCTCAAAATATACCGCATAAACTTATACCGTTGAATGGTTTATTTATTTTTTCATTTTAAATCCGAACAACCGTCACTTCTAGTCCCACTAGTTCTATGTCTGATGAACTTGAGATTTGTGATATTCTTTTCGCGAAAAGCGATAACAAATCGGCGAACTTAATGATGTTCGGTAAATTATGGCTTTACAGTATCCCGTTTCTAAAAAGGTACGCCTAAATATTTCAGGGCGTCCGTGCGGATGAGATTAATGAATGTTTTTAAAATCGCGTATTTGGCTTCCAATATACAATCGCCTACCTATCCATATATTACTTTATCACTGAAATTAATGGTTTCTTAAATATAAATGCTAAGAGCACGACTAAATTTTATATTTTAATATGACCTATTTAAATAAGAATATTTAATATGTTTAAATTTTAAGTAATATAGTTTTCAGTCTATTTCTTGTTGAAAACTATGTCATATTTTGATGAGGTTCTCAAAAAAATATTAAAATCAAATTGCGAGAATTAAAATGAAGGTGGAAAAAGCTTGCAACTAGTATTAAATTTCTTACAAGTATTATTTTTAATTCCCTGTAAACTACTTTAATACTTCAGAAAAATTATAATTTTAATAAATTTGTAATTTAATTTAAAATATTGTTAGATTCGCACAGACTGGCTGTATTAAATTAGAGAGAGATAATAATTATAATAATAATACTCATAGCCCCACATTAGGGTAGATGTAACCTGTATCGTGGGTACCATGGACCCACACAAAGACAGAAACACAAACACCCAGACCAAGAACAGAAATTTTGAAATCATCATTCAAATTTCTGCTTCGCCGGGAATCGAGCCCGAAATCGGCAGTTCGGCATAGTAACTACTACGCCACGCGGGTCATCAATTTAAATATTATTTGTAATGTTACAGACAGAAGATTCAAAAGGGAATTAGGACCTGGAAACATCATGATCACTCAGCATTTTACAGAGAAAATCATCACTCCTGGAGAAGATGTAAGTTTAATTTACATATTATTATTGATTTTTACTTAATTTTACGCACAATATGAATTACATAAAATTAGTGTTGTGCAAAATAATAAATTAGTGATGTGTTAGCCTAACTTTCAGTAATAGTTATTAACATTATTTTTTTCTTTTTTCATCATTTCATTTCCTTTCATTTCATTCCATTCCATTCCATTTCATTTTTTTTGTCCTTATAATTTGGAAACCTCGCTGAGGTAAATATGGAGAATTTATAAATAAAACAACTTTTTTGATACCCATATTTGTACTAATAAATTGTTTTCTTTCTTTTTTTTGTTTCATTTGATGAAAAAAAATATTTTGAATAAATTTGTCTTAAGTAACAGTTTTTTTAGTCGCTGCGATGCTTTTGCCTTACTTACGTTTATTTGTATGAGTAACAAAAATAATGAGAAGACATAATAACCACCTGGCATCAGGTGAAGTGCTTGTTCTTTACGGCTTCATTATCATTAAAAATATCGTTGAAACAATACGTCCAAATTTCAGGCTTACCCCATTTTCCATGAAAGTTTGAATATTACCCCACCCCACGACAATAAAATTTAAATGACCGGCAAATGGTAAACATTTGGCGGTCATCATTGAAATTTCTGCTTCGCCGGGAATCGACCCCGAAATCGGCAGGTCGGCATAGTAACTATTACGCTACGCGGGTCATAAATATAAATATTATTTCAACTATTACAGACAGACGATTAAAAAGGGACTTAGGACCTAGAAACATCATGTTCACTAAGCATTTTAAGTGTTGTTTGAAGTTTAAATATTTCACCGGCAAATGGTAAACATTTGGGCAAACTACAATCGACCTCGTTCTGTTTATTCATTTGACCTTTAAAATATCTGGTATTTATTCAATAGGCCGCTTTTGAAATTTTGAATAAAACCAACCTCAATTTGTTTTGTTTGAATCAGATTATGGAGCTATGAATTCTATTACAATTTTATTAACTCTGTTACTTTCGTTGTGTTCATTTTTGTTGATAAGAGATGATTTTATACAATTTTTCCTAAAAGTTTTTTTTGTAAATTTATGTTAATAATAAGTCATCGTTAATTTTATGATTAGTTAATGTATGTACTTATGTAACTTTTTTTACGCAATACCATATTAAAAAAAAACCAACAAAATGTTTTGTAATGTAGGTAACTAATGAAAATAATATTATTTTATTATCGTTATTGTAATTTTGAAAAAATTTTTTTTTTGCTTCAGATTAGTCTCCAATGTACCGCAACAGCAAGCAGGCCACCACGTTTTATGTGGGAAAGAGATGGAGTAGTGATTTCATCAAATACAGATTCCAGGTAGTGTTTAATTATATATTTTCTTAATTCGCAGTTGGCAATTGGCTTAAATCGCAGTTCAGTTATTTTACTAAGTTTTCTGTAAAACAATATATTTATTGCAATATACTATAAAAGCAAAAAGGAAAAATGATTTGCCGCAAGTATTTAAAATAACTAAAAAAAACTTATAAAGCCGTCTAAGGGCGCCTGCTACGATAGGTAGATGTAAAACATCGTGTTCGTACAAGTAATGCGCATAAAAGACAAGATTACGACAGACACTAAACACATCATAATGAAAAGGATGGGTGTCAGTAAAACTAAGCTATGTCGAGTGCGGTCAAAAGTAGGATGGGTGGATTAAGCCACATCTGGTGCGGATGACGACTATTTATTTAATAAAAAATATTTTCATTTAGTACAAAAATTCAATTTTAATTTCAACTTGCTGTAACTGAGTCTGGCGGCCCGTCGCTAAGACAATCGTCGCCGTGAGAGGGATTTAGGCCATAGTCCACCACGCTGGCCAAGTGCGGATTGGTGTACGTCATGCTTTCGAGAAATTATAAAATTCTCTCAGGCATGCACGGCGATGGAAAACATCGTAATAAATGAAATATCACGATATTTTCCATCACCGTGGAGCAGCGATAAAATCGCACATTACAAATTTCTTTGTCAGAGGTGCGAGCCGAGGATTTGAACCTGGGATCGGTCGCGTCGAAGACCGCGGTTTTTTACCACTCGGCCATCGTTGCTTATGATAGTATAAATTTCTGAAATTCTCTATTACAATTGTTCTCCTGTACATTGTTTGGTACCAGCCAAACACTAATAGTATTCCATTCACCATTAACGAACTTGACTTACAGTTCTAAGATTTATTTTACTTTCAGATACATCTTAGGACAGATGATGTCATCATCAGGCGTGGGTGTTGTGTCTCATCTCAATATATCAAGAGTGAGAGTGGAAGATGGAGGGCTTTATTCGTGTGTTTCTTATGAGGGAGAGTCGAGTACCAGTCACACTGCCAGAATCGATGTTTATGGTAATCTCCTTTTTCCGTGTCCTTTCATTATTCTTGCAAATTGAGTTAATTTATAGGATTTTTACTCTACGAATTTTAATTTTCGTCTTTCTTAAGTTAAGCCATATTTTTGAAGTGAAAACATCTTTGGCGGCGTTGTGCACTTTTTTTGGGATGAGTAAAAAATGTTAAACTCGTGTCAGGACACGTGGCCTGATCGAATATTCGTAAGACGGAGGGGTGACAGCTGATGGCTCGACTGTCTATACTTGTAAAATTTGTTTATATAAAGTATTTAAAATATTTACAATGAACAAAATGCATCTATTAATGAAAACAGTGACTAAGAAATAGTGAAAGAAAATGAGTGAGAACTTTATAAAAATACCTACTAGATGAAAACCTACTGAAAATACTAGATGAAAAATAATACTGATAGTAAAAGCAATTCGTGCAAAATTATTCCCTAACCATTCCAAAATATCAAAAATGCACAACGTTAATGTTCAAGTTTTCACTTCTGCCGGCACTACCGGAGTGCAACCCGTTGTTTTTTTCTTTTAATTCTTTTGCTATAACCTATTTGTTATTTGATTTTTCTTTTTATTCAGTGGGGTAGCAGACGAGAATGCAGGCCGTTACACTTTACGCAAGTGGTCACTGCAGCCCATGGACTGCAAGTCTCTTACACACAGCTTCAAGAGAGTCTAAGTTTTGCCTAAGAACGTACACAGTACCACTGCTATTCTAGAGCCGTGTCGTGGGCAAGTCATATAAGTCTAGCATAATTGCTTAGCGGGAGAAATAGTTCCAGATGAGGGCTTGTTTCTGCTGTTTCGGTCCATGAAATTTCTACCACCAATTTACCTTAAAACTGTGCACTCTTTATTTATTCATTAAATGTAATATCTTCATCATGGTCTTCAACGTCTTTATCTATGTACGTATTACCTATATATCATTAATATTTTTTTCATTCTAGGTCCTCCTTATATCAGAACACTACCGCCCATCAAAGTGCAAAGTGGAGAATCCTTAAAACTGAGATGTCCGTACTATGGGTATCCCATTAGGTAATACAATTTATTGAATTTTAATCCTTATCATGTAGTTTATTGTAATTTTTCCTTAAACAAATAAACCGATTTTTTAGTTTTTTTTTTACATTTACAGCCGCAAAAAATCCCATTTATGTATTATTATTAAATTGAAATAAAATCTCATTTATTACAGGACAAAATTAATTAATAGGCCTCTTTTGGAAGGCTTGTAAGGATTATAATATTAATGAAAAATGCCGTTAGTTTATCTTATACATCATGACGTTTACATCTCTATAATCAGTTAACTAAAATAGTTGAAACATTTCACTCTTAAATTTTCCTTTTGTGAAGCTCTAATCCATTCGAACACCACGCGTTACCGCAGCAATATCAAATATTCCTGTTCCACGCATATTTGAATAATAAACAACTTGAGGCTTAAGGAGGCTCTTCAAGGTCAAACGTATTATGTTCAGAATAATTGTGCAAACCCAAAACGCTTAGTGTTATAACAACAACGGTAGGTAATATCCACATTTAGTCCCTGTAGCTTCGGGATTAAGAATAGAGCTACGGTATCCCCTGCCTGATCGTAAGAGGCGACTAAAAGGGGGCTTTCGGGGATGCGGACGGTGAGAGTGTCGAGTGGGAGCTTGACCCGACCAGCTAGCATCCCCGGGAGGGACGGCGGTGTATGCGTGGCCGCATGCCGCCATGAACACCTGAAGGTGCAGGAGAGCACATCTGCTATCCCGAAGATGGGCCCGTTCTGGGGCGCCGCGCGTGGAGGACACCAGTGCGTTCCTATGGAGATCCCGAAGTCCTCACAAACGCAGAGGCAGGCCACCGAGGGGGTTTTAGTGCGATCAAATCCCACATAACCCGATATCCACTCCCAAGGTGTCGGGTACCTTTTGAAGGTTTCCGCCCCGATAACAACAAAAAAAGGTAATATCCACATTTAACGGATATATAGATATGCAGTCGTTTGATAAAAATACACGTGGTATCTACGCTTTCCAATCGCATCATTCCAAATGTAATAGATAAAAGGTGTTTTATTTTTCATATTAAAATTATTTCATGCTTTTGAAAAGTAAAATATGATATATTCAGTCTTTAGGGACTTTTTCCATTGACATTTCTTGGATATGATGGGTTGGTGCAATTCTTCTTTGCGTTGTTGATATAATAACTACAAATACTTACAACAAAACCTTGTTTATTTGAGTAAAGTAGTTGGATACAGAGCAGCCTGTGTTCTGATAGACTAACTCTTAATTTTATTTCAATGTTTACTATAGGTTCATCTAGAGCAGTTTCAGATTTGCGTGTTTTCTGCACGTATATGGTCGTTTGGCATACGCGTTTACATATTATTATGCGCTATGTTCCGCGTATGACTCGTAGTAATTACATGTGTGGCTGAAGATTCGTCTATACGTGTCTACATGCGCTTTCTCGTACTATTTTTGTAACACACTCGTATTAAATAAGCCCGACTTACATTTGTTTTTTTAACATGAACTTTGTTTGTTTTATTCCAATAGTAGCTGTGTACACCAAGAATAACACATTAAAACAATAATTCGACATTTCACTGGCATTATGCCGAATACCGCGGCTGCATCGATTTCCTATATAGCAGAACCTCATAACGCAATATGACGTTAATTGCTCGATTACGAGATGCAAATAAAAGTATAATTTTATTAATCAATATATGCATGTATGTATGTTTTTTTGTTCCAATGTGTCAGCAGAGATCATTTAACTTACGAATATAAGATTTTTTTCCAACCTTTTTTATGTCCCACTGCTGGGCACAGGTCTCCCCTCACGCGTGAGAGAGATTAAGGCCATAGTCCACCACGCTGGCCAAGTGTGGATTGGTGGACGTCATGCTTTCGAGAAATTATGAATTTCTCTCAAGCATACACGTCGATGGAGAAAATCGTAATCAATTAAATGTCACGATATTTTCCATCACCGTGGAGCAGCGATAAATATATTGTATCTATAATATAATATGACCAAAAGTTTTTTTTACTCGTGATTATTTCCCTCGAATAAGAAAATAATCGTTCATGATAAATGGCTGCAACCCTTTTTGCATCCCACTGCTGGAAGGGTCTCTCCCCATTATTGGGGAGGCCTGGAGCTTACTCCACCACGCGGCTCCAATGCGGGTTGGTGGAGATGATAAATACAAGTAGGTATTGGAAGTTTTCCTGGTATCGATTTCCAACATAACTGTTGCCTTTAATGTAATATGGCGGTAATTTCAATTCATTTTTAGCTATTTGGCTGCGATCCATGCAGCGTACGCCAAGCTAGCAGAGTTTATTCGAGTATATCGTGATGTAGTTATAGCTGGTAACTCCAAGTTGCAATAAGTTACGTGAAATCGTAAGCTTAAGTTTCTGCTGCTGAAGCGCGCATGGCCCGGCGGTTAGCGTAGAACGCAAACGATCTATGCAACTAAGCCAAACGGGCGCGGTCGGGTGTGAGATGGGTGACCCCTAGTGGCAAAAAAAATTCATGCGCGTTTTCGTGCTTCGGAGGGCACGTTAAGCCGTCGGTCCCGGTTGTTGTCGATAGATAACAGTCGTTAAACCTTGTCGGAGGCCTTATGGGCGGTTTGAAAACATCCGACAGCGGGTTGGCCACTAACCCGCATCTCCACCAACCCGCATTGGAGCAGCGTAGTGGAGTAAGCTCCCAATAATGGGGAGAGACCCGTACCCAGCAGTGGGACGCAAAAAGGGTTGCGGCCAAGTTTCTGCTACCATGGCAGATCAAAATTGCATAAAGAGTTGATGCTCTTTATAAAATGATGTTAAATCTTAGTATAAAGCTCCAAAATTTTATTCAAATTTCTTATAAGTATTTAGCTCTAAGATTTATATTGAAATCTACATAGATAAATAAAATTGGAGTGTCTGTTTGTCATATTAAAATAACAATACATGGGTATGAATGAATGTACAAAATACGGTACATATACCATAATAAAAAATAGTTTTTGTCTGTCTGTCTGTTTGTCTGTTTGTTCAGTCTAATCTCTGAAACGGCTAGACTGATTTTGACGGAACTTTCGCTGGCAGTAGCTGACGTAATAAGAAGTAACTTCGGCTACTTTTATTTTAGAAAAATTCTAGAACTAAAGTCACGTAAATAAGATGTCACGGGTGGCGCTAGAAAGAAAGAAAGAAAGCAAAAAAAATATTTATTTCATATTAGGAATAAAAAATATTCGCTCAATCAATGTCATTTTTACCCAGTCATCGCGTCTAGCGGGTAATACATAAGTATTGTTAAGTCAACTTTTTCTAAATTTATTGATCATTTTAATACCTACCCATATATACATTACATGATACTTTGTACGTATAATAGGTAAAATAGATACGTTACTGAACTTCAATTTGAAGATGTAACAAAGCTAATTTTAAGAGCCCACATCTTACTAAACTTATACATCGCAATGTTTAATATTTAATTTTAATAATTACTATTTTTAAGTACATGCCAACCATACTGCAATAAAATCGACTATTCGACATTTCCCTGGCATGATGCCGCGAGCGTACGTCAGGCGATGCTGGCCCGATTTCCAATATCGCCGGACCTTATAACGTAATATGGCGTTAATTTAAATTCATTTATAGCGACCCATTTGGCTACGATCCGTGGGGCGTTCGCCAAGCTAGTAAAGCTTTAATTTTCTCTGTATACATTTTGACTATTAATAAAGTCGATATGGTTGCTTAAATCCTAAAGATATTGCATTAAATCGTAGTTTTTTTGTTATTTTGCTGTAAACTGATGTCGTATTGAACTTGCTTCCATATACATTCAAATTAATCTTGAAAAAACTACATATTTCATAAAGTGGGTAGAGCAGCTAACGAAACATATTATTTTTTAAATTTGTCATTTATTTTGATACTTTGAGTATAAACAGTAACTCTCCTTCGTGGTGTTATTTGAAACCGAGTTAGTTACCAAGTCTAATATGCATAAAGCCAAGAATATATGCCTTATTCATAACGACCCAAACTAAAACGTAATTCGCCATAAATGTATAAAATCTTGTGTAACTATTTTATGTTTATTTATGCAATATAGAAAAAATATAATATTGTGCCTTGTATCTTGATATTCTTATTCAATACTAGCCTTCCGCCAGCGGCTTGGCCCGCGTGGACCCGTTTTATAGGTACCCGTTGGATAAAAACCATCCTATATTCTTTTCCATGGTCCACTCTATCTTTGTCCCAAATTTCATTAAAATTGGTTCGGTAGTTTAAGCGGGAAAGCGTAACAGACAGACAGACAGACAAGGTTACTTTCGAATTTATAATATTAAGTATGGGTTTATTAAAAGTTCACTCAATGAAAATAACAATTTAAAATTATTTATTTAATGGAATAACTAATGTATCTTTTTTATTTTAGCAAATTAGAGTGGGAACACAAAGGGAGAAAAATTGTAAGCTCGCTCCTACCACAGCACGCTAGATACAAACGAACCAATACTATCAAAACCATCACCAATCGAAAGAATACGAGGAAGAAGAGAAGAAAACGACAGCTCTTCGAACCCAATGAAGAAGGGATGCTCAATATACCAAGGGTCTCCAAAGAAGAGAATGGAGAAATGTACACTTGCATTGTGTACAGTCCGTCGGGGGAAATGGCTCGGAGGTAAGAAATAAACATGAAATAAACTCATGACTTACTCATGACTTAAAAGTAATTAAAAAATTGCAACAATCTTGGAAATGATCCAGAAAAAATATTAATTCATGAAACCATGTAAGGTATATAACACACGGCCCGGCGACTGGCGTAGGACTCAAGCGATTTGCGCAGCTTAGCCAAACGGGCGTGGTCGGATGCACAGAACATATTAAAAGAGGTAGAATGGCAATAATGCGCCGTTTATATAAAAACCGGTGTTGTCGATCCAGCCCCACCTTTCACCTACACTACATCTGTACTTAAATAAATATTAAGCTTACGCACATATTTGCAATTTTAAATCTAGCCAATCTTAGCGCCGCAAAATCACACGATTTCAAATGAACGAATCACACCTAAGCACGCACACAAGCACGCATATTGCAACGCGATTGCATGTTTCTGTAGAGATATGAGCGTTGCTCATATCCGTGGCGCGTCTGACCTGCCCACAATTCCATTCTAACCTCTTAATATGTTCTGTGGTCGGATGTAAGATGGGTGATCGCTAGTGGCAAATTTCATTCGCGTTTTCGGACTTCAAAGGATACGTGTTGCCAACTATTCCGTTTTTTATCAATAGATAACAGACGTTAAACGCTGCCGGAGGCCTCATGGGCGGTTTGGAAACGTCCGACAGCGGGTTGGCCTCTAACCCACATCTCCACCAACCCGTATTGGAGCAGTGAGTTGTCGCACTCGCATCGTGAGAGATACAGTTTGGGCTGGACATACCCAGCAGTGGGAATATTAGAAGTCATTAGATAGATATAGGTGAATGGATGAAAACAGGCAGAAAAAGGTCTACCTTATTACAATATTAATACAAGACTGCCAATAACTGGTCCAAAATAAGTTCACTGTTTATTAAACGTTTGATGTGCCTGAATCTAGCCTTATATAAACAAAGAAAGTAATCATCTATTAAAATTCATGGACAGTGAAATATTAAACATTCAAACTGAAACTTGTGAATATTAGAATAGTTATCATAATACAGCATGAATATTGTACGAACTAATTTCAGTGTTGTTCTGTGTTGCCATATTATTAATGGTAAATTATGTCATCAAGTAAGTATGCGTATTGTTATTGCATGTAAGCTAATATCTCGTTTGTATAGCAGGATAACAATATAGCAAGCTTAAGCCCGTTTCGGTAATATCCTAACTATTCTATATTGCGTTATGAATGTATAGACCTTAAAGTAGGTGTAGAACTGTTATGGTTCGCCCGGGGAAGTACCACCGCTGCACACACTTGTGCCGTGAAGAAATTCTGCGGTGAGCAATTCTATTGTGTTTCGGTGGAAAGGTGCAGTTGCCGGCCACACTTACATGAGGCGACCACCAGCCTCCGGGGTAGCAGCGCAACTGCATACGACCTCAGACAAGACCTACTTGCTTGCTTGAGGTTGTATGTAGATGTCCATGGGCTGCAGCGACTACTTAACACCACGTGGTCTGCATGCTCGTCTGCTACTCCATTCAAATAAAAAATAGGCTACATCTTATACTTGAACCTTCGTTTACCATTCCTTTCTTATAATAAAGAATAATAAAACTTATCTAAAGAAGTTATTATACCATTAGCAATAACCATAAATCATCTATGGTCTAGGTGCTATTATCTAACTTACTCAATCTAAGTTTCTTTGGCTTCAGTAAACTGTTCGTTTGTTTATCCCATACATCATGTCGAGATGGCTTATCAGCTATAAGGAATGTTATTACGTGCCAGGAACCAATATCATCTTTGTCGAGGAAGCCTACGTCATATTGTATACTGCTGTGTGTGCAGTATAACATCGATCGATTATGGAAATGAATCTATACTCTATACTAATGTATAAAGCGGAAGAGTTTGTTTGTTTTTTTGTTTGAACGCGCTAATTTCAGGGACAACTGGATCGAATTGAAAAAATATTTTTGTGTTGAATAGTCCTTTTATTGGAAAAGGCTATAGGCTACATAACATCATGCTATGACTAATACCAAAGTCCACGCGGACTAAGTCGTGGGCGGCCGCTAGTTAGGTATACAATAATAACCTTTGGTAGTACTATATTCTGTAGGGGGTAGAACTTTTATGATTCACCCGAGGAAGTACCACCGTTGCACCCACTTGTGCCGTGAAGAAATTCTGTTGTGTTTCGGTGGAAAGGTGCAGTTGCCGGCCAGACTTTTATGAGATGATCATCGGCCCTTGGAGTACCAACGAAACTGAATGCGACCTGAGGCAAGTTTGAGGCAAGTCTGAGGCTTGTCCATGGGCTGCAGCGACCACTTAACACCACGTGGCCTGCATGCTCGTCTATATGCTTCGAATATAAAATGTATATTTAATATAATTATGGCATATGTATATTTATTAATTATGGCATCGCAAACTCTGCATATTGCCAGCGTCAAGAACAATTTTGCATCACGTTTTTGCCATGAACGAGTAATAAAATAATAGGTAAAATCAATAAGTCGTCAGTACTCAGTCAGACATTCAAGTAAAGCGATGGCTTCTTTACCAGAATGTGACCAATGGAATTTTGGAGGCAAACGGAAAAAACCTATTTTCGCACTGTTAATTTAATTCACAACACTCGTGCATTATAATTAACCTATATCGAACAAAATGCCATCAAATTTATCGGATATAAATAACTCAAAAATACACGAAGAAAGTAAAAATAAAACGAAACCACAATCCGTCTTTTTCGACTTCCCGCCAAAACTCCTCTGAGCTCTTTTTTGTGTTTGATTGCTTTAAATATTGACAACGGTGACATAGGCGCTGAGACTTAAGACTTTAACAAAAGACTTTTACTTAGGCTCAAAGTCGCTCAATAAGCGATGCAGATCGCTATGCAGTGTTTCTCTACGCTACACAACTGCAAACATTGGAATTCGTAGATGACCGCAGGGTCAGTAACACAGCTCTGTGTCTATACGCTGAAAATCTATCCAGTAAAGTAGCCAGGTCACATTGTTTCAAGGAGCAATATTGAAACTATAATATAATCCAGAATAAACAACGTTCCACACTCATAGCTCTACAGTAGGGTAGATATACCGTGTGTCGTGGGTACCATGTATACACACGAAGACAGAAACACAAAAACCCAGACCGAGAACAAAAATTTTAATTCATCATTCAAATTTTCATCTCACCGGGAATCGAACTCGGGACCTAGACCCATCTTGTCATTAATGAGAAAATGTTATAACATTACTTTATCTTATGATTTCAGGTCATTTGAGATTCAAGTTGTGGAAGCGCCGGAACTAGACGAGCTACGTGTCGGATCTGGGTTGAAAGAAGGGCAGATAGTTCAAATCACCTGTAACATTATAAGTGGTGATCCTCCTATATTTTTCTCCTGGCTCAAGGATGGCATGAAGATACCTCCTAGTTTGAAGGTAGGTTTTTTAGTAGCATGAGTTTAATTTTACTTATAATCAAGGAAACCCCATTTTTCTACAATTCTGAACATCGTAAATATGATTGGTTGGGTGTATATGTATGCAAATATGATGTGATAAGCAATAAATTAAGAAAGTGGTGCCGTACGTAACGTAAGAGGCCGTATACGAAATTTTGCCGATTTCGCTGATTTACCTTATTTTATACATGATATTTTACAGTTAAAATACAGTATTTGCATAAGTTTTATTGCACAATATGACTGCTTTGTTTTGCTTAATATACCTGAAAGAGGTTGACAGTTTTGTGAATTTTTGCTTTGATAGATATACAATATTACATAATTTATATTTCCGGATCATTTTGACGGACCGACGGATAGAACCTTCAAGTGAAAGATGGTAATGTTATCGTCGTTAATTTTTTATAGATAACTGAAAGAAGCTCCGAACTGTTCAGCGTCCTCATCATCAAACGCGTTGCACTGGAGCACTGTGGCAAGTACACGTGCATCGCCACCAACCACGTGGGCAAGGTCAACCAGACTTCTGACCTTTATATCAATGGTAAGTGCAATATCATTGAAGCTGATTGGATCCATATCATTGAATGGGCAAGCCAGTACAGTTAGGAGAACTGATAACCGATGGTGTAGAAAAGTACTCGATTGGCGACCAATTTTTCTTTAAAAGAAGTACATGCTGCCCTCCAACCAGGTGAACTGATGACATGAATAAGACAGCGAGAAGCTACTAGATTCTGAAGGCGCCGGATCAGATGGAGTGTCGAATATTAGGGGAGGTCAAAGTCCAGCAGTGGACTTTTAAAGGCTAAAGGCGGAAACACATTATTAAAACGCGACGCGACGCAACGTGTCGACACCGGATATGCACCGTGCATATTACCAACACGCGACGCTACGACATAGTAGCAATTTCGGAATATAGTTAGCTAACAGCAATGGAACCCACCCAACACCCAATTCCGAAAAAGGGTGACCGCAGTGACCCATCCAATTACAGGCCTATTGCGATAACCTCCCTGCTCTCTAAGGTGATGGAGCGTGTTATAAACACACAGCTCCTTAGGTACCTCGAGAGACATCGGTTGATCAGCGATCGTCAGTATGGCTTTCGCCAGGGCCGGTCGGCTGGTGATCTCTTGGTGTACCTCACACACCGCTGGGCTGAAGCCATCGAGGGTAACGGGGAGGCTTTGGCAGTCAGCCTGGATATCGCAAAGGCCTTTGACCGGGTCTGGCACAAGGCCCTTCTCGCGAAGCTTCCATCTTACGGTCTTCCCTTGAGGCTATGCAACTGGGTGGCTAGCTTTTTATCTGAGCGGCAGATTAAGGTCGTTGTTGACGGATGCTGCTCAGATATGAAGCCCATTAACGCCGGTGTTCCCCAAGGCTCAGTGCTGTCCCCTACACTATTCATTCTGCATATCAATGACATGCTGCAACAATCACGCAGTATACATTGCTATGCAGATGATAGTACGGTGGACGCACTATACACCTGTCGAGCCAATGCCTCTAGGTCACAAGTGGAGGAAAGCAGAATCAAACTTGTGTCTGAAGTCGAGAACTCTCTGGAGCGGGTCTCGGAATGGGGTCGACTTAACCTTGTCGAGTTTAACCTCACGAAGACACAAGTTTGCGCGTTTACCGCTAAAAAAGCCCCATTTGTTATAGCGCCCCAGTTCAAGGGCACCGCGCTCACCATCGGTGAAAGTGTCGGTATCTTGGGAGTTGACATTACGAGTAAAGTGCAGTACCGGAGTCATTTGGAGTACAAAGCCAAATTGGCATCAAAAAAGCTTGGTGTCCTCAACAGAGCGAAGCAGTACTTCACTGCGGGGCAACTCCTGACGCTGTATAAGGCCCAGGTCAGACCCCACATGGAGTACTGCTCCCATCTCTGGGCAGGAGCACCGAAGTACCAGCTACACCCATTTGACTCCGTTGAAAAGCGCGCACTCCGAATCGTCAACGACCCAAGATTGACTGACAGGCTAGAACCGCTTAGCTTGCGAAGAGACATAGGCTCGCTCTGCGTGTTCTACCGACTTTACTATGGTGAGTGCTCCGAGGATTTCTTCAAATTGATGCCTACATCACCATTCCATGATTATACCACCAGACGAAGGTTAAAGTTCCACCGGCACCATCTGGACTCGTGGCGGTCCTCCACAGTCCGCTTTGCACGCTCCTTTTTACCACGGACGTGTAGGTTATGGGACAACCTTCCAGCTGAGGCATTCCCAGTGGACTATAACATGGGGTTCTTCAAGAAAGCTGTAAAAAAAAGCTCTTCTTCAAAGCCGGCAATGCTCGGGCGGCTCCCCTAGGGTTGCCCGTGTCCATAGGCGACGGTGATCGCTTAACATCACGCGGCCCGTCTGCCTTATTGTTAGGTTTATTTATATAAAAAAAAAAAATGGAAGTATATGGTTATATACTCAGGCTGTAACAGAGTATATTGGGTCGTTGCGTTGGGTGTTGTCTAGAAACATACAGCGTGCGCCGCGACGGATGGCGTGTTTACGCCAACACACCGACCTGGCACGTCTGGATCGGGTAGTGTGTGTGCGCATGGCGTCACGTCGGATGTTCACAGTGTGATTCTGGTATATAGAAAATAATACATTTGATTCGACTCGACACGCATCGCGTTTCATCGGGTCGCATCGCGTTTTAATAATTTGTTTCCGCCTTAATGGGTGGATGGATGGAAGTGCCTTATATAATCTTAAAGATTAACACTCTTAGAGGTCGAGAACTTGCAACCCAATCAGGGAAATACCACCGCTGCGCCCATTTATACCGTGAAGCAATAACATTATGTTGTGTTTCGGTGGAAAGATGTGGCAGCCAGCCACGCTTATTCGACATGACCATCAGTCTCTGGACTTGCAGTGAAACAGCATGGGATTTCACGTTAACCTCAGGTTTCTTAGATACATACAAAATACGGGCAAGGTTATAAGGTTTGGATTTCTTGGGCACTATTGTAAGCGCGATCGTCCGAAGTCCGAAGTATGGTGTATTTTCGAGTGATCATTGTGTAAAAGTTTGAGGATAACTTGACTATAGAATTATGTTTCCATAACAGGGTCAAAAATGTGCTGAAAAAATCACGATATATCGAGTACCGATTTTACGAGTAGACCTCCTGAAGACTGCTGATGTCTGCGATGTCTCTGAAAAAAAAAACTATGATTTGCTCGCCAAAAAGTTCCGCATATAAAAAAAAACCATTAAAATATTTTTGAGAACTATAAGATAAGTTTAGTCTTCTCTATAAAGTGAATATAATTAGCTTTTGGTTAAGTCTCTCGAAGTATTAGAATTTGAAGTTTAGTTATTGTTTGACTTCAGTAAATTTGTTGCCCTTTTAAAAAGTGCAATTAATCTTGCCTTTGAGAATCCTTGCTTATCCTAAAGAATCTTAGGAATAAGGTTTTTTAATTAAAAGAAGAATTTTACTCTTTGCAAAATTATGTTGTCTTCTGAGTCGGAAAAGATTGCAAGAAAGAATTGTTCACAATTCATGAGAACGACTTGATTATTTATTCTAGAACTATTTGCTCATGGATACTTTCAAATATTTAAAATAGAATTTTTTCAGCCATAATTTTTCTACCTTCAAATAACCTGTATAGTTTAGGTAGTTTGAGATTCTAGCTGGGATCAAAAACAGCTGTAATCATGGTTAGTCATAAAAACATTATTATTCTTATATTTTACTAGTCTTCCGCCAGTGGCTTTGCCCGCTTGGACCCGTTTTAAAGGTTTCCGTAGGATAAAAACCATCCTATGACCTTGCCCAAGGTCCACTCTATCTGTGTTCCGAATTTCATTAAAATCGGTTCAGTAATTTAAGTGGGAAAGCGTAGCAGATAGACAGACAGACAAACAGACAGACAGACAGAGTTACTTTCAAATTTATAATATTATAGTATATTATATAGTATGGATTAGGTACTAGTAAAAACTAATTTTTTTTATGACCAACGAATAAACATAATCTTCTTAAAGTAAATTTTCTATTAAATTGGTTCTAAAAGTTTTTTTTAGGAGGTATATAGGGATGATATTTCTGAGTCAATTTTTAAAAAAACAAATTCCTTTGTTTTAAAATATCCGTACTGGCAGGTTATTACGAGCATACATTTCTAAAGGACTATCGTTATACTTAAACACTGAGCGGAATTCATCTTAAAACTATTAGATACAGCATAAGTGCCTCTATGATTAAATGCAAAGGTCAAGTAAGCTTAAACAGGTCATGAATGCTTTCAAGCAAGCCAAGTCGGCGTAAATGTGTAAAGTGGCTATGAAGATGCAGTCTATGGAAACTTTTAACTCTTTCAATTTCAATTTCTTTTCGCTGTATTCTTTTCATATTACTATAAAATATTTTCTGATGTACGGCTTAGGAATACTAAGTTTAAAGAATATTTTTCAATATCAGTTTTTTTTTCTTCAATTATGGCATCGCAAACTCTGCATATTGCTAGCGTCAAGTATAATTTTTGCATCACTTTTTTACCAGTTTCGTTGAAACTGAACGAGTACTAATAGTTAAAGTCAGTAAGTCGTAAGTAATCAGTCAGTCAGACATTCAAGTAAAGCGATGGCTTCTTTACCAGAACGTGACCAATGAAATTTTGGAGGCAACCCGAAAAACCCTATTTTCGCACTATTATTTTAATTCACAACACTCGTGCACTATAATTATTAACCTATATCGAACAAAATGCAATGAAATTTATTCGATATAACTCAAAAATACACCAAGAAAGTAAAAATAAAACAAGAGCACATATCTTTTTCGACTTCCCGCCAAAACTCTTCAATGTCAGTTATAGCAGGCCTGGCTGCAACACTTTGTATTCCACTGCTGGGCAAGGGTCTCTATTCTTTAGTGGGGAGGCCTGAAGGTTACTCTTCCACGCTGCTCTATTGCGGGCTGCTGCAGTTGAGGGTTAACTCGCTGTCACATGTTTTTGCTGCAGTTGAGGGTTAGCTCGTTGTCAGATGTTTTCTAACTGCCCATAATGTTTTCTAACCGCCCATAAGCCCTACGATACGATTTAACGATTTTTTATCTGTTGACCGGGTTTTACGTGAGTAGATCGTTTACGTCGTACGCCAGCTGTGGGGCCATTCACGCTTCAGTTCTATATAAAGATCTAATTTGTTTAAATACCTTTAACTAAATCACAAACATTGATCTCTAAATAAAATTATGTATGTCTTATATTAAAGTGTGGATGTTAACCCTTCTATTTTTTCTTGTCCAACAGTGGCCCCAAAATGGATAGAAGAGCCTACGAACACGTCGTTACTGCTGGGCCAGCGTGGTGTCGTATACTGTAACGCAAATGGATACCCCGCACCGCAGATACATTGGATGAAGAGAGATGGTAATGTATTTGAGCAGTGCTTCTCAAAGTTTTGTTTACACGTATATTTTTTAGTATATTAGGAGATACAATATAAAAATGTAACGTTTTGTTAGAGTTCCGTATCCGAAGGTTGCCAGCGGGACCCTATTACTAAGCCTCCATTGTCCGTCCGTCTGTCCGCCATCAGGCTGTATCTCATGAACCGTGTACCTATGTATTTCTGTTGCCGCTATAAAAACGAAAATAGAATAAAATAAATAATTAAGGGGGTTCCCATACATTTTTTTTATAATGGTACGGAACCCTGCGTGCGGGATTCTGACTTGAACTTGGCCGGTTTTTTTGTATTAGCAGGACTGATACTAATGAAAATAGGCATCAAATATAATTATAATGTTTGTCTGCAAACCTACTACTAGACACGAGTCTTTAGCCCATTGTTACGATGGTATTTCGCATATTCCACCACGCTGCTCTATTACTCGTATGCGGGTTAGTAGATGTGTGATGGTAGATAAGGCCTCCGACAAGGCTTAATAACTGCTATCTATCGATAACAACCGAAGCTTAATTCTTATTAAGCTTTGGTTGAGCTCTCAAGCACGTAAATGCGCGGTTACTAGTGGTCACCCATCCCACAACCGACTGCGCTCGTTTGGCTTAGATGCGTAGGTATATCGCTCGCATACTTGACAAAAAGATGAACCATGCGCGCTTGAATAAAAACGAAACAAGAACAAAAACTAAATTGTTGTAGCGACCTTCCGCTACTCATCAAGAGATGGCACTACGGGTATTCCTGCATCACGCTATCGAAGTTTTTGGAATATCCTACCATATATACAAGCTCCGAATTGAGTCAGTCGGAGCGCGGCCGCTCCCCGGGCATGACCACCTTGCCCGGCGGGAGATCTCCCTTTGCCAAATTGTAAATAACGTTGTTTTACATTTTGTTATATAGCTACACGATGTCGTATGTTTTAACAGGTAGAGGTTTATTTAAACACAAACGCATTTATAACTACATAAAAAAGGAAGTTGCCAGTGAGCAGCGATGGCCTAGTGGTATGAATCCGCGGTCTTCGACGCCTTCGATCCCGGGTTCAAATCCTCGGCGCGCACCTCTGACAAAGAAATTTGTAATGTGCGCATTTATCGCTGCTCCACGGTGATGGGAAATATCGTGATATTTAATTTATTACGATTTTCTCCATCGCCGTGCTTGCCTGAGAGGAATTCATAATTTCTCGAAAGCATGACGTCCACCAATCCGCACTTGGCCAGCGTGGTGGACTATGGCCTGAAATCCCTCTCACTTGTGAAAGGAGACCTGTGCCCAGCAGTGGGACATAAAAAAAGGGTTGAAAAAAAAGGAAGTTAATAGATATAACATATATAATTATATACATATTTTACAAAATGTATATGCCATCTAAAAGACCTGATTGCGGCATGGTGCCCAGAACGCTCGCAGCATTACCTCTTTGAATCAAAAGCCTGATTTTTTGTGCAAAATAACTGCCAGCTCTCTGGTCACCCGAAGTGAGGACACGTCTGGTCGACATATCGAACATATCTTCTTATCGTCATCGTATGTCACTTAACTACGAGTAAGTATGCTTGTTTCATTCTGATCTTTTTTTGTTTTAGTTGTAGAAAACGTGAGGGCTTCAGAATTAAACCTCTTTTCTAATGTATTTGTGTAAAGTTTGCCATACAAGGTTTACTTTTATTAACTTATTAACATTTACCATTTATTAACTTATTACTTTCTTGAGTACTTAATTAGTAAACTTTCTAACAGCTTTCTAAAAGACATTCATTGTTAGATAGAGTTTCAAAGATACTTGGCTAAAGTTTTAATGTGTCTTTTAAATTAGGTCTATATTTTGTTACATAAGTTCAAAAATTACGTTTTTTTTTCTTCAGTTTGTGTGTTAAGTTTTGCTAAACGATTAGCAGTAAAATTTTGACTCACTCTCTCTCAGCTCTCTCTCTCTTGGGAGGCTTTAAACTAGTTCATCACGTGGCTTTCCTTTCGATAGGTAGTAAATGGGAGATACCAGTAGACCAGTAAGTGGCCAGCCCACATTAGTACGATATCAAATAATTTATTTGGACTTTGAAGTAAAGGATATTGAGATAAAAGAAGCTGCAGTATCATGTCTGATTTATAAGAATGATATAAAATGGTCATCATGAGTTGAGGGTGACTTTAGTATAAAATAGCGTTTCACACTCATTGCCCCACAGTAGGGTAGATGTACCCTGTGTCGTGGATACCATGGATACATACAAAGGCAGAAACACAAATACCCAGACCGAGAACAGAAATTTAAACGCATCATTCAAATTCCTGCCTCGCTGGGAATCGAACCCGTGACCCTCCAGTCAGCAGCCTGACATGGTAACCATTGTGCCGCACTGGTCGCCGATTGGTGATTTTAGTATTTTTTTGTTATAGCGGCAACAGATATACATTATCTGTAAAAATTTCAACTGTCTAGCTACCATGGTTCTGTGAGATACAGCCTAGTACAGACAGACGGACGGACGAACAGCAGAGTCTTAGTAATAGGTTTCAGTTTTTACCCAGTGAGTAAGAAACCCAAAAAGGTAATTTCATGACCTACAGTTAGTAGGTGGTAACCACAGAACAAGTTAAAAGAGGTAAAACGGCAATAATGCGCTGTTCGTATGAAAACTGGTGACGCCGATCAAGCTCCACCTTTCACTCCATTACATCTATACTTAAATAAATACGAAGCTTACGCACATATTTGCAATTTCAAATCTAGCCAATCTTAGCGCCGCACAATCACGCGATTTCAAATTAACGAATAACACCCAAGCACGCACACAAGCACGCATATCGTAGCACAATCGCGCGTTTCTGTAGAGATACGAGCGTTTGCTCAAATCCTTGGCGTGTCTGCCCTGCCCACATTTCCATTCTAACCTCTTTTAATATGTCCTGTGGTGGTAACTGATCAGTCTGATCACTGAGTGAAATTGCTCGTTTTGTCTCAAATATTGACGCTCACATGATACAGTTTGAGAGCCGCTGTAAAATGTTGTGCGGGCAGACAAGGATAAATTGCCATGTAATTTAGCGGGAAAAAATACGTTTCACGCGGTTTATCTCTTAAGACCGGTGATGTTGCGGATACGAAGATAAACCTGCACGGTTTATTTAAAACTAGATTATACTTTGGGCCTGCCTTAATATTAACACAGACTTTATGGGCGCTTTATTTTCACGCTCCTTCTAAAACTTTTTATAATCTTGGTTGGTAAACAATGTGTCTATGAAAGTTATTAGGATTATAAAAAGTTTCTGAGTAAGGTATAACTTTTATAATTAGCGTGGAGCTGGTTAGGGTAGCTTATGAAATATTACTTAAGCATAGTCGTAACACAGGCTAATATAAGTTATAGAAGTAGTAAATAATTTCTTATTCAAGTAAAATATATGTTCTTGTGGGAGCTTCGGAATAACTTATGAATAGTCTTAGCGATATAGAAATGAATTAACATAAAGGCATTATAGGTTTTTTGTTTTATTTAAAATCAATAATGAGGAAACGTATTTCAATGTTATAAAATGATTTTTGAATATACCAGCCTTCCGTTAGCGTCTTCGCCCGCGTGGACCCGTTTTATAGGTTCCCGTAGAATAAAAACCATCCTATGTCCTTTCCCAAGGTCCACTCTATCTGTGTTCCAAATTTCATTAAAATTGGTTCTGTAGTTTAAGAGGGAAAGCGTAGCAGACAGACAGACAGACTGAGTTACTTTTGAGAGTTACAATTTTATAATATTAGTAGAGATTAGACGCTTTGAAATGAAAGTATATTTAGAGTAATTAAGAACTATTTAGTCATATAGAAAATAAGTAGTGTAGACCCCTGTGGCGTATAGGTTACCATGCCGGACTTCCAAAATTCGAATTTGGGTTTGATTTCTAAAGTGGCAAAAATTGGAATGATTTGTTTTCATTTCTTTGTTTGTATCCGTGGTACCCACGACATAGGGAATCCTAGTGTGAATATATGTGTGTGTGCAGCGTTTTAAAATTGAGATTGAGATTTTACTATTTGCTGGTTTAATAACCAACCCTACCAATAAAAAATTATAAATAAAAATACCCACATTTTAATGTATTTCAATTTTCTTCCACAGCCGCTCTTGGCATCTGGCGACCAGTTCTGGACCTGGCAGGGGGCGGAGTGATGAGCTACCCCAACGGTACTCTCATCATCGAGGTGGTGTCCTTGTCTGACGAAGGCATGTACGCCTGCAACGTGGAAAATGGCGTTGGTGACGCTCTGAACAAGAATCTTTGGATCAGTGTTAATAGTACGTATTTTATATAAAGCTTTTGTTGTTCGTATTCATCGATGTTCGTATTATTTTGAAATTTAGTTGATAAATTAAACATAACAAGAAACGCCATACGTGGTCAGAATGAGTATTAGAAGTATTTAAATTAAGAGCAAACGAACACGCTGATCTTGTAAGATGAAGTGACCACAGCAGCTGACTTTGAGCTTCTACACTCGACCTTGTCTAAGATCAAATAACTTACAAACCTCTACTAATGAATGTAGTTTTACATAATCATATAGTTTTTTTTTTCGTTTGGCGCCATCGTACGGAGGGTGACGTAAATGTCATTTGTACATAATTTTAGTAAGAGCGCCATCTAGCGTAGGGTGAATCAAACATGTTCAACGTTCCTGTTATTATCACCTGTTAGCATTTCATGACAACAGGATGTTCAGAGTAGAAGTGGTTCCAACAAGGAGAGAGCCGTCTTAGTTTTGATTCAAAGTAACAGATGGCATAAATTTTATACTCGTAGTTTTTATTCAATATAAACAGATGGCAGATCTGTTATAGTGAGAGTACTGAGAGTAACAGACGCCGATAGATGGTAGAAACTGTTTGGAAAGAGAATAAGCATAGCATCGGAAGGACTATTTGATGTTTTGCGTGCTATTGATTTTGATCTTTTTTATTCGATAAGTTTTTTTTTATGTAGGAACTTTTCCAACGCTTGGGTAAATAGTTTGACTCTGCAGAGTATTCTTTAAGAAATGTCATAAGAATATGTTTTGGTATATTATTATGTGATAAAATCTGTTTATTGTATACAAATATGTAGTTCATATAATCCAAAATTATGCCTTCTGTAATTTTTGCGTTTCGCTAACCTTTTTCTTCGGTGAAAATCTGCATCATACTTTAAAGCATATTTCTTTTGAATCATGGTCGTTGAGATGTGTATAAATAGCTGTTTTATTTTAATGCTAATTACTGTTTCAGTTTTTCATAATAATAAACATTACAGTAATAGTGCTAACATTAAAAACCAAAATTTCTTCTAGAGCCGGTGCACTTCGAGTCTTTGGGGGCCAATCTGACCACCAAAGTAGGATTACCCCTAACGCTATCCTGCCGGCCGTTGGGAGACAGCCCTATTAGGATCAAATGGAGTTTGGACGGAAAACCTGTAGAGTTTACTACTTCAAGGTAACTTACTTTTGTTCTACTCATTTTTTGTTTCGACTTCTTCCGCGTGGACTCCCGCGCTCAACAAGGGTCATATCTATAAACGGTATTTGATAAAAAAAAGTTCTTTTAAAGTATTAGTAGTATGTAGTTGAAAACATGTAAATGTATGGTTATGTTTCGTATGTATATGTTTGTGTAAATGTATGTATGTATTTATTATTCCTATTTTGAATTTCCTCTCATATTATTCACTTTTAACTATTGCTCTAACTTTCTAATTGTTTTTCTTTACTAAAGCCTACCTCATATTTTCACCATCACCCAGGGTTGACTGGGAAGACAATGCCTTAAGGCATTAGGTTTAACCCTTTGTAACTCCTAGTTTAAGGTGTTTGCAAATAATAAATAAATAAATAAAAAAATTAAAAAAATCGTTCAGTCATAGGATCGGTATAGGTCGCGTCATGTTAAAAGAACGCTGTTGGTCAAGCTGCGCATTAGGCGATTTATCGGTTTATTTGGTGGTATGAGGTTTTTCAATAACCTACCGATAACCAATATAGGATGTCACGAGCGATAGTTTAGTTCAAAAATAAAACCATAGGCATAACCATAGGTATGTTTGCGCATACACTCTCACACGAAAGGCTAGTCGTGTGAGAGTGTATGCGCAAACATACCCCCTCCACTTACTTCCATGACTTTCTTTTTACATGACGCGACCTGTACTAATATATATTTAAAATACTTTTATCAATGCTGGAACGGTCAACATTTTCTCAATTATAATAAATTAACTGTAGCTAGAGTTGAGTCTGCGAGAGCGGAAAAAACAACTTTTCCCATTAAGGAGTTCCTACTTCAATGGTTTAATATTTCAAATCTACAAATTTAAAGTTTTTTTGAAGTGAAAACTTCTGTAGTGGCGTTGTGCACTTTTTTTGGGATGGGTAAAAAATTTTAAACTCGCGTCAGGACACGTGGCCAGAATTCGTAAGAGGGTAAGGTAAGAGGGTGAGGTATACTTGTAAAATTCGTTTTACCAAGTATTTAAAATATGGACATTGAACAAAGTGCATATCTATAAAGTTAGGTAAATACTACTTTGCAACAATCCGCAATCAGAACGTATGATGGTGTATACTTTTTTCATGCAATAGCACCTCCCTCCCTTGCATGAAAAAATTATACACCATCATACTTTCTTATTGCGGATTCTGGTTGCAAAGTAGTTTTACCTAACTTTATAACAATGGAGTTCCGCAAGGTAACGCCTGATTCTATTAATGACGACTGACGACGACTGACGCGTGGCGCAATGGTTACCATGCCGGACTGCCAATCGAAGGGTCCCGGGTTCGATTCCCGGCGAAGCAGAAATTTGAATGATGAGTTTAAATTTCTGTTCTCGGTCTGGGTGTTTGTGTTTCTGTCTCTGTGTGTGTCCATGGTACCCACGACACAGGGTATATCTACCCTACTGTGGGGCTATGAGTGTGAAGCGTTATTATTATATTTATTAATTTTAAATTGCATCTATTAATGAAAAAAGTGACGAAGAAAAAGAGTGCAACCCGTTTTTTTTTCAGGCTGACGATATCAGAAAATCCTACATCAAACGGCTTGAAGAGTACCATCAACATCAACTACGTGGAAGCTAGAGATGGTGGCACCTACGAGTGCCGAGCGAGCAATCCGTATGGGGTTGCTGCCTACAATATCTATGTTAATATTTTGGGTAAGTAATATTGTTTGAATAAGATTATATAAATTTGTACACCCTAAGGGGTAAATATAGAGTTCTAAATATTTTGTAAAACCTTTTTTTTTCACCCATATTTGTGCAAATAAAATATTTTCATTTCATTTCAAGATTCCTCTTCCCATTAAAAACTATTGTTAAAATATTATTTTGTAATCCAAACTAATATTTTTTAATTCATTTGAATATAAATAGTGCATTATTTCATTCACAGTAAGTCATGGTTTCTCTCACTATACTGCCAAGTTTAAATTATCGACAATACTAAGCTCTGATACCATTACGCTTATTTTTTGTAGAATACTGCCTTAATTAAAAAATTTTTTTTTGTTGAAGAAATTATGTATTAGCTGCAACCCTTTTTTGCGTCCCACTGCGGGGCACGGGTATCTCCCCATTATTGGGGAGGCCTGGAGCTTACTCCACCACGCTGCTCGAATGCGTGTTAGTGGAGATGTGGGTTAGTGACCAACCTTCTGTCCGTGCTGGGGCGGATTAAGAATACTAACCCCAGCCCCATGTCGGGATACCAGGGTGTCGTAAGAGGCGACTAAACCCGACAACTGCTCGGTGGTAAGGTACCTTCCTGGGGCCTGGCTGGGTGGCGACCACCCTCGGGTCGGAGTCAACCGTTTAATGCCTCTGGCTTGCCTTGGCTTGCCTTGGTGTGCCTCTGGCGTGTTTCGGTTGTGAGCCTGAGATCCAGTTCTCCCTGTCCCACCCTTCCCTATCCCTATATTGCTCCGTTGATGCCTCTTGGGTTTCCGTTGGATTCAAGGCGCCTTTGCCCTGGTAGCCGTGGTGTGTCGGCGCGGGGGCCAGGAAGACCCGGTGAAACGGCTGTCCGCTGGCCGCCCGCTGGTCAGTTGGGGACCCGAACCCAGGCCTCACTGCTAACCTCTGGCCTGGGAGGCTGTCCCGCCAACCAGCGAAAAATCCCGTTGTGCGGTGCCGTGCCGGGGTAAGAGACCGGAGGGGGGCCCGGCATCTGCGCACGGGGGGGACCGGGGGCCCTTTCGTCCCCCGCGCCGGCAACCCACGTCCTGCCATCGGCTTGGCGTTAAGAAGCCTACGCCAGGGCCTGAGGGGCACCAACGGAGCAATTCCCTTCACATTCCCCACTCCTCTTTTTTTTTACAGTTTTTCTTTATGGGCAGAGTCAAAAAAAGTAAAGTGTTTTCAGCGGCCATCCCCCCCCACACTTACTGTGGACATGTGCAATATCAGGGGACTACATTCCAACCTGAATGCTGTCCACCAACACCTAGAGACAGCAAAGCCGGCTTTACTTTTCCTAACGGAGACACAAATTGCACCACCTGACGATACATCGTACCTGCACTATCCCGGTTATATTTTAGAACACGCGTTTAGGCGTAGGGCAGGGGTATGTATGTACGTCAGGGAGGATGTCTGTTGTCGCCGTCTAAGCTGCCTTGAAGACAAGGACCTATCGGTGCTTTGGGCACGTGTAGACGCTGGGGCTAGAACCCGAATCTACGCGTGCCTCTATAGGTCCTATAGCGGAGACGCGGAGACGACTCGATTATTTGAGCACGTCCAAAAGACTTCCGACAGAGTGCTGGAACAGTGTCCCTCGGCTGAGCTGGTGATTCTGGGTGACTTCAACGCTCACCACACCGAATGGTTGGGATCCAGAATCACCGACTTTGCTGGCAGGGCCGCTTACAACTTCTCCTTGGCATATGGGTTGACGCAGGTGGTACACACTTTCACCAGAGTACCAGAAATTGAGACCCATACTGCCTCTCTGCTGGACCTTCTGCTGACCACCCATCCATCTGACTACCGGGTTACGGTTGGGGCCCCACTTGGGACTTCTGACCATTGCCTGGTAAGTTCTGCCGTACCATTGCCGCCCCCAGAAGGTTCTCGACCCAATGGGAAGCGTCAAGTCTGGCATTACGGGTCAGCGGACTGGGATGGACTCCGGGAATTCCTGGCCTCCTACCCCTGGAGACAGCTGTGCTTCACCTCGGGTGATCCTAGCACGTGTGCGGAATCGATAGCCGATGTGATACGACAGGGCATGATTGGTTTTATTCCCAACTCTGTAGTATCCATTGGCGGGCGAAACAAGCCCTGGTTTAATGGTTCTTGCGCTAAGGCTTCTAGCCTTAAGCAAGAAGCTTTTAAAACCTGGGCTGATGCGCACACACGCAAGGACCCCGAAACGTCTAAGCTTCGGAAAAAATTCAACGCTGCCTCCCGTTCGGCAAAGAAGCAAATAGCCAAGGCGAAGTTTAGGCACGTCGGCAGAATTGGCCAGCGTCTATCAAGCTACCCTTGCGGGAGTCGAGCTTTTTGGTCGCTTGCCAAGGCTGTCGAAGGTAACTTCTGTCGGTCGTCTCTACCATCTTTACGCAAACCGGACGATACTCTGGCTCACACGGCAAAAGGGAAAGCCGATCTCCTGGGTACCCTGTTTGCCTCAAACTCGACTCTGGACGACGGAGGTGCCACACCGCCGACCATCAAGCAGTGTGAGAGCTCGATGAAGGACGTGCGTTTCACTCAAAAGGCCGTCAGACGAGCTCTGCTAGCCCTCGATGTCAAGAAGTCGAGCGGGCCGGATGATATCCCCGCGATCGTATTAAAGACGTGCGCTCCCGAGTTGGCACCCGTCTTAACGCGCTTATTCTCGCTTTCCTACACCACTAGTATAGTACCGTCTTCGTGGAAGGTAGCCCTAGTACACCCAATCCCGAAAAAGGGTGACCGCAGTGACCCGTCCAACTACAGGCCCATTGCGATAACCTCCCTGCTCTCTAAGGTGATGGAGCGTGTTATAAATACGCAGCTCCTTAGGTACCTCGAGAAGCACCGGTTGATCAGCGATCGTCAGTATGGCTTTCGCCAGGGCCGGTCGGCCGGTGATCTCTTGGTATACCTCACACACCGCTGGGCTGAAGCCGTCGAGGGCAACGGGGAGGCTCTGGCAGTCAGCCTGGATATCGCAAAGGCCTTTGACCGGGTCTGGCACAGGGCCCTTCTCGCGAAGCTTCCATCTTACGGTCTTCCCCTGAGGCTATGCAACTGGGTGGCAAACTTTCTGTCTGAGCGGCAGATTAAGGTCGTTGTTGACGGATGCTGCTCAGATATGAAACCCATTAATGCCGGTGTTCCCCAAGGCTCAGTACTGTCTCCTACACTATTCATTCTGCATATCAATGACATGCTGCAACAATCACGCAGTATACATTGCTATGCAGATGATAGTACGGTAGACGCACTATACACCTGTCGAGCCAATGCCTCTCGGTCACAAGTGGAGGAAAGTAGAATCAAACTTGTGTCTGAAGTCGAGAACTCTCTGGAGCGGGTCTCGGAATGGGGTCGACTTAACCTTGTCGAGTTTAACCTCACGAAGACACAAGTTTGCGCGTTTACCGCTAAAAAAACCCCATTTGTTATAGCGCCCAAGTTCCAGGGTACCGCGCTCACCGTCGGTGAAAGTGTCGGTATCTTGGGAGTTGACATTACGAGTAAAGTGCAGTACCGGAGTCATTTGGAGCACAAAGCCAAATTGGCGTCCAAAAAGCTTGGTGTCCTCAATAGGGCGAGGCAATACTTCACTGCGGGGCAACTCCTGACGCTGTACAAAGCCCAGGTCAGACCCCATATGGAGTACTGCTCTCATCTCTGGGCAGGAGCACCAAAATACCAGCTACACCCATTTGACTCCGTTGAAAAGCGCGCAGTCCGAATCGTCAACGACCCAAGATTGACTGACAGGCTAGAACCGCTCAGTTTGCGAAGAGACATAGGCTCGCTCTGCGTGTTCTACCGACTTTACTATGGTGAGTGCTCCGAGGAACTTTTCAGACTAATGCCTACATCACCATTCCATGATTATACCACCAGACGAAGGTTAAAGTTCCACAGGCACCATCTGGACTCGTGGCGGTCCTCCACAGTCCGCTTTGCACGCTCCTTTTTACCACGGACGTGTAGGTTATGGGACAACCTTCCAGCTGAGGCATTCCCAGTGGACTATAACATGGGGTTCTTCAAGAAAGCTGTAAAAAAAGCACTCCTCCAAAGCCGGCAATGCTCGGGTGGCTCCCCTGGGGTTGCCCGTGTCCATAGGCGACGGTGATCGCTTAACATCACGCGGCCCGTCTGCCTTTTTGTTCGGTTTACATATTAAAAAAAAAAAAAAAAAAAAAAACCTGCTGTCGGATGTTTTCAAACTATCAATCTTTAAGAACCGGGACCGACGGCTTAACGTGCCCTCCGAAGCACGGGAACGCGCATGAAATTATTGCCACTAGTAGTCACTCATCTCTCACCCGACCGCGCCCGTTTGTCTTAGCTGCATAGATCGCTGGCGTTCTATGTACACATGCGTGGCCGTGCGTGCTTCTGTATTACGATATACTTATCTCGATTAATTTATATTGTGAGATTTTGTTACTCGGAAGAAATAAATAATGTAGTTTAAAAAACTAAAAAAACACGCTTTTGTGAAAATACGAACTAAAAAGTAAAAAAATAAGAAGAAAATGTATTTTACTGTAAAAAAAAGCGTGGGGTGCATGGTGTCAACAGTATCTTAAAAAACACCCCACGCTTTTTTACAGTAAAATACATTTTCTTCGTATTTTTTTTAATTTTTAGTTCGTATTTTCACAAAAGCGTGTTATTTAGTTTTTTAAACTACATTATTTATTTTTAATTTTTTAGTTGAATTTTTATTCTCATATTATTGCATTGTTGTCGGCCCTTGATCCCTGTCCAAATTTTTAAGTTAGTCAGACGCTTAGACGTGTTAAAAATATAAAACTTTATATTTGTTTCATTAAGTACCTTAGGCCACGAATTTATCAGCCTCTCTTATATATTTTTTATCCTGTTGATCCTAGTTAGGATTTTAATATAAAGTTATGAGATTATTGTATTGTCATCGCCCCTTGACCCCTGTACAAATTTTCAAGTTAATCAGACTCCTAGAAGTAAGTGAAAATGAAGTTAAAAGATTCCGTTATATACATACATACAGGTCAAGTTAATAGAAGTGTGTTAAAATGTAAGAAAAATAATTTATTAATCGTACTGTATCGATTAAGTTATTGTGCACATAAATTGTGTTATAGGCAGAGCCCTGTTTATACTTGCAGACGACACTTAATAATTATGATGTTTTCCCCAGAACCCCCAACCCCACCTTTGGACCTCCAAGTGGACGCAGTGACAGGTAACTCAGTGAAGCTGTCGTGGCGGGACACGATCAGCGCGCACGTGCAGTACTATACGGTGCAGTACGCGACCGGCGACTATGTGCTATGGGAGGCCGCTAAAACCATCAATATTACTCGGTAAGATAAATAAGCAATATATGGCTGCAACCCTTTTGTGCCTCGCACTGCTGGGCACCCTTTATTATTGGGGAGGCCTGGAGCTTACTCCACCACGCTGCTCCAATGTGGGTTGGTGGAGGTGCGGGTTATTGGCCAACCCACTGGAGGATTTTTCAAACCGCCCATAAGGCCTCCGACAAGGTTTAAAGACTGGTGTCTGTCGACAACTACTGAGACCGACGGCTTAACGTGCCCTCTGAAACACGGAAACGCGCATGAAATATTTTGCCACTAGGGTTCACCCATCTCACACCTGACCGTGCCCGTTTGGCTTAACTGCGTAGATCGCTTGCGTTCTACGCTAGCCGCCAAGCCATACGCGTTTCTAAGAATAAATAAATAAAATAATAGACAAGCGATATACGAAGCTAAGCGATACAAACGCGGTCGGGTTTGAGATGGGTGACATTTTGTGGCAGCATTTATGCTGCATATATGCAGCCGTCGTTCTGGATTGTTTTTATTAGATAATAGCTATCAAGCCGAGATGAGTGAGATGGGTGACCGATATTGTTAAAATTCCATGCACGAGTCTGTGCTTCTAAGAGAACCGTAGGCTATCGGGTCCAGTTGTTAAAGTAAGGTGTCAATCGCATCACTTCAGGTATATCACAACAAAAGTGAACTTCTCTTTCAGGCAGGAAAACGACATCCGACAAAGCATCGAGCTGCGTGATCTCCAACCTGCGGTGGACTACAGAGTACGCATCGCTTCCGGCAACCAAGTCGACTTGAGTCCTTTCACGCAGCCTGTTCACTTCACTACATTACAGGAAGGTATGTGTATTCACATTCATGAATGGGATGAGTGGGAGATGTAGGGAAAATAGCGTGGAAAGGAAACAGATACTAACACCCGTATTCATAAACACTACTATGAGGTCTCATAGTGCTCGCCAACGCATAGGGTCATCTAAACGAATTCATAGACGATACTTGAGTGAAGCCTGCTTCTATGCTTTTTTCAAAATCGACATGAATCGATGACTTGACATAACGAACGCACGTCAAATAGTGCTCTTTGCATAGCGTTGCCTTCTTACTTAAGCAAGTATGCTCCTTGAATACGGCTGTTAGTGGCAATATCACGCATCATGACACACGTTATTCTTCGGTTACGGTATGCTAGCGGTGATACCACACTTGTTACTTTTAGCATCGATGATTGGCGATTCAGTCGTTAAAGCAACGATTCAGCATCCGAAATGCGCGATTCTGAGGACGTCCAAGTGCCAAAACGCGATGCAGAATGTACACCCAAATAGCCCATCGCCGATGCTAGAAGTAGTTTTTGTTGCCTGGCTGTAGTGTCAGTTTTTAAGAGGATCTGTAAATGGACACAAGTAGCATAGAGTCATAATTATATTCACGAAAACGCTCTGTTACGAATTCAATATATGTACATCGTTTTGCAAATATAATTAGAGAGCAGTGTACGGAGATAGCTATATCACCGCTGCCTTAGGATTTAAACGATGTGCAGTAGTTTTTGCTGTCAGTTGTATCCTTGGTTGTCTCTGTTATTCTTTGCTGCTTCTTACTATTATTTCTTCTTACTATTATTCATTCTTACTACTTTGTTTTGAATATATTTACAGTACCTGTTTATTGTTTAATGCACTCTACCCTCTAATTTCGAATTTGTCTTATATATATTTCCTTCTCGGTTGTCTGGAAGAGATTGCTGTTTGTAGCAATAAGACCGCCTTTTGCTTTCTTGTTAATGTATCTATGTAATGTATGTTTTCCTTGTATTGGTGTGCAATAAAGTGTTTGTATTGTATTGTAGTTTTAGTAGTAGTAACAGTGAAGAGAGTATTCTGAAAGCTTCAATACCGGCGTCAAAAAATATTTAACTGTATTCAGAGCCTTGGCTTGAAAATGCACCGAGACTTCTGTCTCCGTGACGGATTGTAGATTTTACAATATGACAATATTTCTTTTCGTAATCGTACTATCGTCCACAATTGCTGGAACAAATTAAAAAAAATCAATTTATCTACGTTTATGTTTTAATTTTTTAGCACCATCATCCAGTCCTCTAGGAGTGCAAGTTCAACAGACAGATAATCCAGGGGAACTATTTGTAACCTGGGTACCACCTCCCAGAGAAACACATAATGGACCACTCCAAGGATATCATGTTAAGGCAGTTCCCAGGATTAGCGGAGAATCGGGTAAATATGCGTAGAGATCAAGCAATAAGTGCATAAATTTAAAATCAGGTAAAACCTCTTTAAATAAAAAAGAAAAGGTATGCAAAGTGGATATCATGATCTATTTACAATCTGAAAGTATTTGATGACCCGCGTGGCACAATGGTTACCATGCCGGACTGCCAATCGAGGGGTCCGATTCCCGGCGAATCAGAAATTTGAATGATGAGTTTAAATTTCTGTTCTTGGTCTGGGTGTTTGTGTTCCTGTCTTTGTATGTGTCCATGGTACCCACGACACAGGGTATAAATTACGTTACTGTGGGGCTATGGGTGTGTAACGTTTATTCTTGATTACAAATGTCTATCAGCAATTTATTGATAGATACTTGGAGAAACTTGTCTGATTTTAATTATTCCTCACTTCTCTTTGCATATACCATCGAAATCATACAATTTGCATGAGCCTAAATGATTTAAGGTGTATAAAGACAACCAGATAATAATTCTGAGCCAGTATCACTTTTTCCAGGCCCAAACGACACACAAACGAAGATGGTGAAAGTTTCAACAAGGAAAGGTAAACAGGAGACAACGTTGAGTG
The DNA here is from genome assembly GCA_911387765.1 of Pyrgus malvae. NCBI lineage: Eukaryota > Metazoa > Arthropoda > Insecta > Lepidoptera > Hesperiidae > Pyrgus > Pyrgus malvae. The sequence goes on from OU426969.1 coordinate 13,135,607, forward strand.
GGTTATTGAAAAATACTAGGTAAGTTCCACTTGGTACCTCCTTGGTAACTAAAAATATTTGGTAAGTTAAGGTAACGGTTTGACATAAAACATTTCATTTAATAATTCCAGGTACGCTATTTCAATAAGCGCCTTCAACTCAGCAGGGAATGGACCATTTTCGTTACCCGTGTATCAAACGACGAGAGAAGGAGGTAAATTTTCTATATTTGTAACTCATGCAGCATGTTTACTTTAACACTTAATAATATTAATATAAGAAGCGCGCATGGCCTGGCGGCTAGCGTAGAACGCAAGCGATCTATGCAGCTGAGCCAAACGGGCGCGGTCGGGTGTGAGATGGGTGACCGCTAGTGGCAAAAAATTTCATGCGCGTTTCCGTGCTTCGGAGGGCACGTTAAGCCGTCGGTCCCGGTTGTTGTCGATAGATAACAGTCGTCAAACCTTGTCGGAGGCCTTATGGGCGGTTTGAAAACATCCGACAGCGGGTTGGCCACTAACCCGCATCTCCACCAACCCGCATTGGAGCAGCGTGGTGGAGTAAGCTCCAGGCCTCCCCAATAAGGGAGAGAGACCCGTGCCCAGCAGTGGGACGCAAAAAGGGTTGCAGCCAATATTAATATTACAGGTTTAAAACCCAATTTGTTTACATATTGAATAATTTAGTATGTGCTTTCCCGCTGCTCTACGAAATACAGCCGGCAGCGAGTGAAATAAATCTGAGCCAGTTTCCGCAGCCAAGACACCATTGAACATTGACTATCAGAGCAAGTACAAGCGGTGATTTTCTCACCAATTTGGCGGAACTGCAAACAAGCTTTGTCGTCGAACATGCACGCCCGAACGTTGAGCGATACGCGTTCCAGTACCGAAGGGTTACTAATATTGCCCTTAATCTTATATATAAAATTCTCGTGTCACAATGTTCGTTCCCGTACTCCTCCGAAACGGCTTGACCGATTCTCATGAAATTTTATGAGCATATTGAGTAGGTCTGAGAATCGGCCAACATGTATTTTTCATACCCCTTAGCGATAAGGGTTGTCCACCCCAAACATTTAAACGCGGGACGGAGTTCGCGGGGTCAGCTAGTTAATATATTTCGAGTCAGTTGCAACTTATTGAGACAATATATGCGAATGTACCAAAAAACTACTGATTATATCTAATTTTCATATTCAGTTTTACGTTAAGAGGTTGGTCATAATAAAAACGAAGCCTTGAATGTTAGTAGTATAGTTCAGAAATAAAGTAAGTTTGTCAAAAGACAGATGACCTATAAAATGTGGCTATATTTAAATTTAATGCCCTCGGACAGTCGATAACCCTTTTAAAAACCTTAATTAGTGATTCCCTCTGTCTTTATCACCCAAAAATACAAGTCTATCAATAAATTTAAAACTATCAATCATTCACCAGGCAGCTAGATTTAAATATTTATTCAAAAATAAATTTGGTTCTCTTGTAGCTCCAGAACAACCTCCATCAGGCGTCGAATGTCGTGGAGTATCATCATCATCTCTACGCATAGCGTGGCAACCAATCACATCACATGGATCTTCTTTACTTGGATACTCTGTTCATTATAGTACTGATGGTATGTTTCTTTCATCACTCTAAATTAGTCTTTAAATAGGCTAATTTCTATCATTTGTAGGGCATCGCAGAGATTAAATTCATTTCTATGCATTACGTGCCAAACAGTCCACTGTACTGAGCAACCCTAACGCATTCTGTCTGCTCGCTGAAAGGACTTGGTCAGACCTAGGATAAATCAGTCACTCCAGGAATTGACTACATACATATTATTATAGTCCTTTGACAATATCATATTTTATCGCGCCATTTTTTTTTCAGATGGACAGTGGATCAACATAACCTCGCCACACACAGAACTCTATATCCAAGCACTTCTCAAATACACCAACTACACTATCAAAGTGGCTGGTTTCTCCAATTATGGACTGGGCCCGTTCTCCTATCCAATTGTTTGTACTACCTTGCAAGATGGTAAGTCTGTAAAATATCTTATGAAGGTAATTTTGTACAAAATAATTATACAGGAGCTCCTGAATATGAATAAGATTATGGCCAACTAGTGGCTGCCCGCGATTTCACCCGCATGGACTTTGGTTTCAGATTTTTTTGAATAAAAGTAGCCTATGTTACTCCTTATTATATTAGTTATCTGCCAGTGAAAGTCTCGTCAAAATAGGTCCAGCCGTTTCAGAGAATAACTGGAACAAACAGACAGACAGACAGACAGACAGAATTGGTTAAAAATTATATTTTCATATAATATTCATATGCATATAGTAAAAAGCAGTTATTTTAATGTTACAGACACTCCAAATTTTATTCATTTGTATGTATAGATTTAAAGATAAATAAAGAAGTATGAGTACCCAAGTAAATATAAAGGGCCAAAATTTTTTTGTTGGAAGTGTAATATTCCAGCGGTGCATCAAGCTGGAACTATCAACTACTTTCGTTTTAAAACCAAACTTAGTTGACTTGCTGCTGAAATTTAGTGTTTGCTACTACTGGCAACTATTATTTTGCCAGTAGTGGCAGACAAAAGAAATAATCGCGATCCCATCGTTTAAACGTCTTCGTCGTGTAAACATCGTTTCAGAACTTACCAAAATGTTGTCCCATGTCTGTGATGATAGTAAAAATGCTGTGATGGCTAGACATTAGAAATTTCCACACATGATATTATATTTCTGTTGCTGCTATACAAATACTAAAAATAGAATAAAATAAACATGTGATGGGCCTCCCATACAATAAACGTGATTTTTATAGATAATGGTACGGAACACTTCCTGCGTTAGTCCGACTCGCACTTGGCCCGTTTTTTAAATATATTTTATACTAGCTGTGCCCCGCGGTTTCATCCCCGATTTTTTTAAAGTATCCTATTTTACTTCTGATAACTCCAAGAATATATGTGCAAAGTTTGATGATGATCGATTGAGTAGTTTTCGCGTGAAATAGTAACAAACAAACTTACTTTCGCATTTATAATAATTAGTAGGATTATTATTATTAATTCTCTTCTCATTTTAGTACCTGGACCGCCAGCAGCAATAAAGCTTCTAGTATCTTCACCCACGTCTCTGCTCGTCAGCTGGAAGAAACCTGATCAACCAAATGGGGAAATAACCCATTATACTGTTTACGTGAAGCCTGTTTCAAGGTAAATCCAGTCCTACTACATTTTTTATTTAAATAGAGTAGCAGACGAGCATGCAGGCCACGTGGTGTTAAGTGGTCGCTGCAGCCCATGGACATCTACATACAACCTCAAGCAAGCATAGTAAGTCCTGTCTGAGGTCGTATGCAGTTGCGCTGCTACTCCGGAGGCTGGTGTTCGCCTCATGTAAGTGGCCGGCAACTGCACCTTTCCACCGAAACACAACAGAATTGGTTCACGGCAGAAGTGGGTGCGGCGGTGGTACTTCCCCGAGCGAACGATAATAGTTATACCACCTAGAAAATATTTTGTAAAGCTTCTGTTTGGGAAAATCTGCAAGATTTTATTCAGTTTAAGAAGTTATGAAACGAAAATGTGTTAATTCTTTTAAAAGTTCATTTAAAGTAAGTTAGTTTGGATACACAAACTTTTTTCACCATTAAAGCAGTACAATAAACAGTAATTATATTAAAGTAAATTTTCTTAAATTTAATGATTATCTAATATAATCTAATACCTTTAATCGAGCAATTCTTATATATACCTAAACATATAATTTGAATCTCGGAAACGGCCCCTACAATTTTAATGAAATTTAGTGTGCAAGGGTTTTGGGGGCAATAAATCGATTTAGCTAGGTTTCATTAAAAAATGTTGAAAACAATTGAACGCATTTGAACTGAATAAACTGAAAAATATGCCTCTTCGTGACATCTTTCGGCGAGTATATGTAATTCTATTAAGCCAATGGCTGGCTGCAATCCTTTTTGCGTCCCACTGCTGGGCACGGGTCCCTCCCCAATATTGGGGAGGCCTGGAGCTTACTCCACCACGCTGCTCCAATGCGGGTTGGTGGAGATGCGGTGGCCAACCCGCTGTCGGATGTTTTCAAACCGCCCATAAGGCCTCCGACAAGGTTTAACGACTGTTATCTATCGGCAACAACCGGGACCGACGGCTTAACGTGCCCTCCGAAGCACGGAAACGCGCATGAAATTTTTGCCACTAGCGGTCACCCATCTCACACCTGACCGCGCCCGTTTGGCTTAGCTGCATAGATCGCTTGCGTTCTACGCTCGCCGCCGAGCCATGCGCGCTTCAAGCATTAAGCCAATGAGTCTCTATAAAATCAATTGTTTTTATCCGAGCAACGTTCGGTCATCCGGGTACTAATTACTGTAATAGAAAACAGCACTATAAAATGAGAATAGACTTCATACACATAATGTATGTTTGGTAAGGCACATAAAAGATGGTTATTTTATTACGAAATAGACATTAGCACGCTCCTTCTTACCACGGACGTGTAGGTTATGGGACAACCTTCCAGCTGAGGCATTCCCAGTGGACTATAACATGGGGTTCTTCAAGAAAGCTGTAAAAAAAAGCTCTCCTCCAAAGCCGGCAATGCTCGGAAGGCTCCCCTAGAGTTGCCCGTGTCCATAGGCGACGGTGATCGCTTAACACCACGCGGCCCGTCTGCCTTTTTGTTCGGTATACATATAAAAGAAAAATATATTGGGAAACTAAAAATGTAAGTTAAATTTTAAACTAACTTATAAGTTTCATCTTGTTTTTTGTTTACAGTACCACAGCTCCACAAAGCTATAGAATAGACCAAACTCAGGAATCAAACCTGTCCCGTCAACTGACGTTTCCTTTAACTGCGCTATCTACTGGTCGACAGTACGAAGTCTTTGTTAGAGCTCATACCGCTGCTGGCGAGGGTGTACCAAGTAATCGAGTGCACGCTGAGTTATCTTCTAAAGGTACATAACTTTTATATTTTTTATTTATTATAGCACAGTTTTTCGGATAATCACTTATGGTACCTATGTAAAAATGGCAACGAGCAGGTCACATTGCTTGAAGGCCCAATAACCAACAGGAAAGGAAAAACTGTGAACCGTCATGGGACGCCTTGTAGATGTAAAACATCGTGTTCGTACAGGTATGTAATATGCATAAAACACAAGATTACGACAGGAACTAAGCACAGCATAATGGAAAGGATGGTGTCCATAAAGCTAAACAGTGCCGAGTGCGGTCAAAAGTAGGATGGGTGGCCATTCAGCTACATCTGGTGGGGTCATAAGAAGGATGGGTGTCGACAAAGCTAAGCAATGTCGAGTGCGGTCAAAAGTAGGATGGGTGGCCAAGGTCATTAAGCAACATCTGGTGCGGTAAGTAAGGATGGGTATCAATAAAGTTAAGCTATTTTTATTTAATGAGAAAATTCAATGTTAATTTCAACTTGCTTCAACTGAGTGTGGCGACCCGTCGCCACAGCAAGCGTCGCCACACCAACAATCCCGTTTACCCGCGCCTATAGATGTTTCACATCAAAATTTACGGATCGGCGACTGCATTTGAAATCTTGCATTCAAAACAGGCTACCTAGTTTGAGACCAGGGCAGCTGACGACTCATAGCTTGACTCAAAATAAATCACTAGATTCATAGGGTTCGCAGGACAGTGAAGAATATTAGAGTTACAGCAGTGGATCTCTAAAGCCTGATAGATGAAAGGATGATTGAGTGATCATTACACCGCTTTGTAATGTTAATTTCTGATAAATACTGAAAGAAATTTCTTTTTCCTATTTCAGTGGTAGCAGGAGTGGCATCTCTCGGAGGTCCAGTGTCAGTCGGAGTGGGCAGCTCCCTGCTCTTAGTGTGTCAGTGTGTGGGTTCGCCACCTCCACGAACAGTGTGGTATCACAAACATAACATCATCACGCATCATCCGAGGTTTACCAGAAATCATGATGACAGTTTGCTGATTAACAGTAAGTTATTTGAGATATTCACTTTGATAAGCTTTAAAGTCATCTACATAATCTTACATTACATTTCTTTACTTTTGCGATTTAACATTACATTTCAAAGCGCGCGAAAGTGCGCCGGCCAAGTTCTAAGCACAGGCCGCGCGCACATCGTGCACTATTTACCCGAACCGCTTCGAGCCACTTTTGACCCCCTGTATCTTCTTACCTGATTAATAGATCTGGATGAAACTTTACGGACATAATAACACCATTTAATATACTTTGAATAAAAAGTTTCAATATTGTAGCTATTACAGAAAAAGTTATACACTCGAGAAAATTGTAAATTTGGTACTCACTGACTCATGTACTCACTGACAGCTCATCAAAATGTTTGACCACTTCTAGAAGACCTACAAAGCTGAAATTTGGCATTTAGCTAAAACAGAAATGTAAAAATACATTTTTGCAATTTCAATGAAAGAAAAAAGTCCAACTCTAAAACTTTCCTCCGCAAGATTTGCTCTTTTCAGAAGTATTGGTGTAATGAAAACCCGCCAAGTTGGAATGGTTAATATCGGTTCTGATTATTATTAACTTGGCTGTAGTTTAGATTTCAACTCTTTTTTATTTACAAGAACTTGGCCTTTTTTACATTTATGTTTTTGATGGGATCTTTAATTTTGCGATTTAACTTGCCTTTAATAAAATGGAGTAGCAGGCTAGCATAGAGCCCGCGTGATACTGAGTGCTCGTTGCTGCCCATGGACATCTAAAGACACCTTCATGAACTTCTTCAACTCTGAAAGCTGATGATCATCTCGTGTTAGTCTCCCCGGCAATCGCTCGTCTCCAAAAAACATAATATAATCGTTTGACCGCAGAAATGGGTGCAGCGGTGGTACTTTTTTATATATATAAATAATCTGGACAAAAAGGCAGACGGCAGTGTTTAGCTATCACCGTCGCCTATGGACACGGGCAATCCCAGGGGAGCACCCCTAGCATTGCCGGCTTTGGAAGAGAGCTTTTCTTACAGCTTTCTTTAAGAACCCCACGTTATAGTCCACTGGGAATGCCTCAGCTGGAACGTTGTCCCATAACTTACACGTCCGTGGTAAAAAGGAGCGTACAAAGTGGACTGCGGAGGACCGCCACGAATCCAGGTACTTCAAACTTCAACTTCTTCAAACAAAAAACTCATTTAATATTTTAATTCCAGATATAGACCAATCCCTCAGTGGCAACTACACCTGCTTGGCCAAAAACCTATATGGATCAGACTCCGTGTCGTACGAAGTTTCAGTTCTGCCTACTCCTGAACCACCAAGCTTAAGGGTGACATCACATAAAAACGCGCTTCATCTACAGTGGGACCATCCAAGGAAGATAGGAGGAAAATCTCAGAAAATAAGTAAGCTCACTTTAATTTCTTTTTATTTATATACAAAGGTAACCAACCTTGCAACTAACCGTATCGAAAGTTAGTCGACAAAATTGTGAAGAAGTTCTTGGCTTTAAAAGAAAAACCTTAACCTAATAATTAAATTATAAAGACAATAAATTTCAGTTATATTTAAATAATTGTAATTTCTTAAAATTCTAAAAATTTAACTAGAATCTTTCATAAATCAGATATATTCTCTTCAAAACAGACGCAAGTAATAAAAAAAATACATACTTTTGAATAAAAAATATTTTCAGACACATATTATTATCAACTGAACGCATAAATATAATATCCCTTAAAACTCTTGTTACACTTTTTCTATTTTTCAGGTTACAACTTAACCTGGAAAGAAGCGAACGGATCCTGGCAAGACGCCTGGTCAAACAAAGGAACGTCCATCCAGGGTATAAAGGAGTATACCCTTCAGGGCCTGAAGTGTGGCACTAAGTACTCTCTGCGGATGACGGCAGCTAACAGTGTGGGGTCATCGCAGCCGGCTTATGTTGACGCTACTACGCTAGGAGGAGGTAAGACAAACTGATGATAAGGATCTGGCTACTAATGTGAAACATCTTTTTTTCCTTTTTTGACGTGACAACGTCTTATAATTCGATGGAGCCGGCTGCACGCACGAAAAAACATGACTCATGCGGCGTTACCGCGCTCTGAGGCGTTCCATTTAAGACTTGAAGTGTGTTGATTTGAAGTTCAAGCGAGAGCGCGGAACAAGCGACAAAGAGACACAATCGGACTCCGCGTTCGGCAGCGTTCGACATCTGTCTCTTTCCTACTTGAGTGAGCGATACGTCCGCGTGGACAGCTGCTATACAATAATACATTTACATGTTTTCGTCAAGTATGAAGTGCAGTGAAAAGTGAATGTGGTGGCAATTGTTTATAGCAACAAGTATTTTCTTATGACGTTGTATCGTTCAACTATCGTCAGTAAACCGACTTTACAGACAACCGTTTTTTTTTCCAGTCCCAATATCACCAACGAGCACAGAATGGTTCTGGAGTAATGCGACTCATATCTACATCCAGCTTAGCGGGTGGGATGACAACGGATGCGAGATCACCAGATGGGAGGTGGATTATAAAGAGTATGGGAGCAAGGGCTGGAAACGAGCTGAGAATAGGATTGTGAGTGATCTTCTTTATTAATCGTGTGGCCGTGTTTAGTGGAACAAGTATGAGTTGTAGTATGTAGAAAAAATAAGAAGCGCGTATGGCTCGGCGGCTATCGTAGAACGCAAGCGGTCTTTGCAGTTAAGTCAAACGGACGCGGTCGGGTGTGAGATGGGTGACCGCCAGTGGCAAAAAAAATCATGCGCGTTTCCGTGCTTCGGAGGACACGTTAAGCCGTCGCTCCCAGTTGTTGTCGATAGATAACAGTCATTAAACCTTGTCGGAGGCCTTATGGGCGGTTTGAAAACATCCGACAGCGGGTTGGCCACTGACCCGCATCTCCACCAACCGAAACACGTGTTGGTGGTAGTGCGTATGTTGGTGTATATTTTTTATTGTTGCTCGTGCATGCATCCTATGTGGGAGGGAGGGAGGTGCTATTGCATGAAAAAAGTGTATACCGTCAAACGTTCTGATTGCTGATTGTTGCAGAGTAGTTTTTACCTAACTTTATGAGGTGTGATGAGCAGGTATCCATCGATAACAACCAGCATGGATGGGTTTGCCTGCCTCCGAATAACAGACACAATCATCTTACATCCACGTTTTCACTTATTTGAGTAGATTGCTTACGTTCTCCGCCAACCGCAGGACCATAAGTACTTGAAGTGCTAATAACTAACTGTTACGATTTCCAGCCAAGAGTTGAAGAGCCCTGGAGTCAGTACGTGAGCAGCACAGTTCCTTCATCATTCGTTCTAGCGGATCTCACTCCAGCTCGCTGGTACCATATAAGAGTCGTTGCGGAGAATGCCGCTGGGGTTGCCACTTCTTTGTATAGCTACGCGACTACCACTATGCTTGGAGGTACAGTACTTAATACTTTTGAAATTAGTTTACTTCTCCTCGTCAAGAAATTAGATTTGGGATATGACTATAAAAATGTCTTTTTAAGCCCCTTTTATTAGGTTCTTAGATATGAAATTGCCGTTCAGTATTAAAAATGTGAAACAAGTTTTTTTAATGAAATTATTATTTAATCAATCGAAGAATTCGCTGTTGCTATCGATACACTTCCGCCATTTTATAGGTAGAGCATTGATCCCTTTGGAAATAAAAACCTGGGAGCGAGAGTCTACGAACTGTGAAGATTTTGAATGCCTCATAAAATTTTATTGTTTCCTTGTGGTAATCGGTTGGGGCAATATCTGGAGAGTATGATGAGTGACGCAGAGGTTCCAGCTCCTCTAACTTGGGTACCGTTTGATGTTCAGTGTGTGGTCTAGCGTTATCCTGAAGGAGCAGTAGGCTAGAGCAATTCACCAGTCTCGGTTGTTTAATGGCACTTTTCTGGTGCCACATAGGAACTCGTATTGATGAAACAAATAATACAAATAAAAAGAAATACGAATTTCAAAATACTATTTTTCTGACTTTATTTCGAAAGGAATTTAAATTTGGAATTCCTAATTAAAAGCAAAATGTTTCATTTTAAAGTTGCCAGTATTGAGTAAGGACCATATTTAGTTCTTATACGATTTATAGTAATTTATAAAGTATCGTCATAACCAGTTCAAGTATTCTGAGACACCACACCATTTAAGCGCGAATTCGTCCTTAATTATGTACTTGAAAAATGCGCGCGAAAAAAAAGTTCTCGTATTTTGCTTTAATAATTGTTGTTTTTTAAATCACTAATGGGACTATTAGAAGTAAGTCAATTCTCTCCTCAACTACAGAAGGAAAAAAGAATTTTGCGCAAATATGTGTAATATAAAAAAATGTTAGGTATGAAAACATATATGTAGGTAGTTTAATCCTACTAATTATGTGTCCTCCGATATCTATAACATGAAGTTTTTTTTTTATTTCAGAGTCAATCGGCCCTCCATCAGAGTTCTTCGACCTCAACATGTTAGTGATCATATGTAGCTCAATACTGCTCATCATTTGCGCATTGACCTGCGTTTATATCTTGGTCAAAAAACATAAGTAAGTTCCTATTATCTTAATCACAGTATATCTCTATATGTAAAAATGAATCCCATTTTCCATTGGTCACGACATCACGCGTAAACGGCTGGACCGACTTCGCTAATTCTTTTTTTGTTGTGTTCGTTATTGGCAGGAGAAGGTGCTTATGTAAGAAAAAAATAAGGAAATTGCGCGAAAAATTAGAAATTTTAAGAATACGTCTTAAAGTTTGTATAGATTTTTTTCATTTGTGGGGTTAGCAATATAATAAATAATTTAGTTTAAAAAACTAATCAACACGCTTTTGTGAAAATACGAACTAAAAAGTAAAAAAAATAAGAAGAAAATGTATTTTACTGTAAAAAAAAGCGTGGGGTGCATGGTGTCAATAGTAACTTAAAAATCACCCCTATGCATGGGTGCATACGACCCATACGAATTTCCATCGATCATACTATCGATGCGAATTCCCAACCATTTTCTCTACCTTACTCTCTTTCTTCTACATGAATTCGTATGATACCATAACATTAAAGCATACATATTTTCTTATATTTTCAGTCACAACAGATTAACAGAGTACAGAAACTCATTAACAGCCGAATGTAAGTCAGAACGGAGCAACGTCACAGCAAACACTCCTCAAAGTTTGCCAGCTGAAGTCAACAACAGAGTTTACAGTACACCAGTACACTTGACTGCTGACACTAAACATGGTAAGTTGGTAACTCAATAAAGCTTAATAACGAGATCTTTGGAGTCTAATTGAGTATAGAAAAGTCGGCACGAAATAATGTTACAGTACCTACTTAAAGTCAGTTTATGTTAAGGTAAAAAATCAAGTTTATAGTAAGTAAGATTCCTATGGCTTCAAAACATGAAACTGATGAAAAAACAATATAATTTGGCCAATACATGTAATTTGTAAATATCGTAATTTGGCAAGTACAAATCGTAATGAATAGAAAAAAATATTTATTTCATACTAGGAATACAAAATATTCGCTTAATGAATGTCATTTTTACCGGTCATCGCCTTTAGGTGGCCGTTTGGGCTAGATGTTGAGCTGTGAGAAAAAAGATTGCGGAAAAAAACTCCCATCAACACTCTTTTAAAAAAAGTACATTATATATTTGAGATAAGAAAATAGCTACCACATATTTTAAAACAGGACTAAAGTTTTTCTCCGTCTGCTCTTTTCTTCAGCTCAGCATTGCGTAAGCGCACCCAGAGAAGACAAAAAAATAACGTTCACTAAGAGTTTGTAAAGGAACCGTACAGTGAATAAAGAATATTTCATTTCATTAGCTATGTGCCGATGGGCACACGTGACAGCTGATCGTGTGAGACACTATCAACCCATTTCCAACTGCTCACAGATGCGAGTAATTACTAAAACTAATATAACAGTCAGGAAATTGAAAAAAATTATAACAAACGCGAAGTGGAATACGTGACTATGTACGTTGTGCAAGCCCGTAGCAATATACAGAACTAATGATGCGGCAGTGATTTGAGTTTATATGATTATACTTATCTATCCTACGGGTACTGTATGTTTTGCCGGGATAAAAATTACGAAAGTACCAAAGGAGATGTTTCAATCTTGGCTAGGTATTGTACACTATCTCAAATATTTGAGAAAAAACTAATGAATCCGATTACAATAATTAAAATTAGTTGAAGAACAACTGATTTCATTGTCAATTGACTATCACAGATAAATTACAAATGTCAAAATGACATATTACCGCCATTATGTTTTTCTAGATATTGTGTTGCAATTTTCACTTAAAATTCTTATTTTGTACCAATAACCCCAGTCGATTATAACAAAAGGATTAGTAAAAATCAACTCTATACTATATTTGCAATTTCTATATACGGTGTACAAATACCTGGCCATACATTTTGAAACATCTCCTTTCATTAAAATTGGTGTAGCATACATACAAACACAGAGAAATATTAATAATTAATAAGACTATGGTTATTTTTGTGTGTACTGATCATACATTTCTCTTACAGAACTTTATGAAATCAGTCCATACGCGCAGTTCGCTATAGGTTTTCGTACGTTTGGACACGTAGATAACCAAGAAGTGCCCAGTCGAGTTCACATGCCGGGTAACAGTAAATCCCGGTACGATAGTGGTAAGTTTCATTGTTATAACTGTTTATTCTTAGTGTTGTGGTCGTTATAGCTCATAGACTCACAATCTCGAGCAAGCTTTAGAATGTTTGTGCACCGCCGCCGTCGCCGGACCGTCAACAAAAACGAGCTTATTTCGGACCGATTTTAAGATGACGTTATGACAATCGTTCGTCCACCTTGTCGCCTCACAGTCATGCTGCATTTAAAATACCTTTGTACCTGAAAATTTATTAAAAAAAACAGGGCTGGAGTTTTTCCGCTTTTTTCTCCTAGCCCATATAAGACTTAGTGCACCCAAAGCGGATGACGGTCAGCCGTTGGCCGTACAAAAGTGTATATTACTCACGATGTTAACAAACTATTTCATTGCATTCCACCGTCACCGATCTCGCTGGTTTGGCTTGTACCAGCTTTCACGCGTGGTGGTCACGTTAACGTGACGGTGCGGCGGCAGTATGTGTCCACATAGTTCAAACGTGTTTTGTGTTTTTGACGTGCCGATGTCCCATCCCATCGGCACGTCAAAATCTCGGGTCCTTTCTCTCGGAGGTCACGTCCTTCCATAGATATATAAGTGTCTAAATAGGGGCATATGCTTATACCATCATGTTTATTTCTTAGATTATGGAATTAGAAAATAACCATTATTTTATTTCTTATTTAACTGGCATGTATAATTTACAGAAACCAGTTTCCAAATGAGATCTGAGTCAGAAGACAGTGACTGTGTTTCACGAACGACGACTCTTAAAAGCGCTCCAAGAAGTAAGTATTTTCCTTTTTACTTTTATTTATTTTTTCAACCAACTGACACCCCACTGCTGGACCTACCTTCTTGAACAAGAAAACTGCAGCACTGCGGCCTGCGGGAGCGACCGACAGTCGACTCGCCTGCGCTCGGCGCTCGCTCGTTTGCGTAATTTTTAGCCAAACAAAAGCCGGACAAGCCGGACACCGTTTATTTTGGCCGGACACGCAATCAAAAGGCCTACCTATGTCCGGCTTTATCCGGACTAGCTGCACATAGCATTGCTAGCTAAGAGCGGGTTGTTGAAATCCCCGGTGTAAAACAATTTTTTTGCAAAGTCAAAGCATGCACATTGTTGGAAGACATCGAAATGAAATATCTTACAATGTTTTTTATCACCGTGGAGCAGCAATGGATACGCACATAACAAAATCCGTCAGAGGTTCGTGCTGGGTTGTTCTTATATATGAATATTCTTGATATAAGTACTTATAAAGGTTGGTCCTAAATAAGTTACCTATCTACTTTGACCCATTTCATGTGAAAAGAAGCAGTTCTAGTGAGTCCCATTAAAAATATTTCCGTGTAAAGTATTGCTAAGATTTTCGGTTAAATAATCATTTTTAGTATATTGATGTTTTTTTTACAGAAGCCTGTCGAGTACCGCATCATAGGTAGCTGAAACAGGAGTATTTAAAAAATTAAGCGATAAGTTTTTTATGGGTTGTGTTTTTGAAATACAATTAAAAATATAACATTGTGTTAAAGCTATTTTTACCTAAAAATATGCTAGCACATTGTGGAGGTAGCGCTATATTTTTAAGTTTAAGTAGTTTTAAGTTATTATTTTATAAGAATTATGCTGAATAAAATTCTGTACAAAAATATATTATAAAGGGAGTTTTTTCTTTGTTTCTATAAGCTTATATAAGCTCCAAAACTTTTGTACCTATTTTTACCAATTTTTTAACTTGCAGAAAATTTTAATTAGAAAAAAAAAAACTAATTTTTATTTTCAGAAAAATATGCGTCCTTTGCGAAAGCTGCAATAATATAAACAAAATCAAAAAAATATATAACGCTATCTCTTATTTTGTGTATGAAAAGATTTAAAATCAATTATTATCAATATTTGTTGATGTATTGTTGAAATAAAAATAAAAAAAAACTAACATCTCTACTGTATTTAAAAGTGTATAAAGGTGCTTCTATATTAAATCACTTTACACGACGGGGTCGAAACTTTCAAATGTTATATTATTATATTATAGTTACTTACTTTACGTAGCAGCACCTTTACCTCTTTTTTATCTGTTTAGAAACTAAATGAAACAATACTGCCAAAAATACAGCCAAAGCTTATTGCAAAATAATTTTGTAATATTAAAATTTTTTCGCGTTTTGACAATTTTTTCAATAAATTTTGTATTTCATAATTAAATATCTAAGCTAAAAGTAAAACTTAAATTTACGTCAATTATTTTGAAATTTTTGTGCATACATAATTTTTAAAAACTATTTTTATTCTTTATTCATCCAGGTTTTTGTTAGCAATATTTTTTCGACAATATACGTAACGTAAGTTTTACTGATTTTTTTAATTCGTGTTTTTCGTGCCAAATGTGTTAAAAATCTTAAATTGTTTTATTGAAATATTAAAAATATTTCTGCTCAGTAACATAATAATATGTATGGATAGATAAATAAAATACAATAATACGTACTGTTTTCATTATATTAATTAATTTCAGTAACCAGCTGTAACTTACTTACAAGAGTGCATGTTTAAGTGTAAATGTTACCCCCAAAATAGTTTTACAATGATAAAGTTAGGTAAACATTACTTTGCAACAAATCAACAATCCGCAATCAGAATATAGTTTTTTCATGCAATAGCACCTCTCTCCCTCCCACACAGGATGTCGCGGCTTTAGAGGCCGCGCTGGTGGAAGTTTGAAATAAAACGGTAGACTTTAAAGAATTAAAATAATGTATATTAACTTCCACAAGACATTTTTTTACATGAAAAATTTGTAAGAGAATGACAGCGAAAAATAACAAAATATAATCGTTCTTCTATTCAAACACAACTAAAAAGAATAAACAATAATCGTAGCGGCCAGCACTGGGCCTAAACACAGGACACATGCATAAGCAACAATAAAAAATATACATCAACATATCACCACCAACACGGGTTTCGCCCCAAAACATAGCATCATCATGGTTATTGTCTCTACGACGGTTACTCGCATTTGAGTTTTTTTATTGTTGCATGTGCATGTATCGTGTGTGGGAGGAAGAGAGGTGCTATTGCATGAAAAAAGTATACACCATCATACGTTCTGATTGCGGATTGTTGCAAAGTAGTTTTTACCTTACTTTATAACAATGGAGTTCCGCAAAGTAACGCCAGATTCTATTAATATTTTTAAATTAAATTAATAGTTTTAAAGTGGCTAGACTTGTAAATATATTCTGTCAATATATCAGTATTAGATACTTATTAAGTCTTAAATTATACGTTCAAAAGTTAAATGTAAGAGCTTTTTAATTAAATTTTAACATAAAATTCTGATGTAAAAACGTGTTCCAATCCTGACGAAATAGCGATAAAAGGAATAATTTTGAAGAATACATTTTTGGAATTTTTGATAGAATTTTAGCATTTCAGGTATTTGCCAAAAAATGTGACTCAAGTTGCTTTGTACTGTTCAATGTATAGTATTAATTCTTCATAGTTAATTAAATTTTGTAATAAGTCTTAGTAGATTATATAAAAACAATTTTATATTTTGCCACTGATCGCATTATAAAGTTGTTTTTATATGTTAATTTGTAGTGAAATTTATAAATAATGTTTATCCTCAAAAAGACTGATTGTTTAACATTTATTTTGTTATTCAAACGTGTAAATTCTCAATTTGATAGAAATAAAATTTCGAAAATAAATATTAATGTTAGAATGTCTGATATTGTTTTATTTCTTACTTCTAACGTACAATTTTTAATTTATACGTAAATGGTTCCTGTAGCCCACAATATTACCTTAAAGCTGTATCTTGCGCGAGGTCGTCGCACAGAACATATTAAAGAGGTTAGAAGGTTATTGTACAAAGCCCTAACCATGACAGTCCGAGTCCACGACGGAAGCACTGTACCTATTCCAGTGCAGCGCGGAGTACGACAAGGGGATGTTATATCCCCGAAGCTGTTTACCGCTGCACTGGAAGACGTTTTAAGCTGATGGAGTGGAACGGGCTGGGTATTAACATCAATGGCGAACACCTCACACACCTTCGATTTGCCGATGACATAGTAATCTTGGCGGAGAACCTGGAAGAGCTCAGCACTATGCTAGGTGACCTCCATAGCGCCTCACAAAGGGTGGGTCTTACGATGAACATGGACAAGACGAAGATCATATATAACGTCCAGGTCACACCTATACCGGTTATTGTTGATGGCGCTACTCTCGAAGTTGTCGACGAGTACATCTACCTGGGACAAGCGATCCGTATGGGTAAGTCCAGCTTCGAGAGAGAGGTAACTCGTAGAATCCAACTCGGTTGGGCAGCGTTCGGGAAATTACAAAGTGTCTTCTCGTCCAGAATACCTCAGTGCCTGAAGTCGAAAGTTTTCGACAGTGTGTGTTGCCAGTGCAATGACCTACGGCGCTGAGACGTGGCCTTTTACAGTTAGCCTTTTCCATAAGCTCAGGGTCGCCCAGCGAGCGATGGAAAGGGCTATGCTTGGTATTTCTCTACGCGACAGAATTCGTAATGATGAAATCCGTAGAAGAACTAAGGTTACCGACATAGCTCTCAAAATCTGCAAGCTGAAGTGGCAATGGGCAGGCCATATAGTTAGGAGGACCGACAACCGATGGGGAAGAAAGGTCCTTGAATGGAGACCACGTCTCGGCACAAGGAGTACAGGCCGCCCTCCAACCAGGTGGACTGACGACCTGAAGAAGACAGCGGGTAGTCGCTGGATTCAGAAGGCCCAGGACCGGGAGGAGTGGCGAACGTTAGGGGAGGACTATGTTTAGCAGTGGACGGTAAAAGGCTGATGGATGGATGGATGGATGGATGGATGGATGGATGCCCATATTTGTGCGTGAACTTCATATTTATTTAAGCACAGATATAGTGGAGGTGAAAGGTGGGGTTGGATCGATGACACTAGTTTTTATACAAACAGCGCATTATTGTCATTGTACCTGTAGGTCTTCGTATGCAGTTACGTTGCTATTCTGGAAGCTACGTTTCGCCTCATGTTAGTCTAACCAGCAATTCTCCCCATGAAATACCACCATACCGGGCAAGTACAGGTGAACTTAAAAATGATTGACGACCTGCGTGGGCAATGGTTACTATGCCGGACTGCCAATCGAAGGGTCCCGGGTTCGATTCCCGGCGAAACAGAAATTTGAACGACGAGTTTAAATTTCTATTCTCGGTCTGGGTGTTTGTGTTTCTGTCATTGTGTGTGTCCATGGTGATGGAAAATATTGTGATATTTAATTGATACCGATGTATTCCATCGCCGTGCATGCCTGAGAGAAACTCATAATTTCCCGGAAGTATGATGTCCACCACATCTCGGCAAAACGAGTACAGGCCGCCCTACAACCAGGTGGACTGATGACCTGAAGAAGACAGCGGGTAGTCGCTGGATTCAGAAAGCCCAGGACCGGGAGAAGTGGCGAACGTTAGGGGAGGCCTATGTCCAGCAGTGGACTATAAAAGGCTGATGGATGGAGGGATGGATGATGTCCACCAATCCGCACTGGGCCAGCGTGGAGAAACTATGGCCTAAATCCCTCTAACTTGTTAGAAGAGACATGTGCCCAGCAGTAAACCATTTTGGTTGGAAAACAATGCGAATATCTAGTTTCTGACGTTACGTAACGGCCAAGCAACACATTTTGACTGCTATATGTTATTGCTATAATGTATTGTATTACTTTTAGTAATTACTCGCATCTGTGAGCGGGTGGAAGTGGCTTGATAGTGTCTCACACGATCAGCTGTCACGTGTGCCCATTATCAACCTAGAGCCATTCGGTTATTTCAAATATATGTATAATGTACTTTTTTTTAAGAGCGCTGCTGGGCGTTTTTTTCCGACGCCTTTTTTCTCTCAGCTCAACATCTAGCCCAAACGGGAAATGTCATTCATTAAGCGAATATTTTGTATTCCTAATATGAAATAATTATTTTTTATTCTATAATAAATACAATGTCTATCTACTATTAGTCTACATATCTTTATACACGTGTTCCAAAAAGATTCTTCTATAAACTCTATAAAACTTTATAATACTAACAATAAATAAGTTTCATTGCGAAGTAAAACCGACCGTATCATTCGAAATAAAAGTTTGATTCCTTACAAGCTGCGCAGAAAGTTTCCATATAAAACCACTTCAAACTACTGATTCGTTATTGCTTGCAATCTTAGAGCATCAAAGTTACTGACTCACCCTTCAGGAGAGACGGCATAGCGCCTCGCTTCGATACATAATTTTTGTGCCAAATCTGGTGCGGAGAAAGAACGCACACATTTTAATTTTGTCACACATTCACAAATATTCTTTCATCGCTACGGACGCATACATTTCTAAATATGTCAATTTCCATTAACAACGTCATTTTCTATGCACCGACAACACTGACACCGACACACACAGATACACTAGTTGTGTAACTAGAAGGCACATTGTGCATGCACGTTGGGACGAGGGGTTCGCCAGTAAAGGCTGACCGGAATTGTCAGATTTCTGTGATTTAAGAAGCACGGAACTTCGTAGAGCATATTACTGGTAAGTGGTCGGTCCCAATTATTATTGTTATCGATAAATGGCGTCGTTAAACCTTGTGGATTTGTGGGTGGTTTCAAAACCCGCATTGGAATAGTGTGGTGCAGTAAGCTTCCGGCTTCCCCAACGGTAAAAGATCGGATGCGCAGGAGTGGCACACAAAAAATACACAATTTTATAAAAATGAGAAAATTTTATACAATTACATAGATATCTTCCAAAAATCTTTTTGGGAACAAAGCATGGTTTTATAGTTAGGTAGTTGTTGTGGACGACGAGCCCAGTGATTAGTTATAAGTTAAAAATACTTAGTTTGTACTTAGTTTGTAGGATAATGTGTTATATGTGTGTGTTTTTATTTAGATTTCACATTATTCAATCGTTCTTTCTAGATACTTCGTACTTTTATGTCGAGTTGTTGTAATAATACTTTAAGTACGTAAATTGTAATATGTAAGAGAGAGACAGACAATGAGCGAATAGGGATACTGGCGATAAGCGGCTATCTCACAAAGACGCTCGGCCTTGAGGAAGTTTCTGGGGTGCGCGCTGATTGGTCGGCATGACGCTCGGCCTTGAGGAGCTTTCTGGAGTGCGCGCTGATTGGTCGGCATGCTCGCACGTGATTGGTCGACCAATCAGCGGCCGGGAATTTTTTTATATAAAGATGGGGCCTGTAGCCGCTTGTCGTCAGTTCCAGCCCGGCTCTCTCCTAAGAAGCAAAATAAGAAGAAATAAAGTACACAAGAAAAATCGAAGAAGCGTTTTAATCATACAGTCCACTTCAGTCTGGTCCATCGCTGCCGGATTAAGGAAAAAGGAAGCCTGCGCTACAGTAATCGCTGCCGGATAAAGAAAATGGTCGTCACAAGGAGTCAAGCTGACGCATCCGAGCAACGGGAGGATATGCCGCGTCAAGAACAAGATGACCGCGAGCGGGAAAGGCGAGAATTTCTCATTCAGAGAGAACGTCAAATACAAAAAGAACGTCAAATTGATTTAGAAAGACAACGTAGATTCTCGCTAGACCCGCCAAGATCACCGAGTACGTGTCAGGAAACATGGGCTACGACCGACTGGCCCTCCACTCCCGGCACGTCCTACACGGAGGCTACAGTCAACACGGCGGTTACTATGGAGAGAGCAGGACAGACGGCCACGAAAGCCGCCCGCGGCATACATGACGGAACTCCGGGCGACACACCTCGCAGAACGCGACCGGCGGCAACGGATGAGGCCACCCGCGGCTCCCGCGACAGAACTCCGATCAAGGCGCTATCGATGACTACCACCCGCAGCACCAACGATGGTACAACGATCAACGCGACACGGCAGGCGGCTACGAACGACGCCGCCCGAGCCTCCCGCATGAGTACCACTATTGAGGCAACGGGACCGGTATGGCCAGCAGCTACGAACGACGCTGCCCGCACCTTAGGAGTTGGAGCTGCAACCGACGAAATACCTATGGGGTTACCGACGTCTACGAGAGGAATGACTACGAGCGACTACGCGCGCTTCGTAGACGTCTGGCCAAAGACTACGAGCTTCGTAGCTTCGAACAACGAGATGCGTGGGGCGTGGCCAGCGGCTATGAACGACGCCCCCCGCGCCGCCCACCTCAGAACTATGACCGAAAAGGCATGTGAAGGATTACCGGCGGCTACGAACGACACCGCCTGCAACATCCGCTTCGGGACAACGATCGACGAGACATACGTGGGGCTGCCAACGGTTACGAACGACACCGTCCGCACCACTCATCTGGGAGCTACCATCGAGTCACGTGGGGCGTGGTCAGCGGCTACGAACGACGTCGCTCGCGCCAACCGATATGGAACCACGATCGACGGGGCACGTATGGCGTGGACAGCGGCTACGAACGAGGCCGCACGCGCCACCTACGCTGAGGGTCATCGAGGGAACGCACGTGCCAGATCGCCGGCACGCTCGATGCGGTCAAATAGGAGTGCAACCGCAACCCGAATGCGCCTCGCCGAGATGGAAGCAGAGAAGAAGCTCGCCGAAATTAGGAAGAAGCAACTCGAAATCGAAGCCGAACTTGTAAAGAAAAATTTAGCGATAGAACTCGCGGCGCTACGAGATGAAGAACAAGAAAGCGACCACGAAGAAACTCTTTCGGAACACAACCGGAAGCATGGCTTCGTGCTCATCCCCTCAACCCACGGGGGGAGCCGCACGTCAAAGAAGACAGACAACTACGGTTCCCAGTTGAAGAAAGGCCGTATCCCGTATCAGAAAGAACATTGGAAGCACTCACGGAGGCAATAGAGAAATTGAATGCACCGAGGTCCAAGTGCCCGGACCTACCTGCCTTCTACGGGAACACCAACGATTGGCTCATCTTCTAGGCAATGTATCGGGACACCACGAAAATGTATAAACTGCTGCCAGCGGAGAATCTTCAGAGACTTAGAAGCTGCTTAAAGGGAGAAGCACGCGAGAACGTGGCTACCTCGCTGCACTCAGCTACGGATCCGGAGCTCATAATGAAGACCTTGGAGCAGTGCTACGGAAGACCGGATCTCATCATCAATCAAGCAAAGGCCGAGCTGAGTAAACTGCCAAGATGTGGACCATCACCTGTGGAGGTCAACCAATTCGCCGTCAAGCTGCGACAACAATCGATTCCAAGCTCTCTGCTGAAGCACGAACATCTACGTGATTTGCCCGAAGATCAGGTCTGCTACGGCTCCAGTAAACCCGGACTTCTGATTGGAGCGGACCATTGGGAGTACATCGTGTCGCAGGAGCTGAGGACCGGCAAGCCGAGCCTACCAGCCGCATCCCGAACACAACTGGGCTGGGTCATCCATGGGACAGTACCGCGCAGCATGATAAGGAACCGAGACAGTGTGCTGCATGTATACACCGCTCAACAAGGCGCAGACGAAGAGAAACAGATGCAAAGCCTGCACAACCTGGTGGAATATTATTTTTGCATCGAAGCCTTGGGAGTCGCACACAAGCCGCGAGTGAACGACGCAGATGAGCGCGCTATCAGGATCGTAGAGCGAACTATGAAGAAAACAGAAAAGGAATACGAAGTTGGGTTGCCATGGAGAAATGACAACGTGAAACTGCCACCCAGCTACGACGCAGCACTACGACGCCTGACGAAGATCGAGCAGAAAATGGACGCCGATCCGAGCTTCGAACGAGAATACACGAAGCAGATTGAGAACTTACTGCAGAAAGGGTACGCCGAGCCTTGCGACGGGAGCGAGATAGCCAGTCCCGTCTGCTGGTACCTACCACACTTCGCAGTACAGAACCCGAACAAACCAGCGACTAGTATTCGACGCAGCAGCAAAGAATCGGGGAGTCAGCTTGAACGACTATCTGCTAGAGGGACCCGACCTGCTGATGTCTCTACCTGGGATCCTGTTCCGATTCAGAGAGAAGCCAGTTGCAGTCACGGCTGACATACAAGAGATGTTTCTGCAGATAAAGATACGCAGAGAAGACCAGCCAGCACAACAGTTCCTGTGGAGGGGAGCCGATCGGAAGATACCACCGCGCCACTACAAGTATGATTTTCGGCGCCGCAAGCTCTCCCTTCATGGCGCACTTTGTGAGAGACTACAACGCGAGAAGACATGCTGACTCGCACCCTCTAGCCCTGGAAGCAATCACGCGGAACCACTACATGGATGACTTGGTGACAAGCTATGAAGACGCGAACGAAGCCCGCCGCGCCGTGGAAGAGCTCCGCGAGGTACACACTGCAGCAGGATTCACACTCAGAGCATGGAGTACTAGCCACACCGACGTGCTGCAGGACGTACCTGAAGAATTGCGAACAACCACGCCGACACAGCTTGGAGGAGACGACGTCGAGAATAAGATACTGGGGCTTTACTGGAATCCCGAGAAGGATGAGCTGGGGTTCAACACGTCCATGAACAGGGTCCCGGCAGAAGTGCGCGCTCAGAGCCGAGCGCCGACGAAGAGAGAAGCACTAAGCGCCGTGATGTCCATCTACGACCCACTTGGACTCCTCAGCCACTACACCATCAGAGCGAAGATAGTACTCCAAAGTCTGTGGCGTCTGAAGATTTCGTGGGACGAGCCAATCCCGGAAGAAGAATACGAACTCTTCGCCTGCTGGATGAAACAGCTATCCAGCATAGCTAACCTGCGACTGGAAAGAAGATACGCACTGCACGACTGCCAGAACTTGGAGCTTCACGTACTGTGCGATGCCAGCGAACAAACATATGCAGCAGTGGCCTACTGGCGCATCGCCCGACCCGACGGAAGCTACTGTCTGAGCCTCATTAGCAGCCAAAGCAAAGGTGGCGCCGAAAAAGACTCAGACGATACCACGCCTCGAACTACAGGCAGCAGTCATCGGTGCAAGACTCGCAGAAACGATCAAGAAAGAACATCGCGTCGAAATCAAGAGAACAACGTATTGGACGGACTCCATGACTGTGATACACTGGATCCGGCACGACGCGAAGAGATACACGCCGTTCATCGCGCATCGCCTGGGAGAGATATCAGAACTCACGCAGAAAGAAGACTGGCGTTGGGTCCCGACTCAAGAGAACGTAGCAGACGATGCCACGAGTATCGTGAACACACCCATAACGGCAGAAGATCGATGGTTTCGGGGGCCTGACTTTCTACGACTCCCTGAAGACCAATGGCCAGAAGAACGAAATGGGTACGAAGACAAAGAAGAAGAGGTGGTGCTGCACGTCACAGAAGTCGCGAGAGAAGAGATGGGGAGCACTCTTCACCTGCTTGACGAACCGCGCCGTGCACCTGGAGATAGTACCTGCACTCTCCTCGAGCTCAGCAATCATGGCACTACGACGGTTGGCAGCGCGACGGGGGTGGCCACGAACAATGTATTCAGACAACGCCACCAACTTCCGTGGAGCCGATAAAGAACTGCGAGCTGCCTATGCTGAGTGGGCACCTGTGCTGCGAGACGAGGGACTGCTACATTGGATGGAGTGGCGCTACATAACTCCGGGTGCGCCGAATCAAGGGGGAGCGTGGGAAAGGCTAGTGCGCTCCGTCAAAGTCGCACTGTCCGCCACCCTGAATGAGAAAGAGCCGACGGAAGAGGTCCTGTACACCTTGATGACCGAAGCGGAGTTCTCCATCAACGCGAGGCCTCTCACCCACGTCAGCGTCGATCCCAGAGATCCTGAAGCATTGACTCCGAATCACTTCCTACTGGGGTCATCGATGGGGTTGCCTCTCAACGGTGCGTGCGAAGAAACAGATCGAAGAACCTGGAGAGCTAGCCTAGCGCTCGCCGATCACTTTTGGTAGCGCTGGCTTCGAGAGTACCTACCCACACTGGTACCCAGAGGAGAGTCATCGGGCATCAAGCGACCACTACGAGTCGGAGACGTCGTGATCATCGTCGACCACACCTTGCCACGAAACGTGTGGCCAATGGGCATCGTCGAGCGCACCTTCCCGGGTCCAGACGGCGGAATACGAACGGCTGACGTCCGCACCCGAACTGGAGTCTTCAAGCGGCCTGTAAGGAAGCTCGTCGTGATGGAGACTACGCAGGCTGCGTCGGGGGGAGGAAATGTTGTGGACGACGAGCCCAGTGATTAGTTATAAGTTAAAAATACTTAGTTTGTACTTAGTTTGTAGGATAATGTGTTATATGTGTGTGTTTTTATTTAGATTTCACATTATTCAATCGTTCTTTCTAGATACTTCGTACTTTTATGTCGAGTTGTTGTAATAATACTTTAAGTACGTAAATTGTAATATGTAAGAGAGAGACAGACAATGAGCGAGATAGGGATACTGGCGATAAGCGGCTATCTCAAAAAGACGCTCGGCCTTGAGGAGCTTTCTGGAGTGCGCGCTGATTGGTCGGCATGCTCGCACGTGATTGGTCGACCAATCAGCGGCCGGGAATTTTTTTATATAAAGATGGGGCCTGTAGCCGCTTGTCGTCAGTTCCAGCCCGGCTCTCTCCTAAGAAGCAAAATAAGAAGAAATAAAGTACACAAGAAAAATCGAAGAAGCGTTTTAATCATACAGTCCACTTCAGTAGTGGTTTGATCTCTTCTATCTCGTTAAGAAGTGAAGTTTAGAGATCCCTATTCATTGGATGGGCATTTTTTTCTAAATGTTTCTAGTGAAGGACACAAATTCAACACACGTCGCTACAAAAAACTGTTACTAATATCCACGACCAGTGGGATTCAAAAACAGTGGTTTCAAATACCAATATATCGTGCTCTTTTAAATATCACTTAAATCTAAAGCTATGTTATCTTGGGTTTATCCATACTAATATTATAAATTCGAAAGTAACTCTGTCTGTCTGTCTGTCTGCTACTCTTTCACGCTTAAACCACTGAACCGATTTTGATGAAATTTGGCATAAACATAGAAAAGACGTTGAGAAAGAACATAGGCTACTTTTTGCCGCGTGAAAATATCTCATTCCCACGGGAAGCAAATGGAATAAATGAAATACGCCGTGTACTTTTATAAATACACTACATGTTTATTACTTACTTTATTGACGTACATTATCATATTTTATAACATATATTCTGTTGTTTTATTCTTATACTTTACTTTTCCTTTATTATTTCTTTACAAAATTATTTAATTTCGGTGTTTGTATATTTATATTTTCACGCAGCTATCAAAATTGTCACGTCTGACTTTTATGTTACTTATTTTTTTAATTCATTTTAAGGCATTGTATAAAAATCCTTTTAGCCATTCAATATTAAATAAAAAGAAAATTTTTATGTTTCTTATTTCATTTCATAGATTAATAAAGTATAGTATTGTCTTTTGCTTATTCATGTTTTTATATTTTAATTATTATAAATTGTTATTTTTACATAATAAATGAATATAATGTTCTTCGAATCTTTATACATATATATATATATATATATATATATATATATATATATATATATATATATATATATATATATAAATGAATTGCTGTTCGTTAGTCTCGCTAAAACTCAAGAACGTCTGAACCGATGTGGCAAATTTTGGCCTTGAAATATTAGTAGAAGTCCAGGGAAGGTTTAAACGGTGAGAAAATTTGGGAACATTGTGAAATTAATAGTAAAATAAATTAAGTTTTTAACAAAAAAATAGAACCGACTTCAAACGTTAAAAAATAAAATATTCAGTACCTACTTCTTCTTGCTTATGGTAATGACTCTTAAAACTATTTCTGGAGTCGGGCCCTTACTAAAATGTCGTACCTACCATTCGTTCTAAATGGGCACCGACAGTACAGACAGTGGGACAGTAGGTACCTACTTCTTCTTGCTTATGGTAATGACTGTTAAAACTTTTTTGGAGTCTGTGCCCGTTCAGAACGTAAGGTGCACTATATTTACTAAGACAGGACATTTTACTAAGGGCCCGACTCCAAAAATAGTTTTAAGAGTCATTACCATAAGCAAGAAGAAGTAGGTACTGAATATTTTATTTTTTAACGTTTGAAGTCGGTTCTATTTTTTTGTTAAAAACTTAATTTATTTCACTCTTTTTAGTAATTTTAATAATTCTCCACCAACCCGCATTGGAGCAGCGTGGTGGAGTAAGCTCCAGGCCTTCCCAATAATGGGGAGAGACCCGTGCCCAGCAGTGGGACGCAAAAAGGGTTGCGGCCAATAATTCTGTATATATATGTATAAGCATAATTGGATTTTTTTCACTTAACTTCTAAACGTTAAAAAGATTTACCGTTCATGTTAGTCTAATAGCCATCTAATAGCCTAAAAGAATACTACTATCAGTCCACCTGAACGTATAAATTATTGAAAGAATTTGCTCTCAGCTCCTAACCGTTGAGGAGTTGTACCTTCAATCATGAGCTTAGCAACATCAGGTGATAATTACCGGGCATAAATATTTGTATTATGTTAAAAAATATGACCTAAAAATGTGTGTGCCTATTAAGTTTCACTGTTTCCCTCGATTTCTCTAGTATCACATCATCCGATTATGACATGGTGACAGTTGGAACACCTTAGAAGTTTAAGTTTTAGAACAAAAAAATATATATTGAAAGAATTTGCTCTCAACTCCTAACCGTCGTAGTACCTTCCATCATCAGCTCAGCAACATCACATGATGATAATTAAATACAAGTGTCTTTTTTGCTTTAGTAAGAATATAAAAATCAATTGATGTTCTATAAAATTTAAATGTTCCCCTCGATTTCTCTGGGATCCTATCATCAGACTTTGACTTGGTGACAGTTGGACCACCTTAGGAATTTAAGATTTCGATCAAAAAACCATTTATTGAAAGAATTTGCTCTCAACTCCTAACCGTCGTAGTACCTTCCATCATCAGCTCAGCAACATGATATGATGATAATTATACACAAATGCCTGCTTTGCTTTAATAAGAATATGAAAATTCAATTGTTGTGTTATAAAATTCGCATGTTCCCCTCAATTTCTCTGGGATCCCATCAGCAGACTTTGACTTGGTGACAGTTGGACCACCTTAGGAATGTAAGATTTCGATCAAAAAACTATTTATTGAAAGAATTTGCTCTCAACTCCTCACCGTCGCAGTACCTTCCATCATCAGCTCAGCAATATAAGATGATGATTACTATGCACAAATATATCTTAAGCTTCAGAAAATATAAGAAAATCAATGTGTGTGCCTATAAAATTTGAGAGTTACCCTCGATTTCCCTGGGATCCCATCATCAGATCCTGATTTGGTGACAATGGGACCACCTCGGGAGTATAAGCATACGAACAAAAAAAGAATTTTGAAAATCGGTCCACAAACGGCGGAGTAATCGGTGAACATATATAAAAAAAAAAAAAAATACATACAGCCGAATACAGTACCTCCTTCTTTTGGAAGTCGGTAAATAACTTATTTTATTTTCCTATATAAACAGTTAGTAACAGTAATTGTCAAACATTGGTTCTTCGCGCCATATCGTCCAAAAGTTTGACATAAGTAGTCTGAATAACAGTTCATCTGTCACTGTTCGTTTTTAATTTTTATTTGACAGTAACATAAAAACCCTTTGAGATGATAAAGAAACTAATCCTCTTACAAAACTTTTAAGGCAGGACAACGTCTGCAGGATCCACTAGTATATAATATAAATGAATTGCTGTTCGTTAGTCTCGCTAAAACTCAAGAACGTCTGAACCGATGTGGCAAATTTTGGCCTTGAAATATTAGTAGAAGTCCAGGGAAGGTTTAAACGGTGAGAAAATTTGGGAGCATTGTGAAATTAATAGTAAAATAACTTATTTTATTTTCCTATATAAACAGTTAGTAACAGTAATTGTCAAACATTGGTTCTTCGCGCCATATCGTCCAAAAGTTTGACATAAGTAGTCTGAATAACAGTTCATCTGTCACTGTTCGTTTTTAATTTTTTATTTGACAGTAACATAAAAACCCTTTGAGATGATAAAGAAACTAATCCTCTTACAAAACTTTTAAGGCAGGACAACGTCTGCGGGATCCACTAGTTAATTTAATAAATTACTGTACTAACTACTTCACTAGTTTACGATACTTGAGAAAATTTCAAATAACTTAAATAGTTTTGAGCGTAGACATGGGAATTTAAGTACATAAATTCCCATGTCTACGTACTTTGGTACCCACAAACTTCGTTATTTTGATTTTAATTAAGTACCGATTATTTTAGCATAGCATTAGTTCATTTTATTACTTTTTAATGGAGCAGGGTTGCGTGTAGTCCATGGGGTGTTGAGTGGTCGCCTCAGCCCATGATTATCACATACAACCTTAAGCAAACTTGAGCCTTGCCTGAGTTAATATGAAATTTGTTGTTACTCCGTAGGCTGATTGTTACCTAACGTACGTTATGAAGGCAACCACTTCTTTCTACTGAAAACCAATAAAGATGCTTCGCGGCAGAAATGGCTCCAACTGTGGTTTTCCCCGGTTGTACCAGAACATGGTTATATTCAACATAAGTTTCTTAACTAGCCATAGAAATCTATAAAAACATTCGTGATTAAAAAATAAAAGATGGAAACTGATAGTGGATGGATTACGGAGGCTCATAGTTGCCTTTCTAAATGCATTTTATCCTTTGTATTTAAGAATGTTATTAGATATGATAAGATAACGTTTCACACTCATAGCCCTACAGTAGGGTAGATGTACCCTGTGTCGTGGATACCATGGACACATACAAAGACAGAAACACAAACACCCAGACCGAGAACAGAAATTTAAACTTATAATTAAAATTTCTTCTTCACCGGGAATCGAACCCTCCGATCGGCGGTCGGGCATTGTAACCATTACGGTACACGGGTCGTTATTAATTATTGTTTAATAGACCAAGTTTATTTATCCTAAGGGATTTAAACGTCTATTAACCTACATATTAAACTTCAATTTATATTCGCGAATGGAATCTGCCTGACGGCATTCAAGATTTTAAGGCCCTCGAAGGATAGTCAGCCGAGTGTAAAATTGGATCCTCTGTCCCGCTTAAATCGATAGCCCAATTTGAAAAGGTTTCCAAAGGTTCCCGAGTTGTTTCCTTTAATAAATAATTTTTTACTTCCGCTAGAGCTGAGCAAATATGTGTGAAGATTCTCGGAAAACTTTAACGAAGTTTTTTACTGTTATGGACAGTTCGGAAGTTCATTTTTGGTATGTTCATACCGACACTGAAAAATATTTTTACCAGTTCTCTAACCTGAGGTACTCTGGAAGAGATCGTTATGAGCGATAAGGCCGCCTTTTGTATACTGTAGCATCATTAGAGCAGCGATGGCCGAGTGGTAAAAAACCGCGGTCTTCGACGCGAGCGATCCCGGGTTCAAATCCTCGGACCTATGACA
Source organism: Pyrgus malvae (assembly GCA_911387765.1). Lineage (NCBI taxonomy): Eukaryota > Metazoa > Arthropoda > Insecta > Lepidoptera > Hesperiidae > Pyrgus > Pyrgus malvae. The sequence goes on from OU426969.1 coordinate 13,165,718, forward strand.
AAGAAATTTGTAATGTGCACATTTATCGCTGCTCCACGGTGATGGAAAATATCGCGAAATTTAATTGATTACGATGTTCTCCATCGCCGTGCATGCCTGAGAGAAATTCATAATTTCTCGAAAGCATGACGTCCACGAATCCGCGCTTGGCCAGCGTGGTGGACTATGGCCTAAATCCCTCTCCCTTGTGACAAGGAGACCTGTGCCCAGCAGTGGGACATAAAAAAACCTCATTATTCATCTGAGACTGTAACACTGTTTTTAAATTGTATTGTATAATCTGGTTGTACAATAAAGAATATTTGATTTGTTCTGTAGAGAGAAACCCTCATAATCTTGAAACGGTTTTTCTTTTTCTTTATCGGTAAAAAAAAACTTAAATATTGAATGTTATTTACGATATATAAATGAGAACAAAACCGATAACTGCGTCCACAACTGCTCAACTATAATAATACAAAGTTTGGCAGCGAGTTGCTAGTGGCTCCTACTATTGTTTGTTTTCGATAAATAAAAGTATCGATAAGTCATATAATGTTGTCACTTGAAAATACCTTTTCTTCCCGACTGTATTCAGCTGTAAGTATTGTAAATAACGCGGGCACGGAGGGCATGTTCAACAGAGGCCTTAGTGTAAGTCTGCACACGCGAAAACGTTGCTACCGCGTTTGCGTTAAGAACTTAGTTATCAACCTTATTCCTATCAGGTTAAGATCTATCTGTCCAATTTTAACTCGGACGCAGTAGTAACGTTTGCGCGTTTACAAACTTACACTAAGGGCTCTGTAGATACCGATTATTATTGACCGATACCAATCGTTAAATCTTGTCAGAGGCCTTATGGGCGGTTAGAAAACATCCGACTGCGGGTTGGCCACCAATCCACATCTCCATCAACCTATATACCGAGTTCAAACCCGCCCCAGCGCAAACCACTAAAAAGTTAAGTGGTTATTTACTGCTGCTCCAGGGGAGGTGAAAAATACTGTAATATTTAATTAATTACGATAATTACCATCACTGTGTAAGTCTGTGAAAAACTTACAATTTCTCACAGGCCATTCCGTCATTCCGCACTTGGCCAGTGTGGTGGACTATGGCCAAAACTCGCTTCAGAGGGCAAACCTGTGCCCAGCAGTGCGATATAAAAACGGTTGTAAGAAAAGAGAAGATATTAATGAGCATGTGATAAGAGAGAGTGAAATTTTGGAGCGAGTAAGAACTCGAGAACCAGTAGTAGTGACACCACGAAACAACCGAACCAATAGAGTTTGTTGGGCAAACAAATAATTAATCTGTCGAGGGTATAGTTTAATTGCTTGTTTGGAGTTGTTCCCGTTCTGGATGTGTTCGGAAATTTGACTTCTGCGACAATGAATGTCAAAACACAAATATAAATTTTGATTGCGAACTTCGGGTACTCGTTTGTTCTATTTGATTGTTTTGAGTTTGGATTGTAACATTTTATGTTAAAGGAAATCGGGGAAGGGTTGTCTGGCTACTTAGTTTTCGTGTAAAATATATAAATAAAGTCCTCAATAGCTTAATCCGATGAAATTAAGTCGCTCAGGCGTACTTGTCTATGTTGCAAGCTGTTGGTCTATGCCAGAGAGCATATTAAAAGAGGTTAGAATGGAAATGTGGGCGGGGCACACGCGCCAAGGATATGAGCAAATGCTCTTATCTCTACAGAAACACGTGATCGCGCTGCGATATTAAAATCGCGTGATTGTGCGGCGCTAAGATTGGCTAGATTTGAAATTGCTAATATGTGCGTTAGCATCATATTTATTTAAGTACAGATGTAGTGGAGGTGAAAGGTCGGCGACACCAGTTTTTATACGAACGGCGCATTATTGCCATTCTTCCCTTTTTTAATATGTTCTGTGGTCTATGCATTGATTTACGGAAATACCATCGAATTTAATCCACTTATCTATGCAGTATCTACACCTTTTTACTTTAAAATATTATTGACCTTATAAATATAATAATAATTAAATTACGCTAATACTTACATACAAGAGATTCTAGATGGTCATGCCATTGATTAGCATTTGATGTAAAATTTGCTTTTGTGGTCCCAAACAGAATACATGAAAGGTTGTACGAGAAATTTAACGAATGGGTAAGTTAAATCGCTTAAGCTAAGATAGGGTTATAATCATAATTTCTATCATATTCATTAGTTACTAGCGGCCGCCCGCGACTTCATCCGCGTGGACTTTGGTATTAGTCATAGCATGATGTTATATACGGCCTAAAGCCTTCTCCGATAAATGGACTATCCAACACAAAAGAATTTTTCAATTCGAACCAGTAGTTTCTGAGATTAGCGCGTTCAAACAAACAAATTCTTCAGCTTTATATATTAGTATAGATAACTCTTGAGCGACATTCCAGTTGTGTTTCATTTTGCACCTTTAAACTGTTTTTTATCAAACGGAGTAGCTATCAGTAGCTGTCAGTTATCATGCCGGACTGCCAATCGAGGTGTCCCGGGTTCGATAGGCTTCAGTTTCAACTGCACAGTTTTAACTGTACAGTCGACCCGCGAAATCGTCCGCGTGGACTTTAGTTTTAGAATTATTCTAAAATAAAAGTAGCCTAAGTTACTCCTTATTACATCAGCTACCTGCCAGTGAAAGTCCCGTCAAAATCAGTCGAGTCGTTTCAGAGATTAGTCCGAACAAACAGACAGACAGACGGACAAAAATTGTAAAAAATGATATTTTAGTATACCTATATACGTATATTCATATGCATGTACTAAAAGCTATTATTTTATTATTACAAACTGACAATCCAATTTTATTTATTTGTATAAGTTAAAATTACCAGCGAACACATTGCTTAGAATTGGTTTGAATTGGTTAAAGGGCAATGACCTATCCAAAACTGTTTACTTACACTACTTGGCTTCGGATCTGATTCTTGCGAACCACTGTCTATTGGAGTGGATATTCGATATCCTCTTCTCCTATAAATGAGTCACGTAATAGCATATTATTGGGATTGGGGTCGCTGACGACTCATTTCATTCAATCAACCATGATGTATGTTGTTTTGGTTGAAATAATTCATGTAATTTTGTTGGTGGTAGAACTATTATGATTCGTTCGGGGAAGTACACCGCTGCACCCACTTCTGCCGTGAGCAATTCTATTGTGTTTCGGTGGAAAGGTGCAGTTGACGGCCACACTTACATGAGGCGACCACCAGCTTCCGGAGTAGCAGCGCAACTGCATACGAACTCAGACAAGACCTACCTATGCTTACTTGAGGTTGTATGTAGATGTCCATGGGCTGCAGCGACCACTTAACACCACGTGGTCTGCATGCTGCTACTCTATTCAAATAAAAAATAAATATTAAAAATATCAAAGCTCAAACTGATGCTGGCCACTTCTACTCGAAAAACAGTTTGAAGATGAAAGACAAAAAAAAAGAAACAAAACGTCGATCTAGCGACACTGCATCCTTTCGGTACATCACCAATGCTAATGATACATTTTTCAGTAAAAATTAAAATAATATCTCTACGCAGTTAAACTTAGAAGGCACGTTTAGCTATCGGCCTCGCTGTTGCTCATAGATAGCAATCGTTAACCGGTAAACGTTTTCCGAAGCCTAATGGGTCGATTAAAAACATTCGACAGTGGGTTGACCAAGAATCCGCGTCTGCATGATCTCGCAATGAACATCAGGGAGTATGCATCAGAATCTCCCAATCCGGTCTTGGACTACCAAGTCAATTGAGATACTTTTAATGAGCTGTCAAAACGTGACATCCCCATACATTTTGTATATGAATATAAGTGACGTCACTTATCATATAAGTCAATTGACTTCATTATTATTGATTTCAGTGGTAATAAAAATCATGTATAAAAAAGAATAAACAATTATATTGCTTTCCAAGCGTGATTTAGTGCAACCTTTTTAAGATATGGATTTTGAATTTTTTTGTGCATAGTGGTCCAAGACCCTATTGAGGAGAAAAATTTGTGCCCTGCCCAGAATGCAATAAATAATTTAATTGCAGCCAATTTCTATTATTGATTATTTTTAGGTGCATCTTGTTCCTGCAATGACAGATGGTGCAAAGTTGTAACTAGATTACAAGAATCTGCCGAGAGAAGAAGGAACAACCGGGGCAGATGTATGTGTATCAGTAGAAGACCAAAATGTTTGAGGATAAGACGAAAACGGAAGATAACAGTGAGATTATGAGCTAAATATATGTATAGTATTATATCCTTGTGGTATCCTTGTGGTGATGGTTCTTTCATAGCTCGCCCCGAGAATTGCCACTCCTGTTATCATTTATGTTGCGAATCAATATGTTGTGTTTCGGTGGATATTTCGGTATTTTTATTGTCGAAGTCAAAGTATTTATTTCATACTAGGAATACAAAATATTCTTTTAATGAAAGTTATTTTCCCCGGTGATCGCCTTTAGGTACCCGTTTGGGATAGATGTAGACCTACGAGTAAAAAGACGGCAAAAAAACTGTTGTTTTAGGACAATATTTATAGGAGACTTTATGCAGTCCTTGTTTGTGTCATATAATGCTAATTGTAAGAACCAAGCAATGCTCAACAATGAAATCAGAAATGGAATGAGATACGGATTTGTATGGAGATAGTGTGGGGGTTGGAGACACAGGCTACTTTTTATTGAGTAGGATATCTCATTCCTATCGGAAATAAATATAATTTAGATAACTAAAAACAAATACGCTTTTGAAACACATCAAACTAAAAATGTTAAGTGTTAGATTTAAGGTATGATTAGGTATGTCACTAAAATCACTACTCTGTATTGAATATAAATGTAAGCAGTTGACTGATGGTATGGTGCAGAATATTATGTTTTTTGGTTTTAATTTAAAATAGTATCTTTATTACATTTTTAATAGTAAGACATATTTATATTATTGTATTATAAAATATCTATATATATTTATTAATACTATGTCTGATGATTCGTTTCTTTCAGCTATAGACTCAGATACTTCATATGCCTCCTGCTGTGATTCTCTTGATGATAGTCTTGTTGCATTAAATAAACAGTTGGGTTCCATCTTTGATGAGCGCAAAAAAATGTTTAACGTTTGCCATATAAACGCTCAAAGCATACCAAGCCACTTCCCGGAGCTTGAAGCCACTTTCACCTCGAAGAGCATAGACGCCATATTGGTCTCGGAAAGTTGGCTTAAACCTTCACTAAACTCTACTCTTTATCCTCTTTCAGGATTTGTTTTAATACGAAATGATCGAACAGAGAAAAGGGGCGGCGGAGTAGCTATATATCTACGCGCATCTATACCATTTAAGATTATCTCTTCATCTCCTTCGCGCTATTCGGCGTCCCCCGAATATTTGTTCTTAGAATTGGATATGAAGGGCACCAGAGCTGTTCTCGGAGTGGTGTACTGCCCTCCTTCAATCGATTATTTCGCACAATTAGAAACAGCACTCGATAATATTGGAGCCGGGTATACTCATTACGTAATCATGGGCGATTTTAACACCGACCTTTTAAAGGATTCTCCGAGGGCATATAAACTTCGGTCGATCTTTAAGTCTGTCAATCTCAGTATTCTTCCTCTAGCAGCAACACATCACAATTTAGACACAGATGACTCCTTGATTGACCTCATTGTTACCGCTTGTCCTGACCGTGTTGATACTCACGGTCAGATGTCTGCTTCTGGTATTTCGCGGCATGACCTCCTTTATGTTTCTTATAAGTTGAAAGTCCCAAAGCATTGCCCAACTTTCCTGCAACTGCGCAGTTTTTCTAAAATAGATATTGATAGGCTAAGGGCAGACGCCTCCGGCGTGGATATGGAACCGGTGATGTCAGCATGTTTAATTGATGATAAAATTCAACTTTTCAACAGCAAAGTCATTCAATTGTACGATGTTCACGCACCGGTCCATACAGTCAGGCTGAAGCGTCCCCCAGCGCCTTGGATAACCGAGTGTGTTCGCGCTGCAATGGCAAGACGGGACAGGGCTTTCGTAAAATTTAAAAGAAACCGCACTGAGCTCAATTGGTCCTTGTATAAAACAGCAAGGAACAGATGCAACCAGGTGGTACGAATGGCCAAACGCCGATATATTCTCAGCAATGTAGTGGACTCTTCTCCCGCACGTATATGGAAATTTCTAGGGGAGCTTGGTGTAAGAAAGCCACCAGCGTCGGATTACGGTCCCTCCCTCTCTTTAGATACCATAAATCATCATTTTACTTCTACTAGCACCTTGGACCCTATAATCCGATCTCAAACACTTGCTTCTATCGGTTTACTGCAACCGCCTCTTACCTCAAGCTTTCAACTCTCTCCAGTCACGCAGGATGAGATAAAAAAGACGATTCTAGCAATCAGATCAAAGGCAGTGGGCTGTGACGACCTGAGCAATTATATGATCCTCACTATCCTTGACTTTCTTCTGCCTACGGTTACACACATTATTAACTTTTCCCTTAGCACAGGTCAGTACCCGTCTATATGGAAGAAGGCTTATGTAAAGCCCTTACCTAAAGTGCAAAATCCTACCTCTCCCCAGCATTTTCGCCCAATCTCAATTCTTCCTTTCCTATCCAAGGTTCTGGAAGCCTGTGTGCATAAGCAAGTTTCCTCTTTTCTATTCGACCATAACCTCCTGAGTAGTTATCAGTCGGGGTTTCGTTCAGGTCACAGCACTACTACAGCACTGATAAAGGTCACAGATGATGTCAGGCATGGTATGGACAACAAGCAGTTGACATTAGTAGTGCTTGTTGACTTTTCAAATGCTTTTAACACAGTCGACCACGATATACTTCTAGCCATCCTCTCGCACATGAATTTCACGCCCTCTGCCTTGAGCTGGTTCTCGTCTTATCTTCGCGGCCGTCAGCAATCAGTTCGAATTGGACAAATGTCCTCTAATTGGGCCGATCTTTACACTGGCGTGCCGCAAGGCGGTATACTTTCCCCGATATTATTTTCAATGTTTATTAACTCCCTCACATCTGTCTTAAACTGTTCGTATCACCTGTATGCTGATGATCTCCAGCTCTATGTACAGTCGAGTGTTGGGCAACTACAGAAGGCATTTGACACCATCAACACAAGCCTTGCAAACCTTTACAAATGGTCTAGTCAACACGGAGTACTCGTGAACCCCTCCAAATGTCAAGCAATACTTGTTGGTAGCCCGGGGCTCCTATCCAAAGTCAGCAAAGGGACACTACCTCCTGTGTACTACAATGGAATTCAGATACCGCTGAGTGACTCGGTGCGGAACCTGGGGCTTTACATCGACAGTACTTTGAGCTGGACACCACAAATCACCGAAACCTGCCGTAAGGTCGTTGCTGCATTGCAATCGCTTGGTCGTCTTAAAAATTTTCTGCCTTTTAAGACAAAGCTTATGCTTATCCATACACTTGTATTGCCCATAATAGACTACGCTGATGTGTGTTATCCGGATCTAACAGAAGAACATCTCAATAAACTAGAACGCCTACTTAATAACTGTATCCGTTACATCTTCGGTCTTCGCAAGTTTGACCACATATCTCAGTACCGACAGCAGCTTAAGTGGCTGCCTATTCGTCACAGGCGTAATTCTAGAATGCTATCCTTATTGTACTCTATTCTGAATGATCCATCATCCCCATCCTACCTTAAGGAAAAATTTCATTATCGTGGCACTGTCCTGAATAGAGTTCTTCGTTCTTCTGAAAACTTAATCATGGATATTCCATCCGTCAACACCTGTTTCTATCAAAAATCCTTTACGTTTCAGGCTACATCACTCTGGAACGCTCTGCCGGTAGATATAAGAAAAGCCCCAACTAAACACTGTTTCAAGAAAATGCTTCGAGAATATTATTTTAAGACAGCTGATACAGTCTAGGATCATCACAGTTTCTATCACGTATGTATGTATGTATGTATGTATGTATGTATGTATGTATGTCTGTATGTATGTATGTATGTATGTATGTATGTATGTATTTATGTATGTATGTATGTTTGTTTAGGTATATATTTTGATAGGTATGTATTTATATTTATTGTTACTTTATAGTATATTGTTACCCTATAAATAAGTATGTTGTAGAAATGGTTACTGCCAATCTATTTCCACCTACCAACAATATCTCACCATCGCCATGGGTTGACTGGGAGAAAATGCCATTAGGCATTAAGTCCGCCCATTGTGAACCTAGTTTAAGGTGAACAATAAAGAATTTAATAAATAAATAAATAAATATTTAAAGGATTATTTTTTACTTTTTTAATTTGATGTGCATCAATAGTGTGTGTCTTTTTTAAGTTTTTAAAACTCTATTTATTTTTCATTTTTGAGCTCGATTTATTGTTCTCGGAATTAGAGAAACTCATGAAATTATTGTAAGTGTTGCCACCGATTCTTGATAAGTGTCCAAACTTTGAATTAAATATTTCCGTTGAAAGTAGGTCGAAATCGAGTCTAAAGGAGCGTTACAAACAAGCTCACAAACTCACAGTTACAAACAAATATACAGGTGAAGCTAGTATAAGTGTGTTAAAAACCCTACATCCCACGCTAGCGGAGCAGCGGGTGCAAACTTGTCATTCTAGATTATAACACAGTATTTACATTTCAAATATCATGACGTAAAATTATAATATTCTTTATTTGTTTCAGGTTTGTAAATGTACACACAAAGGCGATGGCGAAAATGTCCCAAAACCTTTAGAGCTACAAATCAGACCGCACGTACAAACACCTCCATGTACAAAATGCACGAAAAGTGTAGAAACGCAGAGCTGTCAAAACGTGTGTCAAAAATCTAGAGATACTTGCAATAATGACATGCAATTCGCGTGTTGTCCTCAAAGTTTGGCGCATAAAAATATTTGTAGGTTTACGGTTGACGCGTATTTTACTTGAAATATATATTTTTAATTAATAAATTTTATGAGTTGAAAGGCTAGACTTTTTATTTCTGATTTGAAACATGATGATTGTCAATCGAATAGTCTTAGAACATCAAAGTTACTGACTCACCCTTCAGTAGAGACGGCATAGCGCCTCGCTTCGATACATAATTTTTGTGCCAAATCTGGTGCGGGGGAAGAACGCACACATTTTAATTTTGTCACACATTCACAAATATTATTTCATCGCTACAGACGCATACATTTACAAATATGTCAATTTCAATTAACAGCGCCATTTTCTATGCACCGTCAACACTGACACTGACACACTAGTTGTATAACTAGAAGGCACATTGTGCATGGACGTTGGGACGAGGGGTTCGCCCGTAAAGGCCACTCCTCTCTGACGGGTGTCATACCTGTCTTACCTTGATGCTCTAACTAAGCGAATAGTAGACTTATTAAACGACGAAAACCACGGAGGAGGTTCCCTATTCGACGCGAATATTTCTTTTCTTTTTACATATGTGTAACCACGCGTAACTTTTTATAGAGAAGTCCGATTATGATAATTATTTTTTTTATTAGAAAGGATATATATCAAACTTAGACTAAGAATAATGTACTTACGTAATCTCAAAGCTTACAAAACACCATGTGGTCAACATGCTCGCATGCTTGTCGATTATATGAATGTAAGAGTGCTTTGTTACTTCAATTACTTCAAGTGTGATTTCCATTGGGAAGAAGTTCATTAGAGTCAATGTAATATGGAACTGTCAGCATACGATCCTGAATGAGACAGGGGTCCACCGCAACATATTGCCGATAGAGAACTCACCATTAGGACTGGATGAAGGCAATTTACTTGTAAAGCATTAAACTTTGACAATTTTAGTGATAGTTCGTAAAGGATTCTGTATGTTATTTGATTATCAGCTTTAACTACAATTCTTTCTGCGTACTACTTGACATGATTCTCTCCTCTTAATCGAGAAGGCCTGGTGCCAGAGTTTTTGACATTTCTACTTTCATCAGTACAAATAAATACAATTGGACTGTCTGTTTGTAATAATAAAATAACCGCTTTTCACTACATGCATGTGAATTTATATACGGTACATATACTAAAATATCATTTTTTACAATTTCTGTCCGTCTGTCTGTCTGTCAGTTTGTTCCGGCTAATCTCTGAAACGACTGGACCAATTTTGACGGGACTTTCACTGGCAAGTAGCTGATATAATAAGGAGTAACTTAGGCTACTTTTATTTTTAAAATAATCTGAAACTAAAGCCCACGCGGACGAAGTCGTGACCATTCGCTAGTGGGGAATAAAGAGAAATTAAAATTCGTAGGAATGATAACGTGGGGGAGCCGGGGGCGGACGCTACTCGTAGTTTAACAAGTTAGTTAGCTTATTTTTTTTTCTTTCATGCTATTAAAATGGACAAGTGTTTATCCATTTTTTACAATTTTTATGACAATATGAATATTGTATATGTCTTAAAAACATTGTAACTAAAAGCTATTAATAAATGTCGATAATAATTACAAAACTACTGTATGTTTTTACTTTTTATATTTTTAATTAATGGAAATCCGTCGGGTATTCATGTTTCACTTTTGTACCTTATACATAAACAACATAATCATAAAAAAGATACATTTAACTATAAAAATGATGACTGTTACGGGCTTGCTAAGTAACAATATCAATGCGAAGTTTTCCCTTTTTTAACACGCTTTTATTAGGTACCTACCTTTACCTGTATATTTGTGAGTTTGTTTGTAATTATTCTTTGGACTAAAAAGTGAATGAAATATGAAACTAAAAAGTGAAATCAAACTAAATTGTTAAAAATATTTTACTAAAATAATCTTGAAAAAATAATGAACAAAAATACAAGTAATAGAAAATATTATTGTGAATAAGTGTGGGCAATTTGTGTCATATTTTTCGTATATTTTACAATAATATTAGTATTATACTGTCTTTTAAAACCAATTTTTAACTTTTTAGTTTGATGTGCTTTTTAGTTTTTTAAACTATGTTTATTATACCTTTAAATGTTTTATGTTAAGTAAGTAGTAGGGTTTTTAAATTTAGAAAGCAAATATATTCCGTAATCAAATTTTATGTAAATGGACAACCTGTTTACTTTTAGCGTGTTAACATCTTCCCCGAAGTTAAATCTTGAGATTATTGATCGTAAAAGCAATTAGAACCATGCCCCAGGCGTTAATTACGTTTAATAGATTTAATTAATTTTAATTAAACCCCTGCCATGAAATCCGTGTAATTAATACCGCGTTATTGGTTAAATAAAATATATAGATCCTCTATATTGAATTTTGGATTTAAATGTCTGTCTATAATTTTCAAAGAATTACTTGAACTAAAATCCAAGTGACAAAATATCTATTCATAGTTTAATCCCTACTCATAGTCATTAAGAATAGGGCTTAGTATGAGGATATTAATAAGATTATGAAACCTCGAAGCAGAAAAATAAAATTTATGACACTTTTAATTACTAAACTCATAGACTAGTCGGAAACATGAAGTAGGTAATTTACCTATAATTTTTCTTGAATACTTTTGTTTTGTTATTTTAGAATAAATGCCAGAAGCGACATATTTAAAACACAACTTAGAATAATTATAATAACATTAACTAAGTTCACACGCCCAAATTGAAGCATGTTGATTGGTGCCATTGATGGCACCAAACGCCGGGCCGCTCCGTAACACTTATGGTTAAATTTTATCACAACACTTTTTAAAAACAAAAGAAATCTAATAAAATAACTTTTCATAGTATTTTCCAATATTTTGTAGTATTTTATAGTCAATTTGGTCAAAATAAAAATATTTTGTTTGTCAGATGTGACAGCTGTAGGAATCTATTAAGGCTTCAATTTTGACAACGCGCTTGTATGAAGACACTCATTCTTCTATACCTATTAATTCTAAGAATCACAATTAATTTCACAAAGCATTTTTACAAGCCAATAACAACGATTTAAGGTTTCTATAATGAATACATGCTTATATAACTAAATCTTTCTGATCTATGCAACTAAGCCAAACGGGCACGGTCTTGTGTGAGATGGGTGAACGCTAGTGGCAAAAAATTTCATGCGCGTTTCCGTGCTTCGGAGGGCAGGTTAAGTCGTCGGTACTAACCCGCATCCCCACCAACCCGCATTGGAGCAGTGTGGTGGAGTAAGCTCCAGGCCTTCCCAATAATGGGGAGAGACCCGTGCCCAGCAGTGATATGTAAAAAGGGTTGCAGCCATACAACTAAATAATAAGTAAGCACAAATACATAATTTCAGTATGCAGAGTTACTGCCCCTACAAGTTTTATAGTAATAATGATCGCTCCTTAGAGGAGGATCCACTTTTATAGGCGTTTTCCCCTACATCGTCACATTTTCTATTCAACTACCGACGTTCATACCTAACAATATAAGTAATATAGGAGTTTTTAAATGGGCATGATGACAGATTTTCAAATACCTTTCCTTATTGTAGGTACACGTCTCCCTCACTTCGGCCGCCGGACGCTGGACGCCGTCGGGCCGGTCCTAAGGGACTGGCTCGAACGAGCGCACGGCTTCCTCTCGTTCCGCCTGGTGCAGGTACTGTCCGGACACGGTTGTTTCGGATCGTACTTGCACCGAATCGGTAGGGAGGAGGCCCCATCGTGCCACGACTGCGGCGCGGCGGAAGACACGGCGGAGCACACCCTCGAGGTGTGCCCATCGTGGTCCGAGCAGCGCCGCAGTCTGGTTGCGGTGGTCGGGCGGGACCTCTCGCTCCCCCGCGTTGTGAGCGCGATGCTGGGGAGCGAGAGAGCGTGGGCGGCGGTTGCCTCCTTCTGCGAATCCGTAATGTCGCAGAAGGAGGCAGCGGAGCGCGCGCGAGAGGAAGACCCTCTTGCGCCCGCGCTCCGGAAGCGGCGAAGGGGACGGAGGAGGCGGGCGTATGACCGCCTTCACCTTCCCGATGGTGAGCAGCGGGCGACAGGTGCGGAGGCTCCTCCGCCCGCATTGCACCGCTCACCATCAGTGGATACGGGGACGGTCGCGCACTCTCGACCGTCCCCGTTGCCCCACCCATCATAAGGGGGGGGCGCGAAGGGCTCGCCATATAGGCGGGGCTCGCCGGAGGGGGACTGGATGTAAAGGCTCTGCCGGATTCCCAGGCCCCCTCCAGGAGGCGAAGCCGGAGTGCCGCTGGGGGTTTTAGTGAGTATACCAGGGGGTATTGACCCTGGGGAGTCCCACATACCCCTCCGCGGGAGGGGATGCGTAACGCATTTGCCCCAGCGAAACCAAAAAAAAAAAAAAGGTACACGTCTCCTAGTTTCGAAAAAAAGTTTATTTCAGCAATAAACTCAACTTTTAATGTAAATTAATGTATTTTCTGCTATGTAACTTGAATTAAGCGCGAAAACGCTCGTAGGTGTCATGGCGTCGGCTTGCTCGTCAAACTTCAAGCAACACGATAATATTAACTGAGGCGTGACGTCATTCCTTTTGATTGGCGTTTCAGATAACATGGCCGATTGCTGTATTTAATACTTTTATTTTATTGAAAATCTTATTAATCTTAATGTTTATATTAAAACGGGATCATATTTTAGAACTTTTTTACAATATATTTTTCTGTAAAAGCGTTTATTCTCTGATCCTTTAATAGTGTCATCATGCCTAAACGTAACACAGCTAAAGTCAGGGCAATCGACTTGTCCGTAAATGTTATTTTACATACACTAGTAGAACTTCCAAAGCAAATATTGGTTACATAATGAGGCCATAAAATAATCTATACATATAAATAAAATTGGAGAGTCTATTTGTAATATTAAAATCACCGATTTATCCTAAATTCATATAAATGTATACGGTACATATAACAAAAAAATACAAATACAAAATACATTTTTAAATTTTTTGTCTGTCTGTTTGTTCCGGCTAATCTCTGAAACGGCTGGACCGATTTAGACGGGACTTTTACTAGCAGGTAGCTGATGTTATAAGAAGTAACTAAGGCTACTTTTATTTTAAAAAAAATCTAAAACTAAAGTTCACGCGGACGAAGTCGCGGGCGGGCGCAAGTATCAATATAAAGTTAGTTAAAAGTATGTTCGTTTTTGCCATTTATTTATATGATTATATGATAAGAAATAAATAACGCTTCATACTCATAGCTCCACAGTATATATTAAATACCCTGTGTCGTGGGTACTATGGACACATACAAAGACAGAAACACAAATACCCAGACCGAGAACAGAAATTTAAACTCATCATTCAAATTTCTGTATCGCCGGGAATCGAATCCGAGACCCCTCGATTGGCAGTCCGGCATGGTAACCATTCCGCCACGCGGGTCGTCAATAATATAATAATATTAATAATAAAAAGCTTTCGAAGATCTTGGCTGATCTGACTTCATTCATCCGTCCATCATCATTTTATAGTCCACTGCTTGACCTTTAATATCCTATCCGGTCCTGCGCTCTTTGAATCCAGCGGCTTCGCTGTCTTTTTTGGGTCGTCTATAGAATTTGGCTTATCTAGTAGTATCTACTCTGTAGGTGGTAGAACTATTATCGTTCGCCCGGGTAGTACCACCGCTGCACCCACTTCTGCCGTGAGCAATTTTGTTGTGTTTCGGTGGAAAGGTGCAGTTGCCAGCCACACTTACATGAGGCGACCACCAGCCTCCGAATTAGCAGCGCAACTGCATACGACTTCAAACAAGACGTACCTATGCTTGCTTGAGGTTGTGTGTAGATGTCTATGGACTGCAGCGACCACTTAACACCACGTGGCCTGCATGCTCGTTTGCTACTCCATTCAAATAAAAAAATCTAGAAAACCTATCAAAATATAACCCGGCCCAAAAAATGGTGGAGTGTTGTTTGTTTAATAATATTACGCCCTCAGATTACGCCATATTCCATACCCTCTTATAATGACCCTTACCCAATCTATGTTATAGATGACATGAGTGTTCACCAAGTAATTACCAAGAGCCCGAACTAACTAATCTAACTCAGGATCGATCTCAAGTTATTGAGAAGGGACTATCGGGAAGCCTATTCTATGTTAGGGTAAGGTTATGTTTATCATATATCCGGATGTATGGAAGTCTTACTTATTTACTTGACAATTAACCATGTACTTGTAAATTTGATAGGGACGGGAAAGTTTCATTTCTTCACCCTCTTTCTTAATATCTGTGTATAAATTCTACTTTATCTATACAAATGAATATAATTGGAGTGTCTGTTTGTAATATTAAAATAATCGATTTTTACTACATGCATATGAATGTATATAGGTACGGTACACATATACAAAAATAACATTGTTCACAATTTTTGTCCGTCTGTCTGTTTGTTCTGGCTAATCTCTGAAACGGCTCGACTGATTTTGATGGGACTTTCACTGGCAGGTGATGAAACATTTTGTTTTTATTTTTATTAAGCTTATTTATTGTTGCGATGACGAAATAAATGTTTTTTTTTCTTTTCTTTCTTTCTTTCTTTCTTCTTTTGAAACAAGGAGTAACTTAGGCTACCTTTATTTTAGATAAATTCTAAAACTAAAGTCCAGGCGGACGAAGTCACTAGTATTAACTGTAGCGACCTTCCGCTACTCATCAAGAGATGGCGCCACGGGTATTCCTGAATCACGCTATCGAAGTTTTCGGAATATCCTACTATATATTATACAAGCTCCGAATTGAGTCAGTTGGAGCGCGGCCGCTCCCCGGGCATGACCACCTCGCCCGGCGGGAGATCTCCCTTTGCCAAATTAACTAAATGTAAATCTACACACAACCTCAAGCAAGACTTTTTCTATTAGTCCGTAATGTATTAAAAACAGCCTTGCCGCAGATTGAGCTCAGAAATCAGTACGTTCATATCGTTATATAATATACGATATCATAGAGATGCAATTGCGCTGCTACTTGGTGGTCGCCTCATGTCTGTCTGGTCGGTAACCATACTTATTGTCAAACGCAATAGAATTGCTACAAGGCAGAAATGGAAGCACCGGTGATCAGTACGGGGTCAGATCTTGATCAGACCATTAAAGTTATAGGTACCACCTATATTTTGTTAGGTGAATATAATTGTACAGAATAATTTTTAATCGCCGAAAAACACTCAGGAGGTTCCCAGATTACGTATGTAAGTATAATATATTGTTTTTTAGGGTTCCGTAGCCAAATGGCAAAAAACGGAATCCTTATAGATTCATGATGTGTGTCTGTTTGTCTGTCTGTCTGTCCGTCCGTATGTCACAGCCACTTTTTTCCGAAACGATAAGAACTATACTGTTGAAACTAGGTACGTAAATGTATTCTGTGAACCACATTAAGACACAGACAAAGTGGTAAAATGTGCCCCCCCCCCCCCCTCCGTAACTTCTAAAATAAGAGAATGATAAAACTAAAAAAAATACATGAATTACATTATGATGCAAACTTACACCGAAAATTGGTTTGAACGAGATCTACCAAGTAGTTTTTTTTTATATAGCAATATTCATAAAAGGTAAGTCTTATTAAACTTTAAAAGTCAAATGGAAAATTTTGCAAGTATGCATAAACAATACAAAATTATCACCAAAATAATAAAACTTGTAAGAACAGTGAAATTAAATAAGTTTTTAACAAAAAATAAATCCAAACGGTAATAGTAAACGGCTCTTAGTAAAATGTCGTGCCATTCGCGCTTAATTTTAAAACTGTTTTTTGTTGTTTTGTGTTGGTGCCCGTTTACACCGACTCAAAAAGCAGTTTTAAGATTCATTACAATTAGCAAGAAAAGTACCTATTATTATGCCAAGAACTGAATTTTGTTATTTTTACCGTGTGAAGTTGGACTTATATTTTGTTAAAAGATTAGGTATTTTTTATATAAATGAACCAAACAAAAGGGCAGACGGGATTTATTTATATTATCATCTATTTATTTATTTTGCTACTTATTTTTTTGTCAAATCTTATTTAATTTGCCACTGTATATTTACCTAACGGACAAAGATGGCTTGTTTACGTATCCCAATAACTAGGATACTTACGGAAACATTCATATGGCCGCTTCGTAACGTAACTTGTAATTAATAACCAAGTAATGCTAGCTTCACACTAGTCAAACATATTCAAGTATCTACGATACGAAAAACTTTAACAAAATAAAAGATAAATTATTTATTTGCGCAAATATGGATATTACAGAAGTTGTTTTATACATTTAACAGTCCGCCGTATACTTCGCCATTTACTTCAGAAAAACTTCACTTAAATCTAAATAACTTTTTGACTTAAAACTAAATAACTAATTTATTTATTAAGTTTACAAAACATTTTGTTTATTTATTTTTCCCATATTTTGCGTTTTTTTTAAATTATTTTGTAGTTACGAATTTATTTATACGGTGTTTTTCCCACGTCGTCGGCTTTGGGCACCCAATTCACTGGGTTTTTATACGCTGAGAGGAAAAATAGCCGGCGGAAAAAAACCTCCCGGTTTTTTAGTTTCGTAATCCCATAATCACGAAGTTAATTGTCATGGTTTAGAAATTCAGAAACCGAATAGTTAGTACCTACGCTTTTGTATATAAGAACGATTTAAGTGCTCGTTTGAAATCACAATTGGTTTTGGATTTGATGGATTCCGGTAAATTATATATTTTTGGCATAGGTACAAAAATTCGAATTTTTCCTGTATCGCGGGTACTATAATGAAAAAAAAACAGAAACATACCTACCCAATTTCCATAGATAGTATACATAGTTAATGTATAGAACAGCATTTTCATAGTTAATGTATAAATTCACAATTTTTTTTACTCGACTGCACCAGAAGGAGCTATCTATAACTTATTTGCTTACTGAAGCTTTACTTTTTAATAGTAGGAATATTCAACAACTCTACTTAGACTGGGAAATGAATATTTCATTACTACAACGTAACTACACTGTGTATACCGAACTTTATCTCGGAAAGTGGCTAATCTAAGTTAGATTAGTTGGTTTGTTTGTTGCCGCTAATTTCGTGCGAAAACATTCCCGGAAACTTATCACGTACGTATTTATTTATTTATCAAGCTTTGCCAGCATGTACACTTAACTAGTTAATGAAAATCAAATAGAATATAGGTACGTTAGATAGCTTAAAGTGCTACAGCTGTATTTTTTTTTGTTGCTATCGGGGGGAAACCTTCAAACGGTACCCGGCACCTTGGAAGAGGATACTGGGTTGTGTGGGATCTGTACTGTACCAAAACCCCCTCGGTTTAGGACTCCGGGATCTCCAGTGGAACGCACCGTTGTCCTCTACGCGCGACGCTTCAGAAAGGGCCCATCTTCGGGAGAGTAGATTTGCTATCCTGCAGCTTCCGATGCTTACATCCGTGGCCACACACACATCGCCGTCCTTCCCGGGGCTTCTGGCTGGATGGATCGAGCTCCCACTCTCACCACTCTCGGAAGCCCCCTTTTAGTCACCTCTTACGATCAGGCAGGGGATACCGTTGCTCTATTCTTAATCCCGAAGCTACAGGGACGATACCGCTGTTTCTATATTACGTTAATCGTTCCAGGACCTTTGTTTCCGTGTGGTTACGAATATTCTCTCTGAAAAGAAAAGAATTTACTAATTGTCTAACATGTTATGAGGATGCAGACTTCTTAGAATATTTTCTATCATCTGTGATTCCAGTCCATCCTTCTATCTATCAGCCTTTTAAAGGTAGCCCTCTCCATCGCTCGCTGGGCGACCCTAAGCTTATGGAAAAGGCTAACTGTAAAAGACCACGTCTCAGCGCCGTAGGTCATCACTGGCAACACACACTGCTCGAAAACTTTCGACTTCAGGCACTGAGATATTCTGGACGAGAAGACACTATGTAATTTCCCGAACGCTGCCCAACCGAGTTGGATTCTACGAGTTACCTCTCTCTCGAAGCTGGACTTACCCATACGGATCGCTTGTCCCAAGTAGATGTACTCGTAGACAACTTCGAGAGTAACGCCATCAACAACAACCGGTATAGGTGTGACATGGACGTTAGACATGATCTTCGTCTTGTCCATGTTCATCTTAAGACCCACCCTTTGTGAGGCGCTATGGAGGTGTCCTAGCATAGTGCTGAGCTCTCAGGTTCTCCGCCAAGATGACTATGTCATCGGCAAATCGAAGGTGTGTGAGGTGTTCGCCATTGATGTTAATACCCAGCCCGTTCCGATCCATCAGCTTGAAGTTGTTGTTATATTATGCTAGTGGTAACCATTCGAACTGACAATGTATTTATAAATAAACTGCTTGCTACTTATGTCAGTCACTGGCCAAATTAATCTTTCAAAACTTTTATAATTTGTCCGCATAAGGACTCCGGTAATTTATCTTATGCAGATGAGTTAGAATTACTTTTTCACTAATTCCCAATACGCTCGGCACTCATTAGTCTTACAACTCAATAGCAACACGAAGTGAATCCCGATGGGACAATCAGTTTGTGGAAACCAATCAATATCAGCTTTAGAACTTTGTCAGCAATATTGGTAAGCCCTGCTCCGAGCTAGTGCTTAAGAATAGCTTTATTTAAGAGGTAACGCTAGCGCCATATTCCCATACAAATATATTCTCCTATTTTCTCCCTGGATAATGCTTCTAGAGGAATTATTTTTTGTGACAATATCTAAGTCTGCTAAAGCTGTGCCCCTATGTTTTGTTTTTTTCAATCAACTAATTAGATCAGAAAATATGACACATCAAAAATCGTAGATAATGCCTCTTTCATACAGCCCTAATCCAACCATTGCAAAACAAATTTAAAAGGTTTTTACAACCAAATAAAAACATAGGGACATAGACTTATTCCATTTCTTGATATTTGTGAAAAAAAAATTTAATCAACTCAATTTTGAAGGAGGAAACAGGAGAATACGAAACCTCGATTTAGTCAGAAAGTTTGTAGGTATAATGGGTCTGAGCTGCATTCACCTTTCCGACCACTTACGACATTACATCTTAATCGCTTTTTTTTTGTATCTAACCTTCAAAAGGTACCTGGCACCTTGGCAGAGGGTACCGGGTAATGTGGGACTTGACCGCACCAAAACCCCCTCGGTGGCTGCCTCTGCGCTTGGGGAGGACTCCGGGATCTCCAGAGGAACGCACCGGTGTCCTCCACGCGCGACGCCCTAGAACGGGCCCAACTTCGGGAGAGCGGATGTGCTCTCCTGCACCTTCCGATGCTTACAGCGACATGCGGCCACGCACACACCACCGCCCTTCGCGGGGCTGCTGGTTGGACGGATCGAGCTCCCACTCACACCATCCACGAACCCGGAAACCCCCTTTTAGTCGCCTCTTACGATCAGGCAGGGGCCGTAGCTTTATTCTTAATCCCGAAGCTACAGGGACTACGTCTTAAGACCTAGTTAATTTGTTAGCAAATTCACTAATACCCTGAAGGCGGTACCATTAGTCTAATAGCAGTACCGAGTGAGATCTGACTAAAGTTGAAAACTGATCAGTATCAACTTTGGAACTTTATCCAATGTTCTAGAATCTTCTATTCTTACTAATATAAGCGATATGTAGCGATTTAGCGAAAGTGTGTATGTTTGTGCATATTTCATGTCGCCATGGAGTGATCATGGAATGACGACCCGCGTGGCGCAATGATTACCATGCCGGACAGCCAATCAAGGGTTCCCGGGTTCGATTCCCGGCGAAACAGAAATTTTGATGATGAGTTTAAATTTCTGTTCTCGTTCTGGGTGTTTGTGTTCCTGTCTTTGTATGTGTCCATGGTACCCACGATACAGTGTTTTAATTACCCTACTGTTGGGCTATGAGTGTGTAACGTTTAATTGCTTACGTTATGCGCACTTCAAATCTGCTTTTGTTACATTTTAGAAGTCATTAACACCCTTTATACATATGCACGGATTATTTTTTCAAGTAAATGTAAGCAATTTATTTTTATTTACGGGACACTTATTACAAAAGCAATAAGGACTAGAACTGAGAATGGGAGTCTCTTAACTTGTCACACTAATCTGGATATATTCGGAGCAGTATATGTATGTATGTAAATTTTTAAATTAATGCTTTTATAGCTATTTATTTTTAGGAGTTGAGAGCAAATTCTTTCAATAAATGGTTTTTATTCGAAATCTTACATTCCTGAGGTGGTCCAACTGTCACCAAATCAAAGTCTGATGATGGAATTCGAGAGAAATCGAGGGAAACATTCAAATTTTATAGCACAACAATTAATTTTCATATTCTTACTGAAGCAAAACTGACATTTGTGTATAATTATCATCATATTATGTTGCTGAGCTGATGATGGAAGGTACTTCGACGGTTAGGAGTTGAGAGCAAATAAATTCTTTCAATACATATTTTTTTGTTCAAAAACGTATACTCCTAAGGTGGTCCAACTGTCACTATGTCAAAATCTGATGAATAGATGCAAGGGAAATCAAGGGAAACACCGAAACTTTACAGGCACACACATTGTTTAGTTATATTTTTTAACATAATATTTTTAATATAATTTAATATTCATGCCCGGTAATTATCACCTCATGTTGCTAAGCTGATGATTGAAGGTACAACTCCTTACAGTTAGGAGCTGAAAGCAAATTTTTTCAATAATTTTTACGTTCAGATGGACCGATAGTAGTATTCTTGCAGGCTATTAGATGGCTATTAGATTAACATGATAATAAAAAGTAAAATTCATTAACGTTTAGAAGTTAGGTGGAAAACTTCCAATTATGCTTATACATATACAGAATTATTAAATTAAAATAACTAAAAAGAGTGAAATTAATTAAGTTTTTATCAAAAAAATAGAACCGGCCCAGGCCCTTAGTAGAATATCGTACCTTTCGTTCTGAATAGGCACCGACTCCAAAATAGTTTAACAGTCATTACCATAAGCTAGAAGGAGTAGGTACTGAACAATTTTATTTTTTACCGTTTGAAGTCGGTTCTATTTTTTTGATAAAAACTTAATTAATTATTTACGGGACTCCTATTACAATAAAACAATACAGACTACAACTGAGAACATTTTGAGCAGTATATAAACTTTAACTTATTACTTTTATAGGTATAATGTTATCGTTGGATGTTGTACGAAATTCTGGAGACAATGTATTAAAAATGAAAACAAAAACTAAGCCTATAGCAAATACAAATATGTTTTATTGTACACCATACATAACAGTAAAATCAGCACATACCAATTTATACATTTTAATTCTAGTGAACAAAAGGCGGTCTTATCGCTTCTAGCGATCTCTTCCAGACTACCTTAGGGTAGAGGAGAAGTCGGTAAGGTAGCGTGTGGGTGAGGTGCACATAGATAAAAAATTTAAATAAATAATTCTATTTTTCTCATAATATAATCAATTACTTAATTCTATTTTTTTATTTTACAAAATAAACGCGTTTATAAACAACATTCATAAAAACAATTTGACAGTAATGACAAAAATATTTCACTGTTCTCCGAAGAAATATCCGTTGGACCGAACTACTCTCGCCGCTTGCCTCTCAGGCAGAAGACGCCGTACCGAAGCTACAGCAACTAATGGCATGATCCATGGCCTATGTCCCATTCAATTCTGAGCACATACCTAAGGTATGTAATGGGACATTAAAACGGTTTAAATAAGTAAAATCACCTTCGTCCTTTAAACAAAATAATCTCCATTTTAAATCATATCCAAACTTTTGATCATATCTGGTTCTGTTAGTAACCGATCCAATCCAATTTGTCCCGGACAAATAAGGAAACACCCAAAGCGGCAAAACCTTTTGTTGGGATAAAACGAAAATAAGAGTTTTTCTCCGCTAACGACATACGCAATCAGAGGATTTGACGCTCCTTTATTCGGATAGCACCAAGATGATATTTTAACCGAACAATGGTGCTAACAGAGGAGTCCAAGAGGGGAATTATAGATTTTCTCGAATGCGTCAGATTAAGACATGCAGTATATAATATCTCGCACTCTGTTGAGTACTAGCGGAATAAAAAGCGCTCTATGTAGGAAAACTAGGTTTTTGTGTATATTTTTTCACCTTCAGTAGTCAAAATTTGGCGATTTACTTTTAAATAAAAACAATAAACATTAAAAATTGGACAACAATAAACCATGGACCTCGCCCGAGAATATTGAAATATTTTTATTTTTATTTTGCAGGTTTAGCCCACCCTCTTATTCATACTAAAAGTGTAACAGTAATCTGACGCCATACTATATTAATATGGTAAGTAATATTTATATAGGTAGCGTCGGATGACTGCATT
Source organism: Pyrgus malvae (assembly GCA_911387765.1). Classification (NCBI taxonomy): domain Eukaryota; kingdom Metazoa; phylum Arthropoda; class Insecta; order Lepidoptera; family Hesperiidae; genus Pyrgus; species Pyrgus malvae. The sequence continues at coordinate 13,189,020 of OU426969.1, forward strand.
TAATCTATTCGACATTAAATGCCCTTTTTATAATTTTTTGAAAATCTATAGGCGCACTCCCCATCATAACATAACAAAAAAAGTCATTTGATCTTTTTCATCTTTCCGTTTAAACTATATAATGCACCAGGTTTTCATGGCGGTCGAGTAAATCCACATTTAACATCACGGGCTTCCTAATATGCTGTTTTTTTCACGGATGTGAGAGGCTCAGCCATGAGTTACATTTATTGGTGCCTTTATCCTACATTGTAGCTACATTTTTGTCTGATTAGAAGTGACGGTCGTCGTGATTTTCTTTTGTGTTTTGCAATTGTTAATGCATTATGTTTCTTTTTGTAATTTGGCATTATTACGTTTTTTCCTAGAGGTAGGGCAACACAAAAAATGTATTTCACGTTTCATATTCATAGCCCCAGAGTAGGGTAGATATACCCTGTGTTGTGGGTACCATGGACACAGAGACGAAAACACAAACACCCAGACCAAGAACAAAAATTTAAACTCATCATTCTAATTTCTGGTTCGCCGGGAATCGAACCCGGGACCCTCTGATCCGCAGTCCCATTACCAAACGGGTCGTCAAACAAAATAAACAGAAGATATAAAAGTGGGACGGACCAGAATGAGATAAAACTGCAGCATCCGATACTTATTGTGTAAGCGTACAAAAGAACCCACGTGCTAGCGTGCGCGTTGTTAAGCACCTTGCATACTAGAGGATATTTATATTAACTTAATATATTAATCCACCAACCCCTCTGTGAAGTGAAGTGGCACACACAACCGTCCCAATTTTTTTTTGTATCGGGGGAAACCTTCAAAAAAGGTGCCCGACACCTTGGGAGAGGATACCGAGTTATGTGGGATTTGACTGCACTAAAACCCCCTCGGTGACCTGCCTCTGCGCTTGGGGAGGACTCCGGGATCTCAAGTGGAACGCACCGTTGTCCTCAACGCGCGGCGGCCCATCTTCAGGAGAGCAGAAGTGCTCTTCTGCACAAAGACAGCCAAAATGATACAAAAATTGTGGCAGCAGCAAATAAAGAATAATCAAATATTGAATTGTGATAATGAATTGATTTATTTATAACAATATCTATCTATTAATTAAAAGAGGAAATCAAGAGGTGCGCAATAATGTGCTAATAGCCTTGACACTCATTTAAAAAAAATATTAATTAAAAAAGCAAATATAGTTGAGGACACAAAAAGGTATAATAAAAACCAGATTAAAGCTAAATCGAAAAGTATTAGAAAAGTAGACATTATTATTTTTTTAATTAAATTGTCATGAAAGTGTTGGAATATGATTATGTGGTACAATCGTTTCAAAAAGCCATATCAAAATATTCTTTTAATTGTGTAGGCTACTTAATATCTCAGTTAGCTCATTCCCCCGCGATCTTTTCGCGTAGTTCTATTGAATGAATGTACTCGTAACAAGATGGCGGATGAGTGCTGTTTATAATCTTACGGGATGTTCCTTTTGTTGCTATCTGCGTACTGTTATAGATTTGATAGGTCTTCGTTCTAATTAATTAAATTTTGTTTAATTGTATTTTAAACGGAATAGAATTGAATATTTATCATTGACATTTTTAATTCTTCAGAAGCTCGTGAATATCTATCAGCAACTATTTCTCAATAATGATAATTACACCGATTTAGGATTGCCATCCGTCCGGGTTTCCCCGGATTTGTCCTAGTTTAGAGGGCGTCCGGGGAGCGTCCGGGCCGGACTGCATTTGTAGTCCGGGTTAAAAAAAAAGAGGAATGAAAAATAAATGCCCGCGATACACGCACTGTGCCCGCAAATCACGATCAACTGACGAACCGACTCGGAACTAAATTCACCGTCCCCCCGCTGTTGAAATGTCCGGAGCCCAAAAGCTCTAAAATCCGAGGTTTTAACGCGTCTTGTCCTGGTTTACAAATTTTAGAGATGGCAACCCTACACCGATTTGATGTAGACTACGTTACATCAGTGTAATAATAGGTTTCTTACATTATGGAGACGAATTCATGTATACTAAAAAACTTGTACACGATCCTTTAATAGGATATTAGCTTGAGTCAGTCTGTTACTCTAAAAAATAATTCACTTTATGACAATAGCGTCATTAAAGCAAAATATTTTTGGCTAATTTTAATTAATAATATTATATGCCAGAATGTGGCAAACTGTTTAAAACTCCAGTTTAACAAAATTAAACATCTTATTCTATGTATGTAAACAGTCAACATTATAGTACTTTCATTTTCACCACTCAGTAATTGCAAACAGGACTGTGACCTGGTGGTCCCGGTTATCGATATTGGATGTCGATGAATAGAAGCCAGAAGCGTAACTGAGGCCTTCTCGTCGGTTTTAAAACATCCGGCAGCGAGTTGGGCACTAACCCGCATCTCCACCAACCCGTATCTCCACCGACCCGAATCTCCACCAACCCGCATTGGAGCAGCGAGTTGGAGTAAACTCCAGGCTATCCCTGTGCCCAGAATTCAGATGGTCAATATTTATAATATTATATGTTATGGCTAATTGTACCCTATATAATCGCGTCATCAACCCTCGTTAAGCGCAAACTAGCCTGTGATTGCGAACCCCTAATTATATCTAACCCTAATTAAATCCGACATGTTGGGATTTTGGTCATTTCCTTATCTCCCATTCATCCTCATGAAGCGCGCATAACTCGGCGGCTAGCGTAGAACGCGAGCGGTCTATGCAGCTAAGTCAAACGGGTGCAGTCGGGTGTGAGATGGGTGACCGCTAGTGGCAAAAATTTCATGCGCGTTTCCATGCTTCCGAGGGCACGTTAATCCGTCGGTCCTGGTTTTGGTCGATAGATAACAGTCGTTAAACCTTGTCGGAGGCCTTATGGGTGGTTTTATAAACATCCGACAGCGAATTGACCACTAACCCGCATCTCCGCAACTCCCGGCTACACCCATCATAGGGAGAGATCCGTGCCTAGAATTCGGATTGTTGATGAGGAGAATATACATGTTATATATTACGGCTAATTGTACCATATATGTATAATAGCCAAATCAACGCTCGTTAAGCGCAAACTAGCCTATGATTGCGAACCCCTAATTATATCTTACCCTAATTAAATCTAATATGTTTGAATTTTGGTCAGTTCCTTATCTCCCATTTGCTATTCCCTAATGTCAATTATGTAACACCACTTCATCCATTTTTGAAACAAGATTTTCGTGAAGAAATCATAATACCTATTGTGTTAGTCAGTAAAACGGTTACATTGTCGGCCAGATCTACATAACTAAACGTTCCCTTGAGGGTTTTGGCGGGAAGTCGAAAAAGACATATTGTGGTCTTGTTTTATTTTAATTTTTTGATGTATTTTTGAGTTATATCGGATAAATTTGATGGCATTTTGTTCGATATAGGTTAATTACAGTGCACGAGTGTTGTGAAATAAAATAACAGTGCGAATATATGTTTTTTCAACTTGCTTCCATTCTTCCTTGCTTCCAATTCCCATTGGTCACGTTCTGGTAAAGAAGCCATCGCTTTACTTGAATGTCTGACTGACTTGACTGATTGAATACTGAAGACTTACTGATTTTACCTATAGTTTCAAAGAAACTGGCAAAAACTTGATGCAAATATTATACTTGACGCTGGCAGTATGCACAGAGTTTGCGATGCCAAAATTTAAAAAAAAAACGTTCCCTTCGAAGCACGGAAACATAAAAAATACATACAGCCGAATATATTGTCATTACCTCTTCTTTTTGGAAGTCGGTAAAAATAACAAAGCGGTGTAATGGTCACTTAACCAGCCATTGATCAGTCAGGCTTTAGATATCCACTGGTCTAACTCTAATATTCCTGCGATTCTTATGAATTTACTGACTTCTTTTAAACACACTTACCTTATTCGACCTAAGTTTTTAAAAATAGACGCAATGAGGTTAAATTTTCTCCTTCGTCATAACCTGCCTTTAGTGGCGCTAGTGTCACAAAATTTCGACCAAACGGAACTGAACAAGCTGGAGTTAGGTATAGGGGGCGCTGGCGGACCGGATGTAAGCGACTAGTACACTACGGGAACGGAAGTCACTAAGTCAAGTTGTTGATCGTCAGCCCCCCTGGTCTCTAACCAGGCAGCATGTTTCGAATGGAAGTGTCGAAAGGCAGTCGCCATTCCGTAAATTTTTTTCCTGTTGGTTATTCGCACTTTCAAGCAATGTGGCTTGCTCATTGTCATTTTTACACCCACAATGCGTCACTGTCGTATACCATAAGTGACTCGAAAATCTATAAAATATTTGAAAATATGGATGTCTGTAAAATTGATATACGGACGATAGTTTAACGTGACAACGTTATAACAAAACAATGAAAACCACATTAACTTTTCACTTCACTTTATAAACAGTCGACGAACAGCGCAAGCTGAACGCTCAAGCCTCAGCGTAACGTTACAGTGAGTCATGCGTTTTCGTGCGTGCAGCCGGTGTTCATCGATTTATTAGACGTTGTAACCTCAAAAAATCTACAGCGATCACCTATTTCTCACCCGATAGCATCCGTTTGGTTAAGAGGAAACACGGGTTTAGCCGAATTTGAAAAATAGGTATTTTGGAATAACTATTGCTATCGCGCTGCGCCCTGCGCTATCCGCCCCGTGCGATAGGGACAGATGCAGCTCAGACCAATTATACATACAAACTTTCTTACTTAATCGAGGTTTCGTATTCTCCTGTTTCCTCTTTCAAAATTGAGTTTATTATAAAAAAAATCACATATATCAAGAAATAGAATAAGTCTATGCCTCTATGTTTTTATTTGGTTGTAAAAACCTTTCAAATTTGTTTTGCAGTGGTTGGATTAGGGCTGTATGAAAGAGACATTTTCTACGATTTTTGAAGCGTCATATATTTTCTGATCTAATTAGTTGATTGAAAAAAAAAACAAAACATAGGGGCATAGCTTCAGCAGACTTAGATATTGTCACAAAAATCATTCCTCTAGAAGCATTATCAGGGAGAAAATAGGAGAATACATTTGTATGGGAATACGGCGCTAGCGTTTCCTAGCTGTAAAAATCGCTTGCATTCTACGCTAGCAGCTGGACTTCGTGCGCATTTTTGGTACTATATATTTTTACCTTACTTTACTGGTACTAGTGGTAACCAGCATGGATTAAGTAAGGTCAAATAATACGGGAATTTGGACATTTTCGGAAAAAGAAGTCTGAAGGTAATGGCGGTTATTATTAAATCCCTGGACATTCGTATGAATTTAGCTAATCGGCTCGTCACCGCTAAAATCACCAACAGGGCCGTGATTACAGACCCTAATTAAATCTTATAGCACTTGCGGGTGTTTTCGCCTTCCTTTATTACACTTTTATTTTTATACTAGCGGCCGCCCGCGACATCGTCCGCGTGGTCTTTAGTTTTCGATTTTTTTTCTGAAATAGAATTAGCCTAACATACTCCTTATTATATCAGTTATCTTCCAATGAAAGTCCCATTAAAATCGATCCAGCCGTTTTCAAAATTTCCGGAACAAACAGACAGACAGACAGACAAAAATTGTAAAAATTGCTATTTTGGTATATGTACCATATATACATTCATATGCATGTAGTAAAAAGTGGTTAATTTAAAATTACAAACAAAACACTCCAATTTTATTTTTTTGTAGGTATAGAAGATGAAGCTTTTTTTCACTTGGCTGATACGATATCATTTAAATATTTAAAAATAGCAAATAAGGCTCGCATAACATTTCATACGAGTATAACCGTAATTCCTAGTTAATTATATCTTATTTCAAGATTGGTACAGTTTGGACGACCTATGTGACGTAATGGTTACCATGCTGGACTGTCAATCGGAGCGGTTCGATTCCCGGCGAAGCAAACATTTTATTTAAGAGATTAAATTTCTGTTCGCGGGGTTGGGTGTTTGTGTTTCGGTCTTTTTGTGTTCATGGTACCCACGACACCTAGTATATTTACTCTACTGTGTGGCTAAGTATAAGTGTGAATGGTTATTTGTTTATTTAAAGTCCCTGTAGTTCCGAGATTAACAATAGGGCCTACGTGCCTGATAGAGGTGACTAAAAGGGGGCTTTCGAGTTGCGGGCTGCAGGACAGGGCGGTAATATTACAAAAGCATTTGAAAAATGTTACTAAACATCCCTCATAGTGGAGAAGCGATAAGCACATGACATATTTCTTAGTATTAGTAGTTTTTTTGCACGCTGGCCAAGTGCGGATTGGTGGACATCATCCTTTCGAGATATTATGAATTACTTTTAGGTAAGCACGGTGATAGAAAACATTGTAAACAATCCATACTATAATATTATAAATTCGAAAGTAACTCTGTCTGTCTGTCTGCTACGCTTTCCCGCTTAAACTACTGAACCAATTTCGATGAAATTTGGAACACAGATAGAGTGAACCTTGGGAAAGGACATAGGATGGTTTTTATCCTACGAGAACCTTTACTACGGGTCAACGCGGGCGAAGCCACTGGCGGAAGGCTAGTTAAAATATTTTCCCTCACCAGCAGCAGCGATAAATACACACTTAGCAAGTTTCTTTATAAGAGGTGCGCGCCGGGAATTGAACTGCGTTCATACCCTCGCGAACGAATCTAGGTGGCAAATTTATATAAGAAAACATATGTATAAATAACGCTTCACACTAATAGCCGCATAGTAGGGTAGATATAACCTTTGTCGTGGGTACCATGGATACACACAGAAACATAAACACCCAGACCGAGAACAGAAATTTTAATTCATCATTCAAATTTCTGTTTCGCCGGGAATCGAACCCGGACCCTTCGATTGGCAATCCGGCATGGTAACCATTACGCCACGAAGGTCGCGTATATTATTTTAAACACGATACCCTAAAAAGTTTTACTTGACGAGCTGTTATTCCTTATTACAAAGGACAAAGTTTGCTAATCACCAAAAAGTCTGTGACGCTAATTAAAATAAACAACACGTAGGGAATTTTCCCATTCTCTTCTGAACTTACGTTTGTACCAAGTTTGTAGGAATATTTGCAAATGTTGCTAAATACCGTAGCAAAATTTATTTGGATGTTTTTACTTATGTACTTTTGAAGGAATGTTGAAAATATTTTTATAATATATATTTTTATATACTACTTTTGCAACGAATACTTTGTTTACGCGTGATTTTTATTTCTTTAAAACCCAAAAAGGCATTATAGGGGGTTGGAAATTTATCATGAAGATACTTGGATTTAAACGAGCGGCCGCCCGCGACATTGTAGCGTAGACTTTGGTATTTTTCTTAGCATGATGTTATATAGCCTAAAGTCTTTCTCGATAAATTGACTCTCCAACACGAAAATAAATTTACAATTCTAACCAGTAGTTCCTGAGATTAGCACGTTGAAATAAACAAACTTTTCAGCTTTATATATTAGTATATAAGTATGCATACATACAAACAAATAAAGACAAATGACAAATTTCATATTAGGAACACAAAATATTCGCCTAACGAATTTCATTTTTTCCCGGTCATCGACATTAGGTGCCCGTTTGGGCAGTCCTTGTAGCTTCGGGATTAAGAATAGAGCTACGGTATCCCCTGCCTGATCGTAAGAGGCGACTAAAAGCCTTCCGGGGTTGTGGACGGTGTGAGTGGGAGCTTGATCAGCCCAGCCAACAGCCCCGGGAAGGACGTGGTGCCGTAAGCATCGGAAGGTGCAGGAGAGCATAATATCTGCTCTCCCGAAGATGGTCTCATTCTGGGCGCCACGCGTGGAGGTCACCGGTACGTTCCAATGGAGATCCCGGAGTCCTCCCCAAGCGCTAAGGCAGGCCACCGAGGGTGTTTTAGTGCGGTCAAATCCCACATAACCCCGTATCCTCTCCCAAGGTGCCGGTTACCTTTTGAAAGTTTCGCCCCCGATACCAAAAATAAAAAGGTGCCCGTTCGGGCAAGTTGTTGAAAAGAAGGAATAAAATAAAAAGAGAAAAATGACAAGGCTATATTACACAGCTTGCCACACATTGTAGGTTTATAGCAAGCATTACACAATTTGCAATAGAAAATGTTTAATATTAAATTTGTTTCATTATACACAAAGTAAACCCTAGCAGAGCATCAATAGGATTTCATCTTATTTATTCACTTGTACAAATAGCTTGTTAATGGATGAGCCATGGTAATTCCTCGGTTTACCACATCGCGTAAATCCTTAGGATGTTTCACATCTTCATTCTTGAGAATTTAGTTTTTTTTATTTGAATGGAGTAGCAGACGAGCATGCAGGCCACGTGGTGTTAAGTGGTCGCTGCAGCCCATGGACATCTACAAACAAACTCAAGCAAGCATAGGTAAGTCTTGTGTGAGGTCGTATGCAGTTGCGCTGCTACTCCTGAGGCTGGTGGTCGCCTCATGTACGTGTGGCTGGCAGCTGCACCTTTCCACCGAAAACCAATAGAATTGGTTCACGGCAGATTTGGGTGCAGCGGTGGTACTTTCCCGAGCGAACCATAATAGTCTACCATCTACAAAGTTTTCGATGGGTAACGTCTATAGGCGCGGGTAAACCGGATTGTTGGTGTGGCGACGCTTGCCGTGGCGACGAGTCGCCACACTCAGTTAAAGCGACTTGGAATGAATATTGAATTTTTGTATTAAATGAAAATAAATGTTTATTAAATAAAAAGCCGTCATCCACACCAGATGTGGCTAAACGGTCACCCATCCCGCTTTTGACCGCACTCGACATAGCTTAGTTTTATTGACACCCATCCTTCTTACGACCACACTAGATATTGCTTCATGGCCACCCATCCTACATTTGACCGCACTCGACATTGCTTAAATTTATTGACACCCATCCTTTTCCAGTGTGCTGTAATTAGTTTAGTTAAGTACACACGGTTTTTTTTCTTCGTTTGTTTGAATGGAGTAAGAGACAAACATGCCGGCCACGTGGTATAAAGCGGTCGGTAAGTTCATGGATATCTACATACCACCTCAAGCAAGATTAAGTCTTACCTTTGGTCGTATGCAGTTGCACTGATGATTAAATAAATAATAAATAAACTTGACATACTCATAGCACCACAGTAAGGTTAATACCCTGCGTCGTGGGTACCATGGACATATACAAAGGCAGGAACACAAACACCCAGACCAAGAACAGAAATTTAAACTCATCATTCAAATTTCTGTTTCGCCGGTAATCAAACCCGGGACCGCTCGATTGGCAATCCGGTATATAACCATTGTGCCACGCGGGTCGTCGCATGGTACATACAAAAACAGGAACACAAACACCCAGACCGAGAATGCCGGACTGTCGATAGGAGGGTCCCGGGTCCGATTCCCGGCGAAGCAGAAATTGGAATGTTTGTATTTCTGTCTTTATGTGAATCCATGGCACCCACGAAACAGGGTGTACATATCTACCTAATTTTGGCACTGTGATTTTTTTTTCTATTTACCAACGTGCATTGGGCCAACCCAAAAACTCTCACATACTAAATCTATCTCCACAGAACATATTAAAAGAGTTAGAATGGAAATGTGGGCGGGGCAGACGCGCCAAGGAATTTTGAGCAAACGCTCTCTCTACACAAACACACGATCGTGCTACGATATGCGTGCTTGGGTGTGATTCGTTCATTTGAAATCGCGTGATTGTGCGGCGCTAAGATTGGCTAGATTTGAAATTGCAAATATGTGCGTAAGCTTCGTATTTATTTATGTACAGATGTAATGGAGGTGAAAGGCGGAGCTTGATCGGCGACACCAGTCTTCATACGAACGGCGCATTATTGCCGTTCTGCCTCTCTTAATGTTATGTGAAATCTACCAAAGCTCGTGTACGGATGAAAATTGCAGGTGTAAATCATACTCAAGACACCGCGTCCTCAATTATTAAAGCATTTGCCTCAGAATCGTAAAAGGAAACATCAGACAAGCGCCTTAATTTGATGTTGATTTCTGAGATGACTTGCAGATTGAAAATGTAATATTAAAGAGTTTTGAATGGGTCTTTTCACAGATGTTACCATATTAATATCTGGATGACTTAGTAGAAACTTCAACCTTTCTTCCATACATACATCAACCCTTGGAAGTCTACTGATGGTTAAGGCCTCCCTAATATTCGCCTAATATGAGCAGAGATGGCGGAGTGGTAAAAACCACGGTCTACGATGCGACCGATGCCGGGTTCAAATCCTCGGCGCGCACCTCTAACGTAGAAATTTGTAATGTGCGCATTTATCGCTGCTCCACGGTGATGGAAAATTGTTTACGATGTTGTCCATCGCCGTGCATGCCGGAGAGAAATTCATAATTTCTAGAAAGCATGATGTCCACCAATCCGAACTTGGCCAGCGTAGTGGACTATGGCCTAAATCCCTCTTACTTGTGAGAGGAGATCTGTGCCCAGCAGTGGGACGTGTAAAAGGTTGAAAAAAGTATTCGCCACTCCGTCCGGTGATGCGTCCTCTAAATATAGCGGCTCCCCGAGCTCTTCTTCGGGTCGACAATCCACCTGGTTGTAGGGCGGCCTGTGCTCCTTTTGACGAAAAGTAGTCGCCAATCATGGACCTTTCTTTCGTATCGATTATAAGTCCTCTCAACTATAATGGCCTGCCCATTGCGACTTTAGCTTGCAGAGTTTGAGAACTATGCCAGTAACCTTAAAATAAAAATTGAACAATGATTATGTATTATTATACAGTGAGTTGGTAAGTCTACCAGCCTGTGAAAGGGAAACCGCAACTTCTTTGACTTTTCTGTTGTGTGTGATGTCTATGAGCAGCAGCGATTTTTTTGGTACCCCGCACCTTGGAAGAGGTGTTACCGGGTTATGAGGGATTTGTTACCGCACTACAATCCTCGGTTGCCTGCCTCTGCGCTTAGGGAGGACTCCGGGATCTCCAGTGAAACGCACCGGTATCCTCCACGCGCGGCGTCCCAGAATGGGCCCATCCTCTGGAAAGCAGATGTGCTCTTCTGCACCTTCCGATGCTTACTGCAGCATGCGGCCACGCACTCCACCGTCCTTCCCGGGGTTGCTGGGTGGACGGATCGAGCTCCCACTCTCACCATCCGCAACCCCGGAAGCCTTTTAGTCGCCTCTTGCGATCAGGCAGCGATACCAAGCTCTATTTATTTTAATTTAGAGAATTTTTTCAATAAATATAAGCAACTGTAATTGTTGCCACTTACAAAAAATTCTCATCATCATCCAGGGTTGACTGGTAGAAAATGCATATCGGCATTGAGTCCGCCCTTTATACTTTGTTTAGTTGTGACAGTAAAGTTTAAAAAAATAAATCTATTTTTCAGGAACTCATTAAAACAGTTAACCAAAACTTTATTAAACGGCGAACATGTTGGTATACATGCTACGATGTGAAGTCAATGCGATAGGAGACGTGAATGAAAGTGTGTTTCGCGTCCCTTTGTGCGGCAGTGTTCCATTATCTCAAGGTCGTGCAATGAACTGCCTTTGATGGTACAATAAACAAACTATAGAGGCCGCATTAGAGAGGTTAAGTATTTACGATGGTGTTGTAGCGATCCTCTATTTTATATTTGTATTTTTTATGACAACCTTTTTTGTAATTATTTCTTTTGTGTTTGCGTTTTTGTTTTCTGACTTTTCATTCTATGTAATTTGGTAAAATTCTCTTGTACTAGCTGCTTCCCAAATAAAATCATTTCATTGATTCTTTAAAAATAACATTCTTCATTTCTGTCTACGTTGTATCTTTCTTCATACTACCGCTTCTCTACCGCTGTATAAAGTTTTCCTAAATGCATATATACTTTTGTGAGGTTGGTAAGTTAGTTGGAACACTCACACTCACATTCTACTACCAGCCCACAACTGGTGTCCCCGACGTGATATGAACACGCAACCTTCTAATTAACAGCCGCAAAATTTCACTGCACCGGTTTGGTGATTTAGTAGCGTGAGTGCATGCTCCCTAAGGCCTGCATAGGTAGGTAATGTTAAGTGGTCGCTGCAGCCATTGGATAGCTACACACAACCTCAAATGTATCGGGGGGAAACCTTCAAAAGGTACCCAGCATCTTGGGAGAGGATACCGGGTTACGTGAGATTTGTGCCTCACTAAAACCCCCTCGGTGGCTTATCTCTGAGCTTGGGAGGACTCCGGGATCCTCAGTGGGAAGCACCTCCACGCACGACGTCCCAGAACGAACCCATCTTCAGGAGAGCAGATGCGCTCTCCTTGACCCTCAGGTGCTCAAGGCGGCATGTGGCCACGCACACACCACCGTCCTTCCCGGGACTGCTGGCTGGACGAGTCGAGCTCCAACTCTCATCATCCGCAACCCCGGAAGCCCTCTTTTGGTCGACTCTTACGATCAGGCACGGGAAACCGTAGCTCTATTCTAGATCCCGACTCTACAGGGACTACCTCAAGTAAGCCTGGCTTAAGTGAGTCTGGCCGGCAACTAAACCATTCTACCAAATTACAATTTCACGATAGAAGTGGGTGTAGCGATGCTACTTCCCCAGTGGAAGAATAAAGTTCTACCTTTTGCTAACGGTGTGAAACTCTGTCGCTATAGGAATTTGATCGCTTCAAATAATACTAGAACTAAACTAATTTAAATCTGTGATAGAATGTAGAGAAATATAATAAAGCCCCGGTTTTTTGAAACCGTGAACCATTTCTAATGTGATTCGATTAATTTTGTTGAGTTGTGGATGTGTGTTTTCCAGCCGTTTCTAGGTGAGTTTTAAATATTTTGGGCTACTTAAGGCATATTAACAAAACATAAACACAGCTTATTTTTACTACATTTTTGCCACAGGAGTGGTAACGCAACCATGTGGTTGATGGCGACTCGATTTTGCATCAAATTGGATGGGTGTAAATATGCGTGGTTTTATCGTTATTTCACCGCGTACTCGTTTAAAGTATCTGTTTAATATCAGCTTAGAATAGCAAAAATTGGCAATGAGTACTACGTGCACTCTATATCATGCCTTTGTACCCTCTAAGTGAACTGCACTAATGAACGAGTTTCCTTTACCACTAACGTACATTACACTAACGATCTTGTGCTTCAAGACAAAGCGAAATCTTGTATAGAGGTATTCCTGCCTACTATTCAGAGAGGCGAACGACCAAAAACTGCAATCATTTTCTATGGGCTGTAAGTACTTTTTAAACGTCACATTGGTGGAGTATTGAAATAGTATTTCGTCAGTCGGCTGGATTTCTTAGTTTATGACGCTCCAATCCTACTAATATTATAAATTCAAAAGTAACTCTGTCTGTCTGTCTGTCTGCTACGCTTTAACGTTTAAAGTACTGAACCAATTTTAATTAAATTTGGAACACAGATAGAGTGGACCTTGGGAAAGGACATAAGATAGTTTTTATACTACGGGAACCTATAAAACGGGTCCACACGGGCGAAGCCGATGGCGGAGGGCTAGTTTATTATAAATGTGAAAGTAAGTTGGTTTGTTACTTTTTCACGCGAAAACTACTAAACCCATCATCATGAAACTTTGCACATATATTTTTGGAGTTATCAGAAGTAAAATAGGATACTTAAAAAAAATAACGCGAGTGAAACCGCGGGGCACAGCTAGTAACTTATAAACTCTCCTTTGTATAAATATTTTATAAAAAGTCAATATACAAAATTTCGGAAGAGTCTAGTATAGTATAAACTCTCCTTTGTATAAATATTTTATAAAAAGTCAATATACAAAATTTCGGAAGAGTCTAGTATAGTATAAACTCTCCTTTGTATAAATATTTTATAAAAAGTCAATATACAAAATTTCGGAAGAGTCTAGTATAGTATAAAGTCTCCTTTGTATAAATATTTTATAAAAAGTCAATATACAAAATTTCGGAAGAGTCTAGACCCCATAACACAGGGAATCCTAGTATGGGGCCTAGTGTTTAAAAAAAAACATTGTAATGTGTTGTTACAAGTTACGTTACATTTTCGTTTGTTATTGCTAAGGTATGATGTTTTTGCTTCCATAATGCAACAAATTACCACCGTTGCACACATATCATGTTATCTGCGTTTTGGTGAGTAGTTGAAGAGACAGGGCATCGGTCCCGGTTGCTATCGAATTATAATAGTTCGCCAAGTAATGCCCAATAATGAGAGAGACCCATACCGCAGTGGAATGCATAAAGTGTTGCAGTCAGCCAATGAAAAAAAAAACCGGCCAAGTGTGAGTCGAAATCGCGTACCGAGGGTTCCGTAAAATATTTTTTATATACGATGTAACTAAAAATTTATGGTTTTCGCAATTTTTCCTTTATCTGTGCTATAAGAATTTGCTTCCTAACAAATTTCAAGATTCTTTTTAGATAGGTTTTGATTACATTCCGAGTATCGAAAATAAGCGGAAATTTGCATCTTTTGATTGCGCTGGCCTAGAAGTTAGATTTTTTAAGGACGACAAGGATTTTTTTAGGACAGTAGACTTGAGTATTCGATATACATTCCAGCTTTATACCTCGACGCGTTCCTGAAAAAAGGGTCTTGACAGACAGACGGACAATAAAGTGATCATTCAGGGTTCCGTTTTTTTCCTTTCGAGGCACGGAACCTTAATAATAAAATTACCAAAAATTTCTTAGAGTCCCTCTAAACATACAACGTGGTATAAACTGAGCCAAGCTACTCCTTAGCCAAATAGAACGAGAACCTCAACATGTTAAGTAAACAAAACGTCGCCACAGCGTGTACAAAAGCCGATTGGAACACGGTTCAAACAGATCAGTACCTCTCCGCGTTCCGTCATGTTTCACTAAAGACGGCTCGCTGTAAGCTGCCTGCAATCCAATTTGAGCCTTAATCCTATTGAGAATGCAATCAGAATCGTTAAGCTCGTTTTGTCATGGTGTTAGGGTTAGCAAGAAGACACGTTTCATGGAATTGTTTTGTGATTTAGAACTGCTATTTTGAAACATAAGGTCACTGATATTACACTTCGCTGTTTTTTTTTGTGTTTAATCTACAGAATTCTATGCTGGGTTGGGGTTCAAAATTCAGCTCACTATTTGGAATATGAACAATTTTGATAAATGTATTTTTATAAATTCACATAAATATAAGTTTTTAACAAAAAAATAGTACCGACTTCAAACGGTAAAAAATAAAATTGTTCAGTACCTACTTCTTCTTGCTTATGGTAATAACTTTTAAAACTATTTTTGGAGTCGGGGCCTTAGTAAAATGTCTATGGCTATGGGTCCATAATAATGACAAAATTCGTAATGATGAAATCCGTAGAAGAACTAAGGTTTCCGACAAAGCTCTCAAAATCTGCAAGCTTAAGTGGCAATGGGCAGGCCATATAGTAAGGAGGACTGACAACCGATGGGGAAGAAAGGTCCTCGAATGGCGACCACGTCTCTGCAAAAGAAGTACAGGCCACCCTCCAACCAGGTAGACTAATGACCTGAAGAAGACAGCGGGCAGTCGCTGGATTCAGAAGGCCCAGGACCGGGAGAAGTGGCGAACGTTAGGGGAGGCATATGTCCAGCAGTGGACTATAAAAGGCTGATGGATGGATGGATTTTATTATTAATATGGATGAAGTATATAAACGATAATAATTACACCAGACCATGTTTTAACTTATAGCGAAAAATTCGTTTGATATTTGATACTTCAGAATAAACTGCCAACCCTAACTGTCAGTCTCATTCAAGATTCCCTTTACTCAAAGCTGAGTCTACAGGCTGGAATATTCAGAAGTTCGTTATTTAGGTAATTAACTAGGTTCAACTTTGCAAAATTAGACGGCTACCTCATTACAGGATTTAGATGAGTTTTCAGTTTTCAGCAAATAGTTTGATTTACGGATAGGGGTGCGAAGTTGTTTATCTCACTTTAATTTATTTGACTTTGATTGGCGTTTAGATTTAAGTGTGTCTCTGTGAAATGAGTTATGGATTTTAATGAAAATTTATTATATTATCATATATTTAGAATTATGTATGTTTATCAGCTTTCTGATTAATCGCACGATGTAGGTACTTCTCCAAATAAAGTCTTCTATTGTAGTTTTTAACTGAATCCCGCACTCCGCATGTAAAAACAGTATTACAAAACATTGTTAATTTAAAACAAAAACATCCCAACCCTATTCAACGATTTTAAATTAAAAAAAAACTAAAAAAATTGTTATCTTATAAAACTGATAAAACATTATCCTATAATACTGATAAAAATATAAAAAAGTCATTCATAACGCACGCACGAATGAAAAATCCTTACAAAACAAAAAAACTGTGACGAACGATAAACAAATTAACTTTCACACAAATAAAAATACCCTTACGATCGTCTGGAGTTAAAATAGGATAAAATAACATCTTATTCATACGAGAACTGTCAACTAGCAAGTTTTCCACATTATGTTTTATAGTTATTCCTTCGCTAGCGAAAAAGACTGACAGTGCAGACTTAAGAAAAACTCCACATCATAACAAAACAATAAAAAATCACCAGCAGTGTTACACAAACAGACTAATAACGTATACAAATTATTGTTTTGTAGCAGCACTGGTCTAACTTTTGCCATAATTTACGCTCATTCTCATCTGCAATTTTTGCTGCATACATTTTCTTTTAAGCGACCATCTTATATTGTTTAGAAATATAAAACCGTAAGCCAATGTCAACAAAGTCGAAAATATTCCCAATTGTACTTCTAATGACTAGGTATGTTATTTGTTGTAGATTTATTATTTTTTATCTTAGTCAAACAAGTATCGTAAAATCTACTTAATTTCATTAAATTAATGAATGATTATCAATTTAATTAAAACAAAAGACAAAACTATGAAAATGTCAAATAGCCCACTATTTGATTTTTTTCGATTTCCCTTATTACAATAATTGTTGATTAATCGGAAAATACGAATTTAATAGATAAATTATTTAAATAAATAAATAACGTTTCACACTCATAGCTATTGATTTATATATGCTCATAGCCCCACAGTAGGGTAGTTTTACCCTGTGTCGTGGGTGCCATGGACACACATGAAGACAATAACACAAATACCCAGACCGAGAACAAAACTCATCATTCAAATTCTTTCCTCGCCGCGAATAGAACCCGGAACCCTCTGATCGGTAGTCCGGCATTTTAATTGACGACCTACGTGGCGCAATTGTTACCATGCCGGACTACCTGAAATGTTGGTGGCCGTGAGTATAAATAAAAGACCAGTAATTCACTCTAAGTTCCTTTAACGAATGTAATATAACGTTAAAAATAGACAATCGGGTAAAAGCCTAGTCAGCAGTCATAATACACACTTAACGTTTTAATATAAAGGAGAATATGCACGTACTAATAAGTTACTACACATACTTCATGCCAATCGAGGGGTCCCGGGTTCGATTCCCGGCGAAACAGAAATTTGAATGATAAGTTTAAATTTCTGTTCTCGGTCTGGGTGTTTGTGTTTCTATCTTTGTATGTATTCATGGTACCCACAGAGTATATCTACCCTACTGTGGGGCTATGACTGTGAAGCGTTATTTTATTTTTTTAAATATTTGTCTATAAGAAAAAGACTGGCACTGCAGACTCAAGAAACAAGAAGACATCTCAGCATAACAATAAGATAAAGAATCACCATAAAAAATAATAAACAAATGGAAACGAATGCAAATTATTGTATTGTAAGCAACACTGCTCTAACTTTTGTCATTATTTACCTTCAAATATTATCTTCAAATTTTGTTGTGCGAATTTCTAGATGGTCGGTTGCTTTCTTTTTCTGGTACTTCCCTCCTAAGTAATGTAAGTTTTTTGGAAGTTATATTTCTTTTGGCACGTTTGGATGAGAGTGAATTTGTGAGCTGCGCAGGAACGGCATGATGAAGTTAGCCACAGAATAGAAACTGAATAAAGTTACACTAGTGTCCATATATTAGATAGCTATATAGTAGTTCATGAGCCAGTCAAGCCAGTATTGTGAAATATATTATTCATATGAATAATTAATTTTCAATATTAATTTAAAATAATTATAACGTTAATAAAAGTTTTTTATTTAAACAAAATCTTTTTGATTTATTTTGATATTTATCGTGGATACTACGTCGTTATCTGTAAGTCGCAGTCGGATAGTATAATCCGCCGTATAACATTACAGCTAGCCGGTTCCTAAAACAGGGCCGTTCTGTATTGCGGCGGGTCCACGATTAGCCGGATTGTTATTGCGATACGTTCTACAATATGGCGGCTATGTTTAGCCTCATTATAATGAAGCCCGGTAGCCACCCACCCTATTTATGATTATGACCGCACTCGATATTGCCGAGCTTTATTGACACCCATCCTACTTTTGACCGCACTCGACATTGTTTAGCTTTGTTGACACCCATCCTTTTTATGACCGCGTAAGATGTTGCCTAAGTCACCCATCCTACTTTTGACCGCACTAGATATTTCTTAATGGCCACCCATCCTACCTTTGACCGCACTCGATACTGCTTAGGTTTATTAACACCCATACTTTTTATGACTGCACAACATGTTGGTTAGTGACCACCCATCTTACTTTTGACCGCAGGTGTCATTGAGCTAAGCAATGTCCCTGAAACACATTTTCACTATAATTATTTATATTCGAAAAATACCCAAACCGAATCAGATCACCCCACTATCCACGTGGTCTTGTCTGTACTACCCCTAGAGTGTATATAAAAAGCCGGAGGCGCGGAGGGAGACCACTGCCCGCCCGCCGTAGAAAAGCGCAGGCATCAAGAGACCCGTAGCGGCTGAAGCAGGTGGCCATACATTTCGCAACTTGATTGTAAAATTATAAAATTTAAAACTAAGATATAGTGTAAAATTTCTTGTTGATTGATTTTGATAATTTTAATTTTATTAATAAAATAATAATAATTGATTTTTAAATGCAATTTTATGTGTATTAAATAACTAGCTTTTACCCGCGGCTTCGCCCGCGGGGTCAAAGGGAATTAACATAGTCTCTAGTACTTTTAACATAGTACACATTAACATAGTACTAGTACTCATAGTGCATAAATAGTGACAGTTCCACGGTTAAAACATACTTAGAGGAACCAGAGGTAATGCTGACCGCAGATAAAGTGTACGTATACTGTACTGGAGCTTTAAGCTAACTTCAATAGAAGGGTGCTGGTGAAAACTGATGCACGATCCATTGATCCTGCTTACATGTAGGTACAGGCAATACTAACGTGGAGAGCACATACATTTATGTGTGATTTGTTTTCCAAATGGGCATGTTTTTTTTACTGTTTCCAGCCATATTCGGCTTCAGAGCACTACTTTAATACGCTACTTTAAATAAATAAATAAATAAATAAGCCTTATTTCTCATTTTCAACACTCACATGCAATTTACAATTCACAAATAAATAATCACATTTAAAAAAATCTACACATGCATCATAGAATGATTTAAATTTTAAAACATTGATTTTAAATAATAATTAAATTAATTGACTTTTTCATGAAGACATTTTAATTTGATTGAGTAATCATAATATCGTTGTGATTTAAAGTTATAATGATTTAAACTATAATATGATTAATACCTATTATAAAATACGCTACTTTAGACGACATTATATGTCTTTCCGTTTGGGGATAGAATCTAAAGATTCTGGGCATTCGACACACGCGTAAATGCTACATGTAATTGTCCATGGCCCCATGGGAGAAACACGGTTTTTCTAAGTTCACCCCCGCTACATTTAATGTTTGCCCTTGTGCTTTGTTAATGATCATAGCGAAACTAAGCTAAATAATAGGAACTCAGAACTTGCAAATGAAATTCACTAACGCCATCTTTTATTTATTTATATAACAAAAACATTTTTAATATTTATAATTGATCAGCATGCAAAAACTATTTCAGTTTGTCCGCATGCTGGTAGTCTCGTAATTGAAGAAACCAAAAAGTTATCGTATCCTAAATTAACAAATATGTAAGTACCTAAGTACTTACTTAATAAACAAAAACAGTAAGTAACTAAGTGAGTTACGTGGGGCTGCAGTGTAGGGGTACGGAATGATAACAAGAAGTTAAAATAATTAACTTTAATAATCAAAATTAACTATAACTAATTTACAGACTAACTCAATGTTAGAAGTTAGAAAGGAATCTTATGACTACTTCGTATTAAGTTTCGTTGTGAGAACGTGGAGCGTCCCACGTTATCGCTGCGTAGACATTAGTAGACAGTAACCAAGTCAGCGCTCGCGGCTTGATAGCTAGCGATGAACGGCGGGCGATGCTAGCATGTTACATCTCCCTCCGCAAGATCGGCATCTATTTTGAGACTTTGGTCGAAAATAGTGGCGATAGAGATGTAGGATTCCTTGGAGCCAGGTTCTTCATCTCGAACGAACATGTATGCTTATCTTCTTTTAAAACTCCAGGGTTTTCATCCTTTGGATTGCAGTTGGGGTTTTTAATTCGTTTACGGCAACGTAGAACGTAGAATATTCCTGCTGCGGCTGCACACAGAATAATAAGAATTCCATATACCGGAATCGTTGTGTGGTATAGAGGGTCTATTTTAGGAGGTATAAGTGTAACCGGTTCTTCCAAAGCAAATTTTGAGTTAATTTTGTGCAAATTCCTCAAATCTATAGAGCTTAACTTAATAGTTTTCCTTGCTATTTGATGTACTTCTTGCTCATTTATTGGTATATCCAAAATTTTCAAAATTTTTCCTTTAATTTGATCGTGATGATTGCTAATGGTAAACCTTGAAGTTTGTAGATAGCATCCTCTGGGTATAATGGATAAGTAACTTCCTTGCAGCATTTTATATTGTTCTTGGGAACATGTTAATCTAACTTTCGTGGAATTGGGGAAACTGATTATGTAATGCTGATCGTCCAACTGCTCCATAGCCTCCGAAGACAGAATTGTAGATGTGAATTTACAGGACTTATCAATTTCTTGTTGCAGAATTAATAGCTGTATGCAGTCTGACTGCTCCTCATGATGGTTGCTCATCTCCTCGCATAGGTGACCGTGACTGTACTTCGGACATTCTGTCTCCATGTACAGAAGAGCTTTTTCGTGGATTGCTACAAATGGATAGGCAGGAACAAGGATTTGACCATCGTGATTAGGAGCCAAAGATAATCTATATAGGACAAAATTAGTAGGATAAACTATAGGAAATTTAAAGACCAAGATTATTTCGTTACTCTTGTAATAGAACCCTAATTTAATTAAATCAAAATAATCCCTAAAACTAATATCTAAAATTTCTTCCTTACTATATAATTGTTTTAACCTATTTATCATACTACTAAATGTAACATAATTAAGTGCCGAATGATGGTTACTTTTTGCTCTTATAAAGGCTAATAAATCTTGCAATTTAGAAAACTCACTAGAAAGGTTGTCTATGTTATCTCCTAATATTAAAAGCGATTGTGCCAAATGAACATATTTAAACAAAACCCATTCATTATTACTTTTACCTTCTACAATAGAATCAATAATTTGCATTATTTTATTTTGATTTTCTACAATTTTATCCGTAATATTTGAACTCCGTGAAACCCATTGCTTGCTTATAGTCATTTGGTGATTAATTTCGGCTACTATATTATTTTGATTCTGTCTTAATAATTCAATGGCATTATCGTACTTTAAGGCGTCAGTGTAATCTAAATTTCCAGATATACTCTTTATAATAGAGCCAAGACCATTTACGAGACCTCTCTTGACTCTTTTTATTTCGAAAGTATCTAATTGTTCGGATATTTCATCTAATTTTGATTCTAAATATCTACCATGGGGTAGATATAGTGGTAATGTTTCATTATTTAAATGCATCGTAAAATTTCGTAACTGTTCCTTGATTGAATCTACTTTGTTTCGCATAGTTTCTAAATCTATAGTTTGGACAAAGGAATGATAATGTGAAATAACTCGAGCGGGTCCAAGATTAAAAGGAAGGATACCAGGTCCATTTTTCAAACTTTCAAGTTTTATCTCGTCCGCTTGTACCAGGTTCGGAACTTGGGCCACCGTCAAGACGAGCAGTAATTTCGGTATCCTGGAACAAACGCGCACTTTTAGGTATCCTTTTTAATCGCGATTTAGGCACTTGGCCCTTTTTCTTTCTGGTGTAAATATGTATCGGCAGATCTGCTAGTACCCTGTCATGAGTATAGCGAGCTGCTATTTTTTGTCTATGAGCTAAAGGGTTTTCAATGTACACTTCCTGGTTGGGACTATATTCTTTTTCTGATTCGCGATCTTTATTAATGTTCTCAGTAATATCAGTTTGGCGCTGAATTGTGGCTTCGTGTATGATTTCATATACTTTCAACATACGCTTCCTATGGTCCTCAACATATTGTTGCAACAAGTATTGTGTTACATCAATATCCAAAGGGTCACGTGGATCTAAATGCCCCCTGATAATATCTATAGGTCTACATTTAGTAAAACTGTGTATGGAATAATTATAGGCTAACAAAGCGTATGGCATGAGATTAGTAACCAGTTCTTGTCTGCGTTCTATTCTCATGATACGCATATGCTCTAAAATGGTTGAGTGAAAACGTTCTATCATCCCGTTTTCATTTGGGGTGTTAGGACATACTCTATGATGTAAAACTTTATGAATGTTACAAAATTCTTGAAACAACTGATTAGTGAATTCCGGACCATTGTCTGTTACAACCATTAATGGCAAGCCATGGTGAGTGGAGAACATTAATAAAGCTTGAACAATGCTGACTGCAGTAGCATCTCTCAAAAAATATGCTTGCGCATATTTTGAGAATGCGTCGATAATAGTTAAGTACTTATGAGTTTCAACACTGAATAAGTCTAAATGTACTACTTCAAACGGTTTTGTAGGAGGAGGTACTATTTGAAATCTTGGCTTTACTGGGTTTCGGTCGTACTTCGCTCGGCCACATACATTACAGCTATTGATATACTTTGTTACTTGTTCCTTTAACTTAGGCCAGTAATACCGATTTGATAAGGCTAAATAGCTTTCATTGATGCCCCTATGATTCGTTTTTCCCTCATGATAGTTTTTAATAATTTCTTGTTGTTTTATATACTCTGTAATATTTTCTATTTCCCTTTTTGTAAGAACTAAACTCATTGCCGAACTTCTAAAATGATTTTGTAAAATAGGGATTATGGAATACATTTTAAGGATAGGGTTAATTAATATGCCAGTCTTTACCTTTGGATTAACATATTCTTTAATAGCATTAATGATATCTTCTTGCAAATTGGATTCTGAAATTTGGATACATATTCTAGTATGTGTAGCAAAAGGCTTAGATATTATGGGGCTTCTTTTAACATCACCTACTACATTAAAAATTATTTGCATATTAAATTTATTAAGCGGGTCATCCGTTATGGGTATTTCTAAAATGGGGTTTTCTGCGTCACTATGAATGCTGTCCGTTCTAGAATCTATACTTTCAGTTCGAGAATCTGAATTTGTTCCTTCAGATATATTAACAATTGCAGATTCAGATTCTTTATGATTTATTTCAATACGCGATAGGGCGTCAGCATTTGTGTTATTTTTGCCTTGCTTATATATTACAGTAAAATCAAATTCACTAAGACGGAGTCGCCATCGAGTTAAACGAGAATTGGGTTCCTTGATGTTCATGACCCATTGCAAAGGACGGTGATCGGTTACTATTTTAAATTTTCGACCAAAAAGATAGGGCCGAAAGTATTTTGTTGCCCATACTATTGCTAACAGCTCCTTTTCAATCGTACTATAATTTATCTCATTTGTGTTAAGGGTTCTCGATGCATAGGCTATTGGTTTGTCTAAACCAATTACTCCTTGTGAAAGAACGGCTCCTATTGCTAAATTTGAGGCATCGGTGGTTAGTATAAATTCTTTTGAAAAGTCCGGATACTGAAGAATTGGGTCATTAATTAATAAGGTTTTGCATTTTTCAAAACATTCAAGATAATTTTGATCAAATGTAATTTTGGAGCCTTTCTTTAAACATAGCGTCAATGGTTTAATTATTTTAGCGAAATCAGGAATAAACTTTCTGTAGTAACCAAGGAGCCCAATAAATCTTTTAATTTCTGTTGGAGTTCTAGGTATGGGATACTTTTTAATTGCTAAAATTTTATCTGGATTTGGTTTAATACCATCCTTACTTATAATATGGCCTAAATATGCGGTTTCTAATTTTAAAAATTCAGACTTGTCCATTTGTATTTTGAAATTGGACTCTCGCAATTTTTGAAAAACTTTTTCTAAATTAATCATATGTTCCTGTAATGAGGTGCTAAAAACGATAATGTCATCTAAATAAACAAGACAAACAGTATTTTGAAGATCTCGTAGAACATTATCCATTACTCTTTGAAAGGTCGATGGACTGTTTTTTAATCCCATAGGCATCCTTAAAAATTCGTAATGTCCGTGTTCAACGTTAAAAGCAGTTTTCTTTATATCTTGGGGATCCATCTCGACTTGATAAAACCCACTAGCAAGATCGAGAGTTGTGAAATATTGAGATCTACCTAACTTATCTAAAACATCGGCTATATTTGGAATGGGATATTTATCATCTACTGTTTTTTCATTAAGCTTCCTGAAATCTACCACTATTCGCCATTTTATCTTCCCAGATGCATCAGCTTTCTTAGGCACAACCCAAATTGGAGAACTCCACGCGGAGTTAGAAGGCCTAATGATGCCTTGTTTCAGCATATTACTTATTTGCTCTTTAACTTCTTGCCTATGGATATAGGGATACCTGTAATTTTTAGTGTACACCGGAGCCTCATCAGTAGTTTTAATAGTGTGTTTTACTTTATTAGTGAACGTGAGAGGCTCGCCGTCTAAATAGAAAACGTCAGCATATCGCGCACAGAGCACTTCTAAATTTTTACGTTCCTCTAAATTTAAATGATCAACACGAAGGCGCGAGAGTACCTCTTTTATTCGTTGTTCTTGCTCATTACTAAGATTATCCTCGATATTATGTATTTCCGCAGGTATAGCACGATCTAATGAAAAAATTACATCGTTTCGGGATAAGTTTTTTACTTCGACTATAGCTAGATTATTGGTAACAGTTGTTAAGCATTCGCCAATTATACAGTTTGAAAGGTTTTGTTCTTTTATATAAACATCTCCTTCGTGAACGTTCACGGGAATTTTAATAAGCTTTGAAGTTTCTGCCGGTATGATATCTTCATACAGATTGACGTTAGAAGAATTATAGATCTGAATTGGATTTTTAGCTGTCTTAGTAGTAAATAGTTTGTTCTTGTAGTCTATTGTAGCTTCCCATTTATCTAGCAAGTCAGTCCCAATAAGCCCATCGAAAAAATTGTGAAATTTATACACATAAAAGGTAACATCCCCTGGATCATTAAATTCGTTAAAATTAGGTACAGTTATTGAATAATCGCATCTAGTTTTAGCATGAATGTTAGTAACTTCAAATGGGTCGTAGTTTAATGAAAAATCAGGAGAGTATTTTTGTATAACCGCAGGACTTAAAAATGACATGTTAGCTCCAGTATCTATTAATAGTTTTAAAGGAGGTGAATGAATTTGGATAAATGGTAGTTGTCTTTGTGCTTGCAAATTAATTTCTATTTTACTGTATCGAATGTTTGAGTTTTCCGAAAATCCGGTTCAGTAGATTTTGCGGTAGACTCATCATCGGCAACTTGCGATGTCTGAGGATATTCCGTATATTCTTGATTTATTGGTTCGTATTCGTATGAGTTCTGATAATCTACGAATTCATAATAATCAGGTTCATAACAACTATGGTCCGTATAATAGTCATAAAATTGTGGTTCGGTTGTACAATAATTATAATTCGTCTCCCTTGTCTTAAAGTAATTGCTGGGATTTGGATTTCCAAATTTTTTCCAATCGTGCCCTGCAATAGCAGAATTTTGAGGTAGCTGTCGCGTAACATAATGACTAACGCCACTCATTGGGCGGGGGTACTGATACGGTCGCGGTACCATTTGAAATTTATTATTTTGCGGATTATAGTTCGGTGGAGGTGCTCTAAAAATTTGCTGAGTACGTGTTGGACCAAATTGACGCGGATAATTAAAATTTGGTCTCCACTGTGGAGGTTGCATTGCAATCTGAGGCCGTGCAGGACCTTGCATACTATAATTAAATGAATGAGGCACTGGAACACTGTAGGGTTGAACAGGCATTCTAAGTCCACTGGGCAAATTATGTAATCCAGAACTTAAACCTTTTTTATCGGGGAGGCGTTCGTTTCGACTTTGCAAATACAGAATATTAACTTCTTCGTGAACATATTCAAGTGCCTTTTCTATAGACGCCGGACGCATGCAACGAATTCTCGATCCTAAAGGATCATTAAGTCCGCGTACAAAAGCTTGGAGTGTCAATTTTTTATATAAGTCACGTTTAGAATCAATAGTAGTCTGTATGGTATCGTGTAATGAAACATAAGTCATAATTGTGCTAAAAAGATTTTGACAGCGTTCGTAATACTCTTGTGGTGTATTAGATCCCTGTTTTAATATGGCTAAATCATTATACAGAGCGGTTTCGTCTCGTTGGTCCGCGAAATTATTTATTAAAGCACTACGAATGCCCTGCCAGTCAACAGGAATGCCATTTGAATTTATCAAGCGAGCCGCAGGACCTACAACCTTATTTAATATACCATTTATTAAAGCACATTTATTTAAATCACTATTTCCTTGAGAACAATACTTTGCCGCTACATATTCTATCTCGAACTGAATCTATACTTTCAGTTCGAGAATCTGAATTTGTTCCTTCAGATATATTAACAATTACAGATTCAGATTCTTTATGATTTATTTCAATACGCGATAGGGCGTCAGCATTTGTGTTATTTTTGCCTTGCTTATATATTACAGTAAAATCAAATTCACTAAGACGGAGTCGCCATCGAGTTAAACGAGAATTGGGTTCCTTGATGTTCATGACCCATTGCAAAGGACGGTGATCGGTTACTATTTTAAATTTTCGACCAAAAAGATAGGGCCGAAAGTATTTTGTTGCCCATACTATTGCTAACAGCTCCTTTTCAATCGTACTATAATTTATCTCATTTGTGTTAAGGGTTCTCGATGCATAGGCTATTGGTTTGTCTAAACCAATTACTCCTTGTGAAAGAACGGCTCCTATTGCTAAATTTGAGGCATCGGTGGTTAGTATAAATTCTTTTGAAAAGTCCGGATACTGAAGAATTGGGTCATTAATTAATAAGGTTTTGCATTTTTCAAAACATTCAAGATAATTTTGATCAAATGTAATTTTGGAGCCTTTCTTTAAACATAGCGTCAATGGTTTAATTATTTTAGCGAAATCAGGAATAAACTTTCTGTAGTAACCAAGGAGCCCAATAAATCTTTTAATTTCTGTTGGAGTTCTAGGTATGGGATACTTTTTAATTGCTAAAATTTTATCTGGATTTGGTTTAATACCATCCTTACTTATAATATGGCCTAAATATGCGGTTTCTAATTTTAAAAATTCAGACTTGTCCATTTGTATTTTGAAATTGGACTCTCGCAATTTTTGAAAAACTTTTTCTAAATTAATCATATGTTCCTGTAATGAGGTGCTAAAAACGATAATGTCATCTAAATAAACAAGACAAACAGTATTTTGAAGATCTCGTAGAACATTATCCATTACTCTTTGAAAGGTCGATGGACTGTTTTTTAATCCCATAGGCATCCTTAAAAATTCGTAATGTCCGTGTTCAACGTTAAAAGCAGTTTTCTTTATATCTTGGGGATCCATCTCGACTTGATAAAACCCACTAGCAAGATCGAGAGTTGTGAAATATTGAGATCTACCTAACTTATCTAAAACATCGGCTATATTTGGAATGGGATATTTATCATCTACTGTTTTTTCATTAAGCTTCCTGAAATCTACCACTATTCGCCATTTTATCTTCCCAGATGCATCAGCTTTCTTAGGCACAACCCAAATTGGAGAACTCCACGCGGAGTTAGAAGGCCTAATGATGCCTTGTTTCAGCATATTACTTATTTGCTCTTTAACTTCTTGCCTATGGATATAGGGATACCTGTAATTTTTAGTGTACACCGGAGCCTCATCAGTAGTTTTAATAGTGTGTTTTACTTTATTAGTGAACGTGAGAGGCTCGCCGTCTAAATAGAAAACGTCAGCATATCGCGCACAGAGCACTTCTAAATTTTTACGTTCCTCTAAATTTAAATGATCAACACGAAGGCGCGAGAGTACCTCTTTTATTCGTTGTTCTTGCTCATTACTAAGATTATCCTCGATATTATGTATTTCCGCAGGTATAGCACGATCTAATGAAAAAATTACATCGTTTCGGGATAAGTTTTTTACTTCGACTATAGCTAGATTATTGGTAACAGTTGTTAAGCATTCGCCAATTATACAGTTTGAAAGGTTTTGTTCTTTTATATAAACATCTCCTTCGTGAACGTTCACGGGAATTTTAATAAGCTTTGAAGTTTCTGCCGGTATGATATCTTCATACAGATTGACGTTAGAAGAATTATAGATCTGAATTGGATTTTTAGCTGTCTTAGTAGTAAATAGTTTGTTCTTGTAGTCTATTGTAGCTTCCCATTTATCTAGCAAGTCAGTCCCAATAAGCCCATCGAAAAAATTGTGAAATTTATACACATAAAAGGTAACATCCCCTGGATCATTAAATTCGTTAAAATTAGGTACAGTTATTGAATAATCGCATCTAGTTTTAGCATGAATGTTAGTAACTTCAAATGGGTCGTAGTTTAATGAAAAATCAGGAGAGTATTTTTGTATAACCGCAGGACTTAAAAATGACATGTTAGCTCCAGTATCTATTAATAGTTTTAAAGGAGGTGAATGAATTTGGATAAATGGTAGTTGTCTTTGTGCTTGCAAATTAATTTCTATTTTACTGTATCGAATGTTTGAGTTTTCCGAAAATCCGGTTCAGTAGATTTTGCGGTAGACTCATCATCGGCAACTTGCGATGTCTGAGGATATTCCGTATATTCTTGATTTATTGGTTCGTATTCGTATGAGTTCTGATAATCTACGAATTCATAATAATCAGGTTCATAACAACTATGGTCCGTATAATAGTCATAAAATTGTGGTTCGGTTGTACAATAATTATAATTCGTCTCCCTTGTCTTAAAGTAATTGCTGGGATTTGGATTTCCAAATTTTTTCCAATCGTGCCCTGCAATAGCAGAATTTTGAGGTAGCTGTCGCGTAACATAATGACTAACGCCACTCATTGGGCGGGGGTACTGATACGGTCGCGGTACCATTTGAAATTTATTATTTTGCGGATTATAGTTCGGTGGAGGTGCTCTAAAAATTTGCTGAGTACGTGTTGGACCAAATTGACGCGGATAATTAAAATTTGGTCTCCACTGTGGAGGTTGCATTGCAATCTGAGGCCGTGCAGGACCTTGCATACTATAATTAAATGAATGAGGCACTGGAACACTGTAGGGTTGAACAGGCATTCTAAGTCCACTGGGCAAATTATGTAATCCAGAACTTAAACCTTTTTTATCGGGGAGGCGTTCGTTTCGACTTTGCAAATACAGAATATTAACTTCTTCGTGAACATATTCAAGTGCCTTTTCTATAGACGCCGGACGCATGCAACGAATTCTCGATCCTAAAGGATCATTAAGTCCGCGTACAAAAGCTTGGAGTGTCAATTTTTTATATAAGTCACGTTTAGAATCAATAGTAGTCTGTATGGTATCGTGTAATGAAACATAAGTCATAATTGTGCTAAAAAGATTTTGACAGCGTTCGTAATACTCTTGTGGTGTATTAGATCCCTGTTTTAATATGGCTAAATCATTATACAGAGCGGTTTCGTCTCGTTGGTCCGCGAAATTATTTATTAAAGCACTACGAATGCCCTGCCAGTCAACAGGAATGCCATTTGAATTTATCAAGCGAGCCGCAGGACCTACAACCTTATTTAATATACCATTTATTAAAGCACATTTATTTAAATCACTATTTCCTTGAGAACAATACTTTGCCGCTAATTGATCACAAAGATTTATGAATCTGGGTAAAATATTAGGGTTCCCATCAAAATCTGGGACTAACCGTAATGCTTTATATATTGTATCTAAGTCCTCCATTTTCGGCAACTCGATTATGTCGTCTGTATCACTATCACTATTAATATTTCTTCTACTGTCTAAAGTTAATGCCCTATTACTACGATTTAACCTAGGTCTCCGTGGAAAGAAAATCTTGGCGGATTATATTAATACAATAGGAAATAGCACCCACTAGAAAGTTCTTAGGTACTTACATTAAATTTATCATTTCGGCCTCCTTGCGTATCAAGGTCTGGATACTCCTGCAGCACGACGTAGGTTCGGGATACTCCTCAGGCAGCTGGACAGCCACACGGGCGGCTCGATTTTTCGGATATCTTCAACACGAAACCGACCGCGAGTATCCTACCGACTGCGCCAGTTACGTGGGGCTGCAGTGTAGGGGTACGGAATGATAACAAGAAGTTAAAATAATTAACTTTAATAATCAAAATTAACTATAACTAATTTACAGACTAACTCAATGTTAGAAGTTAGAAAGGAATCTTATGACTACTTCGTATTAAGTTTCGTTGTGAGAACGTGAAGCGTCCCACGTTATCGCTGCGTAGACATTAGTAGACAGTAACCAAGTCAGCGCTCGCGGCTTGATAGCTAGCGATGAACGGCGGGCGATGCTAGCATGTTACAAGTGGCAATCAAGACAATGTTATGTAGCTATCTTATTGTTTAAGTCATTGTGAAGAAAAAGCAAATTGCTCAAGATATTTTTCTTGTTATTTATGATACTTTGCAATAAAATAAAAATAATAGTAGTTTTATAATTGTGTACCAAAATGAAAAATTAAATTAGATTAGGCCTACGTAAAGAGTACGTTTATGTTACTTATAATATTAGCAAGTATAGGCTTATTACAATGAACCATCGCAAGGTCGCCGGCCGAGTAGTGCAGATAAGGAACCGGTTTTTATTGTCCGCAGCGTCTGACTTTCAATATTATATTTTTTGCTCCGCTCCATCTATTAACAATCTATTAACAACATCCGGAACTAAATAATTACCAAATAACAAAACACCGATCTTCCCATGGGGATGTTTTACTGGGTAAAAGTAGCCTACGTTACTCTCCACCCTGCTCACTATCTCCACATATAAAAACTTTACCATATAATAGCTTCGTTGCGACGTGTAAGACGGACAAACAGACACACTTTTACATTTATAATATTAGTAAGGAAGTAAGAATAAGGTATCAAATGTTATTATTTATTTAAATGTTATTGTTGCTAATTTAATAGATATCACGAACATGTGACTGTGTAAATGTTCATGGCTATACAATTTGCATGGCACGCGGTAGTTAGAATTGATAACTCATTCATAATTATATCTAAGACCTTGTTATGTACTTAATTCTAAGGCAAATTAATGAAATAAATAAATATGCAAATATAACGACGAATAGATTTTGACAGCCTCCGTGGCGTAGTGTGTGATGAGCCGACTGCGAAGCGTGAGGTCGTGGGTTCTATTCCCACCCAGGACAAATATTTGTGTGATGAACATGACTATTTGTTCTGTGTCTGGGTGTAAATTTATCTATTTAAGTATGTATTTAGAATTATATAAGTATGTTTATCAGCTTTCTGATTACCATACCACATGCTCTGCGGAATCAGATGGTGTTGTGTGAATTGTCCAAAAAAAATAAAAAAAATAGATAGACTGCCTACAGGCTCTCAAGGAAAAATAATACGTATAACATTCATTTCAAGTCTGTTTGAGTTTTCATACTTTTTATTTTTCTTCGCTATATTATTCATTGCAAATTATTGTTTTGTAGCAACTGTGTTCTAACTTTTGCTATTATTTACGATCTTATTCCCATCTACAACTTTTCTTGTGAGAAATTTTGGTGCCCGTCATGATGGCTGGTTTCCTACTTTTATTTTACTTGTTTACATAAATAAATATAAATAAATAAATAAATAAATAAATATTTTTGGACAATTCACACAACACCATCTGATTCCAAACTAAGCAGAGCTTGTACTATGGTAATCAGAAAGCTGATAAACATACTTATATAATTCTAAATACATACTTAAATAGATAAATTAACACCCAGACACAGAACAAATAGTCATGTTCATCACACAAATATTTGTCCTGGGTGGGAATCGAACCCACGACCTCACGTTTCGCAGTCGGCTCATCACCCACTACGCCACGGAGGCTGTCAAATAAGAGAATCCTATATATTTTATGTGGATATACTGCCTAAAATTGCTTGTGAAAATAAAATAATAACTACAATACATTAAATTTCATTTTAGAGTGCCCCTACACGAAGTTTACGGTATCCCAAGCCCATAGTAAAATATGCCTTAAAGGAGGCTTCCCGGGTTGCAGGCAGCGGGAGTGGAAGCTCCTATCATCCAGGTAGTGGTGTCGGTAAGGACGGTGGGGTGTGCATAGCCGCATGCCGTCGCATGGACTAGAAGTTCCAGGAGAGCACCACCGTTCTCCAGATGTTGGGCCCGTATTGGGGCCCCACGCATGGATGACACCGGTGCGTTCCTCTGGAGATCCTGGAGTTTTCTGTAAGTGCTGAATCAAGCCACCGAAG
This sequence comes from Pyrgus malvae, assembly GCA_911387765.1. NCBI lineage: Eukaryota > Metazoa > Arthropoda > Insecta > Lepidoptera > Hesperiidae > Pyrgus > Pyrgus malvae. The sequence goes on from OU426969.1 coordinate 13,221,809, forward strand.
GAGATTTAGTGCAGTAATAATCTTACATCTCTGGAAAACTGTCGGGTACCTTTTAAAGTTTTCCCCCCAATAGAAAAAAGCCTTAATAAATTACTGTACCTGTATATATTTAAGAGAGTTAAAGATAGAAAGTAATATATAATTAAACGCTTAAATTGTAGATTAACGTAACTATAGAGAGCTTAGTTAATAGCATCTTATTAGAGACACAACAGGGTGCAATGTGTGCTCGCGTAAAATCAGATATCCCTATTTGGGCCCTCTCAGGAGAACACATCTGCTATCCAGAGGATGGGCCCGTTTTGGGGCGCCGCGCCTGGAGGTCGCCGGTGCGTTCGTCTGGAGATCCCGGAGTCCTCCCCAAGTACAGAGGTAGGCAACGTTTAAGTGCGGAAAAAAATCCCACATGACCCGGTAGCACCTCTCCTAAGGTACCGGGTACTTTTTAAAGGTCCACGATAGCGAAAAAAGGTAGCCTGCCGTCCTGACAACCACAACTGTTGTCGGAGAAAAGTTCTTATGACTTTTTCATGAGCGGAACCCAATTTTGAGTTCTTTGATACGTCCCTGCTTGATAAATTGTAGGATGTTCTCAAAGTCAAACTGTGTCGGTTCGCAGGTGGAATAAATTAGAACCGGGATACTGTGAAAACACGTCCACAGACCTAGCTAATTAAAGTGAAGGGTTTTGGATGCGGCAATTTCTTACTAAAATTTATAAGGATAAGCTTAAAAAACTTTAGCCCTGTGCAATGAAAATATAACTCACATCATAGCTATGAATGATTAAAGAAAATCTGTACAGTAAGCATAAAAAAATCGATGTCTAATGCTGTAAAAATAAGGGATGAATATTTGTATACAATAAGTTTTTAAGTTCTATTAATTTACTTTTAACTTGAGGCACATGTTCCTAAGAAATTTTGGCATACCAATTTTGATTTTTTTTTGGAAAATCAACCCCTAAATAATATGTATCATGAGGGAGGCGAGTTTGTACGTATTTATTTTAAATATTCCGTCTACATATTATTTTATACCCTTATTTTTATTATTTTTGTACATGTTTTTTTTTTTTCAATATTGGCACCGCAAACTCTGTGCATATTGCCAGCGTCAAGTATAATTCTTGTATCACTAAGTAGTCATAGAATAAATCAGTAAGTCGCCAGTAATCAGTCAGTCTAGTCAGTCAATTGTTCAATTAAAACAAAGCCTACTGTACCAGAACTTGTCCGATGGAGTTTTGGAGGCAAGCTGAAAAAACAATTTTCGCAGTGTTTTTTAATTCACAACACTTGTGCACTGTCATTTACCTATATCGAACTAAACGCTATCAACTTTATTCGATACTAGCTGTGCCCGCGACGTCCTACGCGTGAATAAAGACTTGCATAAAAGGGATTGAATAAAGATAAAAGATTATTTATTTGCATTGAATAAGTAGTAGGTAGATTATTCTTACATAATAGTGAAATCATAGAATAATACAATGTTCATATGTTCAGAAGACACCTAATTTATTGTTTCTAAATCCTTCAAACCAAAAACAGTAAGGACTGCTAACGACGGGACAACCCGCGTGGCGCAATGTTTACCATGCCGAACTGCTGCAAGGGACCTGGGTTCGAATCCCGGCGAAACAGAAATTTCAATGATGAGTTTAAATTTCTGTTCTCGGTCTGGGTGGTTGTGTTTCTGTCTCTGTGTGTGTCCATGGCACCCACGACACAGGGTATATCTACCCTACTGTGAGGCTATATGTGTGAAACGTTATTTTTTTACATTATACTTACTTTTTTCAATGATGAGTTTACATTTCTGTTCTCGGTCTGGGTGGTTGTATTTCTGTCTCTGTGTGTGTTCATGGCACCCACGACACAGGGTATATCTACCCTACTGTGAGGCTATAAGTGTGAAACGTTATTTTTTTACACTATGTTCTTACTTTTATTAGACTTTAGGCTTTTATTTGAAATTATCTCCATCGATTCACTTTGTAGAAGAAATGAATATTTCTCAATAACACCATCTACCGTATGGCATGTAAACTTTGTGGTTGATAAATCGAATGTCAAATTACCAAATAGGTAGAGATATTGAGATTAACAGTTGGTTCACTAAAAGTTTAACTATTCGTCACCTAGATGTCTGCAGTAGTCTCGTTTTGTTACGGCTTTGTACGTTCTATATGAAGGTTTAGATTCCGTATCTAACCACCTTAATGCTGGATGTATTGAGGTTGTAAGATTTGGATTTCGTTTCGTTGGAGCTTGAGGCCTCCTCAATATTGGGAGTGCTCCATGCCCAGCAGTGCAACGCTGAAAAGGTTGTATCCTGATATAATGTAGTGATAACAGTCTTTTCATCTGCAGCCTGTTCATGATCTTTCACCCCAAAAGAAGATTAATAAGCTGAGCGATTAACTGAATGGAGCCCTGTGATGTAAAGTTCGGCGGCGGTGAGGCTCCCGATGCGCTTTTTAGGTACCTTATAGTCTAGCCATACTCCGCGAACGAAAGAAAATGCAGTAAACTGATCATATGATCGACCACATTAATCACCAATATTAGTGAGAGTTCAAAATAATTTTACTTAAATTTAAACTTTTATTTATGGTTTTGAAAGGGCTGTTAAATAACTTTCATCTAAATTCCTTTTAGTGCCTTTTAAGTTTATGTTGCGTATACTTTTTTTTGTTTATGACCCGATTGATATGAAATACACACTAATGTTACGGAAATTCATTCAACAATATATCTGTAAACATATACTTCAAAAAAGGGAAACGAATTTGAAAATGAAATATTAAGTTTAGGTTAATTATTGTACGCTTGAGATAAAAACTTTCGAATCCATTTTATTTGCTACTGAGGGGTAGTTTTGAAAAATGCTTAAATATGTTTCTCACTATGTTAGTAAAGATTACAAATACAAAATTATAAGTAAAATACTCTGCACAAAAATATTCTGTACATCAATTCTCCACACTCATTTTTCAAAGAGTTTCAAAGAAAATTGACATTTAAAGGATGAATTTCGGAAAATGCCGAAACATGTATTCTTTTATTTTGGTTAAAAAATATGTATACCAAATTTCAAGAAAATCTATTGAAAAAATAACCAAGTTTTCCATACAAATTTTCATCCCTCATTTCACACCCTTAAAGGGTGATTTTTAAAATTTTATATAGCCTAAATGTTAGCGAGTCCCAATATATATAAAACAAAAAAAGTTTCATCAAAATCCGTCCAGTAGTTTTTGCGTGAAAAGCTAACAACAGACAGACAGACAGACAAAAATTTCAAAACTTATATTTTTAGCTTCTGTTACTTATAAAAAGACCCCTAGAAGCATTTTTTTAAATTCTATGCAATGTACAGAATTGACCCTGCTTACAGTTTTATTATATGTATAGATAACACAAAAATGTATCAAGAAAATGAAAATAAATCAAGAGAACAACACGTGTTATCCAACTTCCTGCCAAAACTCCTACTTACATTTATTCAGTTTAATTTTTTTTTCTTTTTATTTGATGTGATATCCTTTGTATCTTGGATTTACATTTATTGAGTATGGATTACACCAATTTTTTACATCCCGTGTCTAGAAGACAAGGATATCATTCCCTTAATAAAATGGTTAGAACTTGTATGACTATGCTGCTTTCCTGCTTTGTAGTGAACTCCCGACTTCACATATTATCATCAGACTGTAAGGCTTCTTATTCTATCCTATATAGGCTTTCGACAGCATAAAGTCATTTTCATTTCAAGATAATGAGTCTTTTCGTCTTTTTTTACATTTTATGAATCCGAATCCCACTTTAATTAAGGACTAGTTGTGTCCCACGGTTTCACCCGCGTTAATTTTTGAAGTGAAAACTTCTTTAGCGGCGTTGAGCACTTTTGTGGGATGGGTAAAAACTGTGAAACTCGCGTCAGGTCACGTGTGCTGATCGAAAAACCGTAAGATGGTTGGAGAGTAGTGTTGTAACATCGAAATCGATTAATCGAACAATCGATTGTTTATTTTTTAATCGATTGTAAGGGTTTCGATTAATTAAAAAAATCGATTTTTTTTAAATCTCTTTTCATAAAAAATGGGTTAAATTTTTTTTTTTCAAAGTATGAAAAAAAATTGAAAAGAATTAGAAAATGAAATATAAATTGTAATGTTTGTGTACGATAGCGCAATAAATAAATATTGTATTCTTCGACATAAATAATAGTACTTTTATATTGATAATAAAAGCAATTCGTTCAAAATTATTCCCTAACTATTCCAATAAATCAAAAATGCACAACGTTTATAATCAAGTTTTCACTTCTGCCGGCATTTTTAAAGTATTATATTTTACTTCTGATAACTCCAAGAATATATGTACAAAGTTTCATGATGATCGGTTGAGTTTTCGGGTGAAAGAGTAACAAACAAACTTACTTACACATTTATGATCTTATTAGTGAAGGATGAATAATTTTGTACATCTTAATATAGTATGAAACTGTGGAATAACTAGTTACATCCAGATGTTTCCACCTCCACGTCACAACACCTCACGTGAACCTAATCTGCATATCATTACGAATCGCGGCGCGACTCATCCATAATTTACGTAACGAGGACGCAGATGGCGCTGCGGGACGCTTTTGACTTTTGTACTTTTAATTAAATATAGCAACAAACAAGAAATCTAAAAAGAATAAACAACGTATACAAGAAATTTACGTACGTTTTTAAAGATTTCCTAAAGTCGCAGTGATTACGCGGCAATCTATATTTACTAATATATAAAGCTGAAAAGTCTGTTTGTTTGTTTGAACGTGCTAATCTCAGAAACTGCTAGTTCGAATTGAATAATTATTTTTGTTTTGAATAGTCCATTTATTGGGCAAGGCTATAATCATCATGCTATGACCAATACCAAAGTCCACGCGGACGAAGTCACGTGCGGCCGCTAGTATTTCCTAAAGTGATTACGCGGTAATCCTTAGATATTTTTACACTAACCTACACAATCTACGAGTACGTTAGTTTATCGTATTTGTCGGGATAATTCTCATTTACTCGTCTATATACCTCTATATATATTTCGATTAGTATTTCAATTTATTTTGACATCTACATCATGACGACCCGTGTGGCGCAATGGTTACCATGCCGGACTGTCAATCGAGGGGTCCCGGGTTCGATTCCCGGCGAAACTGAAATTTGAATGATGAGTTTAAATTTCTGTTCTCGGTCTGGGTGTTTGTTTTCCTGTCTTTGTATGTGTCCATGGTACCCACGACACAGGGTATTAATTATAATACCCTTAACTCATAGCCCCCCTACTGTGGGGCTATGAGTGTGTAACGTAACGATTTATCTATTCTATCTATATCATTACCCATCCATCTTTCCACTTGTTGGATGGTTCGTCTATCCATCCATTTTTATCAATTAATTTTACTATCGTATGTCCGTCTGTACTTCTATGCGTGTTTCTATCAAATTGTATGTTTTTCAAGGTTTTTTTTCCCCCAGCAATCTTTCTTCCATTCTTGTTTGTACACTCTGCTCATGTTTCGTATGTATTTCCTTGAATATATCGATTTTTACTTGAACCCATAAATTTTTTTCATGCTTAAATCTTTCGCATTTTAATACCATATTTTTCATTCCAATTAACTAGTTTTTTCATTCAACAAAAACAATTTAATTTTGAATACCTACTTCCTTGTGTTCTCACCTCTTCGTCACAACATCTCATACGAACCTAATCTGGTCGTTACGAATCGCGGCGCAACTCATCCGTAATTTACGTAACGAGGACGCAGATGGCGCCTTGAGATGCTTTTGACAGTTGCCCGAAATTAAAGTTGTTTAGAAAGACATTTGCAAATTTTTTAATTAAGATTTTGATCGCCAAAGACGGAAATAATAAATAATAATAATAAATAATAAACCTTTCGCACTCATAGCCCGACAGTAGGGTAGATATACACTGTGTACATACACTAACACCCAGACCGAGAACAGAAATTTCAAACTCATTATTCAAATTTCTGCTTCGCCGGGAATCGAACCCGGGAGCCTCCGATCAGCAGTCCGGCATGGTAACTATTACGCCACGCGGGTCGTCAATCGTGTCATGTTCACGAGTATATTTGAAAGTATGCCACGTCGGAATATCACGAGTTTCAAACGGTAACAAACTTCTTTTATTATTACCAAATAATATCAATAGTGACTTATTTATTTATTTTATCTTCAAGATACATACAAAAAATAGAAGGACAACAAAATTTTTGATGTGAATAAAACATCTAATGCGGCATGTTCCAACTTTCAGCAATGCGACGTAGCATGCCCAGTATTCCCAAACAAATCATAATTAATACCTACGCAAAAATTCACTAGCGTGATTCAGAATCCGGTACAACGCCATCTATATTTACTTATTGGAAACAATAAATAATACCAATCGTAGCGCCACCTAGTTTGTGTTAATTTTATCGAAGCGATAGAAAGATATAATGTATCCACCACATCCACATCTTTTACTACTTTTAATTTAAATTGATCCACATCTTATTTTCTATCATAATCTATCATTCATTCTTTAAAGCATTTAGATATTTCATTGCAGCCAGGGATCCCGCGGCGGCTCGTATAGTTTTCAAACATCGATTTGTAGGTGGTAGAACTATTAGGTTCGCCCGAGGAAGTACCACCGCACCACCGCTACACCCACTTCTGCCGTGAACGAATTATATTGTGTTTCGGTGGAAACGTGCAGTTGCCGTCCACACTTACATGAGGCGACCACCAGCCTCCGGAGTAGCAGTGAAACTGCGTACGACTTCAGACAAAACTTACCTATGCTTGCTTGAGGTTGTATGTAGATGTCTATGGGCTGTAGCGACCACTTAACACCACGTGGCCTCAATGCTCGTCTACGCCATTCAAATAAATAAAAATCTCATTTTTTATCTTACCCCGTTTTGCGTCGTCCGTCACTACTGATTCTTCCAATTAAGCCTCAATTTACATAGTAGAGAACCGAAATACATGTTTATTATAATACATTTTACCCAACATTATATAACTGTTGAATATCAGAAGAGGATAGGAGTGAAGCTTCCTCGGTTTTCCACATGTTGATTGCAACTCAATTTGCATGTCGTTAGCAATCGTGACTTGGCTCATACATAATTCACATAAGGACATACATAAAGCGGCTTGAAAGACCTATCTATGTTCAAGTTGCCGAGGTATGGACAACACTATTACGGATGGACGGACTACTCTAAAGTTATTAGATTGTAAGAAGTGTCATTATTATTTTCGGTTTCAAATGAATTCAATTTTAGAATTTGTGCTTTTTAATGAGCATGTTTTTTGTAAGGAAGCGCAAGAAAGGATTATTGGAATTTCCGCTTGGAAATTCCAAAAATCTGATGTGATTACATCAGATTAGATACTTTACATCCTGTTCAGTACTTCCACAACTAATTAATTTTAAAGAAAAAATTACAACCGTTTTCAAAAAAAAAACTTAATTACTCTTATAGCTATTTTGGAGTCCTATCCTTAATAACTTACACCCGTATTCATAAACAATACTTTGAGGTCTCATAGTACTCGCCAACGCACAGGGTCATCGTAACGAATTCATAGACGATACTTGAGTGAAGCCTGCTACTATGCGGATGTCAAAATCGACATGAATTGATGGCTTGTCATAACGAACGCACGTCAAATAGCAATCTTTGCATAGCGTTGACTGCTTACTTAAGCAAGTATGCTTCTTGAATACGCCCGTTAATATCGAACTTTTCGTTCTAAATGGGCACCGACTCCAAAATAGTCAATTAGTGATAACATTTAATTTTTCATACAAGAACAGAAAAAAAACCTTTACCATAAGCTTTCATCATAATTAATGGTTACCTTGCCGGACTGCCATTTGAGGTCCTGGGATCGATTCCCATTTAAGATTTCACATCGAACTTTGAATGATGAGTTTAATAATAACATTTTTTTTCGGTCTGGGACACATAATGTAAAAAGACTGTGTAATGTCACAATGTGAAAAGAATGTGTACCTTTGGTACTCACGACAGTGCCTAATAGTGTGAAACTAGGAGTGTGAAGTGTTTATTTATACAAATAAATAAAATTGGGGTGTCTGTTTGTAATATTAAAATTACCACTTTTTACTACATGCATTTGATTGTAATGTATGGTACACCAGCATAACATTTGTTACATTTTAGTATGTCTGTCTGTCTAGTTTTTATTAATTATAGTAATGCGACCAGTGTTGATGAACTATGACGTCGAATCGCGAGTGTAACTTAACATAATTATTTACTTCCGGCACTACTCACGTTGCATAATTGATGATGCTCAACTAGTTTCGGAGCGCGGAGACTCGCACCTCCTAGCAACCGCCCGCGATGGCTCACGAGGAAGGACCTCGTTCAGGTCCGAAACTAGTTGAGCATCATCAATTATGCAACGTGAGTAGTGCCAGAAGTAAATAATCATATTATGACGTCGAAATTCAATGTTTCCCTCAGAGTAGAGTTGCCAACCGTCCTGTTTACCCAGTACATGTACTAGTTTTGTAGTGTCTTGGGACGTCCTGAATAGTTTTTTGGTAGTGTCCTGGGTTTCTAAATTTTAAAATACGAGCGCATTTTTTAAAATTCTTACGTTACGAGTCACGGCTCGCAATTAATTGCGCTGCCGCACTGCCGTGCTGTTTTGAAACAAAGGTGAATATGATTTCACTTATTTTCACTAGATATTAATTAAACTATTGCAACTCTATTACCTACTGCGTCCTGTTTTCAAACTGAATTGTCCTGGTTTCACCAACTTCAAATCCTATTTTTTTTTTATTTGAGTTTGGCAACCCTACCTCAGAGAAGTGACACCGCTGCCATTATTTATTCTTATGGCGCTGCTCTCATTTTGTCATTTCTGTATTATGTTCCAGTTTCAAAAATATAGTTGTCATCTACGTTGAAGAAAATAATTGAAGAACTAACAGCCTTCGAAGTACCTAACAGCGCAAAAATATGTAAATTCGATCGTTACCCTGCGAAATGTTGTATGTAACCGCTGTCTATGGACAATAACTGTGGACTATAACAACCACTTCATAAAATTTTCTAAGATACCTGCGTGAACTCGTTCCATAAAAACGTTCTATTAAAAAGTAATGTTTCTAATCGTTTTACAGTCTATGACATCGAAGGACAAATCAAAATCATTTGTGTTGTGGGGAGGCTGCATACATTATTAAGTGAGCTCTAATAAACTCTCAAATTTTACCAAAATCTAATAAATCAGTTTTTTACTACAAGTCTTAAAAAGAAACCTTAACTTATAAGTTTTTAACAAAAAAATAGAACCGACTTCAAACGGTAAAAAATAAAATTGTTCAGTACCTACTTCTTTTTGCTTATGGTAATGACTCTTCAAACTATTTTTGGAGTCGGGCCCTTTCTAAAATGTCATACCATTCGTTCTAAATGGGCGCCGACAGTACAGACAGTGGGGCAGTACCTACTTCTTCTTGCTTATGGTAATGACTGTTAAAACTTTATTGAAGTCCGTGCCCATTCAGAACGAAAGGTACACTATATTTACTAAGACAGGACATTTTACTAAGGGCCCGACTCCAAAAATAGTTTGAAGAGTCATTACCATAAGCAAAAAGAAGTAGGTACTGAACAATTTTATTTTTTACCGTTTGAAGTCGGTTCTATTTTTTTGTTAAAAACTTAATTTATTTCACTATTTTTAGTAATTTTAATAATTCTGCACATATGTATAAGCATAATTGGATATTTTTTCACTTAACTTCTAAACGTTAAAGAGATACCTTTTATAATCATGTTTATCTAATAGCCATCTTATACCCTGAAAGCATACTACTATCAGTCCACCTGAACGTATAAATTAATGAAAGAATTTGCTCTCAGCTCCTAACCGTTGAGGAGTTGTACCTTCAATCATCAGCTTAGCAACATGAGGTGACAAATTACTGGACATAAATATTTGTATTATGTTAAAAATATGACTAAAAGAATGTGTGTGCCTATTAAGTTACAGTGTTTCTCTCGATTTCCCTATTATCATATCATCAGATTTTGCCATGGTGACAGTTGGACCACCTCAGGAATGTAAGATTTCCCACAAAAAACAATTTATTGAAAGAATTTGCTCTCAACTCCTAACCGTCTTAGTACCTTCCATCATCAGCTCAGCAACATGATATGATGATAATTATACAAAAATACCTGTTTTGCTTTAGTAAAAATATGAAAATCATTTGTTGTGCTATAAAATTTTGAATGTTACCTTCGTTTTCTCTGGGATACCATCATCAGACTTTGACCTGGTGACAGTTGGACCACCTTGGGAGCATAAGTTTTTGAACAAAAAAACATTTATTGAAAGAATTTTCTCTCAACTCCTAACCATTGTAGTACCTTCCATCATCAGCTCAGCAACATGATATGATGGTATTTATTCACAAATGCCTATTTTGCTTTAGTAAAAATATGAAAATCAATTGTTGTGCTATAAAATTTGTATGTTTCCTTCGATTTCTCTAGGATCCCATCATCAGACTTTGACTTGGTGACAGCTGGACCACCTCAGGAATCTAAGATTTCAAACAAAAACCCATTTTTTGAAAGAATTTGCTCTCAACTCCTAACTGTCGCAGTACCTTCCATCATCAGCTCAGCAACATGAGATGATGATTACTATGCACACATATCTCTTACGCTTCAGAAAGTATAAGAAAATCAATGTGTGTGCCTATAAAATTTAAGAGTTCCCCTCGATTTCCCTGGGATCCCATCATCAGATCCTGATTTGGTGGCAATGGGACCACCTCGGGAGTATAAGCATACGAACAAAAAAATAATTTTGAAAATCGGTCCACAAACGGCGGAGTAATCGATGAACATATATAAAAAAAAAAAAAATACATACAGCCGAATACAGTACCTCCTTCTTTTGGAAGTCGGTAAAAAGAATAAAGTCGAGCATAGGTCAATAAATCTTTTCCAACCGCACCCATAACTTTATTGTCCTAAATCTCAGCGTGGGGGCAGGATTTTCGCGAATCCAACGATTATTCTTAACACAAAGCCCTAAAGTCCATAATTGTCTGAAGCAAAACTTTTAATAGCAATAGACATTTGGCCGGCATACGTTATAATTTGGCTTCAATCTGAATCGCTACAAATTCGTCAAGTTTATACGAATTGTTGACATTTTCTCGAACAGTAAGCTTCTAATTGAGCGACTGTTTGTATTGGAACGTTCTAGAAATTTATGACCCATTTACCTCAATATGCAAAGTATGAAAAGGGAACGAAGTTTGCTAATTTCAATAGAAACAGTTTTAAAATCAATATTTGCTCCGAACGGGTCTTAGTATCGAAATACTATATTCAAGTAGTGAAGCGCGCATAGCCCGGCGGTTAGCGTAGAACGCAAGCGATCTATGCAACTAAGCCAAACAGGCGCGGTCGGGTGTGAGATGAGTGACCGCTAGTGACAAAAAAATTCATGCGCGTTTCCGTGCTTCGGAGGGCACGTTAAGCCGTCGGTCCCGGTTGTTGTCGATAGATAACAGTCGTTAAACCTTGTCGGAGGCCTTATGGGTGGTTTGAAAACATCCGACAGCGGGTTGGCCACTAACCCGCATCTCCACCAACCCGCATTGGAGCAGCGTGGTGGAGTATGCTCCCCTATAATGGGGAGAGACCCGTGCCCAGCAGTGGGACACAAAAATGGTTGCAGCCAAGTAGTGAAGTATCATATAATAAACTCTATAGATAGCACGAAGCACCAGTCGAGTAGAAATATCGCCCTACTATAATATTGAGTCGTGATTTTAATTTCAAATTCATAACACATTCAAAAAACCAATATGGAAGTTATTGTCTACATATTCGCGGACACTCAATAAAGTACAAATTCGTTTTGCGCGTTGAATCTATAATTGCTTGCGACAAAATATTACAATTACTACCGTGAAATACATTATAGTGATTTATTAGAGTGTCATTCCAAACAGAGTATAGATGAGATATAAATGATATTAATAATAATAAATAATAATAATAAATAATAATAACAAATAATAATAATAATAAATATCTTTGGACAATTCACACAACACCATCTGATTCCAAACTAAGCAGAGCTTGTACTATGGTAATCAGAATAAATACATACTTAAATAGATAAATTAACACCCAGACACAGAACAAATAGTCATGTTCATCACACAAATATTTGTCCTGGGTGGGGATCGAATTCACGACCTCACGCTTCGCAGTCGGCTCATCACCCACTACGCCACGGAGGCTGTCCACTATATTATAATGATACTATTCTCAAGAAATCAACATCTAAAAATAACTTCATAAGCTGATTTAAAATTATCTTTGTTTACACCCTTTGTATGTGTGTAGACAAAATGCCTAAAAAATAACGATTGACGACCCGCGTGGCACAATGGTCACCATGCCGGACTGCCAATCGAGGGGTCCCGGGTTCGATTCCCGGCGAAACAGAAATTTGAATGATGAGTTTAAATTTCTATTCTCGATCTGGGTGTTTGTGTTCCTGTCTTTGTATGTGTCCATGGTAACCACGACACAGGGTATTAATTATCATACTGTGGGGCTACGAGTGTATAACGTTTATAATGTCTCGATACCAGTCGAAAACTTGAGTTGCTCTATGATCTCGACGTAATTATGCAAAACAAAAGGAGATCACGCGTACGATAATTAACAATTCTAAATACATTTGCAAGTCAAGACAAAGCGCGACCCAAATCCTAAATCACTTTTTTCTCATTACGCCTCTAATAGGCTGTTTAAATTCCATTGCTCTGATAGCAAAGCCAATAAAATCGCCTTTGAAACGTCAAACGATATGCTAATACTAGGAACTCACCGCCGCCTTTATATTCAACTCACGGCCTCGATATTTCACTGCGAGATCTGCTAAAATTCAGATAAAGCGGTAAGTTAGTGCGGAAATGGACTCGACATAATAAATTAATGTTCCCAATTTGTATTAGGTGGAAAGAATTTAAATGATATATTTAATTGTTTGTCTCTTTCCTACTAATTTTATTATTCTATACCCAGCGATACCTCGATATTTGATAATAAAATTAGCTAAAATTCAGACAATATCCTATTTTAATATGGCCGTGCCTTTGAATACTTGATCAAGTCTCATAATAGATAAAAAAATATTTTTCACATTATACGAATATTTTAATATCGTGTTAAGAATTTAAATATAAACCACTTTTTCGAGTATTGCTGAACACCTGAAGACTAATATAGATTTATGTTACTGCTAAAATAAATTATTATTTTTTTAATATAGACTTTTTGATGAATTCATAGACATTGTCCGCCTTCATTAAGCTACTTGAATTGCTAAAAAAAAATTTATGTCTAAATCACTTTCCATGCTCAATCCTTATCGAGCATGAAAATGTGAATAATAAATAAAAGTAATGAATTTCTTAGTACAAAACTACCCTAAGTTTAAGGAGCGTGGCTTTACATGAGGCCTAATATCTTTTTTTACAAGGTAAGACATATTATTGGATATTTACCGAATATTAATAACATACCGAAAAAAGCCCATTCCATGCGTCCACTATCCACAGAACACCTGAATATCGGCAGATTGCGGCTTACACTTTACAGCAGGCGTTCCCGGTTATTCTCCGCTTCAGTGACTTTCTAGTTCAAGAACAAACAAACGATTATAAACTCTAACACTGACACTACAAAGTTCAGGCCAACCGCAAGCGTAAACTTTGTCAGGTCCTCGCCACGTCCTGCCTTTTAATTTCAAATTACGTTTCCTTTGAATCAAATTGAATCTTATTACTAGAGAAATAGAGTCGTTTAGAAAAGCTCCTAGGAGTTTGCGAAGCCAAGCTATTACGAAATGCCATGGAAATGTAGATATTATTGATAATAAATGGATGATTTGTTGAGTTAGAGTGAGACGTCACTGGGATTAGGGTTAAAAAAGAAAGAGATGGGTGAAGGAGCGATTGAAAGTTAATAGCGGTATCATGAGTTAGTGAAGGATATTTTGACAGTTTTGTATCAGAAATGTTTTGCCTTTTTTGAGGATAAGTAGAATAGGGGTGTAGTAACGGCATGACTATTCAAGTATTTATATTATTACGATTGTCATAGTCTGGCATTTGTAATAATTTGAATAGTCATTCTAATACGGGTTGGTGTCTATGCGTACTATATTTTGAAAAAAAAACATGTTGGAGTGCCGGCAGAAGTGAAAACTTAAACATTAACGTTGTGCCTTTTTTATATGTTGGAATGATTAAGAAATATTTTGCACGAATTGCTTTAATTATCAGCATTATTTTTCATCCAGTATTTTCAGGTTTTCATCTAGTATTTTCATAATTAATTAAAATATAAATTATTATTTTTATAATATATCATTAATAGATGCACTTTGTTTAATTTCCATATTTTAAAAACTTGATATACCTAGACGAATTTTACAAGTATACAGACAGTCGAGCCATCAGCTGTCACCCCTCCATCTTACGAATATTCAATCAGGTCACGTGTCCTGACGCGAGTTTAACATTTTTTACCCATCCCAAAAAAGTGCACAACGCCGCTAAAGAAGTTTTCACTTCAAAAAGTGTAGTCGTTTTCAGACAGGCGAGGTGACCAACAGTATTGAAATGTTTCAAACCTTTTTCTCACCGTGGAGAATCGCTTTATATACACATAACAAATTTCTTGTGGTCAGACGCGCGCTTCGGTTTTCCAACCGAGAACCTCAGTATCAGAGATCGTTGTCTGAATCAATCACTTATCATGGCGTTGATTTTATCGATAAATTAAATGATTATTTGGAAACAGTCAGTAAATAGTTATTTTTTATCAATGAACAATTGCTTCCAATGTTTTAAGATAGGTATATCATTATTAAATTGTATATATATAGACAGTCCTTGACAGGAGAATAGGCTATTTCGTGCTCGTTCTACATTTTTTACTTAGAGCATCACAGGTTGAGTCAGTACTTTTGGTGCTCTAAGGTTTGTTCTTATAACTGCCATCTCTATAATGTGTGTCTACTCTGTGGAAGCAACTTCGGTAACAAAACTACTTCGTACTGACAGGTAATTGGTTATTTCACATTTAGAATTCATTGGAAGCCATGTTTGTCGGCGTTTGTTTGAATAAGGCGACCTCTACGTAATTATGTTGTTAATGATTAAATAATCTAATTGTGGGATTGGAATTAATTTGCGTAATTACGAACGGATAGATTTGGTAATGCATTATGTATGAAGTGTGGAAAATTAGTAGATTGAATTGATTGATTACCATTTTGTATATGTATATATGATGTATGATTGAATCGTAGTTACTGCTAAATACCTGTATATTATTAGTTTCTTTTATTTCAACAGTTCAAATTTAAATATTAACCAATTCGTTGCTTTAAATGTTAAATGAGTTAAATGAGGATTTTATTCTTTAAAAGTTTAAAACTTAATACCTCATTGTACTCTCACCTTACTTTTCTGTTTTTCTTTGTACGGGTTTTCCAGAAGTGTAGAAATGTATAGAGATGTTTATATCTAAACTACTTACTACAAATTTTATGGATTTTTATATATATTTTAAATTTGTATTTAACTTTCTTAATGTTTTTCACGTCCATAAGACCAATTGGACTAAAAATGTTTCTATAAAACATTGATTGATTTTTAATAATGTTTTTGTAACTGTCTCCTAAAACGTTCTGCTACAGTCAGTTAGCTACGAACGGAACGGTCCGCTACGTGCTACGCCACGCTACGCGCTACGAGCTACGAGCGTGTGGCGCTAATTGGTAGTTCTAGTTCACACAAACGCTAGTTCACAGATGGGCAATAGAAACGTATACATCAGGTCATTTTAAATTATAAACTAACTGATACTGCGAATTTCATACCGTTTTAAATGTTTGGGGTGGACCACCCTTGTTTGAAATATATATTAGAGCCTTCTCAGACCTATCGAATTACATATAAATTTTCATAAAAATTGGCCAAGCCGTTATGAAGGGGTATGGCAATTACAACGGTGACACGAGAATCAGGCATTTTAAAATTATAAGTATTTTATTTCAAAACAGAACATTTTTAAAATTATCGTATTAGCCAATACGTTGCCAATGCTTTCCTTATTATACTAGTAAATATTAGTATGGAAGTATGGATAGTAAAATATTGGTTTTAAATTTTGCAGCAAATGCATTAAACATGTAGCAACATGTCCAGACGTGGTGCATCTGAATACATTAGCGCGCCAAACCCTGTATAGATATTTGATGTTCCGAATTTTCCCTGCAAATATTAAAGTGCACATTGAAAGATACCTGAAATATTTTATAAATATCTTGGGCTCTTTCAATTCCATTTCCATATTTGTATCTTAAAAAATTGACTTTAATTTTTTTTTATTTATCAACATAAGAAAATTTTGTACTCGTATGTTTGTATTTTAGCTATTCATAGTGAGCATTTGCAGTATTTATTTACAATTATGTCTATATGATTGTTATATAAATATATTATAAAATAATTTTGTTAGCTTTGCGATAGGGTTGCGCTATTTCCATTCTTTTTGAGCACTGATCTATGCAGAAAATACTTTAAACATGTAGCAACATGTCCAGACGTGGTGCATCTGAATACATTTGCGCGCCAAACCCTTTATAAATATTTGATGTCTGACTTGTCTACAAATATTGAAGTGCACATTAAAAGATACCTGAAATATTTTTCAAATATCTTGCGCTATTTCAATTCCATTTCAATATTTCTATCTTAAAAAAATAGACTTTAGAAAAATATAATTTATCATTATTAAAATTTGTGTTTATATTTTAGCTGTTCATAGAGTACATTTGTAGTATTTATTTACCATTTTGTATGTATGATTTGAATAACATTTTGTTTGCGTTGCGATAAGTTTGCGCTTTTTTCAGAATTTTTGACCTTTGTAGGTGTAGCGTACAAATGAATCTACATTCGATGGCACTGGCTCGGTCACTCGATGTGCGCAGGCGGCACGCCCGCTCTCACCCCCGGTTCGCACGGTACTAACGCTGCACGCCCCGCCACACCATGAGCACGAGACAGTGTTTATAGCTATTTCAATAGTTATAGTTTACTACAAACACTACATCCCTTTCTTATTAAAAACTTTATTATTTTTACTTTGTAAGTAAACATACTCCCAATGAATAATTATTAAATTTGTTTGATCCGTTCAAAATCTCATTAAATTGTTTTCAAGATTTCCAGTTTCACTCAGTCTTCACCTACAGCTTCCCATTAGCCTTCTATTCTTTTTATATACCCCTTGTCTTCTTCATTCAAATCCGAGTCTCATGTCTTACATCTTCTACCTCCATAATCCCTTGTCTTTTTCATTCAAATCCGAGTCCCACGCCTTACGTCTTCTACCTCCATAATCCTTTGTCTTCTTCATTCAAATCCGAGTCCCACGCCTTACGTCTTCTGTAATCTTACTTTCTTAATTCTTTTTTTTTTCTTAATTCTTAATGGGGTAAATTTGTACACAATATTTCCAATTTAATAGGGGTACTTTTGTACCATGCATTTCCAATTTAATGGAGGTACCTTTGTACCAAATATTTCCAATTTAATCGAGGTACCTTTGTACCACATATTTCCAATTTAATGGAGGTACCTTTGTACCAAATATTTCCAATTTAATGGAGGTACCTTTGTACCACATATTTCCAATTTAATGGAGGTACCTTTGTACCACATATTTCCAATTTAATGGAGGTACCTTTGTACCACATATTTCCAATTTAATGGAGGTACCTTTGTACCACAAATTTCCAATTTAATGGAGGTACCTTTGTACACAAATTTCCAATTTAATGGAGGTATCTTTGTACCAAGTTTTCCAATTTAATGGGGGCACCTTTGTACCAAGCAATGTTTTCAAATTTAATGGGGGGTGTTTTATTATAAACAACAATGGTGTTGTTACGACTTTGTACACCCAGATCCCGTCAACCAAGCGTCGCACAGCAAACCTCAAAACGCGTAAACAGGTACCAAGTCCACCATCGGTGACAAGATCGCGGCTTTTGTTCACGACTTACATAACCACACGTGCACACAACGCAAGCAGTAGGTTCGGAACGGGCCTACCGTATCAAACAGTTCGGGAAAACTGTAGAGAACCATGGGCAGCCGCAACCAAGGCACGCAGCCCAGCTCCACAAGTGAAATCGAAACGGTCTCTGCCCAGCGACAAGAAGAAATACTTCTACAACTACAGCAAATAAACTGGGCCATAGCGACTGCGCTTGGCGATTTGGATTCCGCTAAGTGGACCCTTGCAAAAGGGGACAACAAACGCACTCTACATTACAACGGTATTATAACACCCATGCGCGCAACTGTATGCGCACTTTGTTCTTTCTCAGATGTTTCTTTAAATACTTGCCTACTTACACAACCATAGGCAGCACAGAGATATTCACCACAATACTACGTGTAAGAAAACTACGCACAATATTACATATTAGCATTTAGATAATCTTTAATTTTGTAGAATCGACCCCATATTATTTATTTTTTACGGGTATACTCCGTTTGCCCCCCTGGCGGTGGCTCCGGCAATGATCCCGACACTGCTACATTGGAATATAAGTTCCAAATCAATCATTAGTATATTGTACCTTTAGTGGAACAAGATTTAAACTTTATTTACTGTATACCCAAAATAAACTACAATAGTGGTTTACAAACTAAAAGCAATAAAAAAAACCCTGTACCCCATAACTAAACTGCCCTGTTTGTTTCAGATAAATAATAAATATCTTTTATTTAGACTTATCAGATATTAAATTTAAGCATATAGTAAACTGTAATTGATTCTGTATAATTAAGTTATTTACAGTCATAATGCTCACTCGCTGTTTGAACTACGTGAATACCAACGGGCTACACTGAAAATCAGTGTTGTAGTCTTTGGCTGCAAGCAGCCTGAGTGCAGTCCTTTTTCTGAAATAGACTACAACAATGCCACTGTTATGTTTGTGACCCTATATTATATTTTTATTGTATGCATTTTGTAGTTTTAAGAAGAAAGAAACATTTTTCTATTCTATTCTATTCTAAAATGAGTTGTTTTCAAATCCTTCCATTCAATCTCCATTCAATTTCCGAACCACAATTCTCAACAACAAGACACTGTACGGGCGTATACCAAACTGCACGCGAAGAATAAACGGCTTATTGACTGTCGTTACTTTGCCGTGTGCGAGTACCTAACGAGTTAAGCTACCTAGCTTAACCAACTAGTAATAAATGTAAACACTTAACTCGCATACTGTATCAAACTCGTAACATCATAACCAAAACGTATATTAGTTTTTCGCTTAAATTCCAGAATTTCTAACAAGATTTAAATATTTTGACTGTGCCTTATCTAATGCCCTATTGATATGTAAATAGGTATTGCCTTTGTTACCTTGAATCTCATACATTTATTTAGTTATGAGAATACTTTGTACTATTTTTATTTTATTGTTTATGAACAAGCTTTAAATATTTTGAGAGTGTTTTATCTAATGCGCCATTGATAAATAGGTATTACCTTTGTTACCTTGAATCTCATACATTTATTTAGTTTGAGAATACTTTGTACTATTATTGCCTTGGGTAACATTATACAAATCATTTGTTTCTAGACAAATTTTGTATTTTATACATATTTCCGAAAATTTGATTGATTTAATACAAATAAAATCAATAAACTATTCAAAATTTTTCATTGTTTGTTAACAGATATCTTTTTAGAATTTCAGCTAGGTATATTATGTTATGAATAAATCATTTTAACAAAGGTGTAGTTTTTTATTTATTTATTTACCAGCTGACCCCGCACCACGTCAAAATGTCTGGGGCGGGCTACCCTCAACACTTAGGGGTATAAAAATCTGTTATAAACATATTCTCATACCTACTGAATATAGGTATATATTACATATTAAACCTCACCAAAATCCGTCAAACCGTTCCGGAGGAGTACTTAATAAACACAAACTGTGACAGAAGAATTTTATACCCACATTAGATTATGAGTTTGAAGACATTTGTCAATAACCATTGCACTAATTTAAAGAGTTAATCAACTGACAATACAGTTCCCTGCTATTATCCTTTACTTAATAGCTTCTTGTGATTAGCACCTAATCAGTACGAGCTAACAGAACACTCACTCACTCAGCACTGTCCGCTTTCATCTTTTCCGAAAACCAGTTTTGATTTATGACATTGTTGCTATGTCCGCTTAAGACATACAGTAAAATACCATGGACACCATCAACGTCTCCACCACTAAGGGAAATGTTTTTATCATATTACCTTGTGATAAATGGTATTCATTACAGATTTCCACTTACCGCCCTTGACAGTCAGTATAGGTATTAAGATTTTAATAACCACCGATCTCCGCTGACAATCTTCAAGGTGCCTTTTGAGATATTATCTTTCACCAATCTACTCACGTATACGTAGGTGCATTATAGCCTATTTAGTGCCTGTAAAGACTCATCATAGTTAATATAAAAACTTTATAGTAATATGAAACTTTAACTGATATGAAACTTTTGTTAAGTTTAATTTATTAAAGCGTATGCTTTGTATATGAACATGTATATGAACTCTGTACATCTTTCATTCTATTAAATTTCTAATTGCATTTCACGATTTAGCTTTATTCTTTAATACGAATACAATAATAGTATGAGTAGTTATTTTAAAACCTGCCTCAAAGGTTTCTCTGATTATAATTTAACTAGAGATTTCACCCGCGTTAGAAAAGGTCAGTAAATTATCAATTTTTTATTGTAGTGTTGGTTCACTATTTTGGGAATAATGGCTTACACACTTTGGCCACATTGGCCTACACATGAGATACACTGTGCGGGCTTCCTTGCAGGACTATCCAAGACAACACATCCATCACACACCACACATGTACAACTCCAGCGGCTTTTGCAGCGCACACCAGAATAGATGGTAGACTTTTCTTACCCTCCTGTCACCCATCGTCATACTTTGGGCAATTCACAAAACATCTTTATAAATTGTAGCTTATATTTTATTCCGTTGCATAAGCTATATTATTGTAAAGTTTCACTTAAATTCAATCAGTCGTTCCTACATGAAAGAGCAACAAACATCCATACCTACAATCTTTCGCGCCTGCAATATTAGTATGAATATTTCTTATTGCTGATCACTAAAATTTTGTAATTTCGTACACCCTAATATTTATTTTAGCAGGTGTTTAATGTTCAAAAGCTAGTCACCATACCGTTTCTTACCCGTGATATCGAATATTAATTATATATAATATCGTAAACGATATTTTAATATTGTTATACCTACATGTTATGAATGTTATGAATTCACGTTTAACCAAAAACCACAATCTAATTTGTATATAGATCGTTATAACATTATATTGTTTCTTTATGAGTTAGGTATGTGTAATTTGTAAGCTTATATATAACGCATTACCATATTGATTGGTGATAATTAATGATGAATAATTATAGTGATTCTAAAAGATTATTTACATCATTTATTCACTCAAAGGTACATCGACTTACGTACCAGTTAAAGGTTAGAATGTATTCGTCTAGTCTTACTGATTGAATCAAACAATATATATTATATATTTACGACCTATATTCATTGCTGCTGTACTGTGTACTGTACAAATATCCCACAAAATAGCTGTAAGACGAATTAGATCTCTCATGAATGTTGTAGGTATTTAGTTAGTAGTACGACATTCATGTAAATTAATTATTAACACATTCACGAAACCAACTCATAATGATACCAGTAACTTGAACGATATATGTAATTATTTTTATATCCAACCAACCAGAAGAAAATACATAGATTTACTTACTTACTTGCAATATTCATATAATTAAACTTGTCAGGTGTTATTCCATACAATTCCTGAAATACTTTTTATACCGGTTAGAAATAAGATCATTCTCTTGAATAGTAACTATGTGGTTTTCTTTTGTGAGCCATACACTGAAATTCTTTTAACAAATTGGTAAATTTTCAAATCCAAACACTTTAAAAATAAATATTGTAAACAAATCGTCATTTTAAACTTAATATTTTATGGGTAACGTACACCGGTTTTATACTTAATACATAATGACAGTGTATAACAAAAAGAAAGTTAATTATGTCACAACAATTATGTATTGAAATTGAAATTGTCTTTTAGTTTTAGATAGATAAGCTTTTTTAGTTAAATTTTTGAATATAATGTAATTAATGGACTTACTCCCGTTATGATTCTTCCAGTTATAAACCAACAATCCAATGACTGTATTTTATGTTTACTTACAATTTTTTCCACTTCCTTCTTTCCTTCCCCTTTTTATTATTTCAATGTCCAGGAGGGAAAAAAAATATACTGGTAGGATTTATACTCGTCGCCATTTGTAGCGTACAAATGAATCTACATTCGATGGCACTGGCTCGGTCACTCGATGTGCGCAGGCGGCACGCCCGCTCTCACCCCCGGTTCGCACGGTACTAACGCTGCACGCCCCGCCACACCATGAGCACGAGACAGTGTTTATAGCTATTTCAATAGTTATAGTTTACTACAAACACTACAGTAGGAAATTTATTAAACATGTAGTGATATGTCCAGAAGTGGTTACCGCGCCAGACCTTGTATTTGATAACCTGTCTTCAGTTTGATAATTGAAATGCACAATTTAAAGATACCAATATATTTAATGAAAGTTTTGAGCTTTTTATTTCTAACTTAAAAAAAGAGTGTTGAAATAATTAGGAAATGTTGTATGTTTGTATGTATTTATATACTTTTTAAGAGCTTAAAAGTTTAATGCTTAAGAGATTGTAAGTATGAACTGACTTTAAGAGTAGTGATTTCCAAGTAAAAACCGCGGTCTCAGATAAGAAGATACCGGGTTCAAATCCTTGGCACGCACCTCTGATACATAAATTTGTAACAAGCGTAATTGTCGCTGCTCTACGGCGATAGAAATTATTGTGATCTTTAATTTATTACGACGTGATGTTTTCCATCACCGTGCATGCCTGAGAGGAAATCCAGCTTAGTAGACTATATCGTAAAACCTAAATTCCTAAAAAACTTGTGTATGGATACCTATGCCTAGCAGTGGGACATAAAAAAGATTGCAATAAAACTACTACTTTGTATAATTGAATTGAAGGTTGTACTATTACCGTACTTTTTGAACTCAGACCTATGTAGGAAATGCATTAAACATGTAGCAACATGTCCAGACGTGGTGCATCTGAATCCATTAGCACGCCAAATCCTGTATAAATATTTGATGTTCCGGCTTCTCTCGACAAACATTGAAGCGCACAGTTCACTGATGCTTAAAATCACGCTTTTAGATTTGCGCTTACATATTTCTAACTTTTTAGAAGTCCACTATTTTGAAAAATAAATAATGTAGTTTAAAAATCTAATAAACACGCTTTTATGAAAAAACGAACTAAAAAGTAAAAAATAAGAAGAAAATGTATTTTACTGTTAAAAAAAGCGTAGGGTGCTTTTAAATTTTTTAGTTGGTTTTTTTTTCATATTATTGCATTGTCATCGGCCCTTGACCCCTGTGCAAATTTTCAAGTTAATCAGACGCTTAGAAGTAGGTGAAAATGAAGTTAAAAGATTCCGTTACATACACACATACATACAGACAGATCAAGCTAATATAAGCGTATTAAAAAAGCAACATTATAAAATAAATATGATGATATCTTGCTATTTTTTCTAGTTCACAAAAGATTTGCTGCTGCTGATGCTGAAGTGATTATCACCCGGATATTTTTGCTACTTATACATATTTAAAGCGGTTATTTTCTAAGTACATTATACTTTAATATATTTATTTCGTATTTCGTTAACATTTATACATTGTACCATCTCTTCACAAGAATAAATTCCTAAAATTTTAAATTAACTATATATATAGTTTAGAAAATATATTGAAGAATTTGACGTCGCTATAAAATCTGTTTAGATTCGAATGGAACGTTTGATGTAATGAAACATTTAGCGATCCACATCATATAAATTGGTTAGTTAGATTTTAGTCAGTAATTTTATTTCTATTAAGAGTAAAAATATTCGCATACATTACTGAGGTAAATATGGCGGACTATTAAATGTATAAAACACCTCGCGTTTGACGACCCGCGTGGTGCAATGGTTATCATGCCGGACTGCCAATCGAGAGTCCCGGGTTCGATTCCCGGCGAAGCAGAAATTTGAATGATGAGTTTAAATTTCTGTTCTCGGTCTGGGTGTTTATGTTCCTGTCTTTGTATGTGTCCATGGTACCCACGACACAGGGTATTAATTACCTTACTGTGGGGTATGAGTGTGTAACGTTTAACGTTAACGTTTTTAAAACAACTTTTGTATCACCCATATTTGCGCAAATAAATAATTTAGTCTTTCTGTTCGGTCTTTTGATATCTACATTATATCGGACGCGAGTGGCGGGAATTGGGATACGAAAACGATGGGAGCTGTGTAACTGTTTATGTTCATTACTTACAAAAAATATTATTCTTTTTTTACCTACTCTTAAAAAAAGTTAGTTTTTTTAATGTCCATGGGATGCAGCGATCACTTAATACTACGTATCCTGTGTGCTCGTTTGCTACTCTATTTATTAAAAGTAATGATAATATATTTCTCTTATTTTCAGGAAATATATTAAACATGTTCATACGTGGCGTGCAACTGAATCCATTAGCGCGGAAAGTCCAGTTTAAATATTTGATGTTCTGACTTCCCTCCACAAATATTAAAGTGTACTTGGTTTAAAGATACCCAGTGAATACATTTTTTACAAAAGTTTTGCTTTTAGTTGTTAGGTTGAATTTAGTTGCATCCCTTTACATTTACATCCCACAGCTGGGAGCGTGTCTCCCGGTTATTGGGATTTCCTGGAGCTTACTCCATATCGCTTTATCAATGAGGATTGGTGGAGATACGGGTCAGTGGCCAACTCGGACCTTTCATCTCTCACCCGACCGCTTTTTATTATCGTTGTATTTACTTAATTATAACTACAAAAATTACATATCGGAGAAAGGTATTCTAAGTAACTTAAAAAAACA
This sequence comes from Pyrgus malvae, assembly GCA_911387765.1. Classification (NCBI taxonomy): domain Eukaryota; kingdom Metazoa; phylum Arthropoda; class Insecta; order Lepidoptera; family Hesperiidae; genus Pyrgus; species Pyrgus malvae. Next base: position 13,247,137 of record OU426969.1, read on the forward strand.
TTACTATTTAAGCAGGTATTACTAATAGCTCAACTTTAAAATTCTGAAGCTTTTTATCTATTACTAGCCACCCGCGATGTCGTCCGCTTGGACTTTGGTATTAGTCATAACATGATTTTATATAGCCTATAGCCTTCCCCGATAAATGTACTATCCAACATAAAACTATTTTTTCAATTCTAACCAGTAGTTCCTGAGATTAGCGCGTTCAAACAATAAACTCTTTAGCTTTATATATTAGTATAGATATAGCTAAATATATATTTATTCGTATGCCGTTTTTAATGATCGCATGTATACTTCAAGCTGTATGACCTACTTTTTCAATACACAAGACATTTCGTAGCACCAAAACCGAATTTTATTTGCATGCCTGTTTTCTCTAAAGTACTTTTGTTAATTTTTCTGACCAACTGTTAACTGACATTTTAAACGAAACATGAATAATTTAACAAGGAAGTAATTGTTTACCTTATATATTATAAGTATCATTAATAGTACTTAATCCAATCTAAGAAGTTAAGGTACGTGCGAGCTTAATAAAAATCGCCAAAATATATGTACATTGATATAATTTTTTTAATTTTAAAAAATTAAAAAGTAATGGCAAACTGTAATGATAACCTGTATAAAACTAGCTAACCCGTCAGACGTTGTCCTGCCTTAAAGAATCAGAAATAAATTAATATTGCGACTATAAATTGAGCTGTAAGCTATCCCATCTTTCAAGTTGGATCAAACTGCACACGGTGTACAAATTTTATTAAATTCGTTTTAGTAGTTTAGGAGTCCATCGCGGACAAACAACGTGACACGTAATATATATACCTATATATTAAGATTAAAAACAATGTGTTTAACAACAACATTTATTTTAGTGTCGTTCGGAAACTTATCAAAATGAATTTCATTACCGGTTCATATACGACCCGTGTGGCGTAATGGTTACCATGCCGGACTGCCGATCGGAGGGTCCCGGGTTCGATTCCCGGCGAAGCAGATATTTGAATGATGAGATTAAATTTCTGTTCTCGGTCTGGCTGTTTGTGTTTCTGTCTTTGTATATATCCAATGCACCCACGACACAGGGTATATCTACCCGCTATGAGTGTGAAGCGTTATTATTATTATTATATATCCAGCCTAACATTTGCCACTCCGTCCGGTCCTAAGCCCTCTAAGTCCAGCGGCTTCCAGTAGTCTCCTTCAGGTGGTACCGCTTATCTATACAAATGAATAAAATTAGAATGTCTGTTTGTATTTTTAAAATAACCGCTTTCTACAACATGCATATGAATATTTATACTCGTACGGTACATATACCAAAATAACATTTTTTACAATTTTTGTCTGTCTGTCTGTTCCGGCGTATCTCTGAAACAGCTGGACCGATTTTAACGGGACTTTCACTGTCAGGTAGCTGATGTATTAAGGAGTAACTTAGGCTACTTTTATTTTAGAAAAAATCTTAAACTAAAATTCACGTGGACGGAGTCTCGGGCGGCTGCTAGTTTTTAAATAATATTGAATAAAAAAAAATGAATATAAAGCTAAATAATAACGAAATTCCATAAGCCGTATAACGCTGGATAGATCATAGGGGATTCATCTATTTTTTCGTAAACCACCTTGAAAGCTGAAATTTTAAAACTTGCGTCATTTGGCGTCCGTCCAAACGCAGGGCCAGCTGAAAACAAAATTGTAAAAAATAGAACTCCAAAATAAATATTTTTCTTTTTCCGCCACTTGGTAGTTGCAGGCCTTTGTTTTATTCGCTCAATGGGGTCGATCTGAAACTGAAATTTTTAAGCTGAAATCTAAAAAACTGGTTCTAGTTAGTTTTATTTGGTAGATAATGATTTAAATGCTCTGCAAAAAAATTATACTAATACTAGCTGATCCCGCGAACTCAGTACCGCCCACTAATAAGGCTATAAAAAAATAGGGTTTGATGTATGTATTTTTTAAGGTCACACCATAAAAAGAATTTAAAAAAAAATTGTTTAAAAAATAAAAATAAAAATAAAATATGGTGACCCACCGTTAACATATTATTATAGGGGTATAAAAATAAGTTACAAACCTATTTTCATACCTACTGAATGTACATTTTAAATTTCATCAAAATTGGTCAGGCCGTTTCGGAGGAGTATAAACAATTAAACTGTGACAGAAGAATTTTATACAGTCAAGGAAAGTCATATATTTTTGTAGATTATCATCATTACATTGCAACTGCTACAATTTTTTAAATTGGCAACACTTTAGTGTCGTTCTCGTAGATAAACTTCAGAAGATGGTTGGTTGGTTACAATCTTTACATTTTAATTACAGACACTACTACTACACTATTTCATCGGCAACGAGTGTGTGAGAAGTGGATTAGGTCTGCGTGGTCAGAAGCTGATTTCATACGAAGTCAAATATTCATTGGTAGTTTGCATAAGGATACAAATGTCAACTATGTCTGCACAAGATACAAAAGCATCCACAAAAGCACTAGCCGTAATCAAATAGTCATTACATACTAGACTAGGTAACGTGTCCATCGCATACATTGGTTCAACAACCGTCCCCAATTTGCTATTGATTTGGGGCAACGTACACTCGTCGAAAATTCAACGCCGACTGCCACAAGATAACATGCGGTTACTCGTTTGAGCCTCGTTTGGGGATCGTTTAGTATGTAACTGAGCTATACCAATGATAACTGTGAGCCCTTGGGCTCAAACTCGTTCAAATCCAGGTAAACTCTTTGTAAGAAAAGTTAAGGTTTGTTCAAAAAGAGAATTGGCCTAGCAATTAAAAAAATATGTAAAAAATCCATTCAAAGCAAAGGAAGGAAGTATCAAATACATCCAATAGTGCACCCACATCTAAGCCTAAATCTGTTTCTTAATAGACTCTTGATAGAATTTATCGTTGTTTTACGCGGTTCCTTATTTAGGGACGTTTGGTGGTTGTTAGTAATTAGGTTTGATCCAATTTTGTTGCCGGAAACTCGGGTTTAAATCCCAACGCATACCCTTGACTAAGAAAGTTATCTCCTGAAGCGCCGAGGCAGGACACCGAGGGCATTATACAGTAACGGTACTACGGTACAAATGCCACATAACCCGGTTAAAAATGTCACGGCAATTTTGTGACGAAAATTCTCGTTTTAAGGCTTTCTGTACTCACTTTTTAATGTAGACTAACTCCATCCGCTGTCTAAATAACCTTTTAGTTTTTTAATCAAATAATCATTACATACTAGGTAACGCGTGTATTGCACACATTGGTACAATAATCGTTCCCAATTTTCAATTGATTTGGGGCAACGTACACTCGTCGAAAATGCAACGTTGACTGCCACTGGATAACATACGGTTTCTCGTTTTAGCCTCGTTTAGTAGTAGCTGAGTAGTTAAGTCTAGTTGTTAGTCACGGTTTTATAGTCAACGATTTTACTAATACTGAATCCTGAAATGTGACCCACACGGGATATTAGGGTTTGTTGGTAATAGGGTTACCATTCTATTCATCTATCCATTTATCGTCAGTCCACTGGTGGACTTAAGTTCTCTTCTAAGGTATCCTAACGTTCGCCACTCCATCCGATCCTGCGCATTTTAAATTCAGTTTTAATTGAAAGCAAATTATACTATAAATAATCATAGAACTAGAAAGATTTAATCAAGAAAGTATGTTACTTAAAAAGGTAGGTAAAAATCTACAATGAACATACACATATTTTTAAAACATAGTTTTGTGGGATATGTAAGTACGTGCCAATTATTAACTATTCTTAAAACTTCTAATACCTATTTCCATCTTTATACTCTCTTCAACTTTTCTTGCCATGATTTTACCACCAGACGAAGGTTAAGTAAGGCACCAGTTGCCCGTGTCCATAGGCGATGGTGATCGCTTAACACCACGCGGCCCGTCTGCCTTTTTGTTCGGTTTATTTATATAAAAAAAAACTTTTACGAATCAGTTCCATAGCATGTGTGATCGCTGTATATCTGCAATGGCTTAAATTATGCATTCACCAGCTCAAGTCTTTAGGCAAGTACACTTGCAAACACAAACGCGCATCAGTCAGCACGAAATATCGGCCCGCATAGCGTCCGGCAGATAGCGGCAAATTCGCTTCGATGGCTCCGACTGATGAGTGTTCACTGGATCGATTGTTGCACCTACAAATAAAATATTTTAAGAACTATACAGGCTGGAACCATTTTGTGTCCCACTGCTGGGTACGAGTCTCTCACCATTATTGGGGAATCCTGGCTAGACAGTTGCTGGTTGTTGGCTGGCTTTCTCCATGACGCTGCTCCAATGCGAGTTTGCGGAGCGTCTATTTACATGGAAGTATTGACTCATTGAGCAGCGATGGCCAAGTGGTAAAAAACCGTGGTCTTCAACGCGACCGATCCCGGATTCAAATCCTCGGCATGTACCTCTGACAAAGAAATTTGTAATGAGCGCATCTATCACTGCTCCACGGCGATGAAAAATTTTGTGATATTTAATTGATTACGATACTCTCCATCGCCGTGCACGCTTGAGAGAGCTTCTCACTAGGCCAACGTGGTAGACTATGGCCTAAATCCCTCTCACTTGTGAGAGGAGAACTGTGCCCAGCAGTGGGACATAACAAAATGAAAAAGGTTGAAAAAACCGACTTGACTAGCCTGGCTGCAACCTTCTATGCGTCCCACTGCTGGGCACGGGTGTCTCACCATTATTGGGGAGGCCTGGAGCTTTAATGTGGGTTTGTGGAGCGTCCATCTACATGGAAGTATTGACTCATTCATCTTTGAAAGTATTTTGTTGGATCACATCTAATTTGTACAACTAGCATTCGCTGTATCCTTTATTAAACGATTTTGCATTTTTAACCCCAGGTTATCAATTTTACATAATTGTGATGACGACCTGTATGGTGTAATGGTTACCATGCCGGATTGCCATTTGTGGGTCCGGGGTTCGATTCCCGGCGAAACAGAAATTTGAATGATGAGTTTAAATTTCTGTTCTCGGTCTGGGTGTTTGTGTTTCTGTCTTTGCATGTATCCATGGTACCCACGACATAGGGTATATCTACCCTACTGTGGGGCTATGTATAAGAAACGTTATTATTATTACGTTATTATAATTGGATTCCACTTCAAGTATTAACTCAAGATGCTTATCGTTGCAGAGGCCACTTAATACCACGTTTCCTACATGTTGTTCTGCTAGAAAATTTATTAAAATTCATTACAAAGTATGCTTCTAGTCTAATAGAAATTATACAATGTGTATAGCTATTAATTATTGACCTGTAATGATATTTACCAATAAATCATTTATAACTTATGACTTTTAAACATTTGTATTCAATTCCAGAGGCCTGGGTTTATATCCATCTTAGTTTTAAGTACAGATCTTAGATTCATATAGTTTTAGACATAACTACTCTATTTCCATAATAAATCACCCTACAGATAAATTGATCATCGAAACGAGAACTGTCCAATTTGGCCCTGTTCACATTCAAACCAAGTCCGCCAGATGGCACTGTTAGCAATCTCAGCATCTGTCCAGTAATACGCACACATTGATTGTATCATCAGTGCGAAGCTGATGGACAGGTCTGTTATGTATTTTGGTGACATTAGCATGAAAATTGCTGTATGATACTTACATGCCGTCATGGTAGTAACGAGTAAAAATACCCAATGAGGTTACATGTATAAAATTTATGTTCAACGACTGCTCAAATGATTGTCTTAACATGATCTCTAACGAATTTTATTAAGAAGTCGATAACATATTTTTATGTTCAAGAAGCCATATTATTAACCGAGATAAATATATGAAATGAAATTAAGTAAAGTAAAGTGCATGCGAAGCGCGCATGGCCCGGCGGTTAGCGTAGAACGCAAACGATCTATGCAACTAAGCCAAACGGGCGCGGTCGGATGTGAGATGGGTGACCGCTAGTGGCAAAAAAAAATTCATGCGCGTTTCCGTGCTTCGGAGGGCACGTTAAGCCGTCGGTCCCGGTTGTTATCGATAGATATCAGTCGTTAAACCTTGTCGGAGGCCTTATGGGCGGTTTGAAAACATCCGACAGCGGGTTGGCCACTAACCCGCATCTCCACCAACCCGCATTGGAGCAGCGTGGTGGAGTAAGCTCCAGGCCTCCCCAATAATGGGGAAAGACCCGTGCCCAGCAGTGGGACGCATAAAGGGTTGCGGCCAAAGTAAAGTGAAGTGAAGTGAAGTGAAATGAAATGAAATATTCTTTATTCACTATACGGTTCCTTTACTAACTCTTAGTGAACGTTATTTTTTTGTTCTGTCTGCTCTGGATGCGCTTAGGCAATGCTGAGCTGAAGAAAAGAGCAGACGGAGAAAAACTTCAGCCCTGTTTCAAAATATGGGGTATACAATAATTAGCTTTCTTACAGAGTAGCTATGGACCGATAAGGGATAATGTGCTTAGGAACTGAGTCATTTGATTTATAAAATAAACTACATACACAAATATTGCTATAAACTAACACATAATATGTAAGTCTAAGATAATCGTTATCCAAACTATGGACCCATTTTTTATATTTTTGTATAGTATTTTTTCTTTTAACTTGACAAATCTGTTCCTAAGATCATATCGGTTTCTCACAAACCTTCTTCTCCTGTATACCTACGCGCAGAAAGTGCCTTTCTATTACCACTGTATATAAATTGACCATCAAATCGAGTACTGTTCAATTTGGCTCTGTCCACATTCAAAGCAAGTCCGCCAGATGGCACTGTTAACCATCTCAGCAGCTGGGCAGTTCCACAGAATAATATTGTTTGTGTCATCAGTGCAAGCTTGAGAGACAAAGGCTTTATAATGTAACGTGTTTTGTTGAAATTTGCATGGATATTGTTAACGCACAAGTCGTCAATAATAGTAGGAGTAGAAAAAACATAAAGGTTTAACATAAATTGTCCCCCTTGCGGCTTGAAACCTCGTCGCGAGAGCAATAAAATTTGGCTCTTAAAGTAAGACAATAATGTTCTAGTATGCAAAGAACAGAAAAGATTGTAAAGGGCAAAATTATTATTTTACCTACATTTTGTATGCAAATTTTTAGTGCGGCTAATTCATATTGACTATATTCTTCTTACTTTGTAAAATTTTTGCAGGCCGTTTAGTAAGTTGAATAGTGTTTTTCAAACATGATGATCATAGTGTTATTCACATGCTTGCTTACTTTCATACCTTATACATGCAAAAAATATATAAAATAACCCGTAATACGAATAGTATAGACACATAAATACACACGAGATGCAAAAAATCAATCAAACAAAATCAAAATCAAAATGTTAATTGCGCGACGACCTGCGTGGCGTATTGGTTACCATGCCGGACTGCCAATCAAAGGGTCCCGGGTTCGATTCCCAGCGAAAAAAAGTTTAAAGTTCTGTTCTCGGTCTCGGTGTTTGTGTTTCTGTCATTACGTGTGTCCATGGTTCCCACGACACAGGGTATATCTACCCTACTGTGGGGCTATGAGTCAGTGTAAAACGTTATCACAGGTACAACATACATAGCCTTTAAATTACATATATTTCCTCTGTAACATTCCAATCAGGTATGCATTTTAAAAATTTAAAGTGAAAACACTTCTTTATTATGTTTTTTTTAATTGCGCACAGGAGTCCAATTGACTTACAATAGAATACAGGCATTGATACAGGCTACAAAATACAAACATTGTAGCTGCAATACTAAATTGATCCGATAAGAGACCCGGTGTAAAGCCACTATAAGAATCTAGGATCACAATTTACAATATGCAGTGTAGACTCTGAATATTATTTTAATATTGAATAGTTTAAACGGTCCGTTTGTTGATCTTTGTGTATTTTACATTACCTAATACCTTTAAACGAGCAATTCTTGTATATATCTAAATAAATTTCTTGAATCGGCTCCAAAGATTTTAATGAAATTTAGTACCCTGGTTTCGGGGGTGATAATCGATCCAGCTAGGTTTTATTTTCAGAAATTTTAAAATTATAAAAAAATGTTTTCAGCGATAATCATTGAGGCGTAGAACGCCGTCAAACGCCATCCGTCAATCCCACGGATTACGGTTACGTGGGCTGACTGCGTGGAATTTTACGTTTAAAGGTACCATCGTAAAACGAGATGGGATCGCCTGGAACGAGTATAGCACAATGAATATAGGTTTTTTAAATTATCTAAATATAATAATATAAAATAAAAAAATCAAGGGTCTATAAAATCGAGCACCCATGACAGCTATAGTTTGTGAAAACTTTTTTTTATTTTTAATCTCAAAATGCGCTGAAAAAAAAGAAAATACTTTATTGTTGTTTACATACATACAAGATGTTTAAAATTATTATATGAGTTTAAACAGTCTATCATGTTCTGGCATACAATAATTATAATAATATTAATTGAAATTAAAATTTGCTTAAATAATTGGCTACAACACTTTTTGCGTCCTACTGCTGGGCACGGGTCTCCGTCCCTTATTGGGGAGGCCTGGAGCTTACTCCACCACGCTGCTCCAATGCGTGTTGGTGGAGATGCGGGTTAGTGGCCAACCCGCTGTCGGATGGAAACCGCCCATAAGGCCCCTGACAAGGTTTAACGACTGTTCTCTATCGACAACAACCGGGACCGATGGCTTAACGTGCCCTCCGAAGCACGGAAACGCGCATGATTTATTTTGCCACTAGCGGTCACTCATCTCACTCCCGACCGTGCCCGTTTGGCTTAGCTGTATAGACCGCTTGCGTTCTACGCTAGCCGCCGAGCCATGTGCGCTTCTTAATTAAAACTTTAATAATAGGTGGAATGAAAAATGAAAGGCATTGTTTAGTGTTAGTATTTTATGCGGAAGCTCCTCAAACCATTTTATTGCACGATTTTGGATGTTTTGTCTTCAAAAAATTCGTTTACACTGTAGTATTCTTTTTTTTATAAGCCATTGATTTAATTCTCTTTTAAATTTAGTACCTGGTAATTGTTTGACATATATGGGAAACTGAGAATTGACGAAACAGATTTCAGCCCAACAGATTTTGATGAAACAATCGTAGTGCTATTTCGAGCGAGTGGCCCTAATTTCACACAACGCGCGCGACCGCAGAAATCGTTCTGCTTTGTTTGAGCCACTTGACCACTAAATACAAGTACAAAATTATTACAGTGACAGTGTGGCTAAAACGGTAACCTCATTTGCTAAGGCTTTTGGTTTTGCTCTGGTACCACTTACTAGATTTTGAGATGCTTACTTCGTATTGAAATCTACTTCTATTACATTTAAACGGAGTAGGAAATGAGCGTGCAGGTCACGTGAGTTAAGTAATTTATATTTGCCTTCACTATGGAGCAGCGATAAATATGCACTTCACAAACTTTGTCAGAGGCAGGTGCTGAGGGATTTAACTCGGCATCTCCGTATCAAAAACCGCCGTCTCAACTACTCGGCCAACGCTACTCGCAAAAATTGGAATTATAAGGCCTGGATGTAGGCCTGAAACCCAATATGATATAGATGTCGTGAAGCGTGCGTATGCACATTATTTTAGTGTGCGTAACCTCGAGATCGATCATTGTAGGTGATTTTTGTAGGTGGTGGTGAACTATTATGGTTCGCCCGGGGAAATACCACTGCTGCACCCACTTCTCTCGTGGACCAATTCTACTGTGTTTCGGTGGAAAGATGCAGTTGCCGGCCACACTTACAGGAGGCGACCACCAGCCTCCGGAGTAACAGCGCAACTGCATACGACCTCAGACAAGACTTACCTATGCTTGCTTGAGGTTGTAAGTAGATGTCCATGGGCTACAGCGACCACTTAACACCAAGTGGCCTGCATGCTCGTCTGCTACTCCATTCAAATAAAAAAAAAGTGTCGAGTAATGTCAGCATGACAGCTTGTAATAGAGATGAAAAGATAGAGAAAAAGATGAAGATGAAGAGTGAAGGTAATATTTTTTAAGTTGTTTTGTTAATGACTGAGATATTCACATTTCTTTACAAAAGCTTGTCAGTACACACCACTACTACAACCAGAGTAAAACAGAATTCTACAACTATTCAACTTGGCTATCCTGTTCAAATGAGCACTAAGCTAAACTGCAATTCGTATGCATGCAAGCTGAACGCCAGCCTGATATCACCGCAGTTGTCCATGCAGCTATGCTATTTAGTTTGTGGATTGTTTTATTTTAATCTGACTCAGTAAGCTTTTCTATTTTTATTACTAAAAAAAATATAGTTCAAAAAGAAAAAAAGCCAGCTGTTTATTATGTATATTATATGATTATGTTTAATACGTTTAGCGTAAAATCGTAGCATCTTAGAGTACAATTACAAACAATAGTTGAATCAAATAACTTAATGATCAACTGGTCAATTAAACACCATGCGGTAATCGCACTAGATGAGTGGAGTGGACTGTATGAAATAAGTATGGGTAGGAGATATATCCAAAACCCTGCTGAAACTAATAAATAATACTAAACCACCAACCTTAACCTCCAAGTCGATCTGGAGCTGGTGGGAGCGCACGTCGTTCTTCACTAATTGTTCGGCACGGCCGATGGGTCTCGTTCACTTGCTTAGCTTGGGAAATCCAAAACAGCACGACTGAATCACGGCACCGCTCTCGGTCAAAGACTATACCGAGTTTTCGAGGACAAGGTTACAGCACGGCTGAACCTCTAGGGTACCGAATAGGTAGGAGTTTCACGGAAGACTTATTCAGCACGGCTGAATATATTTAAGTGCACGGCACCATGGTCTTCGCAATACTAACTCTATTTTTCACGATTGACGTTGGTTGTCGATGTCGATTGAATTCTTCTTTATAATTACTTACCAGCTAGTCAAAAGGATCGAACAACCATACTAAACCATTAATTTATTCAACTAATTGAAAAAGGTAAAATTTAAATAAGTTTGTGGTAAAATATATCGCAAACAATAGATTGTTATAAGGCTCAAGTAATAAAAATAAATGATACCTATTATAAAAATAAACATTCAAGCGACTGTAGAAGCAGCTGTGTGTAACAGACTGATTTGCGTACTGCAAAGTGAATATTAATGTTACGTTTAGCATGTTTGTGTGTTTGTGTCGACGTGTATGCTGATTGCTCTTCTGAGTCGGTTTAAATAAATAAACGCTACACACTCATAGCCTTACACTAGGATTCCCTGTGTCGTGGGTACCATGGACACACACAAAGACAAACACAAACACCCGGACTGAGAACAGAAATTAAAACTCATCATTAAAATTTCTGCCTCACCGGGAATCGAACCCGGGACCCTCCGATCGGCAGTACGGCATAGTAAACGGGTCGTCGGTTTGATGACTGATTTGGATATGTAGAGAAAACAATAACATTATTCAATAGTTTGCAATCGTTTAATTACATACAATGATTATGACATCGCAATAATACTTTAAAATAATAAGACTTAATCGCTTTCCTTATCTATGTATACGAGTATATAAAACAAAATTGTCTTAATTACACAGTTTGTGGATTTGTCTTCGTCAGGAATAGGATATAATAAAAATCACAATTTTATTAATATTTTAACAATTTTCTTTTTCTATATAATTTATATTGTTGTTTATATTGTTCGTGCTTTCATTCCGTCCTGTCATTCCTCTTTCTATTTTCGAATCGCATTTTGGTACTTTCAGTATTTTGCCAATGTCAATGTTGCGGTATCATAACTTAATCTTTAAAAAACTTCAACTTTTTTACTTTCAATAGATTTGTTGTACTTTAACATTTCCTGAATAAAGAGTTTAAATTAACTGGATCTGGATTATATTATTATTTTTTATATTATGTTTTTAAGTACTTTAATCTTGATTATTTCTGATACTAATAATATAATAGTAATTTCTGAAAAAAAATTATAATAATAATTTCTGAGACTATAATTGACGACTCGCGTGGCGCAATGGTTACCATGCCGGACCGCCAATCGAGGGGTCCCGGGTTCGATTCCCGGCGAAACAGAAATTTGAATGATGAGTTTAAATTTCTGTTCTGAGTCCTGTCTTTGTATGTGTCCATGGTACCCACGACACACGATATTAATTATCCTACTGTGGGGCTATGAGTGTGCAACGTTTATTTATTTATTTATTTATTTATTCATAAGGCAGGACCACGACTGCCGGGCTCGTTAATTTCTTATCTAATATATAAAATTCGTGTCACGGTGTTTGTAATTAAACTCCTTCGAAATGACTCGACCGATTTTCGTGAAATTTTGTGTGCATATAGGTTAGGTATGCAAATTGAACAACATCTATTATTCATCCCCGTAAGTGATAAGGTTCCCCACCCCTAACATTTAAACGCGGTAAGGAGTTCACGGGGTCAGCTAGTCCCTACTAATATTTTAAATTCGAAAGTAACTCTGTCTGTCTGTCTATCTGACTTTCTGCTACGCTTTTCCACTTAAACTACTGAACCAATTTTAATGAAATTTGTAACACAGATAGAGTGGACCTGAGGAAAGGACATAGGATAGTTTTTATCCTATGGGAACCTATAAAACGCGTCCACGTGAGTGAAGCTGCTGGCGGTAGGCTAGTATTTATATAAAAAGAATTACAAATAGTAATGACGTCTTTAGAGCAGCGATGGCCGAGTGATAAATAACCGCGGTCTTTGACGCGACCGACCCCAGGTTCAAATCGTCGGCGCGCACCTCTGACAAAGAAATTTGTAACGTGCGCATTTATCGCTGCTCCACGATGATGGAAAATATTGTGATATTTAATTAATTACGCTGTTCTCCATCGCCGTGTATGCCTGAGAGGATTTCATAATTTCTCGAAAGCATGACGTCCACCAATCTGCACTTGGCCAGCGTGGTGGACTATGGCCTAAATCCCTCTCACCTATGATTGGAGACCTGTGCCCAGTAGTGGGACATAAAAAAGGTTGAAAAAAAAGACGACTTCTGTAACGGATACCTTTTTAATCAACTGCACTACGCTCGCCTCCAAATAGTCTTTTCGACTACTCTACCGACTAATAGGAGAGCCTCTACAACTACCATCTCCTCTCTTCGTATGTTCTCCTCTCCTCGTCTCTGCTCTAATACGCCTCTCTTCTCGACTACTTTGCTCCCCAAAACTTGTGGTGCGTGAAAAGGAAAGGCTGTGTAGTAGTCACCTTTTTTTCTTGTGGGGAAATCCATCATGGATACCCCTCTGTTACGAGGGCAACAGAGAGGTTATGCCGGACCAACCGGCTTAAACCCCACGGTTTCCTCAGCACACTTTTTGTGAGGCTCACGGGTATGCTCTCGCATTGATAGTAGTCACCTACATGATGCTAGAGGGAACGCAAATAAGAAGAAAAACGCGTTATGCTGCATTGCTTTAAATTTTTGTAATTCAGTTTAGTAAAAAGCCAATGTATTTTTTTATAATTCTGAACCATGTTTATCACCACAGACGATGTAACTTACCCCAGTAATTCAAATAAAAACACGCTATGTTATTCTAAGTCCATACGTCGAGAAAAAGTTGTAAAAATACATTTTTTTCTAAAAACCGTTCAAAAAGTAAAACTATAGAATCTTGACAAAATGGCTTTGTTCCACGCAGCATTGCCAGATGGCTATACTGGATCGTGCTATTCAAGCGACGGAACTCAATTTATCGTATTGTTACATTGGAATATTTTCGGATATTAGGCCTCCAAATTTTACCCCGTTTGGCAAAAGGAGATCTCCCGCCGGGCGAGGTGGTCATGCCCGGAGAGCGGCCGCGCTCCGACTGACTCAATTCGGAGCTTGTATTTATGCTCGGATATTCAGAAAACTTCGATAGCGTGATTCAGGAATACCCGTGGCGCCATCTCTTGAGAAACTCTTCAGCTTTATATATTAGTATGGTTTTTACCCGTTTTTGCAACAATTTTCACTGATGCATCGCTCCTTTTGGTAGCAGCATAATGTTATATAGCCTAAAGTCTTCCTCGATAATTGGACTATCCAACAAAATAAGATTTTTTCAACTGGAACCAGCAGTTCCTGAGATTAGCGCATTCCAACAAACTCTTCATTTTTATATATTAGTATGGATATTAGATATGCGAGTCATTTCACCGTATCATAAAATGTTGAATACAACTCAACGCGTTGAAAATTTAACGTTAACAAAAAAAATCTTGGTAAAGTTCTGTTCAGTTACATTATAATTTTACGTCTTGTGTATGGATGATATTTTTTTCGATATTGATAACGAAAAAAATATATTCCTAGAAATTAATTATTTGAAATACATAAAGCAGTTATACTCCTTGAAAAAAAAAGCAATGAGATAATATTAATTATAACGAGAAAATTCAATAATTATTATTCCAATAAGAGTAAGAATTACAGAACTAACATTTATTATTCGATGTATACTTTTAGTCAGGGACAAATAAATCACCACTAAATGAATTTGAATATTCACAAATTTATCGAGAACTTTATAAGAAGAATTACCCTGTCATTGTTATTTTCAAAAAATTTGGTGTATACGTAGCTCAATGTTTTTTTTTTGAGTGGAGTAGCAGACGAGCATTCAGGCCACGTGTTGTTAAGTGGTCGCTGCAGCCCATGGACATCTACATACAACCTCAAGCAAGCATAGGTAAGTCTTGTCCGAGGTCGTATGCAATTATGCGCCTCATGTAAGTGTGTCTGGCAACTGCACCTTTCCACTGAAACACAATAGAATTGGTTCACGGCAGAAGTGGGTGCAGCGGTGGTACTTCCCCGGGCGAACTATAATAGTTCTACCACCTACAATATGAAATTAAAATGGTTATTTGTACTAAAACATCAAGTTTTTCATCAGAACTACGTAATATACTTTGCCTTTTGTAATTATTTAATGCAATTATTCTGTCCAAAACATTAAAATTCCACTATATGCACTATTTTGCTGAATTCAAAAACCACCGTCGAACCATAATAGTTCTACCGCCTACAAAAAGTCAGAGATAAATAAATCACCACTAAATGAATTTGAATATTCACAACTTTATCGAAAACTTTATAAGAAGCAGAAGAAGTTTTAAGTATCTTGAAATTCGCAGTTAAAAGTTTAAACGATATCGTAGTTTTATATTCGGCAATATACACTGTGGTTAAAAGTAAAACGTAGAATGTTTTCTTTATGGTTTTCCTGTTATAAAAGTGTGGTAGTAAAATATTTTATTATAAAGTACAATATTTTCTGATAATATCGCATCCAGTTAAGTATGAAGAAGACTTTTTATGACCTATGAGTTATTTAACATATATATTTATAATTTCGGTCTCACATTATAACTTATAACATAAAAGTAGTTTAAATATAGATCACTGTTTTGAAGGGCCTTCAACAAACGTTTTTTTTTTATCTAGATGTCTATGAAAATATAGAAAAATAGGGTTTAGAAACAATATTTTTGCTTATTAATTTTGTATGACAAAAAAAATTCATCCTATAAAATGTTCTTCATAGCACACAGAGTCAAAATAAAAAGCATTTAAATTTAACATTACTGGTAAATTAAATATATAACACAAATAGTCAAAAAATGGAAAAATATTTATAAGAGGTTACCCTGTCATCGTTATTTTCAAAATTTTGGTGTATACGTAGCGTTTTTCTTATTTGAGTGGAGTAGCAGACGAGCATGCGGGTCACGTGGTGTTAAGTGGTCGCTGCAGCCCATGGACATCTACATACAACCTCAAGCAAGCATAGGTAAGTCTTGTCTGAGGTCGTATGCAGTTGCGCTGCTACTCCGGAGGCTGGTGGTCGCCTCATGCAAGTGTGGCCGGCAACTGCGGCTTTCCACCGAAACACAATAGAATTGGTTCACGGCAGAAGTGGGTGCAGCGGTGGTACTTCCCCGGGTGAACTATAATAGTTCTATAACCTACAATATGAAATTAAAATGGTTATTTGCACTAAAATATCAACTTTTTCATCAGAACTACGTAATATACTTCGCTTTATGTAATTATTTAATGCAATTATTCTGTCCAAAACATTAAAATTCCACTATGTACACTATTTTGCTGAATTCAAAAACTAAAATTCAGTGGTGCGCAATTGGATTGACATCGAAAAAGTGTACGAAATACATTGTGTGGCGCCTCGCTAGTGAAAATGTTTTAAAAATACCCTGCATTTGGGGCTAACGTTACAACGTACAATGTTAAAAATACATTTATTTTTTAATTTTGTATATTGCCTGCATACGGCTTTTGCCACACTATTGAACATTGGTGTCATCCCACAATTGGGAAAGTCTGGAGATCGCCCCGTCACGATGTTTCGGTAGGTGGTAGAAATTTGACACCGCCGTCCTAACCGGGGCTACTGGCTGAATGGATCGTGGGAGCACTCTCACCGTCCACAACCCCGGAAGCCCCCTTTTAGTCGCCTCTTACGATCAGGCAGGGGATACCGTAGCTCTATTCTGAATCCCGAAGCTACAGGGACTTAAAAACATCGTGGCCTTCATGCTCGTATGCTTCTCCATTTAAAAAATTGTTCTAATGAGGATTGGTAACGACACAGATCATCAGATCGGATCGAAGATATGATGACCCGCGTGGCACAATGGTTACCATGCCGGAATGCCAATCGAGGGGTCCCGGGTTTGATTCCTGGCGAAACTGAAATTTGAATAATGAATTTCATTAAATTTCTGTTTTCGGTCTGGATGTTTGTGTTTCTGTTTTCGTATGTGTCCATGGTACCCGTGACACAGGGTATACATACCCTACTGTGGGGCTATGAATATGAAGCGCTATTATTTATTTATTTATTATCAATACCAAATTACCATCTTACATCTTACTTACTGTCATAAGTATATGTCGGCGTAGGGGATGACAGAGCGGTGCCATCGTCTTCATTTACTGCTAGCTATAGCTATAGCGTACACTATTTTTCACTTCACTTTAAATTACGAAATTATTATTCACGCACTAAGCAAACCAACAGTATCGTATTAGAGGTGTGTACTGCTTGGTGTCTCGAATAAGACTGATCTCTCCGCACGTCGACTCCTTCAACACGACTCCGTTCACATCCCACCATTACTGGACTAACAACTGATCATGACGTCAGCTTATCCGTTTACCCACTTTGCAAAATGAAATCAATTGAGAAACTTATTTAACCAGTATGAGAGATAATAATATTCCATGATATAATAAATCCACGACATATACATATTATTAACTACGTGATATTTTGAGTTAGCTGAAACTGTCCCTTAGTGGGATCAGTAATACGTTTCACATTCATAGACAGACATGTTCACACAATCTGAACCGCTATTTGCTTCGGCGCTAAACAATTTATGTGATTGTAATAGGATTTGAATTATTGAGTGAATTCACGTAATTGTGACTGTGAAACTAGTAGATTAGCTATTTATCATTCAACGCATTCATGAAGCCTTTATGTGTAAAATTTACATAGTTTGGCTGCCCTTTTTACGTTTCACTGCTGGGCACGGGTCTCTTCCCATTATTGCGGATGCCTTAAGCTTACTCCACCACGGGTTGGTGGAGTTGCGGGCTAGTGGCCAACTAGCTGTCAGATGTTTTCAAATCCATACTAATATTATAAATTCGAAAGTAACTCTGTCTGTCTGTCTGTCTGCTACGCTTTCCCGCTTAAACTACTGAACCGATTTTAATGAAATGAAAAAATCATGCACTGTAGGGTTAAGTATGGATTTTTTTATAAGTAAACCGAACAAAAATTCAGACGGGCCGCGTTAAACGATCACCGTCGTCTTTGGGCACGGGCAACCTCAGGGGAGCCACCCGAGCATTGCCGGCTTTAAGGGAGAGCTTTTTTTACAGCTTTCTTGAAGCTTGGATTATTAAGCTTTCATGCAGTTCAGATGACATACATTATTTTCAATATTCTTCTATCTCATGTATTTATAGACAACACATCCTTTAACATATGTACAAAGACAATACCATATTGTACAATGGCCACACGCTGGAACACTGCCAGGACATGCGCCGGTACACTCAACAGAATGCAATTGTTTTACAGACCGCATTAACTACCGCACTAAAACCCCCTCGGTGGCCTGCCTCAACGCTTGGTAAGGATTCCGGAATCTCCAGTGGAACGCACCGGTGTCCCCCACGCGCAGCGCCGCAGAACGGGCTCATCCTCGGAAGAGCAGATGTACCTTCCTGCACCTTCCAATGCTTACGGCGGCATGCGGCTACGCACTCACTGCCGTCCTTCCCGGGGCTGCTGCCCGAGCTCCCTTTTAGTCGCATCTTACGATCAGGCAGGGGTACTGTAGCTTGGACCTAGACTTACATGAGGCAACCAATAGCCGTGAAAGTAAACTATATTTGACCTCAGAAAATACTCAATACTATGACTGGCAGCGGTATTTTAACATCACATGGCCAGTATTGGACTCCATAATCACTCGCTAGTCATTTATCAAAGAATGGTGTAATTAACGCGTCATTATACTATCGCATCGTACCAGTGGACGTTATCCATACTCATATTATAAATTCTCCCCATTACCGGGAAGGCCTGGAAATTACTTCATCACGCTGCTCCAATGCGGGTTGGTGGAGCTGCGGGTTAGTGGCCAACTCGCTATCGGATGTTTTCAAACCGCCCATAAGGCCTCCGACAAGGTTTAACGACTGTTATCTATCGACAACAATCGGGACCGACGGCTTAACGTGCCCTCCGAACACGGAAACGCGCATGAAATTTTTTGCCACTCAACCATCAACCATCTCACATCCGACCGCGCCCGTTTGGCCTAGTTGCATAGATCGTTTTCGTTCTACCCTAACCGCCGGGCCATGCAAACTTCAATAAGTATTAAAAATAATTTGCTATAACACGTTGTCTGTATCAACTTAGTTTGAAATAGTTAATGTTTAGATATTCTAATGAGCACTTGTAGGTACAACATCTCGTTAAAATTCATCCCTCAACGTAATTTATGCGTAGCATCCCGTGAGCATCATTAACCTTTGTTAGTTTGTCTTCTAGTGGAAAGGTACGGGATAAAGTTGTGTAACGAAACGCTTGAATTTTGAAGCGGTCCCGAGTATGGTTGCCAGACGGCCGGAAATTCCGGGAAAGTCCCGGAATTTCACGTATGGTCCCGTGTCCAGTAATTACACTTTACTGTCCCGAAATTCATGAACACTAGTTTTTTTCCACAAAGTTAGGTAAGTACGCCACCACGGGGCGGCGCGATTCTAGCTCCGAAGTCGCTTGGCAACACAACATGTGTGGAACGTCCACACTGCGGTTGCGCGAGGGGCAAGGAGAGGAGAGCGCCCGGCTCGGCTCGTCCCCAGCAGCAAACATTTGTAGTTGGATTTGGACTCTAACTCCAACTCCGTTTGTAACCCCAGAAATGTCCAGGAAATGATAAGCGTGTATCTGGCAACCCTAGTCCCGAGTATCCGATGGCTACGGATATCAAAATACGTACTTTGATGTAGAACAGAACAACTGATTCTCTTTTAGTTAAAAAGTGATTAAAAATTAACGTAAAGTAAAGAGAGGCCATGCACTACGATTCACGCTTATAGACTCAAGATTTCTTGAGGTTATGTGCAGATAAATTTTTGACGAACTGAGCCCTTAGTGTAAGTTTGTAAACGCTCAAACGTTACTACTGCGTCCGAGTTAAAATTGGATAGTTAGATCTTAACCTGAAAGGAATAAGGTTGATAATTAAATTCTTAACGCAAACGCGTTACTAACGTTTTCTCGTGTGCAGACTTACACTCTGAATGGTGCAATGTTTACCATACTAATCTGCTGTTCAGAGGGTCCTTTTTTTTTTTGGTGTCGGGGGGGAAACCTTCAAAAGGTACCCGGCACCTAGGGAGAGGATACCGGGTTATGTGGGATTTGACCGCACTACAACCCCCTCGGTGGCCTGCCTCTGCGCTTGGGGAGGACTCCGGGATCTCCTAAGGAACGCACCGGTGTTCTCCACGCGCGGAGCCCAGAATGGGCCCATCTTCGGAGGTTAGATGTGCTCTCTTGCACCTTCCGATGTTTACGACGGCATGCGGCCACACCCTCGGCCGGACGGATCGAGCTCTGACTCTCCCCGTCCGCAACCCCGAAAGTCCCCTTTTAGTCGCCTCTTACGATCAGGCAGGGGATACCGTAGCTCTATTCTTAATCCCGAAGCTACAGGGACTTGTTCAGAGGGTCCTAGCTGCGATTCCCAGCAAGGCAAAATTTTTATTTTGTTAATGGTCTGAGTACTGGTGAGTATTTCTTTGCAAATCCAAGTGTGGGTATAGCATTATATAACATTATAGAAGATTCTGGACTTGCAGAGATCCGACCCTCCATGAAAGGAGGTACTAATTTATACTATCGTTTCGCGTGTGTCATAGGGACTCTAAGTGTGCTAGTTTCTCATTTAGTTCTACGCTTAGTGTAGTATATTTCTGTTACCACTAGGGTATAAAATAAACCCAGTTAAACCCTAAACACCTTTTATTTCACTACACTGTCTATACTTGTAAAATTCGTTTATATCAAGTATTTAAAATATGGACATTGAACAAAGTGCATCTATTAATGAAAAAAGTGACGAAGAAATAGTGAAAGAAATGAGTGAGTACTTTATAAAAATAATAGATGAAAATATACTGAAAATACTAGATGAAAAATAATACAGATAATAAAAGCAATTCGTGCGAAATTATTCCCTAACCATTCCAAAATATCAAAAATGCACAACGTTAATGTTCAAGTTTTCACTTCTGCCGGTACTACCGGAGTGCAACCCGTTTTTTTTTTTATTGATTAAAATATCAAATTTGTCTTATTGCCGATTTGACCAATATCTGATTTGTCCAATTTCGTGCAACCCCAGTTATTGACCTATACTGAAATTTTAGTCCTCAAAGCTCTACTTTATAAAGTAGCGATAAATCGATTCCACCACAGAACATTACTAACAGAAGTTAGAATGGAAATGTGGGCGGGGCATACGTCGCCAAGGAATTTTGAGCAAACGCTCAAAATTCCAAAATCTCTACAGAAACACGCGATCGTGCTACAATATGCGTGCTTGTGTGTGTGCTTGGGTGTGATTCGTTCATTTGAAATCGCGTGATTGTGCGGCGCTAAGATTGGCTAGATTTGAAATTGCAAATATGTGCGTAAGCTTCGTATTTATTTAAGTACAGATGTAATGGAGGTGAAAGGCGGGGCTTAATCGGCGACACCAGTCTTCATACAGACGGCGTATTCTTGCCGTTCTACCTCTCTTAATAATGTTCTGTGGACTCCACCAACTCAAACGTGTACTTGAAATATGAAATCGAGAGCTTTAGGAACTCTGGTACGAGTCGCAATCGTTTCAACAAGGAATCGATTACAGATTGCTGTGCTTCGCAAATTGAACGACTCTATGAAGTTGTTTTGAGAAACGATGTTACTTAGTGTTTTTCATCTTTGTGTAATTTTTGTTGAATCAATTTTAAATAATAATATTCCACGGCTAAAACTACTGGTCTCACTAACTTTGCGATACAGTCTGTGATACAATGAATATGCCTAATATAAAAAAGTATGTAAAAAGTGATGTAATATCATACTATTATTATAAAACGCGAAAGTTTGTAAGTATGGATGTTTGTTACGCTTTCACGTAAAAACTAATGAATGGATATTAATGAAACTGAACAGTAATACAATTTATACATCAGAATAACACATAGGCTACAATTTATATAAAGTTATTGTGTGAATTGTCCAAAATATGACAATAAGTGTCAAGTATCTATGGAAAAAATCTACCATCTCCGAGCTATTCTCCGAGCTATACGTATGAATATGTAATATATGATGGAAATGTATATCTTAAATATTCCTACAAAAGAACTCGCCATAGTAGGTATATATCCATATCGCATGTGTAAGCCATTATAGCCAAAATAGTGAACCATATTTAACTACAATAAAAATTAATAATTTACTGACCCTTTCTAACGCGGGTGAAACCTCTAGTCCATACTAATATTATAAATACGAAAGATTTGTATTTTTGTATGTTTGTAATGAATAAACTCAAAAACTACTGTTCCGATTTCAAAAATTCTTTCACCTTCACATTAGAAAGCTACATTCACCCTGAGTAACATAGGCTATTTTTACCGCGGGAAAATGCTTCATTCCGACGTTAAAACGGGAAATAGGGTCAACACGGTTGAAGCAACTGGCTAAACGCCTATGATTTTAATATAGCAATGAAGCCTGGAATAGCACATAGGCTATTTTTTATCCTACGGGGACCCATAAAACGGATCCACGCGGGCGAAGCGCTGGCGGAAGGAAAGTTAAATTATAAACCGACTTCAAAAAGTGAAAAATAAAACTTTTTTCATATAAGGTACAAGTAAGTGTCTCACTTATTTAACAGATTTCCATTATATTTTATTCGGAGTCATGCCCTTTTAATATCATGGCTTAACTTTCTAGTAATGGGCACCGACTCCAAATTAATTCCTCCGTCAACCTTTTTCTCTGAAAAGGACTAATCCAGCAACCTCAGCCTGTCGCACTCAAGATATCAAATATTTTAAAGCTCAAATCGGAATCAGTCGCAATCGTATTAATACGAAATCGATAACGGATTCATGTACGTCTCTAACTGAAGGACTCGGCGAGATTATTTCGATAAAAGCTTATTAATAAGGTAATAAGTTAAATATATAAATTAAATTACAGGTTAAATTTGAGCCATCCAGCAACAATCTAAGGGTTAGTTAGGATTCCAAACAATAGTAATGTAACTCAAGATTACTGGCTCTATTAGACTCATAGTATCACTAATAACAAAATTAAAGTTTAAATGAATTAAGAGACTGAATGATTATTCCAATGCATTATAAGTATTTTTAAAATATGATCTGATTCGGTTTTGGACGGTGTTTTTTTAGAATGGAGTAATAGACGAGCCGCAGGCCACGTGGTGTTAAGTGGTCGCTGCAGCCCATAGACATCTACATACAACCTCAAGCAAGCAAAGGTAAGTCTTGTCTGAGGTCGTATGCAGTTGCGCTGCTACTCCGGAGGCTAGTGGTCGCCTCATGTAAGTATGGCCGGCAACTGCACCTTTCCACCGAAACACAATAGAATTGGTTCACGACAGAAGTGAGTGCAGCGGTGGTTCCCCGGGCGAACCAGGACAGTTCTACCACCTAGTATACTGCAACCTACCTTAAATTCCAATTTTCGTACAAAAATAGAAACGATAACTATCATTTCTGATGTCCAAGCTTGTCGCACTCAAAGTATCAAGTCGAGAGCTTTCGCAGCTCATATCGGAATGAGTCTTTACGTATCAACACGAAATCGATTACGGATCGTGGCACACCGCTAATTGAATTACTAAGGGCCGACTTTTCCATCGCCAGATAAAAGTATTCGTCGAATAAATGTTAGCGTTATCATCCATAGTCTTATGACATTTCAAAAGAGTAATGATAATTTTACCTGACTTACCTTATTTATTTATTTAAACGTGTTTACCATACAAATCATAGGATAGAAGGCGGACTTAATAAAAGGTATAAAAAACAATAAAGAAATAATGAACGGAGCAGCGATGACGGAATGGTAAAAGACCGCGGTCTCCGACGCAACCGATACCGGGTTCAAATCCTCGGCGTACACCCTAACAAAGAAATTTTGTAAAGTGCGCATGTATCGCTGCTCCATGGTGACGGAAAATATTGTGATAATTAATTAATTACAATGTTCTCCATTGCCGTGCATGCCTGAAGGAAGCATAACGAGAAAGCATAACGTCCACCAATCCGCACTTAGCCAGCGTGGTGGTCTATGGCCTAAATCCCTCTGACTTGTAAGGGTGAGATCTGTGCCCAGCAGTGGGACATAAAAAAACGAAATAATACAAGAAGAAAATATTTGTGACACAGAAAGTATCTAACCGTAACACTTAATTGGGATTGAAAAATTGGCCCTACGACGGATTTTTTGACATATACATACATAAATAATTTCTTGTTTTTGGAGTAATATAAATCAAAATTATAATCTAAAGTCAGTGGTGAATTTAATAATGTAATGTTAATTGTGGATGTTCAAAAACAATATTCTAATTCAATTACAAGTCATTTTACTTTATTTTTTATTTTATTTTTTTGAATGGAATAGTAGACGAGCATGTAGGCCACGTGGTATTAAGTGGTTGCTGCAGCCCGTGGACATCTACATACAACCTCAAGCAAGCATAGGTGAGTCTTGTCTGAGGTCGTATGAGTTGCCTCATGTAAGTGTGGCGAGCAACTGCACCTTTCCACCGAAACACAATAGAATTGGTTCACGGCAGATGTGGGTGCAGCGGTGGTACTTCCCCGGGCGAACGATAATAGTTCTACCACCTTCAAAACTTTACTTAATTGACACCTATAACGATCAAATTTTCTTAACGTCACGTCACACAAACATTAAATTGTTAGCAATCAATACATAGTGCAAATACCTATAAATACAATTCAATCAGAATAAAATTTATCGTTCTCATTACAGTCTGAAGATAGCTCTGAAAGTATGAAATCAAAATGAGATGTCATCAACGTGAAATCGATTACAACGTTTTATGTAAGAGCAAAAACACACTTTATGTTTCTATCCTACTATTTCAATGGAAGGTTTATATTTTTAAAACGTGTGTACGTACTGAAATGGTACAACATAATAATAAACAGTAATAATTTTTCGTAAATTTAATGAATTAAACTACTAACGACGACCCGTGTGGCGCAACGGCTACCATACCGGACTGCCGATCGGAGGGTCCCGGGTTCGATACCCAGCGATGCAGAAATTTTAATGATGACTTTAAATTTTTGTTCTCTGTCTGGTCGTTTGTATTTCTGTCTTTGTGTGTGTCTATGGTACCCACGACACATAGTATATCTATGCTACTGTAGGGCTATGAGTGTGAAACGTTTGGCTACTAACCCGCATTGGAGTAGTGTGGTGCAGTAAGCTCCAATCCTCCCGAATCCCGAAACCTGTGCCAAGAAGTGGAATGCAAAAGGGGTTGTAGCCAACTCAAATATGTCAAGAACAAGCCTAAATTACTGATGATTCCGAGAAAAGCATTAAATAATTATTCTTTCTTTCTTTATTCTTTATTTTATTCTATACAAACTATAAAACATTACAGAATTACTTAATTCTAATGCGTTCTATAGCTGTTCGAGGTATTCTCCTGCCTCCCTGCGAATTTCAGCAATCGGAGAATGAAATATATCTAATTGTATATCCCAGGCCACTAAGCCGTTGAGCAGTGTCAGAGCACGCACCAGGGGCGACTCCTTCATGAGAATAAGTCTGCACCCTGGCACAGCAAACAATTTGTGACGGCGAAATCGAACGTAGTTATCTGGTACATTCAGATTAATCAATTCTAATATTGATGGGTTGCATGCAGTTCCTCTAATTAGATGAACAAAATAATCAATTAAAGATACGTTACGTCTATACTCTAAGGTGTTATATCCTAACATCCCCACTAAGAAGAGACTAGGATATATATGTGGGTAACCAATAAAGTAACCGTACATCTTAAAATACAAAAATCTCAAGAACTTTTTTTGAAGTTTCTCCAACATGAGCTTATATTTTGCTTCATGTGGACTCCAGACAGCTGCATTACTCTCAAGCGTGCTCCTAACGTAACTGTTGTATAAAAGTTTTACAGCAGCGGAACTCCTAAAGTGTTGTCCTATACGCATCACAAAGCCCAAAGATCTGTAAGCCTTCTGGCATGTTGTCACGACATGGTCAGAGAAATTTAAGTCCGCTCTCATCACCACGCCCAGATCCCTGACCAAGGTGTGACGTGATAAGCAAACTTGATCTAATTTATAGTTGTAAAGAATTGGGCTTTGCTTGCGGGAAAAAGTCATTACAGAGCACTTGCTCTCGTTGAACATAAGCTTGTTCCTCTTGCTCCAGCCCAAAACCTTGTCAATGTCATTTTGAAGCAATTGACAGTCCGTATGATCTTTTATTTCCAAGAATAATTTCAGATCGTCCGCAAATAACAGACATCTAGCCGTACTGACCACATTTGGCAAATCATTAATAAATACTAGAAATTGCAAAGGTCCCAAGTTCGAGCCTTGACTGATTCCGGAAAGTGTACGATAAGGTCGAGAAATATATCTATATAATATAATCTATGTATATATATACGAGAAATATATCTATATAATATAATCAAAATATCTATATAATAAATTATAGTATAATAAAACAGCCAGCAATACATGATCGTCTCATCTATACGTAGCAGAAACCACATTCGTAGACGTGTAGACATTGCTCTCGAAACTTATTCAAATATCAGCAAAAGTCGTTGATAGCTCAGAGAACTGTATCAGAGAATGAAAACGAAATAAGGTCTTCAGCCCGGATTCGATTATGGATCGCAGTGAAGAGTAAATTGAATAAGTTGTTGACATCGTTCTAGATTTTGAGTATTTTTTCATAGTAGGGCTAAAATAAAGGTAGTTGTAGGTGGTAGAACTATTATGGTTCGCCCGGGGAAGTACCACCGCTGCACCCACTTCTGCCGTGAACCCTCTTTTAGTTATAGGTTTGAACTTGGTATATTTTTTTTATTTGAATCAAGTAGCAGACGAGCATGCAGGCAACGTGGTGTTAAGTGGTCGCTGCAGCCCATGGACATCTACATAAAACCTCAAGCAAGCATAGGTAAGTATTGTCTGAGGTCGTATGCAGTTGCGCTGCTACTCCGGAGGCTGGAGGTCGCCTCATGTAAGTATGGCCGGCAACTGCACCTTTCCACCGTAACACTACAGAATTATTGCTTCACGGCAGAAAAGGTGTATCCATTTCCCAGCCAAACTGACGATCCGTGTGGCATAATGGTTACCATGCCGTAATGGTTACTGCCGATCGGAGGGTCTAAGGTAAGATTCCAGGCGAAGCAGAAATTTTAATGAGTTTAAAATGTTTGTGTTTCTATCTTTATATACCTATGTCCATGGCACCTACGACTCATGGTTTATCTACTGTAGGGCTACGAGTGTGCTCTCCTGCTTCTTCAGATGCTTACGGCGGTAGGCGGCCGCGCACACACCGCTATCCTTCCCGGGGCCGCTGGCTGGATGGATCGAACTCCCACTCTCACCGCCCGCACCCAGGAAGTCCCTTTTAGTCACCTCTTACGATCAGGCATATCATAGCTTTATTCTTAAACCCGAAGCTTCATGGACTAAGTAAATACCTAGCAAAAATCAAAGTCATCTAATTCCTATTTTCTATTTATATTTCTATTGACTTTGAAACTTTTTAGTGCTATTATTTGACAGCCTCCGTGGCGTAGTGGGTGATGAGCCGACTGCGAAACGCGAGGTCGTGGGTTCGATTCCCACCCAGGACAAATATTTGTGTGACGAACATGACTGTTTGTTCTGTGTCTGTGTGTTAATTTATCTATTTAAGTATGTATTTAGAATTATATAAGTATGTTTATCAGCTTTCTGATTACCATAGTACAAGCTCTGCTTAGTTTGGAATCAGATGGTGTTGTGTGAATTGTCCAAAGATATTTATTTATTTATTTATATTTATTATTTATTTATTTTTACTGATAAAGCCAAAGCTTTTTAAGTTTTCATAAGACCATTAGCCATAGCCTGTGAGGGAAAAAATGAATATCCAAGATGATATTTAATTCGGTATAGTTATATTTCGCGGATCGTAAGCTTTTATCACGACCAAGGCCATTGATACTGTGAGATTAAACGATGGTTCGATTAGATTATGAAACAGCTTTTTCTCTATAAAAATATCCTGTACTTTTTTGCGGTTTATGAACTTAGACCAATGATATTTAATTATAATATGATGAGTTATAATGTAGTTACTCTACCTACCCGCATTGGAGCAGCGTGGTGGAGTAAGCTCCATGCCTTCCCAATAATGGAGAGAAACCCGTGCCCAGTAGTTGGACGCAAAAAGGGTTGCAGTTCTAGTTATACAACTATTGTGTCAGTGTATGTCGGTGTTGTTGACGGTGCATACAAAATGACGTTGTTAATTGAAATTGACATATTAAGAAATGTATGCGTCTGTAGCAATGAAAGAATATTTCCGAATGTGTGACAAAATTAAAATGTGTGCGTTCTTTCCCCGCACCAGATTTGGCACAAAAATTATGTATCGAAGTGAGGCGCTATGCCGTCTCTCCTGAAGGGTGAGTCAGTAACTTTGATGCTTTAAGGTTGCAGCCTATATTACGTTGTAGGTCAAATGATTATTATAATAATATAACGAACTTTTTCTTCACGCCATGCAAACCACCTTTCGCCGCTTCTCAGACTGCCTTGTGGTTGACTGGCAGAGAATGCTTTTAGCATTAAGTCCGCCCTTGTTCTTGTACTTTAGTATAAGGTCATAAAGATTAAATAAATAAATAAATAAATTATTTTATACAAACATCACTTTAAAATTTCATCTTTTGTCACCACAGAACATATTAAAAGAGGTAGAATGGCAATAATGCGCCGTTCGTATAAAAACCGGTGTCGTCGATCCAGCCCCACCTTTCACCTCCACTATATCTGTACTTAAATAAATATGAATCTTACGCAAATATTTGCAATTTCAAATCCAGCCAATCTTAGCGCCGCACAATCACGCCATTCAAATGAACGAATCATACCCAAGCACGCACACAAACACGCATATCGCAGCGCGATCGTGTGTTTCTGTAGATATATGAGCGTCGCTCATATCCTTGGCACAACTGCCCCGCCTACAATTCCATTCTAACCTCTTTAATATATTAGGTATTTATTTGTCACCGTCGGTCGCTAGAAGGCTGCGCGAAATGCAGCTTTTTATTTGGACTATTTATTTTAATTTCCCTCAAAATACTGTTCGAAATGCGCACAAGTTTGAGATTTCTTGCCATAAACATTTACGAGTAGTTCAAGATATATTTAGTATAATAGTTTTTCCGCTTCCAAAATAGCTTTGCATTGGTCTTGTTTTAGAGAAGGAAACTTGTTTCTTTTTTTATCTAATACACCTGTGTAAAACACCTATGTTTTCTAATATTTATTTTTCAAAATTTGCTGCCTTTTTTGTAATTCCTTATAAATACAAAAGCTACTTCTTTGACCATTAGCCCAAATAGTCTGAAAGAGAGAAATTAATCTTCAAGACGATAATTTACTTCGGTGAGTTTATTTTTCCTTTCATTGAGAGGACAACATGGTTCATAAATTTTTATCACGATCTAAGGCCATTGACACCGTTATATTAACTGTAAATTAACAGACGATTAACTGTGAAGTTGCCTTGATCAACGTGGTATATAAATTTGTAGCATAGCATATCACTTGGAAACCTTGATTATATTAATGTAAGATTTTCAAACGCAAAGTAGATCTTTATTGTTTTTTATCTGCCTGACGTAGGGAACACTATCTCCTGAACTTAAATAGTCGTTACCGGACAATTCAAGCTTTTACATAAATTACATCTGAATATGGTCTCAATAATTAAAAAGTACCGGTAGGCATTATGCATTATTGTTATCTGAGGGAACGATAGTACCCTCCCCCCCCACCAAGACGAGTATGTGAAGCCGAATAATATCATCATCGCAATAAATCTTGACTAAGGTATAGAGTTTTTAGAATAGAGTAAATATTTAAATAGTGAATTTGTTTTAATTCTTTGCAAAATTTTACATGAAAATGAATTTAGTGGGATATCATTTAGCACCCGCATTGCAGCAGCGTGGTGAAATAAGCTGAAGGCCTCCCTAATAATGTAGAGAGACCCGTGTCCAGCTGTGTAACGCAATAAGGTTGGTAATCACAGGAACTTTAGTTTGAATATGTTATTATCGAGTAGAATCTAATACCTTTAAACGAGCAATTCTTGTATGTATCTAAATATATTTTTTGAATCTCGGAAACGGCTCCAAATATTTTGATGAAAAATAGTACCCTGGTTTCGGGGGTGATAAATCGATCCACAAAATTTTTATTGTTGGAAATTTTTAACTGTATAAAAATATTTTCAATGATAATCAATTTAAATATAAACTGAAAATTACGACTCTTCCTGACATCTATTGGAGAGTATTAATAATATTGTGGCGTAAACGCTGTCAAACGGGGGAGCCCACGAGGCTCATTGTGGATTTCCTAAAGCGTCATCAGGACCTTGTGCTTTTTATAGGTTGGGTGGTAGGAAGTTTAAAATATTATATTATTTAATATTATAATATTTTATGACGTTTTGCGTTTAACCAGTGAAGAAAGATTTTTATTATTTAAAATTCATGGTTCAACGGTAACGGCGTATTCTAATCTGACTATTTTGACATCCGGAAGTAAGATAAAAAATTATTGTACCTATATAGAAGGTCTTTTATTAATCGTGGCAGTACTCGACAGGAAATGAAATGAAATAAAATGAAATATTTATTTGCATAAAACACGGTACATTTTACTTTAAAAATCTTACAATATTGTTCATGCGTGTCTTACCGACCTAGTCGCTGGGCAAATATTTATTAATAAATAAGATAAATTTTAATTTAAGGATATTAAATGCAATTTCATACCCGAAGGTACATGTAATTTTTTTTAAATAATAACAATATTAATTTAATAACAATAATATTAGATAATAATAGTAATGATAATATTTGCATAATTGAATAATTGAATAAAAATTTATAATTTATTAGCCAAGCGTTTGAGGTGTCCAGCATGACAATATTCTATAAATTCCTTTGTGGAATAAAAACAGTTCTTAATCAATAATTTAAAAATAGAACCCTTGAACCGATTTAATGTTAGATTTTTTTAACCGAGATGGCAGCAAATTATAAATCTTGATGCACATCACAGAGCTGTTTCTCGAATAGCATGCCGTATAAGATAATAGTCTATGCAATTGACCCCGATGCCGATTGGAGAATGTATCATCTTTGGTATCAAATCGATTTTGATTATTTTTGACACATATCAGACTTTCGTAGATGTACATTGATGGCAATGGCGGGAGATTTAGTTTTTTTTTAAATATTGACTTACAGGAGTCCATAGGTTCCGCACCTTAAATGGCCCTAACACGTTTCTTTTGTATAATAAATGCTCTATTGAAGTCAGTTGAATTCCCCCATAAGAGTAATCCGTATCTTAGGATCGAACACACGTATCCGTGATAAGCCATCAATGCTGTTTTTTATTTGCTACTTTTGAAAGATGGTGTAATGCGTATATGAATTTATTTAGTCTTTGGCATACTATTTCTACATGATTTTTCCAATTTAAATTTGAGTCGATTTCAATGGCAAGAAATTTAGCTATTTTATTTTAGGATGCAAGGTGTACCCCATATCTTAATCTGACGCGCTCGAGTAAATCCGAAAAGCCCCTCTTGGGCTCCGCTACTACCATCCGCCAATCCGACGTTCAAAGAAATGACAACGTCGATTTGAAAGACCTCTATGAAAATTTCGTTCATTGAATTAAAGCTTCTGTGGTCGAATGGTTGCGTGAGCTGACTGCGGAACTAGAGACCCGGGTTCAAATCTCGATCGAAACCATATTGTGTCTATTTTTTATTTTTATGAAAATAACTTTTTTTTATTAGGAGCTATTTCAGATGGCTTTGTTAAGTAACACGAAGCAAATGATTGTTTCGTTTTAAACTAAACCAAGAAAATATTTTTTTAGAAAATAAACGATTTAATGTTATCTCATTGTATAAAATCTGGTGCAATAAAGTATTTTTGTATTTTATTGTATTGTATATATCCGAGCAACGCTCGGGCGTCCAGGTACTATTTATAAAATGTTGATTCACCGAGGTTGTAATCTAAGAATTGTATAACCGGCCCTCAAAAGGCTTATTACTGCTAGCCCGTCCCCGGATTAGTGTGGAAGGCACTTAAGATTTTATATTGGGAGCGCCCTTCAGAAGTTTATATTCACGGTGCGTTTTGGGGCAAAGCATTTTATCTGTCACCCTAAGTTGATTCTGCGGTCGGTGTACTATTTATATTTGTCTTGTAAAATAAAAAGGCATTCGAATTCAGTTGACAGAAGGACTCAGGGCTATATCGCGGTACGGCACTTCAGTTAGACCAACATCGTTGTGTATGTTAGACAAATATTTGCATAATTAATTGCTTTAGCTTATTTACTATTAAAATTTTATTCATAAACCTTGACCTGTTTCTATTCTTCACTTACCTGGATAAAAATTCAGCCAAACATGGACCCAATAATGACATCAACCCTTTTAGCGTACCACTGCTGGACACGGGTCTTTCCCCATTACTGAGGAGGTCTGGGGCTCGGTCCACCATTCTGCTCCAATACGGATTGGTGAGGATTAGGTTTAATGGCAATCCACTGTCGGATGTTTTAAAATCGCCATTAAGAAATGGTTTGACTGTTATCTATCGATAACAACCGAGACCGATGCTTATATTGTTATGATCCAATCAGGAGGCTTCCTTAAAAAATATCGTATAAATTTTCACAGTAGGAATAATTTCCGTATACTTAAAGCCATGCAAAATTCACAAACACCGGTAAATCCGCTACCTTTGCTTTGTAAATAGTCGTTACCGGACAATTCAAGCTTTTACATAAATTACATCTGAATATGGTCTCAAAAATTAAAAAGTACCGGTAGGCATTATGCATTAATGTTATCTGAGGGAACGATAGTAGCCCCGCCAAGACGAGTATGTGAAGCTGACCAAGCAATAAATCTTGACTAAGGTATAGAGTTTTTAGAATAGAGTAAATATTTAAATAGTGAATTTGTTCTCATCTTTGCAAAATTTTACATGAAAATGACTTTAGTGGGATATCATTTAGCACCCGCATTGTAGCAGCGTGGTGAAATAAGCTGAAGGCCTCCCTAATAATGGAAACCGTGCCCAGCTGTGTGACGCAATAAGGTTTGTAATCACTAGAACTTTATAAAAAAAAATATTAATAAAATGTTGATTCACCGAGGTTGTAATCTAAGAATTGTATAACCGGCCCTCAAAAGGCTTATTACTGCTAGCCCGTCCCCGGATTAGTGTGGAAGGCACTTAAGATTTTATATTGGGAGCGCCCTTCAGAAGTTTATATTCACGGTGCGTTTTGGGGCAAAGCATTTTATCTGTCACCCTAAGTTGATTCTGCGGTCGGTGTACTATTTATATTTGTCTTGTAAAATAAAAAGGCATTCGAATTCAGTTGACAGAAGGACTCAGGGCTATATCGCGGTACGGCACTTCAGTTAGACCAACATCGTTGTGTATGTTAGACAAATATTTGCGTTATAATTAATTGCTTTAGCTTATTTACTATTAAAATTTTATTCATAAACCTTGACCTGTTTCTATTCTTCACTTACCTGGATAAAAATTCAGCCAAACATGGACCCAATAATGACATCAACCCTTTTAGCGTACCACTGCTGGACACGGGTCTTTCCCCATTACTGAGGAGGTCTGGGGCTCGGTCCACCATTCTGCTCCAATACGGATTGGTGAGGATTAGGTTTAATGGCAATCCACTGTCGGATGTTTTAAAATCGCCATTAAGAAATGGTTTGACTGTTATCTATCGATAACAACCGAGACCGATGCTTATATTGTTATGATCCAATTAGGAGGCTTCCTTAAAAAAAACGGCAAATTGTTTGTAAAGTAGGTTTACGATCGAGATGTTTACGTGATAACGTCCGCACGAGAAAATCTCCATTCGTTTGTATGCCGCTAGAGTGAGAGAGACGGAAGATCGGTCCACTCACTCGAACGCTATGCCAGCCTCCGCTCGTGAGGATTCCGCGTGACAAGTTTCACGGAATGACTGGCAGCGCTCGAGATGAGACGGGAGATCGGTCCGTCTCTCTCTCGTTATACCTGCGATCGCGCTCGTGAGGTTTTGGTGTGACACAAGTTTCTGAACATGTCACCCGACTAAAACGATTTTTAAGACGTTATCACGTCAAAAAAATATCGTATAAATTTTCACAGTAGGAATAATTTCCGTATACTTAAAGCCGTGCAAAATTCGCAAACACCGGTAAATCCGCTACCTTTGCTTCAATCTATAATGTAATATCGGAATTACCAAAATCCATCCCGTTATGAAGTGGAGTATTGAGCCTAGTAGTGCTATAGAAAAGGGTTTTTCTATCTTTTCTATCTTTCTATTTTCTAAACATTAGTCTAGGCAAAAGTTGAAAATCACGTAAAATTGACATGTGTCTCCTAAAAATACATACGACAATTTATTTGATACGAAAAAATATCATTTTGTATAAAAAATTTGGAAGTGATTATCAGCATAATTTATTTAAAAGTAATAAACAATATATGAATATTTATATAATTGAATATTTAAAGAGAATAATAAAAGATACTTAAGTAGGAGAAAACTTCATGAGTTTTTTTATAATAACTTTTGCTTCACTTCTAATGTATTTTGTCTTAGCCACGTAAGTAGTAATAATTTTTTGGACTTTTGATCGCGAAATAATAATATTTTAATATACAATATTTTAATCGTCTGCAGGTGTACAAACAGTAAAATTTTCGTTTCGTTTCGTTTCGTTCCATTGTGTTGGACAAAACAAACACATAATCAAAATCAAAATTGAAAGTTGATTAAAGTAATTTTTCTACAACCCATTTTTGTATCCTGATGTTTTTTTTTTTTTTTTTTCAATTATGGCATCGCAAACTCTGTGCATACTGCCAGCGTCAAGTATAATTTTTGCATCAATTTTATACCAGTTCCAATGAAACTGGACGAAGTAATAACAAAGTCAGTAAGTAAGTCGTCAGTAATCAGTCAGTCTAGTCAGTCCAACATTCAAGTAAAGCGATGGCTACTTTACTAGAACGTGTCCGATGGAATTTTGGGGGCAAGCAGAAAAAACATATTTTAGCACTGTTATTCTATTTCACAAACACTCGTGCACTGTAATTAACCTATATCAAACAAAATGCCATCAACTTTATCCAATATAACTCAAAAATACACAAAGGAAATGAAAATAAAACAAGAGCACAATATGTCTTTTTCGACTTCCCGCCAAAACTCCCTATCCTGATGTTAGACACGGGCACGTGCACGCTGGTCCAAATGTTGGTTAGAGTAAATGCGGATTGGCCAACCCACTATCGGTGTGCTAAGTGCGAGTTTTTATCACCTACTCGATCGCGTTTGCGTTTACGCGATTTGTATGGAATCGAAGCAGCGCCATCTAGCTGTAGTAATATGAAACATTTTTTGCGAGTGCAAGTTTTTTACGTCTTCGGTTTCGAGCATCGAGTATCAAACGACACTCGATAGTGACGAGGTCAGCGCTCGTGATTGGTCAATGAGTAACGAATCCCCCAAAGTGATTGGTTGATTATGTGTTATAGCGAGTGCGAGTTTACATTTTTGACACTTCGCACACTCGCATGCTTTCGATTGTCGACACGTTTGACGTTTATTCGATTAACGCGATGGTAAAGTAATTCGATTGGTTATTTGAAACTCGCACTCAGCACACGGATCCTTTTAAACCGCCCGTAAGGCCACTGTAAACATTTAACGATAAAAACTTAACGTACCCTCCGAACCACAGAATAATTTTTTTGCCACTAGCGGTCACCCATCTCAGACCCGACCACTCCCGTTTAGCTTTGCTGCGTAGAACGTTTTTTACGTTACACTTTCAATCAACACTGAAACTCGAACTCGAAGTCATTTAACATTGTATCACAGAATAAATAATAAGTATGTAAAAAAACAATGTAAGGATTTATGATCACTGCAAAAACTTTTCTTGCACTAAAAAGCAACCATAAAAGTAGTATATAAAAACTCATTTGCTATACTTTTTATGAGTAAACTTTCTACTTTTTACGAGTTCGTTGGTTCATCTGCTTCGAACCGAATGCCATCAGTTTTATTGTTTATAGTTCAGTAGTTACTTGGCACGGGATAGAGTCAAACTGGTTTACTTTTTTAGTAGTTACTTTGTCAAATTTTATAACTGCGATTGTGAGGAATTTCGCAATTTAGAGACGCCATTGTTTCAAATAATATGCCTAATTAATCGTAGCTGTGTCGTTGGCATCTCGCGTAGCATTTCATATTTGATTTTGAAATTCATTAAATCACTATGAAGTTCTGTTCTATAATAATACTAGCCTCCCGCCAGTGACTTTGCCCGCGTGGATCCGTTTTATAGGTTCCCGTAGGATAAAAACCATCTTATGTCCTTTCCCAAGGTCCACTCTATCTGTGTTCTAAATTTTATTTAAATTGGTTCAGTAGTTTAAGCGGGAAAGCGTAGCAGATAGACAGACAGACAGAGTTACTTTAAAATATATAGTATGGATATTTAAAGCATTTTTATCTGTGTTCTACATAGTCTAAAACCATTATAGTATTATTGACCTTCAAATTTAAACCATTTGGAACTGAATAGAAAGTCAATCTACTCCAATGTCTAATTGCGACATTGCTCATCATTTTTTGATAAATTTCTCAATTGACATACACACACTCACTTTTTTAGTGTTTATAATTTCATCTATGTCTTATAAATATCTTCAAACGAGCAATTCTTGTATATACATAAAAATATTTCTTGAATCTCGGAAACGGCTCCAACGATTTTAATGAAATTTAGTACCCTGCTTTCGGGGGTAATAAATCGATCCAGCTTGGTATTATTTTTAGAAATTTTTAATTATAAAAAAATATTTTTAGCGATAATCAACTTCATTATAAACTGAAAAATACGCTCTTCCTGACATCTATTGGAGAGTATTGGTAATATTGTGGCGTAGAACGTCGTCAAATGCCGTCCGCCAACCCGACGTTCAAAGAAATGACAATGTAGATTTGAAAGAGCTTTATAAAATTTTCGTTCATTGAATTTAAGCTTTATTGGCCGAATGGTTACGTGGGGAACGGGACTGCGGAACTAGAGTCCCGGGTTCAAACCTCAATGAAAACCATATTGCGTTTATTTTTGTGATCTTTTTTGAATGAAGAAAATAAATTGTGTATATCCGAGCAACGCTCGGTCGTCCAGGTACTGAATTTATAAGGTAACAATATAATAATGTACACCTTGTTTCAAACGGATAAAAATTGTCCGTTACAAGAGCGGGGTACCCCGTAATATAGTATTCCCCCAAGTCAGTACATGCCAGTCACTTGTTCGTTACTGCCTTTTTGAAACGAAATAAACAATTTGTGAAAGAAAATTGGAGATCTCCGGCAAGTCGATGTCACTCTCCAATTGTCCCAATGCTAATTCAGACCAATTGTATTTATACTGAGATTCGAAGAAACTTCGATAGCATGATTCAGGATACGTTTTCTGATTGCTCAGTTCAGTACGACGGGTGTGACGTAGTTCTCTATTGGTAACAATTTTCACATGGCATGTATTGAATTAAATTCTAGAGAATCACTGAGAGAAAAATTTAAGGAGACTAATATACTAACATTTGCATCGCAATATATTTATGAAAATATAATGTATGTTCGTAAAAACAAACACGAATTTATGACCTTTTTGGATCTACATAGTTCGAACTGTGTTTCGACAAGGAATGGCCACAAACTTGCATTCCCCAAGTGTAGGCTCCGCAAAAAGAGCCACTCTTTTATCGGGATGTCGATCAGAATATACAATACAATCCCGGAAAATGTTCAATCCCTTCCTTTTCACAGATTTAAAAAAAAAGTCAAACAAGTCCTGTGCCGCAAGGCTTTTTACGATCTTAAGGACTATTTAATTGATAAAAAAACTTGGGATTGAGGTGTAGTCCCACAAGGCTGTTTCTATAACTGATGTAATAGACTTAAATGAATTAAATTGCCATGTTAGCAGATGGCTGTGGGACGACATTGACACATGCGGTAGCTGTCACGTATGTTCCTTATCGGCCCATAGCTACTCTGTAAGAAAGTTAGCTATTGTATACCCCATATTTTAAAACAGGGCTGAAGTTTTTCTCCGTCTGCTCTTTTCTTCAGCTCAGCATTGCCTAAGCGCACCCAGAGCAGACAGAACAAAAAATAACGTTCACTAAGAGTTTGTAAAGGAACCGTACAGTGAATAAAGAATATTTCATTTCATTTCATTTCACTGCTTGCGTCGTCTTCCATGGTCAGCATTTTCATGTGAGGCGCGCGTCATGTCAGGTCATCGGAGGGAAATTTGAATGATGAGTTTAAAATTTCTTTTCTCTGTCTGGGTGTTTGTGTTTCTGTCTTTGTATGTGTCCATGGCACCCACGACACAGGTTATATCTACCCTACTGTTGAGCTATGAGTTTGAAGCGTTAAAATGTGTATATGTTTCTGAAATAATAACCCTAGGGTACGAGCAAAACATGAAAACATATAAACACTAAGACAATATCTCTTATTACTGAGCTGGTACTATAAAGAACCAATAAAACTTAACAATTTACTTAAAACAAACCCACTAGAGTGAACTAAGGTTATTAAATTAAAACAAAACATAATAATACTCACAATTATTTACATTAAATGCTCATTGGCGATTCTGTTGATAATAAATTCTAATACAAGGTGTTGGAATTTTATTATGCCTCGGGGTGCACTGATGAAAACATACGGGGCATTATTGCGGACGATAATGTTGCTATTATTATACCCGACAGCACGTCATAAAACTCACGAAGGAGAGTCTAGCTTTCAAGACGTTTATCGGGCGTGTATGTATATGTAAAAATAAAACTGTAGTATTAATTAGAATTGCGCATGGCTCGGTGGCTGTTGTAGTACCCTAAAGATCTACGCTGCTAAGCCAAACGGGAGTGGTCGAGTGTGAGATGGGTGGCAAGTTTCATGCGCGTTTAGCCGCGTTTCCATGTTTCGGAGGGCATGTAAAGTTGGTCCTGGTTGTTATCGATAGTCGCTAAATCTTGTTGGGAACCTTTTGAATAGCTTGCAAACATCCGACAGCGGGAACTACCCCGCATCTCCACCAACCCGCATTGGAGCAGCATGTTGAAGTAAGCTCCAGGCCAGGATTCAGGCCTCCCCAATAATAGGGAGAGTGCTGTTCCCAGCAGTGGGGCGCAAAAAGAGTTGCAGCTATTTTATTCTCTTAAACTACATTTTCAAAAAAAATCTGTACCTAGTGTTTCTTGGTCATCCCTGCTTGAGTAAAAAAAAATTAAAAAC
Organism: Pyrgus malvae; assembly: GCA_911387765.1. Classification (NCBI taxonomy): domain Eukaryota; kingdom Metazoa; phylum Arthropoda; class Insecta; order Lepidoptera; family Hesperiidae; genus Pyrgus; species Pyrgus malvae. Next base: position 13,286,511 of record OU426969.1, read on the forward strand.
TCTAAACATACTCCACAACAAAAAAAAAAACGAATAGCAAAATTTTATAACATTTCAATTAAAAAAGTGTAGAATTTCACGTGAGCTACAAAAATGGAGATTTTTGTTCGTGCCAGCTAAAAAATTCGAGGTTACGTGTCCCAGATGAAAACGCTGGCTGATGGAGAATGAAACGCTGTGGCGTGAATCCCATGGTGACATGTTCATTATTTTAAAAGGCGTTCTGGAATCGTAACCATAGGTAGACAAAGACAAATCACTTTTTTCAACAATTCAATCCATACGAAAATTAAAATACAGAATTATTTATTTATGTTTGTTTGTTTGTTTATTTATGTAATTATTTATTTATTTGACGACCCTTCTGGCGCAATGCTTACTATAACGGACTGCTGATTGGGGGGTACGATTCCCGGCAAATTAGAAATTTGAATGATGAGTTTAAATTTCTGTTCTCGGTCTGGGTGTTTGTGTTTCTGTCTTTGTGTGTGTGCGAGCATAGTACCCACGACACAGGGTATATCCACCCTACTGTGGGTACTATGAGTGTGAAGCGTTATTATTGTTTATTTATTTATTTATACATTTATTTATTGATTTATCTATTCATTTATTTATTTATCTATCTATTTATTTATTTATTTACTTGCTTGCTTGCGTTCTTGCTTGCTTGCTTGCTTCCTTGCTTGCTTGCTTGCTTACTTACTTATTTATTTATTTTTTCATTTACTGCACCTAGCACGTACAACTTATAAAATAATTTGAAGGTCTAGGTCTACATGTCACAGTCCCTGTAGCTTCGGGATTAAGAATAGAGCTACGGTATCCCCTGCCTGATCGTAAGAGGCGACTAAAAGGGGGCTTCCGGGGATGCGAACGGTGAGAGTGGGAGCTTGACCCTTCCAGCTACCAGCCCGGAAGGGACGGCGGTGTATGCGTAGCCGCACGCCCTGAAGATGCAGGAGAGCACATCTGCTCTCCCGAAGATGGGCACGTTCTGGGGCGCCGCGCGTGGAGGACACCGGTGCGTTCCTATGAGATCCCGGAGTCCTCACAAACGCAGAGGCAGGCCACCGAGGGAGTTTTAGTGCGGTCAAACCCACATAACCTGGTATCCTCTCCCAAGGTGTCGGGTACCTTTTGAAGGTTTCCCCCCCGATACCAAAAAAACGGTCTACATATTACACCCTGGTTAAGCATTGCAAATAACTAGGGGCAGCTGTGTTGTACATTATTTATTTATTATTTAGTTTTATTCCTAATATTCCTATTCCTAGCTGTGCCCGCGACGTCGTCCGCGTGTATAAAGACTTTTATAAAATGGACTGATTAAAAATTAAAGATTATTTATTTGCATTGAATAAGTAGTAGGTAGATTATTCTTACATTATAGTGAAATCACTTATAATACAATGTTCATATGTTCAGAAGAAACCTAATGTATTTTTTCTAAATCCTTCAAACCTAAAACAGTAAGGAATGCTTACTCTACTGATCTTACTATCCACTTTTCTCACGTTTCGCTTTTCTCGCGCAATTAGATTCTCTTTACAAATATGTACCTCGTTTATTAAAGTTAAGAGATATTGCTGTGCCCGTGGCTTCATCTATGTTAAAAATAGTATCTTTAGTAAATTGGGTGAATTTATACTGCAAAGAATGTATAGACTCATTCTATATACATAGCTTTAACCTACTGCAGAAAAGAGGTGCACTATACAACTACTTGTAGTTGGGAGATAAAATTTCTAAACATACACGTGCTTAGGATTAAACAATCGGAAAAATAATTGTAAGGTCAATTAATAAACTATAGGTTTAAAACTTGCGGACAGCAGTTTGGTCATAAGTCAAAACTCATATAACACAGTGGAAACTAAAGGAGAAGGCAGGGTCTCTACACAGTGTGCTATCTGTATTTGGAAATTAAGAATATTTTTATAAAGAATCTTTAAAGAATCCTTAATATCTCCATCAATCAACGTGTGTGGATGAGCCCTCAGCCCGTACGCAATAAAGAGACGCAAAAAATGAGTTAAGTTATCATTGGTCCAATTAACAATGTTCAGCATCATACGTATACCTACCCAACGATGGGACAACCCGCGTGGCGCAATGTTTACCATGCCGCTGCCGGACTGCTAATCGAACTGTCCCGGGTTAGAATCCGGGCGAAGCAGAAATTTCAATGATGAGTTTAAACTGTTCTCGGTCTGGGTGGTTGTGTTTCTGTCTCTATGTGTGTTCATGGCACCCACGACACAGGGTATAAAACCCTAATGTGAGGCTAATACGTGTGAAATGTTATTTTTTATTTTTTTTACACTATGTACTTACTTTTATTAGACTTAAGGTTTTTATTTGAAATTATCTCCATCGAATCACTTTGGAGAAGAAATGAATATTGCTCAATAACGCCATCTACCGTATGACATGTAAACTTTGTGGTTGATAAATCGAATGTCAAATTACCAAATAGGTAGATATTGAGATTATAACAGTTGGTTCACTAAAAGTTTAACTATTCGTCACCTAGATGTCTGCAGTAGTCTCGTTTTGTTAAGGCTTTGTACATTCTGTATGAAGGTTTAGATTCCGTATCTTACAACCTTAATGCTGGATGCACTGAGATTGTAAGATTTGGATTTCGGTTCATCGGAGCTAGAGGCCTCCTCAATATTGGGAGAGCTCCATGCTCAGCAGTGGAATGCTAAAAAGGTTGCAGCTTGATATAATGTAGCGATAATAATCGTTTCAGCTGCAGCCTGTTCATAATCTTCCACCCCAAAAGAAGACTAATAAGCTGAGCAACTAACTCAATAGAGCCTGTGATGTAAGGTTCGGCGGCGGTAAGGCTCGCGATGCACTTATTAGGTACCTATAGTCTAGCCATTCTCGGCCAACGAAAGAAAATACAGTAATCTGATCTAAGTATATTTAATATAGTCGACAATATTAGTGAGAGTTCAAAATAATTTTAGGTACTTAAATTTAAACTTTTATTTATGGTTTTGAATGGGCTGTTACCGAAACTTTCATACAAATTCCCCAAAGTGCCTTTTAAGTTTATGTCGCGTATTGTGTAAATGAACATAACTTTTTTGTTTATCACCCGATTGATATGAAATACACACTAATTTTACGGAAATTCATTCAACAATATATCAGTAAACACATCATTCAAAGAAGGGAAAAGAATTTTAGAATGAAATATTAAGTTAAGGTTCATTTATTGTACGCTTGAGATACCAACTTTTGAATCCATTTTATTTGCTATTGAGGGGTAGTTTTGAAAAAAGCTTAAATAGAATTCTTACTATGTTAGTAAAGATTACAAATATAAAATTATAAGTATATTACTCTGCACAAAAATATTCTGTACATCAAGTTTCGACACTCAATTTTCAAAGAGTTTCAAAGAAAATTGACATTTAAAGGGTGAATTTCGGGAAATGCTGAAACACGTATTCTTTTATTTTGGTTAGAAAATATTTATACCAAATTTCAAGAAAATCTATTGAAAAAATCCAAGTTTTCCATACAAATTTTCATCGCTCATTTCACACCCTTAAAGGGTGATTTTTAAAATTATCTATAGCCTAAATGTTAGCGAGGACCAATATATATAAAACAAAAAAGTTTCATCAAAATCCATCTAGTAGTTTTTGCGTGAAAAGCTAACAACAGACAGACAGACAGACAGACAGACAGACAGACAGACAGACAGACAATAATTTCAAAACTTATATTTTTAGCTTCTGTTACTTATAAAAATACCCCTAGAAGTATTTTTTTAAATTTATATGCAATGTACAGAATTGACCCTGCTTACAGTTTTATTATATGTATAGATTACTATCGCATTAAACAGTTCGATAAATTACCTATACATTAAAAAAACATGTCAAAGCCTACGATCGCAAAAAAATTAAACATTTTGATTACAGGCAATATACTATATTAATGTGATTAGTATGTTAAGAGCAGTAGCATTATTCTAATTAATCCCTAAAGTTCTAAAATTCTAAAATATTGAATCCCTTCTTAACCCGGTGTCATTGTGGCGGAAAAAAGTTACACTAACGTTGAGGTTGAGGTAATGTGAGTCATTATGTTCGTACATATCCTGTACTACGAACACTAATGTGATCTTCATTTTCCGAAAATGAAGATTACGATTCATTTTCGTTACTATCTGATGTGTCTTTACGTAGATACTCGCTACAATACAACATCGCTCATGTTCTTTTGGGTCCGATTAGATAGGTATCTAAAAGTAAATTAGCGTAAATAAGAAAAACTAAACAAAACATGAACTGGGTCATAATTACCCGGTCGCAGGTATAAACACTTGTTGATGCTTTCGCGGGCAATGGACGACTGATGTGAGGTACATGAAGAGGAGTAGTGATACATAGCTGCAGCTACTGAGACAGACGGTTCTGTGTGGCAATGATTTCTAAGCAATTCTTTAAATACAAAACGTGCAGGGTCGTATTGACCCTGCCTGAATGACGCCGGGTTAAATGAGGTAAGGTGCTTAACCCTACTGAAAATTTTACCAAATTGCTTCGAAAGGATACAATATTGATAAAACTGATTTTTCTCTATAAATAAAAAAAATTCCCAGTACTATTGGTGCATCCTGTTTAATGAAACGTGAACTAATAAAATGTTTGTTTCTTAAACGTTTGCAATTCAGTTTATTTGGCGTAGAGCCAAGGTGAGCAAAACCTACTGCAAGTTTATTGCTATAAGGTTACTAAGGTATTTAAATTTGTTATGTTAATGAAAAACAAAACTGCGTAAGAACAATATTTTTACTCTGCTTCGAAGAGATTTGGGATATATTTTCATAAAAAACAGTACAGTTATTTTGTTACATTACTTACATATAATGTAACAAAATAAACATGTTATTTTACAATTATCCAGTTTAAATTTTGAATTTTTTTTTATTTGATTTTATCTGACCCATACTTCACGTTTATTGCGCGACGATGCTAAGAACATAGTTTTGATGGACACCTGACGGGGTGCCCGCTGTGTGATGACCGGGAATATTTTGTATTCCTAATATGAAATATTTTTTTTCATTAATTTCTTTTCTTTTCTTTTCTTTTCTTTTCTTTTCTTTTCTTTTCTTTTCTTTTCTTTTCTTTTCTTTTCTTTTCTTTTCTTTTCTTTTCCTTTCTTTTATTTTCTTTTCTTTTCTTTTCTTTTCTTTTCTTTTCTTTTCTTTTCTTTTCTTTTCTTTTCTTTTCTTTTCTTTTCTTTTCTTTTCTTTTCTTTTCTTTTCTTTTCTTTTCTTTTCTTTCTTTTCTTTTCTTTTCTTTTCATTTCTTTTTCTACTAGAAGATGAAATAAAACTCCTGATTACTCTGCTCCACTTATTTACTTTGTCAATTAAACAATAAAATTTAAACACACTTTATCGAAAAACTTCAAGTAAAGGCTCAGCTCACCTTGGCGATACGCCAAATGAACAGGAGCAAAGAACATTAAAAGAACAATTTCATTGGTTCGCGTTACATCAAGTACCGAATGGACTGGGAATTTTCTTATTTAGAAACAGGAAGACAGATCGACGTTTTGGTTAATAGTTTTCTTAATACGTTTTACCAAGTTTTGGACGAGTAAATGACGAGCTTCCAGCCATCTTGATGTTATGGTCATATCAGCCAATGGATATCTATATGTAGCAGTCGGATCGTATAACCCGCCTAACATTACAGCTAGCCGGTTCCTAAAACAGGGCCGTTCTGTATTGTGGCGGGTCCACGATTAGCCAGATTGTTATTGCGATACGTACTACAATATGGCGGCTCACGTTTAGCCTCATTGTAATGAAGCCTCGTAGCCACCCACCCTACTTATGATTATGACCGCACTCGACATTGCTGAGCTTTATTGATACCCATCCTGCTTATGATCGAACTAGATTTTGCTGAATGGACACCCATCCTACTTTTAACCGCAGGTGTCATTGAGCTAAGCAATGTCCCTGAAACACATTTTCACTATAATTATTTATATTCGAAAAATATCAAAAATTAGCCTCTTCCTGACATTTATTAGCTTGTAGAAAACATTTTTTTTTAAATTGGGACCTACTTCAGTAGATGGCGTTGTTAAGCAACACAAAGCTTATGAGAGAGATCAAAAAAATCATTTTTTTTAACATTCGGTCGTACGGGCACTAAAAAAATTAACAATTATCCTACTTTCCAATCGTGGTTTGCTTTCTTTGTGCTTTTTGCTTTGGTTTTGTGCTTTCAAACCTGTTTAAATATGCATATTGATTTTTTTTGTGTCTGGCCAGCGACCTATTTTTAACCAAAATTCATTTTTGTATTGACAGAAATAGGTTTAGCGGTAGTACTTGAAAGTTCTACGAAGGACAGTAAATATGATTCAAGTATTTTGCTATGGTCAACGATGACCGAGTGGTAAAAAACCGCGGTCTTCGACGCGACCGATCTCGGGTCTAATCCTCGGCGCACACCTCTGACAAGTAATGTGCGCATTTATCGCTGCTATACGGTGACGGAAAATATCGTGATATTTAATTGATTACGATGTTCTCCATCGCCGTGCATGCCTGAGAGAAATTCATAATTTCTCGAAAGCAAATCGTCCACCAATCCGCAATTGGCTCGCGTGGTGGACTATGGCCTAAATCCCTCTCACTTTTGAGAAGGAGACCTGTGCCAGCAGTGGGACATGAAAAAGGATGAAAAAAATTTACTATAAAAAAATATAGAAATACAGAAAAAAATGTTTCAACTTGTAATGTTATTCAAATTATGTTTCAAGTTCCGAGAAATATATTTCCAAATAAAGACCAACATGTTAGCGTTACAATGGTTAGTAACGACTATCTTATGTTTCCGTAATCGTTACAAGGAAAGGCGAAGAAGGGCAAGCGTGAAACTTAAGCGATAAGATTTTGGCGGAAACTTAAGAAAGACATTAGTCGTAACATTGAACGTAGGTTTGGCATATTCTATAGAAGTTTTTTTAATGGAGTAGCAGACGAGCATGCAGGCCACGTGGTGTGAAGTGGTCGCTGCAGCCCATGGACATCTACATACAACCTCAAGCAAGCATCGGCAAGTCTTGTCTGAGGTCGTATGCAGTTGCACTGCTACTCCGGAGGCTGGTGGTCACCTCATGTAAGTGTGGCCGGCAACTGCACCTTTCCACCAAAACACAACAGAATCGGTTCACGGCAGAAGTGGGTGCGGCGGTGGTACTTCCGCGGGCGAACCATAATAGTTCTACCACCTACGATAATAATAATAATATGCCATTAGAAGCCAGACATCAAATTCCACTTACCACCACGTGGCCTGCATGATCCATTTAAATAAATAAAAATTGTGTTTTCCGAGCTTTCGAAGTTTCGTTACACCTTCGATGCCGGTCGTTAACGATCTCTACCAGTCATTTAATATTATTGGAGGCTTTAGAAATAGCCGACAGTAGACTAGCACTAAGCCGGAATGCCATCAAAACGCATCTTTCGGAGCCTGTATATTATATATGGCCGGATATTCAAAAAACTTCGATAGCGTGATTCAGAAAATACCCGTGGCGCTATCTCTTGCTGAGATGCGGAAGCTCAACATAACTTTAATTTCCAGGTAAATTCTATCCACAAAAGCAAAAGCGCGGTATAAAAATTGTTATAAAGGCCACATAACAGAATGAATCCAATAATAATTAATTCACAATTTACATCATTGACATTCATAACAGCACCGTTCACATCAACATGTGGGCGCTGCAACCATCTAAAAAAAATATTATGTTTAATACACAATTTATTCGTTCAATGAATGGAGTGGAGTAGCGTTGTGGAGTAAACTCCAGGCTCCAAGATATGTATGTACGTACGTAGCAGTGGGATTCTAAAAGTGTTACACCCATTTATAATAGTATTTTTCATTTGCTAGCGTAAAGTTTTCGATACCCATCCCCACTTGCACCATTACAAATTCGCTGATGCCGCTAACATTTTGTACGAAAAAACACATCAATCTGTTACGTTACGTGAAACACTTCCTGAGGTTTATACCAAGCTTTAAAGACGCCCATTAAATGGCGGATCTCGCTACATTAATCTTCATAAACTTTTGTGACTTTTATTTCGAGGCGACATTGTACTTTGTTTGTGTTGTATTCGCTACTAAATTAGATTGTGTCCGTTTTATTGAAGGAATAAATTGTGAATTAACCACAATAAAGTTGTAAATAATTGTAGCGCCCACATGATGATAAGTGAACGGTGCTGTTATGAATGTAAATGATGTAAATTGCGAATTTACTATTATTAGATTCATTCTGTTATGCGGCCTATAAACTCGTATAATTTCTATATCGCGCTTTTGCTTATGTGGATAGAATTTACATGGAAATTAGGGTTGTGATGAGCTTCCGCAACTTAGCAAGAGATGGCGCCACAGGTATTTCTGAATCATGCTACCGAAGTTTTTTTTTTACTATCCGACCATGAATAGGTATACAGGCTCCGAATTGAGTCAGTATGAGCACGCCCGTTCGCCAGGCATAGCCACCTCGTCTGGCGTAAGATCATCACGGTAAGGTCGTAACAGTCAGTTTTTGACGTATTAGTTAAATAACAACGTATAATAAAGTACTCACTATTTTTTAGGGTTCCGTACCTCGAAATGAAAACAGAATTCTTATAGGATCTCATTATTGTGCGTCTGTCTGTCTGTCTTTCTACTTCCCTTGAACTCAGAATCTTGAAATTTGGAACGAAGCAACGTCTTATAGCACAAATAAAGGATAAATTGCGAAAACCGTATTTTTTTTAATTATAATATTAAAAATATTTTACGGAACCCTCGGTGCGCGATTCCGACTTGCACTTTGCCAGTTTTTCAGACTCCTTTCGGTTCCAGCGACCTAACTACTTTGATGCATCAAAAGCATTTCATAATATTACTGCATCCCGACGTGAAAGAAGGACATACACACAAATGATGAAACAAACAAACAAACTTTCGCATTATTAAAATAGTAGTATGTACTAACTTTTCTATTACTTGGATACTGTATAACATAATAACACCAAGATGAGAATTATGCTTTCAAAAATTCTCGGAATTTTTCTAATACTCGTACCGATACCGTTTTTACGTACATATTCTCGTTTCTGCGAAATTCGCTTAGTAAGGTTCGTATCGTGTATTTTATTATATATACACTTCTATGAAAATAATCACATCAAATGAGATAATTTAAAAAAAAACTTTAAGTAAAAAACATTGAGTTACCTACCTACTGCTTTTCCAAAAACACTTTATAAATGTACGATAATATTATCCACACTAAGATTACGCTTCAACCTCCTATGAAAAAAAATTACAAACATAAAACCTTAATTAAATTAAAAACATTGAATTATTGCTACTGCTTTTGCTGCTACGGCAATGATTATAGAGAAATTGCAGAAATGCTTTAGTTTATCAATAGTCACCCATCTTACCTTTGCAGATGCTGAACGTATAAAAATAATGTGACATTATGAACTGTTAGCACAGTAAGTTGTAAGTTTCTTGTTCAAAAGTTACGAGTTGACTTAAACGCTGAAGTAAAGACAAACCCATCAGTCTTTCTTAGTCCACTGCTGGACAGAGGCCTCTCCCAACGTTCGCAAATCCGTCCAGTCCTGCACCCTTTGAATTCAGCTGTACATGAATTTAATTTTTCATGTCAATAACAATATTGCTTTTTAAAATTCCATGAAAACTACCCGTCTATACTAGCCTTATGTTTCTTCTTACTACGCGCACAAATTAGTGTGTCCATATGAGATCGGAACCGCACCGAAATGTAGACCACTGCCAATGTTATCTGATCCTTCCAAAAATATTGTTAATCCTTATTTTGAATACCATAAGGACCAAGTTGGGAAAGCGTAGAGTTTGCCAATTGGAAACGAATTTCCACTGATGGTATCTCTGGGGTGTCCCGTCCATATAGCCAGCCAGTACGTTTCGGATCGGGAAAGGGGGTGGACGCTTTCGGATCTGTCGTTCGCAAGTTTCCGCGTGATAAACTTCGAGACGAGTTTTCGTAGTTCCTATTTTAAATTCGAACGTTCGTTTGCAAAATTCGTTCCTTTGACTATTTTTGTTTTTTATGTGTTTCGTGGATTTGACAATGACTTGGATTCTTTTGAAGTTGCGTTCGTTCACAGAATATGTGATTTGAGATTTGGAGGATGTCGGATTCAGGATTTGGTGAGTTAGCTTTTTTTATTAAGCAAATAATTTTAAACATTGTTAATAAAAATAATATTTTGGTCCTCGAAAATAAGATAAAAAGAAAGCTGTTCACCCCGTAAATAATAATTATTATTATAATTACTTAAAAAACTAATTATTATTGTAACAATAAAGTTGTAGTTTTAATGGCAGTTTTTAGTCTATTTAGAACGCTATGAAAATATTAATATGAACACAAAAAAAATTACTTTAGTTAAATCTGTAAAAGAGCACATGTTCAAAATATATTTTTCATATCACATGTAATGAAACAATTAGTTTTGATTTCTGTTTTGCTAGTTGAATTAAGACAATTTCAAACCAATGCGAATGTGTCAGTCAGAAATAACGTTTTTTCTGCTCTAGGGGAGAAACAATATTTTAACTCATACCTACTGAATATAAATATTAAATTTCATCAAAATCGGTCAAGCCGTTTCGGAGGAGTATAAACACTAAAACTGTGACAGAAGAATTTTATATATTTATTCTTATTATTTAAATAAAATTTTATTTTTATTTTTATTTTTAATGAAACATCCTTTACTTTACTCGCTTGAATTAAATTCATATCACGACACAGATTTAAGTTTAAACTATGCAGAACATAAACAAACTCTGCGCATATTTCAACCGGAATTTCGGCTATTCCCATTACGTTTCGGCTCGCATTAAATACACTCTACGACGAATTAAATGGGAATTATCTACCGGTTCTGTCGTACAGCTAGCGATAAGAGATGAGTTGTGTTATCTAAATCTATACAAATAAACAAAATTAGAGTGTCTGTTTGTAATATTAAAGTAACTGCTTTTTACTATATTATTATGCATGAAAGTATATACGGTACATATAACATTTTTTTTTACAATTTTGGTCTGTCTGTCCATCAGGTCTATCTCTCTGTCTGTTTGTTCAAGCTAATCTTTGAAACGACTAGACCGATTTTAACGGGACGTTTACTGGCAGGTAGCTGATGTAATAAGAAATAATTTAAGCTACTTTTATTTTTTTTTAATCTAAGAAAAGTCCACGCGGACGAAATCGCAGGCGTCCACTAGTATGTATATGAAAGTTAAACCTTACTAACTTACCTATATATCAACGTACAGCCAAAACTACTGTACCTAGAAACATTAGAAATTCAACCCCTAAGGGGGTGAAATAGAGCAGTGAAGTTTATATGGAATTTTATCATTTAGATGATTTAGATAAATTTAGAAGTATGAAAATAGGTGTCATCTTTGAGTTGAAATGGACAATTCCTCACTAAAGGAGGAAAATGGGGGGGGGGGCAAGTATGCAATTTTTCTCATTTTTGCCCATAGCTGTATAAAAATTGGTAGGTATATAGGGCCTGATTACAAATAAAAATGACCTGCGTATGCAAAGACAGTAAAAAATAAAGTGTGGGTTATTATCGGGACACATAGACTATATCACTATATACTCTATGTGTCTATGTGTAAATAGTATGTCACTGACATAGACTATTTTTACTTGGGGAATATATTTAATTCCTTTGGGAATAAACTTGTTCGAATTTTTACCTCCTACTTCTATTCCATGTAGGTACAAAATGTCAAAAACTATAGTAAAAATTATTTATTTACTTCCTATAATATCTCTCGCCTATAATATCTTACAAATTTTCATGTATTTTTATATTTGACGATTACAACATTTCATACAGATTTTCATCTCATTTAATTTTCCTCTATGTCCTTTTCAAGGCTTACTCTAACTATGAACCAAATTTCATTAAACTTGGTTCAGTACTTTAGGCGTCAAAACGTAACAGACACACACAGCTCTCAACACAGCCGGATTCAGTACTTCACTGAACTGAGTTTTATTATTTTATTATTCAGTTACCCTCATATATCTTACAGTGTCTAGCTACTTTCGCATGTACAATATGAATAATAATACAAACATTATATGTGTTAATATGTTCCAACAATTTTCGAAATTTTGGATATTCAGATATCATTTTAAATACTATTTTCTTTTCTGTGAAAATTTACACTGTACCTGTTTTGCGTATTACGTTTTTTTTTTTTTCAAATAAAAAACAGCTCTCTTAATCCTAAGTTTATTCATTAAAACATACTATTCCTTTTCCATACAGACAAGAAGTACTGTTTTTTAAATATTGTGACTTGAGACAATTTATTTTAAAAGTTCTTAATAAAAACTTTATTTAAACTATAATAATCACCTAGATGTTTTGGTAGTTAAGTTTGAAAAGAGTCAGAAACATTTTTATTTGCTGTCGTGTGTTTGAAATTTCTGCATTAATTACAGCTTTAGATGACATAAATATCATCTATTTTACATATTTATTTTTGTATATTTTGATTACCTATGTAGAGCGCTTGCATTCTACGCAAGCCACTGGGCCATGCTTCCACATATATGTGGAATGTGTATACATTAAATATATAAAAAATCCCTCGTTATGAGCAGTAATGCTAAAAGCTTATTATTTTTTTACGCTTATTCGCTTTTTGGTGTCAGTGAGACAGCACTTGTACACTGGAATTACGGGATTAAAATTTTAATTGGCCTGCTTAATATGAGGATCTCATTATCATTTCAAATGTAGGATTAAATCTGATATAGTGCTTTGGAGTTTTACCAACAACTATTTACGGCACTGTTATCGTTATGATAATGGCAAAGAATGCATCCGAAAATTTGACCTCAGGGAAAAAGTTTCTCATACTTTCAGTAGAGTTTATATAAAAGTTTTGATTTATTTGCGTTATTTTTGGGAGCGGAACTTCCTCACCGCTATTGAGAGTTATGTCAAACTTTGCAGCGGAAATTTTTGACAGTTCTATTTTGGCATCGACGTACAAAACTAGAAAAAGCATTATGATTGGCTGAAATTTGGAGACGAAAATGAAGTATTGAGTTTTTTACCATATTTGTACATAAAAATGTAGAGGATAATCTCTTGAAATCGAGTTAGTACTTTCTATACTTAATATAGTAAAAAAAAGGTTTTGTTTGTTGCGTACCCTTTTTTGTGTCCCATAGACGACAGAATTGAAGCGCGCATGGCCCTGTGGTTAGCGTAGAGCGCAAGCGATCTATGCGACTATGGGCGGATTGAAAACATCTGACAGCGGGTTGGCCACTAACCCTCATCTCCACCAACCCGCATTGGAGCAGCGTGGTGGAGTAAGCTCCAGGCCTTCCCAATAATGGGGAGAGACCCGTGCCCAGCAGTGGGACGTAAAAAGGCTTGCAGCCAGACGAAAGAATAATGTAAAAATTAGACTTTGAATAAAGGAGGGGGAGGATAAAGGAGGACAACAGAAAGCTGTAAACTTTTGAAAAAACAACTTACTCATGTACGAAGTGCTAAAAATAGGGGTCTTTTAACCCTTTTTAAATTCCACTGCTGTGTACAGGACTTCTCTCAGAATTATTAGGGTTGCAAGCTTTAGTTCACTGTCCTTACCAAGTGTGCATTGGTGGATATCATGTCTTCGAGAAATTAGGAGTCTCAGGCATGCACGGTGATAGAAAACATCATAATAAAGTGTCACAATATTTTCACTCACCGTGAAGCACCGATAACTTCGCACATAGCAAATTTATTTGTCAGAGGTGCGTGCCGAGGATTTGAACCGGGTATCGGTCGGGTCGAGGACCGCAGTTTCTTACCACTCGGCCATCGACATCGATGTAAATTATTTTAATATTATTTAAATTACCTAATATGAATGAATCTTAGAGCATCAAGTGATGACAGGTATGACACCCGTCAGAGAGGAGTGGCCTTTACGGACGAACCCCTCGTCTAAACGTCCATGCACAATGTGCCTTCTAGTTATACAACTAGTGTGTCTGTGTGTGTCGAGGTCAGTGTTGACGGTGCATAGAAAATGACTTTGTTAATTGAAATTGACATATTTAGAAATGTATGCGTCTGAAGTATTGAAAAAATATTTGTGAATGTGTGACAAAATTAAAATGTGTGCGTTCTTTCCCCGCACCAGATTTGGCACAAAGATTATGTATCAAAGCGAGGCGCTATGCCGTCTCTACTGAAGGGTGAGTCAGTAATTTTGATGCTCTAAGGAATGAATATACCTAATATTATATAAATAAATAAAATAAATAACGCTTAACACTCATAGCCGCTTAACACCCATAGTCTCAGTAGGGTAGATATACCCTGTGTTGTGGGTGCCATGGACACACACAAAGACAGAAACACAAACACCCAGACCAAGAACTATTAAACTCATCATTCAAATTTCTGCTTTACCGGGAATCGAACCCGGGACCCTCCAACTGGCAAATCGGCATGGTAACCATTGCACCACATGGGTCAATATTATTTAAAATACCTAATATACTTATTGCCTTTCAGAATGTTAAATACCTTACATAATTAATAACTCGGCAAAATTTGAGCGTGTTACTAACTTCAAAACCAAAGTTCAACTTTCAAAGTAAAATAAAACTCAAAGTATAATTCATCAATAATTCTGAAAGCTTGTTTAAATTCAAGGCAGCCACAATCAATAAAATTTTCAATCAAACTTGATCAATCTTTTTAGGAATTCGTGGAGGTGAAGGAATCAGTTAGAGCAAAGTTTGATAGATTGAAAGTAAGAAGGAATAAGATATTAATGTTACATTTACTTTGTAAAGTTACTTATATTTTATTAATTGAACCTTTTTTTGGTATCGGTGGGGATTCCCAGCACCTTGGGAGATACCGGTTTATGTAGGATTTGTACCGCACTAAACCTCCCTCGGTGGCCTGCCTCTGCGCTTTTGGGAGAGCAGATATGCTCTCCTGCACCTTCCGATGCTTACGGCGGCATCCGGCTACGCACACACCGCCGTACTTTCCGCGATGCTGGCTGGACGGATCGAGCTCCCACTCTCACCGCCCGCAACCCCTGAAGTCCCCTTTTAGTCGCCTCTTACGATCAGGCAGGGGATACCGTAGCTCTATACTTAATCCCGAATCTACACACATATCAGAAATTTCAATAGTCAAGAAGTCCCTATTACTTACCCGACGACCCGCGTGGCGCAATGGTTATCATATACTGCCAATCGTAGGGTCCCGGGTTCGATTCCCGGCGAAACAGAAATTTGAATGATGAGTTTAAATTTTTGTTCTCCGTATGCATCTGCATGGCACCCACGACACAGGGTATTAATTACCTTACTGTGAGGCTATAAGTGTGAAACGTTTATTATTATTATTAATTCAAAGCTTCTGGCCCCATCATAATAATAATGTATATTTTATTTTCGAATACCTAATTAATTTAATACCTATAATAATAATAAAATGTCGAATGCATTTTACCTACTTTCTATAAATTACGTAGAATTACCACAAAATATTTTCCATACACCACAACCAATAAAACGTCTTTATTACTGGTTTCAAAAATTTTATCGAAGCGGAAAATAAATAGCTATCGTAATGAAACCAAAATATTCGGAAAAGCGAATATCTGTCCGTTGAAAATGCTGAAAGCCACACTTTCGAACAGTGTTTTAAATTCCATATTTAATGTATGGAACTGTTCTCTTTAAGTATTTATAATTTTGGTCTAGCTCTTAAATTTTTTGATCGTTCGTAGAAATATGTATATGTGAAATAGTATTTCATTGATTGTCATAAGTTTGAAAAAATAAGAAAAAAAACTTTTGACGACTCGCGTGGCGCAATGGTTACCATGCCGGACTGCCAATCGAGGGGTCCCGGGTTCGATTCCTGGCGAAACAGAAATTTGAATTTCTGTTCTCGGTCTGGGTGTTTGTGTCTATCTTTTTATGTGTCCATGGTACCCACGACACAGGGTATTAATTACCTTACTGCGGGGCTATGAGTGTGTAACGTTTATTTTAAAAAATGAAATGAAATGAAATGAAAAACGATTATTGATCACTGTTTACAAAAAAAATTAGGTGTTTGCGTCCAAAAATAATATTTAAACAGTCTATCTTATTCAGGCATCCAATAATCACTAAAGTTACTTATTTACTAAATTAATTACAGTTATAATTAGTTAAAATTTTAAAATTTAAGTTTATTTTAAAGTTTTAAGAATCCGTTAAAATAAATTTTAACAGATCTTCGGCCTTAATGCCTGCCCTCCGCTGGGTCAATGAGAGAAAAAAAAGCCGGAGGAAAAAAAACTCTCAGGCATTGTTAAATTTATATTTTATCGCGGAAAAGCTATGTTTAGCAAAAAAATACCGTTGTGAATACTGTTACGACTTTGAGTACCTATATCTCGTAAACCAAGCGTCGTACAGCAAAACACTAAAAACACATTTGTATTAAGTTTACTATCGAACCGTGAAGAAAGTTCTTGAAAAGCTGGTGATGAGAAAACAACGATTCTCGATCCGCGGCGAGTACGTGGTTGCAACCCTTTTGGCGTCCCGCTGCTGGGTATGGGTGTCTCTCCTCCTTATTGGGGGGCGACTGCGTACCACCATATATATGGTGGTCCGCAGTCGCCCCTAATATAGCGTACATTGTGACGATTGTTTACATCGCTACGAATAGCTTTACAAAAGTGTTAAGTGGGTTTCTGGTAGTTATTTATTTGACTTTGTCATATTTAATTTACAAATAAATATATACAAGTAAAAATTCAAATTCTACGCCTTTATTACACTAGCTGAGCCCCGCGGTTTCACCTGCGTTATTTTTTTTTAAGTATCCTATTTTACTTCTGATAACTCCAACATCTCCAAGCATATATGTATTGTTAACGAGGCTAACTCATAATATGTTATCTGTGGTGCATGTCTGGACGCGAAGACTTGTGGCGCCATCTAAAGAAGAGGTAGAGGAAGCAGGGAGCGTGTCGCCGTGACAGTATTCTCTCGAGCTTGAATAATTTGTGCAATTCAAATGAGTAAACCAGGAGATTTACACATTGATTTGTCGTTTCAGAATGTTATTTTATATATCAGAAGTGAAATAATAAAATAAACCTACGTGTCCTTACGTTTTTCATAATAATCAACGTGGGAAGGTTGTGGTCGAGATCCTAACTCGAAAACGATATTATTGTGATAAATCGCGTGACAGATCATAAAAATAAGAAAAACAATCGTCATCGATAAAAAAAATAGAAAGATCAGAAAATATTATTGACAAAATTGTAAATAAGGAGTAAACTTTTTCTGCGAATATTTCAGCATCAGCAGGGTCAACGACCCCGCCTTGCCCCGTGTGTCCATTGATAACCGTTCCAGCCCCGTCGACCTCCTTAGATAGGCAAGAGGTGCCTGTCGTAGATTCAGTGGCTGCATAACAGTCGGTGTTGGATACACCGGCGACTAATGATGATGCCATGGTTTGTTCAAGTCAAGGACAGGTACACAAGTTATTTACATCTACCGAAAACATCCCTGTGTTTAATGGTAATTTAAGTTGTGACAATATGACAGTTTAAAATTGGTAGAAGCTTTAGTAAAAATTTATGCATGGGACGCGTTCGTCTCAACGTCAATAACGTTTTATTTAATAAATTTAATGACATTCAAATTATCCGGCAATGAACGCTTGATTTGACGTACCTACAGCCTATTTCACTTGGGTTCAATGGAAAGGTAAATGTAATTTTCCTAAAGGATGAGGAATAACCTCGAAATTATATGATTTTATTGTTATTATGATGGAGTTAAACTCTGTAACTGTTACGGTTGTGTTAAGCCACTCATCTGTGTATCTCATAATTATATTGGTTACGCTTCACACGCATAGCTCCACAGTAGGGTAGATGTACCCTGTGTCGTGGGTGCCATGGACGCACACGGACAGAAACACGGGCGCCCAGACCGGGAACAGAAATTTAAACTCATCATTCAGGTTTCTGCTTCGCCGGGAATCGGGCCCGGGACCCTTGAATTGGGGGTCGGACATTGTAGCCATTGCGCCACGCAGGTCGTCAAATTGGTTGCTTTGTTATTTCCGTAAGGGATGATTATAATAATATGACGATCTTGACTGCTTTTGCTTTTCTAAAAGTATTTGGTAGAATACTTTTAGAAAAACCAGATGATGTTGGATAATTCAGGTAAAGATATAATAATTGATGTCATACAACATGTTTCAATGTGTTTATTTGAATAACTCTGTGTTTAAGAAAAAATTCCATGTGATGTAAAAAAATTACTGGCTACGGAAATGATTAAAAAAAGATGTATTGTGTCTTACACAGGTTGGATAATTTACACTCAATCGGCCGGCTAAGCTGGGTTGCTATATGAAGATGATGGTTCGAGTCAGACTCAAGGTCAAGTTCAGACTCAATCGGCTGGCTAAGTTGGGTTGTTAAACGAAGATGATGGGTCAAGTTCAGACTCAATTAGCTGCCTAAGCTGATGACGATGGGTCAAGTTCAGACTCGATCAGCTGGCTAAGTTGGGATACGAAGATGATGGGTCAAGTTAAGACTCGATCAGCTGGCTAAGTTGGGTTGTTAAACGAAGATGATGGGTCAAGTTCAGACTCTATTAGCTGTCTAAGCTGATGACGATGGGTCAAGTTCAGACTCGATCAGCTGGCTAAGTTGGGTTGTTAAACGAAGATGATGGGTCAAGTTCAGACTCAATTAGCTGCCTAAGCTGATGACGATGGGTCAAGTTCAGACTCGATCAGCTGGCTAAGTTGGGATACGAAGATGATGGGTCAAGTTAAGACTCAATCAGCTAACTAAGCTGGGTTATTATATGAAGACAATGAGTCAAGCACAGACTCAATCAGCTACCTAAGCTGGGTTATTATATGAAGACGATGAGTCAAGCACAGACTCAATCAGCTACCTAAGCTGGGTTATTATATGAAGACGATGAGTCAAGCACAGACTCAATCAGCTGGATAAGTAATACGAGGCCGTATTAAAGTTCAGGATGGTCGACTGTTAACGAGGCTAACTCATAATATGTTATCTGTGGTGCATGTCTGGACGCGAAGACTTGTGGCGCCATCTAAAGAAGAGGTAGAGGAAGCAGGGAGCGTGTCGCCGTGACAGTATTCTCTCGAGCTTGAATAATTTGTGCAATTCAAATGAGTAAACCAGGAGATTTACACATTGATTTGTCGTTTCAGAATGTTATTTTATAGTATGTACTTTCATGATGATCGGTTTAGTAGTTTTCGCGTGAAAGAGTAACAAACCAACTTACTTTCGCGTTTATAATATTAGTAGGATTTTCAAAATGTAGCTGGAAGCCTCACGGCAAGACAGAGAAAAAAGCAGATAGCTTCTTTACGAAATCTATTGACAAAGAGGAGAGACACACATACTGCCTAAGTATGATAGTTCTGAAAACGAATTGGATTAAGTTATCGTAACTTCAAGCCAGGTAGTGTAAGCGCTTTGGCTGATCCTGCATCGTTTAGCTTGAGCTGTGTATAAATTATTCGGTAATAGTTTGCCAGCAAATTGGCTCACGCTTCTGTGTAGAAACTTGGACGTTTTGTGTCAGTGTTAGAGATAGCGACCACGGCTGTCCTCTAAACATCATTGAGAATATAATTGTACTAGCCTTCTGCCAGTGGCTTCGCTCGTGTGGACCCGTTTTATGGGTTCTCGTAGTATAAAAACCATCATATGTCCTTTCCCAAGATCCACTCTATCTGTATTCCAAATTTCATTAATATTGGTTCAGTAGTTTAAGCGGGAAAGCGTATCAGACAGACAGACAGAGTTACTTTCGAATTTATAATATGAATAGGGTAGTAGGGATTAAAATACATTAAATTACACATTAAGTGATATTTGTTAATGAAAATTAAATGTTTAAATATTTTGTCAATCGATTTTAATGAGAATATTTTTATATTTTGCACTTTTTGGAGCATGATTCTGGGGCAGGAGGATTTTTTATTTTATTTAATAGAAATAAATAGTAAGATAAGAGTACAACCCCAAGTAATTATAAATATTATTATACCCTGCAGTCCAGGGGCATTAAGATACAATCTGAAGCATATAAGTCTTGTGACGCATGCAATTCTTCTGGTACCTATTCGATATAGTAGGCATGTTTGAGATAAGTGTAGTTGAGATTCACGTCAAACTACATATACTACGAAAACGCAACTTTCCGCGATAACACAGAAGACATTAGCTAAGACCCTCATGAAATCTATGGTTAAAAAGTAGGATATCTGAGTTCTCAAAACGAATTGGATGAACTTATTGTAACTTCAAGTCAAGGAGTCTAAGCGCTTTGGCTGATCCCCAATCGCTTAGCTTGAGCTCTGTATAAATTACTCGGAATAAGTTTGCCAGCAGATTGGCTCTCGCTACGTCATAGAGAGAGACAAAATAATTTCACTATTTTCGTTTGTTATTTTTTTTTTTATTTGAATGGAGTAGCAGACGAGCATGCAGGTCACGTGGTGTTAAGTGATCGCTGCAGTCCATGGACGTCTACATACAACCTCAAGCAAGCATAGGTAAGTCTTTTCTGAGGTCGTATGCAGTTGCGCTGCTACTCCGGAGGCTGATGGTCACCTCGTGTAAGTGTGGCCGGCAACTGCACCTTTCCACCGAAACACAATAGAATTGGTTCACGGCAGAAGTGGGTGCAGCGGTGGTACTTCCCCGGGCGAACGATAATAGTTCTACCACATACAAAATTTATTACTAGTTATTTCTAGTCAACAGAATGTTTAACCTTTCTAAAATATAGTAGTTGATGATGTCATGTTCGAATTAATTGGTGTTAATCGCTACAATACATATGGACGTTAACTCGTATAACTAATTTCTAGAAATGTCGCATCCAGTTGCGCTGCTTATATGAATGCTAATGACTTCAATTCACTGTGTCCTGAGGGCCCACTCTCTACGCCCGTATCCGAAACTAAGTGAATTTTCGGGCCTCATTTTTGGATAAGACTGAAGAAATTCTAGCAATATTATTCATTCCGTAGCTTAATGTCATCAATGATAACGCTTATTAATTCGTGAAAAGAAACGATCTGAGTATGCCAAAAAATATTCCGAAAATGTTAGAACTTACGGACGGATGCTTACAGAGTAGGCCCTCAGGTAACCGCAACTTAACATCAAAATATAGTATTGAATTTATGGCTGAAATAGGTGCAGATGTCAATAATAATTTCTCAAGTTGCCCAATTCTTTTTCTACTTTTCCCAGTTCTTTTACTAATTCCAAACACTATTTAAATGCGATGGTTGGGAAGAAGATGTTATTGTTTCTAATATAACCGTAATAATATCATAACAGCCTTTTTCAATAAACTCCATCAATTCGTTATTTAGGTTTAATTGCGACGAAGTTTGGCACATAAATTAACAAAAGAATTGGCCGAAATTCAATTATAAGGGATGACTTAAAAAGGCGCTGCAAAACTTAAAATGGGTTTCCAACAATTTTAACTGAGGAATATATGATGGAAATAAAACTTCTGATCTTTAGCGTTGGTACATTGCTATACATTTTTTTTGTGTTTATCACAAGTTAATCTTATATGTAATGTTTTTAACCCTTTTTATGTCTCACTGCTGGGAGGAGTGCCCTACATCCCTCTAAAGATACTGGCCAGGATACACGTAGGAATATAAAAAATCGTTACTAATTAATTTTATATTATTTATTTTAAGGATTATTTTGATGCTGAATGCACTTAATTGATTCATAAGTACCGGATTAGAAATATTTTAAAATTATCAAACTTTATTAAGCAATAATATTGAAGAAAGGATAAAAATACTTCAAATAAAATTTGCGTTTCATATCCGGAAAATGACGGCAGTATAGAAATTGAAGCTTAGCTACAAAGAAATAAAGCGAGGAAATATTTGAAACAAAATCTGTAATCTTCATTATCCTGCTATTATTGTGTCTTCATTTTATTTCTTTCTTCTTTGTCTTACTACGAGAGACGAAATTTTGAAATTTCCTGAAATGACTCATCTCTGTCTATCATTACTCATATTCTACTTATAAAATATAAAAAAAACTTATAAAATGAAAATTTAATCAAGAATATGTTTTTTTCCACCTATTATGTCATTACATTAACCCAATACGTAGTTTCACGCACGTTTATTAATTTTCACATTCGCGTAGTGTAGGTAAATAGATATTTTTTATTATATTTATTCATTTATTTCAGGCTAAAACTCACAAAAACTAATACATACATAGAAATTAAAATATCACAGCCTAATATACAAAGGAAAAATGCAGGTATTTAAATATTTAATTAACAACTGACATTTAAAATTAAAATGCTGCTGGGAATTTTTCTCCTCCGTCTCTTTCCTCTCAGCGCAACTCATCGCTCATACGATTGAAAAGATTGAGTTCATTGAGAGAATATCTGTATCTATTCTGAAAATTAATATAATACAATATAATAAATTTAAATTTTGAAAGGGCATTGGTTTAGCAAACATTGTGAATCCAATTTTAATTTTGACTTTACACTGGCAGTATGCTCAGAACGTTCGATGCTGTTACTGAAAAAAACTTCGTAATTCGAATCTAAAGTCTACAAGACGCACATCTGGATCACCAGCGTTAATTAGTAAGATAACGACACACGACCCGGCATCTGCTGGTTTTAGATTAAAGCCTGGGAATCTTCAATTCAAATCAGGATGGAATTTAAATGAAGCTCCTACTAAGGAAACTCGAGCGAATGCTTTGTTCGAGTTTCTAAAGAGAAAAGAGAGAGACAGGTCGTGTATTATAATCGATGATTGGTAAAAGCCATGTATTATTATGTAGTATTTATTTAAATTATTTTCGTTAAGTAAAATCAAGCGAGTTCAAAAATCATTAATTCAACGCAGGGTTGAGTTTAAACGACAACCACACTAAGGACGCTCGAACGTCGTTCTCGTTCGAGATTTTGAACTGAAAACAGATTTCTCGGCTTATAAATCGATAAAAACGACAAAACAGGTCACCTTAATTCATCGTCCACTGAAATGATTTTCATTTTATTCCCCCAGAGGCTTGTAACTTCTATTTATTTATTTTATTTCTTTATTTATTGATTTAAATCATGCTAAAGCCCATAGAAACTGTTACATAGATAAAAATTAAAATATCACAAAATAATGACCGCAACCCTTTTTGCGTCCCACTGCTGGGCACGGGTCTCTTCCCATTATTGGGGAGGCCTAGAGCTTACTCCACCACGCTGCTCCAATGCGGGTTGGTGGAGATGCGGGTTAGTGGCCAACCCACTGTCGGATGTTTTCAAACCGCCCATAAGGCCTCCGACAAGGTTTAACGACTGTTATCTATCAACAACAACCGGGACCGACGGCTTAACGTGCCCTCCGAAGCAAAACCACAAAATAATACATAAAATAAATTCCTATTAATAGAAACATCATAATTCTATGATACGACTAGATCCAGATAGATGATTTTTGTTAATACGCTTCAAGCATTATAAATAAATATCTTTGAACAATTCACACAACACCATCTGATTCCAAACTAAGCAGAGCTTGTACTGTGGTAATCAGAAAGCTCATACGCTTCAAGCAAATTTTTTTTTTGTGTGATGTGCTCATGGATGAAGGTCATAATGTACGACCAACAAGTTAATGATATTGTTTATAGAAAATGCTAAGACACTTCTGTACCCAACTGTACATTATAATAACGACCGTGACCGTTGACGACTGTTGATGCCGAACTGCCGATCGAGGTTCTTGGGTTCGATTCCCGGACAGGAAAAAATTGAAATGATGAGTTTTAATTTCTGTTCCTGGGTTGGGTGTTTGTGTTTCTGTCTTTGTATGTGTCCATGGTACCCACGACACAGGGAATCCTAGTGTGGGGCTATGAGTGTGTAGCGTTATAAAAAAATGTTTCGTTTGATTGTATCATAAAGTATTATGACAATAAAGAAGAAATTAGTAAAACTATGACTCCACAAGATATCCTAATGAGAAGGATACCCTCACACGTCCCAGAGTCATTCAACGGTTTTAGATGGAAGCCGGTAAAATCTCCAATTCAAATCAGGACGGAATTAAAATTAAGACCCTACTAGTGGAACTCGAACTGAATTTTATGTGGAATGAAAAAAAAGTTATATATTATTCAAGTGGAATTTTGTGATTTAAACTCGTTCAAAGGGAAAAGTGACACTCTCATGTTAAGTTTCTAGGACAGAGATCGTATTTTTACGGTGTCTTTTTCCACTAATTATCCTTTGACAATTAGACATATAACATAACAAGTGTCCTTTATGTTTCTTTTTGGTACTAAGTTTGGTCACTAAGCATAAGCCTCATTTCTTAAATTTCATTATATATGATTTTATTCTTTCTGAAATGCAAGGGTTATCAAAATAGGTCCGTAGAATAATGTATACATTTGTATAGGTCTGTTTGAACCTAAGCAGTATTTGCTGCTGCAATGGGTAGAGGTGCATACCGCGCGGGTTTCGCTCAGGTATTTAGTATGAAGTTCCGCGGCTTTAGCGACCTAAGCGGTATTCGCTGACCGCTGCCGGTACAAGTGCATACCGCGCGGTATTTTACCCACATAGATATAGAAGGTTAGTAATATAAAGATAGCGAGATTTTCTCTACTGCAGGCGGCATTGAATACCACTTAGGTCTGAACAGGTCTTATTGTTTTATATTAACTAATAGAATGTTTATTATCGTGGCAGAAATTCAAGGATATATAAATAAAGAGTATCAAATAAAATCCTTGTTTTATGTCAAGTACATCGTTAAGATAAATCTCGCAAACTCTAAACCCAAACCCATAAGACAGCTTAATGAGTAGAATAGCGGCACAGGTCCCAGAGCCATCCGTCGGTTTTAGATTAGAGCCGGTAACATCTTTAATTCAAGTTAGAACGGAATTCAAATTAGAACTCTACTAAAAAGCTCGATCTGAATTTTGACTGTAATTAGGAAAAAAGAAAATTATTGTAAAAAAAAATTTTTTTCAATCTTTTAATATTTTGCTGCTTGCACTGGCTTACTCTTCTCACTTTAGGACATTTTGTGCTATCGCTGCACCACTTTGGGCCGTGAGTAAACTTTGTTGTGTTCGACTCATGATCAGACAAGAGCCAGGTTCGGGCAAAAAAACTTGTTTATTCATATTTTTAATATAAATACTCGTAAGACTTCTACTGCCTGAAAACGGCTTTCTTAAATGGAATAATAAGCAAACTATGTCCAAAAAAAAGTAACATGGCACTTGACTTTGTTTTTAATAAGGTTTCAAATTGTTTCATTTCTCAAAAATAAAAAAGTAGTAGGAAGATGTACGAAAATACATACATTAAAATATTTCAAGTATAAATTAAAAGAAATCTACATCGCAAATTACGAAACCCAAAGCTCACAAGACAACTTAATAAGTAGGATAACGGCACACGTCCCAGAGCCATCCGTCGGTTTTAGATTAAAGCCGGTAGTATCTCCAATTCAAATCAGGACGGCATTTAAATTAAGTCACTACCACTGGAAAATGAATTGTATTTTGTGTTAAATTCGTGTTAAAAAAATCAGTCGCGTAAATGACACTCTATGAAAGGAAAAAAAAAACAAGATTAGAAAGTTGACTTAGTTGGACAGGTAAGTGGCTTCTCTAAACGGACCTCATTTTAACAATCTAGATAAAATTGATTTCGCTTTCAATATTGATGGATTTTTCGTCAAAATCAGTTCGCCCGATTATGGCCTCTCATTTAACCTCTTATACTGCCACATAACTATCCTGGTAATAACTTACAATAAAGATGTAAAATACAGTCGAATTAAGACGCTCCTTTTTTGAAATCAGTAAAATTTTGAAAGATTTATATAAATTTGTTGGTAAAATAAGTTATATTAAAATAATTTAAGTATATCATTAAAATAAATCTACATCTCTAAACTCGAAACCCAAAGCCCACAAGACAGCTTAATGAGTAGGAAAGCGGCACACGTCTCAGAGCCACCGTCGGTTTTAGATTAAAGGCGGTGACATCTCCAATTCAAATAAGGACGGAATTCAAATTATTGTACTACTACTGGAACTCGAATTTTGTAAAACTAATCTAACTAACAAAAATTTTGTAAAGCTATCGTGAAACTTCTCGCAGATTTGAATCATAGTATTAATAGTAGTATACTGTAAGGGACACATTTTCTCATATTAAGTTTAAGTGACAAAAGTAATTGAAGGGTGACAATATTTAAAATTAGTAAAATAATACTATACCTTTAATATACGATATACGATACAAAAGTGACTTTGCGAGTAACCGTCGTTGAGTCAATAACCCTGAAGATGCTATGTTTTGGGGCGAAACACGTGTTGGTGGTGGTACGTATGTTGGTGTATATTTTTTATTCTTTCTTGTACATGTGTCCTATGTGGGACGGAGGGAGGTGCTTTGTATAGAAAAAGTAAACACCATCATACTTTCTGATTGCGGATTGTTGCAAAGTAGTTTTTACCCAACTTTATTGTTTATTTCATTTACAATTCTTATGGATACAGAAGGTGGTCCCGGATTTTCACTCTTTCATCTATATACCATTTCTCGTTGAAGTCAGGCGTATTAAAATTTTGATATATCTACACCAAAATTTCGACTGAAATTTCTCTTTGCCTAGTGAACTAGAACCAGTATCGCTTTCCAAAAAAACGTTCTACTTACCTCATATTAATTTTGATCCATTTGGATCGAAGCCAATGGTAATTCCATACATTCCGACATTTGAAATTTAAATGAAATCTCGCAAATCTCATTGAAAAAGGGACCGATGAGATTAAAAGAAAGGATTACTTTTATTTTCTTAAAGAAGATTTCACGCTGGATTTGTTTTTAAACCGCTTAAAAAAGGTTTTCAATTCTCTTCATAAATCGGTTTAAATAATTTACGAGTACATACATAAGTATCGTATGTGATTGTTTTTTTTTTTATAAATAAACCTAACAATAAGGCAGACGGGCCGCGTGATGTTAAGCGATCACCGTCAACTATGGACACGGGCAACCCTAGGGGAGCCACCCGAGCATTGCCGGCTTTGGAGGAGAGCTTTTTTTACAGCTTTCTTGAAGAACCCCATGTTATAGTCCACTGGAAATGCCTCAGCTGGAAGGTTGTCCCATAACCTACACGTCCGTGGTAAAAAGGAGCGTGCAAAGCGGACTGTGGAGGACCGCCACGAGTCCAGATGGTGCCGGTGGAACTTTAACCTTCGTCTGGTGGTATAATCATGGAATGGTGATGTAGGCATCAATTTGAAGAGTTCCTCGGAGCACTCACCATAGTAAAGTCGGTAAAACACACAGAGCGAGCCTATGTCTCTTCGCAAGCTAAGCGGTTCTAGCCTGTCAGTCAATCTTGGGTCGTTGACGATTCGGACTGCGCGCTTTTCAACGGAGTCAAATGGGTGTAGCTGGTACTTCGGTGCAGCAGTACATGGGAGCAGTACTCCATGTGGGGTCTGACCTGGGCCTTATACAGCGTCAGGAGTTGTCCCGCAGTGAAGTACTGCCTTGCTCTGTTGAGGATACCAAGCTTTTTTGATGCCAATTTGGCTTTGTACTCCAAATGAATCCGGTACTGCACTTTACACGTAATGTCAACTCCCAAGATACCGACACTTTCACCGATGGTGAGCGCGGTGCCCTTGAACTGGGGCGCTATAACAAATGGGGCTTTTTTTGCGGTAAACGCGCAAACTTGTGTCTTCGTGAGGTTAAACTCGACAAGGTTAAGTCGACCCCATTCCAAGACCCGCTCCAGAGAGTTCTCGACTTCAGACACAAGTTTGATTCTGCTTTCCTCCACTTGTGACCTAGAGGCATTGGCTCGACAGGTGTATAGTGCGTCCACCGTACTATCATCTGCATAGCAATGTATACTGCGTGATTGTTGCAGCATGTCATTGATATGCAGAATGAATAGTGTAGGGGACAGCACTGAGCCTTGGGGAATACCGGCGTTAATGGGCTTCATATCTGAGCAGCATCCGTCAACAACGACCTTAATCTGCCGCTCAGACAAAAAGCTAGCCACCCAGTTGCATAGCCTCAAGGGAAGACCGTAAGATGGAAGCTTCGCGAGAAGGGCCTTGTGCCAGACCCGGTCAAAGGCCTTTGCGATATCCAGGCTGACTGCCAAAGCCTCCCCGTTACCCTCGATGGCTTCAGCCCAGCGGTGTGTGAGGTACACCAAGAGATCACCGGCCCACCGGCCCTGGCGAAAGCCATACTGACGATCGCTGATCAACCGATGTCTCTCGAGGTACCTAAGGAGCTGTGTGTTTATAACACGCTCCATCACCTTAGAGAGCAGGGAGGTTATCGCAATAGGCCTGTAATTGGACGGGTCACTGCGGTCACCCTTTTTCGGAATTGGGTGGTTTTAGGATTCTATATTACAAAAAGGGTTTTTGGCGGTTATTTTGTGTTTGTTGTATGCTTGCCTGTCTGTTCAACTAACATTATCAGCGTAACATTTAAGTTCAAGGAAAACACAGTGTAGGTACTCAGTTTTTTTTAATTAATAAGGATATAAGAGTTAAAGCACCACTCACACACAACAAACGCGTATTTTTAAACTATATTAGAATAGGATATTAAGCATTCGTTAGAAGTTTTTATCGATACATCAAACAGTTTTTCTCACAGTTTTAATTATGTGGAAAAATCTACCATTCTATATTTAGACATTATAACAAAATCTTTCTTATAAATAGCAATGGCTACAACCCTTTTTATGTCCTACTGCTGGGCACGGGTCTCTTCTCATTATTGGGGGGGGCCTGGAGCTTACTCCACCACGCTGCTCCAAGGCGGGTTAGTGGCCAACCCGCCGTCGGATGTTTTTAAACCGTCTATAAGGCCTCCGACAAGGTTTAGCGACTGTTAACTATCGATAACAACCGGGACCGACGGCTTAACCTCCTCCTTTCGGAGGAGGTTAAGCCGTCCTCACTCCGAAGGCCGGCCGGCCTCCGAAGCACGGAAACGCGCATAAAATTTTTTTGCCGCTAGCAGTCACCCATCTCACACCTGACCGCGCCTGTTTTTGGCTTAACTGCGTAGATCGCTTACGTTCTACGCTAGCCGCAGAGCCATACGCGATTCACTTATAAATAGCAATAAAGGAGATGTTTCAAAATGTATGGACCTTTGGCCAGGTATTTGTACACCGTATTAATAAATTGCAAATATAGTATAGAGCTGTTTTTTATTAAGCGTTTTGTAATAAACGACTGGGATTTTTGGTACAAAACAAGAATTTCAAGTCAGAATTGCAACACAATATACTAGAAATACATAATGGCGGTAATATGTCATTTTGACAATTGAAATTATTAATCTGTGACAAACAGTTAACAGTGAAATCAGTTGTTCCGCCATATTGGAAATTGTTGAAAATAGTTGATTTAAAAAAGTACATTATGTTTTAACAAATTTTAAGTATTTTTTTCGGAGTCTTGAGTTTTTTCTCGAACTTTTGAGATGGTGACACAATACCTAGCCAAGTTTGAAACATCTCCTTTGGACAAATATAATATATCAAAGATAAATACCAGGACGAAGACAAAGATCTATTTGCGCAAATATAGATGTTTACAAAGGTTCTTTGTGGACATTTAATTTAACATAAAATAACAATATATTTACCAACATGAGGTATGCGCCAATATTAAAATGAAATAGAAAAAATCCTACTAATATTATAAATGCGAAAGTAAGTTTGTTTGTTACTCTCACGCGAAAACTACTCAACCGATCATCATGAAACTTTGTACATAATAAGTAATATTCTTGGAGTTACCAGAAGTAAAATAGGATACTTAAAAAAATATTGACACTTGTGAAACCGTGGGGCACAGCTAGTAATAATAATAATAATAATCTTTATTGACAGCAATTTGTACAGACTATATTGTGAAGTCTCTGGTCTCTGAGGTAGTTAAAACTGTGTTTCAGAGACCAGCGTCTTCTCCCATTTTTGGTGCTACAATACTATTATGCTAACAAAGCAGATATAATACAAAGAAACATATCTTATTAAATTGAAAAAAAGAACTAAAAAGAACAAAAGACAACAGTTTAGAAAAAATAAAATAAAATTATCTTAAACTACAGTGTGTATTTGATGTGTGTTTGTGTGTGTGTGTGTGTGTGTGCGTGTGTGTGTAAAAACAGTCTCATCTTTACTTTATATAAATTTATTATTGATTTACAATTTTGGTTAATTTTTTACAATAGTAACGCTAAAGTACGCCGCGGGAAGGAATTTCAAATGAAACCGCTTGATCTGTCTGCCATCTTAACGAGTGAGATTTATTTGGCTTTTTTGCATTTTCCGCTCGTTTGTACGACAATAGTTTGTACGACAGTAGTATATTTCATTACAAGTGCGGAAAGGCTGTCATTGCAAGGAGTTCCGACAAATGTCTACCCGAGCCGAGGCGCAGCCTTCCGGAATCGAACCCGGGACACTACGATTGTCCGGCATGGTAACCATTACGCAACGCAGGTCGTCTTAACTATGAATATTTCGAATTATAAGGTAATAATTTTGTGATTTTGTAATTTTCTTATTTTTTCTGTCATGAGAACCTTCTCCTGACTATAATAAATACAACAAAAAAAGAATTAGCGAAATCGGTCCAGCCGTTCACGCGTGATGCCGTGACCAAGGAAAATAAGGATTCATTTTTATATATAGAGATAATACGTCATCTATAATGTTTTTACCTATTTTCCAACAGCAACAAAAACGTAGCACGGCAGAATTCCAAATCAAGCCGCGTAGATCTTGACGCGAGATTTATTTCGATTTTTGCATTTTCTCCTCATTTGTTTGACACTGTTCAGCTTTAGGTCGATAATCAACTGACTCGGATACAAAATGTCCTCAATATGACTGGCTCTATCAGTGTTGATGGATAAACCTTTCTTTTGTCTATAAGTAATGACAAGTATAATATTATACTTGGCATAATAATTGACGACCCATTGGTTACGAAACAAACATTTGAATGATAAGTTTAAATTTCCGTTCTCGATCTGGGTGTTTGTGTTCCTGTCCTTGTATGTGCCCATGGTACCCACGACACAGGGTATTATTTACCTTACTGTGGGGCTATGAGTGTATAACCTTTATTATAACTTATTTAATGACATAGTTTTGAATTTGATTGAACTGATGAGTTTCAGTATCTGTTCTCGGTCTTGGTTTTTGTGTTCATCTATGTGTGTGTGCATGGTAAAACAGGGCTATATAGCTACCCTACTTGTATTTACTGTATCATCAGGAAAATGTTTTTAAATTATTTTCAGGTAGTTGAAAGATATTTTTAGGATAGCGGAATTCCAAATAAAAACCTCGCGGATTTACCGTCATGACGTGAAATTTATTTGGGTTTTTGCATTTTTTGCTCGTTTGTGCGACGCCGTGATTGGCTCAATCGGCGTTGAATGTGAGTCCCTTTTTATAAGTTTTTCAAAGGGTAGCAAAAGCAGTTTTTGCCAGATAAGAACATCCAGGAAGATATCTCCAGCATACCTTATATAATGTAGTAAAGCAATTTAGTTTCGGTAGATGGGAGACCTTTTCACCTAGTCTTATTTGAAGCGTATATTTTTATTTTTAGGAAAGCTAGCCTTCCGCCAGCGACTTCGCCCGCGTGGAACCGTTTTAAAGGTTCCCGTAGGATAAAAACAATCCTATGTCCTTTCCTAAGGTCCACTCTATCTGTGTTCCAAATTTCATTAACAACGGTTCAGAAGTTTAAGCGGGAAGGCGTAGCAGACAGACAGACAGACAGAGTTACTTTCGAATTTATAATATTAGTATGGAAGTATGGATGATAAGGATACTTGGCATAATAATGACATGGTTTTGAATTTGATTGAAATTATGAGTTTCATTATCTGTTCTCAGTCTTGGTTTTTGTGTTCATCTAAGTGTGTGTGCATGGTACCCACAACACAGGGTTATATATCTACCCTACTTTTAAAAATGTTTTTAAATTATTTTCAGGTAGTTGCAAGATAATTTTAGGATAGCGGAATTCCAAATAAAAACCTCGACGATTTACCGTCATGACGTGAAATTTATTTGGGTTTTTGCATTTTTCTCTCGTTTGTGCGACGCCGTGATTGGCTCAATCGGCGTTGAATGTGAGTCCCTTTTTATAAGTTTTTCAAACGGTAGCAAAAGTAGTTTTTGCCAGATAAGAACAACCAGGAAGAAATCTCCAGCATACCTTATATAATGTAGTAAAGCAATTTTGTTTCGGTAGATGGGGGATCTTTTCACCTAGTCTTATTTGAAGCGTATATTTTTATTTCTAGGAAAGCTAGCCTTCCGCCAGCGGCTTCGCCCGCGTGGAACCGTTTTAAAGGTTCCCGTAGGATAAAAACAATCCTATGTCCTTTTCCAAGGTCCACTCTATCTGTGTTCCAAATTTCATTAAAAACGGTTCAGTAGTTTAAGCGGGAAAGCGTAGCAGACAGACAGACAGACAGAGTTACTTTCGAATTTATAATATTAGTATGGAAGTATGGATGATAAGGATATTATACTTGGCATAATAATGACATGGTTTTGAATTTGATTGAAATTATGAGTTTCATTATCTGTTCTCAATCTTGGTTCTTGTGTTCATCTATGTGAGTGTGCATGGTACCCACAACACATATCTACCCTACTTTTATTTACTGTATCATCAGGAAAATGTTTTTAAATTATTTTCAGGTAGTTGAAAGATATTTTTAGGATAGCGGAATTCCAAATAAAAACCTCGCGGATTTACCGTCATGACGTGAAATTTATTTGGGTTTTTGCATTTTTCGCTCGTTTGTGCGATGCCGTGATTGGCTCAATCGGCGTTGAAGGTGAGTCCCTTTTTATAAGTTTTTCAAAGGGTAGCAAAAGCAGTTTTTGCCAGATAAGAACAACCAGGAAGAAATCTCCAGCATACCTTATATAATGTAGTAAAGCAATTTAGTTTCGGTAGATGGGAGACCTTTTCACCTAGTCTTATTTGAATCATATATTTTCATTTTTAGGAAAAGTGTTTTGTCTATATCAAACAGGTTGGAGCTTCAAAGAGTATTATAAATAATTTACTATATTCAATAAAATATCATGAAAGAAATACATAAACTTACAGCAGTTTTTTTTAAATAAACCTTACAAAAAGGCCGCGTGGTGTTAAGCGATCACCGTCGCCTATGGACACTAGTTCAAATATTATTAAAAATGACATAGTAAATTTTATCTAACAAGATGAATTTTATTTATACGACATACAACAATAATTGCAAGTCAATATTATGAAGATTTTAAAAGTACAAGAATTTGACTTTAATATAAATATCTAGAACGATATTCATTCAAACCCAACTTCGCTCGTCACTGGTTCTTATAACAATCTAATAGTTTCTGTTTTGAACAGTACCTGCCACGGTACCAGTACTACGGTATCAGTCAGAAAATGCCTGTTTTACCCGACCTGATTCTTAAAAGATACTCGAACGCTAGTCCTGTTAGCTGTTTTTTCGTGAAGAAATACCAAAATCCCGAGCCGAGAGATTTATTCCGGTTTTTGCATTTCCCAACCATTTGTACGTCGTTCAGACAATCCCGACGTGATTGGCTGCGGGGGACTTTAGTCCTTATCGACGAAGACTTTATAAGGGAGATTTGTGAAGAAACGACATTACCTAGGTGTTCTCATTTCGTTCATATTTTAGGTACATAATATCTACGTGTCCTGCAGATATAAAGCAGTGATGATATCGCCCCTATTAAGGCAGCTAACACTGAAGCACGCATTGGGCAGCGATTAGCAAGGCAGCTATCTACTCAGCTAAGTCAACCGGGCGCGGTTGGGTGTGAGATGGGTGACCGCTACTGGCAAAAAATACGGTTGTTATGAAGATTACAATTGTTAAAACCTTGTCGAAGGCCTTATGGGCGATTTGGAAACATCCAACTAAAGGTTGGCCATAAACCGCATATCCACCAACTCAGATTGGAACAGCATGGTGGAGAAAGCTCCAGGCCTCCCCAATAATGGGGAGAGACACGTACCCAGCAGTGGCACATAAAAATAATTGCAGCTACTTAATCATTCAGGCTTAATAAAAATACATCTTAAACTTATGCTAGATAGACCTATTATTCTTTCCAGATTCAAGTAAAAACAAAGTTACAAACAACGCAATCTATCTTCTGGACATAAAGGAGAAAATATCGCCAGTGTAAAAACTTTAATTTCACTAACATCTCGATTCCGAACAAATAAAACGTAATGGGCCGAATTCTTCGAGTTTTTCTATTGCTTTAGAATAAGTACTTGCGCTGTTGTCGGCGAAGAAATATAAAACGTGTATAGGTTTAAAGAACAAAATTTAACAAATACAATTTGAGCTATTTGTAACAAAATCAGGTCACTTGTAAAAACTTTCCTTAGCTTTCCCTCGTGTACATCCAGTTTTTACTCTCACTCATTTACTGTACATGAGATGAGACTGTGGAATGCACTTACGGTTAACGTGAGGGACTCCAAATCCATCGACATTTTTAAAAAGCGTGTTAAACTTTTTTACTTCCTTTCTTCCTGTTTGTAGTATTTATCTATTGTTGTATTCCACTATCCTATTATTTTTATTTTATTTATTATTTATCATATCCTTATTGATATGCGTTTCCTATTTTATCACTATAATATTTCTTACTTTGAAGCATTTATTTTAGTACATATTTGAAGTCCAGTAGGTACACACTAAGTTTGCCTCTCTGTTCCAACTCTCCTACTTGCAGCAAACCCGCAGATTCCTATTTAGGAGTAAGCGGTACATGTACTCTTTTTGTTTAATTTACTATTTTTATGACTTGTTTGTGTATAGAGAAATAAATTTAAAAAAAACATGATCTTGCAGTAAAAGTTTTATTGTGTCTTTTTTATAGGTGTTGGTATTAACTTTCATGGTTACACTGAGGATCTGGGGTTTTATGGTTACACTGGGAGTCTATTGTATTTCGGTGTAAGAATGAACGAGACTATATAAGCGACCATCAAACTCTGGAACAGTAGTTCAACTGCAAACCACCTTTTTGCAACAGGAACCTTCAAAAGGTACCCAGCACCCTGGTGGGAGTATAGTGGGTTATGTAGGATTTTACTTCACGAAAATCCCCTCGGTGCTTGTTGGTGACCCTCGGGACTTTCAGTGGAACAGTGAATAAGTACATACGACCTAAGATGAGATTTAAGGTTCATGGGCTGCTGTCACCACTCATATACATTTATGACCAAAAATGGGTTCAGAGTAGTATTTTCGTGGATGAACCAATCAACGTTTGATTCAACACAATCCTCTGATTGCAGAATCATAGGTATTAAAGACTAACAAGAGCTGATTGCCACCCTTTTTACGTCTCAATTCTTAGTCGTCGTCGTTAGAGAAGCATGGTAGAGTGGACTTACTTCTCTAACGCTTTCGAATTTATAATATTGGTAGGGATTCTATCGCTTACAAATTCATTATGAGACGAGGGAAACAAGATAAATATTTTCCTCTTTGTTTAGTCTTTCTCGATCGGCGCTCTGTCAATAAAAACTTTTTATCCCGAACGACTCTTTTTCTTCGGAAAACCCTAAATAATAGAGGTCTTTAGAAGCGAGTTACTGCTTATAATACTAGTTTTAGCTTCTTTACTGTTCATTTATTGTTGGTTCTTTTTTATTTTTTACTGTTGGGTTCTTTATGTCACTTTTATCATAATTTGGAACGCACAGATGCTTGGGAATTGCTGACCACAAATTTCTAACAATAATTTCTCCTCTTTCGAACTGTTTTTTTTTTTCAAATTTGCTACAACTCTTTTGCGAGTGAACCTACGAGTATGTCTCTTCGCAAGCTAAGCGGTTCTAGCCTGTCAGTCAATCTTGGGTCGTTGAAGATTCGGAAGTACTGCTTCGCCCTGTTGAGGACACCAAGCTTTTTGGAAGCCAATTTGGCCTTGTTTTCCAAATGACTCCGATACTGCAAAGACAAAGACAAATGATTTATTTGCACAAATATGGGTATTACAAAAGTTGTTTTATACATTTAATAATCCGCCATATTTACCTCAGTAAGGTATGCAAATATTATATTATATTATTAATTAATAAAAGTACTGACTAAAATCTAACTTAGAAATTTTAATTTATTTAAGTATTAAATTAACTAATCATATTATGGATTTATATTTATCCCATATTTGCGTGCACTTTACTTGTAATATCAACTCACAAGTTAACCAACATGATATGGGTTTCATCATGATAGCTGTAAAAAAATTCTCCTTGAAAGTCGGAACTGCTCAGGTTGGTTGTCCCCGGCGTTGCTCGTCGCTTAACTTGTTTGCCTTTGTTCGCGGCTTGTTTGCCTTTTTGTTCTCTCTGTGATTAATGTATTAAAAAAATATTAAATATGTACAATACTTGACCCTATT
This sequence comes from Pyrgus malvae, assembly GCA_911387765.1. Classification (NCBI taxonomy): domain Eukaryota; kingdom Metazoa; phylum Arthropoda; class Insecta; order Lepidoptera; family Hesperiidae; genus Pyrgus; species Pyrgus malvae. Next base: position 13,323,319 of record OU426969.1, read on the forward strand.
TCTTCTCTTAAATATTGAAATACACCTTAAATACCACGGCGTCAGTGTCGGAGTTAACCCTTTGAAAATTTTCGCTCCAGAATGCTCCAAATACCTGTGAAGGTATCCTTTGGGAATTTATTTAAAACTAGCCTCAACTACAATTGCGTACTTTTATAATACGACCCTTTTCACAAAGGTCAACATGCCACTTCGGCTCTTTAGTACTAAGTATATAAATTTGGCTAGTTCTAGTTTAGAAGCCTTTTTAGAATAAATCTACTACTGCCAATAGGTAATATAACAGCCGTATTCAAGAAGCAAGCAACTTGCATAAGTAAACATTCAACGCTATGCAAAGAGTGCTATTTGACGTGCGTTCGTCATGTCCAGCCTTGATTTATGTCGATTTTGACAATCGCTTTGTAGCAGCTTTAGAAAGGAGTTTTTTTGTATTGTGGTAGCCTTAAAGCATCAAGGTATGACAGGTATGACACCCGTCAGAGGAGTGGCCTTTACGGGCGAACCCCTCGTCCCAACGTCCATGCACAATGTGCCTTCTAGTTATACAACTAGAGTGTCAGTGTGTGTCGGTGTCAGTTTTGACGGTGCATAGAAAATGACGTTGTTAATTGAAATCGACATATTTAGAAATGTATGCGACTGTAGCGATGAAAGAATATTTGTGAATGTGTGACAAAATTAAAATGTGTGCGTTCTTTCCCCCGCACCAGATTTGGCACAAAAATTATGTATCGAAGCGAGGCGCTATGCCGACTCTCCTGAAGGGAGAGTCTGTAACTTGATGCTCTAAGGTGGTAGCAGACTTCACTCAAGTATCGTCTATGAATTTGTTTAGATGATCCTATGCGTTGGCGAGCACTATGTAACCTCATAGTATTGTTTATAAATGACGACCCGCGTTGCGCAATGGTTGCCATCCCGGACTGCTAATCGAGGGGTCCCGGGTTCGATTCCAGACGAAACAGAAATTTGAACGATAAGTTTAAAATTCTGTTCTCAGTCTGGGTGTTTGTGTTTCTGTCTCTGTGTGTATCCATGGTACCCACGACACAGGCTACTACTGAAGGGCTATGAGTGTGAAACGTTATTAAATTAGTTAATTATTTCCACTGTACTTAAAGTTTTCACTCAGCTTTATTTATTTTGTCATTTATAGTAAGTGCTTTGCTTCTAAGCGATTCGACCTCTCTCAATCCAGTTGTACGCTATCCTCACTAATCCCTTCAACGAGACCAACCTCGAGACACTCAAAGCGAAACCGTAGATTGCATTCTCAAGACCCGACTCAATAACATTCCAAATAGTCACATAGAAACCCCATTACTCAGTTAATAGTTTTACTTATTTGACCAGATTTAAAAAGAGTAAAACAGTTAATTTTATGTTATTCATTGTTCCTGAGAGCACCGTCGACCAAACGGTAACGACCGCGGTCACCGACACGTACGATAGATACCGAATTCAAACCACTGGCGCGCTTCCTGACAAAGAAATTCGTTGATTGTGAATTAATCGCTGCTCCACAGTGAGGGAAAATATTGTGTATGTGTGGGAGAGAAAGATTTTTAGGTGGTAGAACTATAATCGTTCGCCCGGGGAAGTACCAACGCTGCACCCACTTCTGCCGTGAATAAATTCTATTGTGTTTCGGTGGAAAGGTGCAGTTGCCGGCCACACTTACATGAGGCGACCACCAACCTCCGGAAAAGCAGCGCAACTGCATACGACCTCAGACAAGACTTACCTATGCTTGCTTGAGGTTGTATGTAGATGTCCATGCGCTGCAGCGACCACTTGACACCACGTGGCCTGCATGCTCGTCTTCTACTGCATTCAAAGAAAGAAAAAAGATTTTTCAAGGCATCATGTCCACCAATCTGCACTTGACGAGCGTGTTCGACGTTTCGTTTTACACCGAAACATAGTTGAATTCTTTTTCTTTATGAATGGTGTCACGGCTAGGGAATGCAATCCCGATCCCGCGGGATCCCGATCTCGCGAGATCTCGTGTAATTTTTCGGGATCAATCCCGACGCATCATATTACGAGATCCCGTTCGAGATTGACGGGATTGGTCTCTAGCTAATGTGACTCACGGCCGTTTAACAATTTTGCCATATTTCAAGTGAATATTTGTATAAAGTGTTTCCCCATTTCTTGGAAACCGGGCCATGTTAACAAAGTGAAATCAATCAGTCGTGAGTTATCAGCCGATATGGATGCAACCCTTTTTTCGTCCCACTGCTGGGCACGGGTCTCTCCCCATTACAAGGAGGCCTGGAGCTTACTCCACCACGCTGCTCCAATGCGGATTGGTGGAGATATAATTCAAAAATACTCCATTAAATTGATAATAAAATAAGAAGAAGTAGGTACGAATTGTCCTTTTCTACTTCTCGCCAAAAACTATATTTGAATTATTTAGAGGTGAAAATGACCGCAGTGGTATGGCAGTGGTGATACACGCGTGACTGTGTCGGCACCTCCCGGTTGGACCGGTCCAACCATGTGCTTATTTTACCACTTAAAGTGTAACTACGTAAGTAACACAAACCAAAGCTAGAACTAATCTTAACCAATCCCCGCAGGACTAACTTAGCAAGACAGCAGATTGCATTCTCGAAACGCCTTCAATAACACTCCCGTCGTGTTCAAGTGCCTTCTTGAGAATGTAGAGTTCTGTCGTTACAATAAAATTAATTGCTTGTAGGTTGTAATATTATAATATTGCGCTTGCAGAATTCATTAGCCAGTCTTAAGCCTTTACTAATATATTAAAAGTTTAATTTTATAAATTGGAAAAAAAGTAAAAGAGACAACTGTTATTCCATGAAATATTTAGAAACGAAAGTGTTGAAACAAAAAAAACCGATCGTGGCGATGGTTTAGGCAAATAGTAGTAAGATTTGTTTTATTATTATGACAACCCGTTTGGCGCAATGGTTACAATAGGTACATGCGAAAAACGTCGAAAAATTCGATTTTTTGTTGTTTGATGCTCAAATTTGCGGGTATTTTGGGTATGATATTCTTGATCAGCGCGTCAAAATACATAAGTGTACCAAATTTCAGATCAATTGGAGGTATGTTCTAAATGGAAGTACACCCCATTAGAGCCCACAGTATATACTCAAAATATGTAAACGCGCCTACAATATTTGTATCTTTACCGATTGCATCCGCAAATAAGAAAATTTTATCCGCGAATACAAGAAGTTGGTTGCAAATTTTATACCCGCGAACAATGAATACGCGAATAGGGAAACCGTGAATAAAGAACTTTTTCTGTACTTCAATAAGGATTGGGTCTAGTTCGACTTTGTATTTCTAATAATTTTATAAATAACAAAAACGCAGTTATTCAAAATTGCTCTCACTAACCCTTACGTTAGAACAAGGTATATTAGCTTTAATTTCGTATTTTTACTTTTTAGCGGTCTATCTCGACAAAAATCAACTTGAGACTCTTGTAGAAGGATATAGTAATTATTAATTCCCTACAATAATAGAAAATTCTTTAAAGACCAACTTTGCAAAACAACAGATTGCAATCTCAAGGCACAGCTCAATAGCAAAATAGCAATCCCATCTGTTCAAGTGCTTTCTTGAGAATGGGATTGGGAATTACGCTTGCTTTGTCGTTGCAATACAATTTTATCGCTGACTTGTTTTACATTGTAAGCAGTTCGTTGTTACATAACAACTAAACGTAAGCTTTTTCTATGTTGTGAGAGAAGATGTCTCCGTATATGAGGTAATCCAAATTTATTTGTTCTCTGGTGAAAAATATGACTAGAAAGCAAGTGTAAGAAAGAAAGAAATATTTTATTCAATGTACGGCTTTTTAAAAACCTCTTAGCAGACGTTTTTTTGAAGTGAAAACTTCTTTAGCGGCGTTGAGCACTTTTGTGGGATGGGTAAAAACTGTGAAAATCGCGTCAGGTCACGTGTGCTGAACGAAAAACCGTAAGACGGTTGGAGAGTAGTGTTGTGATGTAAGGGGACTTCTGGGGTTGCGGTCGGTGAGAGTGGGAGCTCGACCCGTCCAGCCAGCAGCCTCGGGAAGGACGGCGATGCATGCGTGGCCGCATGCCGCTGTAAGCAACTGAAGGTGCAGGAGAGCATAATCTGCTCTCTCAAAGACCGTTCCAGGGCGCCGCGCGTGGAGGACACCGGTGCGTTCCACTGGAGATCCCGGAGTCCTCCCCAAGCGCAGAGGCAGGCTACCGAAGGGTTTTTAGTGCCTTCCAATCCTACATAACCCGGTATCCTCTCTCAAGGTGCCGGGTACCTTTTGAAGGTTTCCCCCTGATACAAAAAAAGGTATAACTTGCAGAGGAAGACATATTTCTATACAACAGGAAACTAAACTTCACAAGTCTTCTTTTAATTATAAACAGAGAATGTTCTCCGTTTCGAACTAAAACTTCTCAAGAACTTCATCGCATGAAACTGTCTCGGGGATTTCTCGCAACCGCTGTTACTAAGTTGAATTAACTCAAAAGACCGCCTTACCTATTTGTATTTTACGAGTTCTTATTTAACTTTTCATGTTAGTTTGTAATTTAAATATTTGCATACCTCATAAAGGTAAATTTAATGTGGCGATCAAAATATGTCAGATAAGACAAAGACAAAGACTTTTATCTTATATCTTTATGAGGTATAGATTCAAATATTACAATAATTGAAACTTAACTAATTATAAATCAGCAGGATAGGATAGCAGGATAGGCAATTATAAAGGAGCAGCGATGGCCGAGTGGTAAAAGCCGCGGTCTTCTACGCGACCGATCCCGGGTTCAAATACTCTGCGCGCACCTCTGACAAAGAAATTTGTAATGTGCGCATTTATCGTTGCTCCACGGTGATGGAAAATATCGTGATATTTAATTGATTACGATGTTCTCCATCGCCGTGCATGCCTGAGAGAAATTCATAATTTCTCGAAAGCATGACGTCCACCAATCCGCACTTGGCCAGCGTGGTGGACTATGGCCTAAATCCCTCTCACTTGTGAGAAGGAGACCTGTGCCCAGCAGTGGGAAATAAAAAAAAGGTTGAAAAAAATATTATAAATATTAAAAAGTACTTTAAAAGATTTCTTTATTATGTTATACTTATAGTATTATTATCATTATTTGTACCCATATTGCGCCTTTTTATTGATTAATTTTTATTTTTCGGATCGGATCCGATCGTCTCTGATCTCTGATCGGAAGATTAACTTTATAAACACCCATATTTGTGAAAATAAAAGTCTTTGTATTTGTTTGTTGGTGTGTTTCATATCTTGTAAGCTAACTTCACAGTTCTATGTCTGTTTGAACAGAAATCCAAACTTCCATACTTTTTTAATATTATACATTCGAAAGTAACTTTTTCTGTAACGCTTTACTACTTAAACTACCAAACCAATTTAAATGAAATTTAGAACACAGGTAGAGTCGGAAGGCTAGATTATAATACGTTTGTAATGAAGATAATAAAATTATATTTTATTTAGTAATTTTGTTTATCTGTAATTGTTCGCGGTGTAGCGACCTTCTGCTACTCCTCAAGAGATGGCGTCATGGGTATTTCTGAATCACGCTATCGAAGTTTTCTGAATATCCGAGCATATAATAATATACAAGCTCCGAATTGAGTCAGTTGGAGCGCGGCCGCTCCCCGGGCATGACCACCTTGCCCGGCGGGATATCTCCCTTTGCCAAAGCGACAACAAAATGGCAGTTTACATGATTATGTGCTTACTCCATTACGTTTTTATATTGATGTAGATACGGGTTAGTGGCCAACCCGCTATGGAATGTAACTATAAAAACCGCCCATCAGGCCTCCAATGTTTGACGACTATTATGTATCGATAACTATCGAGACCAACGGCTTTAAGTGCCTTCCAAAGCACGGAAACGCATACGAAGTTTGCCACTAGCGGTCACATATCTTACGTGCGACCGCGCCGGTTTCGCTTAGCTCCGTTGATTGCTTAAATCCTAGGCTAACTGCTACGCCATGCAAACTTCAGTAAAGAAGTCGTTAAACCTTTGGTAGTCGCATGGACCGAAAGCTCTTAACCCATCTCGTTACCGACATCAAGTTAACTAATTATGGTAGTTGAAATTTGATCATAATGTGGCATTAAGACCCGGTGCTTAAGCTCGGAGGTAACATAGTATCACATTGTTGAATATAAACTTAATCTTAAATTAAGTTACTAATTATACCTAGGTAGGTACGTTTTAAAGTTAAGATACTAACAAAAGATATGGCTGCAACCCTTTTTGCGTCCCACTGCTGGGCACGGGTCTCTCCCCATTATTGGGGAGGCCTGGAGCTTACTCCACCACGCTGCTCCAATGCGGGTTGGTGGAAACAAAAGATATAAGCACTACAAATTAAGCGTGGTTTTAAAAAAACCGGCCAAGTGCGAGCTGGACTCGTGCACCGACGGTTCCATACAAACCTATCCAAAACCAAATCGAGTCATAGTTATGGTATTTTTATTGCAAAATAAAATCCATAACATTTCAATGGAAAGCTGGAGGAGTATAAATAAAAATATTTTTGATAATTATGATGAAATAAAATTAAATAAAAATTTACGGTTTTCGCAATTTTCCTTTATCTGTGCTATAAGACGTTGCTACGTACCAAATTTCAAGAATATGGAGTTCACGGGATGGGACACCCTATGGGTTTTTATTCCCTTGCGAGTGTCGAAAATTTGCGGGAATTTGCGGCATAAACGGCTGTATGTTTCGATTGCGCTGGCTTAGAACTCATAGAAGCTCTAAGGGACAGTAGACCTGAGTATTTGATATTAATTCCAGTTTGATACCTCCGCGCGTGCCTGAGAAAAAAGGTATTTTTTCGGTTTTTTTACTAGCAGCATAACTTCCTTAAGTTTGTGTGTAGATATACATGGGTTGCAGTGACCCCAAAACCACACTTCTTTTTAAATTCAAATAAAGCTAGATGTAAGACGTAAACATTGTTGAAAATAATCTTGGTCTAAAAATAAAGTTTATGTTAATAGCTAGCGTAAGAATAAAATATAATGTGAGATCCAATTAATACTTAAAAGAAAAAAGATTTCTCGTTTACTGGAAAGAAGGAACAATTTTATGCCCTATTTGATTGCCGGCGAGACATTTGAAATATTAATAATGATTTGTTTCTGTTTATTTTAATTTTTTTCTATAGGGCAAGCAGGCTACGCGGTGTTAATATCCACTATAGTCCGTGGACCGATAAACTATATACAAAATCTCAAGTAATTATAAGATCAACAGGTTGAGGTCCTATGCATTTGCTGTTCAGTAGGCTCCGTACGTAAAAACAGCAAATTGCTTCTCGGCAGTAATAGGTGGACTTTAGTGGACAGTTTGACTTCACTGGTAAAACGATGAAAAATCGCAAACTTTGTGCATATTACCGGCGTCAAGTATACATTTTACATCGATTTTTTGCCAGTTTCGAAGTAATCATTGATAAAGTCAGAAGTCATCATTAATCAGTTTACTATTTATGACGTAGTATATAATATAATTATAAGTATATAATCATACAGTATATAATTATAAGCATAACAATTTTTAATGTTCCCTAGTACATACCTATGTATAATGAAAGTCCGATTACGAACCAAATCCTAGCCTTCGGCTCTCACTGGTTGTAGTTTAATATGCTTTTGTATTCAAATCCCATCAAAGAGATTAAAGTCAGCAACGAAACCCCAGTAATTAGGAAAACGCCTCAAGCGAGGAATAGATCGTATTTCCTATTCAAGGGCAGTAACGCTGTACTACCTACATTGGTTAGAAATTTGGCTTCTCGCTGGAAGTTCGCTTTTGCATTGCTTGTAAATCTGTGATTTCGTTTCATGTTTTTAACCCCAGACGCAAAAACAGGGGTGTTATAAGTTTGACGTCGATGTCTGTCTGTCTGTCTGTGTGTGTGTCTGTTTGTAGCATCATAACTCTCAAACGAATGGACCGATTTCCTTGCGGTTTTTTTTTGTTTGAAAGCCAGTTTCCGCCCGGTGGTTTTTAGCTATGTTTGGCTAATATCGGTCCTGCAGTTTAAGAGTATCAGCGCTTTTTCAAAATGTTGGAAGGCCTTTTTTACGTAAGATTACTCTATTAAGGGTCCACCCCTTAAGGGGGGATTAAGGGGGGGGATTAAGATTTTTTTAAATTTTTAATTTAATCTAGTACATGATAAAATGCGAACCACGTGGTCCTCGATCCTCGCTGCAGCCCATGGACTACGATACACATTATTAAAAGCTTTGCCTGGGGCTGTATGCCCTGGTGCTACTTCTCCGGAGGCTAACTATGTATATCTGAGTTTATTTATTTAAAATTAAATAAATTAACACGTTAAATTGGTTACGTTTGAGCACTGTTTGATAAATCGACCTATAAACATAACGTCTATTCTAGAAAGTTCTCAGAAACCTACAACCCTAATAACACCCGAGTCGTCAGTATTCAACCATAATCAATTTAATCAAGAGTTCTGATCTGGATCGGTTAATTAAATCACGGTAATGTGAATCTGAAAGCCGGCGGTGAAGTTTTGTTTTGAGTGGTCTTTGGGCTTGTTTTAGAGGTTCTGTAGGCTCAAGGCTGAAGGCTGAAGGCTTAATAGTATGAAACTGTACTAATTTTATAAAGAGGAAAGATTTGTATTTATGTATGTTTGTAATGAATAAACTCAAAACTGATTTCAAAAATTATTTCTCCATTAGAAAGCTACATTCACCCTGAGTAACATAGGCTACTTTTTACCGCGGGAAAACGGGTAATAGGGTCAAAGCGGTTGAAGCAACTGGCTAAATGCCTATGATTTTAATATAGCAATGAAGCCTGGAATAGCACATAGACTATTTTTTATTCTACGGAGACCTATTAAACGGGTCCATGCAGGCGAAGCCGCTGGGGGAAGGCTAATTGTCAATAACTGCACTTTTCTCTAATTATAGCTTTAATAACATTTCACACTCATAAATAACGTTTCATACTCATAGCCCCCACAGTAGGGTAGGTATACCCTGTGTCGTGGGTACCATGGACACATACAAAGATAGAAACACAAACACCCAGACCGAGAACAGAAATTTAAACTCAACATTCAAATTTCTGTTTCGCCGAGAATCGAACCCGGGACTCTCCGATTGGCAGTCCGGCATCACAACAATTGCGCCACACGGGTCGTCAAATTGATCGTTTATTTAAAAGAAAAAGTCAACTACGCTATCTATCCAACCAACCCACAGAAGTGTTTTGTAAAATATTTTTGTATACAATTTAAAAGCTGTGACTGCCATATAATAATTAAATTCAGCTCTAATCACATAAACCACAGATCCACGCCAGATGTCGCTCTGACTGTTATTGCATGATGTTTCGCTATAATTACAGTTATTAAATTGAATCTGTCTGTTGTTACTTAACTGCAATAAACCAAATGTATTGCGATTTTACACATACTAATTAAAAACGTAGCTTAAAATGTATTTATTAGAACAAACAGACCAACAGTTTGCGATAGAACATAAAATAATTAACCGTTATTATGGCTCGATTCGAATATCGAACAAAATTTGAATAAAGTTCTATTGCTAACAAGCTGAGCCTCTATTAGCCATTTTTACCGACTTCCAAAAGGAGGAGGTACTGTATTCGGCTGTATGTATTTTTTTTTATATATGTTCACCGATTACTCCGCCGTTTGTGGACCGATTTTCAAAATTCTTTTTTTGTTCGTATGCTTATACTCCCGAGGTGGTCCCATTGTCACCAAATCAGGATCTGATGATGGGATCCCAGGGAAATCGAGGGGAACTCTCAAATTTTATAGGCACACACAATGATTTTCTTATAGTTTCTGAAGCATAAGAAATATTTACGCATAGAAATCATCATCTCATGTTGCTGAGCTGATTATGGAAGGTACTGTGACAGTGAGGATTTGAGAGCAAATTCTTTGAATAAATAGTTTTTTATTCGAAATCTTACATTCCCGAGGTGGTCCAACTGTCACCAAGTCAAAGTCTGATGAGGGGATCCCAGAGAAATCGAAGGGAACATTCAAATTTTATAGCACAACAAATGATTTTCATATTTTTACAAAGCAAAACAGACATTTGTGTATAATTATCGTCATATCATGTTGCTGAACTGATGATGGAAGGTACTACGACGGTTAGGAGTTGAGAGCAAATTCTTTCAATAAATGGTTTTTTGTTCGAAATCTTACATTCCTGAGGTGGTCCAACTGTCACCATGTCAAAATCTGATGATGTGATATTAGGGAAATCGAGGGAAACACTGAAACTTAATAGGCACACACATTCTTTTAGTCATATTTTTAACATAATACAAATATGTATGTCTGGTAATTATCACCTGCTGTTGTTTAACTGATGATTGAAGGTACAACTCCTCAACGGTAAGGAGCTGAGAGCAAATTCTTTCTTTAATTTATACGTTCAGGTGGACTGATAGTAGTTTTCTTTCAGACTTTTAGATGGCTATTAGATAAACATGATTATAAAAGGTAAATCTGTTTAAAGTTTAGAAGTTAAGTGAAACATTTTCCAATTATGCTAATACATACAGAATTATTAAAATTACTAAAAAGTGTGAAATAAATTAAGTTTTTAACAAAAAATAGAACCGACTTCAAACGGTAAAAAATAAAATTGTTCAGTACCTACCTACTTCTTCTTGCTTAAGGTAATGACTCTTAAAACTATTTTTGAAGTCGGGCCCTTAGTGAAATGTCCTGTCTTAGTAAATATAGTGTACCTTTCGTTCTGAATGGGCACCGACTCCAATATAGTTTTAACAGTCATTACCATAAGCAAGAAGAAGTAGGTACTGTCCCACTGTCTGTACTGTCGGTGCCAATTTAGAACGAATGGTACGACATTTACTAAGGGCCCGACTCCAGAAATAGTTTTAAGATTCATTACCATAAGCAAGAAGAAGTAGGTACTGAAAATTTTTATTTTTTACCGTTTGAAGTCGGTTCTATTTTTTTGTTAAAAACTTAATTTATTAAATAACGAAAATTTGGATTTTAAATATCCGAGCTCTTTTAACTTGTGTTTGCACTACTTTACGCTACTCTGTGCTGCTACTTTGGGAGGCTTATGGTTGTAAATGTAGGTGTGATTGTCGACTATTCTGTAGCTTTTTAGATTAAATTTAAAAGAAAAGTTTTATTTGTTGTTTGCTAACACATGGGTTAACGCAATGGTTACCATGCCGGACTTCCATTCGAGGGGTTCTGGGTTCGATTCCCGGTGAAACAGAAATTTGAATGATGAGTTTAAAATTGTGTTCTTGGTCTGGGTGTTTATGTTTCTGTCTTTGTATGTGCCCATGACACCCACGACACAGGGTAAATATAACCTACTGTGGGGCTATGGGTGTGAAGCGTTTTATTTTTTTAATTTAAATAGAGTAGCAGACGAGTATGTATCAGAAGATCAAGCATGCCTGCGATTGTGTGAAGTTATCCTGCTACACCGAAGGCTGATGGTCGCCTCATGCATGAATGGGCGGAAACCACACCTTTCCACCAAAACAAAATAGAATTGCCTCTCGGCGTCCTTGGGTACATGGAGGTACCGTCTCAAATGAACTAAAAAGTTTTTTTTTCATTCTTTTTTATACTGCTGGGCACTTAGGTCGTACTCTACGGATTGGTAGAAATCATCTTCCATCGCCGTGGAGCACCGATAAATACGCACATTACAATTTTCTTTGTCAGAGGTGCGCGCCGAGGATTTGAACAATGATAGTCGTAACTCGTGTCAGAGACCGTCGTCTTTACCTGTCGACAATCGCTGCTCTTGATGCAGAATGTTTAGATGATACAGGTGAAAGTTCTAGCCCTGTAGCTTCGGGAATGCATGCCGCCGTAAGCATCTAAAGGTGCAGGAGATCACATTTGCTCTCCCGAAGATGGGCCCGTTCTGGGCGCCGCGCACGGTAGACACCGATGCGTTCCACTGGAGATGTCGATTCCTCCCCAAGCGTAGAGGCAGGCCACCGAGGGGGTTTAAGTGCGATACAAATCCCACATAACCCGGTATCTCCCAAGGTGCCGGGTACCTTTTGAAGGTTTAGGTTTTATTGTTTGACAGCCTCCGTGGCGTAGTGGGTGATGAGCCGACTGCGAAGCGTGAGGTCGTGGGTTCGATTCCCACCCAGGACAAATATTTGTGTGATGAACATGACTATTTGTTATGTATCTGGATTTTAATTTATCTATTATAGTTAATTTACGTATTTAGAATTATATAAGTATGTTTATCAGCTTTCTGATTACCATAGCACAAGCTCTGCTTAGTTTGGAATCAGATGGTGTTGTGTGAATGGTCGAAAAATATTTATTATTATTATTATTATGTATCTCTCCTTATTGGTCAGGGGCGAAGATGTTATTTGACCCGGTCATTTGGAAGGCTTGCGTGAGGACATAGGTCCAACACGTAGAGGCCCCTTTGAGACACTTTAATGTTGTTATGTGGTAACACGTGGCGGATACCATCCTCGGCCGTATCATATAAAAAGTTATATGACCCAAAGATAGTCCCCTCCAGGTGCACAGGTTCTATTGCTACAAAAGGGGAGACTAATATTGGATCTATGGGGTTGAATGAACGAGGGACTGGTAGATGGGCTATGGAGAACTATGGGATACCTGCCGTTCAGACTAATAAATAATCTAAAGTGAGGCAGGTGGTGACTCGCCACTCACTGAATGGCGAACCAACAGCTCGCCACAAGCCGTATTATTATTATTAGGTACTACCTACAAAAAGTGAAAATATTGCTGTTTTTACACGAGTTTAACTGCGCGCGGTAATCAGGCACAGACCTCTGCGTGGAATATTTAAGTTTATTTTTTAATTACTTTGTAGTACAATAAAATTTTATTTTATAAATAGTAATATTCTTAAGCAGCGATGGCCGAGTGGTAAAAAGCCGCGGTCTTCTACGCGACCGATCCCGGGTTCAAATCCTCGGCGCGCACCTCTGACAAAGAAATTTGTAATGTGCGCATTTATCGCTGCTCCACGGTGATGGAAAATATCGTGATATTTAATTGATTACGATGTTCTTCATCGCCGTGCATGCCTGAGAGAAATTCATAATTTCTCGAAAGCATGACGTCCACCAATCCGCACTTGGCCAGCGTGGTGGACTATGGCCTAAAATCCCTCTCACTTGTGAGAAGGAGACCTGTGCCCTGCAGTGGGACATAAAAAAAAGGTTAAAAAAAAATTCTTAAACACCTAAGTTTCCGTCGACAACAACGCTGTAATTATCAAGTCACATCCAAACTTTACAAAGTCCCAGAATGACTGAGAAAAATATTATTTGAACGTTTAAGCGGAAAACTTCTGTTTATTCCCGACTTCTTTTTGTATTGAGATACTTTAATGAGTGCTTTAAAAAGAAATTTCTTGCGATAAGTCAAAAAGTTTTGGAATTGTGTAGATTGTAGAGCTCGGCTCTAAGGGATTCTTTTATACTTATTTTTTGTCCAATATTCGTTGTTGATGTTTTTGTTTATGTCATATTTAAATGAGCCTTTTGAGGTATTGAGATACTTTAATGAGTGCTTTAAAAAGAAATTTCTTGCGATAAGTCAAAAAGTTTTGGAATTGTGTAGATTGTAGAGCTCGGCTCTAAGGGATTCTTTTATACTTATTTTTTGTCCAATATTCGTTGTTGATGTTTTTGTTTATGTCATATTTAAATGAGCCTTTTGAGCGGCTGAGTTTTTTTTAATATAGCTGTTCCCTTTGCAAATAATTCTGCCGTCATAAAGAAAAAGGGCACAACTAACATTTTTTCCGAAATTGAGTTATATACATATTCGGAATCGGAAAAAAAAAACCCATCTGCCAATATTTTTTATACAATTTTAGAAACAAGATAAACAAAAATACCGTAAGCTTAAAAGGCACAACTGAGCCACTTTTAAAATTTTTGTACGTAAAAAGAGCACATCTGACCTTAGTAAGTCAAATGTCACATATGCAGAGATTCGGTTTTTAGTTTCATCACGATAAATATAATTTATTTACTTAAAAAGGCATAATTAACACAGATGTGCTCTTTGATTTAAAGTTTACCAACTAGAGCTTGATATTTAATTTAAAAGAAAAGTCACAACTAGCAGTTATGCCTTTACTACCAAAATTCTTCTTGTATAATATTAGTCAAATGAAAATGACTTGGAGTATTTATATTTCAACCATTTTTAGTTACAAGATACATGTCTTCTCGAAAGATTGTGGCCAAAGTCCATTAGAAATATATACTAATATACAAAGCTGAAGAGTTCGTTTGTTTGAACACGCTAATCTCAAGAAGTACTGGTGCGAATTGATTTTTTTTATGTTGGATAGACTGTTTATCAATATAATATCTATATCGGCTATATAACATCATGCTATGACTAATACCAAAGTCCACGCGGACGAAGTCGCGGGCGGCCGCTAGTTATTGTTTAACTCTCAGGCACTGGACTTTATGAAAAGATCCGATAATGGCGTCTAGCTGCATTTGGCAATAGTATCTTCGACAAGCAATGGCCGTATGGAACGGGGTCTTCGACACGGAGATAACGAGTGCAAACCTTCGGCGCGCACCTCTGACTAATAGTTTTGTCAAATGCATATTTATCGCTCCTCCACGGTGCCGCGGTGAGGGAAAATATTATGATTTAATTAATTAAGATGTCTTCCATCACCGCGTAAAACTGACAACAATTTATGATTTTATAATGAACTAGCTGCGAAACCCGGCGTTGCTCGGGTTAAAATACGCCGCATGTTTAATCTAAACTTTAAAGAGATTTACCTTTTATAATCATGTTTTCTAATAGCCATCTTATAGCCTGAAAGAATACTACTATCAGTCCACCTGAACGTATAAATTAATGAAAGAATTTGCTCTCAGATCCTAACCGTTGAGGAGTTGTACCTTCAATCATCAGCTCAGGAAGATGATATGATAATATTTATACACAAATGTCTGTTATGCTTTAGTAAAAATATGAAAATCAATTATTTTGCTATAAAATTTGTAAGTTCCCTTCGATTTCTCTGGCATCCCAACATCAGACTTTGACTTGGTGACAGCTGGACCATCTCAGGAATGTAAGATTTCGAACAAAACCCCATTTATTGAAAGAATTTGCTCTCAACTCCTAACCGTCGCATTACCTTCCATCATCAGCTCCCCACTCCACCCACCGCGATCAAACTCCCTTACTATCATCTACGTACTAAGGGGTATTTATTTACCACCCCAACGGGAAGTTGATTGGAGTTAGTGATAATAGAGAAAACCGTATCTTTACGTACAAAGAAAACCCTTTACTTTTTATATATATATTAAGATAAATCTCTCTCACTTGGGAAAGGAGAATTGTGTCCAACAGTGGGAAATAAAAAAGGGTTTAAAAAAGTGTGAAACTGGTTAGACAACGAGTTAGTAGCCAACCCGCAGTCAGTTGTTCTTTGAGAAAGCCTCTTATAAAGGTTTCAAAATCTGCTATCTGTCAATAAGAACAGGAACTGAAGGTTTAATTTGCACTCTGATGAATGGAAACGCCTATGTATTTTAACCATTATTTTTCTCGCGCGTTTTCTTAACTACGTAAATCACGGTTTCCCATTATATATTTATTTATTTAAAAACTTTATTGAACCCATAAATGTGGTACAATAGGCGAGCTTAATGCCAAGTGGCATTATCTACCAGCTTACCCAAGGGAGTGCAGAGAAATTTGAAGGCGGTTAAGGAAGAGACAAGAGAAGAGAAATAGAGATAATATAAATGATAAAATTGTATGTAGATAAATAAAAAA
This sequence comes from Pyrgus malvae, assembly GCA_911387765.1. Taxonomy (NCBI): domain Eukaryota; kingdom Metazoa; phylum Arthropoda; class Insecta; order Lepidoptera; family Hesperiidae; genus Pyrgus; species Pyrgus malvae. The sequence goes on from OU426969.1 coordinate 13,339,228, forward strand.
GACAAAGTTAATATATATTGCATAAAAATAAGCACATATATCCATATATATATATATATATATATGTTTAAATATGAAATTGAATAGAATTAGTAGGATTCAAATATTCTCTGAGAAAATGAGCCTTTACACTTTTTTTAAAGGTTATAAATTAATCCCTTCCATGTCCGTCAAAAATGTTATTAATACTTGTAATAAAGTGAACTTTTCTGGAAATTCTACTATTTTTTTTCGAGCTAAATCTCGGTCGAGTTAAGTTTTCAAAACTTTTCAATAATAGGGCGTTTAAAAATCCGAAAATTCCGTTCTATTGTTGCTTTCTGAAAAGTAAACTTTCGTCGCTTCAAACTTGTGCTGGAAGCAACACTAAGAGAACGGCGCGATATTCGCGGTTCTCTTAATTGCGGAAGTTTGGAACTGAGCCCAAAGAGAAAATCTGTTGTATTCACTACATTTTTTTGAAGTGAAAACTTCTTTAGCGGCATTGTGCACTTTCTTTGGGATGGGTAAAAAATGTTAAACTCGCGTCAGGACACGTGGCCTGATCGAATATTCGTAAGACGGAGGGGTGACAGATGATGACGGCTCGACTGTATATACTTGTAAAATTCGTTTATATCAAGTATTTAAAATATGGACATTGAACAAAGTGCATCTGTTAATGAAAAAAGTGACGAAGAAATAGTGAAAGAAAATAAATAAATATAGTAATAAAAGCAATTCGTGCGAAATGATTCCCTAACCATTCCAAAATATTAAAAATGCACAACGTTAATGTTCAGGTTTTCTTCACTTCTTCACTCCGGCACTACCGGAGTGCAAACCGTTTTTTTTACTTCTTTTTTTCAATCTTGTCCCACGGCTGGGCATTTCTCTCGGTATTGAGTCAAAGCCAAAGTCCACCATTCTTGCCAAGTGCAGATTAGTGCACATCGTAACTTCGAAAAATTTTAAATTACTCTCCTTTCCCTCATCGTGAAGTAACGATGAATACGCACTTAACAAATTTTTTTTTGTCAGAGGTGCGAGCCGGTTTGAACTCGGTATCTCCGTGTCGTCTTTTATTATTTCTATAAGAAACTCTAAAACTATATTAAAACTATCATCCATTTAAATAACTACGAAACATTCAACTTCGTAGCAGACTCCAGCGAGAGCCTTGAACACAAACATTTGCTAAAACTATTTGTTCTGGTTTCCTGTTAAAATGTTGGTACAGAATATGAATTAACCAGAAAACTTAAATAATTATTGTAAATTTTAATGCATTTTATTTGAATCATTCCAACTGTACCAAAAACAGCGTCAAAATTTATATTTTTAAAATATTTATTGCACTTTACATTTTAATCGTCTAATTTTGAAGAAATTTGCACTGACAAATAATGTTTATATGTATGCAGAATTATGTTTTTTATATAAGTACGTAGATTGATGTATTTCGCTTTCCCGCTTAAACTACTGAAGCAATTTGAATGAAATTTGGAACACAGATAGAGAGGACCTTAGGCAAGAACATAGGATGGTTTTTATCCTACGAGACCCAAAAAACGGGTCCACGTGGGTTTAGTCGCTGGCGGAAGGCTAGTGTTTGATATCTAATATTATAAATTTGAAAGTAACTCAGTCTGTTTGCCTGTCTGTAACGCTTTCTCGCTTAAACTACTGAACCAATTAAAGTGAAATTTGGAATACAGATAGAGTGTACCTTGGGCAAGGACATAGAATGGTGTTTATTCTATGGGACCCAAAAAACGGGTCCACGCGGGCAAAACCGCTGGCGAAAGCCTAGTATATAATATTACGGTACTTTATTATAACAATTTCTTCTGTGGCTAAAACTCCTACTTTTAGTACTGGATAGTAGGTTTCCTCACAAACAATTATACTAACGATATACTTATCGCTAACGATATACCCAAGAGTTTGAACACAACTATTTGTTCTGGTTTTCTGTTTCTACGTACTGGGCATTTTACTACTAACGTCACAAGAAATGTTTGTAGAGAATGTGTATTCTCGAGAAAGTATTTGATTAGACGTGGTAGATACATTTATTGCGCTAAATGACAGTGTGTGCCTGCGTCACCGATATTATTAGAGTAAGGCTGCATCATTATAAAGTTAGGTAAAAACTACTTTGCAACAATCCGCAATCAGAACGTATGATGGTGTATACTTTTTCATGCAATAGCACCTCCCTCCCTCCCACATAGGATGCACATACAACAATAAAAAATATACATCAGATCATCAGATCTGATCTGATCTGTTTTGGGGCGAAACACGTGGTGGTGGTGGTACGTATGTTGGTTTATATTTTTAATTGTTGTTGCATGTGCATCGCAGCCAGTGACCCGACTCACTTTCGGCTACTGCTAGCAAACGAGCTCTATCAACGCTGCTAGAACATCGGTCTAGAAGGCAGGCATAAACGATGTATGAGGAATAAAGATTTGACTGCGGGTATATCCCAAGCAGACTGTTTATTTTTGAGTAAAATTGTTGGTGTCCACATAGGGAAAGGAAGACCTCAAAAAGAAATTAAAAACTTAATTACAAATATAAAGATGTAAACTGAAATAGATTTATTTATTTTATTATATTATACTTAAATTTGTAATCCTTAAGGATCTCGGTTCGAGGATGTTATTTGACCTGGGCATTTGGGAGGCTTGCATCGGGACATAAGTCCAATATGTATAGGCCCTTTAGAGACATTTTAATGTTGTTATTTGGTTACGTGGTTGTGGCGAAGCGCGCATGACTCGGCGGTTAGCGTAGAATGCAAGCGAGGTTGGCAACTAACCCACATCTACACCAAACCGCATTGGAGCAGCGTGGTGGAGTAAGCTCCAGGACTCCCCAACAATGGGGAGAGACCCGTGCCCAGCAGTGGGACGTAAAAAGGGCTGCAGCCCTGTGTTTACACGTGGCGGATACCATCCTCGGCCGTAACATATAAAAAGTTATATGATCCGAAGATGGACCCCGCCAGGTGCACGGGAACTATTGCTACAAAAGGGGAAATGCCTTAAAATTTATATTACTAGCTGACCCGACAGACGTTTTCCTGTCTTAACTATGGATATTAAAATCGAATTTGTAAAAAAATAATATTAATTATCAATTTTCTTAATTTTTTTCATTGATAAGAACCTTCTCCTGATAATAACAAACACAACAAAAAAGAATTATCGAAATCGGTCTAACCGTTCACGCGTGAGGCCGAGACCAAGGGAAATAGGGATTCAGTTTTATACATATAGAGTTGGAGAAATGTTTTGCCCGCGATTTCTTCCGCGTGTACTTTAGTTATCAGGACACAGTTTAAATTAACTCCGTTATAATTGTGTCATACGTATCTGTTCTGCGTCTGCAAGTAGGTACTGCTATAAAAGATAGGTAACAGGTTACTACAGTACCTAGGTACTTCGTTTTGAAGCTGGTGTTAAAATGACCAAGTTATTTGGTGCACTAACCCGCTAGCAAGCCACATAAACCTGACCGTGAGAAAAACAGCCCCCTTTTTAAATTAGTCCGACGAAATATAAAGGTTGTCATAATTATATTTTTAAGAAATAAGAAAGTCAGGCCCTATATACCAATGTTTATACTGCTAAGTTCAGAAATGAGATGATAATTAATTTCTATACTCCATTTCACCTGTACAAATCATTTTAAATTGTAATCAATCACATACTCGTATGTATATTACCTACTCTACTTATTAGAAGTATAAATAGAGTAGGTATATATATATATATATATATAGAGTAGGTCCAGAAATGAGAAAATTCCATGTAAACTTCACTCTCCTATTTCACTCTCGTAGGAGTTAGTTTACTTTTTAAAGGCTCAAAAATATTTTGAGTAAATCTAGTATCGTGTTGCAGAAGCCAGCTCCTGATTTACCTAATAACTTTATTCAACAATTAATTATTTTCACTTAAATCTACCTTCTTACGGTATCTGAGGCTACGCCCGAGAGAGACAGCGAGTTAATTATTTAACATTTCAACCACACTAAAACCCACTGAATAGGATTTTCAGCGAAACCTGCCAATGTCTTCCATGCGCAGCAATGTACTCTGTGGCGCGGCGTTACAAATGGGCTCTTGGGTGAGCAATGTAGGTAACTCTGCCAAGAGTCGTGCGGCCGAATACGCCGTCGTTTTAGCCGTGGCTGTTGGTCCGACTCCCAGTATAGCCGTGAAAGCCTCTACTTAGTCGCTTTTTATGATTACGTGGAGGACACCATATTTCATATTGTTAATGCCGAGGTAACTTTTATGTTTTCGGGACGGAATCTTCGCAAGGTACGTGTCAGATTGAAAAGTGATACCGGGTTATGTGGGATTTATACAGCACTAAAACCTCCTCAGTGGCCTGCTGAACACTCGTTCAGAGGACTGCATGCGCGGTGCTCCAAATCGCCGCCCAACACTCCAGAAGTTCACATTTATTCGCCTCTTACGATTAGGTAGCTGATCTGTTCTTACTGTATCTAGTCTTATTGTAGCTCATATTCATAACTTCCACCTACGGAGAGCAATCTCGAGCTAGCCAGTTTAGCTTCTTGAAGAAACTACCTACATTGTACAGAAACCTACAACAAATGTATGAAGAGTATTTTTTTAAGTATTCATATTATATTATCTATGAAGCTTTTAGGTTACTGTCCAATAAACTGTCATGGAAGAAAATAAAATAATGACAGATCTCGTTTTAACGTTTGATTCCGAGAGCTATTTCGAGAGAAAGCGACAAAAAAGTACAAACATTTTCAAATAGCAATTTTTTTATATTCCGTCAAATTGGTGGAGCATAGAAATATTTTTGTCAGTCAGCAGGATTTCTTAACGTTTGGCGTAGAAGGTACTTACCTCAATTTAAAAATAAATATTCACTGCAGTAACTTTTCTAAAACCATAAAAAATAAGAAGAAGCAAGCAGTCAATTAATGATAAGTTTCACAGTGTTCAGTCATGCAAAACTTGTAACTCGGTGTATCACGTATGAAAGTCGATAAAAATAGTAACTAACATTTTGCAAGTTCAAGAGTTTTCATATAAAAAATCAAAATCTTTTCCATAACTGATGATCAACGCTTAATTTTTTAATACCGTGCAACAGTTCATCATGGATTTCAAACACTAAGAAATTTTGCTGATGTGACGTAATTAAAACAAAATATTAGAAAATGGTTGCAAGTTTTCATTGCTTAGCTCTCTGAATATTTCATGTGAGTCACATTTTTGAAGGATGCTGTCTTGTCTTAAATGTTAATGTTGCATTCGAATTGGAAAATAGTTTTTAAATTTTCTAAGTTTTCGTGATATTTCCTTAATGTTTTATTACATAAGTACCTTCTTCTGCCAATTACAAACACAACAAAAGAAGAATTAGCGAAATCGGTCCAGCCGTTCACGCGTGATGTCGTGACCAAGGGAAAATGGGATTAATTTTTATATATACAGATGTAATCAAAACACAATTTATTTAAAACACATCATTCTACAGAGAAGCAAATTCTCTCCACTCGAGCAAGCGTCGTGAACACAAATATTTGCTACAGCTATTTGTTTTGGTTTCCTGTTTGTTCGTACTATACATTAATCTGGCAACATAACAAGAAGAGCTTTAGAGAATCTGGATTTGAATGCATGTTATATTTAAGTAAATGCGGTAGAGTTAAAATTAAGAACCATATTCGATTAACTATCAATAAATTATTTTAAAATACGCCTAAAATTTACTTTGAAATGTGGAAATGATCATCCCGGAGATAAAGTGGACTATATATTTTTGAAGGGTTCGACAACACCACGAGGAGGGATCGCTGGTTCCGTCCGTTTGAGTCGTCGTCTATTTGCCAAATATAGAAAAGGCACTCACCCGCGAACAATGCCGACCACTCTCGCTGGCTTACGACACCTCGTACCACGTTGCACCACGCTTTTGTTGATGAAAAGTAGTATAACTTCAGCGGAAAAGTTTTCGCGTGCCGGCTCGTATGACATACGTTACTACAACTACTACTAATAAATAATATATTTTTTTTCTCAACAAGGGTCATATCTATAAACGGTATTTGATTTTTTTTTCTTTTAATGTATTAGTTGAAAACGAGTACCTATGGTTATGTTTCGTATGTATATGTTTGTGTCAATGTATGTATGTATTTATTATTCCTATTTTGAATTTCATCTCATATTAGTCACTTTTAACTATTGCTATAACTTTCTAATTGTTTTTCTTTACTAAAGCCTACCTCATATTTTCACCATCACCCAGGGTTGACTGGAAGACAATGCCTTAAGGCATTAGGTTTAACCCTTTGTAACTCCTAGTTTAAGGTGTTTGCAAAAAAATAAATAAATAAAAAACAACAGCGTTATGAAGGCGAATAGTATCAACTCGAGCCGATAGAGGGCGCGGGCGTCGATTGCTGCCAACAATTACCGCAAACTCGTACCCATCTCATATTGACAAAAACACAAGCACATGAATTAATTGATACATAAACAAATATAAAATCCATATAACTGGCGTTACCAACATGTTTTTAACAATAATCAGCAAACTGATTAGCGTAGAACACAAACGATCGGGTGTGAGATGGGTGACCGCTAGTGGCAAAAAAATTCATGCACGTTTCCGTGCTTCAGAGGTCACGTTAAGCCGTCGGTCCCGGTTGTCGTCGATAGATAACAGTCGTTAAACCTTGTCGGAGGCCTTATGGGTGGTTTGAAAACATGCGACAGCGGGTTGGCCACTAACCCCCATCTCCACCAACCCGCATGAGCAGCGTGGTGGACAAAGCTCCAGGCCTCCCCAATAATGAGGAGAAATCCGTGGCCTGCAGTGAGACGCAAAAAGGGTTGCAGCCAAGTAGTTACAGTACGCAGTACATCAAATTGCATTGAAACATGAAATGATACCGTAGCCAATATATTTATGGCATAAATAATGGCATAATATGCCGATTCCAAATCATGAGTAAAGATATAAGTTAACATAAATATAATATATAGGTATATTAGGTATTATTATTATATTGTGTTAATGTTTTGTTGAAAGAAAAGAGAAATGTAAAATAAAAATAAAATATATTTGTCTGAGGAAACCTTCAAAGGTTTCGTAAAACTTTTTCAATAACTTAATCAAACTTCTCAAAGTCAGTTTAATTCCTAAGCAAACTAACTATTCAACAACAGATAGATACTGCGGCACGAACATCACAGAACTTTGATAATTGGCGTAGTTTGCCCTTGTTTATATTTGTTTATAGAAATAATATTTGATTATCTATACTAATATTATAAAGAGGAAATGTTTGTATTTTTGTGTGTATATATGTTTGTAATGAATATACTCGAAAACTGCTGTTCCGATTTAAAATATGATTTGACCATTAGAAAGCTAAGAAATGAATAATACCCTTAATGTATATAACAGTCACTAAACCTTATCGAATGCCTTATGGGCGGTTTGAAAACATCCGACAGCGGGTTGGCTACTAACCTGCACTAGAGCAGCGCGGTGGAGTAAGCTACAGGTCTCTCCAACAATGGGGAGAGACCCGTGCCCAGCAGTAGGACGCAAAAAGGGCCGTGATGCAGCCACTCTCCGCTAAAATCGTACAATAACGAAGCTATGGTGCAAAAGAGATACCAAACAAAACCACATTGGGTAGGACTGTGTGCTTGCTTTCATATTAATATTACGCATTTTTTATTCTTCAATTATGGCATCGCGAACTCTGCATATTGCCAGCGTCAAGTATAATTTTTGCATCACGTTTTTGCCAGTTTCAGTAAAACTGGACGAGTAATAATAGGTAAACGTAAAGTTAGTAAGTCGTCAGTAATCAGTCGGTCAAGTCAGTCAGACATACAAGTAAAGCGATGGCTTCTTTACCAGAACGTAACCAATGGAATTTTGGAGGCAAGCTAAAAAAAACATACTTTCGCACTGTTATTTTATTTCACAACACTCGTGCACTGTAACTAACCTATATCGAAGAAAATGTCATCAAATTTATCCGATATAACTCAAAAATACACCAAGGAAATGAAAATAAAACAAGAGCACAATATGTCTTTTTCGACTTCCCGACAAAAAAAAACCTTACGCCTTTTAAAAAACCAGTCCTAAAGTTAAAAGTTATATTATCAAGAATTTTCGTTTATTTATTCTTGAAATAGATGAGCTATATACTATATACTATGAGTAAACTTACTACCCAGTAGAACCCAGAATAGCATATACTGCGGCGCATCACACTGCTAGGCAAATTGGCGAAGTTTGCCTCATTCGACTAAATATATTACATTATCTAAAGTTAGTTCCCTAGTTCACAAGGGGATTTAAATTTGAAACGAAATGGCAAGTTGGGTTTTGGAATGTACTGGTAACCTATATTTCAGTTTTCCAGGTGCTTTTAGAGTTAGTAAGTTTTTTTATTTGAATGGAGTAGCAGATGAGCATGCAGGCCATGTTGTGTTAAGTGGTCGCTGCAGCCCATGGACAGCTACACACAACCTCAAGCATGCATAGGTAAGTCTTGTCTGAGGTCGTATGCAGTAAAAACCCTTACGCATTTAAAAAAAACAGTCCTGAAGTTAAAAGTTACATTATGAAGAATTTTCCTTTATTTATTCTTGAAATAAATGAGCTATTATATCTTTACGAGTAAGGCGCATCACACTGCTAGGCAAATTGGCGAAGTTTGCCTCATTCGACTAAATATATTACACTATCTAAAGTTAGTTCCCTAGTTCACAAGGGGATTTAAATTTGAAACGAAATGGCAAGTTGGGTTTTGGAATGTACTGGTAACGTATATTTCAGTTTTCCAGGTGCTTTTGGAGTTAGTAAGTTTTTTTTTATTTGAATGGAGTAGCAGACGAGGATGCAGGCCACATTGTGAGTGGTCGCTGCAGCCCATTTTTTTTTTTTTTTTTTAAGTAGGGAATGCTATTACGCACCTTCTCGACCTCTGTCGAGGGGACAGAGGGAGGTGTGTGGGACTCCCCCCTGCCGTTACGAGGCAGGGGTATACCCACTAAACCCTACTGCGCTCCTCCATCGCCATCGTGACGATGTCGTGGGAAATTGGCAGAGCCTTTGCTTCCACAACATCGTCGGCGACTGCCTGCCTATCTTGGCAGGCCCTACACGCTCCCCTTATGGGGAGGCTACAGGAATGACCGGGAGCGCCGGGTCATTCCTGTCCATCAGTGATGGCCTGTGCAATGCAGGTGGAGGCACCCCCGTACCTCCAACCTGCAGGCCACCACCGGGGGGAGGGAGAGAACGGTCGTATTGCCGTCTTCTCCTTCCCCTTCTGCGTTTGCGGAGCGGGGGTTGGGACGGATCGTCCTCTCGCTCCCGCTCCGCCGCCTCCTTATGCGAGATGACTTCCTCGCAGAAGGAGGCAACGGCTTTCCAGCCTCTTTCGCTTCCGAGCATGGCCCTAACGATGCTCGGCAGCGAAAGGTCCCGGCCGACAACGGTGCACAAGACTCGGCGCTGCTCCTCCCAGCCCCGGCAACTTTCAAGGCTGTGCTGCGCCGAGTCTTCCGCCGCGCCGCAATGGTGGCACGACGGGGACTCCTCCCTTCCGATTCGGTGCAGGTAATTGCCGAAACGCAGCTAAGCCAAACGGGCGCGGTCGGTTGTGAGATGGGTGACCGCTAGTGGCAAAAAATTTCATGCGCGTTTCCGTGCTTCGGAGGGCACGTTAAGCCGTCGGTCCCGGTTGTTGTCGATAGATAACAGTCGTTAAACCATGTCGGAGGCCTTATAGGCGGTTTGAAAACATCCGACAGCGGGTTGGCCACTAACCCGCATCTCCACCAACCCGCATTGGAGCAGCGTGGTGGAGTAAGCTCCAGGCCTCCCCAATAAGGGGGAGAGACCCGTGCCCAGCAGTGGGACGCAAAAAGGGTTGCGGCCAATTGCCGAAACATCCGTGTCCGGAAAGTACCTGCACCAGGCGGAAGGTGAGGAACCCATGCGGCCGCTCCTCCCACGCCTCGATCACAGGACCGAGGGCGTCGAGAGTGCGGCGTCCAAACTGCGCGGAGGCTAGGTCCTCCTTCCACAGTTGGACCATAGCCTCGCGCGCATCCCGCCTCACCGCGTTGCGCTCTTCAGGGGCTGGCCACTCACCCAGCGCCTTTTGCGCTGCCGTCCAATCCTAGACGGTGGCCAGCACCCTGGCCTCCAGCTCCCATGGAAGAGTTGCCGCGAGCGCACATGCGGACGCGAACCCGACAGTGCGGTAAGCCCTCGCCACCCACTGTGCAATGGCCCGTTGGGGCCTGCGGAGGAGGGCCACGTTCTCCCGCCGATGCAGGGAGTCCACCCATACAGGGGCGCCATACAGCGCCATGCTCTTTAGGATGCCGGCATAAAGACGCCGGCATCGTGAGCTTGGACCCCCAAGGTTCGGCAGGAGCCAGCTGAACGCGTCCGCTGCGCGGATAAGGCGGGATGACAGCCCGGCTGAAGTGTATAAACTCTCTTATATTAAACAGCACAGTAGGTAAACTCCTTTATAAACCATTATCAATTTACTGCTGAGTAGTATTCTCTAATGTGTTATTTTGTAAGGTTTTTACTGAATGCATTCAATATAGTGATCTAAAAGTAAATGGTCGTTTTTCTTCAATAATCCCCAATATTATATGGCGACCCTGCCTAAAGGGTGTGCTAAGGGGATGTAGATTTTTTTAGTAATAAGGTAAAATGTGTCGTTCCACGGTCGAGAAGGACGAGGTTTTCATTAGTCAAAACAGCGCCGGAGGTAATAACGATGGGGCAGTAAAGCAAATCAGCTCCCATCTGGAACGGCTGAGCATCATCAACATCCTCGTAGCCACCGCCGTCTTCCTTCTGGTAGTCTACGTCATGTTCCGGATGTACCGAAAATGTCAACTCCGTTGGATGCAGCAAGAAATTGGACTGACTACTCTGCAACGCATAAGGGCATCCCTTCGAAGACACGCCGATGGTACTTCGGGTAATTAGGAGAGAAAATGTGAGTTCGGAAGTTCATATGTGTCAATACCTAAACATTTTATAACGTAAATATTATAATGGACTTAAAACTGTGCAAGGACACTCGTCGAACATGATACCCAGCGGACGGAAAAGCTGACGCGCGTGGAAATTACTGTAGCCTTTCGCAAGAAAGTAATATGAATCGGTTGTTTACCACATTTTTTCTATGAAATGTTAAGTTTTAAGTATAATGCTGGATAGTTTGTTAAAATGTTATAATGAATTATTAGATATTAGAAAATATTTAATTAAGAAAGGTCAATCTAGATACAAAGGTAATGTTATTAATTCAAAGTTAAGTGAAGCAAAATTAATTTTTGAACAGTGTATGCAAATATTTGCGTCCTTAGAGAGTAGTAAGACATTAGTATCTACAACTTTAAATATTATTCAGGATATTCGCAAAGTTTACCAAGAAATAAATAATTTATGTATTGTGCCTGAAATTAAATCTAGCGCGATGGAGTTTGATCTTAAATTGGCGTGTAGTTTGATTCCAGTTATGGATGGTGTTGAGGAGACTACAAAGCGCATGATTGATACAACCGAGATGTATGCAGATATGATCGACGAAAAAGGTAAGGTTACTTTGATTACTTTTATACTTAAAAGTAGATTATCTGAAAACGCCAAACTGAGAATTTCAGGTTCTTATAAAAGCATAGATGAACTTATCAAGGACATGCGACATCATCTTTTGCCTAAAAAATCATTTATAACCCTGCAGTCACGACTACAAAACGTTCAGCAAGGTTCCAAAACTATTGAGGACTTCGGAACTGAGGTTGAAAAATTGTTCACAGAATTAACCATAACTCAGTCTGAGGGTGATTCGGAGGCGTTTAAAGTGTTGAAAGGGTTAAATGAAAAATTTGCTATCAAACGCTTTTCAGATGGCCTGCGCAGCTCGAGACTAGGCACGATCATTTCTGCCAGGAACTACGACAACCTGAAAGATGCTATCCAAGGTGCGAAGGATGAGGACATAACATCACAGTCGTCATCAGGTAACATCTTACATGCATTTAAAAATGGACACGGTTTTTGTAGTTCTAACAGATATTTTCACAAGTATTATGGTAATCGTGGTCAAAATTATAGCAATTATAATCGCACTCCAAGTACTTGGCATACAAGCAATTTTAGAGGTCGTGATTCTCGTTCATATGGGAGGAATAATTATCGTACTTCAAATAATTTTAATAGAGCCACAAGGGGAAATCGCGGTCAGAGATACTTTAACAAGCGTAGTGGTTCACAAAATCTATTTTCAATGGGGCATACGAATAGCGCTAATCGAAATAATAGTGACGCTGATAAGAATTTAGAATCTTCTAAGACCCAGTTTTTTCGATCTTAATAATTTTGTATTATCAGTTGCAGACAATGCAAAATATGTTACATTTTACGTTAATAAGATTAAATACTATTGGCTTATAGACACTGGAGCTACTTTATCAATTATCCGAAGTGAAGCGGTGCCAACAAATTTTTCAGTACAAAAATATGACACCTTAATTAATGGAATAAGTGGTCAAGTACGTTCTCAAGGATCAGTAAATTTGACACTTAGACATAATAATGAATTATTTCAACATAATTTTCTTATTTTTGATTCATTACCATTAAAAGCTGATGGGATTTTAGGTCTCGATTTTCTTCAAAAGTTCCAAGCAAATATCGATTTGAATAAAAATATTTTAACATTATTTAATTTAGGAAAACCAAGCAACATAGAGTTATTAAATCATTGTGATAGGTTGAATAATACAATCACTATACCCCCTCGATGTGAATCAATACATTATATTTATGTAGATGAATTTTTGAGTGATGAGGTGACTATATGTGGAAGAGAGTTGGTGAAAGACGTATTTTTGGCGAATGTCATAGCCAAAGTGAAAAATAATAGAGTGCCTGTAAAAATTTTGAATGTTAGTGAGAATGAAATAACCATACCAAATTTTACCCCTGAGATAGAGCCCTTAAGTAATTATAATACATGTCAGTTTAGGAAAAATAATGTTGACGTCAGTAGAGTAAAAACACTTTTATCGGAGTTAAATTTAAATTATTTAAATAAGGAAGAGAAACTGTGCATTGAAAAAATTTGTACCAAATATTCTGATGTTTTTTATGTTAGTGGAGATAAATTAACGACTACAAATGTTTTTGAGCACTGCATTAAAATAAAAGAGAATGCTACACCTGTCTATATTAAACCTTATAGGTTACCACAAGCTTTTAAATCTGAAATAACAAAGCAGGTAGAGAAAATGAAAAGAGATGACATTATAGAAGAGTCTTTCAGTGAATGGTCTAGCCCTATTCTATTAGTTCCAAAAAAGAGCAAAGAAGGTGATCAGAAAAAATGGCGATTAGTCGTAGATTATAGAAAATTAAATGAAACAATTTGTGATGATAAATTTCCTTTGCCAAATATAAATGAAATATTAGATTCTCTATCTGGAGCAGTTTATTTTACACATCTAGATCTTTATCAGGGTTATTATCAAGTAAATTTAGATTCTAACAGTCGCAAATATACAGCTTTTACTACGAATACAGGCCAATACCAGATGAAGAGACTACCTATGGGCCTTAAGACAAGTCCTAGTACCTTTAGTCGTATGATGTCAGTAGCAATGTCTGGTTTAACTTACGAAAAATGTTTAGTCTATCAAGATGATCTAATAGTGTTTGGACGTAGTTTAGATATTCATAACAAAAATTTAATATCTGTACTGGAGAGATTAAGAAAAGTTAATCTAAAATTAAATCCTCAGAAATGTGAATTTTTAAAGAAAGATATTCTTTACTTAGGCCACGTAGTATCCAAAAAAGGTGTTTTACCAGACCCAGAGAAAATAAAGATATTATTAAAATATCCTGTTCCTAAAAATTGTGAAGACGTTAAACGATTTGTAGCTTTTTGTAGTTATTACCGTAAATTCATTAAATCTTTTGTCGACATAGCTGTACCATTGAATAACTTATGTAAGAAAAATCAAGCGTTTATTTGGACACAAGAGTGTGAAAATTCCTTCAATACATTGAAAAATATGTTAATTTCTTCACCTATATTACAATATCCTGATTTTTCTGAAAGTAATAAATTTGTTATACAGACTGATGCATCAGGTATTGCAATTGGTGCAGTTTTGTGTAACAGTGACCTACGACCAGTTGCATTTGCAAGTAGACCCTTAAATAATGCTGAAAAGAACTACCCAACAATTCAAAAGGAACTTTTGGCAATAGTATGGGCTGTAAAATACTTTAGACCTTATGTATATGGTAGGAAATTTGTTATCATGACAGATCATAAACCTTTAGTATACCTTTTTGGCATGAAAGACCCTTCAAGCAGACTTCTTAAATTTCGATTAATTTTAGAGGAATATGATTTTGAAGTACAATATATAAAAGGGAAAGATAATATTGTTGCTGATACGTTATCTAGAATAAGTGTGACGTCAGATGATCTTAAAAGTATGAATGATCAGATTGTGGCTGTGATGACTAGAGCTCAAAAGAGGAGAATGGATGAGTTAGATAATAGCATAAATGTAACGGACAAACCACACCTTAGTAAATCCACTGACAATTGGCCGGATCCACCAAGAGTTATGGATATACTAAGAAAACCGTGTGATTCCGTTGAAATGAAATTTATGGAAGGTAAGAAATTAAGAAAGTTAAAAAATAAAAGAGTGAGTTATGAAGATTACGAATGTTTTACGTATATTGCGAGTGATCAGACTTTATACATCAATCTTGATTTCAAGGCGCATTTATCGCGAGCCGAATTTGTGCAGAAATTGAGTTTGTTTTGTAATAAGATACGTATCGAAGAAGTATGTATAATAAAAGATAAAGATAATGTTGATTTTATTAAGAATGTTTGTGAGGAGATAAAGTCACTGAAGACCTGGTCCGGACCTCGAATTTGTATTTTACGAGGAATTACAAAAATAACTGATAGTGACGAAAAAATTATTATTATGAATGACTTCCATCTACTCCCGTCCAGTGGTCATGCTGGTGTGCGTAGAATGGTAAATACTATAAAGAGGAGATATTATTGGCCAAATATAGATAAGGACGTTCAGGAATTTGTAAAGACATGTGCACAATGTCAAAAATCGAAATACTTTCGCTATGTGAAGGAACCGATGGAAATAACTACCACGGCTTCTTCGGCATTTGAAAAAATATTTTTAGATGTAGTAGGTCCTTTAGATAAAGACGTGGATGGTAATCGCTATATTTTGACTATGCAATGTGAGCTAACTAAATTTATACAAGCTGTTCCACTTAAAAATAAAGAAACCGTATCCATTGCAAATGCATTTGTTAATAATTTTATTTTAATTTTTGGTATTCCCGAGACTATAGCAACGGATAGAGGAGCGGAGTTCATCTCTTCGACTATGCAAGAGGTTTGTAAAATTCTTAAAATATCAAAATTATCTTCAACTGCTTACCATCATGAATCAATTGGAGCTCTTGAAAATGCACACAAAACTCTTGGTACATTTTTAAGAATTCAATGTGAAAATCATACTGATTCATGGAGTTATTGGTTACCCTTTTGGTGCTTTAGTTTCAACAATACAGTTCATTCAGAAACAAATTATACGCCATATGAACTTGTGTTTGGTAAACTTTGTCGAATCCCAAGTAGTATTTGTAAAGATGTAGAACCATTATATAATAGTGATAGTTATCCATTACAATTGAAATACCGGTTACAGTTAGCTCATAAAGATGCAAAGCAAAAGTTGTTAGCCAAGAAACATAAGAGAAAAGAATTGTATGATAGATCTAGTAATTCTGTTAAGTATGAAAAAGATGATTTAATTTTGTTAAAGAATGAGTCAGGACGTAAATTAGATGCTGTGTTTGAAGGACCATATGTAGTTATAGAAGATTTAGGTTGTAACGTTAAGATAAGTAAAAATCAGAAAACTGAGATAGTCCATAAGAATAGAACAAGACCTTTTTATCGATAATCATCAATAAAATTTGTATAGTCTTTAGTTAAATGTTGTAGTAATTAATAAATAAGAAATTTTAGGTACCTAGCTTTCTTATTGATTTATAATAATGCATTGTGTTTTTATGTTTACGAAATTTGTTTTCAAGTAATGTTTCTAGTTTAAAAAAAAAACTTTAGTTTGTTTTTTTTTATTTTCACCCCCCGAGGTGAAGTGTATAAACTCTCTTATATTAAACAGCACAGTAGGTAAACTCCTTTATAAACCATTATCAATTTACTGCTGAGTAGTATTCTCTAATGTGTTATTTTGTAAGGTTTTTACTGAATGCATTCAATATAGTGATCTAAAAGTAAATGGTCGTTTTTCTTCAATAATCCCCAATATTATACGGCGAAGTGCGCGCCGAACTGCCACCGGCTGTCCAGGGTAAGGCCCAGGTATTTAAGCCGGGCCTTGACCTCAACCCTCACGCCGCCCACAATAATGTGGGCGTCGGGAGGGAGGCGCTGCCGGGGCCCAGGGAAAAATAGGGCCTCGGTCTTCTCCAGCGCCACCTTGAGGCCGAGGCGGCGAATCCTCTGAGCGACAAGCGTGCCGCCTGCAGAGGCCCGCCTCGCCGCCTCTCCGTACGTTCTCCCGCGGGCAGTGACGAGTGTGTCATCCGCATAGCAGATGACACTCATGCCCGCCAGGAGAACACCCCGGAGCAGCCAGTCATATCCGAGGTTCCACAGCAAGGGACGTCGCTGCAGCCCTTGGACAGCTACACACAACCTCAAGCATAGGTAAGTCTTGTCTGAGGCTGGTGGTCGCCTCATGTAAGTGTGACCGGCAACTGCACCTTTCCACCGACAAATTAATAGAATTGGTTCACGGCAGAAGTGGGTGCAGAGGTGGTACTTCCCCGGGCGAACCATAATAGTTCTACCACCTACAATATTACAAGCATCGATTTTCTTTAAAAATAACGCTTCAGCGGTATATTGTTACAACAAGAGTACTATTGCGTTCTTGACTCATACAATGTATGTAGAACATAAATAAAATAAATAGGCTTAGGGCCTCTTTCACCACCTTCAAGTAAAGTGACAAGTACGCTAATTGTCGATTAAAGTCACCCGTATCTTCAATTTCATTGGAAGCTGAAGTAGATGTCATTTTTAAGAAAGCCAATGAGTCCCTGAAAAATCAACTGATTTTATTTTATCCCAGCAATGCTCTGCCATCCGGGTACTTATAATTGTAAAGGTATGTTTGTTTGTTTGTTTGTTTATCCTTCTTTTATATTGCAATGGTGCTACGAATTGACGAATTGATTTTTGTAGAGAGATTGTTGGGTTCCTTTTCTAAACGGCAGAAATGGGTGCAGCGTGGAACTTCCCTGGCAGTAGAACCGTGAAATTTCTAGCGCCTAGGCTTACGTCGTAACTTGTGAGCTGTTATCTCATTGCATCGTAGTGAAATAAGTAAATTCAATCAATTTAATGTCCTAAAAGTCCCGAACTGAAATCGAGAGATTCAATATATTTCACATAATTGGTACAAACTTTGTCTATTATCAAAGTTTCGTGATGACCACGCCGACGCTGGAACGTCTGCCTCTTAGAGCATTAAAGTTACTGACTCACCCTACGGCATAGCGCCTCGCTTCGATACATAATTTTTGTGCCAAATCTGGTGCGGGGGGAAGAACGCACACATTTTAATATTGTCACACATTCACAAATATTCTTTCATCGCTACAGACGCATACATTTCTAAATATGTCAATTTCAATTAACAACGACATTTTCTATGCACCGACAACACTGACACCAACATACACAGAGACACACTAGTTGTATAACTTGAAGATACATTGTACATGGACGTTGGGACGAGGGGTTCACCCGTAAAGGCTCCTCTGACGGGTGTCATACCTGTCATACTATGATGCTCTAAGGTCTGCCTAAAGTTGAGGCACGGGAATCAGACTGACTCTAAGCAATTTGTATCAAATTTAATTTGCATCAAGTATTTGTGAATCTCCGTCTAACTACTGTAACTTTTGGATGGTGGAGTAATTTGTGGACAAGATTCGACCAAGGATTTTATTAATTTACAAGGCTGAATAAGTAATTTTCGTGCTTACATAATAAACTATCTTGCTGCCTGCGTCGCCGCCCGTGGGCACTATACGTTTTTCCCTTGAAATGAGATTCTCCCTGGGTAAAAAATAGATAGTTTAAACCTCCAGCCTCCCAACTATCTCTGTACAAATACCGGCCAAGTGCGAGTTGGACTCGCGCACGAATGACTCCGAACCATTATCAAAAAATCCGGCCAAGTGCGAGTCGGACTCGTGCACCGAGGGTACCGTAAAATATATTTAATACATTATGTTACTAATAATTTGTGGTTTTCGCAATTTTTCCTTTATCTGTGCTATAAAACGTTGCTTCGTACCTGTTCTGAATTCACGGGAAGTACCGGGAAGGTTTTGATTCCCTTGGGATTGTCGAAAATTTGCGGAAATTTGCGGCATAATCTACTGTATCTTTTGATTGCGCTAGCTTAGAAGTTTGATATTTCACAGCAAGTTAAGGGACAGTAAACTTGAGTATTTAATATAAATTTCAGCTTGATACCTCTTCGCGGTCCTGAGAAAAGGGTCTTGACGGACAGACAGACGGCCAACAAAGTCATCCTATAAGGGTTCCGTTTTTTCCTTTCTTGGTACGGAACCTTAAAAACGGGGTATATGGGAGCTCCCCTTCAATATTTATTTTGTTCTGATTTTTAGTATTATAGCGGTAACAGAATAACAACTGTCACGATTTATAAGATACATCCCGGTGATAGACGGACATAGGCAGACGGACGGACAGCAGTCTTAGTAATAGGGTTCCGTTTTACCCTTTGGGTGTAGAATCCCAAAAATTAGGTCACTCCATAGAATCGTTGCGACGTGAAATCAGAACAAACCATCACACTTTCACGTTTATAAAAATAAGTAAAAATATGGGTTTCACTGGATTCCCCAAATGTAATATTGAGAAGCAATATGTTCTCTACGAATACCTGTTTACCTTTGAGCCTTTGCATTCTAGATCTTTTATATTGTACATGAGAAGGGTAGAGGAATTTTAAAATCATGTCAGGTACTACTTTCGTTTTGCTTGAGAGTCCAAATTGCGCACTAGTACTAAGTTTCTATGAAATTCTGCAATTCTCCATTTTGAAGTCCGATGTAGGTAACTAGCCACTACTAAATAGGATAAATATTGCACAAAAATCATACCACACTTCACATTATGTTTCACTGCTGGGCACGCGTCTCTCTCCATTAATGGGGATGCCTGGAGCTTACTCCACCACCCTTCTGCGCACCCGCATCTCCATCACCAGTGCGGGTTGGTGGAAATGCGGGTTCGTGGCCAACCTGTTGTCAAGTGATTTCAAGCCGCCCATAAAGCCTTCGACAAGGTCTAACGAATGTTATGTGACGATAATTTAGCGACGATTAATTTAATGATGATTTTATGATGTGATTCTTAAATATTTTTAATTATTCTTATACTACTCGCTAGCCTTCCGCCAGCGGCTCGCCCGCGTAGACCCGTTTTATAGGTTCCCGGAGGATAAAAACCATCCTAAGTCCTTTCCCAAGGTCCACTCTATCCGTATTTAAAATTTCATTAAAATTAGTTCACTAGTTTAAGCAGTAAAGCGTAGCAGACAGACAGACAGACAGAGATACTTTCGAATTTTTTATATTAATAAAGTAGGGATTGACAAATTTTATGCAATTTGACATTTTTACATTTTGACATCATTTTCGTTGTGTATGTGAACTGTGAGAATAACTTATTTTTTTATTATGAAAAAGTATTATCTCTTATAATTTAATGTTAATTATGTAATTGTAATTTAATTTAATTGATTAGTGTAATTGGGATTCCTTTCAAACAATCAACCAACGGCTTAGCCTGCCCTCCGAAGCACGTAAAGAAGCATGAATTTTTTGCCCCTTGTGATGTGATCCGATCTCACACCCGACCACGCACGTTTCTTTAGCTAGAGCTGTTGAGACCCAAACAATTTTGCAGACAGACAGATAGTCTTAAGGGGATACCTCTGAAATAAATCGATGCGTGAAAGGCGGGGCTTACACGTATTGCGGGGAGCACCCCCGCTACAGAGTTCGCAACGACTATGCGCTCTCGCGCATTTCTAGAACAGAGTACGAATTGGAATTGGAATGGATGGAGATTAAAAATATTTTTGTTTTTTGTCATATATTGGACTATTATTTTGTTTACTGACTTCCAAAATGGAGGTCTTTCAATTGTAAGTAATTATTTATAAGTAAGTATGTCTCTCCACCAACCCGCATTGGAGCAGCGTGGTGGAGTAAGCTCCAGGCCTCCCCAATAAGGGGGAGAGACCCGTGCCCAGCAGTGGGACGCAAAAAGGGTTGCAGCCAAGTATGTAATATTATATTAGAATTTTAAGGACTTTTTTTTTATTTTCAAGTGCATTCAAGTAGGTAAAAATTAAATGAAAATTTCAGTGAAATCAGTAATTACTAATTAGTAATCATTTTATATAAGTAAAAAGTAATCAGTAATTTTCAAATATGAATTTCTTAATGCGTGTAGAGTAGCCAAGATCATTTATTTAAACTGAACTACAAATGTGTTTTAAAAACTAGAAACAAAAAACAAACCTATTGGAATTATGAAAAAAACTTTTTTTTATTTAAAACAGAAAATGAGAATTTCAAATAAATCTTCTTAGTTTTTTTTTCTTTATAACCTATGTAAATAACAATTTGTATGTCAGTAGTACAAATATTATTGAACACTAAAAATATAGAAAGGAATATGCAAATTAAAAACTGTTATTCTAATGAAAATACAGATTATTTTTTAAGTGTGTGATAAGTATTGCATTAAAATAAAATAAAGGTATGCATTATTCATTATTTTTTTAATTTAAATTTAATTTAATTCATTAAACTTAATACATCTACATATTATTATAATTTGCCTTTAATTTTACAATTTTCGTCATCGTCACGTATTCGTCATTTGGTCATAACTAATTATATTTATCAAAAAACTGGGTCAAGTGCGAGTCGGACTCGCGCACCGTGGGTCCCATAAAATATTTTTAATACATACTTAATAATTTTGTGGAAATATAATTTTAATATATGATGTAACTAAAAGCGGCTTACGGCTTTCGCAATTTTTCCTTTATCTGTGCTATAAGACGTTGCTTCATACCAAATTTCAAGATTCTTAGTTCACGGGAAGTACCCAGTAATTATTAAAAAACATATATTATTTGTTTTAACATTGATTAATTTTGATATTTACTACATTCTATACAAATTATAATCATGTTCTCCACCAATCCGCAATGGAGAAGCGTGGTGGAGTAAGCTCCAGGCCTCCCCAACAATGGGGAGATACCCGCGCCCCACAGTGGGACAAAAAGGGTTGCAGCCATACATTATAATATAATGCATGTAGATCAAGGTATATCATCAAACCATTTTATATTTCAATACCTGCTTTAAAAACAAAATACTTTTCATATTTTTCGCAGTTGAAGATCACGGCATATCCAAATTTAAAAACAAATGCGACTCCATAGAACTCTGTTTTAATGATCGGATAGTTTTAAAAATACTATGTGATCGTATTTACCTATACCACTGTTAGACTGGATCAGATTTAAGCAATTTTACATTAACAGTGGTCTTAAAATAAATAAACTTAAGTAATTTGTTAATTATATCGCAGAACAAAACGATTTTGGGATCTAGGTACGCCAAACACAGGTCCAACGCTGGCAAAGGCCGCAGCTTACTGACTGGCGGAAACAAACAAGGAAGAGGCTATTACTTTCCATGCGTAATAAGAGACAAAAAAATTGCGAGCGCGGCATAAGTAAACGACGTAAGCACCAACATGAAAAAAAGTGATTCGTGTTGTAAATAATAAACCAAATAAAAAAGTTTTCTTGTAAATTTTTCATTTATTGTTAGACTAATTAATTAATAGAAATTCGCTTGTCAGTAAAGTTTCGTTCACTAGATATGTCCAAATTGAACATTTGGAAGACCATACTTTGAGATTTTTTTCTATCGAGGCAACTTAAAGCAATCGTGTTTTTGCTCTTGTCAATTAATAAATTAAATGCTCAATAAATATATATAAATTAATCGAAATTATTGCTTACGTATGTTACAAAAAATGTACGAGAAACAAACAGGAATTTCTCAGAGGTATCCCCTTAAACATGCATATCTTATCAACAACAACCATCTTGGAGGTATTCACCAATAAACTATTACTTCTTAGTTAAATCAAAGCGCTGAAAGTCAGTTTTATTCCCTTACAAACTTCCGACGTCTATAGAAGTTGCGGTGCAGACATCAGACTAACTTTACTAATAGGCAAAGTTTATACTAATTCCAGGAAATATATTAGATCTTTGTGGTAAGCGTTTCCTTTGGGGAGTTGGAATCAGGACAAACACACAGGAAATACTGCTCTATGTAGGAAAAAGTATGATCTGGGCCATTAGTTACGGTAAAAACGGCTCACTTTAACATACATAAAGTTACAATTAATAATAAAAAATTTGGAGGTAACTTAAGACAAGACAAGACAAAGACAAAGACATTTATTTACACAAATATGGGTGTTTACAAAGTAGTTTATATATTTAGTTCGCCATATCTATCTTCATGAGGTATGCAAATATACAATGATAAAAATATAAAAGGAAAAAACTAAACTATAATACAATTACGAAATGTACATTTACATCTATTTTACTATTGTTTTTATTTGTCCCATATTGCGCCTTTTATAAATAAAAATAAAAATATTTATTTATTTATATTTCGGATCGGTTCCGATCGTCAGCTTTGGGTACGCATATCACAGGGTGTTTGTACACTGAGAGGAAAAAAAGCCGGCGGCAAAAAAAACCTCCCAGGTTTTTATGGAATTCCTTTATGCCGTTTTATCGTTTATGAAATCAGTGACTGAGTAATACGCCTTTTTCAGTAAATACGTTTTAAGTCCTTTTTAAAATTCGTTGCCCGTTTTAATTTTGAGGAATTCCGGTAGACCGTTACATATTAATTTGTTTCCTATCTAAAAAAGTAAACAGAAACCCATCAAAAGTTCAGTAGCTTTGTATGAAACTTCGTCGTCACATAATGACTAAGCACGTATTGTTAAAATATGACACGACATTAAAATTTCATAATCGACTCAACTCATAATTAACTAGTAACGAAGGGACTTTATAACCCGCTTTAACAACCCCGCTAAAAATGAAAGTCAAATAATTTCGTGGATCAACTTTACTAATTAGTAAAGTTGATGTCCATACGAGGTCTTTCCGAGTTGCGGATTTGTAAGGGTCGGAGGGATATTGTGAATTCTGCAAAATAACTTTTCAACTCTGACGTCCATTTTGGCTTTTGTATAAGTACAGTATTTTAAATTTGTTATACATTACAGTTTTAGACAAATACCTATTTTTTACTTGAAATATCCACTATTTGTCTTCTATTACACGCTTAGAGCATCAAGGTATGACAGGTATGAGACTAATTCAGCTACACAGCCTTGCACGGCACACAGCCGTTTATTTAACTTGCTTAATCTTAGAGCATCAAGGTATGACAGGTATGACACCCGTCAGAGGAGTGGCCTTTACGGGCGAACCCCTCGACCCAAACCCATGCATGCTCTAAGATTCCACGTTAGAAAATATTTGCTCTAGAAGTTATAAATTCAGACTCTTTGCATTCCACTATTGGTCACTGTTCTTCCCCCATTATTGAGAGTCTTCTCACATTCTACTATTGTAAGCGCTTGTGGAATAGAGTGAAAAATGTATGAACTGACTTTTAGCTAAGGATTGAGATCACGTATCATTTCGTTAGCTAACTTCAATTTCATACATTTTTCATTATATTCTCAAAATTTTCTATAGTAGAATGCATAATTATACCGAAGCATGAAGTTATTTATAATGATGTACCTAATATTTATTTATAAATCTCTGTACTGTAAAAGATTCCAATTTTTTCAGGACATGGTGAAGTTAATTATATGCGGAATAGTGTGAATAATACTATGTATATTTATACATAAACTAGTAGGCCCTGCAAACGTTGTCCTGCCTTAAAAGTATTGAAAGAGGAATTGTTTTCTTATTATCTTAAAGAGATTTCATGTTACTGTCAAACAAAAATATAAAACAAATAATGACATACAAACTGTTCTGTTATTCTGACTGTGTCAAAAGTTAGAACGACACGGCACAAAATACAAACGTTTGACAGGTAGGAACAATTTATATGGGAAAACTAAATAAATTAAAAAGTAATTAAAAATACTTTTCCAGTGGACCGAATTGTGAATCTATATATTGTGATCCCCGAATCCACTTGAACACACACAAAAAGTTCAGTAAAATCGGTCCAGCCGTTTAGGAGTTCACTGTCAACACACGTACAGAAGAATTATATAGGTATATAAAGATAAAAGATAAGCAAAGTAATAAAATTGTAAGTATTGAGCTCCAATTGCTCTATTTGCCTAATGCTTAGCTGAAATGATAGGTAACCATAATCTCATCTATATTTATAAACCCATAGTAATCGAATACCAAAATCGCTCAGGGAAAATTACCTAACGAAAGTTTTCTTGTTGTATGTTAATTAGTTTGCAACATTTTTGGTTGCCGAAACATTCTATTACATCTTAATTAACAGTCTTCGAAAGAGCCTCATTAACCGTTTTGAAGAATCTTTTGTGAGCTATGAAAGTCAAATAAACCATGTTACTTCCATATTAGTTAATTAAAAGTACGCTGATGTATATAACTCTAGATGCTACCGAGGAGCAGTTAAATAAGCTTGAGCGCTTACAGAATTTAGCGATTCGTTTTATTTTCGGCCTTAAGAAATATGACAAAATTGACAGAGTATCTTCGTAAGGATCTCAAGTGGTTCCCAATCCGGCTTTGTCGGAATACTCGAATATTATACTTACACTCTTTTTAATATTTTCCATAGCCCTGTACCTCCCACCCCCTCGATATCCCATGTAGATCAAACGTGAAATTCCGTTTCAATTTTCCTTCTCACTAATGTACTTTTTACTCCAACTCCTTCTCTGTTCACGCTGTTAGGTTATTTAATAGGCTTCGAAAGGCCCTCATTAACCGTTTTGAAGAATCTTTTGTGAGCTATGAAAGTCAAATAAAACATACTACTTCCATATTAGTAAATTTTTGCGCAATATTAGTAAATACAAGACATACTTTCAAGTCTTATTTATTCTTTAAGTCAATTGGGTAGTTGACTGACACCGCGGCGAATAAGTCATTGTGATATTTATCAATAAAATATGAATCCGGTCTTGGAATACCAAGTCAATTGAGATACTTTTAATGAGCTGTCAAAACGTGACATCCCCATACATTTTGTATGAGAAAATGATAAGTGACGTCACTTATCTTATCATATATAGTCAATTGACTTCATTATTATTGATTTAATCGGTAATAAAAATCATGTATAAAAAATTATAAACAACTATATTGCTTTCCAAGCGTGATTTAGTGCAACCTTTTTAAGGTAAGGTTTTTGAATTTTTTGTGCATAGTGTCCAAGACCCTATTCTTGCTACATAACAAAAATTTAAATCGAAATTAATATAACTAAAGAACCTCATGATTATTATTTACAGATTATTGTCTCATTACTTTTTTAGCAAAACGAAGCTTTAGTAACATTTTGTATATTAATATGGTAATAGCACGTCGTGACGTCATGAAGTCATACAGATTTCTTTTTACAAACCTAATTTTGTTGTAATTGGTTACATAAAGTGCTACGATTAAGTTATAAAAATGTGTTGACTAACATTTTTCTCACTGTATCATAAAAAGATAAAAACACAAAGACAAAGACTTTTATTTGCACAAATATGGGTGTTTACAAAAGGTGTTTTTATACATTTGGTTCGCCATATCTACCTTCATGAGGTATGCAAATATTACAATAATTAAAAACTTAACTAATTACAAATTACAAACATGAAAATGTACATTGAAATAGTGTCATTTATTTTATTATATGTATACTACATTTATCTTTGTTTGTACCCATATTGCGCATTTTAGTTTATTTATTTTATTTATTTTTATTTTCGGATCGGACCCGATCGTCGACTTTGGGTACCCATATTGCAGGGTTTATGTACACTGAGAGGAAAAAAAAGCCGGCGGAAAAATAAACCTCCCAGGTTTTTATGGTATTCCTTTATGCCATTTTATCGTTTAGAAAATCAGTGACTGAGTAATATGCCTTTTCCAGTAAATACGTTTTAAGTTCCTTTTTAAACTCATTGCCTGCTTTTATTTTTAGGAATTCCGGTAGGTTATTGTATATTTTTGGTCCCATGCAAAAGACACGACAAAAAGGAAATTTGTAAATAAAACCACGCTTTGATTCTTATAAAAGAAAGATGGAATTCCAAAATCTTTAACCTGGACGTAGTTGGCAAGAATGCAGACTCAATGGTGCGTTACTCTACAACCTCAATCAATAACTTTGTAGGTGGTAGAACTATTATGGTTCTCCCGGGGAAGTCACCGCTGCACCCATTTTTGCCGTGAACCAAATCAATTGTGTTTCGGTGGGAAGGTGCACCACACTTACATGAGGCGACCACCAGCTTCCGGAGTAGCAGCGCAACTGCATACGACCTCAGACAAGACCTAACTATGCTTGCTTGAGGTTTTATGTAGATGTCCATGGGCTGCAGTGACCACTTAACACTATGTGGCCTGCATGCTCGTCTGCTACTCCATTCAAATAAAAAATAAAAATACTTTTTTATGGTATTCAGTAGAAGCGCGCATGGCCTGGCGGCTAGCGTAGAACGCAAGCGATCTATGCAGCTGAGCCAAACGGGCGCGGTCGGGTGTGAGATGGGTGACCGCTAGTGGCAAAAAAAATCATGCGCTTTTGTTTTCCCGGTTGTTGTCGATAGATAACAGTCGTTAAACCTTGTCGGAGGCCTTATGGGCGGTTTGAAAACATCCGACACCGGGTTGGCCGCTAACCCGCATCTCCACCAACCCGCATTGGAGCAGCGTGGTGGAGTAAGCTCCAGGCCTCCCCAATAATGGGGAGAGACCCGTGCCCAGCAGTGACGCAAAAAGGTTTGCAGCCACGGTATTCAGTAATTGCACTTCTACTTCTGCGCTCTTGTGTACCTGGCAATTGATGAAAAAGTAGTACCTACTTTTCCACCATACCACAATACAACTCTTTCATGAGAGAAACGGACGCAGTACAGGACAGGACAGTAACTCAACGTAACCCTGCAGGTGTCACGACTTTTCAATAATAAATTATTATAGTTAATAGTCGGATGAAAGACTTCTATCTTTCTTGTGTTATTTAGTTTTAGTTTGTATTTTCCTTTGCTAATCATAATACCAACACTTTTTATTTCATGTAAAACATCCCACGAAACACTTAATTAACAAGTCTTAGTGTTGAAAGAACCAAACTCAGATCAAATGAAAAAGTATGGATTGAATGCTGCGAACAACAATTTGAGGCCGGTTTTAAAAACATCTGTGCGTGACCGACCTACGCACACATGTTGCGATCATAATTCAAATCACCTCATTGTTATACTTATTTATTATTTATTAATACTTTTTATTAAAGCGCGCATTGCCCGGAGGTTAGTGTAGAACGCAAACGATCAATGCAACTAAGCCAAATGGGCGCGGTTGGGTGTGAGATGGGTGACCGCTACTGGCGAAAAATTTCATGCGCGTTTCCGTGCTTCGTATGGCACGGTAACCCGTCGGTCCCGGATGTTTTCAACAGATAACAGTCGTTAAACCTTGTCGGAAGCCTTATGGGCGATTTGAAAACATCCGACAGCGGGTTGGCCACTATACCGCATCTCCACCAACCAGCATTGGAGCAGCGTGATGGGGTAAGCTCGTCCGTGCCCAGCAGTGTGACGCAACAAGGGTTACAGCCAATTTAATTATAACTTTTCTTAACACATTTCAACATTTTCCTTTTAATTTTTTATATTTTTGACAATATTTTACCCAATGTGCCGCGATATTTGACTGGCTAAGCCAGGTGCAGTTTCGTTGTACGTGTTTGCATGTCATGTGTTCACAGCTAGGTGCAGTTTAATTGGCCACACTACGTTGTTCGCAGGGTTCTATCCATACTTTTTTATTTGATCTTAAAGAACCAAATTGGCGGTTTTAAGCTTTCGCCAGTTATATAATTCAAATAATTCCGTGGATGAACTTTACTAATTAGTAAAGTCAACGGTTAACGAGTTTGTTTGTATTTAAGGAGAAATTTTGAAATTTACTTTCATATCATTTTACGCTAGTATACTACTGGGCCCTGCAGAAGTTGTCCTGCCTTCAAAGTATTGAAAGAGGATTTGTTTTTTTAATATCTTTAATATATTAAAAAAAACAAATCCTCTTTGAATACAGCCTCCGTGGCGTAGTGGGTGATGAGCCGACTGCGAAACGTGAGGTCGTGGGTTCGATTTCCACCCAGGACAAATATCTGTGTGATGAACATGACTATATTTTGTTCTGTGTCTGGGTGTTAATTATCTATTTAAGTATGTATTTAGAAATATATAAGTATGTTTATGAGCTTTCTGATTACCATAGTACAAGCTCTGCTTAGTTTGGAATCAGATGGTGTTGTGTGAATTCTCAAAAAAAAATTCAAGTCACTGTCAAACAAAAATAAAAAAACAAATAATGTCATACGAACTGTCCTGTTATTCTGACTGTGTCAAAGTTCAAAACGACACGGCACGAAATACAAACGATGGACAGGTAGGAACAATTTATATGGGAACACTACTTATAAATAAATAAAATAAATAAAAAAACATTTTCCAGTAGACCAAATAGTGAATATAAACCATTCTCAAATCCCTTTGAATACACACAAAAATTTCATCATAATCGGTCCAGTCGTTAGTTTATTATTATTATTATGATAAAACTTGGCAGTAGTATAACCCTTTTTCTAAGCAAGTAAAACAAAGGAATATATGTAATTAATAACAAAAAATATAACTATACCATACATTTTAAGTTCTTCGATTCGGATATTAAAGCAGTTGCAAATGAAAATTCTTTTTAGATATGCATTCTGTTTCCCTTTTAGATGCTACTTTTTTTCATAACAAAATCTCAGATTACGTCACTAAACCCAAAAAGCCGGTAAGCCGCATGTACAAACATCTCGACTCGGCTTAAAACTTGAGGTGTTCTTAAATCCTCAAACCGTGAAGAAGTTGCGAGCTGGCGAGATGTCTCAGCGGTTCGCTGGTGAGATTTACATCTTAAAACATACGTGTATTTTAGTTTAAATTTATTAGAGCCTGAACTGTAACATGCTGTACTTAGAATCCCTATTTTATACCATTGAAAAGATTGATAGGAAAAAAAAGAAAATAACATAATACCAATATATTTCATATAAAAAATAGCACCGTTCTTCTAACTACCGATGTTTTTTTTTATTTCTTGTGGTTTTATCTGCATAAAACGTACGGTATTTGTCTCCTTATAGCTCTGAAAAAATGTGTATATTTCATAATAATCGGTTGAATAGTTTGAAGTGTTGCTAAGAAAAACACATAAAACTTACATTAGTATTTATAATATAGAACGCAAGGATACATGAACAAAAAAAATCAATGTTTTTACATTTACTTTTCGGGTAGTCTTTTTATTCAACATAAAGTATCTCAGATTACGTCAATAAACCCAAAACCATGGAATATGTGTAATAGTAACTAAAAATATTACTATAATACACATTTTAAGCTCAGGAGTTCGGATAATAAAACAGTTGCAAATGAAAATTATTTTTAGGTTTGTGTTGTTTTTTTCTTTTAGATGCCATTTTTCTTCAAAACAAATCTCAGATTACGTCAATAAACCCAAAAAGCCGGTAAGCCGCGTGTAAAACATCTCGACTCGGCTTAAAAACTTGAGGTGTTCTTAAATCCTCAAAGGTCGCGGCGAGATCGCTCAGCGGTTCGCTTGTAAGATTTAAATATTAAAACATACGAGTATTTTAGTTTAAAATTAGAGTCTGAACTGTAACACGCTCTCCTTAAAATCCCTATTTTTATTATCATACTTCAAAAAAGATGGATAGGAACAGCGTAAAACAATATAATATAATATCATTATATTTCGTGCGCATGGCCCGGCGGTTAGCGTAGAACGCAAACAATCTATGCAACTAAGCCAAACGGGCGCGGTCTGGTGTGAGATGGGCGACCGCTAGTGGCAAAACAAAAAATTCATGCGCGTTTCCGTGCTTCGGAGGGCACGTTAAGCCGTCGGTCCCGGTTGTTGTCGATAGATAACAGTCGTTAAACCTTGTCAGAGGCCTTATGGGCGGTTTGACAACATCCGACAGCGAGTTGGCCACTAACCCGCATCTCCACCAACCCGCATTGGAGCGGCGTGGTGGAGTAAGCTCCAGGCCTTGCCAATAATGGGGAGAGACCCGTGTCCAGCAGTGGGACGCAAAAAGGGTTGCGGCCATATTTCGTGTAAAGAAAAATTAGCACCGTTTTACCATCTACCGACGATTTTTTTTTTCTTGTGGTTTTATTCTGCATAAAACGTACGGTATTTGTCTCCTTATAGCTCTGAAAAAAAATGTGTAGGTATATTTCATAATAATCGGTTGAATAGTTAGAAGTGTTGCAAGGAAATACACCTAAAACTCACATTAGTACTTATAATATAGATTGCAAAGAATAATGAACAAAAAATCAAAGTTTTTACGTTTACTTTTCGGGTGGCGATTTTGTTCAAAATAAAGTATCTCTAGATTACGTCATAAAACCCAAAAAGCCGGTAAGCCGCGTGTACAAACATCTCGACTCGGCTTAAAAACTTGAGGTGTTCTTAAATCCTCAACCGTGAAGAGGTCGCGAGCTGACTGACTCGCTGAGCGAGATCTCTCAGAGTGATACACATTAGAGATTTATGCATGAAAATATCTTGGAACTTGTGTCTTGAAGTTTTACATTGAGTCTCATTTAAATATTTTACATTTCTCGGTTCAAAAAAAGAGGAAAAGAAAGCTTTGCAATAAAATATAAGCACATAAAAAATGTCCACTCATTTAACTAACCTGGCTAACTGCAT
This sequence comes from Pyrgus malvae, assembly GCA_911387765.1. NCBI lineage: Eukaryota > Metazoa > Arthropoda > Insecta > Lepidoptera > Hesperiidae > Pyrgus > Pyrgus malvae. Next base: position 13,370,580 of record OU426969.1, read on the forward strand.
AATAGCACTAGACTATCTAACTTATAAATACAAAAAAATATCTGTAAAGTCAGTGTGCGAACAATAGTTTTATGTGATAACGTCAAAAAGAACATTGATCAAAAATTGCACACTTTATAAATTGAATTGAATTATTATAACTGAATTATAATTATTTTGTATTACACAAAGTATTATACAAAGAAGAAGTTAACTGAAAATTATTATTTTTTCGATAAATTAACATTTATTTACTCTGATGTCACTCGAGAAAAGATATAAAATTAAATGTGACACAAGCCAACGGCACAATAGAGCTCTTTTCGTTTCGGCCGATCGTGCCTCTCTATCGCTTGTTTCGCGCTCTTGTTTGCACTCGCTGAGGGTCGGGCGGAACGTGACACATTTTCGTGCGTGCAGCCGCTGTTCATCGATTTATAGATATATCACATCAAAAAAGTAAGAAACAACACTAAGGCGTCAAATTAGTACACAGTTTAAAACGAACATGAATGTAATTATTTTATTGCACATTATATTATATTGACTCTAAGAAAGAAGCTCTTTGTATCGTCACACATAGTAGACATGTCACATCCTACTTAAATTATAAAATTAAATGCAAAAGTAAGTTTGTTTGTGACTCTTTCACGCAAAAACTACTCAACCGATAATCATGAAACTTTGTACATATATTTTCTTGGAGTTATCAGAAGTAAAATAGGATACTTAAAAAAAACGCGGGAGAAACCGCGGGGCACAGCTAGTACATGATAATTTATCGTGTAAGTGACCTGTGTGTTTTTTTTTAATGTTTATAAACCTAAATATTTCCTTCTACCCTCTATTCACCTTAAAACTTTTATCCACTGAAAAAAAATATTGCTATATATATATATGGCTATATATTAAAAAAACTTGTGCTATCATAGTAGGTATTATTAAAAAGAAAAAATGAATATGAAAATAATAGTTAGTCATAAAAGTTTAACTCAAGGTCAAACAAAAGATTCGTTTTCCTTCACGATCTACAGAACTGTGCATTTGTTTATATTATTTTTTTTCAACCTTTTTTATGTCCCACTGCTGAGCACAGGTCTCCTTCTCACACAATTGAGAGGGATTTAGGCCATGGTCCACCACGCTGGCCAAGTGCGGATTTCTCTCAGGCATGCACGGCGATGGAGAACATCGTAATCAATTAAATATCACGATATTTTCCATCACCGTGGAGCAGCGATAAATTCGCACATTACAAATTTCTTTGTCAGAGGTGCGAGCCGAGGATTTGAACCTGGGATCGGTCGCGTCGAAGACCGCGGTTTATTACCACTCTGCCATCGCTGCTCGCTACTCGCTCGAACTGTGCATATTTAATATGAATTTTCCTACAGTGGTTTTTTTTTTTGTTGAGCATAAACACCGGTATTCACATAAAAACATCTTGGGTTGGCGAAGAGGTTCCAGGCTTAAAATTCTTAAGCGTCAAAGGAATTGCTTCAAGATGTCTTACGGCGGATGATTTTCAAGATTTACAGTTGGAAATCTTCTGGAATAAAAAAAGGTGTCTAGTTTGCAATTTTTATACCTATACAAATCTAAATCTAATATATAAAATTCTTCTGTCACAGTTTTAGTGTTAATAATCCTCCGAAACGGCTTGACCGATTTTGATGAAATTTAATATGTTTATTCAGTAGGTGTGATAGTAGGTTCATAACCAACTTTTGTACCCGTAAGTGTAAAGAGTGGCTCACTCTAACTTTTAAAAAAAAAATTGACAATTTTTTTTGGATATTTTTTTTATAATGTGGCATTAAAAATACATTTAGTCCTTAATTTTTATGAGTTTTCAGGGCGATGCGAGCAATTCCTGGCATATATTGGAGGATATTAATAATATTGTGGCATAGAACGCCAGAAAAAAGGAAGAACTATAAAAAAAATCGTTCATTGAATTAAAGCTTCCTAGGCCGAATGGTTACGTAGGCTGATTGCGAATCTAGAGACCCGGGCCGGGTCAAAACCTCAATCAAACATATTGCATTTTTTGTTAATTTTTTTTAATTGGGAGCTATTTGTGATTGAGAAGCGATGGCCGAGTGGTAAAAACCGCGGTCTTCGACGCGACCGATCCCAGGTTCAAATCCTCGGCTCGCACCTCTGACAAAGAAATTTGTAATGTGCGAATTTATCGTTGCTCCACGGTGATGGAAAATATCGTGATATTTCATTGATTACAATGTTCTCCATCGCTGTGCATGCCTGAGAGAAATTCATAATTTCTCGAAAGCATGACGTCCACCAATCCGTACTTGGCCAGCGTGGTGGACTATGGCCTAAATCCCTCTCAATTGTGTGAGAAGGAGACATGTGCCCAGCAGTGGGACATAAAAAAAGGTTGAAAAAAAAATTTGTGATTGCGTTAAGTAACACTTAGCCAAAGAGTGCTTTTATTGAAATTAAACCAAGAAAATCAATTGTTTTTATCCGAGCAACGTTCGGTCGTCTAGGTACTTCTTTTAAAAGGAAAAATAACCGTAAACAACATCAAATATTACAAGGAGCGCATAATCTTTTTCCGACCGCCTAAAAGATTACTCTTAAAGGTCGGCTTAACCACCCCCTAAGTTGTCCCCCGCGACAGAAAAACATTTGTATTGCTATTTCCCGCTTTATCCCGGTATTACGGGATATACCGAAACTAGATTCGGAAGGCCGTTGCGTTTATGGTTCAGAAAAATTTTGGAGTAGGTACCTTATTCAAATTGCGTTGACAGGACCCGGATATTCGGTCCTTTTTTATGTACTTTTTTATCATTATCTATACTTCTATACTAATACTAATATATACTTACACTAATACTAATAACATAATATTATAAAGAGGCAAGATTTGTATTTTTGTATGTTTGTAATGAATAAACTCAAAAACTACTGTTGCGATTTCAAAAATTCTTTCACCATTAGAAAGCTACATTCACATAGGCTACTTACCGCGGTAAAATGCTTCATTCCTACGTGAAAAAGGGTAATAGGGGCGGTTTAAGCAACTGGCTAAACGCCTATGATTTTAATATAGCAATGAAGCCTGGAATAGCACATAGGCTATTTTTTATCCTACGGGGACCCATTAAACGGGTCCACGCGGGCAAATAATAATAATAATATAATAATAATTTTATTTGCCTTAAGATTGTATACAATACATAGGTCTTATTAGTTACATTCAGTGTCAATCTTAACCACTATAACATGGTGTGCAAGTTCAGAGCCGGTGGATGGTGGAAAGCCGCTGGCGGAAGGCTAGTACATATAATTTTGCATACCTACATGGTGCAATAGTTACCTTGCGGGACTGTATATCAAAAGGTTTTGGGTTTTATTCCTGGCAAGGCAAAAATTAAAAAGATGAGCATAAAATTTTATTTCTGTCTGTGGTTATTTGTGTCTGTCTTTATGTGAGTCAGAGAGAATCGTGTAGGGCTGTGTATGTGTAGCGATTTTATTTTTACTATAATAACTGAAGAAATTTGTAGGCATCTATATATAAGGCATGAATTAGAACACTAAATCAGAGACTCTAAGGGCCTCGTTCACCATCTTCAAGTAAAGTATTGCTTAGTTACGTCCCAAGTAAGTTAATAGGCAAGTAAAAGCTATGACTACGGGTCAGTTTATCATATGATTAGTGCTACTCGAACATCGTGAAAATGTAATTGAAGTTACGGGTTACTTTAACCGACAATTTAGCGTACTTGTCACTTTACTTGAATTCATTTTTTTCATTTTCTTAAATAACAGTGCGACTTAATAACATGTTTTTTCGGCTTACTCGGCGGGCTTACTCTCCATCGGACATGTTCTGGTAAATAAACCATCACTTTACTTGAACATTTGACTGACTAGGCTGACCGATACCTGATAACTGATTTTTATCTACGACTAGAAAGTGATGCAAACATTTTACTTGACGCTGGCAATACGCACATAAATTGTGACGCCATTATTAAACTTAAAAAGTTATTTTTGTTTGCTTAAATTTAAGCTACCTTTAAAAAGGTAATTAAACTTATTTATTTATTTATTTATTTATTTAAACTTTACGCCATACAAAAGTATTGGACAGAAGGCGGACTTAATGCTCAAAGCATTCTCTACCAGTCAACCTTAAGGTAGTGGGAGATCGATGAAGGCGGTGACAAAAGGGAAGGAAAAATTACTAAAGCAGCTGTAACGAGAGAAAGAAGAGTGACAGCGAACGTAACAGATACTAATGAAAAAAAATAAAATATTATTACATTTATAAAGTACAATAAATAAATGATACGATACATAAATATAAGTATAAATTACAATACATACAATAAATATATATAAAAATAGATAAATATATATATAAGTATTATATATATATATATATATATATAATACATAAATATATACAAAGAAGATGATGATGATATCATAAAAGCAGAACCTTAGACTAGACATAGCCTAAGGCGGAAGAGAAGTGCGCAACAATTTTGCGTTTAAAGGTGTGCTTGCTGGAGTGTTTTCTTATGTCGTCGGGCAATGTGTTCCAAAGTCGAGAGGCTTGGACAGCGAAGGAGTGCGAAATAAAACCTGAGCGATGAAGAGGGATAGAAAGTGATAGAGTGGCCGAAGAACGCAGTTGACGATCGTGAGTATCCCGAAGAAACTGAAACTTCCTTTTTAGGTAGCTGGGTGAAAGGTCATCAAAGAGGATGGAGAAGAGTGATAGCAGTATCCTTACATGTCTTCGCTGGCGAATCGGAAGCCATTTAAGCTGAGCACGGAAAGAAGAAACATGATCGTATTTGCGAAGACAAAAGATGAATCGGATACAGCTGTTGAGAAGACGATCCAGCTTGTCAAGTAGTTCTTCACTAAGGTCAGGAGAACACACATCAGCATAATCAATTATGGGGAGAACAAGAGCCTGCACCAGAACTAATTTAACCTTGATAGGTAGGAAATTTTTGAAGCGGTTTAAAGCACATAATTTTCCAATAACTGAGCGGCTTATATGCTGGATTTGAGATGTCCAGTTCAAGGTTGAATCTAAATATATTCCAAGATTTTTAACAGAACTGGAGAACGGAATTATGTGGCCACCAAGCGTTATAGGAGCGACGGAATCAAAATTAATTTTTACGAGCTGACGACTACTGCCAATTATGATAGCTTGACATTTACTGATATTAACTTGTATGCCATAATTAGAGGACCAGTTCAATAAGGCATGCAGGTCAGCGTTGATTTTATCGATGGCCGCATTGATCATATCAGCATCTGCAACTGTGTAAATTTGCAAATCGTCAGCGTAAAAGTGGTAAGAGCAGCTAAGGCGTGAAGAGAGTGAGTTGATAAAGATTGAGAACAACAATGGAGATAGTATCCCACCCTGCGGTACCCCAGAAGATAGTTGACACCAGTCAGAGATTTTCCGACCCCAGCGTACTGCTTGCTGACGGCCACAGAGGTATGAGGAGAACCAGTTAAGCGTAGTAGATGAGAAGTTGAAGTGCCGAAGTATGGCAAGAAGAATATCATGGTCCACTAGGTTAAAGGCATTGGAGAAGTCAATTAGAACAAGCACGGTGACCATTCTATCCTCCATGCCATCTCTGATATCCTCCGTTACCTTAAGCAGCGCAGTAGTCGTGCTATGACCGGGACGGAAACCTGATTGAAATGGAGAAATAAGTTCATTTCTAAAAATAAATCGAGTTACTTGTTGGTGTACAATAGACTCAAGTATTTTCGACAAAAAAGGTAAAATAGAGATAGGTCTATAATTGTTAAGTTGAGAGGGGTTAGACACTTTAGGAAGTGGAATAATGTGCGCATTACGCCACGAAGCAGGAAAAGTCCCTGTCAACAAAGAAAAATTCAATATGTGAGTTAGTACAGGGAGAAAATGTTCGAAAACAGGTGAAATCATGGCACGACTTATATCGTCGCAGCCTATTGCCTTGGATTTTATGGACAAGAAGTATTTTCGAACATTATCAGCCGATACCGCAGAGAAGGAGAAAACAGAATTGATAGGTTTGGCCCAGGAAGATATTTCTGAGACGGTTCGAGTTTTAATATAAGAAGAAAGAAAAGGAGTAGCAGCAAAGTGCTGGTTCAAATCGTTTAAAGAGAAGTTAAAGTTTTGGTTGGTATTAGATTGTTTGCACAGTCCTAAGGACCGTAGAAACTTCCAGGTATGGGCCGGTGAAGAATTCATAATGTTATCATAGAAATAACGTCGCTTAGCTGCTCTTACCATTTGGTTGCAACGATTACGGGCAGCTTTATACAAGCACCAGTTCTCGTCACACCTATCACGCCTGAACTTCCGAAACGCTCTGTCACGTCGTGTCATTGCCATGCGCACTGCACGTGTTATCCAGGGAGCAGGAGCTCTTTTTACCCGTACTGCCCTAACCGGAGCATACCTGTCATACAGTGCTAGTAAAAGATTGTTAAATGCCGAGATTTTGGAGTCTACTGTTGACGCCACAAATACCGGTGAGAAGTCAGTACGCGCAGCATCCTTATGTAGTGCGTCTAAATCTAATCTCGCAAAGTTGCGCATAAAGATGACTTCTGGCTTTTTCTTTTTGTGCTTTAAATTGTAAGCAAGGTAAATTAGATCATGGCGCGAAAAACCGGGAGCCGACAACTGACCATGCTTAATAACAAGGTGAGGTGAGGATGTGATTATTAAATCCAACCAGGTGTCAGGGGAGAGTAGATTATGGTGCGTGGATGCGCTAGGGAGAACAGACAAATTAACAGAAGATAGGATATTTAGCAACTTAGTGCTTTGTAATGAAGTTTTGAGAAGGTCAGTGTTGAAGTCACCCATAATAATGTGATGTGTGTAATCTGAACAAAGTGATTCCAAGACGGGCTCCAGAGAGGAAAAGTAATCAACGGAAGGAGGACAGTAGACAACCCCAAGCACAACTTTGGAACACCCCGCCCGGACCTCCAGAAATAAATACTCAGCTGATGCAGAGTATTCGGACGGTGACGACGCTATTATGCTGTAAGTGATGTCGTGACGAAGATAGATAGCGACGCCACCTCCACCTTTACCAATCCTATCATTTCTTATTAAGACATAATTAGGCAGGTTATAAGAGTAGCTAGAGAGCTGGGGCTTAAGCCAGCTTTCAGAGATCAGGATTGCCTGTACATATGAAGAAGAGTTGGAGAAGGCATCAAGCAAATCTGGGTAATGCGAAGGAATACTTTGTGCATTCAGGTGGCAGACATTAAAGGAAGACAATGGGAGTGTGAAAGTATTTAGAAGTATGTTGCATAAGGTTTCCGGTTCCTCAAAGGAGTCGAGGCTTTCGGAAGAGTCACGAGCAGTATAAAATGAATCATCATCAGACATAATAAAAATGAATAATTATAAAATATATATACAATAGAATATATAATAAAATAAAAAATATATAAAAGGACGAAGGACTAGCAGATATTATATAAAAAAGGAAGACTTAAGACAAAATTCTTCAAAGATCGCCAGTCCCGCCGGTTGACCGTAACTCATAAAAGAAAAAAAAATACTAAAAACAAGTAGCACATATCATACACAAGAGCAGTAATCAAAAAAGCATGTAAAAATACAGTAAGAAGAGAGAAGAAACAATCATGCTTGTCAACTTGGAAAGCAATTGGACCCTGTTAATTTTTTTTTTATAAATATCCCTCTGTTACATAGACCGATAAGTACATTGTTCTTAGTCTAAGCTCTGTTATTGTTTTATTGGCACAGATAATCAATTACGTACAAAACGACATATCGCAGAGTCAATTCCTATCCATTTTGACTAGGTATCTAAAATTTGAACGTATTACAACATCTACACATACTAATAAAAACTGGTATAAAAAAAATGTTACTGAGGCATAACAAAGAAAAAAGAATCATCGATTACAGTAAAGTTCACTAAATTAAATAATGACACTATTTTATACTGATAGAATAAAAAAAATAAAAATAAAAGTTGCATCTAAAAAATATTATAAACGGGGTCAGCTGCACCGAACGAATGTAAGTAGGGCAATAGGACTTGCTACCATAACATAAGACTAATTTAATTATTTAACTAAGCCCAAGAAGTAAACTGAAGACAAGTCGTCACAGGTAACCCAGTTTGTAAAAGGAAATAATAATTGATAGGTAATTACCTAATCCTATCCACCTGAATCTGCTAGGTGAATATTACTGCGCTTATAAACACATTTTTAGTGTAAACACAGATCGAAAGTAAAATGGCCAGAAAATAAAAATTAAAGCGTTGAACATATTTGACACAGATAAAAAAAATATACCTAATAAATTAATAATGTAATAACTGTGTCATCACTATAAAAGTAAAAAATACAATGCTTGAGACTTACAATTTCTTCCATTTCACACAGCAGGGCTCTAATTTGTAAGTATGCTCACATATAAAATATGTGCCCATAAGATGTGCATAAGAAATTGGCTTACAGTGGAACGCAGGTAAAAGTTTATATGCATACAGTGGATGATACGTTCAGAGTCAAAATGAATGACAAGTGACAGTTGCTAGACAGATGAGTGTCAAACATTGATTGAAATAAAAGAATCAATGTTTTCAATTTGAATGGAATTACATTTATATTATTAATTAGTTATTGACTAGGTACCTATGTAATGTAAATACATATTACTGTTTGCATAAAATTGGAAAAAAAAGTGACATTCCATTGAAGTTGAATTAGGTCAGATAAATAAGAAAAGGTGTTTAAAACAAGTGGGAAACATATTGACTACATAGGTACCTACTCTTATTACAAAAACTAGGTATTTTAACAAAATTACTATGAACAACACAAGATAATCAGATTGAAATGTAAATGTGAAATGGTATTAGGTACAAATAAACAGAAGGAATAACTTAATGTATATAATTGTTAACATTATTATAAGAAGAGCTATGACAATGTGATTAAATAAGCCCTGCAGTTGTAGTTACCATTAGGAGTTTACCAAAATAATATTCAGGATGGGAATTTATAGACCTAAAGAGAGAAAGTTTGTCTACAAAGTGTAAATGTTATGCAAGATAAGTAACCTCTCAAGCAAAAGTTAAAATCTATGAGAAACCTTGGTTGTAACACATTATACGTATATTGACAGGTGATAAAAATAAACATATGATATCACATGTGTTTTCTAAATTATGTATACAACTACAAGTAATTATAAAGTATGAAAAGAAGAGAAGATAAACATAAATTAATTGCATTTGTTTACTTGTGGAATAGCTAATTATTTATTTCATTGCACTTGTAATTTTATATCGTTATGAAATGAAAAACATATAGTATCACACAACACAATTATTACAACAAAGGGTAGTATTGTAGTGTCTACTCAGGGGAAAGTAAATAACTGACTAGGTACCTATTATAGTTGAAAATAGAGTTACTTAAACTGTTTCTAGTAACTTAAAATAATGAAAAACACAAGTGGGGGGGTACTATTCAACTATTAGTTCCAGAGTAATTAATAGTGGATTATTGTCCAGCATGTTGAGTGCTTAGGTAATTTGACAAGGGAGATGTCAAATACTGAGATTATAATATGTAGGGTGTATATACAGTTCATCTTCACTTTCTGTGCCTTGCTGTTCTCTTATTTTTGGAGGGTGGCTCAGTAGTGACTGGTGACGCGGAGCGGCTCCTCCGAGTGGCAACTGGAGATGCCGAGCGGCTCTTTTGAGTCAACTCTTCAGGTTGTTTTTCAGTGGGGATAGAAAGATTAGTAAGTTCATCCTCAGAAGAAATACGGTGAAGAGAACCGTCATCAGTTTTGACAAATATGAAGCCGTCTGTTGTCCAGCAGCTACGAGGCCCCATACGCTTGCGGACAGCTAGGAATAAGGATTGCCGCTGACGTGTCAAGAACTCTGACATCACAATAGAAGTGCCCTTAAGGCCTACCTTCTTTTTCCACACTGTAGACCTAAGAGCTAGTTCCGAGAAGCGCATTAACACTGGCCTGCATTTGCCCTTAGTAGCCTTGCCGAGTCTGTGACACACCCTAATGTCATCTTCACAGAAATCTGGCAATCCAAGCTTTTCCTTGAAGAGTTTAATAAAATAATCTGTAAGGTTGTCATCCTTATCTTCTGGAATGCCATGGAACAAAAGATACTTTCTGCGATGTCTCATCTCTATGTATTCCAATGCTTTGTGACACGCTGAAATTTGATCACGAAGAAGTGTTAAAATACCCAGTACTTCTTTTTTGAAAACTAGGAAATCTTCCTGCAGTTGAGTCATGGAGGTAGTATGTGGAGTTGAGGTTAACTTTGATTCAAACTCCGCTAGCTTTTTGAGCAAAGTGTCTTCAATAGCTTGCTGCTTCTCCAGGACAACATCATATGATGCCATATTAAGTATAAAAGTTGCACTTCACTTAAATTTGGAAGTAAAAACGGTGAATGATAGGTTAAACGGTCGAACGGCGGGACAGCACCACAAAACGCACAAGATCACGACATATAACTTTGTCCTTTATATTCTACTGATTGACAAATAAATTGGGAACTAAATAACGTCGATGAGTACGCAGTTTATAGTGTAGTTATATTTTTCGCAATATTAAATAAATGGGATGATCTGAAAACGCTGTCAACTTTTTTATCGCCTACCGCCGAAAAACTTCTAACTTGATAATAGTTAGCGGACTAACCCCAGTTGAAATTACTTTCAAACATCCATAAACAAATTCGTGTGGGACTCAATGGACCGTAAAACTATGCCTTAAAAAGCAGTAAACGACACATGTCATATCCCGAGGCTGTTTTATGACGGTCATTTTCATACTTCATGTTATGAATTCGCGCTTTATTGTCCTTTATTATATTAGCCTTTATTTAGCCTTTATGGCTGACTTTTTACGTCCCACTGCTGGGCACGAGTCTCCTCCCAATATTCGGAGCTTGGAGCTTAATTAACCACGCTGTTCCAATGCGGGTTGGTGGAGATACGGGTTAGTGGCCCAAGTTCTATCGGAGTTTTCAAACCTTTGGATAAAATTAAAGCTAGCTCTAAAAAGTTAAATTAAACTTCTAACTTGATAATAGTTTGCGAACTAAACCCAGTTGAAATTACTTTCAAACATCCATAAACAAAGTCGTGTGGGACTCAATGGACCGTAAAACTATGCCTTAAAAAGCAGTAAACGACACATGTCATATCCCGAGGCTGTTTTATGACGGACATTTTCATACTTCATGTTATGAATTCGCACTTTATTGTCCTTTATTATATTAGCCTTTATTTAGCCTTTATGGCTGACTTTTTACGTCCCACTGCTGGGCACGAGTCTCCTCCCAATGTTCGGAGCTTGGAGCTTAATTTACCACGCTGTTCCAATGCGGGTTGGTGGAGATACGGGTTAGTGGCCCAAGTTCTGTCGGAGTTTTCAAACCTTTAGTTAAAATTAAAGCTAGCTCTAAATAGTTAAATAATACTACTAACTGATAATAGTTAGCGACGTACCCCAGCTGAAATTACTTTCAAACATCCATAAACAAAGTCGCGTGGGACTCAATGGACCGTAAAACTATGCAGTAAACGACACATGTCATATCCCGAGGCTGTTTTATGACGGACATTTTCATACTTCATGTTATGAATTCGCGCTTTATTGTCCTTTATTATATTAGCCTTTATTTAGCCTTTATGGCTGACTTTTTACGTCCCACTGCTGGGCACGAGTCTCCTCCCAATGTTCGGAGCTTGGAGCTTAATTTACCACGCTGTTCCAATGCGGGTTGGTGGAGATACGGGTTAGTGGCCCAAGTTCTGTCGGAGTTTTCAAACCTTTAGTTAAAATTAAAGCTAGCTCTAAATAGTTAAATAATACTACTAACTGATAATAGTTAGCGACGTACCCCAGCTGAAATTACTTTCAAACATCCATAAACAAAGTCGTGTGGGACTCAATGGACCGTAAAACTATGCAGTAAACGACACATGTCATATCCCGAGGCTTTTTTATGACGGTCATTTTCATACTTCATGTTATGAATTCGCGCTTTATTGGCCTATATTATATTAGCCTTTATTAGACCTTTATACCTGACTTTTTACGTCCCACAGCTGGGCACGAGTCTCCTCCCAATATTCGAGGCTTGGAGCTTAATTTACCACGCTGTTCCAATGCGGGTTGGTGGAGATACGGGTTCGTGGCTCAAGTTCTAACGGATGTTTTCAAACCTTTGGATAAAATTAAAGCTAGCTCTAAATAGTTAAATAATACTACTAACTGATAATAGTTAGCGACGTACCCCAGCTGAAATTACTTTCAAACATCCATAAACAAAGTCGTGTGGGACTCAATGGACCGTAAAACTATGCAGTAAACGACACATGTCATATCCCGAGGCTTTTTTATGACGGACTTTTTCATACTTCATGTTATGAATTCGCGCTTTATTGGCCTATATTATATTAGCCTTTATTAGACCTTTATTCCTGACTTTTTACGTCCCACTGCTGGGCACGAGTCTCCTCCCAATGTTCGGAGCTTGGATCTTAATTTACCACGCTGTTCCAATGCGGGTTGGTGGAGATACGGGTTCGTGGCCCAAGTTCTAACGGATGTTTTCAAACCTTTGGATAAAATTAAAACTAGCTCTAAAAAGTTAAATAATACTACTAACTTGATAATAGTTAGCGAACTAAACCCAGTTGAAATTACTTTCAAACATCCATAAACACAGTCGTGTGGGACTCAATGTACCGTAAAACTATGCCTTAAAAAGCAGTAAACGACACATGTCATATCCCGAGGCTGTTTTATGACGGACATTTTCATACTTCATGTTATGAATTCGCGCTTTATTGGCCTTTATTATTTTAGTCTTTATTAGGCCTTTATGGCTGACTTTTTACGTCCCACTACTGGGCATGAGTCTCCTCCCAATATTCGCAGCTTGGAGCTTAATTTACCACGCTGTTCCAATGCGGGTTGGTGGAGATACGGATTAGTGGCTAAAGTTATATCGGATGTTTTCAAACCTTTGGTTAAAATTAAAGCTAGCTCTAAAAAGTTAAATTAAACTTCTAACTTGATAATAGTTAGCGAACTAACCCCAGTTGAAATTACTTTCAAACATCCATAAACAAAGTCGTGTGGGACTCAATGGACCGTAAAACTATGCCTTAAAAAGCAGTAAACGACACATGTCATATCCCGAGGCTGTTTTATGACGGACATTTTCATACTTCATGTTATGAATTCGCGCTTTATTGACCTTTATTATTTTAGTCTTTATTAGGCCTTTATGGCTGACTTTTTACGTCCCACTACTGGGCATGAGTCTCCTCCCAATATTCGGAGCTTGGAGCTTAATTTACCACGCTGTTCCAATGCGGGTTGGTGGAGATACGGATTAGTGGCTAAAGTTCTATCGGATGTTTTCAAACCTTTGGTTAAAATTAAAGCTAGCTCTAAAAGTTAAATTAAACTTCTAACTTGATAATAGTTAGCGAACTAACCCCAGTTGAAATTACTTTCAAACATCCATAAACAAAGTCGTGTGGGACTCAATGGACCGTAAAACTATGCCTTAAAAAGCAGTAAACGACACATGTCATATCCCGAGGCTGTTTTATGACGGACATTTTCATACTTCATGTTATGAATTCGCGCTTTATTGGCCTTTATTATATTAGCCTTTATTTAGCCTTTATGGCTGACTTTTTACGTCCCACTGCTGGGCACGAGTCTCCTCCCAATGTTCGGAGCTTGGATCTTAATTTACCACGCTGTTCCAATGCGGGTTGGTGGAGATACGGATTAGTGGCTAAAGTTCTATCGGATGTTTTCAAACTTTTGTTTAAAATTAAAGCTAGCTCTAAAAAGTTAAATTAAACTACTAACTTGATAATAGTTAGCGACGTACCCCAGCTGAAATTACTTTCAAACATCCATAAACAAAGTCGTGTGGGACTCAATGGATCGTAAAACTATGCCTTATAAAGCAGTAAACGACACATGTCATATACCGAGGCTGTTTTATGACGGACATTTTCATACTTCATGTTATGAATTCGCGCTTTATTGTCCTTTATTATATTAGCCTTTATTAGGCCTTTATGCCTGACTTTTTACGTCCCACTGCTGGGCACGAGTCTCCTCCCAATTTTCGGAGCTTGGAGCTTAATTTACCACGCTGTTCCAATGCGGGTTGGTGGAGATACGGGTTAGTGGCCAAATTGCTGTCGGATGTTTTCAAACCGTCCAGGCTCCTACTGTTACTGCTATCTATTGCTATCTATCAATAGAAACTAGGACGGGCTTAGTGTTCCCTCCACAATGCCGCTAGAGCATTTCGCTTAGCAGCGCAGATCGCTTGCGTTTTACACCAGTCGCTGAATTCACTTAAGGATTTATGTTGATATAAACTACTAATAAACACGTATAAAACATAAAACGACACATCTCATATCCCGAGGTCGTTCGGTGGGACAGTTTCATACTTCATGGTGTTATAAATTCACACTTTATAAGCCCTTTATGGTAATCGTGTAATGTCGAATGGTGAATGAAAAAACATAGTGGGGCTTTCGGATTTCTTTAGCGTGGAAAATTATTGTAAAATATGGCTGCAACCCTTTTTACGTCCCACTGCTGGGCACGGGTCTCTCCCCAATATTGGGGAGGCCTGGAGCTTACTCCACCACGCTGCTCAAATGCGGGTTGGTGGAGATGCGGGTTGGTGGCCAACTCGCTGTCTGATGTTTTCAAACCGCCCATAAGGTCTCCGACAAGGTTTAACGACTGTTATCTATCGACAACAACCGGGACCGACGGCCTAACGTGCCCTCCGAAGCACTGAAACCCGCATGGAATTTTTGCCACTAGCGGTCACCCATCTCGCACCAGACCGCAGCCGTTTGGCTTAGTTGCATAGATCGTTTGCGTTCTACGCTAACCGCCAAGCCATGCGCGCTTATATATTATAAAATATATTTTGCAGATATATTTCCTGTATATTCCGAGAACGATGACCAAAATGACAAGCATTTATTTGCAGATTTTTTAAAATGACGCCAAATAAGTGGATAATGTAAATGATATTCCAGTAGACTGCTGGATTCCTGAACGATGTATAAGAATGACTTTCTCTATTTTATAAAAAAAAGCTTTCTATAAATTTTAATTTAACTTATGTTGTGCATACCTCATGAGATGATTGAAACTAACTACTTCCTCTGTTATAATTAGCAAATAAATCCCAGCTGTGATTATCAAACATTCATGCCTTATCTATACTAATATTATAAAGAGGCAAGATTTGTACTTTTGTATGTTTGTAATGAATAAACTCAAAAACTTCTCTTCCGATTTCAAAAATTCTTTCACCATGAGAAAGCTACATTCACCCTGAGTAACATAGTCTACTTTTCCGCGGGAAAATGCTTCATTCCTACGTGAAAACGGGTAATAGGGTCAACGCGGTTGAAGCAACTGGCTAAACGCCTATGATTTTAATATAACAATGAAGCCTGGAATAGCACATAGCCTATTATAAGTATAATATATAATCCTACTACGGGGACCCATTAAACGGGTCCACACGGGCGAAGCCGCTGGCGGAAGGCTATACAGCATAAAACGAGACACCTCATCCCGAGGCTGTTTTATGACGACCACTTTCATAGCTAACGGTGTTATGAATTCGCGCTTTATTAGGCCTTTACGACTGACTGCAGTCTTTTTACGTCCCACTGCTGCGCACGGGTTTCTCCGCAATATATGGAATAAATATATAAATTTACTATAACTAATAAAGTATATTATAACTATATTAATTCCCCCTGAGCATGGAGCAAACTCCACCACGCTGCTCCAATGCAGTTTTAGGATTTCTTTCAAACAACGCATAAGGCCTCCGATAAGGTAACAACTGCTATATATTGATACGATAACAACCAGTAACAAGCGCCTAATGTAGGCGCGATTGTCCGACGTATCGTGAACTATCCTTCTGCCAGCGGCTACGTCCGCGTGGACCCGTTCTATATATCCCGTAGGATAAAAACCATCCTATGTCCTTTCTTAAGGTCCACTCTATCTGTGTTCCATTTCATTAAAATTGGTTCCGTAGTTTAAGCGGGAAAGTGTTATTAACAGACAGACAGAGTTTTTCAAATCTATACTGATATACAAAGCTGAAGAGTTTGTTTGTTTGTTTGTTTGAACGCTCTAATCTCAGAAACTACTAGTTCGAATTGTAAAATTATTTTTGTGTTGAATAGTCCATTTATTGGGGAAGGCTAAAGGCTATAAGCGACGAAGTCGCGGGCGGCCGCTAATTTATAATATTGGAATGGATTTTCGAGTGATCATTTTGTAAAAGTTTGAAAAATTTAATAATGGTTCTAATTAAAGTGATAATTTTACAATAAGGGTTCACCCTGTCCAAGTAAAGTGTCGATTAGTTACATCCCAAGTAAAGTTAATTGGCAAGTAAAAGCTATGAGTACGGGTCAGTTTATCATATGATTAGTGCTACTCGAACATCGAGAAATTAAAATTGAAGTTACGGGTGACTTTAACCGACAATTAGCGTACTTGTCACTTTACTTGAAGGTGGTGAAAGAGGCCCTAAGTCGATAATTTTACTATAGAGTTACGTATCTTTTAAAATAAAGGCCAAGATGTGCTGAAAATTCACGATATACCTGGTCTATCGGTTTCGTTCCCTTCAAAGTAAGGAAACGCTCATGAAATTGTACCACTTGCGCGTTTAGCTTAGCAATGTAGATAGATCGCTTGTGTTATGTGCTAGCCACTGGGCCATGCTCGCTTAAGGCTTTATGTTTAATTAAACCACTAATAAACACATATAAAGCATAAAACGAGACGTCTCTCATCCCGAGGTCCCTTTATGACCGACACTTTCATATTTCTTATTTCATGGTGTCATGACTTCACGCTTTATTACGGCTTTGTAACAATCATATTATTATATCGGATTGTGTGAAAAACTAGTAGGAGATTGTATTGCAATTCGGTCTTGGACTACCAAATCAATTGAGATACTTTTAATGAGCTATCAAAACGTGACGTCCTCATACATTTAGTATGAGAAAACGATTTGTGACGTCACTTATCATTAATAGTCAAATGAATAATTATTTACTTATTTAGGAGGTAATAAAAATCGTGTTTAAAATTGAATTTACAGTTATTCTGCTTTCCAAGCGTGGTTTAGCGCAACCTTTTTAAGCAATGCATTTTGAATGTTTTTTGTCCATAGTTTCCTATGGTTTTCAATATTATTTTAATTGAAAAGAATCAATATACCGCAAACCATACCATCGCAGTAAAAATACGAATTGATCGACAGTTTGAAAGTTGACAGTTGAAAGCAGCCCACCAAGGGGATTTTAATGCGGTACAAATCCCACATAACCTGGTATCCTCTGCTAAGGTGCCGCGTATCTTTTGAGGCTTCGGGGCGGAAAATAATAAAAAGGTACTATCTAATCAGTACCTTCAATATATGCAGTCCGCGCGATAGTATATCGTAAAACAAGAGTGAAGGTGATATGAAAGAAAATTGATTAAAATTAATTAAATTAAAAATGGCTATGAACACTTTTCGATAGTCAAGTTATCATATATATGGGATATCATATATATGTTTATAAATTATATTTGGTAAATAAAGAAGTTTTCACTTCAAAAAAAATATTTAAATTAGCCAAAACAGATAAGTAAAATGTTTGAAATTAGATTTGATGCGTACCGTGGGCCCTTTGGTTAATACAGGTCGGGGCCCAATCATTCTACAATTAATTCTCGGAAAAGCAATCAATTCTGTGTTTGACGGCAAGAAGCCAGTATTATATTTTAATCATGATCCCATACAACCAGAGTACATGTCATGTTAGGTAACGATACCTAATCGTTAGTAAAATATCTAAAACTTTTTATAACTCTACTGATCCGGTCCAGCTTCGCTTGGGTGATTGGAGTTAATATGATTGTACGATACTAGTATATTCCACTAAAGATAAAAACTGCCCTGTGTCCTTTCCCAAGGGCCACTCTATCTGTGTTCCAAATTTTGTTAAAATTGGTTCGGTAGTTAAAAAGTAGGTATTGCTTATAAATCTACTTAAAAAGCATAGAGCAGTGATGGCCGAGTTGTAAGGACCGCGGTCTCCTACGCGGGATATGTTGGGTTCAAATCGTCGACGCTTCTGACAAAAGAAATTTGATGATGTTTAATTGATTACGATGTCTTCCATCACCGTACATGCCTGAGAGAAACTCATAATTTCTCGAAGGTATAATGTCCACCAATCCGCACTAAGCCAGGCAGCGTGGTGGACTATGGCCTAAAATCCCTCTCACTTGTTAGAAGAGACCTGTGCCCAGCAGTGGGACATAAAAAATTGGAAAAAAGTAAAAATATTACAAATCTTAGAGACACACAGACAGAGTTACTTTCGCATTTATAATATTATATTAGTATGGAAGTATGGATACGATTTTGGTGATTGGATTTACTTTTCTGACTTAGTAACATCTATAATATTATCAACTATTAATTCTTTTTAATTTTTAATGGGCACAAAAAAACGGAAGCGTGCATGGCCCGGCGGTTAGCGTTGAACGCAAGCGATCTATGCAACTAAGCCAAACGGGCGCGGTCGAGTGAGAGAACGATGACCGCTAGTGGCAAAAAATTTCATGTGTGTTTCCGTGCTTCGGAGGGCACGTTAAGCCGTCGGTCCCGGTTGTTGTCGATAGATAACAGTCGTTAAACCTTGCCGGAGGCCTTATGGGTGGTTTGAAAACATCCCACAGCGGGTTAGCAACTAACCCGCATCTCCACCAACCCGTATCGGAGCAGCGTGGTGGAGTAAGCTCCAGGCCTCCCCAATAATGGGAAGAGACCCGTGCCTAGCAGTCAGACGTGAAAAGGGTTGCAGCCAATTTAGTCGTTTATTTTCAAACATTTGTTTTGTTTCAAATGTTTGTTTGTTTGTGAGTAATGCCTATTTTATCACACACACATACGTTTTATGTTAAGAACTTACTAACCAATACAGTAGAACTTTTCATCTTCTTCGTTTTTCAAATTTCAGCAACTTTTATATTTTCGGCATTCCGATTTTATATTGGCAACTTGCTGTTATATTGCTTTCTGAGTAAGATTAATCGGAAAGTCATCAATAACGGATGTCCGCAGGCGATTAGCTGTATTGCCAAGCTCGTTAATGACCTGCCAATGATATCTCTATGGAGAATATTTAAGCTACGACATTTATTTATTTAGATACCAGTGATAGCTTAAAACATTGTCTTCTCTCTCGCTTCTTCAAATCGTGGTGGTTTTTATTATTTGAATGGAGTAGCAGACGAGCGTGGTGTTAAGTGGTCGCTGCAGCCAATGGGCATCTACATACAACCTCAAGCAAGCATAGGTAAGTCTTGTCTGAGGTCGTATGCAGTTGCGCTGCTACTCTGGAGGCTGGTATTTGCCTCATGTAAGTATGGCCGGCAACTGCACCTTTCCACTGAAACACAATAGAATTGGTCCACGGCAGAAGTGGGTGCAGCTGTGCGGGCGAACCATAATAGTTCTACCACCTACAAAATAATTAGAAATTAATTAGTCAGTAAGTATAATAATTAGTAATTCTACTAATAGACTTTTAATACCGCTTCACTTTTCATCACCGGGATAAGCGCGCTTCGTTGTGAAAACGTTAATTATAAATCTGTACATAGATTGCCTCCAAACTGAGTAAGATTAATCGGAGATTCGTCAATAACGGATGTCCGCAGGCGATTAATATTGCAGCGGTCATTAAGGACCTGCCAATGATAGGTACCATTATGGCAAAAGCGAGGATGTTAAAGTAACATGATATCAGTTGTATTTAGTTTCTAGTTTCAACCTCTGTATCGGGAGCGTCGGGGTTAAGAATAAAGATATTATGGTCGTATGGCCTTCTTGATCGTACGAGGCGACTAAAGCGAAGCTTTCAGAGTGGCTCCAAACGAAGAACAGTATTATGTGCGTGGCCGCATGACTGCCACTGTAAGTTGCAGTATCGGGGGGGAACCTTCAAAAGGTACCCAGCACCTTGGGAGAGGACACCGGGTTATGTGGGATATGAACCTCACTAAAACCCCCTCGGTGGCCTTCTTCTGCGATTGAGGAGGACTCCGGGATCTACCATGGAACGCACCGGTGTCCTCCATACTCGACGCCCTGGAACCGGCCCATCTTTGGGAGAGCAGATGTGATCTCCTGCACCTTCCGATGCTTAAGGCGGCATGCGGCCACGCACACACCGCCGTCCTTCCCGGGGCTGCTGGCTGGACGGGTCGAGCTCCCACTCTCACTGCCTGCAGCCCCGGAAGCCCCCTTTTAGTCGCCTCTTACGATCGGGCAGGGGATACCGTAGCTCTATTCTTAATCCCGAAGCTACAAGGACTAAGTTGCAGGACCTAACCTAACCATTTTCTATATCGATAGAGAAACCTTCATAAGGTACCCAGCACCTTCTCTCCCACTTCTCACTAGAAATTTGTATATATGCTTAACTAAGTTATTCAAATATTCTCAGGACAAAAAATATTCCAACACACTTTCAATTCGCGTTGTACACTATAGGTAAAATAAAAACTAATAAACTGTACTCAATGAGTTTATCATTACAGATCACCAACACGTACTTGGCCAGTGTGGTGAACTTTGACCTAAAAAGTTTAAAAAAATACATAATAATAATGTAAATTAAATCTTTTTAGCTGCTAATATTTATTTTATTGATAAACAAAAGTTAAGGACATGAATACTCAAAAACAAAACTTAACTAACATTATAAGTAAGTATACAAAAAGGGGAAAAATATGAGTATATTAATTAAAATATAGAGGATATCATATACTTCGTCTAAAAAGTCCGTGTATGACCCTACATTTCTGACATAAAAGGTATGCCTGAACCTATGATTATTTCATGTTGCTATTGAAAAGGCAAACCCTTTTTTAATAAAGATCATTAAATGAAATAATACCTGTCAAGCGAGACTGATCAAGATGGATTGGCAAGTCATCAATAACGGACGTCGACTGGCGATTAGTGCAGTGATTGTTACTGGCTAATGATGTAATGCCAATAATAAATACTTTAAAGACCGCTTTGACCGCCCTTTAATTTTGGGAAAGGGAGATCTCTCGCCAGGTTATATGGGCATGGGGAGGTGTCGTGGTGTCCTGTGGTCGGTGGTGACCAGTAGATTCATTTCGGAGCTTTTACCTATAAGAAAGAAAGCAGAAAGAAATAAAGAAAATAAATTTATTCGCTGAATCATGAAGCTCAATATCATAAAACTTAAAAATTTGTTGTGAAAGGTCACCACAATGATTACTTTAATATAATCTATTTCTATCTCTGCTTATTTGCTTAAGATATTTGTATATTTTTTAATAATTTTATAATTAACAAAATAACGGCAAACATAATACCTACAGCTTTGTTATTTTCGCGGTTGAATAATTTATTTTCGTCACCCTAACACTAATTACTTCACTGTCTTCAGTTGTTGCTTCCTTTTTTTATTCAAAAATTTATGACGCACGGTGGTACACTTCAATAATGATTTTCATGGACATCCTGAAAATAATAAATAATTAAATAACATTGATAGTAGCTTTAAATTTTAAAATATTTTATCGTGTAGGTACTTAATTGTGTCTTGGGGCGAGCGTAAACTACTGCGACACAGTATTATACTACTACGAACAATTTAAAAAAATTCAAACAGATTATACAGACAAGCCATTTTTTGTTATGGGGGGGGGACCTTCAAAAGGTACCCGGCGCCCCAAGGCGCGAGGATACCTGGTTATGTGGGATTCACAGAACACAGTGGTGGGATTAGGTATCGGTAGCCTACCTCTGCGCTTGGAGAGGACTCTGGGATCTCCAGTGGAACGGGCCCATCTTCGGGAGAGCAGATGCGCTCTCCTGCACCCTCAGGCGCTCACGGCGGCATGCGGCCACGCACACCGCCATCCATCCCGGGGCCGCTGGCTTGACGGGTCGAGCTCTCAATCTCACCGTCCGCAACCCTGAAAGCCCCCTTTTAGTCACCTCTTACAATCAGACAGGGGATACCGTAGCTTTATTCTTAATCCCGCAGCTACAGGGACTATACAGACAAGCCTAAGAGCTCTAAATAATTCACATGCACCTAAATTTAATATGTTTATACATTCATCAAAAATTTTTTGTAAATAAAATAACATTTATATCTTATGGTCCTGTTGATTCAT
Organism: Pyrgus malvae; assembly: GCA_911387765.1. NCBI lineage: Eukaryota > Metazoa > Arthropoda > Insecta > Lepidoptera > Hesperiidae > Pyrgus > Pyrgus malvae. The sequence goes on from OU426969.1 coordinate 13,392,949, forward strand.
CATGACAATTTAATGGCCTTATATTTATAAAAAAATATTTGACGTCTAATAACAAACTTTTCTTGGCAAAATACGGCTCTTACGGCATTTACTAATAGCGTCAATATGTTATTGATGACCCGTCAATTAATCTTACTCAGTTTCGGTTGAAGGGTTCCCCTTTCGCTTAACGCTACCCGAATGGGGCTACACTTCTAAACTGGACTGTTGATTAGAAAATTGATTTTGAGTACTTACTTATTCATTACTAGCCTTCCGCCAGCGGCTACACCCGCGTGGACCCGTTTTATTGGTTCCCGTAGGATATAAACCTTCCTATGTCCTTTTCCAAGGTCCTCTCTAACGGTGTTCCAAATTTCATTAAAATTGGTTCAGTAGTTTAAGCGGGAAAGCGGACAGACAGACAGAGTTACTTTCGAATTTATTATATTAAGTAGTGATTGGACATATAGACCGGTATTTTACGATACTTGTGGATTGTGATAGAGTTTAATTTTTCTAATTGTTTCATCTTTTGGTTTTTTACGAGCTTTTCTTAGGTAATAAAAGCATATTCTACTTACTCTTTATATTAAGCGGTATACCTATCAGTAAAAATATAGCTCTTTTGGAATTTACTAATAGTGTCAATACGTTATCGGTGATCCGTCAATTAATCTTACTCAGTTTCGGTTAAAAGGTTCCTCTTTCGCTTAGCGTGACCCGTTTGGGGCTGCACTTCTAAACTGGACAGCGGTTTAAACTTATATTAGTCGATATGCTTTTTTAGAGAACTTGCTTAGTAGTTAGGTATTGCACAGGTTGATTTGCGTGTTAGAATTAGGATTAACCTTATAGAAAAGAATTAAAATTTGAAAATTAAATAAATTGCTATTATATTTGACGAGATTTATGTAGATTGAGTTTGATTTTCTACAATTTATTTCTTCTATCTATTATTCTGCTTATTATTAATACACAAAATTGATAAGCATTTCATCTTTTTAAATGGATTCTTCTGACTTTATATCTAACAGTAAAGACGTATCAGCAAAGATATAGTAGCAAAGATATGGCGTTTACATCAATACGTTATTGATGATCCGTCAATTAATCTCACTCAGTTTCGGCTGAAAGGTTTCCATTTTACTTAAAATGGGGCAAACCTTCTAAACTAGAGTATTGATTAGAGAATTCATTCTAATTAATAATTGTAAAGGTACACTGGAATGGAAATAATAATATTTATTAATTATACTATATTGCGCAATGGTTACCATGCCGTACTGCTGATCGAAGGATCTCGGGTTCGATACCTGGCGAGGCAGAAATTTGAATGATGAGTTTAAATTTCTGTTCTCGGTCTAAGTGGTTTTTTTTCTACCTTTGTGTGTGTCCATGGAACCCACGACACAGGGTATGTATACCCTACTGTGGGGATATGAGTGTGAAACGTTATTTATTTATTATTTATAATAAAAATATGTGAACAATGATAAGTGATGGAGGTCTCTCATAGAATCGAAATTTGTTTCGTATTGGGGTTAGTTTTAAATAACAAAATAGCCACACAAAATTTTGTTGTAAAATGATTTTACTTTTTCACATAAAACAGATTATACTTTCTCTTTACGTTCAACAGCAAACAAAGATTTGGATTTGATAAATAGCGTCTATACATTATTGATGACCCGTCAATTAATCTTACTCTGTTTCGCCTGAAGGGTTCTCCTTTTGCTTTACCTTCCCCTTCTAACTGTACTGTTACAAAATTGATTCTGATTAGTTACTTATAATTGGACAAGTAGACTATATTCCACGAGATTATGGATTGTGATAGTTTGATTTTTCTGATCGTTTCACCTTTTATTTTATATAGTACTAGCTGACCCCGCGAACTCCGTATCGCGTTTAAATATTAAATAATAATAATAATGGATAGCATATAAACCTTCTCCGTGAAAAAATACATATACATACCAATTTTCATAATAATCGGTCGAATAGTTTCTGAGTTTTGCGATGTCATATATACAAACATCCTCTTTTATTTTATAAAAATAAAATAGTATTTTATAAGTTTACAAAGCGGTACGCATATTCTGTTTATTATTTACATTTAACGGTTAACTTTTAACTTATCTCAGCAAATACATAGCTATTAGGGCACTTACTAATAGTGTCAAAATGTTATTGATGACCCGTCAATTAATCTTACTCAATTTCGGTTGAAAGGTTTCCATTTGGCTTAACGTAACTTGGTTGGGGCTATACTTCTAAAATGGACTGTTTAAAAAATTATCCGAATCAAATTATCTGATATGGACTCCAACCTATCCAAGTATTATTTTCAGAATGTGAATAGGCTTAGGTTGTGAGCATTTTTTTCATTTTCCGCCTAGTATCGTCTTTTGTTTTATATGGGTCTTTCATTTGTTCATAAAATTGTCACGCTTTACTTTGTACAGACTATATTTTCTTAAAATCAATTGTACAACAAGGACGTGAGGTGTTGCATAGAGTGTCAGGTACAGCATTTATTAAATTTATTTTCAATCTGGGCCTTGCAAAATATTTTTTCGTCGTTTCATTATCGCTATCAGAATTTATGTAAAAATATTTTTGTGTGAGACATTTATTTGAGTAACTATGAGTAACCATGACATGAGTGAGTGTGAGCTGTAAACAAAATTTGGAATAGGTAGCAACTAAGTAATGTCGGGTATGTAAATTTATCTACGATTCTAAGAACATCGAACTTGTTTCAGTACAGATACCGTATTAATCGCGACATACACTAATAATGTATCTACACCTTATACATAGGTTATTGATGACTCGTCAATGAATCTCGCTCAGATCCGCTTGAAGGGTCATTTCACTTAACACGTTGGTGTCAGAGTTATGTTGCCGATAAGGAAGGCATTTATAAATAAAAGGATCGAAAAATTTTCTTGATAACGGATCAAGATATTTTTTTTAAACTTTCGACCCTTTTATTTGGCTTGTTGAAATATTTAAGTATCCTAGAAAATTCCAATTCCAATCTTTTAAAACATTTAGGCATCTTTTATCATTGTATTGTAATAATTTTTAAATGAATATATTAAACCTTAACATTGAAATTAATTACGCAGTAAAAATCAACATAATACGACCACATCATAAGATGTTGACCACTTTTAAAATATACAAATGTACGTACTTTTTTTAAAAGAGTGTTGCTGGGAGTTTTTTTTCGTCGCCTTTTTTTCTCATCTCAACATCTAGCCCAAACGGGTGATGACCGGAAAAAATGACATTCATTTAGCGAATATTTTATAGTCCTAATATGAATTCCAACTCGGTCCAACTCAGTTGGGCAGCGTTCGGGAAATTACAAAGTGTCTTCTCGTCCAGAATAACTCAGTGCCTGAAGTCGAAAGTTTTCGAGCAGCGTGTGTGGCAACACACGCAAGTGATGACCTACGGCGCTGAGACGTGGTCTTTTACAGTTAGCCTTTTCCTTAAGCTCAGGGTCGCCCAGCGAGCGATGGAGAGGGCTATGCTTTGTATTTCTCTACGCTACAGAATTCGTAATGATGAAATCCGTAGAAGAACTAAGGTTACCGACATAGCTCTCAAAATCTGCAAGCTGAAGTGGCAATGGGCAGGCCATATAGTTAGGAGGACCAATAACCGATGGGGAAGAAAGGTCCTTGAATGGAGACCACGTCTCGGCAAAAGGAGTACAGGCCGCTCTTTAACCAGGTGGACTGACGACCTGAAGAAGAAAGCGGGTAGTCTCTGGATTCAGAAGGCCCAGGACTGGGAGGTGTGGCGAACGTTAGGGGAGGCCTATGTCCAACAGTGGACAACAAAAGGCTGATGGATGGATGTATGGATGGATGGATATGAATTAATTATTTTTTTCATTTTCTTTCTTTTACCCAATTCTAATAGAAATTTAATTACTGTCTAGTCATTTAGCAGGATAAGCATTGTCAAATGTCATAAAAGTATATTTTTTTGCTATATAACTAAAGTATTGCAATAAATTATTCTGCTCAGATTACTTTATACATACGAGTAATTTACGTACTCAGTTAAAAATCTCAACAATACAGCGTCCTCCTTTTATAACAGAAAATATAGCTATTACGTCATTTACTAAAACGTTAATACGTTACTGATGACTCGGCAATGAATCTCCCTCAGTTCCGCCTGAAAGGCCCTTTCACTTAACGCGGTGGTTGTGGCAATGTTTCTAATAAGGTAGGCGATTGTAAATTGAGGGTTAAAATACGAATACTTATTCTCTGATCCGCAGTTTTCAGAACTTCATCTGTTTGTGATATCGGTTTTAAAATCTGGAACATTGCAGTCATACCACTAAAATGCATTCGACGAGGTATACGATAGATTCGTCATTTCATAGGTGGTAGGCTGAAATGAAATGAAATGAAATATTCTTTATTCACTGTACGGTTCCTTTACAAACTCTTAGTGAACGTTATTTTTTGTCCTGTCTGCTCCGTGTGCGCTTAGGCAATGCTGAGCTGAAGAAAAGAGCAGACGGAGAAAAACTTCAGCCCTGTTTTAAAATATGGGGTATACAATAGCTAGCTTTCTTACAGAGTAGCTATGGGCCGATAAGGAACATACGTGACAGCTACCGTTTGATTAAACCGTTTGTTTAAATAATGACGATGAGAACTTTCATAGCTTCACCGGAGAAGTACCGTCACTTCTGCAATTCTGTTATGTTTTTGTGGAAATATGTGGTCCCCAGCCAAACTGACATAGGGTGATTATCAGTCTCCAGAGAAGCTGTGCTACTGCACATGTCCATGGGCTGCATTTACCACTTTTTTTGTTTGAATTAAGTAGCGGGCGAGCATGCAGGTTCGTGGTGTATAGTGAGCACTACAGACAGTGGACAGCTGCACACAGCCTGGATCTTCAGGCAAGATTCCTCTCGATGCTTCAAAAGGCTGATAGTCGCCTCATGTAATTAACACCGAAGGGCCTACATGCTCGCCATAAAATAATAAAATGAAAAATAATTCTGAAACGCTTAATTAAACTAACGTGGAGGTAAACCACATCGGCCGGGATTATGGAAATTCAGCCAGATTGTCATGTGACCCGCAAAATTCCATTCTACTTAAAGCAAAATAAGTTTTCACTACTTACGTATAATTTTGCATAAATTGTGGGGCTTATGCAAATTGTTACGGGGATTTATGCAAAGCGTCACACAGATTGATAAAGTAGTAAAATCTTTTGGGAAACTTGCAGAATTTATTTTAATGAAAATGGCGGGGGGTGGAGTTTTTGAGAGATATTTGATTTTGATTGCAGTTTCACAAACATTTTGTGTTCGTAAGGCATACTTTATAGCTTCAAGTTTTTCTAAGAAATGAGAAGAATTTAAACCTTACTATTTTTTTTGTATCGGGGGGAGACCTTTGAAAGGTATCCGGCATACCTTAGCAGAGGGGGTACAGGGTTGTGTGGGATTTGCACTGCACTAAAACCCCCCCGGTAGCCTACCTCTGCGTTTGGGGAGGAACTCTGGGATCTCCAGTGGAACGTATCAGTGTCCTCCGGGCGCGGCGCCTAGTACGGGCCCAGTTTGTACCCAGTGCACGTTCCTATGACTACGGCGGCATGCGGTCACGCACACACCGCCGTCCTTCCCGGGGCCGCTGGTTGGACGGATTGAGCTCCCACTCTCACCGCCCGCAATCCCAGAGTCCCCTTTTAATCCCCTCTTACGTCAGGCAGGCCGCAGGGGATACCGTAGCTCAATCCTTAATCCCGAAGCTATGTTGAAAAAACTATCGGTTGAACCTGCACTTCTGATATGGATCATAGGCATCTTATCCACTGAAATTTCATTCGTCGATAAAAAATTGATTGCTTTTTAATTAAAAACCAAACATTTTATCTGTACCTCCTTAAATAGAAAAGCTTATACATTTTCTTTTACCAAGGACAAAGCCGATTTTCATGCATTTTCAATGGACAAAATATTGATTGCTCTTTAATTATAAACCAAACACTTTATCTGTACCTCCTTAAATAGAAAAGCTTATACCTTTTCTTCTACCAAGGACAAGGCCGATTTCCATGCATTTTCATGGGTTCATGCATTTATGGGTTCATTAACATGGGGTCCTTCAAGAAAACTGTAAATAAAAGCTCTTCTTCAAAGCCAGCAATGCTCATGTAACTCCCCAGGGGTTTTCCGTATCCATAGACGACAGTGATCGCTTAACGTCACGTGGCCGGTCTGCCTTTTAGACTGGATCACGTATATAAAGTAGGTTATGAAACTACTATACAATTTAAAATATTTTTAATAATAGAAAGCTAATCCATAATAATCACTGCATGATATTGATTCCATGGTCTAACTAACTACTTCTCAGTTATCAGAGGATCTAAAAAATAATCTGAAAAAACCGGCCAAGTGCGAGTCGGACTCGCGAACCGTAATATACTATTTTATATGAGGTAACTAAAATTTACTGTTTTCGCAATTTTTCTTCATCTTTGCTATAAGACTTTGCTTCGTGTCAAATTTCAAGATTCTGTGTTCACGGGAAGTACCGTGTAGGTTTTTATTCTCTTGCGAGTGTCGAAAATTTGCAGAAATTTGCGGCATAAACGGCATAAACGTATCTTTTGATTGCGCTGGCTCAGAAGTATGATTATTTCACAGCTTCAAAGGATATAAATTCCAGCTTGATACCTCCACGCGTTCCTGAGAAAAAGGGAGTTGACATACACAGATATATAGACAGACAGATAGATATAGACAGATGGACGAAAAACAAAGTGATCCTATAAGAGTTTCGTTTTTTCCTTTCGAGGCATGGAACCCTAAAAACGAGTTAATTTCTCGTACGTAGTTGAAAGACTCCATGTAATGCTATACTACAGTATCCAAGTATTGTACCTCGACTTATAGTACTGTACCCAGAGCTAATCAGTATCTTATTGTACATCGTTGCGTTTCTTCGCTTTGTGTTGAGTACGAGACGAAAAAATAAATGTTTTTGAGATCGAGGTCGCTTTTGTTTGGCTTTGAAATTCAAGACTTTTTGCATGGAGATTGTTTCTGTGGAGACGTGGAGACAAAATTGTAAGGAATGTTTGTAATCTACTTCGTGAGACGGAATGAAGGGAAAATGACAAATAAATGTTGTCTGGTTTTTAATATTTATTTTTATTATATTTAAATTGTGCTTCCATTTCATGTATATTTCGTTCAACGGTAACTTTAGTATCCCTATTTCGATCGTTAAATTAAGAAGAAAATTTGCGTGTCTTCGTAGTGATATTCAATGCTAAATGCTACACAATGACAGAATGTACGCGGTTGGGTCTATGATGGGTCTGGTTAGTTGCAACCCATTTTGTATCTACTGCGGGGCCTGGGTCTCTTCCCATTATTGGGGAGGAATGAAGCTTACTCCACCATGCTGCTCTAATGCTGGTTGATGAAGTACGTAGGAGATGGGCAAATTTCATGCTCTATCTTTCCTTTTTCTTGGGTTTCTAAGAGCATGGGCACGATTGTTGTCGATATATAGCAGTCGTTAAACCTTGACGGAAGCAGGGCCTGCCCCTGCAGCACTGGGTTGACCACTAACTCATATCTCGAGCAACCCGCATTGTTTTAGCTTGATGGAGTAAACTTAGGCCTCCTAGTTTTTTTTTATAAATAAACCGAACAAAAAGGCAGATGTTCCGCGTGGTGTTAATTAAGCGATCACAGTCGCCTACGTACACGGGCAACCCTAGGAGAATGGAATTAGTAACGGTAATAGACTCGTACTTAGCATCGAGATAGAAAATAGTATAAATAAATAAATAAAAAAGGAAAGGAAACCTTAAGGTAGCTATTTTTAAATATTTGACCTAGGTTTTTTTTCGTGGTTTTTTACTTTCGTGGACTTTTAATTACTTCTATAAGACCTCAGTGATACAACTTTTCATTTCCAAAAACGAAGATTAAGCTGCGTACAACACATTGGGAAGAGTATTATGTCCAGTAGTGAAGTACCTCATTTTGGCTGATTATAGTGATGATGTACATAGAGCAACGATGGCTGCCGGCTTTCGTTGAATGTCTGTCAGTGTCAGTACATTAAAGCATCAAAGGTACTGACTCACCCGTCATTGGAGAGGGCATTACGCCTCGCTTCGATACATAATTTTTGTGCTGGTGCGAGGGGAATAACGCACACATTTCAATTTTGTCACACATTCACAAATATTCAAACAACGTCATTGTCTATGCACCGTCAACACTGACGCCGACACACACACACTTGTTGTATATAACTAGAAGGTACAATGTGCATGCTCGTTGGGACGAGGAGTTCGCCCGTAAAGGCCACTCCTCTGACGGGTGTCATACCTGTCAGTACCTTTGATGCCCTAAGTTCAGTACTAAAGGAAATGTTCAACTCTACTTGGCTATATTAGTAACTTTATTACTGTTGTTCAACATTCCAAAAGAGATTCAATGTAAACCTTTTAAGAACATCAAACTACAATCCCCAGTCTACAGGGATTCGCTGTCAATAGACGCAAAAACCCCGAGCTAACAAAACCGGAGCATGCATGATATACCGCTACCAAACGCGTTTTAATTCCTACAAAAAGATCAAAAAATCGTCGTTTGAAAGAACCCGTATTAATACCAGACGTGCAGTTACAGATGGATGCACATTTTCAATGCAGATACTGCACACGGTCGCACTATTAATTTTTCTGAGTACACCTCTGTGGGATATCGTGGTGTCATTTATTCCCGTGTGCTCTGCACTGCCTACGAAGCTGAATGTGAATTTACTCGAACAGGTCAGAACTAATAAGTATGAAGTATGTATAACAGTAGAATAACAACTAAAACTGTATTGTATGATCAAACACTACGACCTATGTGTACGACTGTGGCATTGAACCTTCTTTAGGTATGATATTTATTAAAATATTTTTTGTTATTTTATTCGATTGCTCAAAACCAATGGTTAGAATATTCTGTTAAAATATAAATATATATATATATATATATATATATATATATATATATATATATATATATATATATATGGCCAGCATGGTAGACCATGACTTAAAAGGCAGCAGTGGGACATAAAAAGGTTACAAAAAATGTTTTGATTAACTCGTGATTGTTTCATTTAAATTCAAGTTGGTAATTACTTTCCCATCTGCAAAGAGCTAATCATTATATTTTGTACTGCTTTTATTTTTATCGTCTAATCTTCAACATGCACAATATTCAATGCGGACCTTGAGTAAATCCATATTTAGCATTGTGGGCTCTCCTACATTTAGTTGATGGTTCGAGAGTTCTCTTCAATATTGTGTATTTGGAATAGATTTTTAATCATTTTGAAGTATATCAGTAACCTACTTTTTTAGAAATTGAATTAGAAATAATTATAATTGCTTGAAATTCCGCACGTGAATTCATACGATTAATTACTTCAAATGTATCATGGATTAATTAAATAATTTGTTTTTATAGCTCTACTACTCGGATCTTTTCGATTATTTTAATTCTTGAATGAAACAGAAAAAAATATATATGTTCGCGCCAATTAAGTCATTTCACCTTCATCCTCCCTCTCTTTCCCGCAAGCGCACTATTGTATAGTATCGGCATCGTTCGCACCCGAGCAAATGTATATGGATCAGGAAGATCTATTAATCAGTCTGCCTTCGTCCGCCGCGCCGCCGACGCGCATGCAAGTCCTCGTGACAACCGCACCGCAAGCCACCTCACACGTGGTCAGACTCGCCGCATCGCAGCCATCACCGCTGTCAATAGTATGTGATTTAACTGACTCAAAGTGAAGAATAAGTGCTATAGTGTATTAGTGTATTGTGAAGGACAACACCAGTTATATATATATATATATATATATATATATATATATATATATATGCTATAAGTACTGCATTATTTATAAACACACTATGCAACAAGAATTAACGTAAACTACACTTAATACCTAAAAGGTCGTGTTTAGAAGTAAGTTGGGTGACCGCTAGTGATAAAATTTATAAAGTGTCCTTCAAAAGCCATTTTGGTCACAATAAACAGTAAACATCGAAGGTCCAACAATAATAGTATCCGGCGAACAGTTTCCAACAATCCTTGCGCTGTAAAATGTAAAGCAAGCAACTCCCGCAATGTTGGATAAACTTTACTAATTAGCGAAGTTGGGATGTCCACGCCTCGTAAGCTTACCCGGTTGGGATTTATTGTGAGCTGCTTGGATATTTTGAATACAATTTAAGGATTTATTTTAAAAAACAACTTACAATACAAATAGGATTAATAAGTCTTAAATTTTAAAAACAGATTCTCGCGATATAGGTATGTTCTTATTCCACTTTCCACATCTGACTCAGATATTTGTTAGGCTTTGGCAGATACATTTTTTTTAAGTTTCATATCTAGTAACCTTCTCTGGGCCAGCATGTAGAGTATGGAATGAACTCTCAGTTCTTAAACGAGTATTATTCCCAGAAATACAGAATTAAAAGGATTGAAATCGTTTGATACATTAAAAAAATTATTTTGCCGTAAGAAATTAAAAGATCTAAAAATTGTTTATTATAATGTCAAAGCACACAAGCGAGTATTAAGTGGTTACTGTAGACCATGGGAGTAAATCAACCTCGAGAAAGCTAGGCGGCAACATTGACTGCGGAGTTGCATCTTGCTACAAAAGTCGATTTAGTCACAAAAACAGTAATCAAGGTACAATAATAACAGCGTCCGGCAAACAGTTTCAAACAACCTTTTTGGTGAAAAATGTAAGGCAAGTGCGCAACTCTCGCACTGTTGAATAAACTTTATTATTAAGCGAAGTTGGGATGTCCTCGCCTCGTAAGCTTACATTGCATACAACTACAGTAATTATTGAGCAATGATCGTTGGCACTTACTACTTAGAAATATTTTATATCTCATTGTTAGACTTATTTCAGGTAAAGCAACTTCCTTTAAGTGATTTTGGTCACAATAAACATTAAACAACCAAGGTCCAACAATAATAGTATCCGGCACACAGTTTCAAACAACCCTTTTGCTGAAAAATGTAAGGCAGTGCGCAACTACCGCAATGTTGGATAAACTTTACTAATTAGCGAAGTTGGGACGTCCACGCCTCGTGAGCTTACCCGGTTGGGATTCATTGTGGGCTGTTTGGATATTTTTGGTGCAATTTAAATTAATTATAGCTATTCAAGATTCATAAATCCAGTCACGTAGTAGGAAGCCCGCTAAAAGCTCCAAAAGCTTCTTTGTTACAAAGAAACCAATCAACACAGTCTATTCCTTTCACTTTTGAATTTTTTACAAGTTTATAAAGGGGCTTTTAGGCTATAGATCGACTCGCAGGTCATAAATAATTAGAATAATGAAATGTAAACGTTTTGGGTGTTTATACCTCAAGAGGAAAAGGAAACATTATGGAGTTACTTCACTGTGTTATGTTTATTGCGTTAACTCTCGTATGTGTTAGAGTGCGTTATTTTTTTTAAGTTCTGTGCATATTGAAAATGTCAAGTGAATATTTGTATCTAGTTTCCGTCCGCTTAGTTAAATGAGCCGATATGATAAAAGTAAAATCAGTCAGTAATATAAATAGTAATGTGGTATTTTATTTGTATGTCATTAATAAGTCAGTAAAGTCTGTCAAATATTCCAATAAATATAGCTACTTTACCAGAACGTGTCCTTTAGAGTTTTGAAGTCAAACTGAAAAAGCATGTTTTCGTATTGTTACTTATTTTTAATACCTTTAAACGAGTAATTCGTTTATATACGTATATATATAATCTGAATCTCGGAAACGGCTTCAACGATTTTCGTGATATTTAGTATGCAAGGAGTTTCGGGGGCAATTAATCAATCTAGCTGGATTTCATATTTATAAAACTTCGTTTTATATGTGTTTTAAGGCAATAAAAAGCTGCTTAAATATAATTTAAAAAATGCCACTACCTATTGTAGTAGATTAGGTGGGAAATCGGAACATGCTGAAACGGAAAGACCCGGGTTCGAGTCTGCAAGCCAATGTTTTCCTGTTTTTTCAAGTCATTTTTAAATCAATTGTTTTTATCCAGAAAAGGACCGATTATCCAGGTACTTTTATTTAACAATCGTTATGCTTGCTTTTATAATTAATCTATATCGAACAAGATGCCGTCAATTTTATCCGATATAACTCAAAAATGCACCTAGAAAATGAAAATAAAACAAAAGGGCAATACGTCTTCAACTTCCCGCTAAAACTCCGTGCGCTACCTAAGAAACTAATAGTAATAAATAAATAATAAATAACGTTTCATAGCCCCACAGTAGGATAGCTATACCCTGTGTCGTGGGTGCCATGGACACACAAAGACGCAAACACAAACACCCAGACCGAGAACAGAAATTTAAACTCATCATTCAAATTTCTGCTTCGCCGGGAATCGAACCCGGGACCCTCCCATCGGCAGTCCGGCATGGTAACCATAACACCACGCGGGTCGTCAAATAATAATTAAAATAATATAATCAGTTATATTCGTTACACACACAGACACAATTTGCAAAAAAAATATTCGTGTACTTTTTATTGACGTCTAAGCATCAATTTTTCCGAATCCAAACAAAGAATCGCCTCAAAATCTGTTCTATTGTTGCAGACAAACCAATCATCATGGCCACGATGGTGTTTTTCACCCTCCTATCCGCTACGAGTATTGGTAAGTTTTTTTTATCATTTTTAGAGTTTCGTATGAAAAAACAAAAAGGGTTCTCTTAAAGAATCGGTTAGAGTTTTGGCGGGAAGTCGAAATATACATATTGTGCTCTTATTTTATTTCTTAGTGTATTTTTGAGTTGTATCGGATAAATTTGATAGCATTTTGTTCGATATAGTTTAAATATAGTGCACGAGTGTTGTGAATTAAAATAACAGTGCGAAAATATGTTTTTTAGGCTTGCCTCCAAAATTCCATTGGTCACGTTCTAGTAAAGAAGCCATCGCTTTACTTGAATGTCTGACTGACTGATTACTAACGAGTTACTGACTTTACCTATTATTACTCGTCCAGTTTCACTGAAACTGGCAAAAACGTGATGCAAAAATTGACGACTTGGCTTGACTTGAATTGACTTGACGCTGGCAATATGCAGAGTTTGCGATGCCATAATTGAAGAAATAAAAATCGGTTATGTTACTAACATTTGGAAGGCAAAATGTGTGTAGCATATAGAAAAGGTTTGTTGTAGTGATATAAATATATTATCTATACATCTATACAAATAAATAAAATTGGAATGTCAGTTTGTAACATTAAAATAACCGCTTTTTACTAATTTAATTAAATAATAATAAAATTTTAATAATTAGTTTAAATAATAATAAAATATGAGTGTATATACGGTACATATACTCCAAAATAACATTTTTTACAATTTTTGTCTGTCTATCTTTCTGTCTGTCTTTTTCTGAAACGGCTGGACCGATTTTGACAGGACTTTCACTGGCAGGTAGCTGTTGTAATAAAGAGTAACTTAGGTTTCGTTTATTTTAGAAACAATCTAAAACTAAAGTCAACGCGGACGAAGTCGCGGGCGGTCGCTAGTCTTAATAAAGTTATTGTCAAATTCCATGCTATCTTCGACGTATAACCTCATTTTTATACATACCAGTTTTCAAGTTACGTTTTATTAACCAATGCAGAGGAAATAACCAAGATGCCGTAAAATTAATTTGCGATAATGTTCTAAACCGTTGATATATAGGAATTTTAAAATTTGTATTTGTATGTATATTTATGTATAGGACGAAACATTCGGCCTAGCTGCAACCCTTTTTTGCGTCCCACTGCTGGGCCCGTGCCCATCTCTCCCCATTATTGGGAGGCCTGGAGCTTAATCCACCCCGCTGCACCAATGCGGGTTGGTATGGCCCATAAGGCCTCCGACAAGGTTTAACCACTGTTATCTATCGACAACAAACGTGCCCTCCGAAACACTAAAAAAATTTTACCACTAGCGGTCACCCAGCACCCGACCGCGCCAGTTTGGCTTAGTTGCATAGATCGTTTGCGTTCTACGCTTATTGCTGGGCGAAGCGCTTTTCACTAATGCTTGTATTAATATGCAGCGCAATTTCAGATTTAAAACTAAAATATACGAATTTTGAATACAGAATTCGGAAAGAACTTTCAACATTTTTTTTAGTTTTTAACGAACAACCTAGCACAAGTTACTCCTGAAACTCGAAATTCCTGTAACAATCGAGCGGAAAGAAAAACGAAAAAACAAAGCGAAAAAACACTCACAGTGCCTAAATTTACTGCATGATCATAGCTTGCTTCTCGGTTTTGTCCAACTATCCAGTCAAAATTTCAGACTCGAAATACGAGAAAAACACTAACAAAAAGGTTTACAAACTTTACAGTCGTTGCATAAAAAAATAAGCAAGATCAAAGACACGCGAACAGCCGAAACATTCCTATATTTTCCCATCCTGCTCGCGTCCAGAACGTAAATAGCAAAAAAACCTATCTCGTTTTGAACGCTTTATAAAATGTACTCTATCGCAACGGAAAAAAAGTTCATTTTAGATTGAAAAGCAATTACAGCGACGTCCTTTTGATCAAGGAAGCGGACGACTCGAGATAATATTGCGGGTTGGAAATGAAGATAAAAAATACAGGGTGTTGCGGAGGTGGACTCATTAAAATTTATACAGCCCAATGCGTTTGTAAGCACTATTGTAAACAAAGCCGAGGTTTTTATGTAGATCCTCGTTAGACCAGAGCAACAGTTACTACTTGAGGAATTTCTCAATTTTAATATTTAGTCAATTGACGTCTGGACGTAGTCGTGGAGGAAAATTTTATTTCACGGCAGAAAGATAGTGTTTCACTGAGGTTTTAGAATTGAATACTTAGGTTTTATAATTGAATTAGGGCCTTGTTCACCATCTCCAAGTAAAGTGTTGGTTAGTTACGTCCCAAGTAAAGTTAATTGACAAGTAAAAGCTATGAGTACGGGTCAGTTTATCATATGATTAGTGCTACTTGAAAATCGTGAAAATGAAATTGAAGTTATGAGTGAATGTTACAACAATTAGCGTACTTGTCACTTTACTTGAAGGTGGTGAAAGAGGCCCTTACTGAATTAGTTTATTCGTTTGAAAATGTTTTATTCCTTGCTCTATGGCGGGCGAAACAACTTTGGTTTGGTGGATCTTGCGCTAAATCGTCGAGCCTTGAGCCAAGAGGCCTTCAAATCCTGGGCTGATGCGCACACGCGTAAGGAACCCGAAACGTCTAAGCTTCGGAAAAATATCAACGCTGCCTCCCGTTCAGCAAAGAGGCACATTGCTTAGGCGAAGTTAAATATAATCTATCTCTTTATCAAATTTTATCACAATCCGTTCAGTCGTTGTGTGATTAGCAAGAAAAATTTATCCAAACTTACTCGCACATCCAAACTTCCGCATTTATAATATTAGTATGGAATATGCGCTTTATTAATTAATGAATATTCAGAATGTTCTTTAATAATGTGATAAAGAACACCCTATATAGAATACATGGCAACGTTGGCAACTAATTAAAATTAACGCCACACGGCGTCGGATGACGTGTCTTAAATAATATCTTAATGAACATTAAGAAGTTTTAGTGCGGAAAATCTTGTGACATTTAGTAATTTTTAACGTTATTAAACAAACAAAGAATATATATAGCTCAATTTAATGAAGGTAATGCCCGGGCTATATTTGTAATTCATTGTACATTGCACATGGACGACCGAACGTTGCTCGGATAAAAACAATTTATTTTCTTGGTTTAATTTCAAACGACTCACTCATTTGCTTAGTGTTACTTAACAACGCAATCTAAAATAGCTCCCAACAAAAATATTTTCACAAAAAATAAAAAATAAACGCAATATGGTTTTGATAAGGTTTGAACTCTAGTACCGCAATCAGCCCACGTAACCACGTAACCAAGGAAGCTTTAATTCAATGAACGAAATTTTATAAAGCTCTTTCAAATCGACATTGTCATTTCTTTGAACGTCGGATTGGCGGATGGCGTTTGACGGCGTTCTACGCCACTATACTTTTAATACTCTCCAATAGATTTCAGGAAGAGTCGTATTTTTAAGATTATATGTGTTGATTATCGCTAAAAAATAAAATTTCTAAAAATAAAACCTAGTCGAAGAAAATCGATTTATCACCCCCGAAACCAGGGTACTAAATTTCATCAAAATCGTTGGTTGTTTCCGTGATTCCAAATATATTTGGTTTGGCTTGGCTGCAACCCTTTTTGCGTCCCACTGCTGGGCACAGGTCTCTCCCCAATATTGGGGAGGCCTGGAGCTTACTCCACCACGCTGCTCCAATGCGGGTTGGTGGAGATGCGGGTTAGTGGCCAACCCGCTGTCGGATGTTTTCAAACAGCCCATAAGGCCTCCAACAAGGTTTAACGACTGTTATCTATCGACAACAACCGGGACCGACGGCTAAACGTGCCCTCCGAAGCACGGAAACGCGCATGAAATTTTTGCCACTAGCGGTCACCCATCTCACACCTGACCGCGCCCGTTTGGCTTAGCTGCATAGATCGCTTGCGTTCTACGCTCGCTGCCGAGCCATGCGCGCTTGTTTATACATCTATACATATAATAAATCTGTAACAAGTCGGTTTCTGTACATTGAAGATATTTGAAAAAAACTATCACTAGGGCTATTTATTAGCGTAATAGAACCCAAAACAATGATTTTTAGAATTATTGTCTGTTTGTCTGTTTGTCTGTTTGTCTGTTTGTCTGTTTATCTGTTTGTCTGTTTATCTGTTCGTTTGTGCGCGCTAATCTCAGGAACGGCTTAACGTAGAAGGATGCGGTTTTCACTGATGTATTGGTATTTTTTTGGATTAACATTTAGGGTTTGTTTTATTTAAATCGGTTCACAAACAAAAAAGTTACGTCAATTTCAAGGATGAAATGGATGAACGCCTGCACGCTGACTCTGCGCAATGAATCAGCACTCCGGTGCTAATGCATTTAAATGCATAGTAAAATAAAGAATTACGTATTTCAGCATTTTCCAAAATTCACCCTTTAAGTGTCAATTTTTTCGAAATTCTTTAAAAAATGATTGTTGAGACTTGATTTATAGAATTTTTTTGGGAAAAGTATTTCACTTAAAATTTTGTATTTGTAATCTTTATTGAAAATAATATGACACCTATGTAACCTTTTTTCAAAAATCATCCCTTGGTAGCAAATAAAAAGGATTCAAAAGCTGGAAAGTGAAGGTTAGAATAATTAACCTTAATTTTATTCCCAAATTCTTTTCCCTTCTTTGAATGCTGATTTACTAATGTATTGTAGAATGAATTATCGTAACATTAAGTGTGTATTTCACATCAATCGGTCCATAAACAAAGTTATGTCCATTTAAACAATACGCGGCATAAAATTGAAACGCGCTTTGGTAGATTTAGATGAAAGTTTTGTTAAAAGCTGTTTAGAAAACCATAATTAATACTTTACAATAGAATCAAAATTATAAAATAATCTGTGGTTCCGAAGATATAGGGAGGTCAAACGTAAGATGAACTTTTATCAATATCGTCGACCATATTAAATAGAGATCTGTGTGATCAGGGTAATGCTTCGTTGGCCGAGAACGGCTAGCCTACAGCCCCTACAGGTATAAAGCGCACCGCGAGCCCTGCCACCGAGTCTTACAGAAGACTCCTGAGCCCTATAGAAGAGGTCGATTGCTCAGCTTCTTCTTGGAGCTGAGAATCGTGAACAGGCTATGACTGAAGCGACCATTACCGATACAAGCTAAATAGCTGCATCCTTTTAACGTCTCGCTCCTCTCCTGGGCTTCCCATTATTGGGGAGGCCTGGAGATTACTTAACCACGCTGCTCCAATGCGGGTTAATATGCATATTGTAACTATTAAAGAAATTCTTACAAAGGAATCTTTATTAAAGCAACGGAAGAATAAATTTAAGTGTGTAACTTTTGTAAGAGAATAAAGTTAATGCGAGCGGTCACACCACCAGTTTCGATAATTACTAACAACTCTTAATATTCTGATAGCAAGTTTTCAATCACTTATGCTAGATTTCATCTCTAAATATTAAAAAAAACCATACATATCACCACATATTCAAAGAAATCATCAATACAAAATGTACAAAACCTTAACAAAACGAGGCTACTGCCGACATCTATGTTCATATTCAGAACTATTTAGTGATCTGTTGCAAATTCGCTATATCGACAATTTAATTTAAACGCTATACGATAGATGTCGTTGTTATTCATTTATTCACATTTAATTGCTTTTTACAGGTAGATTTACAGGTGGTGAACTCCTACTTATAATTGTTCGCGCCAATTAAGTCATTTCACCTCCCTCCCCTTCATCCTCCCTCTCTTTCCCGCAAGCGCACTATTGTATTATATCGGCCTCGTTCGCACCTCAACGAACGTAGATGGATCAGGAAGATCTATCAATTCAGTCTGCCTTCGTCCCGCCGCCGACGCGCACGCCGCCGACGCGTATGCAAGTCCTCTAGTGACAACCGCACCGCAAGCCACCTAACACGTGGTCATCAGACTCGCCGCATCGCCACCATCACCGCTGTTAATAGTTTAGTGATTAATAGGTGCTATAAACAGTGTATTGTGAAAGACAACATCAGTTCCCGGGCAAGAGAAGGCTGCATCAGTACACGAGCATAGCATCTGCTCCAGCACCAGGTTAGTAGTGCGCTCCCTTTATCAATCCTTCTCGTTTTCCACCATTAATTCAAACCGCAACTTACAGTCCACAATTCCATCACCCGCAGTGGGGGACCACCCTCCTTTCCACCCTTTATTCCACCATTTTTGGTCATAGCGAACCGGAGGTCCCCCCTTTACCCATCAATATCTGGTCCTTGTCGATCCGGATTCCCTCCAATTTTTGGTCCAGTCGAGCCGGATTTCGAATCAATATTTTAGTAACTTCACCCGGGTTAAATATTTAATCTCATAGATACGCATATGTATGTATTTCATGTAATATATTATAAGTGCCTATTCATATTTATTTTTGCAAATAAGTATTATATCTACGATTATTTTATATCCCGCATATTAATAACGCACCGCTCACGTAGGTATATTATTCTTTTTGCAAAACACACCGCACCATCCGCTATTTATTTTTGCAAATAAGTATTATATCTACGATTATTTTATATCCCGCATATTAATAACGCACCGCTCACGTAGGTATATTATTATTTTTGCAAAGCGCATTCGCACCATTCGCACCATTATTTACCTATATTTGTAATCGAAATTACACCTCATAGGTACGCATTCTATTTTTCATTAATTGAAGTCCGCCATATTTGTGGTTGCCGGAGCCGACGCGACCGGCGATCGTTGTTTCGCTAGTAACTACCTACGTATTCATTCATTACGCCATACATATTTTTTATAATCTTAACTGTTTTAACTGATTTATCTTGTTCACGACAAAATGTCTACTAAAGGCAAAATTGAATCTGAAACGCTTTCAAATGACGAAATTAGTTTGAAAATATTAATTGCAAAACGAAATTCTATTTACGAACGTTTACAACAAATTTATGATTTGTCTATAAGTGCATTAAGTTCGTCAGACGCACAGGACGCATTTCTTGACACGGCATCTGACCTTGAATACTTGCGTACCGAGTTCAAGGACACGTTAGAATCTTATAATGTTACAAATTTAAAATTAAATCCAAACGCGCAAGTAGATTTCGGATCGTGGAAATCTTTTCATGATCTATATAGTCGTATTAAAAGTCAAGTGTCAAAATTAAACGCTTCATCTTCAAGTAAATTACAGAATAGTTTGCCACCAAAAATTATACCGTCGCTTCCGCCCATAGAATTACTTTCTTTTAATGGTGACATACGACACTGGTCTATGTTCTACCAACAATTTAAAACATTAGTTCATGATAATCAGCAATTAACAGATGCTGAACGCGTTTATTATCTTGTTAGTAAACTTAGTGATAAGGCATTATCAGTCTGCTCAGGCTTAATGCCTACAGCGGAAAACTATTCTGTGATATGGAACGCGCTCATACGTAGATATAACGACGAGCGTGCGCTCGCGACTACCTACGTCAGTCAGCTGTTAGAACTGAAGAACGTAAACACTAACACATCCGCTGGTTATCAAATATTTATGGATAAATTTGATGCTTCTATTAACGCTCTTAAGCAACTTAATATTGATGACATATCTGATTTTCTATTTCTAAATATCGCGCTTAGAAAATTAGATAACGATACCGTAAAGTCGTTTGAAATGTCATGTCGCAACGTAAACATACCGAAATATTCAGCTTTGGTTCAGTTTTTACATGACCAGAATAGGGCTTTGTGCCATACAACAAATACTTCGCATAATATGTCTAACAATAATAAAATTAAAGGTAATTTGGTTCCCGCTCCCGCTAAAAATATAAGCAAAACTTTTATTAATACAGATTCGAGTCGGTCATGTATTTTCTGTAAATCGGGTGATCACGAACACCTATTTGTCTGTCCGCATTTTTTAAAAATAAATGCACAGGACAAGTACAATTTTGTAAAACGAAATAAATGTTGCACTAATTGTTTAAGTAATAAACACGCCACTCATTTTTGTAAGTCACAGCGTTTATGTAGGTATTGCTCCCGCTCGCACCATACGCTACTTCATTTTGTTAGTAGTACGAATAAGGTCGATCAGCCTTCGGTAGAACAAGGTCCAGGAGAAAAAAATGCATCCACGTCATGTAACGTTTCGCGCGATTGTGGTAATGCGCCGCACCGCACTACATTATTGGGAACTGCGAAGATTAAAGTTTGTACTAAATACGGACACCAATATTTGTTGCGTTGTTTAGTGGACCCTGGCTCGCAATGTGATTACATCACGAAACAGTGTTGCAAACGTTTATACCTACCGATCTCAAATAAAACACCAGTTAAAGAGGCGCAAGGAATCGGTGGAGTATCGCAGAAGGTTTTAGGTGTTACTTCTTTGCAGTTTAGCTCCCGCTTTGATGAAAATAAACTTTATCATATTGAACCGCTAGTTGTTCCCGCTATAACTGGACAATTACCCGAGTCGTTAATAGACGTTTCGAAAATTAATTATTTAAATAATTTACGTTTAGCTGACGATCAATTCCATACACCAGGTGACATTGACGTTTTATTAGGAGTTAATACTTATTTACAAATTTTGTTAACTGATAAAATAATTAATTCGCAATCGCCGAGTGCCATAGAAACGTCACTAGGATACATAATAATGGGAGACGCAGATATCGACTTTCCTACATGCATGCCGCGTTCTTTAGTTTCTTATCCTACTCGTATTGATAAAAGTCAAACGTCGCTAAAGTTAGAGGAGCTGCCGCAAAAAACTTATTTGAGTCCTGATGAACAGAAATGTGAGAATATTTATAATTCCACTACTCGTCGCAATTTGAACGGACGATGTGTTGTCGCCCTGCCCTTCAAGGACACGCCTGATAAGTTAGGTGATTCTTTTATAACCGCTAAAAAACGCTTCTCGCTCATAGAGAGACGTTTTAATAAATGTCCCGATCTTCGCTCCCGCTACAATGACGTCATTCAAGAATACATCAACAAGGGTTTTTTATCATTGGTTGCTTCAAATAATTCTACGGAACCTTGCTTTTATCTCCCGCACCACCATACGTAATGATAAAAGTACAACTAAATTGCGAATAGTACTCGACGCAAGCGCTAAGTCAGACAATGACATTTCATTAAATGATATTTTACATAGTGGGCAAAATTTACTGTCTGATATTTTTAATATTTTAATAAACGTACGAGTTTATCGCATCGCCTTTTTTGCCGACGTTAGACAAATGTATTTATGCATTGAAGTACAAAAATCGCACCGCGCGTTTCAACGCATTCTTTATCGCTTTTCTAATGAGGAAGACATACAAACATACGAATTTAATCGTGTGACTTTTGGTTTACGCTCTTCGCCTTTTCTTGCGCTACGCACACTACGTCAGTTGGCTTCCGAGGAGAAGGAGTCCTATCCTTTGGCTGCTTCGGTGGTCGAACGAGATATTTATATGGACGATATCGCGTCCTGCGCGCCCTGCGTCAACAGCGCCGTTGACGTAGCCACTCAACTAATTCAAATGTTTCAGCGTGGAGGATTTGAATTGGTTAAGTGGACTAGTAACAGTTCAGAGCTTTTACAGCACATCCCCGCAACGCACCGTCAGCTTGACGAGGTCTCATTCGACGACCAAAATATTTTTAAAATATTGGATCTTCGTTGGCACCCCGCAACTGATTGTTTTTCTTTTCTAGTTTCTCCGCCGCCGCTCGCTTGTACCAAGCGTTCTATTTTATCCGCAACCGCTCGCTTGTATGATGTTCTGGGGCTCGTGGGTCCAGTAATTCTTTTCTCTAAGCTTCTCATTCTCAAACTTGACTGGGACCAGGCTCCGCCCGCTCACGTTGTCACTGCATGGCAACAATATATTTCAGAGTTACCTTTGATATCGAAATTAAGGTTTCCTCGCCATATGGGTATAAATAAAAATTCCCAAGTCTCGCTAGTCGCGTTCGCCGACGCCAGTAAAAAGGCGTATGGCTGCATGATTTATTCGCACATCGTTAATGATGATGACTCACTAGTGATAACGCTACTAATTTTATTGCTTCGCGTTCATACTTGAAGGAACTTCATTCCTTTTTACGTTCAGACGAATATTATAAAGTATTTAATCAGGTCCTTTCCGATAACCGCATCACATGGAAACTTAACCCTCCAAACGCTCCACATTTTGGTGGGCTTTGGGAGTCAAATATAAAGATAGTAAAGTATCATTTATTTCGCGTCATAGGTAAGCAAATCCTCACGTATGAGGAGTTGCTTACTGTCCTCACTCAGGTCGAACGCATATTAAATTCACGACCGCTTTACGTGTTAAGTAGCGATCCGGCGGAACCTACTGCACTTACGCCCGCGCATTTCCTCGCTGTTAATCCACTTGGATGCTTACCCGCCGCGGATCTTAGTAAAGAACGCATTAATCTTTTATCACGTTTTTCATTGCTTGATTCGATAGTTCAGTCATTCTGGAAGCGCTTCAGATCAGAATACTTACATACACTACAAGCAAGAGAAAAGTGGAATAAACATTCTATTAATTCCATTTCTGTAGGAACCGTTGTTCTTATCGATATGGATAACGCTCCGCCTCTTCAGTGGCCGCTAGGCGTCGTCACTGAACTGTTTCCTGGTAGGGATGGTGTGGTGCGCGTTGCACAAGTGAAGACTAAGAGCTCCACTTTGCAGCGGCCCATTGTTAGACTTTGCCCTCTACCAACACAATAATATTTCTATATGCCTATGTAGTTTATATTTTATAAGTTATAGTTTAAGTATAAATTCTCATCCCGCTATTATAATATTTTTATTAATTTACTAATTATATTCATCGCATCGCCTCTGTTCACCGCATATATAGTTTTTTCTACATGATATTAACTCCGCTGTATATATTTATGTTTTTTTTTTTTTTTTTTAATTCGCTATTTGAGGAGACCTCAAGGCCGGGGGGATGTTCGCGCCAATTAAGTCATTTCACCTCCCTCCCCTTCATCCTCCCTCTCTTTCCCGCAAGCGCACTATTGTATTATATCGGCCTCGTTCGCACCTCAACGAACGTAGATGGATCAGGAAGATCTATCAATTCAGTCTGCCTTCGTCCCGCCGCCGACGCGCACGCCGCCGACGCGTATGCAAGTCCTCTAGTGACAACCGCACCGCAAGCCACCTAACACGTGGTCATCAGACTCGCCGCATCGCCACCATCACCGCTGTTAATAGTTTAGTGATTAATAGGTGCTATAAACAGTGTATTGTGAAAGACAACATCAGTTCCCGGGCAAGAGAAGGCTGCATCAGTACACGAGCATAGCATCTGCTCCAGCACCAGGTTAGTAGTGCGCTCCCTTTATCAATCCTTCTCGTTTTCCACCATTAATTCAAACCGCAACTTACAGTCCACAATTCCATCACCCGCAGTGGGGGACCACCCTCCTTTCCACCCTTTATTCCACCATTTTTGGTCATAGCGAACCGGAGGTCCCCCCTTTACCCATCAATATCTGGTCCTTGTCGATCCGGATTCCAATCAATAATTATTATATCGATGGGTGAACTACATAATCATTATTTTACCCAATAACGCTATTACAAAGTGGATTGGTGGAGATTATTTCAAATAATTAATTACGAGTATATTTACTCAATAAAATATCTAATAAAAAAAATTAACAACTTAGAGAGCTTTGGAACTGGCGCTGATATTGTACTCATTGTGGTAGAGCATTAAGGAGGCGCGGCGCGGTGGTTACATCCACATATTATAGGGGGGTCACAGGGGACATGACCCCTCCCAAAATCCCTCACTCATGCGTAGATGGAAGGCGAAACAAGCAAATTTGAGACACCTCTTCCCCCAAATTTCTTAGTGACCCCCTACCAAAATTTCTTGGCGACCATTGCCCAAAATTTAAGGCTGCGACCGCGCCTGGACTCGCGTGGCGCAATGGTTACCATGCCGGACTGCCAATCGAAGGGTCTCGAGTTTGATTCCCGGCGAAGCAGAAATTTGAATGATAAGTTTAATTTTCTGTTCTCGGTTTAAGTGTTTGTATTTCTGTCTCTGTGTGTCTCATGGTACCCATTACACAGTGTAGGTATATTTACCCTACTCTGGGGCTATCAGTGTGAAACGTAAAAAAAATCAAAGTGTTCTACCGACTTTACTATGCTGAGTGATCTTTTCAAAATGATAGCTACGTCACCATATCATGATTACACCACCAGTCGAAGGTTAAAGTTCCACAGGCCGCTTTGCACGCTCCTTTTGATGTTTGAACGGATGTGTAAGTTATGGGACAACCTTCCAGCTGAGGCATTTCCAATGGACTTTGACATAGGGTTCTTCAAGAAAGCTGTAAAGAAAACTCTTCTTGAAAGGCGGCAGTGCTCGGGTGGCTCCGCTGGGGTTGCCCGTTTCCATAGGCGACAGTGATCGCTTAACCACGCGGCCTTTCTGCCTCTTTGTTCGGTTTATTTATAAAAAAACATTTCGAATAAAAGAATAAGCAATTGCCGAGGGTCTAATAATTTTTTTATTGAAAAGAGCAGACGTTTTCAGTGGTTAATTTAATAAGAGCTATTACAATACATACGCAGTACTGGCACTGGTGTTACACTAATATGCTAAAGCGTCACGGCAGCAGCACGGCATGGTGGTCACGCCCAGAATAATATTAGTAATCGATATATTTATTGATGATGCTGTGTGAAGGGTTGTTAATAGAACTAATTGACTCTTAATCGCGTAGGGCCTGATCCTCTCACGCTGCTCCAATTCAGGTTGATGACGTCTTCATTGTTAGTGGCCTAACTGCTGTCGCAAGTTTTAAATCGCTCAAAAGACCTCCATTAAGTATGAACGACAGTATGTTAACGACAATTGCAACCAACGTGTAAGCAACCAAGTATTTGACTCCCAACTACTAACCACGTCTGACATAGCGTAGACATTTCACCACCTTTCTGCAATATATTTAAGTTACATTGTGGTGTGTAGCTAGGGCTCTTTTAAATATGCTATGCTATGTTAGCCTGTAAGCATTATTAATACAGACATCAAACAGTAAAGACGCCTTTTATTATAACCGAGCCTGCTACGTCACTATATGGCGACCGTGACAGGACGGTGCGCGTGTGGCACTGCCACGTTCCACGCGCACCGGGAGGCGTTCAAGAATCAATAAAGTACGCAAGAAAATAATTATTAGAAAAGAAGAAATAAGACCAAAGATCTTGACATGGCGACCCCGCCAGGCCGGTGCGCGTGTGCATCACGTTGCATGCGCACCGGTTGGCGTTCGAGGAAGAGGATCAAAAACACCTCAAGAGAATAGAAATGGAAGAAAATACATAAGAGTCATCGATATCAAGATAAAAAAGACAATGTGTACACCTCGGCTTCGACAGTACTTATTGGAAAGTGACAAAAAATGAAGAAAAGAAATCAAAAATAGTTATGAAGAAAATTTTAATGAAAATGAAGAGAGAAAAAAGAACTATGTACATTAGAATAAAGAAAGAAAGAAAATGCAGCTTTAAAATTGAGGAGATAAGAAATTGTACAAGAAAAATACCTAATTTCACATTATTACAACGTCAAAATACTATGAAGAAAAGAAGGTATTAACAAAGTTGCCTCATGAATGGACATCATCATCGTCATCATCGACCGCAGCGAGTAGTCATCATCAATTTCGGTTCATCGTCATCGTGTTGAGCAGTCGTCATCAATACGGCTCATTGTCATCGCGTCGAAGGTCAAGAAAGAAGAAATCGTCAATGCCTACAATAAATGGTCTTCCCAGCGATGCGCAGTCCAGCTAGCAGCATATGTGTGTTAAAAAAGTGATAATCAAGTTAGGTATGTAACTTAAAAAAAGTGCATAAAACGTTTTCAATTTTTACAAGTTTACAATTTTTCTTCTTTGCAATTCTTTTTTTTAAATATTTATCCAGTCTTATCTAAAGTTTATGCAAATACATATTATTTTGTACTTAAATCGTGGTGACATGTTTTATTAATTTGAAGCTACTATAGAATCAGTGTATGTGTAAAAGTAAAAAAAAAGCAATTTAATATAAAACTAGATAGCAATGTTACTTTTCGTTAATGTATTGTAATAATTTTGCTGACTATGAAAAACGTGCTGTGATTCACATTACCCATCCTTTATGGGAATGAAATGTTTTTCGGGTGTGGTGTGTAGCTAGGGCTCTTTTAAATATGCTATGCTATGTTAGCCTGTAAGCATTAATAATACAGACATCAAACAGTAAAGACGCCTTTTATTATAACCGAGCCTGCTACGTCACTATATGGCGACCGCGCCAGGCCGGTGCGCGTGTGGCGCTGCCACGTTCCACGCGCACCGGGAGGCGTTCAAGAATCAATAAAGTACGCAAGAAAATAATTATTAGAAAAGAAGAAATAAGACCAAAGATCTTGCTTAAACGAAGAAAATGGGAAATAAGAAGAAACCTGAATGAAGAAAATCAAAAAAGAAGAAAATCAGAACAAAGAAGACAGCTTTATAAGTTTTCTTATGAAAATGAAGACAAGAAGAACATAAAATAATAAGAAGAAAAACCTGAATCAAAAAAAGGAAAAGAAGAAAAATATATCAACTTAGATAAAAGAAAAAAACAACAACATAAAGGATGAAGTTAAAAGATCAGCATGGATCCAAATATCTCGGATCTCAAATAAAATCTCAGCCCTCTGAATAAGAAGAGAAGCCACCGAAATTGTGTCAAGAAAAATACGGAAGACGGTCATCTAATGTGTCGCTGCCAGCCGCCTGTGTCCATCATCGCTGTGCCCATCATCGCTGCGCTATCATCGCTGCGCTTCGTGTACCTTATTCATCACGCTACCAGACAGCAGAAAAGAAAACTACAAGCTCAGTTCAGTCACGGTAAATAGATCGATAGTCTAGTTCAGTTCAGCACAGACAGTAATTTTTTTTCTTGATAAATAAATTGTACAATCTAAAGTAAACCTTTGTATGTGAAATTGCAAATAGTCATTCAAATTTAATTTTCTGAAAGTAAAAAAAAAAAGATTTGAATTTTTTTTCAAGATATGTAGATATAATAATGTCTTGTTTCTGTTTATATTAAAAATATAGATTAAGTGATTAATGATTTGATAATAATTGAAATGATTGTATTTTTCTATTGTAAGTCATTAAAATCATATTGCATTTAAATTTAAATGATTTGTTCAACAATGTAGTCAGAAGTAATAACCTATTCAATCATTGAAATTATTAAAGTAAATCTTTGTATCAACAGTAGTTAGGTAGAAATCCATTGTTCTAATTTCGCTGAGTATCGAAAACGTTCTACGATTCTTGCTACCCATCCTTTATAGGAATGGAATGTTCTTCGGTTCGGATTGCAATAATGATGCAATGCCGATGCCGTTTCTAATTACAAGCTCACTCAATCTAACGTTATATTAAAGTTTATAACTTAGTGACATATTTTGATTTTATGTATTGTTGTTAGTACTTGTGTTTTACTTTTTTTTGGATGATTAATAATACCTACGAGCTAAAGTTTGAAAGAACCTGAAAGATGATGAGTTATGAATTGAGAAATTACGAGTATTTAATATGGACTATAATGTTAGCTTTTATTTATATATGAAGAATATTGTATTAGTTCATTCCGTATAATTATATTTTTGGTAGCAGTATTTGATTGTTCTGTTTCCGGCACCATCTTGTTCGTCAGTTTTATTTAATCATATCCGACTTCCGGTCGCACGAATGGTCGTTATTTACTCTGACCAAGCGGCAAGCATTCGTGTCGGAAGCACTGAGGGATCAAGACGTGGCTAAGGTTCTCCTTAGTAAAGCGTAAAAGTGTTAAAGCCTAGATAACATAATAAGTGAAACAAGTAAAGGATTTGAGGAATAATGGTTAAGTTGCTTGTTAATATGTAAGTACTCCATTTTTGTTCTGTTGGTGGTTTATTCGTTCTTGAAACATTTACATATGTGATTTGTATACTGCATAACTACGAAATATACGTGAAATTGTAAAGTGTTTTATCTTTTATTTAACAAAAACCCGCATTCTGAGCTGTGAGCCAACAGTTCAGAAGTGGGATAATAAGAGAATTTACTGTTTTCTTTCACGTCCACAACGGTCATGTCTGTAAATATTCTGATATTTTGAATTTTCTTGAATTTGTTTAATAAATAGATGAAATATCGAACCGGCGAACGCTTAGATAAATACAAAAGGATGAACGTCAATTATTTTGCAACTACATGTTTTATTAACTGTTATTGTAATAAATTTGCAGTATACTTATCAGCTTACCACCCCACTTTATATTATTATGATCAAAATATGCATATTGTATGAGAAAACGCTGATATTTAAAGAAAGGTAATTAATGAAATTAACTTAATTTCTTTTCTAAAAGCGAAAGCTTATTATTGTATACCTCATATTTTAAAACAGGGCTGAAGTTTTTCTCCGTCTGCTCTTTTCTTCAGCTCAGCATTGCCTAAGCGCACCCAGAGCAGACAGAACAAAAAAAATAACGTTCACTAAGAGTTTGTAAATGAACCGTACAGTGAATAAAGAATATTTCATTTCATTTCATTTCTCTAGAGCGGAAACACCGCCGTGGTGTATAGACTTAGATATGATAGAAATATTTGATGACGTGAGAATGGATATTACCTTCTACATATATGTTTAGTGCGTTAAAGATTATATATTATTTTAGATTAATAAGATGCATGATTAATGATATTTTTTTGCAGCTGTGGTATTTTAGATGTGAACAACCGGTTTTGATGAAGGCGGTTATAAATGTGACTTTTCTTTTAAATTTATTGCCTTTACAGGAAGTCGGTACCCACTTTTTTTATTTTTTTTAATAAGATAAATGAATATACAATGGCTTGAGTTGATCTACCTTATTTTACTTACTTCAACAAAAAGGATGAGTTTCTCATGTTATATTTAGTATTGCATCGACATAATCCATATATGTAATAATAAAAATTTGACACTGACCTTTGTAAATATGAATGAAAACTGATATCATACACCTAGTAAAGTATTTATTTGATGCTTATAATTCATAATTCATTATCTTTATTTGCAAGAAAAAAAGGGATACAAAAAAATGGAGCTGAAATGATACGAGTATGTAGTTATGTACGCTTTCAACTTATTCTTACTTGTCTATATGTAAATTGATGTAATTTTACAGGCATCAATCGCTACATATTCTAGGAGACGTATACACCGTGCCACAATGTCAACTGGGACCTAAAATGATTGTTAGCAAAGATTTGAATGTTTCGAGAATTTGGTTACACTGTAAAATTCTTACATGATTTCAATTTACAAGGGGGTGCCAACATAATGTTTTCGTATTTGTCTTACAGTTCTATTGGTCTGGCCAGTATTTTTTCGTAAAATAATTCGGGTATCTATGTTCATATAAGCATAAGATTTTAATATACAATGAAGGTAAGATAAGCATAAGATTTTAATATACAATGAAGGTAAGGTTAAAACTTAGTGTTTGAGAAATGATAGCTTACATATAGTGCAGATGCTATGCTACACTACAAATTATTTTGTGAACTATCCTCGATTATTCTTTTTGTAATGGGTGCAGTACAACCTTAAGGGTGCTTTACATGAAAAATGACGATGATGTTGATGATAACAACAATGATGGTGATGTTGGTTATGATGGTGATAATATTGATGATGACTACAACGATGATGGTGATAATGTCATTTTCGAGAAAAATACATTCCTTTGTCTGATTATTTATTCATTTATTTAAGGTTCATCAACGCGCGTGGATAACACCTAGTAAAATATATTTGTAAACAGTAAAATAAGTAAAACCTTGCACCCATAATTACAGTTGAACACGGCATACATATTGAGGACTCTGTTTTTCTTTAGCTTTGGACAATTCAATACTATATTGATTTTTCTTTTCTCCTATTCGATTCTAAAGTTCATTTGAAATCGAATATGTACTTAAACGTGTCATTTTGCATTTTTCTTAAAAAAATTGATAATTTATGGACTTTTCGTTTTTAAAGTCAGTTTATAATGGAATATGTACTCAAATATGCCATTTTGCAGATATTATGGACGAATACCAACGAGGAAGGCTACCTAGGATTGGAGGTATAATCAGTTTCGAGAGCACAGGTGATCTCAGGTTAGAAGGCTAAGGTAAGCAAACATGAGCCCAGGTCTGACGGCCAAAGGATGCTCCGGTCGAGCAGGAATGAGCCCAGATCTGAGCGCCAAAGGATGCTCTGGTCGAGCAGGAATGAGCCCAGGTTAGAGGGCTAAAGGACGCTCAGGTCGGGCAGGAGCGAGCCGAGGCAATGGACGCTCAGGTCGAGCGGGAGTAAGCCCGGTAGAGCAGCGATATACGCAGGATAGAGGGAAATCGAAGGGAATACTAGAGAAAAAAGAAGAAATCATCCAAGAGATTCGCAACGTCTTGGTAGAAGGAAGCAGTATCTGAGCGGTATTTTGAAATGAAATGAAACGAAATAAAATCATGAAATGAAATTATTTATTTTGCCAAATGTGTTACATGAATAGTTGGTTTTAGGTAGTTATAGTTTATGACATTAACCAAAATTTGGTGTGCAAAGTTACTATTAACATTATTTGAATTAAATTATTTAAAAAAAATATTTGAGCTACGTTGAGTTGTAGTTGTAGTCAAGGGGATTTTGAAACTGAGATAATTTTCGATAAAGTTCTGCTAATCCTAACGTATAAAATTTAGTTCCACTGACGCGTCCTTCTGTCTGTCTCTCTATATGAACGAGATACTCAAACTACCGAACGGATTTCAATGCACTTCTCACCAATAGGTGGTGTTAATTTTGAGGAAGGGATAGGTGTATAACTATGGTTTTGTGTGAAGCTAGGTTTGTTAGTTAGCTTCGGCGTTTGATGCGGATTAGAGTTGTCCTTTATACTTTATACTATATTTTGGAACATGGATTCAAGGTTTTATGCCACCGAAAAACATTAACTCGGCGAGCCAGCATACGAAGACGGCGTTGAGCGGAATCCTGAATCGAAGGCAGTGTTGAAAGTATCACGTTAAGTTTAGGTGGAGTAGCATAGTTAATTTGTTCAATAGGTAGGTTTGGTTGTTTTTAGTTAAATTGGTAAAACTGGAGAACCTGTCTCTTGAGTCGATCTGGCAGGGCTGGGCTGGGTCGCTGATTTTAAAATGATCAATCAAAATAGCGGTGTAATACCGGATTTTGACCCTATGTGTTAAAAGCAAACCATTTTAATCTGGTTTAAGAAGATGGAAGAATATTCAGAAATATATGGATAGGACGGAGGGGAAACTATTTGCTGCGCTCTTTCAAAGTTGGTCTGGGTTGGCAATGTTTGTGGAGGGCTGGTAGTGGAATGTATTTTACGGGGCGAATAATAACCTAGTAGTTGCAGTGGGTATTCAAGAGGCCTAATTTACCAAACCTGGGCGGGTGCGAAATTATTTTTGGGATAGTCACTCTAGGGCATCGTAAGGTGTATCGAAATTGCGGTATTGAATGTAGGGTTGAAGCCTGATACCCAATCCTTCTTTGCTTATTGTCAAATTGATTATTGGCAAAGCAATTGACTTTTAGGATTTAGATGGTAGTGTTTCAGATTACTTAGTTCTCTATAGATATAACCGGGACTTCGACACTATAATAAGCAATTGACTTTTATGATTTAGATGGTAGTGTTTCAGATTACTTAGTTCTCTATAGATATAACCGGGACTTCGACACTATAATAAATTATTGATAGGATGAACGTATGAAGTACGCACATCAGAAATTGGGAAGTTTTGCATTTTGGATCGTGAACTGGTTTTATTTGCCCGAGTTTTTGGTTTGTCTGACGGAGGCATTTATATATATGTAGGTACATGGATAACTTGAGGGCGCGGAAATCAAGTGTAAGATATGGAAGGTCGATTTACTGATTTAATGCGCTTTATGGATATTGTATCAGAGGCTTGTTATTTTACAGGTGGATGTTCTGGATTTCGCGATTATGAGACCTACATGAGAGTTTTTTTTAAAACTTCTATTTTGGTTGTAATAATGTTTGTGAGTTAAAATGTATCTCTGGTACGGGGAGGTGGAATTTGGGGTATTGACTGATATTATAAACTGGTTTGATCTTTGTAGAGGATTTGGCAATTTTGTTGCAGAGTTGGCGTCTAGACATCAAACATATAAATTTGAAAAGTGTATGTGCGGGATGTGATCGTTCCAACTTGGAGGATAGAGATAACAGTGCTGGTTAGTGACGTCGCTTGCCTGTATTATGGTACTGGATGTTGGTGGGGCTCGATTTGCTAGAAAATGATAGATCAATAATTAATTATGTTTGGTATTCCAACTATTTCAATTTATGTGATGGTGGGTTGTCTGTGTTCGTGTTTTGTTTATAAGTGGCACATTCTGGACATCAGTCAACTACCCAATTAACTTAGATGGATGTAATAGATACTTATGGAGAATAGTGAATCTTGAGAGTAGTAGAGGTTCGACACTAACTGTTTGTGCGTCCAAGTTTGATGTGAACATTTACGGGGATTCACTTGCAGTAAGGGCCTACAAATGCAGGGGATTGGGGAGACTCTAAATTACGGTCAAGTGGTTATGACTGACAATAGGAATGCAAACAGGCACTGAGTTGCGGTAAGGGTTAGGACAAAAGGCCGATCTCGCTTGGAGGTTTTAAAAGACAAACATAGGGATTGCTTCTCTACTTGTTTGAGATACCTTGGTTTTACTGATATTGGTGTAAAAGTTGCGGATTGATGTGTTATTAAGGGTTGTTCTTGTATATTTAGTTAGCCTTCATGAGGCTTGCACATATTACAGGGATTGGTCACGGATATAAAAGTGTTTATTGTTTGTTCCCATTATGCACCTCCTATAAATGGATTCTTGTTTTTTTCGGGTTGAACCCGATCGTCGGCTTTGTGAAAATGAAATGATAATGAAGTGAAATTGTCTGCAATGGGTAAGGTAGTTGCGGGCTGGGTCTTGCATCTGAGTGAGAAGGTGTCTCGCATTAGTCTTTGTAGGGAATTTTTGGACATGTTTATATTTTGCTTTAGAGTTGATTACTATGAAGGTTGGGTAGAAAATATGTATACTTGAATAGTTCGCCGTTGAGTTGAATGAGTCGTTTAACACATTTGATCGGGTTATTGAAAGAAAAATTGACATAGTTCTGATGGGAAGTGTGTGGAATTGGTGACTTGATTCTTATCTAAAGCGTTTATTTGAGTTGTAGGGGCCATGGGATGTGTATCCCTCATGTGGGGTCTTCAATAGAATATGTTTATGTAACTAATTCGATTTCAAATACAAATTCAAAAAAATATATAATTATTTTATATAACTTTATTTGAGATTTCATGATAATTTTTCAGACATTTCATTTCAAATGTTGATATGAAGTTATTTATTGTTGGTTTACGGTTAATGGGTTCTTAGGATTAATAAACTAAGGTCAATTTATTTTTGTGTGTGGGTGTAAAAATAATGTTCTTTCCGTTTGAAATTAAAAATACGATTAAAATTAAAATATATTATAATGATTTACTGCATTATTTGCTATTAATTCATTTATTGAGTACAAGTGAACGTAATTTCTTGTTTTTTTTTTAATAACAAGATTTCGATAAACATATACAATATTGTACATTGTACATTAGATAATAAAATAATGTGTTAAAGAATGTAATTTATAGTAATATTTTTAGAAAATTGATAGTACTTTTGTGCTTGTAAGAAAGCGTGAGGACACGCTATAAGCAGGATGGCCGAGCTGTTAGCTTTTATTTATATATGAAGAATATTGTATTAGTTCATTCCGTATAATTATATTTTTGGTAGCAGTATTTGATTGTTCTGTTTCCGGCACCATCTTGTTCGTCAGTTTTATTTAATCATATCCGACTTCCGGTCGCACGAATGGTCGTTATTTACTCTGACCAAGCGGCAAGCATTCGTGTCGGAAGCACTGAGGGATCAAGACGTGGCTAAGGTTCTCCTTAGTAAAGCGTAAAAGTGTTAAAGCCTAGATAACATAATAAGTGAAACAAGTAAAGGATTTGAGGAATAATGGTTAAGTTGCTTGTTAATATGTAAGTACTCCATTTTTGTTCTGTTGGTGGTTTATTCGTTCTTGAAACATTTACATATGTGATTTGTATACTGCATAACTACGAAATATACGTGAAATTGTAAAGTGTTTTATCTTTTATTTAACAAAAACCCGCATTCTGAGCTGTGAGCCAACAATAATGAGGAATGACAAAAGGAGAGGAATGTTGTTTGGAATTACTGTATGGATTTCTTCTGTAAGCTAGTATTTTTGATAACGATTGGGTTGATCCCCCAAGAGTTCAGAAGATATCTAACATACTGACGAAATATTTTGAATGTTGTTAATGTTTTATAGTTGGTTTAATGATTGTCTTGATTACGCTGCATGATCGGCTAGGATTTTTTTTTTAAACAAGCATGTGTGATGATTACTGATGATAAGTCTTAGTACCTATTATGAAATAACAATATGGTATTGAATTACTTTCTCCATTAACTTGATCATGTAGTTACGCGAGTCGTATACGTGAAAGAAATGGATTGAATGAATATTTTAAAGTATGGTGTATTCAAAAATAAATGACGATAAAAGGAATATTGTAAAAGGGTAGATAGAATGTCCGTTATCTTGATCATGATGCACGCGAGACGACTTCGTGAAAGAAATGGCATAATATTAATATAAACCCTAAAATAATAAAGATAATTATAAAGTGAAAGAAATATTATGAATGTGATAAAATAGTGTTATGTATACAAAAGAGTATTATATGATTATGAGGAAAGGCAAATTGTAAGCCTAGAATAAAAAATGTATTATGTGTTTTATGGACATTTTATAGGCCTACCTATGTACTACGAATATTACGGATATTGATTGATATTTTGTTTTTATTTAACTATAGGCCACATGGTTAAATAAAGCAAATACATTATTTTATGAAAAGGTTAAAATTATAGCTAGGATTTGACTTATAAATAAATGTAATAAACATTTTATTAAATTTACTCGGACATGATTTTGTTTAATCGGATGTGACTTTGAAATGCATTTCAAATATTAGTTTATACCTATAGCTATAGTTTAATAAAGTTGATATAGACTAGAATTTAAGGTTAAAATAAGCAAGCAATTGTATTGTTATACTAAGTAATAAATTTAACTTTACTTAAGAATGTCAATAAGTATGTAAATCCATCAATTTTGATGTTTTTTTAACAAATTTTATGTACCTACCTATACCTAATTGTAATATTTCTGCTTAAGTCCTAGCATCAGCAACACACCAACTGCATTCATACTTTGACTAAATTAAGTAAATACGTTTTGAGACAAAAAAGAAATTTCTTAAAATTAAATTTCTTTTTTTTATTAATTGCTCCGGGAGGTGTGGTGTGTAGCTAGGGCTCTTTTAAATATGCTATGCTATGTTAGCCTGTAAGCATTAATAATACAGACATCAAACAGTAAAGACGCCTTTTATTATAACCTAGCCTGCTACGTCACTATAACATAATGATAATGAATCTATGCATTATTTGCAGTACAAATTATTTAATTATAATGATTCTTTCCGCGGGCACAGCAGTCCTATCTAAACACTTTAAAAACAGGCTATTATAATACGTTTAATTTGTAAAGAGAAACTGATGATAACGACTGAAAAGTCGATATTATAAGAGGAGTACAGTAAGAATTGTAAGGACTCAGGAAGAATGTATCTACTCAACATAATAATATGAACTTTTGTATCATATGTAATTCCATAAAAGGTAACAATAATCCAAGGTACAGTGGAGGGCAAGCGGTCACGAACGAAATTGCAACCTCATCAGCCACGACCACTCTGTCAAGAGTGAACGACTAAGGAGGAGGAGGAACAAATAATCCAAGCCTAATCAAGCCTTTTGTACAAGTCTTTATCTACGCGGACGACGTCGCGGGCACAACTAGTCTTCCCAAATATATTTTAGGTATAATAATATACAAGAATTGCTCGTTCAAAGGTATTAGATAAATATAAATTGTATATGGCGTAAAATAAAATAATTGATGGAAATACATATTCTCGTAAATGGAACATTTTCAAATGAAACTTGTCAAAAATCACAAATAAATTGTGGAGATGAATTATTTAAAAATAAAATTAAGGAAAAAAACACACACCCTTTGCATTAGTTATTAAGCTGTGACCGAATTAGGCTTAACGTCACAGCACGGATGATATACGTGCGTATAAAAATGTAACGTGTGTATTTTATACGGCTAAATACAAAAAGCTTGGATGGAAAATTCGTATATTTTTGTTTACAGCTCAAAGGTAAGGTCTTAAAATATAAGCCCATAATATTATGCTGCCAAAAATACGACTGTAATAGGAATATATGAGCAGCGATGGCCGAGTGGTAAAAATCCGCGGTCTTCGACGCGACCGGTCCCGGGTTCAAATCCTCGGCGCGCACCTCTGACAAATAAATTTGTAATGTGCGTATTTATCGCTGCTCCACGGTTATGGAAAATATCGTGATATTTAATTGATTACGATGTTCTCCATCGCTGTGCATGCCTGAGAGAAATGCATAATTTCTCGAAAGCATGACGTCCACCAATCCGCACTTGGCCAGCGTGGTGGACTATGGCCTAAATCCCTCTCACTTGTGAGGAGGAGACCTGTGCCCAGCAGTGGGACATAAAAAAAAAGGTTGAAAAAAAAAATAGGAATATTATAGGACTTAAGAATTTTCAGGAGTAATGCAGTAATTTTGTTGTGTAGTAGAGTCGAGTGGTTAACGGTCATTTAACATTTAACATGGTGAGAGTAAATGATTTTTTGATGTGATTTCTATGTTTTTATCACTTTGCTTGCCTGAGAATTACTCATAATTTCTCGAAGGCATGATTTCTAAGATCGGCAGGATCAGCTCCGTCTAAACACCTGTGCCCAGCAGTGGGACATAAAAAGTGGTCGAAAAAAATGATATACTGTAACAAGAGGATAAAATACAACCTATCTCATGTTTTTTTATTAGCTTTACATATAGACGACCAGTATACTGCAGGGCACGTTAAACCGTCGGTCCCGGTTGTTGTCGATAGATAACAGTCGTTAAACCTTGTCGGAGGCCTTATGGGCGGTTTGAAAACATCCGACAGCGGGTTGGCCACTAACCCGAATCTCCACCAACCGACATGGGAGCAGCGTGGTGGAGTAAGCTCCAGGCCTCCCCAATAATGGGGAGAGACCCGTGCCCAGCAGTGGACTCAAAAAGAATTGCGGCCATGTTGATAGTACCCACGATTTTGTATGTCCCAGAAGCACAAGAAAGAAAACCGCAGGGTACAGCTAGTATAGTCCCTGTAGCTTCGGGATTAAGAATAGAGCTACGCTATCCCCTGCCTGATCGTAAGAGGCGACTAAAAGGGGGCTTCCGGGGATGCGGACGGTGAGAGTGGGAGCTTAACCCGTCCAGCTAGCAGCCCCGGAAAGGACGGTGGCGTGTGCGATGCCGCCGTAAACACCTGAAGGTGCAGGAGAGCACATCTGCTCTCCCGAAGATGGGCCCGTTCTGGGGCGCCGCGTGTGGAGGACACCGGTGCGTTCCTATGGAGATCCCGGAGTCCTCACAAACGCAGAGGCAGGCCACCGAGGGGGTTTTAGTGCGGTCAAATCCCACATAACCCGGTATCCTCTCCCAAGGTGTCGGGTGCCTTTTGAAGGTTTCCCCCCGATACAAAAAAAAAGTGTACAGCTAGTATACAATAAACTAAAGGCATCTTAAGCCTAAAACCGTCAGCTATTCAGAATTACAAACACCGAACATCTCCATTATCTCACTTTGACCTGCACGATATTCGGTATTAATTAGTTTAATTATTAAACCCACACATCAAACAGGACGGCAAGGGTCTTTGATATAGGGATGGTATGTTGTAATGATCTTGTCAGAGAGTAAAGAGACGGGTTCTGTCTTTCATGCCTAAAGCTCTCATGTCTTACAGATGTATGAGTATTATTACCCTCTTACAGGAAGTAAATTGAGGCATGAATGAGGAAGAAATATCAAATCGTTATCTGAATTAAAGATTTTGTTTACTTCTTACCAGGATATTTGAAGTGAAAACTTCTTTAGCGGCGTTGTGCACTTTTTTCGGGATGGGTAAAAAATGTTAAACTCGCGTCAGGACATGTGGCCTGATCGAATATTCGTAAGACGGAGGGGTGACAGCTGATGACGGCTCGACTGTCTATGCTTGTAAAATTCGTTTATATCAAGTATTTAAAATATGGACATTGAACAAAGTTATTATTAATGAAAAAAGTGACGAAGAAATAGTGAAAGAAAATGAGTGAGTACTTTATTAAAATACTAATAGATGAAAACCTACTGAAGATACTAGATGAAAAATAATACTGATAATAAAAGAAATTCGTGCGAAATTATTCCCAAACCATTCAAAAATAACAAAAATACACAACATTAATGTTTAAGTTTTCACTTCTGCCGGCATTACCGGAGTGCAACCCGTTGTTTTTTTTTTAATTTTTATATTATGTCCCGGGCACAGGTTACCTCTCGGAAGTAAGAGGGATTTAGGTCATAGTCTACCATACTGGTTAACTGCGGCTTGGTGAACCTTCTTGAAATGCCTTCGAGAAATTAAGTAACTCTGAAGACATCGTAATTAAATATAATATTTTTTCCCTCGCCGTGGAGCACCGATAAATACGCAGATAACAAATCTCTTTACTAGAGATGCGCGCTGGGCTTTGAACTCGGTATATCCATGTCGGAGACCATGGTCTTTTCTGCTCGGCCATCGCTGCTCACCAGCAATATGCTCCTAAATCCTGCTTTCGGAATCGACAAGCTTTGTCGGTAAGTGTTTTCCACACATGTGAGCGTTTACGCGCTTAGCTCGTGTATGTCAGCTGCGACATATATTATGTCAAAAACAAAGACTTTTATTTGCACAAATATGGGTGTTTATAAAATGTGTATTTATGCATTTGGTTCGCCATATTTCCTTTCATAAGGTATGCGAATATTACAATAATTTAAAACTTAACTACTTACCTACAATTATGCACATTGAAACAGATTTATTTATTATATTTTATTTATATTATTTGTACCCATATTGTACCTTTTAATCAATTTTTTTAAAGAAAGAACACCAAATGTTTACGTTTACGAAATGTTGGGCCCTGGTATGGGATGTTACTTGTGTTGACACCTTAGCCCCTTCACATTTACCAGCAACATGAAACAAGGCAAGCAGCACCATGCTCAGGTCTAAAGCGCCGCAAATATTGTGCAATAACGGAAAATTGTGAATTTGCGACGCTTGCAAGGGAGACGTTGGGACCATGGTCGGCTGACATGAAAGAATTCTGCAAAGATATATCGACCAGACTTGTCCTCGATTCGGGTGACCAGAGGACTGGCAGTTATTTGCACGAAAAATGCCTTTTGATTCAAAGAGGTAATGCTGCCAGAGTTCTGGGCACCATGCCGCAATCTGGTCTTTTGGATGGCATTTACATTTTGTAAAATATTTATATATTTTTTTTTCCTTTTAATGTAGTTTTAAATGCGTTTGTACTTAATACCTTTTTATTTTAATTTACCTAAACTGTTTTTTTTTTAAATGGGAAATGCGAAAACGCGTTATCCGTAACGACCATATACGCGAAAAGAGTCAGTCAGTTGGGCACGAAACAGTCCCATAATAGGTGGGGAAACCAGAAGCTTCCGGCTTCTAACCGATCTCATACAGGTTTGTTGAAGATAGTGTTTTGGTTATAAATTAACTGTCACTATTTTTGACAGTTTGATTTTACACAACTCTAAGTAGGTAGTTATAGAAAGAAAGAAAGAAAAAAATATTTTTTAATACAGTTGCTCAAAAAGTGACGTATTGCAGGGACGTTTAGCGTGCGGGAAGTGGGCTATTACACACTAGTGCTTTTTATTTAGCTTTTCCGCACTCGTGCGTTCTCTTTCCCAACTGTCAAGGAGTTCCGACTGTCAACCCTCACCTTCGGCTGCGCCTCGGCTCGGGTAGACATTTGTCGTAACTCCTTGCAATGACAGCCTTTCCGCACTTGTAATGAAATATACTATATTTCATATTAGGAATACAAAATATTCGCTTAATGAATGTCATTTTTTCCCGGTCATCGCCCTTAGGTGTCCGTTTGGGCTAGATGTTGAGCTGAAAGAAAAAAGGCGGCGGAAATAAACTCCCAGCACTCTTTTCAAAAAAGTACATAATAATATATTTGAGATAACAGAATGGCTATGGGTTGATAATGGTCACACGTGACAGCTGATCGTGTGAGACACCATCAACCCACTTCCACCTGCTCACAGATGCGAGTAATTACTAAAACTAATACAATCTATGAAGAAATAGCCTTGTGTGAGCGAGATTCATTCCCACGCTCCTTTATCATTAAGATAGTCCTTAGTGTTATAATAAGCCTTACGGCACAGGACTTGTTTGACTGCCTTCTTAAAAGGTTTTAAAGGCAGAGATTGAATCTTTATTGGGATTTTATTATATATCCTGATGGACATCCCAATAAAAGTATGACTTTTTTTATGAAGCCGGCATTTCGGAAATGCCAGACATATAGACATATATCATTCGATACTTGGTATTTGCCCAAGAACGTTTCTGAAGTGTTACATAATTCATAAACCGTTACAATCATGATAAACGCTAGGTTTACCGTATCGATTCCTTCGCATATTTCTTCCCTGACGTTGACGTATCGACGAGAACGTATTTCGGAAACGTACATTTTGTACGTTAATCGAATATAAAGCCCAATTGATACCCCATACCCGTGTTTTCGAGGTGGAAGAATTTGAGCCCGCTTTTATAATGGGATCAGGAGTGAGATGAATTACGGTTTCGTGTCATATTTTTTCTGGTGGTCAATGGTGATCAATGGGTACTTTTAGATTTGAGCATAGAAATTGTTTCATCAATGCGACGTATATTTTATTATTATTTACTCTTTATTGTACACCATAGTATAAAAATGAAATATTAACCAATTTTTAATCCATAGTCATTTTATAAAATATATGGAAGTGTGTTTGTTTTTGAGAAAAGAAGAAAGAAATATTATTCTACTCGTGAATTCTGCACCTATACTAACACAGCATTATACCTACATAACAATAATATAATAATACTAATATAATAAAAAATAGACATAAATATAGTAACGCGGTAATAAGTAACAACTGAAGCGCGCATGGCCTGGTGGCTAGCGTACAATGCAAGCGATCTATGCAGCTGAGCCAAACGGGCGCGGTCGGGTGTGATATGGGTGACCGCTAGTGGCAAAAAATTTCATGCGCGTTGCCGTGCTTCGGAGGGCACGATAAGCCGTCGGTCCCGGTTGTTGTCGATAGATAACAGTCGTCAAACCTTGTTGGAGGCCTTATGGGCGGTTTGAAAACATCCGACAGCGGGTTGGCCACTAACCCGCATCTCCACCAACCCGCATTGGAGCAGCGTGGTGAAGTAAGCTCCAGGCCTCCCCAATAAGGGGGAGAGACCCGTGCCCAACAGTGGGACGCAAAAAGGGTTGCAGCCAAGTAACAACTATGTATACCAAACAATAAAAATAAAATAAAAAGGTGAAACGCCGCAGAACCACAAGATGGAATAGGACCGCACTCAGCCTGTGTCGCGGTAACCACTGGTTACTGCTGGTTTTCAGTTTGTCTGTTTGTACTTGTTTTACGTTGCAACCTAAATCAACGTAATAGACCTGATTTTATAATAAACTATCTAATTTCTATGGAAAAAAACGTGTCGCCAATTCTCGTTGGTGAAAAACTAGTAAAGAATATGAGGAAAATATTTTGTGATGACAATTAGTTTTTTTTTTCAATTATGGCATCGCAAATTCTGTGCACACTGCCAGCGTCAAGTATAATTTTTGCATCAATTTTTTGCCAGTTTCAGCGAAACTGGACGAAGTAATAACAAAGTCAGTAAGTCGTCAGTAATCAGTCAGTCTAGTCAGTCCAACATTCAAGTAAAGCGATGGCTACTTTACTAGAACGTGTTCGATGGACTTTTGTAGGCAAGCAGAAAAAAACATATTTTAGCACTGTTATTCTATTTCACAAACACTCGTGCATTGTAATAAACCTATATCAAAACAAAATGGCATCAACTTTATCCGATATAATTCAAAAATATACCAAGAAAATGAAAATAAAACAAGAGCACAATATGTCTTTTTCGACTTCCCGCCAAATCTCATGACAATTAGTTAATGAAGTAGCAGGCGAGCCACAGGCTACATGATATTTAGCTATTACAACTGCTAATGAACAAGTCCAGAATTACATTCATTAGTATTTGTCATTTAACATTATCTATACAAATAAATAAAATTGGAGTGTCTGTTTGTAATATTAAAATATCCGTTTTTTACTACGTGCATATGAATGTATAAATATACGAAAATAATATCAATTACAATTTTTATCTGTCTGTCTGTCTGTTTGTTCCGGCTAATCTCTGAAACAACTGGACCGATTTTGACTGGACTTTTACTGACAGGTAATTGATGCAGTAAGGAGTAACACAGGCTGCTTTTATTTTGGAAAATTTCTAAAACTTAACTCCACACGGACGAAGTCGCTGGCAGCCGCTTGTTCAAGATATATTAGAAATAAACACAATAAACAGTGGTAAAGTAGACTTACTTTGCTTGAAATGAATGTAAAAACAATT
Organism: Pyrgus malvae; assembly: GCA_911387765.1. Taxonomy (NCBI): domain Eukaryota; kingdom Metazoa; phylum Arthropoda; class Insecta; order Lepidoptera; family Hesperiidae; genus Pyrgus; species Pyrgus malvae. The sequence continues at coordinate 13,436,644 of OU426969.1, forward strand.
TTGGCATCAAAAGCTGCGAACGTCAAATGGAATGATGAAAGCTTGCAAAAAGCGTAAAAGACAAAACCATGGCTTATTAGCTGTTTCCAAACCATGAAAGCATACAAAATACTCGAAAGCGTAAAACACCAAATATTTTCGCCATCCTGCGGATTTTTCAGTTATAATGAAAGAGAATAATTCCGGGATGCGGCTAATTTATCGCGCGTCCGTGGAGAACGGAGAATGAAACACGTATACGAGGTAATGGAATATCGGAGCAAATATATGTTCAGAAAATGGCGTACTTACCTGGCATATGAAATTTAAAATTGTTTTCATTAAAAAGGTTAATAATATGATCAAAAACAAGCAGGTTTGGTTTTTTGGTTATGATTTTTAATGGAAGTCTTCAAAGAGCGTCGATAGGAGAGATACTAGTTTTTATGATCTGACTTTACTCTAACCAAGCATTCCGATATCTTCTTTGAGCCACTTCTTATTCTGCTGTGTGAAGTAGGAGGCAGAGAAGAGTTCTTCGGTTTCAAAGAGCTTAAGTGGGAGGAAGATCACACACATCAACAATCGTCACACTTATATTTTTAAATTTAAATAGAGTTTCAGGCAAGCCACGTGGTATTAACTGCTTGCTTGTCTGATTACGTACGCAATTACACTGCTATAAAAGAGTTTTGTTATATATTTTTTTATTATATTTTTTTTATCTCGAAGCGATGGCAAGAGACCTGATGGTACTACTTTGGTACCGTGGAGTCTGGGCCGGCCTCTGATATGGGACGTCACCTGTGCGGATACCTTAGCACCAACACACGTAAAGATGTCCGCTGAAAAGGCTGGGTCCGCGGCCGATCATGCCCAATGTCTCAAGCGCCGTAAATATAGTAATTTATCTGACAATTACATATTTACGGCGCTTGCCATGGAGACAATGGGGCCATGGTCTTCTGACATGAAAAAATTCATGTCAGAAATGTCGCACAAACTTGTACTGGCCTGCGGTGACTGGCTGGCGGTTATTTTGCCCAAAGGCTAAGCCTTACTATTCAACGTGGCAATGCCGCCAGTGTCTTGGGTACCATGCCACACACAGGGTTTTTAGATGAAGTATTGTATTTGTAAACTAATTTTTTTTTATAAATAATGTTATATTTTTTATATATTTTTATTGTATAATATTGTATATACTTAGATTATTTTAATGTTAGGAAAACTACTTGTAAAATAGATTTTAATAAATGTTCTTCAGAGTTTTGTTTGCCTTTTAAAATATAATTTCATCATGGCAAAAATATCGCGCATTACAACTGTTGAAACTATGGAAATGCAAAACCTATTGTCATTTACATGACATCTTACTTAAAGTTGAATTTTGATATAATTATGCTAAAGAGATCACGTCATAAGAAAATAATATAGATAAGTTGCCGTGTGGTGTCCGGCGTTAGAATAGCACCACTCCGATTCTTCCCAGGAGGTCGTAGGAGGCGACCAAGGGACACATTCCAGGGGATGGGCAGCAGCGTCTTCCTGTGTAACGTATCATCTACTGCGGTCACCAACCCGCAATGCCAAGCGTGGTGACTATGGCAAAAACCCCCTATGGCAGTCACAATTAAACCTCGGCCCCCAGTCCCCGGCGGCCCCGCTATCCCTGGTTACGACAGCGGCCATGGTAACGGCGGGGCAGGGGGTGCTAAGAATCTCCGGCAGAGATTCGGCTGTCACAAAAGAAAACGACCTCTGCACCTGGCAACATACAACACCAGGACACTGAGAACCGACGAGAAGATACATGAGCTGGAAGCAGAGATAGATAAGTTACGCTGGAGTATCATAGGATTATCTGAAGTCCGAAGAGAGGGGGAGGACACGGTAATCCTTAAATCCGGTAACTTATTCTATCACCGGGAGGGCGAACATCTGTCCCAAGGTGGTGTCGGGTTTCTCGTCCACAGGTCCCTCGTCAACAACGTGACGAAAGTCGAAAGTGTGTCAGCAAGGGTAGCGTACCTTATACTCAGAATATCAAAACGGTATTCGTTGAAGGTCATACAGGTATACGCACCGACCGCGACACACCCAGACGATGAGGTTGAGGCTATGTATGAGGACGTCAGTAGAGCCATACATGCCTCTAAGACTCATTTCACGGTGGTGATGGGGGATTTCAATGCAAGACTGGGCACGCGAGACGGCGACGAGCAGAAGATAGGGCCCTTTGGATTTGGTCAACGGAACCACCGAGGCCACTTGCTTGCTAACTTCTTGGAGAAGGAGAACCTCTTTATGATGAACTCCTTCTTCAAGAAGAAGCCTCATCGCAAGTGGACTTGGATAAGTCCCAACGGTTCCACGAAAAGCGAGATAGACTTCATTTTGGCAGACAAACGGCACATATTTAATGATGTCTCCGTGATCAACAGGTTTAAAACCGGAAGTGATCACCGAATGGTACGAGGCACATTAAATATCAACATCAAGCTGGAACGGTCACGCCTAATGAAGTCTACGCTTCGACCAACACCTGTCCAAATCCAGGGCTCCGAGAACTTTCAGCTTGAGTTGCGAAATCGTTTCGCGGGCCTAGAAAAATGCGAGTCTGTGGACAAATACAACACCAGGATGGTACAAACCGTCCACGAGGTAGGGTCCAAGTTCTTTAAGACCCCCTCCAGTAGTAGACCCCAAGTGCTCTCTGAACAAACCCTCGGTCTTATAAAGGAAAGGCGTGAACTATGCGTTCGGTCCCCGTCTTCAATGTCGAAATACAGGCAGCTCAACAAACAGATCTCTTGCTGCAGACGACGCGATCTGCGTGCTCACAACACACAGCGCGTCAAAAACACTATTGAGCGCAACCAAGGCACAAAAGTGTTCACAAGAGATCTGAGTGTAGGGCAAAGCCAGTTAACGAGGTTGAGGACTGAGTCTGGCGCTGTAGTTTCGTCTAAGCCTGAAGTTCAGAGAGAAATTGAGAGGTACTACGGACGGTTGTACAGCTCCTCAAAAGCTCCCGTTACCGATGTGGTAAACGATAAGAGAGCCAAATTGACCCGACACTATACCGAAGATATCCCGGACGTCAGCCTGTACGAGATTAGAAGGGCCCTTAATCAGCTTAAAAACAACAAAGCACCGGGAGATGACGGTATCACATCAGAGCTGCTGAAGGCTGGAGGGAAACCCCTCCTAGTGGCGCTCCAAAAATTGTTCGATACCGTCATCAGTAGCGGAACTGTCCCGGAGGCGTGGAGCAGAAGCGTGGTAGTATTGTTCTTCAAAAAGGGTGACAGAGCCCTTTTGAAGAACTATAGACCCATCGCGCTTCTGAGCCACGTCTATAAGCTGTTTTCAAGGGTTCTTACTAATCGTATTGCGCGCAGGCTAGACGACTTTCAGCCTCCCGAACAAGCCGGATTCCGAAAAGGCTATAGTACCGTGGACCACATACACACGCTGCGACAGGTTATACAAAAGACCGAGGAGTATAACCTGCCGCTATGTATTGCGTATGTGGACTATGAGAAAGCCTTTGATTCTATCGAGACCTGGGCGGTGCTAGAGTCTCTCCAGCGATGCCAGATTGACTATCGGTACATCGAGGTGTTGAAGTGTTTGTACAAAGCCGCAACTATGACAGTCCGAGTTCACGACGGAAGCACTGGACCTATTCCACTGCAGCGCGGAGTACGACAAGGGGATGTTATATCCCCGAAGCTGTTTACCGCTGCTTTGGAAGACGTGTTCAAGCTGATGGAGTGGAACGGGCTGGGTATTAACATCAATGGCGAACACCTCACACACCTTCGATTTGCCGATGATATAGTAATCTTGGCGGAGAACCTGGAAGAGCTCAGCACTATGCTAGGTGACCTCCATAGCGCCTCACAAAGGGTGGGTCTTAAGATGAACATGGACAAGACGAAGATCATGTCTAACGTCCATGTCACACCTATACCGGTCGTTGTTGATGGCGCTACTCTCGAAGTTGTCGACGAGTACATATACCTGGGACAAGCGATCCGTATGGGTAAGTCCAGCTTCGAGAGAGAGGTAACTCGTAGAATCCAACTCGGTTGGGCAGCGTTCGGGAAATTACAAAGTGTCTTCTCGTCCAGAATACCTCAGTGCCTGAAGTCGAAAGTTTTCGAGCAGTGTGTGTTGCCAGTGATGACCTACGGCGCTGAGACGTGGTCTTTTACAGTTGGCCTTTTCCATAAGCTCAAGGTCACTCAGCGCGCGATGGAGAGGGCTATGCTTGGTATTTCTCTACGCGATAGAATTCGTAACGATGAAATCCGTAGACGAACGAAAGTTACCGACATAGCTCTCAAAATTTGCAAGCTGAAGTGGCAATGGGCAGGCCATATAGTTAGAAGAACCGACAACCGATGGGGAAGAAAGGTTCTCGAATGGCGACCACGTATCGGCAAAAGGAGTACAGGCCGCCCTCCAACCAGGTGGACTGATGACCTGAAGAAGACAGCGGGTAGCCGCTGGATTCAGAAGGCCCAGGACCGGGAGGAGTGGCGAACGTTAGGGGAGGCCTATGTCCAGCAGTGGACTATAAAAGGCTGATGGATGGATGGATGGATGGATAGATAATTTAGTAATGTCGTACTAAACTAAGCTTGTGCATACAACCTGACACTTATTGAAGTAAACTTTAGATACCCAATATCTATAAATATCACATTACAATTTACAATGACATTACATTTTAATTTCCTTTAGTAATGTCATACGGTCTTAGAACATCAAATTTACTGACTCACGGGTGTCATACCTACCATACCTTGATGCTCTTAGCATATGGTTGATTGTTTTTTATTGTTTCGTATTATAACCTCAGGAACATAGTACTTTTCAAGCGCTATCTTCACACACCCTTATAAGCGCAAACATCACTATCGTGTACTTAAAGTCCGCAGTGAATAAAAGAAAAAGAGTTTTGAGTTTAGCCCTTTTCAGTATACACTTTGACATATTTCAAAGGGTCTGCTGCATACTAAAAGGCTACAGCTCTCTGCAATCTTTTTACAACATCAGATAGCGATGATAAATCTCTGGCGTACGTTTCACGAGCGGTTTCTACGTGTCAAACGTTGTTGCAAAGAAATGTGGTAAAGTTTATTCAAAAGAGTCTTCGTCTTTGTATGTTTTAATTTATTTCGAAACGAAGTAAACTCAGATTCATCATATCTTTATTGGCTGGTAGGTTGTTACTTTGGAACTGATCGTTTATTAGTCTAGTTGCAATGCTTTTTACGTACCACGGTTGGGTGCGTGCGTGCTTACTTCGCAGCCTACTCCAAAGCAAGGTCGTGGAGGAGCGGGTTAGTGGTCAACCCGCTGTCGAATATTTTCAAACCGCCCATAAGACCACCTCAATATTAATGGACATCCATAGTTGTATTTGTCATCGATTTCCAAACCAGGTCAAGAATTTGTTAAATAAAAACGCGCAAGTGGCGTTATGCTTTAATATATAGCGTCGTGTGAAAATCTAGGGCAACTAAACATTTGTAAACACGATAAATGTATCCCTTAGAATAATTACGTTAAGAACGTCAGTCTTCATACAAGCACGCTGTCGAAATTGAAGCACAAAATAGATTCCTATAGCTGTCACATCTGACAAACAAAATATTTTTATTTTGACCAAATCCATACTAATATTATAAATTCGAAAGTAACTCTGTCTGTCTGCTAGGCTTTCCTGCTTAAAATACTGAACCAATTTTAATGAAATTTGGAACACAGTTAGAGTGCACCGTGGGAAAGGACATAGGGATGGTTTTGTATTCTACGGGAACCTATAAAACGGGTCCACGCGTGCGAAGCAGCTGGCGGAAGGCTAGTTAACTATAAAATACTACAAAATATTGAAAACACTGTGAAAAGTTATTTTGTTAGATTCTTTTGTTTTTAAAAAGTGCTGTAATAAAATTTTATCTTAAGTCTTACGGAGCGGCCCGGCGTTTGGTGCCATTAATGGCACCGATCAACATGCTTCAATTTGGGCGCGCGAACTTGGTTTCTATAAGGTTATTGTAATTATTCTAAGGTGTATCCATAGTTCTATTTGTTACCGATTTCCAAACCAGGTCAAGATTTAATTAAATAAAAACGCGCAAATATGGCCTTTAATGATGGCGTCCTGTGGAAGTCTAGGACAACTAAAAATTTGTAGACACGATAAGAGTTTTTTTTATTGATTTTTTGTACGTTAACCGGGTGTTTGCGTTTCGGCACTTTAATATTTTTAGCCACCCGGTCCGTGTGGCGCAATGGTTACCATGCCGTACTGTCAATCGATTCAAATCGTTCGATTTCTGGCGATGTAAAAATTGTTATGATGTGTTTTAATTGCCGTGCTCAGTGTTGTTGTTCGTGTCTTTTTGTGTATCCACGGTACCCACGACACAGAAAATCCTTGTGTGGGTCTTGTATTGAATGTGTACTCTTTTTGTATGTAGAATAATTGTAAAAGCATTTAAAAGCGCAAATGGCGTTGGCCTTTAATAAGCGGATTTAAATCTCATTTTTATTTGACTTGCGCGTCCCGGCGTTAAACATGACATAAAGTTTGGGATTTATGGGTGCTGAAGCAGTTACGTTTAATGTTCATATTACGAGGAAAACGTTACATTTTAGTACTAATATTATTATGTTATTTATAATGTGTATATAGGTGGTAGAACTATTATGGTTCGCCCGGCGAAGTACCACCGCTGCACCCACTTCTGCCGTGAACCAATTCTTCAGTTGCCGGCCACACTTACATCAAGCGACCACCAGCCTCCGGAGTAGCAGCGCAACTGCATACGACCTCAGACAAGACTTACCTATGCTTGCTTGCTTGTATCTAGATGTCCAGGGGCTACAGCGACCACTTAACACCACGTGGCCTGCATGCTCGTCTGCTACTCCGTTCAAATAAAAATAAAAAATATAAAAATCCCATGTTTGCCTGTCACGATGTTTGTGATGAAATCTTAAGACTAATTAACCAATTCTAACAATTTTTTTAGTTATACAGTATGTGTGCTAACCGTTTCAACTTAAAAGATGGTTATGATTGATCTCGATGAAATTACCTTAATGGTGATTTTGGTTTACTTCAGGTTCACAGTTTTTTTAATTGCCCGGGCCGGGGCAATGGTGTTATAATTTTATATGTATCTAATTGAGTATTGATAGACACAATATAAAAATAATATAATTTTAATTCTTTTATAAAATCTGAGGGACATAATATATCTACGTTTATCACAAGTAGTAAATCAAAATAATATCTAAAGTATTCAGTTGTGCTGTTAGTAAAAAGGCTGCCGCACTTAATTTACAGTATTGCTTTATGCAATGGGTGCAAACAAACATAACTTCTGCTATTGTTTTTGGTTTTATCTATTGTTTCATAGGTTATGAAAAAAAAATTTTTTTACCTCCAAACCGATAAGTTTTTTTACATATAAAGTAAATTATGTCTAATAGTGTTGTTAGTTGTTTGTGCAATTCACACGAATCTGCATGCAGTTTACATAGAAAACGAAACGGCTTTTGCAGGCTTTACAGCTAGTAAGTGTGGTGGCATCGCAAAGTACATCATTTCGTTGATTTAAACAGCACATGCAAATTAAGACAGTAGAGAAATTTAAAAACCAAATATAGAAGCATTTTTTGAAATAAGAAATGCAGAAATCGAAATGTCGAAAACAAACACGGACACGTTCAAAACAAGCAGCGACGCAACATTGCATGCATTTTAATGAGAGCACCGTGCATGCTAACATTGGCGCTACAGTCGGGTTTTTTGGCTCCGTGCAAGTTGGAATTGGAAAGAAGTTTTATTTTTGATTAGATTTTTTTTCTTTTTTATGTATTAAACCTTTCATGAGCAAACGTTTGGGTAGAAGCGAAAGTCATAATTCTGTTTTTATTAATACTTTACACTAATAGCCTCGCCATAGGATTCACTCTGTCGTGGGTACCATGAATGTACAAGACAGAGACACAAACACTCTGAAAGAAAACATAAATTGAAGCTCGACAGTCCAATTTTGCGAAGTTTGCAGTTGCAATGATTCAAAAGAGTGTTGGTCGCTGCAGCATAATCGCAAAATGCATCTTTCTGTTGGAACAGCCTGAGAAACCTCGTAATAATGTTTAATAACGAATGCATTAATGAAAAGGACTGGCGATCGCTTTGACTGTTAAGCACATATTTCCATTGAATCACAGATAGCATATGCAAATTAAGTAAGTAAAGAAATTTAAAATCCGAATAACACCGCAGCAATTTTCGAAATAAGAAATACAAAAATGGAAATGTCAAAAACAGGCACGGACACGTTAAAAAAACATGCAGCAACGCAACGTTGCATGCATTTTAATGAGAGCACCGTGCGTGCAAACATCGGCGCTTCAGTCGGTTTTGTTTCGAACTCTGTGCAGGTTAGAAAGATTTTATTTTTAGAAAGAGGTTTTTTCTCTGTTTTGTAAGTTGCTAACCTTTTATGGACAAAATATTAGAAAGATAGATTTGAAATCACGAGTCTCGTTTTTAAGAACGCTTCTTTCTCATTACTTACACTATACTCTCATGCGATATCCCTTTATCAAAAGCACCTATAAATAAATAATAATAAATTAATAACTCTTCACACTCATAGCCCCACAGTAGGGAGGTACACTCTATGTCGTGGGTACCATGGACATAACATAGAGAACACAAACAACCAGATGGAGAACAGAAATTGAAACTCATCGTTTCAATGTGAACTTCTCGGGAACCGATCCCGGGACTCCCTATTGTCAGTCCGGCATAATAGCCATTTCGCCCCACGGTCGTCAAAGATAGGAACACAAACCCAGACCGGGAATAGAAATGATTGGACATCTTTAAAAAAAATTAAAGATGTCTTCAACTGGGTTCTCAAAATTACAATCATCCGGAAGACACAGAATTATATGAAATTTCTCAATTCACATAGGCATGTCACATCCACCAACCCACAGAAGCCACTCTTGGCCAGCTACGGTCTAAACCCTTCTAAATTCCGAGAAGAAACCTGTGCCCAGCAGCGGGACATGAAAAAGGAATGCAAAAATCCGCCAAGTTCCCTTCATTATGAAACTTGAATCAAAGATAATCCAAACAGCAGAAGGCAGGCTTTAAAATTCGAAACTGGTACAAAAGACTCCGCAACATTCCATGCATTTTAATGATCGCTCGGCAAAACGGTTGCACTAGCGACATCTGTTAGGCAGTTGCATGATTTTGTTTTTGTTTTCAGTTTTGCAGAACATGCCGTATGGCTTTCAAATCCATACTTTTCATACCAATATTATAAATTCGAGAGTAACTCTGTCTGTCTGTCTATTATGCTTTCCCGTTTAAACTGCTGAATCAATTTTGATGAAATTTGAATAACAGTAAGATTAGAACTTGAGAAAGGACATAGGATGATTTTTATCCTACTGGAATCCATAAAACGAGTCCAAGCGGGCGAAGCCGCTGGCGGAAGGCTAGTACCTACTTATAAAATATTTTTTGAAACGTTGGGTTCAAAAATACGCAATCAATCTATTTTGAAAGAACGAACATAAAATATCGGTAGATCTAAATACAGACCACACAGATAAAAAATGTCATTCTATGCATTTTAATGAGATCATCCATATGCAGCCTCCATTTCTATTACAAATGTTGTTTGGCTCGAAAGCCTTTGTAGATCCAAATGCGGCTTTTGGAGTGAACCCAGAGTGGTTTACTCGTACTTTAAATTCTATATTTTGGAGCATTAGAGAAATGCTCCACTATTGCCTGCCAATTGCGATTTATTAGTTTTTACTTTAAGCTACTAACTTTGTAATAATATTGTATGCCAGAACATGGTTGTGCGGTAATCGCACTAGATGTAGAGTGGACTGTATGAAATATGTATGTATGTGTAGGAGATATGTTCAAAACCTCGTTTGTCTTAGTAAATAATTCTAAACCACCAACCTTAACCTCCAAGTCGATCTGGAGCTGGTGGGTGCGCACGGCGCACTTTTAGTGTTGGTCCGGCACGGCCGATGGGTCTTGAACACTATCTTGATAGAGAGCGCACGGCGTTCTTCACTTATAGTTCGGCACGGCCAATAGGTCCTAGACACTCTTGAACACTCACGGAGTATACGATACAGCACGGCTGATGTCCTTAGGTACACGATACCTAGGCACTTTCGTATGTATGAGAGTTCGAGGACAACTGGGGTTCAGCACGGCTGAACTGGTCTGTTGGCACACGGTACCGGGGTTTGAGTATCACGGATAACACGATAGGAGAATCGAAGACTTATTCAGCACGGCTGAATATATTTAGTGCACGGCACCATGGTCTTCGTAATACACCATCTTTTTACGATTGACGTTGGATGTCAATGTCGATGGAATTCTTCTTATAATTACTTACCAGCCAGTCACAAGGATTGAACAATGGTAGACTGTTTAATCTTATTAATTTATTAATTTGTATGTATGTAAACAGTCAACAATAAAGTATTTTCTTTTCTTTTCTTTTCTTTTCTTTTCTTTTCCTTTCCTTTCCTTTCCTTTCCTTTCCTTTCCTTTCCTTTTCTGTTCTTTTTTCTTTTCTTTTCTTTCCTTTCCTTTCCTTTTTTCTTTTCTTTTCTTCTCTTTTCTTCTCTTCTCTTCTCTTTTCTTTTCTTTTCTTGTAAACAGTATGCATAGTATACGGAATTTAGCCGCTCTTCTCTCTTGGTATACTTATTACTTGTAACTATCTTTTGAAAGCTACATTTGATATACGTAGCAACTTTACACACTCGCATCCATTTCTGTCATGACACAATTCTATTGTGTAACGGTGGTAAGGTGCCGTTTGACACGAGGAGTATCATATCCGGAGTTGTACCAAACAATGACTACATTCGACCTCAGACAAGAGTATTGTTTGAATTAATATGTGTAGACATCAATTATTATCTGCTGTGACTATTTCATATAATATGGCCTGCACGTTCGTTTGCTAGTATATTTATTTATGAAATGAAAAGAATTTTTGTATCTTTTTATTTAATAGGTCTTGAGAATACTCTAGTAAACTATTGATTAAATAACTTGTTTTATCTATTAATAACATTTAAACGTCAAAGATTATATTGAACTTATAATAATTATAACACAAACATAACGTAGTTTGTAAACAACTTTAGTTATTAAGAAACTGTGTATTGGCGTTAATCCTAAAAAGGAAACACTATTTATAACCCTCAATCAATAAAGAAAATAATTATATCTTGGTCCACAAAAACATTATTTATTTTTGTCTAATAATAATCATTTTATTTTTGTAAATTTCCTTTGTTGTTTATAACTCTATAATCCGCATTAGAGCCGACCGCGTCCCATTACCCGTCCTGTGACACCCAACTTCGCTAACAAGCAAACTTTTAATCCTGAATGACCGAAGTTCCAGGCTTTTTGTTAGACGATCGATCATAGTTCAGAACTGATCAATTATTCCACAATATCGCTTGGGTGTTTGTTAGGTTTAAGACTTTATTTTCCTTAAAAAAAATCACTTAGAGAAAATATTCATTAAGATTACATAGAGCCGTGTAGCGAAGATACAACTATTACAAGTATGTGCCTCGATTTTAAAAATTTAATGTTTTGAGTAATCTGAAAATATTATTTTGCTAAAACTTTCATTTATTTAAATTCACAAAAAGTTCACTTTAAACGAAATTACAAAACGTCGAAACATAATATTTAGCTACCGATAAAATATTTGAGGAATTATTCTTATAACTCTGCCAATAAAACATATGTAATATAATGTTTCCTGGAATCTTCTTATATGACTATTACAATGACAGATGAATCTTCGGATGTAGAAACAGACATGTTTATACATAGAAAAACGCAGATATTGGTACAGGCAGAAGAATGAATTGACGGATAAAAAAAATACATACTTGCTTAAGCAGAAAAGTAAATATGTGTATAGAAAGATGAACGGATGGACAGACATACAAGGATAAACCTTACTGAGGATATACCTTACTGAGGTAAATATAGCGGACTATAATAATACCCATCATATCCATATAATACCCATATTTTCTTATAGAACGAGTCTTAACGAACTAGTCGGGCATCCCCGAATAAAACCACGTGAGTACAGCCGTGATATTTAGATTTACAATGTTAATACCCATATTTGCGGAAATAAATCATTTTGTCTTTGTCTTTAAAATATTATACATAATTTCGTTTTATATTGTTATTTCCAACTCGTGACTATAATCCGCATTAGAGACAGCTTTGCCGTAATACCCGTCCTGTGACACCCAACTTCGCTAACAAGCAAACTTCTAATGCTGAATGACCGAAGTTCCAAGCTTTTTGTTCGACGATCGATCCTAGTTCAAAACTGATCCATTATCCCACAATATTGCTCAGAGGCGTGAAATTCAAAGCAATTTTCTTGACGGGCGGCTGTAAATTTAAAGTTGCTTTCAGTAACAGTACCCGAAATTTAAAATGTTTTTAACATTTAAAACGTTCATAAAATTGAATTGTTTATCAAAATAAAATTAATATTACAATATAAATTTTCATAAGAAGTCAGTCAAAAGAATTAACCTGTGCTGTGTAAAGACTAGCTTTCTGCCCGCGGCTCTGCTCATGTAGGGTCTCATATCAAATAAAAAACCGGTAAAGTGCGAGTCAGACTAGCTCACCGAGGGTTCCGTAAAATATTTTTAATTAAATGAAATGAAATGAACGATGAATATTTCACAATTGTATGTTTAAACAAATTTTCACTCTTTTTACAATTCTAGAAATTGCTCTATAGATGTTTATTTAGGCGTGAAATTTCAAATTATTATTCTCAGTTATTGTACGCTGAAGTATTGGATAATTATTGGATAACAAGGCAACAATTATGTTTACACAGTTGTTTATCACAAGAAAGCAATTGTGATTTCTAGACTACGTTGTTCTTGTAGTAAACAGTTTGTTACTTTTGTAGTTTTGCCGTTTAAATTTTAACTATTTTGTAGTTTCTGTATGATGAAATATGCAAGAGTTGTGAGAGAATAATAAGAAACATGATTGCAATACGCTTTAAAATGAAACTGAAAAGTTATATTGAGTCTGAAACAAGTACGAACGATAAGTTCCACCAACAATGATATAGTAAGCTGAATGTTTTCAGTAACATAGATCCATTCTAATATTATAAATTTAATGTGAAATGTGTATGTTTGTTTATCTTTCTTTCATATTGCAATTGTGCTACAGATTGATCTGATTTTTAACACACTTATAATAATATTAGCTTCACCTGTATGTTTGTTTGTAACTGTGAGTTTGTGAGCTTGTTTGTAACTCTCCTTTGGACTCGATTTTGACCCACTTTCAACGGACAGATTTAATTGAAACTTGGGACACTTATCAAGAATCAGTGGCAATACAATAATTTCATGGATTATCTAATTCTCGGAACTTGAAAAAATATATTTTTAACAATAAATGGAACCAAAAAATGAAAAATAAATATAGTTAAAAGTTTTTCACAATAATACTAGTATTTTTGTACATTATTATTTTGTGCTTATATTAAGGATAATTTTTTAATTTTTTTTTATTTGATGTGCTTCAAAAGCATGTTTTTTAGTTTTTTTAATCTATATTTATTTGTATGGAGATGAGAGGAAAGAATTTGTATGGGATGGGATGGGAATTTGTTTGATTTGTATGGGACAAATAAAAATAATAGTACAATAGATGTAAATGTACATTTCGTAAGTGTATTATAGTTTAGTTTTTTTCCTTTTATATTTTTATCATTGTATATTTGCATACCTCATGAAGGTGGCGAACTAAATATATATACACAACTTTGTAAACACCCATATTTGTGCAAATAAATGTCTTTGTCTTTGTCTTTCACAGAACATACTTCATGGAGTAAGTATACTTAGGATTTCTTTTTTTATGTCACAAAATAAATGGAAAGGTGTTGTGTTAATTTAATTGTGTTTATTTTTTCTTTATTGAGCACAGTTTTGAATCAGTTTTAACTGTTTGATATTTTCCGAGACATATTTTCCCCGATGCACTAATTTTTTTAACAAACTTCAATCAAAAAAGAGGAGGTTAAGGTTATCAATTCGAAAAATTATCGATTTTATTTTTATGTTGTTATGTTTATTTTATAACACCGACTCCAAAAATAACAATATTTGTACTGAATTGTACCGACGTTATACCTACGTTGAACACAGATCGTACCTACATATTGATGAGTAGAAAATATAAATTGAGTTGTGTATTAAATTGAAGAAGAATACGCAATTATTTTTTTACTTTTTAGTGCATAATAATTTGTTTTGAATAGTTGTCCTTGAAGTCGGTTTATTCTTTGTTAAAATTTTTGTTTATTGTTTTTGCCAATAAATGATTGTTTGCCTAACAATGTGCACTATCAAAGTTTGCTTGTTAATATTTTCTGGCCCCAAGTCACGAAACTTCAGGCGTTTTTGTTCAACTAGTGATCGATTCTAGTTCAAAATTGTCCCATTATACCCACGTTATTATTAGAACCTAGAAATTCGAAGCTATTTGCTAACGAGTACGGTCCGAATTTCATGTTTTATACTATCTGCAGAGTCCAGAAATTATTTGTGTAGTTTGGATTAAGGCAAATAATGGATAAAGAAAATACGACGTGCGTTGAAGATAAGTAGAAATATATCGAAATTATTTTAAACTAAAAATAAATTAAAAGTAGCTTTAAGAATTTTATTTATTTATTTATTGAATCTTAAAGTATTAACTTACAATAAGGAACACAAGGGCGTGCTTAATGCCTAATGGCATTCTCTACCAGCCAACCCTGGGTGACGAGTAGAGCTTGTGGTAGGCGCATACTAAGTTGATAGAGAACTGAATATTTCTATATGAATAAATACACAGAATATAATCTGCTATGTAAGTGAATTGTATAAAATAACAGGAACGCTAATAATAACTATTAAAATAATGGTCCTTAAAAGAACAAATTCTAACCGACTGAAGTTCAGAGAAATTTGTGGATGAAAAAACACACCGACAGACAACAACCGACAAACTTATGGAATGCTGTTTATTTTTTAAGAAGCTGCTCCAAGGGACATTTTTTAAAGTATTTCACTTGTAATAAATAATCGTTAGTAAGTATATCTACAAAAATACCGACCTTACAAACTACACAAAAAGTCACCTACAAATTCCAACCTCCCTTCCTGAAGTTAATTTCAAAGAAAGAGCATACTCCACAGTACTTGTAGGATCAGAATTGCTAATGCGGTGGTGTCCTGTAATAATTATATTCAAGTATTTGAGGCTCATCTCGTACAAGTAGATCTCGCACTGCCCTGAAACGTGCTCTTGAAAATTTTCCCTTTTTTATAATTTCAATGGAGTAGCAGACGAGCATGCAGGCCACGTGGTCTTAAGTGGTTGCTGCAGCCCACGGACATTTACATACAACCTCAAGCAAGCATAGGTAAGTCTTGTCTGAGGTCGTGTGCAGTTGCGCTGCTACTCCGGAGGCTGGTGGTCGCCTCATGTGAGTGTGGCCGGCAACTGCACCTTTCCACCAAAACACAATAGAATTGCTCACAGCAGAAGTGGGTGCAGCGGTGGTGGGTGCACCGGGCGAACCATAATAGTTCTACCACCTATTGGACTACTACTTTTTAGTGCTATGTTCAGAACCAAGCACTTAAATGAAAATACTTTATTGTTGACTGTTTACATGCATATAATAGATGTTTAAAATTATAATTGGAGTTTTAAACAGTCTACCATATTCTGGCATACAATATTAATAATTTAAAATAAATTAATGCATTATTGTAATTATGTGGGAGAAGGTTTCGTTTCTTTTCTTTCTTTCATTTTTATATAAAAAAAATATAATTTTTTATAAACCAATGTTTTATGTTTTAATGAAATGAAATCAGACCACCCGTTTCCGAAATTAAATGTTATAAACGTATTAACTGCAACCCTTTTTGTGTCCCACTGCTGGGCACGGGTCTATCCCCAATAACGCTGCAATGCGTGTTGATGATTCGGGTTGTCCAAACGGCGGCCGAATGTTTTCAAACCGCCCACAGTGCTTTCAACAAGGTTTCACGACTGTTATCTATCGATAATAACCAGGGCAGATGGCTTAACGTGCCCCACCCAAAAGAAGCGTATAACACGCTTCTTTCTAAAGCACGAAAACGCGCATTAAATTTGCCTGGAGCGGTCACCTATCTTACACGACACTACACTAGACTAGCTTGAACTTACGACTACCGTAAAGCAGGTATGATTTGTGCAAAGCAAA
Source organism: Pyrgus malvae (assembly GCA_911387765.1). Classification (NCBI taxonomy): domain Eukaryota; kingdom Metazoa; phylum Arthropoda; class Insecta; order Lepidoptera; family Hesperiidae; genus Pyrgus; species Pyrgus malvae. The sequence goes on from OU426969.1 coordinate 13,453,050, forward strand.
ATATAACCAAAGTTCGTTTTAAAAAAATCTTGTGCGAAAATTCAATTTGCAAGTTCGTTGGTCTATTTACGGGCTGGGGTAAGTACAAAGTTGAAAGCTGCGAATTCGTTCGAAGCGGGATCTGGAGCGTGATACTTAGCGTCAGATTCTGGAAATATCATTATAGTGAGGATGTGATGAAAGTATTTTTGAAAATTATAAAAAACTAGCCTTCCGCCAGCGGCTTCGCCCGCGTGGACCCGTTTTATAGGTTCCTGTAAGATGAACACCATCTATGTCCTTTCCCAAGGTCCACTCTATTTGTCTTCCAAATTTCATTAAAAAAATTCAGTTGTTTAAACGGAAAATCGAAGCAGACAGACAGACGTTTGTCTGAAACAGACAGAGTTACTTTCGAATTTATAATATTAGTATAATATAATAGTAATAACGTTCATATTCATAGTACTCATAGCCCCATAGTAGAATAGATATACCATGTGTCGTGGGTACCATGGATACAAACATAGACATGAACACAAACACCCAAATCGAGAATAGAAACTGAAACTCATCATTTCAATCTCTGCTTCGCCGGAATCGAACCCGAGACCCCCAATTGGCAGTCCGGCATGGTAACCGTTACGCCACATGGGTTTTTCTAGTTAAATTATTTTTATCTAGCGGCCGCGTGAAGTTTCAGAGACTAGCCGGTACAAACAGACAGACAGACAAACAGACTAACTTTTAAATCAAATACTCAGTTCTACTGTCCCTTGGAGCTGAGAAAATATCAAACAGCCCTTTTAATTGCGCTGGCTTACAGCATTTGATTACGCTGGCATACAACCGTTTATGCCGCAAATTTTCGACACTCGCAAGAGAATCAAAACCTACAGGGTACTTCCCGTGAACTCAGAATCTTGAAATTTGGTACGAAGCAACGTCTTATAACATAGATAAAGGAAAATTGCCAAAACTGTATTTTTTACGGAACCCTCGGTGCGCGAGTCAGACTCGCACTTGGCTGGTTTTTAAAATTAGTACGGATAAGTAAACGGTTACATAATTCTATTTCTTGTTTAGCATCCTTTAGCATATATAACAGTCGTCAAACCTTGTCAGAGATCTTTTTGGTATTTTTTTCTTTAAACGGTACACACTCATAGCCCCAAAGTAAGTTAATTAACCCTGTGTCGTGAGTACCATGGACACATAAAAAGACAGAAATACAACCATCCAGACCGAGAACAGAAATAACTCATCATTCAAATTTCTGTTTCGCCAGGAATCGAACCCGGGACCCCTCGATTGGCAGTCCGGCATGGTAGCCATTACGCCACGCGGGTCATCAAACCCGTAGTAGTTTGAACACTATAATAAATGCTGTATCAATTTTGAGATAAGATCTGAGTCCAGAAGTGTGACCTAAAAAGAAGAACCATTGTATTTACATATACATTGATTGAAAAAAAGAAACATAATATGCAGTTGCATTGCGTTGCATCTTTTTTCATGGAAAACAAAAACTTCCGAATTACTTCAAAGTCAAAGCGGCTGCAGTGATGATATTTCTAGCTACACGAACATAATATTAAGAAATTAATGATAGAAGAGTTAGAAAAGCGTAATAATGTGCTTACGTATTTACAAAGTGAGTAAGCTTTCAAAAGTTCGGTGACGAAATGCAAAAATTTTACAAAGTACAAAGTTAAAGGCTTCGCATAGAGATATATAGAGCGTGATACTTACTATTGTGGATGCCTCTGACTCTAAAATATCATTATTTTAGGGATTTCGCTCGCAGAAGGATTTCTGTTAACAAGATAATTAATATTTTTACGCTCTAAATAACAGATGACAAACGAGATTCAGGCCAAGTGGTTTAAATAAGTCGCAATAAAAATAGGGTTCCGATATAAACACCAAAAATGTAGAACTTTGTATGATAACACAAGTATCTGTCCATGCATATGTTATGGCTGATTTACATTGATCCAGCGCTGGAATGCAAAGACGCTGCATTCAAGCGCTGGATAGTACTGGATAAATGTATACATATTCCAATCCAGTACAGCGTCTAGTATCCAGCGCTGGATCGGAATAGAATTGTTCCTATTTTTTAATCCAGTGACCTCCCCCGCACGCCGCGTACCCTGCGCCAGTGTCACTGGAACCACTGGAACCGTGTAAACGCAAAGTGCCAGCCTCCGCCGCGTATTCGTATAGAGACCACACTTCTGTTTGTCTATTATACAATAAAAGTTTGCCAAAAATGTCTATATCAAAACAGGGTCTGTTTTGACATTTTTTGAGGAACTCTGCCTATTACTTATCTATTTCCTCAAATTAGCTTTTTCTTTATCCGGTCTTCCTCAAACAATTCATTCGCATCGTGAATCTATAGACTTATAATTTTTTTCGCGTAAAGCAGTATGATACAAAAAATTTTTGACAGATTTTAATTGTCTGCGCTTTCCAAGACTCTGAATACTCATATTTGCTGTAACATTTTTGCTCACAAAGTAAGAGTACTGGATTGAATGTAAACGGCCTGATCCAGTAACGAAGCCGATCCAGCGCTGGAATGCATCGACACTAGATCCAGACATTGGATCAATGTAAATCTCTGACACCTGATGATCGTAGGTATAATGTAGGTTTGGTTGGCAACTGCACCAGCAGTTTAGAAGTTCAGCGGTGGTCCTACTTTTTTTTCGTAACATTTAACTTTGTACTTTACAATACACTTTGTTTACATATATTGTATCCATTAAACCTACATTGGTTTTGTCTTGGATACTGATAAATCTTATTACATTTACAAACAAATTAACATTCTAACACGATCCGACAATTCCAGTTTATCCAGTTTTCCCAGGTGCTATATAAAGATCCTACAAGTTCCTCCGTCTAAACAGAAAGAAAGCCTTAAATATATCTGCACACCAGAAAATGAATAAAAAGTTAGCGAAGAATAATATTAACATCAAGCTGACACTAGAGATTTCATACGACCGCAAAAGGTATCTAGAGCGTGGTGCTCTTGGTGGTTCAAAATCTCGGAACGACTACCCAGAATTACGTTTCATAAATATTTTTACTCGAAAAAGTATTAAGTAGTTTATAATGAAACTAAATTTCAAACCGCTGTTTAGATCTTGGATTGTCTTTAACCACCACCAAAAATATGCAGGCCATATTAACTGATAACCGTTGGGGAAAAAGTTACTCGTGTAATACTAGATCACAGTTGACCCTGGACGGCCTTAAGAAGATAGCAGGAAATTGCTGGATTCAGATTAGAACCGGAAAGAAGTGGCTAATGGAGAGCCTATATAATAGAGTGTCTAGATGGTTCTACGCATCAGAGTGGAGGCTATCAAGTGTGACCCCTATTTCCAAAACTTCCAACAAATCCAGTTTTAGAGATTATTGGCCTACTGGCTATACTCTACAATGTAGTTAGCAATGAACACATTGAGCATATTTTTCACAGTAAGAGTTACAAGCAGGTTGAACTTTTCATGGTTCAGTTCAGTCCAGGATCGACTGTTTCCTAGTCACTGTAGCTTCGGGATTAAGTATAGAAATACAGTATCCCTTGCCTGATCATAAGAGGCAACTAAGAGATCTTCCGGGGTTGCAGGCGGTGAGAGTGGGAGCTAGATCCGTCCAACCAGCCTCGTGAAGAAAAGCGGTGTGTGTGTCGCCGTAAGCATCGGAAGGTGCAGGAGAGCACAGGAGAGATCCGGAAGATGGGCCCGTTCCAGGGCGCCACTCGTGGTTCTCCACCTCCACCTCCTCCTCCACTGCTCCGGAGCGTTCCACTGGAGTCCTCCCCAAGCGCAGAGGCAGGCCACCGACGGGAAGTTATTACGGTCAAATCCCACATAACCCGTTATCCTCTCCCAAGGTGCTAGCCCATTAGGATGGTACCCCATTTGAAGGTTCCGCTGATACAAAAAAAAGGTTGAACCTTTCCAATGTAACGAGCAACATGGCTTCGAATGAAAACGCCAGTCCATAGCAACCTGTAAAAAAATGCAGACTATGTCTCCAGCAGCCTTGACCGGGGTCGGCAGGTGGATGCATTGTACTCTGACTTTAAAAAGGCGTTTGACAAAATAAATACCTAAATTGGACATAATATAGAGCTGATGGATGGGTCAATTTGTTAGACCGAAATAGACCGAGATATTAGTTGATAGACCGAGAGATTAGTTTGTTTACATCAAATTTTTGTAACCCATATTGCTATATATTTGATTCACTAAATGACAAAACAGTTCCTTTACAAATCACCCTATTTTCAAAAACTAAGTCAACATGATCCCCATTGACTTAATTTACGGCAGGTACTCCCAAAGGGTCGCACCCCATTACGAGCAAAAACAAAACTCGGCATACATTCGGAACGTCGTATAATTACTGTTTTGTTTGTCGACAGATGCTCTCCGGGTACAGAGGCACTTCATTGTTGGCGCCAGTGGAGAAAATTCGACAATACACCCGTAAGTACACTTTGAACCTTATTACTATGTAATTAGAGTCAAATTTACAACGGACTTGGCCGTTCTTGGCAGAAACGTGACCAAAATTTTCAATTGAAGTGGATTTTAAGTTCTATTGTTGAGATTTAAGGTTGATTTTTTATTGCCACAACAATAAGGTCGAGGTCTAACCCAATTTTGATTGCGTTACGCTAGCCCTTATGCCGTTTCAATAAGGTTGTGTTTTCGTTAACGTTATAAAAGTTTAACAGTATTACTGTAATGCGAATGCAATAAAAAGGCGCGGAACGGTTTGGTTGCAAGTTTTCCGTTTGTTTAGTACAGCGTTTATTGTGACGTTTTTAGGGGATGCGCGTTTTCTACTGGATCGTAGGGGAGCCCGGGATGCTAAATTTGCAGTTACTATACAAAGTTGGATTGTGCAGATTAGGTCCTAAAAGGAAAAAGAGTTTGTTAAGTTTTCCATTTTAGTGGGGAGGAGAGCGTGTACACGCTTTTATTTTTTTTATAAAAAGTTAAAAAACGCGCATGGCAAACTAAAGTCGAATAGATTAAGTATAGTAATCTGACAATTTTAGTTTGAATTAGAGGGTAAATTGAATACAAACTTGCAAAATAAAATAAAAAAAACATTTCGACACTCTCGGGAGAGATTTAATATAAATATTATTTTTTTATTTTACACGTTAGGTAATGGTATATTCAAACCTGACTGACAAATTATATAAATATATAGGGGGCTTTTTTATTTTGGGAGTACTCAACAGAGTGCGTTCCCTATAATATGTCTAAGGTATACACATAATACATAATATCTAAGGTAAGGAGATCTATGCAGCTAAGTCAAATGGGCGCGGTCAGATGTAAGATGGATGCTAGTGGCAAAAAATTCATGCGTGTTTCGGTGCTTTGAAGTGTAAGTAAGCCGTCGGTCCCGGTTGTTGTCGATAGATAACAGTCGTTAAACATTCGCGAAGACCTTATGGGTGGTTTGAAAACATCCGACAGCGAGTTGGCCACTAACCTGCATGGAGATGCGGGTGGAGTAAGCTTCAGGCCTCCCCAACAATGGGGGGTGACCCGTGCCCAGCAGTGGGATGCAAAAAGGGTTACAGCCAAGCCCATGACATATTATCTTATTCGACGACATAATATGCATATACATGACATGACATATTGCATTATTGACAACCTGCGTGGTGCAATAGTTACCATACTGGACTGCTAATCGAAGGGTCCCGGGTTCGATTTCCGGCGAAACAGAAATTTGAATGATCAGTTTAAATTTCTGTTCTCGGCCTGGGTGTTTGTGTTTCTGTCTTTGTGTGTGTCCATGGTGCCCGCGACATAGGATATCTACCCTACTGTGGTTCTTTGGCAAAGGGAGATCTCCTGCCGGGCGAGGTGGTCATGCCCGGGGAGCGGCCGCGCTCCAATTGACTTAATTCGGAGCTTGTTTATATGGTCGGATATTCAGAAAACTTCGATAGCGTGATTCAGGAACACCCGTGGCGCCAACTATTGATGAGTAGCGGAAGGTCGCTACAGTTCTATGAGTGTGAATCGAATCGTTACATTCGAACACGCTCGAGAAATCCGAAAATCCTCTCTTGGTCTCCCCGACTATTGATTTTAAACGATTTGCCAGCGATCTTTATTTGGCTATTGGAACGTCCAAAACGTTTATTTACGTTAGGCTTATGTACCTACGCGCTTATCAACATTTGTTTTGCTAACGTCAAAGTTGGTTTTGGGTTCAAATACATTTTCAGTATAAATAGAATTGATTTGGAATCAATTATTTGGAGCTTGTTCAGAGAGAAAGTAAGAATCGATCTGTGGACCCCTTTTTGATACCGGGTATCTTTAAAAGCTACCCAATCATCTATTAATACCAGGTAGTCCAGCAGTACGGCATGGAAACCATTGCGCCACACGGTTCGTCCTTATTATTATTTTCGGTAATATATTGCAGTCATCAACCATCGGAATCTAAATCTTCTTCTTTTACGAGCATTTCCGATTTTCTTATTTTGATAGTAGAAATAGTTATCTGTTACCATAGTAGACGAAGCAATTGCAGCAGCAGCGTCCACGTCCATTTCGCGGCAGGTTTTAATCACGAATGAGTTAACGTGTGAATGTAGAGGGGACTATTTGCGCGCTGAACTCACGCCGTGATTCTACGCCGTGTATTCACGGTGATAATGTGGAGCCGCCAATATTGTCATTGACCGACTTATAAGCTCGTATAAGTCATACTCAGAAGCAATCTGCCCCCTACGGGGTCTATCGAAAACACGAATAAGCCTGTCTACGCGAGTGTTTGTTAAAGCACAAAACGTAGTTCGCGTATAAGCGCGTACACAAAAACGATAACAAACGCGCAGAATAATATGCTGGTTAGAAGACTCTCTAATATATGATGCAGTCTCAAAGTTTCGACAGTAAGCCGATTGGAAATCTTTTCTGCTCACTCGGTTGATAGGATTTAAGCAAAGACTGATACTGTTGTTTAGAATTCTTTGCCACTGGATGGGCGGGCGCGTAATTATGACCCAAGCCCACTGTTGGGATAGTGGAACACTCCAATTACTACTGTAACCAACATAATATATATTCCAATCGTACTTACGGGATTCTTGAATCGAAGCCACCTCTCCCATATCCAATCACAGGATCTTGGACGCTCCTCCAGACTGCAGTCTGCCGCTTCAAGGTTCCGCTTGTAGTTTTTGATGGGTTTTAGATTAGTACTTAAGAATATTCTCGAACATAGCCAAAGAACGCTAGTCGACGTAAGTACCGTTCGTATGCAACCGCCGCCATACTGGCAGGCGTAGATAATATTCTATTTTTATTTTTTACTAATCATAGACAAAGATTATGGCCTATGATACTGTTCTCCTTCATCCAATATGAAAGGAGTTCGGTAAACAGCGAATCAGAAACCGATAAGCACTCCTGAAAACACTATGCTGGCAAGCTAGCAATAATTGAGAGTGTTTTATATAGATATTAAACCTATGAAAAATGAAAGTAACATTATAATAAAAAATCGCCTAACCAGCCACCAATGCCTTTGATTTGATTGAAACTATAGCATTATAAGAAATAAAGATAAGTACGAGGTTTTATATAAAATAAAATGATTTATTAAATTTTTCTTTACAGATACCGGGCACAATGGAATTCAGTATCGTACTTTGGTGAGTATGTTTTAATCGCCTAATTAAATAGAACGTCTATTTAATTAAAAACGAAATTTTGTATGAAGCCATTTAAGTATTAAGGAGAAAGAGACTGCGCTTAGAATAATTACAATTACATTATAGAAACCAAGTTCGCGCGCTCAAATTGAAGCATGTTGATTGGTGCCATTAATGACACCAAACCCGGGCCGCTCCGTAAGACTTAAGGTTAAATTTTATCACAACACTTTTTAAAAACAAAAGCAATCTAATAAATAACTTTTCACAGTGTTTCAATAATAGTTGATTTGGTCAAGATAAAAATATTTTGTTTGTCAGATGTGACAGCTGTAGGAATATATTTAGTGCATCAACACTCATTCTATTCATTAAATCTACTCATCTCAAAACTAATCATTCTATACGTAATTATTCTATGTCCTTACGGTAAAAGAGTTGGTAGGGCGCAATGGTTGACATGCCGTACCGCAATCAAGGGATCCCGGATTCAATTCCTAGCATGGTAGAAAGAATAATGAGTGTTAACTGGACTAGACGATTGTGTTCCTTCATTTTAGTGGTACCCACAACACCAGGAATCCTATTTGTACGTAACGAGTGAGGCTAAAAGCTTTTTAATATTACGAGTAGTTCTTGTCAATAGAATTTATTTCACTAACCAGTCAAATTCATCCGATTCTGAATAATTGAAAGAGATAAATTACGAATTCGAGTCTTCAAATTCCCTTTGATTTCTACAGAGATTTTGTGGCAATTAAACTCAATGGTGATTTCCCTTTCGACTTTACTCTAAATTTTAATTGAAGGGTAATGAAGAATTCTTTACATTCCGCTCAATCTATCGTATTTCTTTACGCGATTGGTATTTCATTGTGATTCTCCAAATTTAAATACCTTCTTAGTAGTTTTATTTGCAGTATTTTAGTTTTTTTCAGTGGCGATTTTTAATAATCTAGGTAAGTATAAAGTCAAGCAACACGCCAGGTGTTTGGAAATTGGATGGAAGGCGATCGGTTTTATGAAAAATTTCATACCATTTTAGGCAAGCCGCATTGATGATATTCCCAAGCCAATAAGTTTTTTAAGTGTTTGACGACCCTTTTGGCGCAGTGCTTACAATGCCGATCAGCAATCGGAGGTCCCGGGTTCGATTCCCGACAAAGCATAAATTAGAATGATTAGTTTAAATTTCTGTTCTCGTCTGTGTGTTTCTGTTTCTATCTTTGTGTGTGACAATGGTACCCTGGACACAGGGTATATCTACCCTACTGTTGGGCTATGAGTGTGAAACCTTATTTATTAATTATTTATTTATGTATAAGACATAACTGGAAGAAATATTACGTCACACTATTGTGTGTTAAACATCATCTGTAAATATATATATATATATATATATATATATATATATATATATATATATATATATATAAATCCAGGAACACTTTTGGTAACCTTTCATTTTGCAACCTTGTGGCTACCACGAGTTACAGCAGACTTAGGGCAACAAAAGCATTGAATATTAACCGACTACAAGCTATAATACTGTGACTATTACTTAAAATTTAGCTTGTTGCAATATCCTCCAAAATAAATTTATACAAGTACATATATTTTTCGCAATTCTTTTGACAACCAATCCATATTGTTATACTTACTACATCCATGTATATTGATGTATATTTATATTTATTGTATAAGAGATAAGCCTACCGTTCTTACTTACATATATACAACTTCCGTATTTTTAAGTATATTGTCAACTCATTCCTAAGTACTTTGGGCATCCTAGCATTAACGAGTACTTTTAACGACTTATTATACTAACCGTATATTAACGTTTACTTAGCTAGCAAACATGCTACCTTTCAGTAGGACTGTAATATGGAATCCAGAAAGTACAGTCAAGCTCAAAATATTAACTAAATCAGTAACTGTGGTGTGCAAGTGGACTGTATGTTGCTGGATGTGTTCAGCGTAGGCAGGTTTCAAAGAAGAGACGATTTGCCTTTTAAGGTGTTTCCTCCAGTAGAGCCCAGTGGTAAGTGAATTCAGCTGCTGGTTTTCAACTCGTGCGGCTTGTGTGCCGCACGGTTGAGCCAAGTTTCGGATTCCTCTATCTTGGGGTTTCTTCCGTGGCCCGCAACTGCAGAGCCCGTCAATAGGGTTGTAAGCCAGGGGGCTCCCTGGCTTACCGATGGGCGGGATCCAGCTCCTTGCTGGATCGGGGTTGTCGTGGTCCGTGGGTTGCGGCTTGCGCCGCTAGTGAAGCCCGGTGGGGGCGCGGCACCTTGGTCAATCAGCTCTTCATGAAGCCCCGGCGGCCGCAGGTGGGTCCCGCGCCAGGAGATCGCGCGGGACCGGTCTGCGGTCGAGTAGACGAGCGTGGGGCGGCGCCAGATCCCGCAGATGCGAAATTCGCGCCGGGTTGACACGCGCAATCATTTTGGTGGCGAGGCAGCGCATGAAGTCGTCCAGGCTCTCGACTCGTAAGTCCCTCTGGATGACTGCGTTCCTGACGCACCACGATGCTTGCGCGACCTGTCACAGCAAGCGCGATTGAGCCGCGCGCAAACGTTTGCGCTGCGGCTCACTCACGAGCGCGTACCAGGCCGGCGCCGCATACGTCAGGCGGGGGCGGATGTACAGCTTATACTGTGTGGTCTTAACACAAAGAGGGAGGCTCGAAGAGAACACCGGACGAAGCTGGAAGCTCGCCGACCTCGAGCTGGTGAGTATGTTGTCCACGTAGTGCTTCATGGTAAGTCTGTGGTCTAAAGTCACACCCAGGTACTTCGCCCGGGTGGACCACAGGATGTCTTGTCCGTTGAGCTTCAGAGTGGGGTCCTAAGAAGAGCTGCCGCCTATCCGGACGGCCTGGGTCTTCCCCACGTTCACCGACAGTCTCCACTTCGCGAGCCAGTCGGGGAGGGCATCGAGGGCACGCTGCATCTTGGACGCGGCGTGCGCGGAGTTGAGCGACGTTGTCACGAACGCCGCGTCGTCGGCATAGAGGACTAGCAATGCCCCCCCTGCCGCTGGGGTGTACGTAGCGTAGCACGTAGGAGATAGGCAGCTTCCTTGCGGGATGCCGGCTGCCACGGGATGCTCTTCTGATAGTGCGCCGTCCACTACCACTCTGAAGCTCCTGTTGTCCAAGAAGCAGGAGATCACCTGTACGATGCGCTTGGGCACCGACGACTGCGAGATCTTGTAGAGCAAGCCGTCGTGCCAAACACGATCGAACGCTTTTTCCATGTCAAGGAATACTGCACACGCTCGCTTGTTATTGTTCAGTGCGGCGGTGATATGTCACCGCCGCACTATATATACCATAGAAGGTACTGCACCATAGTGCAGTACCCTCGATCTTGCAGCAGGAGCGACTCGAAGACCTTCGAAATGGTTGTGAGAAGCGTGATGGGCCTATAGCTCTCAGGCTTCAGGATGCTTTTCCCCGGCTTGGGTAACATGATTACGTGCCCAATTTTCCATGAGTGCGGGAATGTCCCCGTACGCAGAATGCCGTTGAAAAGGCGCGTGACGGCTCTCATCGTCTTCCTGGGAAGCTGGCGGAGCGCCGTGTTCGTTATGCGGTCTGCGCCGGGAGCCTTTCTGGCTTTAGTCCTTTCGATCGCACTCTGGACCATGCTCGGGGAGACGACGACGGGAGCTATAGGCTATAGCTATAGCTATAGGCTATAGCTATAGCTATAGGCGGTGCGAAGTACTCGAGGAGGTGGCGCTCAACTGCTAAAATATGTTCCGTCTCCTGAGAGGGGTTCGACTGGAACTGGCGTTCGAGGTTTTTGGCGAAGATCTCTACCCGATCTTCCGCCCGGAAGCGAGGCGTGCAGTCCGTATGCGTCAATGGGCGGACCGGAATGAAATGAAATGAAATGAAATGAAATGAAATGAAATGAAATGAAATGAAATGAAATGAAATATTCTTTATTCACTGTACGGTTCCTTTACAAACTCTTAGTGAACGTTATTTTTTGTTCTGTCTGCTCTGGGTGCGCTTAGGCAATGCTGAGCTGAAGAAAAGAGCAGACGGAGAAAAACTTCAGCCCTGTTTTAAAATATGGGGTATACAATAGCTAACTTTCTTACAGAGTAGCTATGGGCCGATAAGGAACATACGTGACAGCTACCGCATGTGTCAATGTCGTCCCACAGCCATCTGCTAACATGGCAATTTAATTCATTTAAGTCTATTACATCAGTTATAGAAACAGCCTTGTGGGACTACACCTCAATCCCAAGCTTTTTTATCAATTAAATAGTCCTTAAGATCGTAAAAAGCCTTGCGGCACAGGACTTGTTTGACTTTTTTTTTAAATCTGTGAAAAGGAAGGGATTGAACATTTTCCGGGATTGTATTGTATATTCTGATCGACATCCCGATAAAAGAGTGGCTCTTTTTGCGGAGCCTACACTTGGGGAATGCAAGTTTGTGGCCATTCCTTGTCGAAACACAGTTCGAACTATGTAGATCCAAAAAGGTCATAAATTCGTGTTTGTTTTTACGAACATACATTATATTTTCATAAATATATTGCGATGCAAATGTTAGTATATTAGTCTCCTTAAATTTTTCTCTCAGTGATTCTCTAGAATTTAATTTATATATTGCGCGAATAGCCTTCTTCTGCAAAATAAATATTGTGTCGACATTAGCTGCATTTCCCCACAGTAAAATACCATACGACATTATACTATGGAAATAACTAAAATAGACCAATCTGGCTGTATCGACATCTGTAAGTGATCTTATTTTTTTAATCGCAAAGACGGCAGAACTTAGTCTATTCGCTAACCGAGAGATATGGGGTCCCCATTGAAGCCTAGAATCAACAGTTAATCCAAGAAATACAGCTTCTTCAACAAAGCTCATTTCCTCGCCATTCAATTGAGGTTTTACAACATTTTCTTTAACATTAGGTGGTGAAAACTTAATACAATTGGTCTTTTTGTTATTGAGTACTAAGTTATTTACATTAAACCAATTTACCACCTCAGAGAGAGCATTGTTCACATCGTCATAATCATCAGTTTGTCTATTAGTTTTGAAAATTAAGGAAGTATCATCTGCAAACAATACTATCTCGTGATTATTCTCCACCATATATGGCAGATCGTTAATATATATTAAAAAGAGGAACGGGCCGAGGATTGAGCCCTGTGGGACCCCCAAATGAACTACAGACCCGTTTGACATTTTACCGTTCACTTCAACCCTCTGGATCCTACCACTCAAATAAGACTCCAGAAGCTTGAGCGCGGTTTCTTTGATGCCATAGTGATTGAGTTTCCTGATTAATGTTTCATGGTGCACACAGTCAAATGCCTTAGATAGGTCACAAAAGACACCTAAAGCATCCCGTGACCCCTCCCAAGCATCTACTATGGTCTTAAAAAGCTCTACTCCGGCATCTGTGGTTGAGCGACCCCTCGTAAAACCGAATTGATTTTTATGAATAAGTCTATTATTTGTAAAGTGTTTTAGAAGTTGTTCTAAAATTATTTTCTCAAAGATTTTACTAATGGAGGGCAGAATTGAAATTGGTCTAAAGTTGGAGGGATCTGAAGTATTGCCCGACTTAAATAAAGGTATCACTTTACTATGTTTCATTAGATCAGGAAAGTCACCACTCTTAATACAGTTATTGAATATTATAGCTAAGTAGGGTGCTATTAAGTCAATTATTGAACTAAGTATTTTTACAGAGATACCCCAAAGATCAGTAGTGTTCTTAATTTCTAAGGTCTTAAATATCTTTACAATGTGTTTAGCGTCTACGGGCCTGAATATAAACTTACATTTGCATTCGCTTACATTTTTCTTAAGCAATGATTCGGCGGCTTCAGGGGAAGACCTAAGTGATTTAGTCGTCGATACTGGAATGTCAGCAAAGTATTTTTCAAATGTTTTTGCTACAAGTTCGTCTGATTCAATGACGGTACCGTCCATAATAAGTTTATAGACACGACAACGGTCATTGACTCTTCCAGTCTCGGCGTTAATAATGTTCCAAGTCGTTTTAATTTTATTCTTACTAGATTTAATTAATAGCCGGGGTGTTCGTAAATTGGCGGCAAAGACGGTGAATGGAAGGCCAATCGTCTTGCGCGACACCCAGGCGCGACTCTCAGCTCAGGCAACGCGGCCTGGAGCCTTTCCTTGGCTCGGATGAGGTGAAGCTTCTGTGTCGGGCATCTGGTGTTCTACCAGCTCCTACGAAGGTGCCTTTTCTCCTGTAAGAGTTGGTAGATGCGAGGTGGGTGGGGGGACAGTGCTCCCCGTGATGGAATCTCTTCTGTGGCCCCCTCCATCGTGCCTTGTATGCTGGCAGTGTGGTCGACCGCTAGTTGGTCGACATCACCTCCCGTGCAGACAGGCCGAGTTGGGGTGGTGATCTCCAGTGTCTTCTTGAAGGCATTCCAGTCTGTTTTGAGACGTGGCCTCGGTGGCGAGACCCTCACTGGGTTCTTCGCCAGGACTAGCGAGACGGGAACATGGTTGGACCCCATGCCGTCTTGCAGCGACTCCAGTGTGGGCTGGACATCGAGACCGCGGTGTACGACGATGTCTATGACATCGGGCGAGTGCCCCTGTTGTTCCAGGTAGTGTCGGGCATTCTGGGCCCTGGACTGCGTACCCGCGGTGCTCGGCATTGTTAAGGAGGTGTCGTCCGTTCCTGCAGGCGGCGTGGCTGTTCCACCCCGTATGTTTGGCGTTCCAATCGCCGGCGGCGATGGTCGGGTGCGGCGAGTCCAGCGGCTGCCTCAGGATACTCGGCTCTGTGTTCCTCGGCATTGGTGTTCTTTACGTAGATGGCAGTGCACGGCGACGAAGTAGCTCCGAAGATGACGCTCTTCATTCGGTATTCATCGGGCGGGCCCGCCCTCCCGCCGGTCGTCTCTCCATAGGAAACGTTGCATGTCCCTATCTTCCTCTTGAATAGTGACACGCAGGAACATATCCTTGATATTAGCTGTGACTGCGATCGGGCGTTGACGAAACTTCATGAGTACGCCCGACACTGACTGCAGCAGGTCTGGTCCGGACAGCAACATGTCGTTGAGGCTGACCCCTCGTGTCTTGGCAGCGGCGTCGTGCACGATGCGTAGCTTTTCAGGCTTCTGTGGGTTGATAACGGCGAAGTGAGGTAGGTATCACAGCTTGGCACTTTTCTTTGTCGGCGCTTCTTCGGCAAAACCATTCTCCACAAGATTGGCTATTTGCTGTTTGTATCTTTTCTTCATGTTGTCGTCTCGGTCCAGTTTTCTTTCTATGTGTTTAAGTCGGGTGAGTGCAGACTGGAAGTTGGAAGGTGGGTGGATATTATCGGTCTTCCACAGCAGTCCGGTCTCGAAGCCGCCCGTCGGGATCCGCTTCGTTTTGGCCTTTAGGATCTGCATGGCTCGGCGCTCAGCATCGGTAAAATATCTCCTGGCCTCTACGCCCAGTGACTCCAAAGCGAAGTGTTGCTTCATCAGCTGTTCCATTGGCTCCTCCTCTTCGTGGCTGTGGATGTGGTGGATGCGATGTCGTTGTGCGC
This sequence comes from Pyrgus malvae, assembly GCA_911387765.1. NCBI lineage: Eukaryota > Metazoa > Arthropoda > Insecta > Lepidoptera > Hesperiidae > Pyrgus > Pyrgus malvae. Next base: position 13,468,320 of record OU426969.1, read on the forward strand.
CCCCCAATTCCCGGAGTCCGTGGTGTACCCAACAGAGCGGCGTATGAGAGGCCACCGGTTGTTTGTTGTCGCCGTGACGCAGCTCGTCGCTTGCCAGTAGTTGCCAGTTGTCTTGACCCAGTAAGACTGTCGGTGAACCTTCTTCATATTGCAGCAGGTCTTCTATATCTCGCAGGTGCTTGCAGGACTCCATGATGCACTCCCTGTGGTGACAGTCGTATGTTGGACATTGTTCGTGCCGTGATGCTGTGCAGCTTGGAGTGAAGGCCTCTGACACCGAACTCAACGCGCTTGGATTTCTCAGCGTCGATCTTTGTTCCCGCGACGCCTTCTATGTAAAAGGGTTCGACTGGCACGTCGACCCGTCGTCCAACAAGGCGTATGCATTGCAGACGCCCCTCGGTCCTTTGATTTGCACAGGAAGCATCTTAAGCAGCGCCTTTGTGTTGTTGGTTTCTCTTACTGATGCCACGGTAAAGTTTCGGTCATGGTCGAAGTAGTGTTGTTGCGTAACGCTGTTTCGGTATGTAGGTTACCCGAAGCCTCTAACGTAAACATGAGGCGCGGGGCGCAAAATGCTTCCGTTAGCAGCATCGAGTCAGCGATGTTTGATGATTCAGCGAGTAACGCAAACGCTGCAGCGCATCAAGCCTTCGCCGAGGTCACGGCACCCGTCGTCGGCACCTGAGTACGTCGACCCCCGGACGAGCTCATGCTACTATTGCTGCTAACACCAAACCTGCTCCATCACAGGCTAAGCTGCAAAAATGGGGGACGCAGATCCAGAGTGAATCAATTCGTAAGGATCTGCCAAAGTTGCGTTCAGCTAAGAACCAGTGCGACGAGGAGGGTTTCGTGAAGGTTGAAAAGAAGACGAAGAGGAAGCCCACTCGTTCGAATAGATGTGGTACTGCACCGACCAGCCCGGACCGAATGCTGCAGCCGGCCAAACCGACGACGCTGCTGTAGTGTCCCAACTGCATGACTCTACAAAGGTCGAGGAGATTGTAGCGTACATCAGAATTAAGACCAACTGCAGATTGAAGGTTGAGCGATCGGAGTCTCGCCACAGTGTTAATTTTAATTCATATGTGGTGAGAGTCCCCACGGAACAGCTGCCAACCCTCATGAAGGAAGACTTTTGGCTGAGAGGTGTTGTATTCCGGCGATTCTGAGGCCGGCTACCAGACACCGCGCGCAACACGACGCCGAAACCTCGTGTTACCTAGATAATGTATTGTTTATGTATAGTGATTATTTTAAGTCAATTTCATTTGGTATTGTATTACTAGCTGTGCCCCGCGGTTTCACCCGCGTTAGAGAGGATCATTACTATAAAGTGAAGTCCCTTCTGAAGTGCCGTGGACGAGTTATTTGTAGGACTATTTAAGATAAACATTTCAATCATACATTACATATGTGTAACTGTAGCGGTTTTGGCAGCGCACGCCAGAATAGCTCGCAGATGGTAGATATTTTCCTACTTACTTGACACACAATTTGGGGGAAGTGGTGTCCCAAATTGGCTTGTTTCGCCTTCCATCTACACGTGACTGATGAATTTTGGGGGGGTATGTCCCCTGTGACCCCTCCTGGGACCGCCACTGTATGTGTTATTCTGATGTATAAGATCTAATCTGATTATTGTAAAGTTTCATTTAAATCCATTTAGTAGTTTTTACGTGAAAGAGTAACAAACATCCATACTTACAAACTTTTGCGTTTATAATATTAGTAGGATTTTTCTGGATCATTTGGGAAATTTCTCGAACATTCTGAATTAATTAAAACAGTTTGCAATTATTTTAAAAATCTTCAAATCATTCGAGAAGTTTCTGGAATTTTCTCGAATATTTTCAATTAATTAAAAAATTGCAATTATTTTAAAAATCTCCAGATCATTCGAAAAAAGATTACAATTATTTAAAAAAATCCAGATTATTTGAGAAGCTTTCTCGAATATTCTCAATTAATTAAAATCATTTAAAAAATCCAAATGATTCCGGCAGTTTCTGGAACTTTCTAGAACATTCTTAATAAAATTTAAATTAAAATAGTTTGCTAGATCATCCCAGAAATTTTGAAATCCACTCAGTAGTCCCTATTGGTTAGAAAAGTACAGATTTTTTTTTCAGATTTTTCGACCCACCGCGATCAAACTCCCTTACTATCTACGTACTAAGAGGTATTTACCACCCCAAGGGGAAGTTGATTGGAGTTAATGATAATAGAGAAAGCCGTGTCTTTACGTACAAAGAAAACCCTTTACTTTTTATATATATATTAAGATTGTATGTTATTTCCTTTATATGTATTAGTTTGTGATATTTTAATTTTTATCTATGTATTAGTTTGTATGGGCCTTGGCCTGAAATAAATAAATAAAATAAAAAATACTGTATAAAAAAACAAACAATACACATATTGATATCAAAATAATACAAAACAAGTAATATGTAATGTACAACACCTATTTTACTATAAAACGTCTCGCGAGGATAGGTAAATATGTTCATAAAGTCCCGGCTTACCTCGCGGATTACTGCGGGGGCGCCCGACATGTTTCGGACCGTACCGAGGTCCTTCATCATGAGCCATCGCGTGCGGTCGCTAGATGGCCTCGGCGAAGACTGCGGGCTGCGGCGCGCGCGGCGCGGAGGGAGGTGGCGGTGTTGGCAGTCTCCGGATCTTGTGCGTCTGCGTCGTTATCAACCGCGGGTGCGCTTACGGTGTTACCAGACGGGGCGCATACAATGCTGACTGTGTCGCTCTCCAGAGTATATGCTGCACTGAGGTCTGACGTGGTGTGAAGAATCGGTTTCCAGGCTGAGGGGACAGTCCAACCACTGTCTCGATTGTAGTTGGGACGACGACTAATTTCAATTGCTTCGCGTACTTTACGGGGTACTAGGAACTTTTCCCTCGACAGTACTGTTGCTTTATCAAAGCGAATGAAATGCGTCATACCCGTTTCGTGGGCATGTTCAGCGACTGCCGACCCTTTGCTGTCCAAATTCTTCACACAACGTATATGCTCGCTTACCCTGGTAGCGATATTGCGTCGAGTTTCCCCAATGTAACTCTTGCCACAGTCGCAAGGTATCATGTATACGCCCGGTACGTTTAACGGATCTTTGTCTTTTGGTGAGCGTAGAAACTCCCTTATCTGAGCCGGGGAACGGAAAATCGTCCTTATGCCATATTTAGAACGCAAAAGGTGTCCGATTTTATCAGTTACCCCTTTAATGAAGGGTAAATATGCTGGTGTACGTTCTCGCGCTCTCGTTTTTTCGCGTCGCTAATCGGAAGTTATTGTGTCGAGTGATCGCGGAATACCGCCGCAAATTAATGTGCACCAACAAGGCGTTATACACATTACACCTACAGTTAGCGCAAGTGATACACACTGATCTGTGGCAAGTACTTGACAGCATGACATACAGCAGGACAGAGACTACAGGATGCAATATAGAAGCGAGACACCACAATAAATTGATAAACCTAAAGAATGTCAACAACAAGCGACAAATTCACGACTACCCTCATGTAAGAAACACCAAAGTAAAGGCCTCTACAGACGACGCAGAACAAAACGCCGCGGTCATCAATTTATCCTCTCAAACACTGGATCCTATGGCCCACAAAGCTCTGTCCCGCGGACTTAATTTCGCGCCGACTCCTAAACGTATCCCTGTAGAAACAATTATTACCAACCTAGAGGATACCATAGTACGTAACAAAATTCCTCACCGGGATGCTGAGTGTCTGAGGCAAGACGTGTCGTCATTCATTCGTAAGTCGAAGCCTCCAAAATCCAACATCGATCCGCGAGAAATTACGGCACTCAGGAACTTGCGCCAAAATGAAAATGTCCTTATACTGCCCGCGGACAAGGGTAACGCAACTGTAGTGGTTGATACAACAGCTTACGAAGATAAAATCTCACATTTACTCGAAGATTCAACCACTTACAAGAAAGTAAATTACAACCCAACGGCTAGAGTGACGACTAAAGCTCTCAAAGTCATGCAGAAGTACTTGGACGAAGACCTGATATATCGCCTGCGACCACACAACCCGACAGCTCCAAAAATATATGGTTTACCTAAAACACACAAACCGAATTGGCCTCTGAGACCTATTGTAAGCCAAATAGACTCCCCATGCTATAAGCTTGCAAGACATCTAGCTACTTTACTGCATTCCTTCACGGGCAGAACATCCAGTCACGTGAAGGACTCAGGACATTTCGTGGACCTGTTAGCGAATGTACGAATGCTAGAACCTGAACTAATGGTCAGTTTTGATGTAGCTTCTTTATTTACTAATGTTCCGGTGGAGGACTCGATTGACATCATCTCACAACTCCTAGAGAATTCTGACACACCCATTGGAACAAGTGAATTAGTGGAGGTATGTCTTAAAAACGGCTATTTTACATGGCGAGGAGAGTACTTCCTACAGGTCGACGGAGTAGCGATGGGTTCTCCGATTGCACCGGTGGTAGCCAATATTTTTATGGAGTGGTTCGAAGACAGAGCGATGAAAACTGCCACAGTAAAACCGCGCTATTGGTGGAGGTACGTGGACGATGTCTTTGCCGTGATAACTAGGGATGGGTTATCGGAGTTTCTGGCCCACCTGAACACTGTGCATCCTAAAATCAAATTCACAGTGGAAGAGGAGAAGGAGGGAAAGCTGCCTTTTTTGGACGTACTGGTCTGTCGTGAGCCCGATGGGAGACTTTCACACACTGTGTATCGAAAACCCACACACACAGACCGGTACTTACGAGCAGACTCGCACCATCACCCTTCCCACCTCTCTTCGGTGCCCAGAACACTCATCAACCGGGCTTTAAGTCTGTGCGATTTCCAACATGTGAACTCCGAGTTACACCATGTGAGGCACGTTTTGGAAACCAACGGGTACTCATGGAGACAGAGCCTACGGTTGGTGGGTGGAACCTCCAAAAAACGGCCAGTGGGCGTAGAACGTACACCAGCATATTTACCCTTCATTAAAGGGGTAACTGATAAAATCGGACACCTTTTGCGTTCTAAATATGGCATAAGGACGATTTTCCGTTCCCCGGCTCAGATAAGGGAGTTTCTACGCTCACCAAAAGACAAAGATCCGTTAAACGTACCGGGCGTATACATGATACCTTGCGACTGTGGCAAGAGTTACATTGGGGAAACTCGACGCAATATCGCTACCAGGGTAAGCGAGCATATACGTTGTGTGAAGAATTTGGACAGCAAAGGGTCGGCAGTCGCTGAACATGCCCACGAAACGGGTATGACGCATTTCATTCGCTTTGATAAAGCAACAGTACTGTCGAGGGAAAAGTTCCTAGTACCCCGTAAAGTACGCGAAGCAATTGAAATTAGTCGTCGTCCCAACTACAATCGAGACAGTGGTTGGACTGTCCCCTCAGCCTGGAAACCGATTCTTCACACCACGTCAGACCTCAGTGCAGCATATACTCTGGAGAGCGACACAGTCAGCATTGTATGCGCCCCGTCTGGTAACACCGTAAGCGCACCCGCGGTTGATAACGACGCAGACGCACAAGATCCGGAGACTGCCAACACCGCCACCTCCCTCCGCGCCGCGCGCGCCGCAGCCCGCAGTCTTCGCCGAGGCCATCTAGCGACCGCACGCGATGGCTCATGATGAAGGACCTCGGTACGGTCCGAAACATGTCGGGCGCCCCCGCAGTAATCCGCGAGGTAAGCCGGGACTTTATGAACATATTTACCTATCCTCGCGAGACGTTTTATAGTAAAATAGTTAATCGTTACGGTGCGATTTGGCTAAATAAAGTGAAAGAGTTTACGCGGTTACGACTCCATCGTAAGAAACTCGAATGTGGACTCCAATACGTTGTACAGTGCCGGGACAATGATATCATTCCCAAATTCGCCCGTATTAAGGAGGTTAAGTGCATTCGGGATTATGAAGAGTTTTTTCGCGTCGCTAATCGGAAGTTATTGTGTCGAGTGATCGCGGAATACCGCCGCAAATTAATGTGCACCAACAAGGCGTTATACACATTACACCTACAGTTAGCGCAAGTGATACACACTGATCTGTGGCAAGTACTTGACAGCATGACATACAGCAGGACAGAGACTACAGGATGCAATATAGAAGCGAGACACCACAATAAATTGATAAACCTAAAGAATGTCAACAACAAGCGACAAATTCACGACTACCCTCATGTAAGAAACACCAAAGTAAAGGCCTCTACAGACGACGCAGAACAAAACGCCGCGGTCATCAATTTATCCTCTCAAACACTGGATCCTATGGCCCACAAAGCTCTGTCCCGCGGACTTAATTTCGCGCCGACTCCTAAACGTATCCCTGTAGAAACAATTATTACCAACCTAGAGGATACCATAGTACGTAACAAAATTCCTCACCGGGATGCTGAGTGTCTGAGGCAAGACGTGTCGTCATTCATTCGTAAGTCGAAGCCTCCAAAATCCAACATCGATCCGCGAGAAATTACGGCACTCAGGAACTTGCGCCAAAATGAAAATGTCCTTATACTGCCCGCGGACAAGGGTAACGCAACTGTAGTGGTTGATACAACAGCTTACGAAGATAAAATCTCACATTTACTCGAAGATTCAACCACTTACAAGAAAGTAAATTACAACCCAACGGCTAGAGTGACGACTAAAGCTCTCAAAGTCATGCAGAAGTACTTGGACGAAGACCTGATATATCGCCTGCGACCACACAACCCGACAGCTCCAAAAATATATGGTTTACCTAAAACACACAAACCGAATTGGCCTCTGAGACCTATTGTAAGCCAAATAGACTCCCCATGCTATAAGCTTGCAAGACATCTAGCTACTTTACTGCATTCCTTCACGGGCAGAACATCCAGTCACGTGAAGGACTCAGGACATTTCGTGGACCTGTTAGCGAATGTACGAATGCTAGAACCTGAACTAATGGTCAGTTTTGATGTAGCTTCTTTATTTACTAATGTTCCGGTGGAGGACTCGATTGACATCATCTCACAACTCCTAGAGAATTCTGACACACCCATTGGAACAAGTGAATTAGTGGAGGTATGTCTTAAAAACGGCTATTTTACATGGCGAGGAGAGTACTTCCTACAGGTCGACGGAGTAGCGATGGGTTCTCCGATTGCACCGGTGGTAGCCAATATTTTTATGGAGTGGTTCGAAGACAGAGCGATGAAAACTGCCACAGTAAAACCGCGCTATTGGTGGAGGTACGTGGACGATGTCTTTGCCGTGATAACTAGGGATGGGTTATCGGAGTTTCTGGCCCACCTGAACACTGTGCATCCTAAAATCAAATTCACAGTGGAAGAGGAGAAGGAGGGAAAGCTGCCTTTTTTGGACGTACTGGTCTGTCGTGAGCCCGATGGGAGACTTTCACACACTGTGTATCGAAAACCCACACACACAGACCGGTACTTACGAGCAGACTCGCACCATCACCCTTCCCACCTCTCTTCGGTGCCCAGAACACTCATCAACCGGGCTTTAAGTCTGTGCGATTTCCAACATGTGAACTCCGAGTTACACCATGTGAGGCACGTTTTGGAAACCAACGGGTACTCATGGAGACAGAGCCTACGGTTGGTGGGTGGAACCTCCAAAAAACGGCCAGTGGGCGTAGAACGTACACCAGCATATTTACCCTTCATTAAAGGGGTAACTGATAAAATCGGACACCTTTTGCGTTCTAAATATGGCATAAGGACGATTTTCCGTTCCCCGGCTCAGATAAGGGAGTTTCTACGCTCACCAAAAGACAAAGATCCGTTAAACGTACCGGGCGTATACATGATACCTTGCGACTGTGGCAAGAGTTACATTGGGGAAACTCGACGCAATATCGCTACCAGGGTAAGCGAGCATATACGTTGTGTGAAGAATTTGGACAGCAAAGGGTCGGCAGTCGCTGAACATGCCCACGAAACGGGTATGACGCATTTCATTCGCTTTGATAAAGCAACAGTACTGTCGAGGGAAAAGTTCCTAGTACCCCGTAAAGTACGCGAAGCAATTGAAATTAGTCGTCGTCCCAACTACAATCGAGACAGTGGTTGGACTGTCCCCTCAGCCTGGAAACCGATTCTTCACACCACGTCAGACCTCAGTGCAGCATATACTCTGGAGAGCGACACAGTCAGCATTGTATGCGCCCCGTCTGGTAACACCGTAAGCGCACCCGCGGTTGATAACGACGCAGACGCTCAAGATCCGGAGACTGCCAACACCGCCACCTCCCTCCGCGCCGCGCGCGCCGCAGCCCGCAGTCTTCGCCGAGGCCATCTAGCGACCGCACGCGATGGCTCATGATGAAGGACCTCGGTACGGTCCGAAACATGTCGGGCGCCCCCGCAGTAATCCGCGAGGTAAGCCGGGACTTTATGAACATATTTACCTATCCTCGCGAGACGTTTTATAGTAAAATAGTTAATCGTTACGGTGCGATTTGGCTAAATAAAGTGAAAGAGTTTACGCGGTTACGACTCCATCGTAAGAAACTCGAATGTGGACTCCAATACGTTGTACAGTGCCGGGACAATGATATCATTCCCAAATTCGCCCGTATTAAGGAGGTTAAGTGCATTCGGGATTATGAAGAGTTTTTTCGCGTCGCTAATCGGAAGTTATTGTGTCGAGTGATCGCGGAATACCGCCGCAAATTAATGTGCACCAACAAGGCGTTATACACATTACACCTACAGTTAGCGCAAGTGATACACACTGATCTGTGGCAAGTACTTGACAGCATGACATACAGCAGGACAGAGACTACAGGATGCAATATAGAAGCGAGACACCACAATAAATTGATAAACCTAAAGAATGTCAACAACAAGCGACAAATTCACGACTACCCTCATGTAAGAAACACCAAAGTAAAGGCCTCTACAGACGACGCAGAACAAAACGCCGCGGTCATCAATTTATCCTCTCAAACACTGGATCCTATGGCCCACAAAGCTCTGTCCCGCGGACTTAATTTCGCGCCGACTCCTAAACGTATCCCTGTAGAAACAATTATTACCAACCTAGAGGATACCATAGTACGTAACAAAATTCCTCACCGGGATGCTGAGTGTCTGAGGCAAGACGTGTCGTCATTCATTCGTAAGTCGAAGCCTCCAAAATCCAACATCGATCCGCGAGAAATTACGGCACTCAGGAACTTGCGCCAAAATGAAAATGTCCTTATACTGCCCGCGGACAAGGGTAACGCAACTGTAGTGGTTGATACAACAGCTTACGAAGATAAAATCTCACATTTACTCGAAGATTCAACCACTTACAAGAAAGTAAATTACAACCCAACGGCTAGAGTGACGACTAAAGCTCTCAAAGTCATGCAGAAGTACTTGGACGAAGACCTGATATATCGCCTGCGACCACACAACCCGACAGCTCCAAAAATATATGGTTTACCTAAAACACACAAACCGAATTGGCCTCTGAGACCTATTGTAAGCCAAATAGACTCCCCATGCTATAAGCTTGCAAGACATCTAGCTACTTTACTGCATTCCTTCACGGGCAGAACATCCAGTCACGTGAAGGACTCAGGACATTTCGTGGACCTGTTAGCGAATGTACGAATGCTAGAACCTGAACTAATGGTCAGTTTTGATGTAGCTTCTTTATTTACTAATGTTCCGGTGGAGGACTCGATTGACATCATCTCACAACTCCTAGAGAATTCTGACACACCCATTGGAACAAGTGAATTAGTGGAGGTATGTCTTAAAAACGGCTATTTTACATGGCGAGGAGAGTACTTCCTACAGGTCGACGGAGTAGCGATGGGTTCTCCGATTGCACCGGTGGTAGCCAATATTTTTATGGAGTGGTTCGAAGACAGAGCGATGAAAACTGCCACAGTAAAACCGCGCTATTGGTGGAGGTACGTGGACGATGTCTGTGCCGTGATAACTAGGGATGGGTTATCGGAGTTTCTGGCCCACCTGAACACTGTGCATCCTAAAATCAAATTCACAGTGGAAGAGGAGAAGGAGGGAAAGCTGCCTTTTTTGGACGTACTGGTCTGTCGTGAGCCCGATGGGAGAGTTTCACACACTGTGTATCGAAAACCCACACACACAGACCGGTACTTACGAGCAGACTCGCACCATCACCCTTCCCACCTCTCTTCGGTGCCCAGAACACTCATCAACCGGGCTTTAAGTCTGTGCGATTTCCAACATGTGAACTCCGAGTTACACCATGTGAGGCACGTTTTGGAAACCAACGGGTACTCATGGAGACAGAGCCTACGGTTGGTGGGTGGAACCTCCAAAAAACGGCCAGTGGGCGTAGAACGTACACCAGCATATTTACCCTTCATTAAAGGGGTAACTGATAAAATCGGACACCTTTTGCGTTCTAAATATGGCATAAGGACGATTTTCCGTTCCCCGGCTCAGATAAGGGAGTTTCTACGCTCACCAAAAGACAAAGATCCGTTAAACGTACCGGGCGTATACATGATACCTTGCGACTGTGGCAAGAGTTACATTGGGGAAACTCGACGCAATATCGCTACCAGGGTAAGCGAGCATATACGTTGTGTGAAGAATTTGGACAGCAAAGGGTCGGCAGTCGCTGAACATGCCCACGAAACGGGTATGACGCATTTCATTCGCTTTGATAAAGCAACAGTACTGTCGAGGGAAAAGTTCCTAGTACCCCGTAAAGTACGCGAAGCAATTGAAATTAGTCGTCGTCCCAACTACAATCGAGACAGTGGTTGGACTGTCCCCTCAGCCTGGAAACCGATTCTTCACACCACGTCAGACCTCAGTGCAGCATATACTCTGGAGAGCGACACAGTCAGCATTGTATGCGCCCCGTCTGGTAACACCGTAAGCGCACCCGCGGTTGATAACGACGCAGACGCACAAGATCCGGAGACTGCCAACACCGCCACCTCCCTCCGCGCCGCGCGCGCCGCAGCCCGCAGTCTTCGCCGAGGCCATCTAGCGACCGCACGCGATGGCTCATGATGAAGGACCTCGGTACGGTCCGAAACATGTCGGGCGCCCCCGCAGTAATCCGCGAGGTAAGCCGGGACTTTATGAACATATTTACCTATCCTCGCGAGACGTTTTATAGTAAAATAGTTAATCGTTACGGTGCGATTTGGCTAAATAAAGTGAAAGAGTTTACGCGGTTACGACTCCATCGTAAGAAACTCGAATGTGGACTCCAATACGTTGTACAGTGCCGGGACAATGATATCATTCCCAAATTCGCCCGTATTAAGGAGGTTAAGTGCATTCGGGATTATGAAGAGTTTTTTCGCGTCGCTAATCGGAAGTTATTGTGTCGAGTGATCGCGGAATACCGCCGCAAATTAATGTGCACCAACAAGGCGTTATACACATTACACCTACACTTAGCGCAAGTGATACACACTGATCTGTGGCAAGTACTTGACAGCATGACATACAGCAGGACAGAGACTACAGGATGCAATATAGAAGCGAGACACCACAATAAATTGATAAACCTAAAGAATGTCAACAACAAGCGACAAATTCACGACTACCCTCATGTAAGAAACACCAAAGTAAAGGCCTCTACAGACGACGCAGAACAAAACGCCGCGGTCATCAATTTATCCTCTCAAACACTGGATCCTATGGCCCACAAAGCTCTGTCCCGCGGACTTAATTTCGCGCCGACTCCTAAACGTATCCCTGTAGAAACAATTATTACCAACCTAGAGGATACCATAGTACGTAACAAAATTCCTCACCGGGATGCTGAGTGTCTGAGGCAAGACGTGTCGTCATTCATTCGTAAGTCGAAGCCTCCAAAATCCAACATCGATCCGCGAGAAATTACGGCACTCAGGAACTTGCGCCAAAATGAAAATGTCCTTATACTGCCCGCGGACAAGGGTAACGCAACTGTAGTGGTTGATACAACAGCTTACGAAGATAAAATCTCACATGTACTCGAAGATTCAACCACTTACAAGAAAGTAAATTACAACCCAACGGCTAGAGTGACGACTAAAGCTCTCAAAGTCATGCAGAAGTACTTGGACGAAGACCTGATATATCGCCTGCGACCACACAACCCGACAGCTCCAAAAATATATGGTTTACCTAAAACACACAAACCGAATTGGCCTCTGAGACCTATTGTAAGCCAAATAGACTCCCCATGCTATAAGCTTGCAAGACATCTAGCTACTTTACTGCATTCCTTCACGGGCAGAACATCCAGTCACGTGAAGGACTCAGGACATTTCGTGGACCTGTTAGCGAATGTACGAATGCTAGAACCTGAACTAATGGTCAGTTTTGATGTAGCTTCTTTATTTACTAATGTTCCGGTGGAGGACTCGATTGACATCATCTCACAACTCCTAGAGAATTCTGACACACCCATTGGAACAAGTGAATTAGTGGAGGTATGTCTTAAAAACGGCTATTTTACATGGCGAGGAGAGTACTTCCTACAGGTCGACGGAGTAGCGATGGGTTCTCCGATTGCACCGGTGGTAGCCAATATTTTTATGGAGTGGTTCGAAGACAGAGCGATGAAAACTGCCACAGTAAAACCGCGCTATTGGTGGAGGTACGTGGACGATGTCTTTGCCGTGATAACTAGGGATGGGTTATCGGAGTTTCTGGCCCACCTGAACACTGTGCATCCTAAAATCAAATTCACAGTGGAAGAGGAGAAGGAGGGAAAGCTGCCTTTTTTGGACGTACTGGTCTGTCGTGAGCCCGATGGGAGACTTTCACACACTGTGTATCGAAAACCCACACACACAGACCGGTACTTACGAGCAGACTCGCACCATCACCCTTCCCACCTCTCTTCGGTGCCCAGAACACTCATCAACCGGGCTTTAAGTCTGTGCGATTTCCAACATGTGAACTCCGAGTTACACCATGTGAGGCACGTTTTGGAAACCAACGGGTACTCATGGAGACAGAGCCTACGGTTGGTGGGTGGAACCTCCAAAAAACGGCCAGTGGGCGTAGAACGTACACCAGCATATTTACCCTTCATTAAAGGGGTAACTGATAAAATCGGACACCTTTTGCGTTCTAAATATGGCATAAGGACGATTTTCCGTTCCCCGGCTCAGATAAGGGAGTTTCTACGCTCACCAAAAGACAAAGATCCGTTAAACGTACCGGGCGTATACATGATACCTTGCGACTGTGGCAAGAGTTACATTGGGGAAACTCGACGCAATATCGCTACCAGGGTAAGCGAGCATATACGTTGTGTGAAGAATTTGGACAGCAAAGGGTCGGCAGTCGCTGAACATGCCCACGAAACGGGTATGACGCATTTCATTCGCTTTGATAAAGCAACAGTACTGTCGAGGGAAAAGTTCCTAGTACCCCGTAAAGTACGCGAAGCAATTGAAATTAGTCATCGTCCCAACTACAATCGAGACAGTGGTTGGACTGTCCCCTCAGCCTGGAAACCGATTCTTCACACCACGTCAGACCTCAGTGCAGCATATACTCTGGAGAGCGACACAGTCAGCATTGTATGCGCCCCGTCTGGTAACACCGTAAGCGCACCCGCGGTTGATAACGACGCAGACGCACAAGATCCGGAGACTGCCAACACCGCCGCCTCCCTCCGCGCCGCGCGCGCCGCAGCCCGCAGTCTTCGCCGAGGCCATCTAGCGACCGCACGCGATGGCTCATGATGAAGGACCTCGGTACGGTCCGAAACATGTCGGGCGCCCCCGCAGTAATCCGCGAGGTAAGCCGGGACTTTATGAACATACAACACCTATTGACTATAAATTTTATACATAAGTTATCATGAGATAAGTCGCGAACAGTAATCATGCGATATTTAATCTAAACCAGTAGTCGCGAACAATAAGAATAGCAACGCCGCGCCGCGCCATCAAGGGCACGAGCTGGCAACGCCGCGCCATCAAGGGCACGAGCTGGCAACATGTGCTAAATAAAATCGGCAAGTAGCCAGATGATCGGTGTAATGAAAGTGAATATACGGCACCCTGTATATAGGCCCTCTAGCGTCAACACCGTGAACTAAAATATCCATTTTCAGACACATCCGAGCCAATTTGGAGTCCATCACAAAAATTGATATGGTATCCCTATCGCCATCTATGATCAAATGGTGTAAAAATTCAAGCAAATTAATCTGACGTCCATATATCGGACGTCGAAAGTCGGTGGTCGCCACATTAAATGCAATTAATGTCATGTTGGACGTCAAATAGGTTCCGGGATATATATATATATATATATATATATATATATATATATGCGTAAAAACTTATAGTTTTAGGAATGATTATGTTTGTTCACCAATAAAGATAATGTATCATTTTATTGCAAATAACAAAATATAGAACTTATCTGAAAACTTTTATGAGATAATCAATCGATAATAGATTATCACTGTTTAGACCAATGTAATTAAAAAAATACAAGATAATTTATTTCTTTGAATTGCCTACCAATCTGCCAAATTGATCCGATATTTAACTAATTAAAAGAGATAAATGACAATTTAGAGTCTTCAAATTCCCTTTGATTTCTACAGAGATTTTGTGGCAATTAAACTTAACGGAGATTTCCCTTTCGACTTTACTCTAAATTTTAATCGACGTAATGAAAAATTCTTTAGATTTTGCTCGTTCTAGCGGATCCCTTTACGGAATCGGTGTTGAATTGTGATTCGTGTCCATGGTACCCACGACACAGGGTATATTTACCCTACTGTGGGGCTATGAGTGTGAAGCGTTATTTATTTATTTATAGATATATAGAGCGTGATACTTACTATTGTGGATGCCTCTGACTCTAAAATATCATTATTTTAGGGATTTCGCTGGCAGAAGGATTTCTGTTAACAAGATAATTAATATTTTTACGCTCTAAATAACAGATGATAAACGAGATTCAGGCCAAGTGGTTTAAATAAGTCGCAATAAAAATAGGGTTCCGTTATAAACACCAAAAATGAAGACCTTTGTATGATAACACAAGTATCTGTCAATGCATATGTTATGGCTGATTTACATTGATCCAGCGCTGGAATGCAAAGACGCTGCATTCAACAGCGCTTGATAGTACTGGATCAATGTATACATATTCCAATCCGGTACAGTCTAGTATCCAGCACTGGATCGGAATAGAATTGTTCCTATTTTTCAATCCAGTGACCTCCCCCGCACACCGCGTACCCCGCGCCAGTGTCACTGGAACCACTGGAACCGTGTTGCCCGTGTCCATGGGCGACGGTGATCGCTTAACACCACGCGGCCCTTCTGCCTTTATGTTTGGTTTAGTTATAAAAAAAACCGTGTAAACGCAAAGGGCCAGCCTCCGCCGCGTATTCGTATAGTGACCACACTTCTGTTTGTCTATTATACAATAAAAGTTTGCCAAAAATGTCTATATTAAAACAGGGTCTGTATTGACATTTTTTAAGGAACTCTGCCTATCACTTATCTATTTCCTCAAATTAGCTTTTTCTTTATCCATTCTTCCTCAAACAATTCATTCGCATCGTGAATCTATAGACTTATAATTTTTTTCGCGTAAAGCAGTATGATACAAAGATTTTTTGACAGATTTTAATTGCCTGCGCTTTCGAAGACTCGGAATACTCATTTTGCTGTAACATTTTTGCTCACAAAGTAATAGTACTGGATTGAATGTAAACGGCCTGATCCAGTAACAACGCCGATCCAGCGCTGGAATGCATCGACGCTAGATCCAGCCATTGGATCAATGTACATCTCTGACGGCTGATCATCGTAGGTATAATGTAGGTCTAGCTGGCAACTGCACCAGTAGTTCAGCAGTTCAGCGCTGGTCCTATTTCTTTTTCGTAACAAAAATAACAATACACTTTGTTTACATATACCTATTGTCTCCATTAAACCTACATAGGTTTGTCTTGGATACTGAAAACATGTAATAAGATTAAATAATAACATTAAACTTTTAATAAGATTACAATTACAAACAAATTAAAATTCTAACACGATTCGACAATTCCAGTTTATCCAGTTTTCCCAAGTGCAATATAAAGATCCTACAAGTTCCTCCGTCTAAACAGAAAGAAAGCCCTAAATATATCTGCACATCAGAAAATAAATTAAAAGTTAGCGAAGAATAATATTAACATCAAGCTGACATAGAGATTTCACACGACCGAAAAAGGTATCTAGAGCATGGTGCTCTTGATGGTTCAAAATCTAGGAACGACATACACAGAATTACGTTTCATAAATATTTTTACTCGAAAAAATATTAAGTAGTTTATAATGAAACTAAATTTCAAACCGCTGTTTAGACCTTGGATTGTCTTTAACCACCACCAAAAATATGCAGGCCATATTAACCGATAACCGTTGGGGAAAAAGTTACTCGTGTAATACTAGAAGCACAACTTAGCCTGGACGGCCTTAAGAAGACAGCAGGAAATTGCTGGATTCAGTTTAGAACCGGCTAGAAGTGGCTAATGGAGAGCCTATATGGCGAGTGTCTAGATGGTTCTACCCATCGGAGTAGAGGCTATCAAGTGTGACCCCTATTTCCAAAACTTCCAATAAATCCAGTGTTGGGGATTATCGGCCTACTGGCTATTTACAACGTAGAGCAATGAACACATTGAGCATATTTTTCACAGTAAGAGTTACAAGCAGGTTGAACCTTTCCTGGTTCAGTTCAGTCCAGGATCTACTGTGTTTCATAGTCACTGTAGCTTCGGGATTAAGTATACCAATACAGTATCCCTTGCCTGATCGTAAGAGGCGACTAAAAGAGAGCTTCTGGGGTTGCGGGCGATGAGAGTGGGAGCTCCAGCCAGCAGCCCCGGGAAGGACGGCGGTGTGTGCGTGGCCGCATGTCGCCGTAAGCATCGGAAGGTGCAGGAGCGCACACCTGCTCTCCTGAAGATGGGCCCGTTCCAGGGCGCCACTCGTGGTTCTCCACCTCCACCTCCTCCTCCACTCCTCCAGAGCGTTCCACTGGAGATCCTGGAGTCCTCCCCAAAAGCAGAGGCAGGCCACCAACGGGGAGTTATTGCGGTCAAATTCCACATAGCCCGTTATCCTCTCCCAAGGTGCCAGGTACCATTTGAAGGTTCCCCCCGATACAAAAAAGGTTGAACCTTTCCAATGTCACGAGCAACATGGCTTCGAATGAAAACGCCAGTCCATAGCAACCTGTAAAAAATTGCAGACTATGTCTCCAGAGCCTTGACCGGGGTCAGCAGGTGGATGCATTGTACTCTGACTTTAAAAAGGCTGATGGATGGGTCAATTTGTTAGACCGAGAGATTAGTTTGTTAACATCAAATTTTTGTAACCCATATTGCTTTATATTTGATTCACTAACTGACAAAACAGCTCCATTACAAATCACCCTATTTTCAAAAGCTAAGTCAACATGATCCCCATTGACTTAATTTACGGCAGGTACTCCCAAAGGGTCGCACCCCATTACGAGCAAAAACAAAACTCGGCATACATTCGGAACGTCGTATAATTACTGTTTTGTTTGTCGACAGATGCTCTCCGGGTACAGAGGCACTTCATTGTTGGCGCCAGTGGAGAAAATTCGACAATACACCAGTAAGTACACTTTGAACTTTATAACCATGCAATTAGAGTCCAATTTACAACGGACTTGGCCGTTTTTGGCAGAAACGTGACCAAAATTTTCAATTGAAGTAGATTTTAAGTTCTATTGTTGGGATTTAAGGTTGATTTTTTATTGCCACAACAATAAGGTCGAGGTCTAACCCAATTTTGATAGCGTTACGCTAGCCCTTATGCCGTTTCAATAAGGTTGTGTTTTCGTTAACGTTATAAAAGTTTAACAGTATTACTGTAATGCGAATGCAATAAAAAGGCGCGGAACGGTTTGGTTGCAAGTTTTCCGTTTGTTTAGTACAGCGTTTATTGTGACGTTTTTAGGGGATGCGCGTTTTCTACTGGATCGTAGGGGAGCCCGGGATGCTAAATTTGCAGTTACTATACAAAGTTGGATTGTGCAGATTAGGTCCTAAAAGGAAAAAATGTTTGTTAAGTTTGCCATTTTAGTGGGGAGGAGAGCGTGTACAAGCTTTTATTTTTTATAAAAAGTTAAAAAAAAACGCGCGTAGCAAACTAAAGTTGAATAGATAAAGTATAGTCAATCTGACAATTTTAGTTTTTTGAATCAGAGGGTGAATTGAATACAAACTTGCCATTATTGCCATACACATAATACATAACATATAAGGTATACTTGTAGCGCACATGGCCCAGTGGTTAGCGTAGAACGCAAGCGATCTATGCAGCTAAGTCAAACGGGCGCGGTCGGGTGTAAGATGGATGACCGCTAGTGGCAAAAATTCAGTGCGCGATTCCGTGCTTCGGAGGACACGTTAAGCAGTCGGTTTCGGTTGTTGTCGATAGATAACAGTCGTTAAACATTAGCGAAAACCTTGGGTGGTTTGAAAACATCCGACAGCGGGTAGGTGGATACCTACCCGCACTGGAGCAGCGTGGTGTATAGTAGAGTAAGCTTCAGGCCTCCCCAACAATGGGGCATGACCCGTGCCCAGCAATGGGACTCAAAAAGCGTTGCATCCAAGCAATACCCATAACACATTATCTTATTCTAACACGCTCGAGAAATCCGATAATCCCCTCTTGGTCTCCCCGACTATTGATTTTAAACGATTTGCCAGCGATCTTTATTTGGCTATTGGAACGTCCAAAACGTTTATTTACGTTAGGCTTATGTACCTACGCGCTTGTCAACATTTGTTTTGCTAACGTCAAAGTTGGTTTTGGGTTCAAATACATTTTCAGTATAAATAGAATTGATTTGGAATCAATCATTTGAAGCTTGTTCAGAGTGAAAGTAAGAATCGATCTGTGGACCCCTTTTTGATACCGGGTATCTTTAAAAGCTACCCAATCATCTATTAATACCAGGTAGTCCGGCAGTACGGCATGGAAACCATTGCGCCACACGGTTCGTCCTTATTATTATTTTCGGTAATATATTTCAGTCATCAACCATCGGAATCTTCTAAATCTTCTTCTTCTACGAGCATTTCCGATTTTCTTATTTTGATAGTAGAAATATAGTTATATGTTGCCATAGTAGACGAAGCAATTGCAGCAGCAGCGTCCACGTCCATTTCGCGGCAGGTTTTAATCACGAATGAGTTAACGTGTGAATGTAGAGGGGACTATTTGCGCGCTGAACTCACGCCGTGATTCTACGCCGTGTATTCACGGTGATAATGTGGAGCCGCCAATATTGTCATTGACCGACTTATAAGCTCGTATAAGTCATACTCAGAAGCAATCTGCCCCCTACGGGGTCTATCGAAAACACGAATAAGCCTGTCTACGCGAGTGTTTGTTAAAGCACAAAACGTAGTTCGCGTATAAGCGCGTACACAAAAACGATAACAAACGCGCAGAATAATATGCTGGTTAGAAGACTCTCTAATATATGATGCAGTCTCAAAGTTTCGACAGTAAGCCGATTGGAAATCTTTTCTGCTCACTCGGTTGATAGGATTTAAGCAAAGACTGATACTGTTGTTTAGAATTCTTTGCCACTGGATGGGCGGGCGCGTAATTATGACCCAAGCCCACTGTTGGGATAGTGGAACACTCCAATTACTACTGTAACCAACATAATATATATTCCAATCGTACTTACGGGATTCTTGAATCGAAGCCACCTCTCCCATATCCAATCACAGGATCTTGGACGCTCCTCCAGACTGCAGTCTGCCGCTTCAAGGTTCCGCTTGTAGTTTTTGATGGGTTTTAGATTAGTACTTAAGAATATTCTCGAACATAGCCAAAGAACGCTAGTCGACGTAAGTACCGTTCGTATGCAACCGCCGCCATACTGGCAGGCGTAGATAATATTCTATTTTTATTTTTTACTAATCATAGACAAAGATTATGGCCTATGATACTGTTCTCCTTCATCCAATATGAAAGGAGTTCGGTAAACAGCGAATCAGAAACCGATAAGCACTCCTGAAAACACTATGCTGGCAAGCTAGCAATAATTGAGAGTGTTTTATATAGATATTAAACCTATGAAAAATGAAAGTAACATTATAATAAAAAATCGCCTAACCAGCCACCAATGCCTTTGATTTGATTGAAACTATAGCATTATAAGAAATAAAGATAAGTACGAGGTTTTATATAAAATAAAATGATTTATTAAATTTTTCTTTACAGATACCGGGCACAATGGAATTCAGTATCGTACTTTGGTGAGTATGTTTTAATCGCCTAATTAAATAGAACGTCTATTTAATTAAAAACGAAATTTTGTATGAAGCCATTTAAGTATTAAGGAGAAAGAGACTGCGCTTAGAATAATTACAATTACATTATAGAAACCAAGTTCGCGCGCTCAAATTGAAGCATGTTGATTGGTGCCATTAATGACACCAAACCCGGGCCGCTCCGTAAGACTTAAGGTTAAATTTTATCACAACACTTTTTAAAAACAAAAGCAATCTAATAAATAACTTTTCACAGTGTTTCAATAATAGTTGATTTGGTCAAGATAAAAATATTTTGTTTGTCAGATGTGACAGCTGTAGGAATATATTTAGTGCATCAACACTCATTCTATTCATTAAATCTACTCATCTCAAAACTAATCATTCTATACGTAATTATTCTATGTCCTTACGGTAAAAGAGTTGGTAGGGCGCAATGGTTGACATGCCGTACCGCAATCAAGGGATCCCGGATTCAATTCCTAGCATGGTAGAAAGAATAATGAGTGTTAACTGGACTAGACGATTGTGTTCCTTCATTTTAGTGGTACCCACAACACCAGGAATCCTATTTGTACGTAACGAGTGAGGCTAAAAGCTTTTTAATATTACGAGTAGTTCTTGTCAATAGAATTTATTTCACTAACCAGTCAAATTCATCCGATTCTGAATAATTGAAAGAGATAAATTACGAATTCGAGTCTTCAAATTCCCTTTGATTTCTACAGAGATTTTGTGGCAATTAAACTCAATGGTGATTTCCCTTTCGACTTTACTCTAAATTTTAATTGAAGGGTAATGAAGAATTCTTTACATTCCGCTCAATCTATCGTATTTCTTTACGCGATTGGTATTTCATTGTGATTCTCCAAATTTAAATACCTTCTTAGTAGTTTTATTTGCAGTATTTTAGTTTTTTTCAGTGGCGATTTTTAATAATCTAGGTAAGTATAAAGTCAAGCAACACGCCAGGTGTTTGGAAATTGGATGGAAGGCGATCGGTTTTATGAAAAATTTCATACCATTTTAGGCAAGCCGCATTGATGATATTCCCAAGCCAATAAGTTTTTTAAGTGTTTGACGACCCTTTTGGCGCAGTGCTTACAATGCCGATCAGCAATCGGAGGTCCCGGGTTCGATTCCCGACAAAGCATAAATTAGAATGATTAGTTTAAATTTCTGTTCTCGTCTGTGTGTTTCTGTTTCTATCTTTGTGTGTGACAATGGTACCCTGGACACAGGGTATATCTACCCTACTGTTGGGCTATGAGTGTGAAACCTTATTTATTAATTATTTATTTATGTATAAGACATAACTGGAAGAAATATTACGTCACACTATTGTGTGTTAAACATCATCTGTAAATATATATATATATATATATATATATATATATATATATATATATATATATATATATATATGCGTAAAAACTTATAGTTTTAGGAATGATTATGTTTGTTCACCAATAAAGATAATGTATCATTTTATTGCAAATAACAAAATATAGAACTTATCTGAAAACTTTTATGAGATAATCAATCGATAATAGATTATCACTGTTTAGACCAATGTAATTAAAAAAATACAAGATAATTTATTTCTTTGAATTGCCTACCAATCTGCCAAATTGATCCGATATTTAACTAATTAAAAGAGATAAATGACAATTTAGAGTCTTCAAATTCCCTTTGATTTCTACAGAGATTTTGTGGCAATTAAACTTAACGGAGATTTCCCTTTCGACTTTACTCTAAATTTTAATCGACGTAATGAAAAATTCTTTAGATTTTGCTCGTTCTAGCGGATCCCTTTACGGAATCGGTGTTGAATTGTGATTCTTTAAATTCAAATAGTTTCCTTTGAGACTTTAACCCAGTCGCATTTTCAGCATTTTAATCTTGTTAAGAGTTAATTAATGAAATCACGTCGCTCACCGTTGTAAACTATACATATACAAAACTCAGCAACGTCGCCAGTGATGAAAGTTGGGTCCATGCTTTTAATCCCAAAATTTTACATTTATTATAATAATTTCATACCAATTGATGGCATGTTGTTTTATCATAAGTCGCCACTACTGAAGCTTAAACATAACAGATTGACAGATCTACAAAAATTAAATTCCCATCCATAACACAGATATTTGAAATTGGATTGCATTAATTTTACAGGGCCTTCAAAAGTCCAATCAAAATTTAGATTACACCAAGCGCAACAGGATTAGCTTTATCAGATTCCGGCCGCCACAAACCGAAGCGAACCAGTTAAAGCTGGATTTATGCAGTTCTGTATAAGTTGCGGTATGAACTGCGACATGCTTACTAGGTTATTTTGATATAACTGCGTTTGACTACGAATATTTTGGCAGGAATAAGTGTCTAATATAGCTAGGTACTAAATAAAATTTTGATATACTATTTACTGAAATGAAAAAATTCTAACTAAAAGTATGATGTAAAAGATTGAAGCGTGCATGGCCTGGCGGCTAGCATATAACGCAAGCGATGTTCGCAGCTAAGCGGACACGGTCAGGTGTGTGATGGATGGATGGACCATTAGTGGCCTAAATTTTATGTTACATCTCCGCAGTTGCATGTTACTACCATTTACTCGCTTCACGCCAGAAATAGCAGCACTAGAATTTCCGTGTTTCAATGCAGGATCACGTGTTTAGAGAAATGTCGAAAGCCTCAAGGGCAGTTTGAAAACATCCAACTCGCCACTAACCCGCATAATAACATGCGAATAATTGGAAAAGAGCTGTGCACACCGGTGGGACGCAAAAAATCATTCATCTGTAACTCTTCCGGTACATAACAGTCAACCAAAACTTTACCCTTTTCAAAGCCTTTTAAGTGATTTTAAAATATTAAAAATACTGATTGACCATTAATACCTCCTATAACTTGCTTAGAGCAGCGTGGTTGAATAGGCTCTACGTATATCCAATTCGCATTAAAGAGACTAACTACAAAACGATACAACATATTTGCTATATAACCAATACAAAAAATATACCTTTAAAATAAATCTGTAAAACAACGTACGAATACAACTAGTACGAATTTATCCGGTATAATCCGGATTTATGCAGTACTAATAAATTCTGTTCTTCGCTAGAACGGCTGGCAGATTATCGTAGATATTGGAAACATGACGTATTGTTGAGAATTGTTTTTAATGAAGTCGAATAAGTAGCTTTGTGACTTGCGAATAAAATACCAGTTCATACTGTTACAAGGTATACTATATTTCTTCAAACTATAAATCTGATTTTTTGTTATTTAAATCAAAGCAAAATTAATGAAAGTAATAATAATGGTATCAATTTATTATTAATCAATTGTTTGTAATTTTAATTATAGAATTAAAATTATGAAAATTGTAAAAACATTTCAACTAAAAATATTAATTAATTAATTTCTAAATAGTAATATGCAAGGAATAAAAGGTTTTTTTTATTTTTATTTTATTTTATTTATAAATCTGAAGTAAGCAAGGCCTGAAAGGCATGTAAGGTTTATTAATAAATTAAAACCGTCTTGGGCATGGTTAATCATAATTATGATATTGATAACTGAACTCTAAATCAAAACAATTTAAAAGAAAATAGCGACCAAATTTCAGATCAATGCATTGCTTATTAAAACGCAAATTATGTGACTGTACAACATGCATCTACCAGTATTTTACATACCAAAAGATGTCCAGCCATAAGTTTCACAAGCCCTGTAGAATTTAATTGAATCTAAATTTGCAGTTCTACATAAAACACGAAGTTATGAATATAAAATTATCACAAATGACCTCTGTCCTGGTTTTACTCCATGCGATACGGTTTTAATTAGTTGGCAAATATTATTTTTAAACTTTAAAATATTTTCACAGCGTTAAATTTAACATCTTTCATTATACTTATCTTAGAGTTACTTTTAATTTTAATTTTAATCATGCTCGTAGTTTAACCGACTGTTAACATAATCGTCGAAAACAGCATTATTTTGTCTATTGTGACCATGGCACAGGTAAAGGTACACATGGCAAAGATAATGTGATTCAGAAACCGGTACAGCGATGAATTCGACAATGAATCTGAACCAATAAAGTATCATATTAGTAACATTAATCTTTTAACCAGAAGTAATAGCTCTGACCACTGAAACCCGGCGCACACTGGCTAAATCCAGATTTATGCATTTCTACATAAATTCAGGTCTTAGCTGGAGAAACACCGGTTTCATAACTTACAGATAAAATTTGGAAATACTCGTACGTACGTCACAGTTTTTTTTTGGATTTAGATGAGAATAACCGAGGTATTATGCCAGAAGCCCGGGTTAAAATCTAGGCATATATCTATGACCAAATACACCTACTGTGTATGTACCTGTTCATAACTTATTTCGTTCATATCATAGTCCACAAAGCTGTCCATAACCGAGGTGCAGGTAGACATGTCATGTGTCTGAAAAAAAAATATAATTCTAAGACATTCATACTTTTTCCACAGTACAAATATAACAATTTTAAATTATACTCAAAATAACAATTTAACAATCTACACATAAATAAATAGGTACACAATTAAAACACAGAAACGACAAGGTTGAGGCCAGAAGCGCATATGAATTTGAAGCAATAAGATAGATACGAGTAGTAACATATCGTAAAAGCTCTTAACCAGAACGACGGCTCTAACCGTCAAATGCTGCCTACATAAAGATTTATGCAGTTCTACATAAATTCAGGTCTTAGCTGGGAACTAGCCGGACTTATAGCTCACAGATAGAATTTTGAAATACTTCGTGCTTCATAAAAAATATAAAATGTCATATACGGTAGTTTTTTTTTTAATTTAGGGAAATTACAGCCACGTGGCTAACTCTGGAGCGCATAGCTCTGTAATAATAATCTAGTGCTGTGTAATTATTTATCACTTATTTTCTTTAGACCTTAGCTGATTTTGCTAACCACAAAATTATTATATGAATTTACAAATAAATTTAACATAGAAACCACATGATTCCAGTCAAAGAAGCAGGTGAATCTAAGCCAATAAAATATCATAACAGTAACATATATGTCTTAAGCAGAACGTACAGCTCTGACCGTCAAAACCCGGTTTGCACTGACTTAATCCAGATTTATGCAGTTCTACATAAATTCAGGTCTTGGCTGCGGACTCGCTAGATTATCGTAGATATGGAAAATGGAACGTCTGTGGGATTTGCGCTAAAAAGTTACAATGTGAGCTGTGCTGTTATAACTGGGAGATAAAATTTTAAAATATTTGTTCTTTACAGAAGTCATAAAATTTCAAGTGGGACCTATGAAAAATAATATAAAAATAAGAAATGTGTTCGTTTTCAGTTGTTCTATGAAATTAAAAATCAAAAATGTTCTGTACTGGATTGGAGACCCGTCGTGTTACTGGGTACCCCGCTTATCCATTGAGGCATCAATACGTAGTATACATCAATACATAATGCACAGGTCTTAGCCTAAGTTTAGATTTATACAAATTAATAATTACGTAAGCCATTAGTCCCAATTTTATCAGTACCTACGTCAAAAGTCACTAAACCTTATCGGTCTGTAATTCTTTTCCATCCTGAAAACAAAAATGTTTCATAGTACGCAATGTGCGGAATAAGCTACCCAACAACTCTATTTAAATCCGGAATTAATGCTAAACTGCACAAAAGCGGATGTAGCTAGTACGAACCGGATTTCACCCGGGCGACCAATCAAATGTTTGTTCTGGCTACGAACAGATTATTAAGGATTTTACTTTTAGGTCAACTTTGCTGAATGTAACAATACGTTTTTCGTGAATTCTTATAAATAAATAAATTATTCAGTTAATATCACATCTCACATGGTTCAATCTGTGTTTCGATAAGAAATGTCCACATACTTGTATTCACTAAGTGTCCTTTTATTGGGATGTCGATCAGGTAAGGTAAGGGACTTTGTTTGCGCTAATGTAAGAAAGAAGACGAACCACATCTCACGCCGTAAGACTTATTACGAAATTAAGAACTAGATAAATTATAAGAAAGATATTATCCCATCCATCAGCTTCTAAAAGTGCAAGTGAAAAGACATGGTGAACGAATTCTTTTATATTTCGTCTTTTGTATTATGTCTTTCTAAGTTTTACTATTGGCAAATTACGTTAGCTTTTTGATGACAAACTATTCGTCTGTCCAAGACCAAAAATCCAAAGGATACTCGTCGATTTTCTGTAAAATAAGATCACTTTGGTAGCTTTGGTTGTTTTACTAAACCTATTTTTGTATCAAAACATTTGTAAATAAATGAACGATCTCGAACTAGTATTGCCAGATTTAGCCATTAAACTATCCAAATTTTGGTGGTAGGTACCTTTATCTTTACTCTGCTAGATTTGCATTTTTATTCAACTTCAAAGATTCAAAAAAATTCTGTTAATCAATTCAACGTTTTTCTTTTGACTTTTGAATTGCAAAATGGATATACAATGCAATTATTCCTTTATGAAATTAATTCTTTCTTTTTAATAACTTGTTCGCCATCTTAAGTGAATTTATATGGATATTGGCACTTGATGTCTTAACGGCGTTATAGAAAATAATTCTCTACTACATTTTCATAGTGAAAAAAATATACCTAGATAAAAATATTAATTGTACACTATCCAATGACCTAAAGAAATATAATTAAAAACAACATACATGGGAATTACCCAAAATTAAATCTGATTTTGCCTGCCTCCTTGAGCGATGTTCAGACAGCACTGATAGGGCCCGTTTACTTGCAGTTGCCCAGAGTGAATCGGGACATTGGCTACATGCGCTACCATCGATGAACCTAGGCACCGTGCTGGATCCTGCAACTTTTCGTATTGCAGTAGGTCTCCGGCTCGGTGTCGAGATGTGTGAGCCTCATATTTGCCCGTGTGGGCAGGGGGTGGACAGGTTTGGGCGACATGGCCTGTCCTGTATCAGAAGTGCCGGTAGACTTTTTCGCCACGGTACCCTCAATGATTTAGTCCGTCGGGCTCTTGCCACCGCTTCAATACCAGCTACACTGGAGCCCTCTGGTTTATCTCGAAGCGATGGCAAGAGACCTGATGGTATTACTTTGGTACCGTGGAGTCTGGGCCGGCCTCTGGTATGGGATGTCACCTGTGCGGACACCTTAGCGCCAACACATGTAAGGATGTCCGCTGAAAAGGCTGGGTCCGCGGCCGATCATGCCCAATGTCTCAAGCGCCGTAAATATAGTAATTTATCTGATAATTACATATTTACGGCGCTTGCCATGGAGACAATGGGGCCATGGTCTTCTGACATGAAAAAATTCATGTCAGAAATGTCGCACAAACTTGTACTGGCCTGCGGTGACTGGCTGGCGGTTATTTTGCACAAAGGCTAAGCCTTACTATTCAACGTGGCAATGCCGCCAGTGTCTTGGGTACCATGCCTCACACGGGTTTTTTAGACGAAGTGTTTTATTTGTAAACTTTTTTTTTTTTTTTTAATAAATAATGTTATATTTTGTATATATTTATTGTATATAGTTAGTATAATTAATTTAATGTTAATTTAATTATTATGAATAAATAAATAATGAAATTCAAAAAAAAAACTAAATTAAAAATATATAATAAATTAATGGAATAAAATATCAAGTTCTTAAAAATAATATAAAATATATTATAAGCAAAATTCAATATTAATAACACGGCATTGTAGAAAATATATCTCTATTATAATTATAATACTACATTTTCAAATTCAATATATACCTACCTAAATAAAAACATTAATTCGGCACTATCCATTGAGCTAAAGAAATACTGTTTAAAATATCTTATAGTAAAAATAAAGGACCAAAATATGAAGTTTCAAAAAATAATATGAAATATTACAACTTTCATACAAATTCCTTCATCGTTCTGAGAATAATTAATAACTAAGTAAATATTTTTTTCCTATATTACTGGTCCATGGTGGAATTTTCTTACACTGCTACTAACAATAACAATTTATTAATTTCTTTTCAATATTGTAAGTATCATTACTATCTATACCAACCCTAACGACATACTTATTTACAAACAATTAGCATTTCTTTTAAAGACAAACAAATCTCCCAACATTATTTATCCCGTATTATTTGCTCAAGGAATGTTTTATTCATAAATGCTTGAGTATAACAACTGCCTCTTATAAAACAGGGCTTCAAGAGCTCTTCAATCTCGATACGATTCTCTGTTTCGATAGCCTAGAGTTTGAAGCACGTATTTTATATTCAGGAGGATCAAAGAAAATAACTTACGACGAGAGTAGTATTAAAATAAAAAGCTATTTAAGCGCAGACGCTGCAACACATCGATATCCGATAACTATTTCGCTTTTTTGAAGCATTTATAACATCTATATATAAGGACACAGAAAAGCTTAAAATTACACCTTCTATCGACCCTGTAAAGATCAAAATAATATGACAATTTTGACAGAACAATACATTTTCATGACATGTTTACCGATCCACAAAACATCAGTTGTCTAATACATTAAACAGCTTTTTCTCAAAACTATCATCATCATCATCATTTGTGTGGGTTAGTTCCGGTTTGCATAAAAAGGTCCAATTATAAACGCGAAAATTAGTTTGTTCGTTTCTTTTTTGGAAATATTTTAAAGCAGAGAGATAGTCAAGAGGCTGGAGAGTGACATAGGCTACTTTCGAAAGCAGTGAAATAACTCATCAGAATCATCATATAAAGATCCATTATAATGTATTTTATCCTTTATAACGCTGGTGCCACCATGGGACACAACTAGTAGTTTTTATTTTGTATGGTAGAAGTTTTATCATGATAAAATTAATTAAATAACAAACATTCTAGTTTGTAAATTTCTATTACGAGTAACGTCATTTCCGACCGCTAGATGGAGCTATTACTAAAACACAAAACTCCCAGACAAGACGTATTATCACGTATAAACATCAGGGATCTAATAAAGTAAGTTACGAGGGACAGTCCTAGGGTTACGAGGACGATTTATCCTGGCGATAAAATGTATCTAATTATAAAACAAAGTTATATGGTCCTTGGAGCCGTATTCTTGTCGTTTGATGGCCTATTCTCTGATAGTATACGTTATGTGGATGAGGTGATAAAACTTGATGAGATTTATGTTTATGTGAATCTATTTTTCTTTCTTTGTGTCTTTACTTATGCATAAAACAAATAAAAGTAATATAATTATGCAAATAGTTTAAATACAAAAACAGACGATACAAGGCAGGGAATTTATAGCCTATGAAACGGTTTTTAACTTTACCTTAAATAAAGATCGCTTCAACTGTCACTTTAATTAACGTTTATCGATAGCACAATGCAAAGAGTTTTTGCCGACAAATATAAGTTGCTAAAAGCAATTATACTTACCCTACCCTACCCTATACCCTTATGTATCCATGTTAAAACTTACTGACCAATAATAACTAGCTTTATAATAATAGGTATAGGTTCTTTTGAAAATTTCACAAAATCAGTAGTTAAACAATAATTTTGTATTATGTATTAATTGAAAGAAAGTGAAATTGAATTGCAAGTTTTTACTTTACACGCGTGTAGTTACTTCGAAATTTAAGGAATATCTGGCCCGGGAATATTACTAGCTCTTTGGCCAATAAATTCCCAGCTTAGTCCGTCTGTCTCCCACCGGATTATTCCTGGTAATCCCCGATTGCCTAATGGCTCATTGTGCATTCTGTGTAGGTATGCATAAAATAAATATTTATTATTTATTTCTAGAATCTAGCAAATAAAATGTATTTTAAGATACTTAAATTAAATTATGCATCATCTTTTATAATAGCTTCGTTTTATGTAGATATATTGGATAAGGTAAAAACAAAATGAAGATCGTGAAAAATTGTTTTGAGATGATGTTGTAGCAATCATTCAGCAAGCAATATAATTATCTAGATCTAAATCTATGAAAGTAAAGACGCAGAAAACAGCTATAGTTATAAAATCTTTTTCTTTACAAAATGCATCGAAAACATTTGAAGTTTCATGTCGCAAATGAATAACCAGTAATCATTGATTATCTCCTGTTTGATGTAAAGTTTGTTCGAAAGGTTTTTTTTTAATAGATTTCAAGCTCTTTAGACCAAAATTCCCAGCTTATTCCGAAAGTCTCCCATCCGACTATTCCCGGTAATCCGCTGTTTCCCTAATGGCTCATTGTGCATTCTGAATATGTATAAAATGAATCCTTTATTACTAGAAGTAGGAGTTAAATTTTAAAATAAGCAACTTAAAATGTTTTGCGTTTAATCCCCAGCATGTTTTGTGAAGTTTGGAAGTAGGTCATCAGAATATAAAGTTGAGAAATATAAATAAATTTAGTCACGATTTATTCTAATCTACAGGTGTATATTTTACAGTGTACAATAATAAATTTAATGTATGCATAATCCCAGTATAAAGTAAAAAGATTGAAACAAACGTTACAAAAATTTTAAAATATTAACATAGGTAATAAAAAAAATGGATTTTTTCATAGGTTTAATTTAGCCTTTAGTCCAACCAATAACTAGTCTTTATAAATATATGAATCAAGCATAATTTTTTAAATTAAAATACAAGCATATTTTAGCCAAACCCTAAATTCATTCACATTTTGCAAAAAAAATATTATCGTCTCTTTATTTGTTGCTATATATTACAGACTAAATAACACTTAATCCAAACTGTAATCGCATATTATTCCTAATTTATCTAACCGTGATAATTTTCGTCATTCGTCGTCAGACAGCCTCCGTGGCGTAGTGGGTGATGAGACGACTGCGAAACGTGAGGTCATGGGTTCGATTCCCACCCAGGATAAATATCTGTGTGATGAACATGATTATTTGTTCTATGTCTGGGTGTTAATTATCTATTTAAGTATGTATTTAGAATTATATAAGTACGTTTATCAGCTTTCTGATTACCATAGTACAAGCTCTGCTTAGTTTGGAATCATATGGTGTTGTGTGAATTGTCCAAAAATATTTATTTTATTTATTTTATCATTATATTGTACGCAGTGTACATTATACTGACCTGAGTTGTAGTGAAACTGCATACAACTACAGGCAAGACTTTAGCTTATTTAAAATTGTGTATATACTCGTATGTCTATAAAATAAATAAATAACGTTTCACACCCATAGCCCCATCGTGAATCTGCCGGGAAACAGACTCTAAGCCGGGACTTTGTTGTTCTAGTGCTTGTGTTTCGAGCGAAAATATTGCTTTTTATTCAAATGCAGAAAAACAAGCAGGCCACATAATGTTAAGTGGGGCTATTTGTGCGAAACTTTGACGTATGCGTAAAGACTGGCTGGTTGCAACCCTTCTTTGCGTCCTATTGATGGGCACGGGTCTCTTCTCTTTATTGGGTAGGCCTGGAGCTTACTGTTGCTCCAACGTGGGTTGGTCGTGATTATTTGGCTACGTAGACTTAATTATAATAGTAACTTAATTTTGTTCATTCAGTCTGAAACAAAAGGATGAGAAATACAAGCGAGTCAAATACGATAATACTGTGAAAAACAAAGTCTTGCATAGAGTCCGCCTGTTTCCGGGCGATTTGTTCGAGGTGCTCTCTCAATTTTTTACACGCTTTTTATTAGCTTCACCTGTATGTTTGTATGTTTGTATGTTTGTATGTTTGTAACCGACTTCTTTGGGCGCGATTTTGACCCACTTTAAACGGCCAGATTTCGTTCAAACTTTGTAGATTTATTGAGGACCGATGACAATACACTAATTTGATAAAATTATTCCATTTTTCAATTTGCAAAATATGATTTTTGTTCGATTGCGTTTATAGAGCTACAGCTATTATACGACTGTTATAGATCAAACGATCTAATAACGAGTATTTTAGCCACTTTAATTCAGCATCTGCTAAAAGGTGGAGTAAAAGTGCTAAAACATAGTGCTGTAAACGTTTATTCGACGTCCTTAAAGCACACATTAGCAAATATTGCCAAATAGTCGAGATAACCGCTATTACACGATAAATGGGTGTTTTAAGAACGGTTACTCGGCTCTTATACGATTAAAGGCTGAGTAATCTAATTACTATTCGACTATTTTGCTGCTTGGGTTGCTCATATTTATGTAGGGGAGTAGACTATTGGTGCTCAGTAACCGAAAACGTGTATGAGATATATAAAGAATATAAATAATTTGTTAAGTCGTAAGACAGGTGAAATTTTATGAAAACGTAAAAATTAAAAAAATATGTAACCTTGATAATTATGTAACAAGCCTAATGATAGATAAAGATATTTTTGAAAGAAAGAAGAAGGTTCTCAGTAACCAGTCCATTGCTCGTGGAAACATCATGGAAAGAATAAATAATCCAAACTAAAAAGTAGAAAATAAATAATAGTTTAAAAAAACTAAAAAACACGCTTTTTATAGAAAACCGAACTAAAAAATAGAAAATAAATTTTAATGAATTTAAATTAAGAAAATAGTGTTAAAAATTTCAATGAATATAAGTTAATAATAGTGTGAATAAAAAAAAATATTTTATTTAAAAAAAAGCGTGGGGTGCTTTTTAAAATATTATCGAAATGATAATCACTCTACTCATACCTGTCAATAAAATATTTATAACTATTGACACCATGCACCCCACGCTTTTTTTTAAATAATTTTTTTTTTATTCACACTATTATTAACTTATATTCATTGAAATTTTTAACACTATTTTCTTAATTTAAATTCATTAAAATTTATTTTCTATTTTTTAGTTCGGTTTTCTATAAAAAGCGTGTTTTTTAGTTTTTTTAAACTATTATTTATTATCTAAACTTTATCTCACAAAATTATTGAACGTACTAAGCGCTTTACGTACAGTAAATTGTATTCCACTGTGGCGCATTCACTGAAAGCAAAAAAGAATTCTAGAGCGGGTAATCTTGACTTTTTTCGGTCTTACGAAATAAAAAGTTTACTACGCATTAGTTGCTTTCAGACTTCGTTTTGATAGTAATTTAAACAAATAAATCCTCCGTGAAGCTACATGTAACCGTAAGCCTGAGTAACTGCGTGATGTCAACCGCGCCAACATTTAAATGCATGCGATGCGGCACTATGTCGCACTGAATCTTTTAACACAACGTGTGCCAAATACAAGGCATTCTCAGCCAAGAAAATATTACAAGCACTCCAAATCATTAATTACGAGCTTGGCGTTCTATTTATTTGATTTTTTCAGTAACTCTTCTATCTATGTATTAATCAGGATGCAACTGCATTTGTGTTTTAAAAAGTAGAGGAAATACACAAAAATGTTTATCATAATTCGATTTCATTCAACTGATACTCATATAATGGTACAATTACGTCTACAGCGGACTTGTTTTGCAAGTCCTGAGTTTGATTATGAAGGCAGAAATTTGAAAAATAAGTTTAAATTCCTCTTTTTCATCGGACTTTTGGTGTAACTATGTTTGGGTGTGAGGTTAACAATTAAAAAATTTATGGATAAATTTGGGACTACCATATAATGATTTCAAAATTAGAATATAGATAGAGAAAAAGAGAAACATGACCATAAAATAATTTCTTAACTTAAGAGTAATCTATGAGATTTAACCTGTTCAGCTGTGGATTTGAGTGTATAAACAAACAGGTCTTTACGAGGTTAAGATTGTTTCAACTGACTTAAACGTGAAAAACCTGGATAATTTAAAAACACTCTATCAAGCTTAGCTGTGACCTAATTCAGAAGCCATTGCGTAACAGTTTCCTGCCACCAAATTAACCAAATAATTCCTCTGTAAAGCTACATGAAACCGTAAGCCTGAGTAACTAACACGCCAAAATTTAAATGCAAGTGATGCAACACTATGTCGCACTCAATCCTTTAACACATCGTGTGCCAAATACAAGCCATTCTCAGCCAAGAAAATATTACAAGCACTCCAAACTATAAATTCCCGGCTTAGAGTTCTGTTAGCTTGATTTATTCAGCAAGCTAATTAATGTTTTGGATGCAACTGTACAGTTTAAAAATAAGAGTGTGTGTACTTATGTACACGCGTTAGAAGTCATACTTCTTTGACGTATGAAAAATGTTTTAAATAACTCAAACGCAGTAGTGAACGATGGTAAATATCAAAATCAATCAAAAATATTATGTTAGTTATATTAATGAATATATTGTTTTAATTAAATAAAAAAACGTTTTATTTAGGTACGTAATAATTATTTCAAATTAATATTGAAAATTAATTATTCATATGAATATTATATTTCACAACACTGGCTTGACTGGCTTATGAATATCTATCTACTAAGTACGGACACCTGTAACTTTCAGTATTGAAAATATATGTATTTATTATTTCTATTATGTGGCTCATCATGTCGTTAGTCATCATGTCGTTTCTGCGCGCACAGCTCACAAATTCACTCTCATTCAAACGCGCCAAAAGAAGTATAACTTCAAAACCACGGAAAAGACAAAAATTCTTTTTAAATGGAATTTGGCCCAATTTGGACCACGTAAATAGTTTAAAGACATATTCTGCGGTTTGTTACAACATCACGGGATCATTTTTTAATAATAACTAGTGATCTGGCCTAGCTCCGCTCGGGTACAGACATTGTCTTGCCATAAAAGTACTAATGAAAGAGGATTTCTTTATTATCTTTCGAGAGATTTCATGTTACTGTCAAACAAAAATATAAAACAAAAAATGTTATACGAACTGTACAGTTATTCTGACTGTGTCAAAGTTTAGAACGACATGGCACGAAATATAAACGTTTGACAGACCTAGGAACAATTTATATGAGAAAACTACTTATAAATAAATAAATAAAAACATTTTCCAGTGGACCAAACTGTGAATTTCATTTCATTTCATTTCATTTCATTTCATTTCAATCTAAACCATTCTCAAATCCCTTTGAACACACACAATTTTTTTTTATCATAATCCGTCCAATCGTCAGTGACATACACACGCACACAAGAAATATATATGTATATAAAGATAGAGCAGGGTAAATCATTTATAATCTGTGTCATGGGTACCATACACACACACAAAGATATAAACATAAACACCCAAAGCGAGAACAGAAACTGAACCTCATCATTTTTTTTCAAATTCAAATAATTTTCAAATTTGCACCACAAGGGAAGTCAATATATCATTCGTGTTTATTGGAAATTTAATGACTAATTGACTTTTTTTCACAAAACTAAAATTTGTCGGAATAAAGTATGATGTATGGATTACTATAGAAACTGATTCTTGAATCCTTGTAAGTATTGTGGATATTTGCTCAAAAAGATTTAGGTAAGTATATTATTCACACTTTCTATAAGAATCGTAATTAGTCAAGGCAAAGCTGTTATTTAGTAAAAAACGTAAATCATAAATATAGTTGTAACCGCAACGTTTCTTACTAGGTATCTCTGTATCCCTTCATCTCCCTTGGAGAGGGGCCAAAAGTTGATGCAGAATTATCTCAGTCCGACCGCTGATACCGTCACTCCGTAAATGTACCGTTGCGGGTAAGACCTAAAAAGTTTTGATTTATTTTGTTTTTGATATTAACACTATGAAAGTTTAGTAACAGTGAAAATATTTATTTTTTAGATGATTTTATTTGCCGTTTAATTGTTCAATTAAACCTTTATGAAAAATTATATGGTATAAATCATAACCCTAGGTTGCATAAATAAGTCCCTGTAGCTTCGGGATTAAGAATAGAGCTACGGTATCCCCTGCCTGATCGTAAGAGGCGACTAAAAGGAGGCTTCCGGGGTTGAGGACGGTGTGAGTGGGAGCTCGATCCGCCCAACCAGCAGCCCCGGGAAGGGCGGCGATGTGTGCGTGGCCGCATGTCGCCGTGAGGCCCGTTCTGGGACGTCGCCCGTGGAGGACGCCGGTGCGTTCCGCCGGAGATCCCGGAGTCCTCCCCAAGCGCAGTGGCAGCCACCGAGGGGGTTTTAGTGCGGTCAAATCCCACATAACCCGGTACCCTCTCCCAAGGTGCCGGGTATCTTTTTTCTTGTTCCCCCCCCCCCGAAAACAAAAAAAGGTTGCATAAATAATACAGGATCACATGTTTTCTATATTTATTAACAATAGCTAACCTAACTTACGTTGTCTTGTCTACTATGAATATTGAATCCGAATTAGTATAATTAAAAAATAAAATAAAAAACAAAGTGTTTAAAATCTAATGACTGAAGCATCTATTTCATACAAATACACGTACTTCGTTTGCACGGAGTTTTAAATCTGTTTCAAATTGAGCGTATCTAATTCTAAAACTCTAAAAAGAGTTTATATTGTCAAAAGCCCTAATTACATTAGAAAATTCTATATAGTGGTTAAGTATTCTTAAATTTTCTAATTTTACGCGCAATTTTCTTAATTTCTTCTTTCATTTGACAGTAACAAATACAACAAAAAAGAATTAGCGAATTCGGTCCAGCCGTTTACTCGTGGTGCCGTGACCAAGGAAAACAGAGATTCATTTTTATATGTATAGATATTAATGACACTGACAAATTTTTACAAATCTAAAATTTGCCAAAAAACAAAATGAATTTAGGATAACTTTCGTTTTTTTTTTTCAACCTTTTTTATGTCCCACTGCTGGGCACCGGTCTCCTTCTCACAAGTGAGAGGGATTTAGGCCATAGTCCACCACGCTGGCCAAGTGCGGATTGGTGGACGTCATGCTTTCTAGAAATTATGAATTTCTCTGAGGCATGCACGGCGATGGAGAACATCGTAATCAATGAAATATCACGATATTTTCCATCACCGTGGAGCAGCGATAAATTCGCACATTACAAATTTCTTTGTCAGAGGTGCGCGCCGAGGATTTGAACCCGTGATCGGTCGCGTAGAAGACCGCGGCTTTTACCACTCGGCCATCGCTACTCTACCTTTCGGTTACACTATGTATTTTATTTATACTGATACTATAAGTATCTTTATTAGTCAAGTCAAAACTTTTATTTATAAAAAGAAACGTAAATCGTAGAGATAGCTAGTGGCTAGTGGTAACCACAATGTTCCACGTACAGCTATCTCCTTGTTCCTTCATCTCACTCTTGGAGAGGGTCCAACATTTGATGTAGAATTATCTCACTCGGACCTCTGATACTGTCAGTCCAAGTTAGTGTACCGTAAGCTGACCTCGATAGGTAAAAAGTTTTGTACTATTATTTATTTTCAGTGGTATAATTTCTGGGATTTTTTCGAAAGCGTTATTTTGAATGAAATTAGTTATAGGCTAATTTGACTTTGTGTAACCGACTTCAACAACTTCAGCTTGAGCAGCGATGGCGGAGTGGTAAAAAATCGCGGTCTTCGACGCGACCGATACCGGGTTCGATTAAATTAAATTATAGTATAGGGATTTAAAAAGGGATTTTTGAAGCGCGCATGGCCCGGCGGTTAGCGTGGAACGCAAGCGATCTACGAGTATGCTACTAAGCCAAACGAGTGCGGTCGGGCAAGATGGGTGACCGCTAGTGGCAAAAAAAATCATACGTCTTTCCGTGCATCGGAGGGCACGTTAAGCCGTCGGTCGGATAACAGTCGTTAAACTTTATCGGAGGCCTTATGTTTCCGACAGTGGGTTGGCCACTAACCCGCATCTCCACCAACCCGCATTGGTGCAGCTTGGTGGAGTAAGCCTCCCCAATAATAGGGAGAGACCCGTGCCCAGCAGTGGGACATAAAAAAGGGTTGCAGCCATAGGGATTTAAAAGTCATAAAAGAAGAAAGAGCTTAAACCAACAACGAATTGCATTTTCGGACTTAAAACGAATATTTATAGGAAACATTGTTTGTTGAATATGATTATTTATTTTACTTTCAAATATCTCATTGCTTAAAATATAACGTAATAATAGTATAACAGACCAAAAACCATACAATCCATTTCTTCCATGTACACTGCAAGCAATGGCAGCAATTTAACTGGCAACCATAAGCAAAACTGGGGGATCACCGCTGAGAAACAGACAGACTCTAAGCCAGTATTTTACATTGCTCCCTACATTGTTGTGTTTGTCTCGCTTGTATTTCTCGCCCAAATTTTGTGTCAGACTGAATAAAGATTAAAGATTCTGGTCTTATTACATCAAGATCATTGAACAAGGAGCCTTAAGAATAATGAATTTACACAAATACGTAACATAATACGTGGTTAACATAAAATAATATCACTTAAAACTATACCTTAAAAAGCAAGAAAATAATATTACACTTCTCCAGCGAGTGTGTGTGAGTGTGTGTGTGTGTGTGTGTGTGTGTGCATGCATGCGTTGCGTACACTCGCGCGTTTTTGAGTTGATTTATAATTTATTAGTTAAATAAACAACATTAATTAGGTTGCAGGAGAACTGTTACGCAATCGCTTCCGAAACAGGTCGCAGTTAAGCTTGATAGTGTTTTAAAAATTAAATTAGTTTATCATCTCTTACAAGAGTAATGGTAGCGCGCATGGCTCGGCGGCTAGCGTAGAACGCAAGCGGTCTATGCAGCTAAGCCAAACGGGCGCGGTCGGGTGTGAGATGGGCGACCGCTAGTGGCAAAAATTTCATGCGCATTTCCGTGCTTCGGAGGGCACGTTGAGCCGTCGGTCCCGGTTACAACATAATATAGACACAAGACAAGATAATAGTCGTTAAACCTTGTCGAAGGCCATGTCTTTGCAGTGATGTCTTTTAGAGGGTACGCCTCATGTGCAAATAAACGTTTGTGTCTGTGTAAACGACTGAAAGAATCTATGTGCTTAGTTACGAAATTACCAACGAAATAAGTCCAACCTAATATTTGCTGTGTGGAACAATGTAGATAATGTAGCTTTAACGTTTGTTTAGCAGTTCCTCCGGGGATACCCATATTTCGAATTAACAGGAATTAGATTTATCACATACTGAAACAATCGTTTTTAGGGTTGCAGTTTACATACTAAAATAATACGGTTAATGTCAGTATCATATTTTTTGTACCGCGTTAAGAGGCCGTATACGAAATTTTGCCGATTTCGCTGATTTAGCTGATTTAACACATGAAATTTTGCAGTCAAAATACAGTATTTCCATAAGTTTTATTGCACAATATAAATGATCATTTCAATAATGAACTACTAAATGAGCCACTTTTCGATTTTTATTACGTTGTTTTGCTTAATAGACCTGAAGACGGTGATGGTTTTGTGAATTTTACTGTAATAGGTATAGAATGTTACATATTTCCGGATCATTTTAAAATCTGTATTGAGAAGTTTCATAGTGTCTAATAAAATTACTCTCCTGAGTCCTGAGTAATTATTTCATCAATCAATCATTCAATCATTCCTGAGTAATCATTGTTTTTCGAAAATTTTTCAGTTTATTTATTTATTTATTTATTTATTAGGTTTACCAATAATTGTTTAGCGGATTCATATACGTCATTAAAAACAAAGTTGTCTTAAGCTACGTGCACAACCTATTACAGGCAAAATTAATTAAAAATTAAAGTTAAAAAAAATTAAATTTAAAAAATTTTAAAAAACAAAATTACAGTTAAAAGTAATACCACAATACATAAAGCTTGGTAATACCAAATTCTACGTATATCCCGAATAATTTTAATATTTCAGCGTGTAATGCGTATAATATCAGTAAATATTGACACTACGTTCGTCTATTAGGTTAACCACATTTTATTCGCTTGGCATATTTTGTAATTCGATATAGGTAACTCAAACACGTATGAATTTATACTGTTTTATAATTATATATTGTACTTGTATAAAAAGTAACAGTTAAGTAAAACATCAACAAAAATGTGATTATCATACATAGAAAACATAGAACTATTCATAATAAGATATTTCCAGAACTACTTGGCTTTTACTTCAGCAGTGATAGCTTAGTGGTTAAGAGACCCGTGCCCAGTAGTGGGATGCAAAAAGGGTTGCAGACAAACGAGTATGCTTGAAGCGTGTTGATTGGTGCCATTAATGGCACCAAACGCCGGGCTGCTCCGTAAGACTTAAGGTTAAATTTTATCACAAAACTTTTTAAAAACAAAAGAAGTCGAATAAAATAACTTTTCACAGTGTTTTCAATATTTTGTAGTATTTTATAGTTAATTTGGTCAAAATAAAAAATTTTGTTTGTCAGATGTGACAGCCGAAGGAATCTATTTAGTGCTTCAATTTTGACAGCGCGCTTGTATGAAGACACTCATTCTATACGTATTTATTCTAAGAATAGAACAAAAGGATATAATAAGTTATTAAAAATTATAATGGAAGTGAATGAAGTAAGTAATAACATGTAGTGTATTAATAACACTACACTATGCGTTTTCGACTTCTTACGTAATAAGTATAAAAACAAAACAAAATACTTATATTCATTAACGTGTCTATCACGTTCCAAGAACACGTATCGAGATACCTGCATTAAAAATGCATCAGTAGAGCTTTTACCGAAATCAAAGCTGAAAATATCCCAACATTATGGACCAATAAGCACACTATTATCATTCGTATATGCCATAATATCGACTGAATATTCTTGGTAATGGAATACGAAATGTATCTGATACGCTCACTCGTAATATGAAATTTTTATGGGTTCGGGTCAACGACTAGAGAGAAATTAAAACCATAAGCTAGGTAAAATGGATTTAGTGCCTGTAGCTTCGGGGTTAAGAATAGAGCTACGGTATCCCCTGCCTGATCGTAAGAAGCGACTGAAAGGGGCTTCTCCGGAGTTGCGGACGGTGAGAGTGGGAGCTTGACCCGTCAGCAGCCCCGGGAAGGACGGTAGCGTGTGCGATGCCGCCGCAAAACACCTGAAGGTGCAGGAGAGCACATCTGCTCTCCCGAAGATGTGCCCGTTCTGGGGCGCCGTGCGTGGAGGACACTGGTGCGTTCCTATGGAGATCCCGGAGTCCTCCCAAGCGCAGAGGCAAGCCACCGAAGGGGTTTTAGTTTAGTTTTTCAAAGAAAAAGTAAAATGGATTCGGGCAGAAGTTGATTTATTGTATTAAGTAGTATATTAAAAATGGTATCGCTTTTTAATAACCACAAATTCATTTAAAAGTTTTTTTTTCTTCTTCTTCTTTTAATTCTTCTTTGCAAATAGTAAAACAAACTTTACTATTTTTTTCTGGTTAGGTTTGGCATAGGCATTATTTCATTAATGAATAGCACTTCGTCTGCGTTCGTTACTATGCAATATTTTTTTTATTGTTATTAATATTTCCCCTGATATAATAATTCAGGGTCCTTGAATTATAATATTTTAATATCTAAATTATTATTAATACATAATGAATAGATACAAATATATTAAAGGTTATTAAACAATTTGAATTTTTTTTAAATTAATTTTAATTATTTGTCTTTATTATTTGTTTAGCTTAGCAACCGCCTGAATAATCTCAACACAAAATTTAGCAAACTTTGACCCAGATTGCTGTCCAGCAAGGAGGGAGATCCAGTTTGAGGTTTCCACCCTCATGTCTATCTCTAGTTCAAGCTGGAACCTCTTGGCGCTGAAGCGCGGACAAACATTGAGTAGATGTTCTATACTTTGTTCTGTGTTTAGGGAACATAAACATTGAGAGCTGTTACGGAGCTTAAATCGATGGAGGTATTGGGCTAACCCTCCATGGCCAGTCCACACCTGTGATTGCCAGTAAGAAACGCCAATTTTCTTAATAATTAGGTAAGCCTGGCAGATATCTGGGAAGAACAGCTTGGTAATTCTACCTTCTCTGGATTGTGAGTAATGAGTCTGCCAGGCCTCTAAGGTGCGCTGGCGTATCATACGCCTGGCGAACGAAACCGGAAATCTGTCATAATCTGCAGCCGTCCTTTTATGTAGCGCAGCTTCCTTCGCCAGTTCATCTGCACGCTCATTTCCGGTTATGCCAACATGCGCGCGCACCCACCAGAATTGAAACTTTTAGCCCAGCTCGATTGCCTTCGACAATTCTGTCTTGATGTCGTTCACCGGTGGATGGAGATTACTATGCAATCTGCGTAGAACGAAATATCAAGCCATCTGGGTGTTTGTGTTTCTGTCTTTGTGTACCATGGTAACAACGACACGGAGAATCCTAGTGTGGGGCTGAGTGTGTAGCGTTGGCTGCAACCCTTTTTACGTCCCACTGCTGGGCACGGGTCTTTCCCCATTATTGGGGAGGCCTGGAGCTTACTCCACCACGCTGCTCCAATGCGGGTTGGTGGAGATGCGGGTTAGTGGCCAACCCGCTGTCGGATGTTTTCAAACCGCCCATAAGGCCTCCGACAAGGTTTAACGACTGTTATCTATCGACAACAACCGGGACCGACGGCTTAACGTGCCCTCCGAAGCACGGAAACGCGCATGAATTTTTTTTTCGCCACTAGCGGTCACCCATCTCACACCCGACCGCGGCCTTTTGGCTTAACTGCATAGACCGATTGCGTTCTACGCTAGCCGCCGAGCCATGCGCGCTTCTGTAGTGTAGCGTTACTTATAAAAATAAAACATTTTATGACGACCTGCATGGCGCAATAGTTAGGTACCATGCCGGACTGCCAATCAAAGGGTCCCGGGTTCCATTAACAGC
This sequence comes from Pyrgus malvae, assembly GCA_911387765.1. NCBI lineage: Eukaryota > Metazoa > Arthropoda > Insecta > Lepidoptera > Hesperiidae > Pyrgus > Pyrgus malvae. The sequence goes on from OU426969.1 coordinate 13,511,331, forward strand.
GAAACAGAAATTCGAATGATAAATTTAAATTTCTGTTCTCCGTCTGGGTGTTTGTGTTACTGTCTTTGTGTGTGTCCATGGTACCCACGACACAGGGTATATCTACCCTACTGTGGGGCTATGCGTGTGAAGCGTTGTATGTACCTATTGGGAAAATATACAATGTTTTCCTTCCATTTCTACTGACGCTTGTGTTATCAAGTTTGATTGGAAATTCAATAACAGCTTGTATGACACATAATGAAACTCATGTAATAACTATGTTAATCTAACGAACAGCAGGTACAACACGTCACATTAAATCAAGAACTAGTACAAGCAACGTACATGACGGGACATGTTCGCTGGAATATTTATGAGGCTAGCGCCCGCCAGTAATGAACATTGTATATTAATTAAACCCTGCCTAATAACAAGGTTCTTGGTCGTATGTCCATTATTAATACGTACGTTTTTGTAGATTGACAGATTAAAAATATAGTTGCAAGCAAGATTTCGCAATTAGTTTCGAGTTTTTATAACGTTCAAATAGCTTTTAAGGACCTTATTCATAGCTACTCTGTAAGAAAACTGGTTATTGTATACCCCATATTTTAAAACAGGGCTGAAGTTTTTCTCCGTCTGCTCTTTTCTTCAGCTCAGCATTGCCTAAGCACCCAGAGCAGACAGAACAAAAAAATAACGTTTACTAAGTTTGTAAAGGAACCGTACAGTGAATAAAAAATATTTCAAATATTTCAAAACATTCAACTAATCAGCACGGGTCTTATTGCAAATGAGATGTTTCAATCTTGGCTAGGTATTGTACACCATCTCAAAAATTTGAGAAAACAACTCATGAATCCGAAAAAAATACTTAAAATTAGTTAAAACATGTACTTTTTCGGTATAAAACCAATTTAACTATTTTGAACATCTTTCAATATGGCGGAACAACTGATTTCATTGTCAATTGACTGTCACAGATAATTTACTTCAAATGTCAAAATGACATATTACCGTCATTATGTTTTTCTAGATATTGTGTTGCAATTTTCACTTGAAATTCTTGTGTTGTACCAATAACCCCAGTCGATTATAACAAAATGATTAGTAAAAAACAACTCTATACTATGTTTGCAATTTCTTTATACTGTGTAGGTACAAATACCTGGCCATAGGTCCATACATTTTGAAACGTCTCCTTTGAAGAACTTCCTCTTAACCCTGCACTACTATTAAAATTCTAGATGTAGGAAAAGTAGTAAGTACGCTCTTTAATAAATAAGTGGCTCTGTGACATCTCCGGCGCTGCGGGAAGACCACTCCCTCCGCCCCAGCGTAAGAAATAAGAAAGCGCGGCAAATGCGCTTGCCTTCGCCTCTCTTGATGCCTGCGCTTTACGGCGGGCGGGGAGTGGTCTTTCTCCGCGCCTCCGGCTTTTTATATACACTCTAGGGGTAGTACGTAGTACAGACAAGACCACGTGGATAGTGGGGTGCTCTGATTCAGTTTGGGTATTTTTCGAATATAAATAATTATAGTGTTAAAAGTAGAATGGGTGGCCATAGGTACATATGTACATAGGTATAAGTACATATATATGTACATGTACATACCTATGTACATAAGTAACGCCTGTAACGCAACGACAAGTATATATAGATATACGAGAGCGTACTCAAAAATTTCAATATTTCGAAAAACATTGCGTGTCGCCAAAAATCCTTTTAAGGGGACTCTTAGATAGTCTAATGGAACGTCTGTGCAAAATTTGGTCACAAAATTCGGTATCTACTTTTCGGAAGTGCACCCTATTAAATTATTGTTATATTATTATAATTTTCACACCAAATATGGTAAATATGAGACACTACACTATAAAAATATTTAATCTTTTGTGACCATATTTGAGCAAATAAACAAATGTATGTGTGTTTGTATTTGTACAATTCTCTTATTAAAATATTCAGCGCAAAGTACCGGTTCCAGTATACCTTAGGGTAAATAGAATTTATTTTCTAGACAGTAAAATTTATAATCAACATACATAGATTAACTAGTGTAGTAGTAACTCGTAACTAACCTAAATCGAACAAAAAGCTATCAACTTTACTTGTAACATAAGAAAATCAAAATAAAACAATATCCCGCCAAAAACTCCAATCAACAAACTTACTATTTTCGATACTCAGAACCTCTTAAGTCAAGTTAAGTTATTTTTATAGGTAACTATAAACTAAATGTTGTTCTAACGACTTTTACGAGTCTACGTTAAAATGTACATAAAAGTTTAATAACTTCATAACTACGGCGTAACTTATCCATTAACAACTATGTTAATCTAACTAGCAGCAGGTACATAATTATATAGTCATGATAAATTAAGAACTAGTTAAAACAACGTACATGACAAGCCATGTTCGCTAGAATATTTATGAGACTAGAGCCCGCCAGTAATGAACATCGTTTATTAATTAAAATCGCCTTGTCTGTTATGAAGCTTCTTGAAAGTAAGTATGTTCGTTATAAAGTTTGAAGATGGTTGTAGGATCTGCTAAGGTAACTGCTAAGAACCACCAAGTTTAGAAGCAGATTTGTTGTCAAGAAGTTAATTTGGTAGAACTAACATTACCAATTTTGTTTCCTACGAAACCGAAAATACTATATTCCATAGATGAACAAGTAGTGTGTGGTTAAATTTATCCAGTGTGTTTACCAGATGTTGAGTTAAGGTGCGTACAGATTAAATAACATGTTGTATAACTTGTGTTTTATAACACGTCCACATTATCTGACATAGTTTTTCAACTTTGCAACATATATAACAATACTGTACACATTAGAATAACAATGTTATATAACAATGTTGTATAACATTTTCGTAAGTCGTTCCTATTCACAATGCTCGTTCCACGACATCTAACTGAAATGACCGGTACTAAATTATGATAGTCAAATATTGCATAGTACAGTAATTCTTACGTTTACTTCATAATTACTTCTTCATTAGATGAAGCTACTAGTTCTGTGTTTTGAAATATATTCATTTTTTCGTATGCCCCCTATGTGGCACACCATGCGGTGTACGATCCTTGATTTCAGAAGGCTCATCTTGACATTAATTTTACATATTATTCTTAACTCAATAGCATGGACGGTACATTGGTCTGCTCTTGCCCTACATTAATAAGGTCCACAGAGTGTTTCTCCTACGTCATAGAGTCTTGCTTTAATACTCACGGTACATCATTTTGAATCAAAAACGTATCGTACATGTGATCTTTCCTGTAGGCACATTATGCATTCAGTATAAGGCGAAACGGTGGCGCTTACCTACTCACTACTGACACAATGTAGTTTGATGCTACGATGACCGACATATTTTCGTGCTTCGACATTTTATCAAAAGCCAAAAAATCAAATTTAAAGTGCGCAACTGCATATGACCACAGGCAAGTCTTAAGTTTGCTTGAGGTAGTAAGTAGATACGTACGAGCTACAGCGACTACTTAACATCACGTGAGCTGTATGCTTATCTTCCTTATTTAATTAAAAGAAAGATAACAGTAGAAAAAGATAAATATTATCTTCTCGCATTGCATACAACACGCCTCTTACTACGGAGTTCATTACAGAAGCGCTATTCTCATAAATATTCTAACGTAGGTTACTACTGTTCGTATCGTATCATGTTGTGTTCGGCTTGCACGTTTGGGTTGACGCAACACTGTTGTATGTTATGTTTCACTAATGCATTCAAATAGCTTGTGTGCGTCTTCAAGATAGTGAATGGTATTTAAGCTATGCTACATGAGCTTTATCTCTTATGAGCTCTTTAGAGCTGTAAATACCTCAGTGTGGCTTCAAAACATTAAGTCAACTATTTAGACACATTTGACTTTTTATACCTTTTTGTGACAATGTACTTATACGTCTACTTGGAATGAAAGTTACAGATAACAGCGTATAAAGGTATTTAAAATATTTCCAGCAATAAAAAACCGATAATGCGCAGTTTCTAAATAAACATTATTGGAATACCTCAAGGTAGCGTAGTAGGACCTATACTTTTCATTCTATGTGAATAAGCTTTGATCATCTTATTTTCCTAACAATAACACGACACTTAAAATTTATTTTTATCGAAAATATTATTTTGCTATCATTACATTATATCATGGCCGGCAGCGACTACTTAAGACCAAGTAGCCTGAATGCTGAACAGCTAAAGAAAGTAAACCTCACTAGGTTATTAAAGGCTGTTTCTATCAAACTACGCTCTCATCTCGTTAGTAACGGATACCCATCTTAGCGAAATGTTTGTACAACTAACACGCGTGGACAAGGTTTGAATATTTATGAGCTGAACCCCACACTAATTAGTAATGACATCTCGTATTATTTATACTCGTATATTGAAGTGTTTACGAATCTTAAACCTACTTAGGTCTAAGTGGCTCGGACAGGGTAGTTAGTGTCCGAGGCAACCCAAAAAGCAACCTTTTGGGGCATAAATTCTCCCCAAAAATGAGGAGACATCACGTATTGCTTGTACTCGTATATTGAAGTGTTTACGAACCTTAAACCTACTTAGGTCTAAGTGGCTCGATCAGGGTTGTTAGTGTCTGCAGCAACCCAATAAGCACCCTTTTGGGGCATAAATTCGCCCCAAAAATGAGGAGACCCCATACCGCACTATGTCGCTCCAATGCGGTTTGATGGAAATACAAAATAGTGGCTAAATAACTTCAAACTACCTACTCGTTAGTATTCATTCCTATGGACTGCTATTCGTAGTTATTCACTTGGGTGATTTAATATGATTTTATTAATCCAACCCACGGGAACAGTACATTTCTCGTTCATGTCATTAAAATTGGTTTAGTAGGTTTGACATGGAAAGTCCCTGTAGCTTCGGGATTAAGAATAGACACAGAACACAAGGAAAGTATGTTCTGTGAGAATAGAGCTGCAGTATCCCCTGCCTGATCGTAAGAAGCTACTAAAAGGGGGTTCCGGGGTTGCGGACAGTGAGAGTGGAACCTTGACCCGTCCAGACGGCGGCGGTGTGTGCGTAGCCGCATTATATTGCTTTCCAAGCGTGATTTAGTGCAACCTTTTTAAGGTAAGGATTTTGAATTTTTTTGTGCAGTGTCCAAGACCCTATTGAAATTCCGTCGGCTTCTTCATGTTCTTCCCACGTCTACGCCTACGGAACCAGACACCGGGCCTGTCCGAGTAAAGGAACGGGGGAGAAAAAAAGAATACCATTCATAAATATTTATTTATTTATAAAAAAATATTGTATACACTGCATACTTAGAATGGAGAGAGAAAAAGAGAATACCATTCATAAATATATTTTATTATTTATAAAAAAAAAGTGCGCATATCATATATATCAATACAATGATACAAAAAGAAGAAAACAATACTTTAAAAATTATCATCTACATCGGATCCCAAACCACATCGGAATCCACATGATCAATATATGGAAAAGAAGAAGAAGACCACCCGGTCTCTCGCCTAATGTTATATATACAGTCTATGTTATATATACAACCCACGAGAAATATGGGAAGTGTCCCGAAACATGTTACAGTTCTCGAGGAGAAATCCCCATGCAACAAAAATTTAAATTTTGAGTTTAAACTTCTATTGTTGTCTATATTTTTGTGTCTTTATGTATTTCCACTGTACCCACGACACAGATGTACCTAGTGTGGGGCTATGAGTGTGAATCATTAATACATATTAATAAATTCCCGACGATATAAAACAAAGATACGTTTCTCAAATAACAGAATGTCGACATTGTTAGGAAGTAAACAAGGAAAATCTCAAAGTTTAATTGTTTACAAGTTAATGACTGCAAAATTGGATCAAACATCCCCGATCAGGCCAGGGTGGCAATACTGAGTTGCAAGACTGGTTTAATGTGACAGTGTGTACTTCATATATTTTATGTTAGCAACCCTTTTTACATCCCACTTCTGGACATTTGTCTCTTCCCGATTAAGAAGTCCTCAAGATTACACCTCGCTACTCGTAATCTTAAGCGCGCATGGCCCGGCGGTTAGCGTAGAACCCAAAACGATCTATTCAACTAAGCACGGGCTCGGTCGGGTGAGAGATGGGTGACCGCTAGTGGCAAAAAATTTCATGCGCGTTTCCGTGCTTTGGAGGGCGCGTTAAGCCGTCGATCCTGGTTGTTGTCGATAGATAACAGTCGTTAAACCTTGTCGAAGGTCTTAAGGGCCGTTTGAAAAGATCCGACAGCGGGCTGGCCACTAACCCGCATCTCCATCAACCCGCAATGGAGCAGCGTAGTGGAGTAAGCTCCAGGCCCGTGCCCAGCATTGGGACGCAAAAAAGGGTTGCAGCCACTCGTACTCCATTATTTACTTCGGAGGGCACGTAGGGCCGGGTTATTATCGATAGATAACCGTCGTTAACGCTTGTCGGAGGCCTTATGAGTCGTTTAAAATATCAGACAGCGGGTTGGCCAGTAACCTGTATCTCCACCAACCCGCATTGGAGTAGCGATGGCGTGGTGGAGTAAAGTATAAATCATTTATTAGCATTTATATATTAAGCGTAAGCATATATTATAGTAAGCGCAGGACTTCAAGGGTGACAGCCAAGCTTTTAAAGATATCATGAAATAATAAAACTACTCTACAATAACATACAAATATTTTAATGAAATCCCAAAAAGCACAAAATGATGGCCACACCAGCTATCAACCTCCACCGTCTAAACAATCCAAAACTTTTGTAAAGTTTGTTAACTTGACGATTATGGAACAGTATTTCAATTAACAAGGAATTAATTAACAATTTATTATGTTTATAAATAATAGAGTATTATTAGTAAGTTACTATTGAAGTCAACAATTTGAAATTTTATAATAACTAGTCTGTTATTGCGACTTCTTCCGCCCGCATTATCTTTCATTTATCTCATAACGGCGTAATTATCGTTGCTGAGGGTCGTTACCCCCTACAGATTTCTCTCATCTTATTCATCCGTTAATCAGTATCGCAAACTTTGTTTATATCGCGCCAAATCCTCGTACATATATGTATGTTATTCATATGTTACAATCGATTCTGGCGCGGAGTAGATTTGTGAACCGGATGTGACATAAGTTAAGAGCTGAAGCGGATTTTCAGTAATTTAAACGCAATTTTCACTGAATAAATATCAAACGTCATTTATATAAGACTAGACCGATTGATTTTATTGCTGGCACGATACACTTGGGATCCAGAATTTTGACATCTTCAGATATGACCGGGCTGCCGCCCATTATTAGGCTTCCGCTATGAGTGATGCGACATAGTCACAGGAAGTTCCTCGTCAGCATCGGAGAATCTGCATATTTCAGATCTCAGCAAGTGCTTGAAATATGGAGTTGCGTGAAATGCGCATGACTTAGCTGCTTGTTAATAACTGAAGCGATCTACGTAGCTAAACCTAACAAGCGCGGTCGGGTGTAAAAGGGGTGTCTGCTAGTAGCAAAAATTTCATGCACGTTTCTGTGCTTCGGAGTGCACGTTAAGCCGCTGGTCCCGGTGGCTATTGATAAATAACAGTCGTTAAATCTTGCTGCGATGATGATCCTTGAGAAACTCTTGCAGCAAGAGATGGAGAGAGCTATGCTTGTTATTTCTCTACGTGACAGAATCCGTAACGATGAAATCCTTAGACGAACAAAAGTTACCGACATAGCTCTCAAAATTTGCAAGCTAAAGTGGCAATGGGCAGGCCATATAGTTAGGAGAACCGACAACCGATGGGAAAGAAAGGTTCTCGAATGGCAACCACGTCTCGGTAAAAGAAGTATAAGCCGTCCTCCAACCAGGTGGACTGATGACGTAAAGAAGACAGCGAGAAGCCGCTGGATTCAGAAGGCGCAGGACCGGGAGGAGTGGCGTACGTTAGGGGAGGCCTACATCCAGCAGTGGACTACGAAAGGCTGAAAAGAAAAAAAAAGAAGAAACCTTGCCCTTGCCTTGGGGGCCTTATAGCCGGTTTGAATACATCCTACAGCGAGTTGGTCACTAACTCGCATCTCAACGTACCCGCTTTGCACTAGCGTGGTGGAGTAAGTTCCAGGCCTCCCTAATAAAGTAAGACTCGTGCCTATCAGTGAGACGCAAAGGGTTGTAGCCATGTAGTTGAGCTGAGAGTCTGAAAACTTATAAATTCTGTCACTTGGACCACACAGTGATACATAATTCACGGATACCGTCTGCCTTGTAATGTATTAGCGGCTCGCTAAATATTTATGTGAATACCAATTCATTAATGAATTTCTGATTCATGGTAATTGAAATGTTAGCTACTTAACTATGATTGCTATCAACACTTTTTTCTTATTCTTGGGAATCATTCTGTTCTTATTAATCGTCCAAATATTTCTGTCCCATTCAGCGAAAGGACTTATTCAGAGGCAAGAATACTGTAAATTTTTAATTTACTTCTACAACAACTTGTTTTAATAATTATTCGTTACAATACTTTCTAACGAGACGTAAACCAAAGCCAAAGGGGTAATATGTTTTTAAAACCTGTTTACAATGCGTTATAAATTAAGTAAATATTTAAAAATTTCTTAACTTATTACTCTTTACCAATAACAAGAACGTTCCTTATGAAGTACGTAAAAGTACGTCAATATTGACACAATTAGTTTCCAGCGTATAAATTGGGTCATTCGGATCGAAAGTCAGACACCTAAAATAAATTCGTAACATCAATTCAATGGTACATTTGCTGCAATTACCGTAGATGTTTAGATCCTATACTATGTGTATAATCCATCTTAAAAGAAAGAAATGAAGATAAAAATAAACCAGTTAGGTATTCCCTCTGATTATGGCACGTCATCGGAAATAAAACACCCAATCCATAGAACCCTCGTCATATACATGTCAGCTGTACTCCGCGGTGACCTCTAAATTAAGAGTGACGGACAGCGATATCGGAGAAATAATAATTATTACTTCACAAACTTTATTTGTTACTAGCAACCGCCTGCGACATCGTCCGCGTAGACTTTGGTATAAGTCATAGCATGATGTTATATAGCCTAAAGCGTTCCCGATAAATGGAATATCCAATACAAAAATATTTTTTTAAATTCGAACCAAAGTTCCTGAGATTAGTGCGTTCAAACAAACAAACTCTTCAGCTTTATATATTAAGTATAGATGTTTAATTTCTGTTTTAGTAAAATAGAAAATAAAATATTTTTACCCGAGTGGCACGACGCTGCTACCTTTTTCTGCTACTAAAATTACTGTGTTGTACTCAGAGCTTTATAACGTTATAAAAATATCAAAATATAATGTTATATAACGTTATAGGTATTTCGTTTCGTTCTTATTACATTACTGCCGAAAAGACGAATAGCGGTATTAAAAGAATAACGTTATGCAATATCAAAATCGAAATAAAATAACGTTATAATATCGTTATTGTTAAGCGATATTGCAACGTTGTCAGCTAGCTGCATATGATAATTATTATTCACCGTAAATATAACGTTATTTATATCGATATTTTCTAAATAGCGTTTACTGATATAGCGTTATTTTGATGTGTTAATAATGTTTAGTTGTAAAACGTTATGTTTTTTTATAACGATATGGGCGCAAGTAGATAATAACGTTATGATTTTATAGCGGTATTTGAAGCTCTGGTTGTACCACATATATTGTATATTGTACTACATAGCCTGCATTCTCATCTCCTTACGAATGGCGTCTCGATCGTTTAAACATTTTGTCAATTACAAGTGAAGATTTAAATCCAGTTTTTGTCCATTTGAAGCCGGACGATATAATAACGGTCAAAGTCAAATCAGTCGCCGGTAACTATTCAGTCAAGTCAAGTTAGAATTTGGAGGCAAACGTCAGAACGTGTTTTGCAGTCATTTCATTTCACAACACTAGTGCACTGTAATCAACCTATATCGAAAAAATTGCCGTCACTTTTATTCATTATAACTCAAAATTCCATCAAGAAAATGAAAATAAAACAAGAGCTCGACCTGTCCCTTTCAACTTCCCGCCAAAAGGCTTGCAGGTTCGTCTACTATTTTAATAATTAAAAAATACAAAAACATTTCGATTGGCTGCAACCCTTTTTGCGTCCCACAGCTGGGCACGGGTCTCTCCCACTTATTGGGAAAGCCTGGAGCTTACTCCACCACGCTGCTCCAATGCGGGTTGGTGGAGATGCGGGTTAGTGGCCAACCCGCTGTCGGATGTTTTCAAACCGCCGATAAGGCCTCTGACAAGGTTTAACGACTGTTATCTATCGACAACAACCGGGACCCACGGCTTAACGTGCCCTCCGAAGCACGGAAACGCGCATGAAATTTTTGCCACTAGCGGTCACCCATCTCACACCCGACCGCATACTACATTTACTACATTTCGATTATCAGCCTGTTTTACGTCAAGAGGTAAAGAAATAGAAAAGGCAAGATACTGGGGTCTACTGATTACGTAACGTCATCGGAAATAAAACACCCAATCCACAGAACCCTCGTCATGTACATGTCGGCTCTACTCCGCGGCGACCTCTAAATTATGAGTGACGGACAACGATATCGGAAAAATTATATAATAGTATTATTCGAAAAACTTTCAATATAGTTTGTTCGTCCGACTATCGACTTTTCAACGTATAAACATTTTATTTTCTTAGTTCGAATCCATATTCTAAATTAAGTAATTAGTACCTGGACGCCCGAGCGTTGCTCGGATATATACAATACAATACAATACAAAAATACTTTATTGCACCAGATTTTATACAATGAGATAACATTAAATCGTTTATTTTCTAAAAAAAGATTTTCTTGGTTTAGTTTAAAACGAAACAATCATTTGCTTCGTGTTACTTAACAAAGCCATCTGAAATAGCTCTTAAAAAAAAAGTTATTTTCATAAAAATAAAAAATAGACACAATATGGTTTTGATCGAGGTTTGAACCCGGGTCTCTAGTTCCGCAGTCAGCTTACGCAACCATTCGACCACGGAAGCTTTAATTCAATGAACGAAATTTTCATAGAGCTCTTTCAAATCGACGTTGTCATTTCTTTGAACGTCGGATTGGCGGATGGTAGTAGCGGAGCCCAAGAGGGAATTTTCGGATTTACTCGAGCGCGTCAGTTTAAGATATGGGGTACACCTTGCATCCTAAAATAAAATAGCTAAATTCCTTGGCATTGAAATCGACTCAAATTAAAATTGGAAAAATCATGTAGAAATAGTATGCCAAAGACTAAATAAATTCATATACGCATTACACCATCTTTCAAAAGTAGTAAATAAAAAACAGCATTGATGGCTTATCACGGATACGTGTGTTCGGTCCTAAGATACGGATTACTCTTATGGGGGAATTCAACTGACTTCAATAGAGCATTTATTATACAAAAGAAATGTGTTAGGGCCATTTAAGGTACGGAACCTATGGACTCCTGTAAGCCAATATTTAAAAAAACTAAATCTCCCGCCATTGCCATCAATGTACATCTGCGAAAGTCTGATATGTGTCAAAAATAATCAAAATCGATTTGATACCAAAGATGATACATTCTCTAATCGGCATCGGGGTCAATCTTATACGGCATGCTATTCGAGAAACAGCTTTGTGATGTGCATCAAACTTTATAATTTGCTGCCATCTCGGTTAAAAAAATCTAACATTAAATCGGTTCAAGGGTTTTATTTTTAAATTATTGATTACGAACTGTTTTTATTCCACAAAGGAATTTATAGAATATTGTCATGCTGGACACCTCAAACGCTTGGCTAATAAATTATAATTTTTTATTCAATTATTCAATTATGCAAATATTATCATTACTATTAATATCTAATATTATTGTTATTAAATTATTATTGTTATTATTTTAAAAAAATGACATGTACCTTCGGGTATGAAATTGCGTTTAATATCCTTAAATTAAAAAAAGTAAATTAATGATTTAACCTATAGATTAAGGATATACTGTTATCACTAAAGACACGATGACTTTATCTTATTTATTAATAAATATTTGCCCACCGACTAGGTCGGTAAGACACGCATGAACAATATTGTAAGTTTTTTATCGTTAAATGTACCGTGTTTTATGCAAATAAATATTTCATTTCATTTCATTTTCTGTTGAGTACTGTCACGATTTAAAAAGACCTTCTATATAGGTACAATAATTTTTTATCTTACTTCCGGATGTCAAAATAGTCAGATTAGAATACGCCGTTACCGTTGAACCATGAATTTTAAATAATAAAAATCTCTCTCCACTGGTTAAACTCAAAACGTCATAAAATATAATAATATTAAATAATATAATATTTTAAACTTCCTACCACCCAACCTATAAAAAGCACAAGGTCCTGATGACGCTTGAGGAAATCCACAATGAGCCTCGTGGGCTCCCCCGTTTGACAGCGTTTACGCCACAATATTATTAATACTCTCCAATAGATGTCAGGAAGAGTCGTAATTTTCAGTTTATATTTAAATTGATTATCATTGAAAATATTTTTATACAGTTAAAAATTTCCAACAATAAAAATTATGTGGATCGATTTATCACCCCCGAAACCAGGGTACTAAATTTCATCAAAATATTTGGAGCCGTTTCCGAGATTCAAAAAATATATTTAGATACATACAAGAATTACTCGTTTAAAGGTATTAGATTTGACGATAAGTACTAATTTTTATTATACAAATTTTATTTTATGATATAATACTAATTTACTTTATGATATAGGTAATACGATACTTATTTTATTACTAGCTGCCGCCCGCGACTTCGTCTGCGTGGACTATAATTTTAGAATTTCTCTAGAATAAAAGTAGTCTAAGTTACTCCTTATTACATCAGCTACCTGCCAGTGAAAGTCCCTACCAAATCGGTCCAGCCGTTTAAGAGATTAGCTGGAACAAACAGACAGACAGATAGACAGACAAAAATTGTAAAAAATGTTATTTTGGCATATGTACCGTACATAAATTCATATGCATGAAGTAAAAAGCAGTTATTTGAATATTACAAACAGACAGGCCAATTTTTTTTATTTGTATAGATTTTCCGTACTTGGGATGACACGTCAAGCTGCAGTCCTAGTTGATATCGATAGTCAGCAGTCGGTAACTCTTATTCGGAGGTCTTATGGGTGGTTTGAAAATATCTAATGACGGATTGGCCACTAACCCGCATCTCCACGAACCTGCATTGAATTTATTTTTATTTTATTTATTTAATATTACACTTTTTTAAATTATACATAACTTATTTATCTCACTCTTAAAAACTAGACATAGTTTATCTTAGAGTGAGGGAAACAAATATTTAAAGTAAGAGTAAGTAAGTAAAGTAATTGAAGCAGCTAGGTGGAGTCAGCTCCAGGTTTTTCCAATTATCCCGATAAGAAGCACGTGCTCAACAGTGGAATGCAAGAAGAGTTGCAGAAAAGCCAATTTTATAGCACAGATTTTGTTATCTGCTGTTTTCTTCAGTTCATCATCACCTTGTTTATCATCGGACCTAACGGAACCAGCGAAGCACGCAAATAAAATCGTAAATAACTTTCGGTTACTACCAACTCACTTCACTCAAAATATTCGTATTTTAAAACGAAGACATTATATAAAAGTTTTTTCTAATAATATTACCATTTCTCCGATATCGCGTTTATTTTTATCTTTATCTTTATTCCATTTTCTTTCATAAACATTGTGTATGCTTTTAGGACAGAAAGAAAATTCAAAAGGACATAAATATGGATTAATCAAAACAATTTTTAATAAGAAATATGTGATCGTATCTTTCCGTCCCTTGTACGCATTTTCTACATATGCGTGTCCAATATTTTGTATCTATTATACTGAAGACCATATTTTTATTATATAATACATCGCCGCCTGTAACTATACTACTGTACTCATACATCTGTATGAGTAGTGTCGGCGCTCCCTTTGCATTATCGACTTATTTACGAAACTAGCTGACCCCGTGAACTCCGTACCGCGCTTAAATGTTTGGGATGGGCCACCCTTATCACTTTGGGAGATAAAAAATAGATAGTATCTGATTCTCAGGCCTACCCGATTTGAACACAAAATTTTATGAGAATCGGTCCAGCCGTTTCGGAGGAGTATCGTAACTAACATTGTGACACGAGAATTTTAAATATAAGATAAGATTAGTCTATTGATTACGACACGTCATCAAAAATAAATGACCATACTTATACGACCAAAAGATCTTTCCATAATTCATGTGGAAGACCTTCATTTTTGATTTGCGTGGCGCAATAGTTGCCAATCTAAGGGTCCCGGGTTCTATTCCCGGCGAAACAGAAAATTGAATGATAAATTTAAACTTCTGTTCTCGGTCTGGGTGATTGTGTTTCTGTCTCTGTGTGTGTCCATGGTACTCACGACACAGGGTATAAGTACCCTATTGTGGGACTATGAGTGAAACGTTTTATGTCAAAATACTAATAATAAATACTGCTATAACTCTAGCAGTCAGCCAATAAACACATTAATGCCTATCTGTCTGTCGCTCCTAATCCTAGCTTCCATTGTTGAGTATGGGACGTGTGCGGGCTGATAAGGGTTGACGCACAAACATAAAAGATAATATTCTATTTTCTAATTTAAGTAACATAGTCTGGCTATGGCCGTTGGTAATTTAGAATTTCGAAATACATAGGTGGTTTTTGCAATTGTCTACATTTTAAGGAGGCGTTTTTAAAGCGTCTTGGGCTAAGACCAAATCACACACCTCTGGGCTGAAGCCATCGAGGGTAACGGGGAGGCTTTGGCAGTCAGCCTGGATATCGCAAAGGCCTTTGACCGGGTCTAGCACAAGGCCCTTCTAGCGAAGCTTCCATCTTACGGTCTTCCCTTGAGGCTATGCAACTGGGTGGCTAGCTTTTTATCTGAGCGGCAGATTAAGGTCGTTGTTAACGGATGCTGCTCAGATATGAAGCCCATTAACGCCGGTGTTCCCCAAGGCTCAGTGCTGTCCCCTGCACTATTCATTCTGCATATCAATGACATGCTGCAACAATCACGCAGTATACATTGCTATGCAGATGATAGTACGGTGGACGCACTATAAACCTGTCGAACCAATGCCTCTAGGTCACAAGTGGAGGAAAGCAGAATCAAACTTGTGTCTGAAGTCGAGAACTCTCTGGAGCGGGCCTCGGAATGGGGTCGACTTAACCTTGTCGAGTTTAACCTCACGAAGACACAAGTTTGCGCGTTTACCGCTAAGAAAGCCCCATTTGTTATAGCGCCCCAGTACAAGGGCACCGCGCTCACCATCGGTGAAAGTGTCGGTATCTTGGGAGTTGACATTACGAGTAAAGTGCAGTACCGGAGTCATTTGGAGTACAAAGCCAAATTGGCATCAAAAAAGATTGGTGTCCTCAACAGAGCGAGGCAGTACTTCACTGCGGGGCAACTCCTGACGCTGTATAAGGCCCAGGTCAGACCCCACATGGAGTACTGCTTCCATCTCTGGGCAGGAGCACCGAAGTACCAGCTACAACCATTTGACTCCGTTGAAAAGCGCGCAGTCCGAATCGTGTAAGTCTGGTCGGCAATGGTACTTTTCCATCAAAATATAAATTTTATTGGAATTTGTTTAAATTTGTGTTCTCAGTCTGGGTGTTTGTGTTTTGTCTTTGTATGTATCCGTGGTACCCACGGTACATGGTAAATATACCCTACTGTGAGGCTCTGAGTGTGAAGCGTTATTTACCTTATATTACAAACTTTCCTGACTTATCTGATTTTATAAAGCCGGCTACACTTACATGAGGCGACCACCAGCCTCCGCAGTAGCAGCGCAACTGCATACGACCTCAGACAAGACTTACCTATGCTTGCTTGAGGTTGTATGTAGATGTCCATGGGCTGCAGCGACCACTTAACACCACGTGGCCTGCATGCTCGTCTGTTACTCCGTTCAAATAAAAAAATATAAATAGATTATTTAGAGCCGTGTTATTCAAACAATAACGTCTTGATGAATCCTTTCCAGTCCTAAAAATCACATAAACAAATTACAATGATATTGTTAAAATAAAAGAAAATTGTAATGTTATTCCAAATTGCTGAGTATCATCCAGTAACTGGTCTGAATTCCCATCGAGATTCAGCATTGCAGCCGGGCTATGCATAGCAAAGATGTTAAAAGACATAAACAAATTACAATGATATTGTTAAAATAAAAGAAAATTGTAATGTTATTCCAAATTGCTGAGTATCATCCAGTAACTGGTCTGAATTCCCATCGAGATTCAGCATTGCAGCCGGGCTATGCATAGCAAAGATGTTTTGCGAGCATAATATACTATTTGTCCAGATATTATGATTTTATAGTTTAATAATTTCATTTAATAACGTAAAGCATGTGTTGTTAAGAGAGCGCGTATTTATTAAAGAAAAAGATCGAGTGAAAAGTTTCGAAATTTAAAATTTAGGTAGAGTTAGGAAAAAGTTGTTTAAATTTCACGTTTCCGCATTCGGGTCCCTTTTGACGAACCTTGTGGTACCAGACGGGGATCTCGGGTTCGATTCCCGGCGAAGCAGACCTTGAAATAATGATTTTTGTTGTTCTCGGTTTGGCTGTTCGTGTTCATCTTTCGTCATTCGTTTTTGTGTGTGGTACCCACGACACAGGGCATATCTACCTTAATGTGAAGCGATGTGTCTGAAACGTTAAATCAATTAGTAGAAGCCGATGAAGTGTAAGCCGATTTACTTTTTCGGTTGTCTAAAAAGTCTGACACAAAATTCGTCCGTTTTTAGACCAAAACCAGGGGGCAAATTCACTAACAGAAGTAAAATCTTAATGCGGACGCACACTGGAGTATCGTGGTGTAGAAAGCTTATGGTAAGACCTAGACCTTAGACCCTCTTGCTTTAACTACGAAGGCAAGAGGGTCTCTCTGACATACAAAAATAGATAAAAATTCCCAAGCATTCCTAAATCCCATTTTTAAACGGTTCTTTGGGAAGATCGTGCAGTTATTTCAAATTACCTAGTTTCAATTCAATGAACGCTTTAAATTCTGAGGATACCAACGAGCAGCTGGGTCGTGAATAGTGGACATTCTCTGCGTGGTTGTGCAATGACCCTTATATAAACCAAATACGTAATGTTTTCACCCAGTTAAATATTTAACTATATAATGTTAGTAGGTGGTAGAAATTTAATGGTTGGACTGGAGTCCGCTGCGCTCACTTCTGCCGTGAAGCAATTTGTTGGATAAAGATATTCCAATATCCTTCATATGATGATTTTCTAAGCGAAGCGATGATGCGTATGCACTTGATATGCGAGTCGCATATCAAGTAGGGTTGCTAACCATAATGTTAAAAACGGTATTATACTGTTTTTCTTTACATTATACTTTTTACTGTTGAACAAAAATAAAGTATACAAAATACTGTTTTCAGTATCAACATCTCGGACGAACACTAAGTTAGTGCCGCGCAGTCACAATCGAGCGTTTTAGAACGAATCTGTCAAATACTACCTAAAATTAGCGTCAATTAAGAGCTACTTATTTATTTTAATTATAGTTTTGATTGTGGTTAGGCTTATGAAGCTTTTAAAAATGACTAAATTGATAAGTTGCGCGAGAAGCACTAAAAATATGTCTTTAAAAAATTGAATACTGTTGATTTTTGTAAAATACTGTTTATTTTCCTTCTCAGACCTAATATACTTTAATTCTTGTAAAAAAAAGTTGGTAACCCTATGTGACACACAGGATAAAGCGTGGGAATAGCTGATGATAGCCGCCGTACTGGATAGCGTAAGAAGTTGAAGGGAACCTCGGTCGCTCGACCAAACTCGGCGCGGTGCAGTAGACGACTCACTATCCGTCAAAATCCCGACCACATCATTTTTCAAACCGCCATAGACCTCTGACATAATTTAAGGACTGCTCCTGCTATAACAACCGTAACCGACGGCTTAACGTGCTCTCCGAAGCACGGAAAAATGCCTGAAAATTGCCACCAGCGGTCATCTCTCATCATTGCGCCTGTTTCGCTGAGCCTCATAAATCGCACATTAAATGCACTTATATATGGACAGCCTCCGTGGCGTAGTGGGTAATGAGCCGACTGCGAACCGTGAGGTCGTGGGTTCGATTCCCACCCAGGACAAATATTTGTGTGATGAACATCACTATTTGTTCTGTGTCTGGGTGTTAATTTATCTATTTAAGTATATATTTAGAATTACGTAAGTATGTTTAGCAGATTACCATAGTAAAAGCTCTGCTTAGTTTAGAATCAGTTGGTGTTGTGTGAATTGTCCAAAGATATTTATTTATTTATGTATTTATTTATATATTTATGTTTATATATGAATGTATGTATGTATGTACGTGTGTGTAAATACATGTTTTTATTATATATCATAGAACTTATTTAGACATAAGTGTTTAATTAAATATATTCAAGCCTACTCCACCAAACTGTTTCCATCTACCAACAATTTCTCACCATCACCATGGGTTAGCTGGTAGAGAATGTCATTAGGCATTAATTCCACCCATCGTTATTCTAGTTTTTAGGTAATAACAAAAAAGAATAAATAAATAAATAACCCAAAAACACTATTTACTTGCAAGTCGCATCTAATACAATAGTGCAGTGAAGCGAGGCGCTGTCGAGATGTGAGCTCGCTTCATACATCACAGCTAATATAAGAAACAAGGCGCGGTTTTGAAAATGGGAACGAAAACAACATTCCCCCATTGTGGTGGAAACAGGGCCTTATTAACATGTAAAGTAGAAACACACAGTTCTACCCTGTTCAATTTCCCACTGCGGGGCTAAGGTGAATCGCAAAGAAAGTGAGTGTGTAAATGTACTTGGAATACAGTTCGATCCCTGTCGCATACTCGTAGCAGTCCTACAGAAAACATAATAATTAAAGTAACACTTACCTACGGAAAAAAATTACCCTTACTAGCTAACCCGGCAGACGTTGTCCTACCTTAAAATATCAGTAGTAAAATACATTGCAATTGCGACTATAAATTGAGATGTAAGCTATCCTATCTTTCAAGTTGGATCAAACTGCACACGGTGTGCAAATTTTATTAAAATTGGTTAAGTAGTGTAGTACACGCGACACGTAATTTATATATATAAGGCGGGTTGTTTTTAGTTACACAAAAATAATGCAACCCACAATCAGATTTTTTAAATTTAAATTGATTATAAGGCCACCGACATGATTTAATGGCTTCTATCTATCGATAACACCTCGACCCTTCGAAGCACGAAAACCCGGATGAAATATGCCACTAAGGACCACCCATCTCTCATCCGACCGCGATCGTTT
Source organism: Pyrgus malvae (assembly GCA_911387765.1). Lineage (NCBI taxonomy): Eukaryota > Metazoa > Arthropoda > Insecta > Lepidoptera > Hesperiidae > Pyrgus > Pyrgus malvae. The sequence goes on from OU426969.1 coordinate 13,530,744, forward strand.
GACGTAACTGCGTAGATTGCTTGTGTTCTACGCCAGCCGCCGGGCCATGCGGACTTCAAGTAACATTTACCTACGGAGAACTATTTATGACCTTATTTTTTGTGTATCCTTATTATACACAATCTTGAGATCCTATTGTTACCCACACTAAACGAGAAACATATAAAAATGCGTAGGTAAGTAAAAAGAAGCATTTGACCCTTCCTACGATTACACGGAAAAGGTTTTCCTGTAGGAAGTCGAATCCACAACCTGTTTACTGCTGCCAAATAACTTCTAGTGTAAATATTGGTACAAATAGAGCAAGCAGAATATAGCTTGAAACATACTCCTGATTATGTATGCGTATTAGACTCTACAACTAATTATGAACGAAAGAAAAGAAATAATGAAATAGGAAAACATTCTCAATTTATGATAATATAAGTTAATAGCCAATTTATGGTCTAAGTTAATGGTCAACTCTACCAGGCTCTGCTTACACTCATACAAAAATAAATATGAAAGGAATAAATAATTATGGATCAATCAAATATAAAAATGTTAAAATAAATAAGTCCTTTTTATTTTTCTGGAAATTCTAAATTTATATCCTTTGTACGTATTTTCTTTAATATCACAAGCTTAATAGGATGTAGATGTCTGAATCACGCTAACAATGCTACTGCGTAAGTTGTATAAATATAAGAAATATAGCCACGCTGAAAATCGGTATAACTCACCATGAAACTCTGTGAATAACAAAGTGAGGCCAGTTTTGTAAACATATTGGATGCGAAGGCCGATATTGAGATCATAAATAATTCAAAATACCCCAGTATTAATAATTATTAATACTATTCATTACACTCTTCACAACACATTTCGACATTTTATTATGAATTTTTATATTTATAACAAACCGAGCCCGATGCACCGTGATATTCGACTATCAAAGCGAGATGCAGTTACCTTGTACGTGTTGCGTGTTATGTGCGTTTTACATACACGGGGCTGACTTCACATTGCTGTTGGCAGCATTCTATCCATACTTTTTATTTGATCCGAGATTAAATGTTTCACATTATAACCCGCCCACATTTTATATGTAATGGTCGATAGCTAATACGCCAACATCACCGGGAACATCAAACTCCTACCTAACTTTTTATTCACCCACTCGGGGTATTCGTATTCTTTGATACTGGCTTATAGAAAACAAATTGTTTACACAAACTGAATAAAATTTACGTAACGTTGAAGATTCTTATTTGCGAAGAAAATTTCAATCCAACAATATGAAAGTCACCATTGTAAAGCAAGTAGCCTTTGCCTTAAACCATTTTTAAAAAACTTCGTTCTAGGTCTTTTATAAAAAGTAAGTTATGAAAGCAGTTTTTTTATTGTTCAACTTGATTTTTTTTCACTTTTCGCTGTTTTCTTCATTGCCTATAGGTTTTTTGTCACCGTTTTGTTATTGGGTACCAAATATTTTTAAAGTTAGTTCAATAACAAAATAGCATAAGTCTTTATGAAGTCTTTCTTTGTTTAATTACTTAAATTCTTGCGCCAAAAATACACGCCTTAAAAATTATTACTGTTCAAAATATAATCAACTATAGCGATCCGCAGTTTTAATCGCTTTCGAAAGATCGCGATCATTAATTAATTTTCCCATGAGAATGAAATGTTTTATCGCGGTAAAAAGTCTATGTCACTTTCAAGCCTTCTCACTTCTCTATGCACATAAAAAATCCATAAAATCACACCATCGCGAGCAAAAACAAACACCCTTTCGAATTTATAATCTTAATTTATATTTATTGTGTGCGTGTGTATGTCACTGAACTCTTCCTAAACGACTGGACGGAATATGATGAAATTTTTTTGTGTGTTCAAGGGGATTTGAGAATGGTTTAAATTCACAAGTTGGTCCACAGTCCACAAAAACATTTTTTTAAATATATTTTTTTATTTATAAGTAGTTTTCCCGTATAAATTGTTCCTACCTGTCAAACATTTGTACTTTGTGCCGTGTCATTCTAAACTTTGACACAGTCAGAATAACAGTACAATTCGTATGTTAATGACAAGTTTATATTTAATAGCCTTCCGCCAGCGGCTTCGCTCTCGTGGACCCGTTTAATGGGTCCCCGTAGGATAAAAAATAGCCTTTGTGCTATTCCAGGCTTCATTGCTATATTAAAAGCTTTTAGCCAGTTGCTTCAACCGTGTTGACCCTATTACCCGTTTTCACGTAGGAATGAAGCATTTTCCCGTGGTTAAAAGTAGCTTATATTACTCAGGGTGAATTTAGCTTTCTAATGGTGAAATAATTTTTGAAATCGGAACAGTAGTTTTTGAGTTTATTCTTTATAAACACAAAAATACAAATCTTTCCTCTTTATAATATTAAATCTCTTTAAGATAATAAAAAAACAAATCCTCTTTGAATACTTTTAAGACAGGACAACGTCTGCACCCGGGCGGAGCTGGGCCGGACCACTGCTATCAGTATAGATCTCCTCTCAGTTTGTAACCTCAAAACATTCGACTGAGTGAACATATTTTGATGATTATTTTTTATTTGGAAGCTGATACTTCCCGTGTGGTCCTATTTTAATTTGGTCCAGTTCTGACAATGATATCCATGACAAAACATTTAAGTCTTAAATTCGCATTAAGTAGCTGCGCGACAAATTAACGAATTACTCAATATTACGCCAACCGATTTCGATGATTGTTTTTTTATTGGAAAGGATATACTTCAAACTACCCTGTTTGATAACAGTTTCGTTAGGTTCTTTATGGGATCCATGACAAAATAACGAAAGTCTTCAATTGTTAGGAGCAAATTACCGAAACTCGACCGAATCTTTTATAGGCTATCCGGATATTTGAGTCACCCACCGAAACGTCCTTATGGCCAAGTAATTGTCGTAGTTGAATATGATGATAACAATGAAATTCCTTAACGGCTTACAGTAACGGTGCGATTTGTTTACTTCAAATTCACTACAAATCAAAAAAAAATTAACAAAAAAAAAGTCGGTTGTCTGTAAAGTCGGTTTACTGACGATAGTAGTATGTGACAACCTTATAAGAAAATACTGATGGTATGGTTGTATTTTTCAAAAGAAATATTCGACAATATATCACTGAACATATATTTAATATCGAAAGAAGCATTACCTTTATCGCCGCAATTAGCGTTGCTATAAACAATTGACACCACATTCACTTTTCACTGCACTTCATACTTGACGAAAACATGTAAAAATGTATTATTGTATAGAAGCTGTCCACGCTGACGCATCGTTCACTCAAGTAGGAGAGAGACAGATGTCGAACGCTGCCGAACGCGAAGGCCGATTGTGCCTCTTTGTCGCTCGTTCCGCGCTCTCGCTTGCACTTCAAGCCTTAATTGGAACGCCTCAGAACGAGGTAACGCCGCACGAGTCATGTTTTTTCGTGCGTGCAGCCGGCTCCATGCCTTCATCGAATTATAAGACGTTGTCACGTCAAAAATTAGTTTTGGAATAGTTTTCTTTTGAATTCGGTTAATTTTTTTGTTATTTTTTAGTAAATAATTAAGTCTGTTTAATCCGCCAGATAATAGGGGCTTATTTTCTAAGAATTGAATGTTAGATGAACTTTGTCAAACACAATTTCGCGCAAAATGAAAACCTGTCATGTTTAACAACTTATTTATTCCTATTGAAAGATGTTTCTATAGAACATCGTGCGGATCAGTGAACACGAAAATTGCTTCGCTGTCTGCGAATCTCAAATTGTAATTTCTCTTTAATACAATCCCGTAGAATTTATGACGTCTCGTAAGTCTTATTAAATCAGTTTAGGACATTGGTAGGATGATTTTAAAATATATAACAGATATCCAGGGTTTCAGTTTAAGTTTTGGCTGCAACCCTTTTTGCGTCCCACTGCTGGGCACGGGTCTCTCCTTATTGGGGAGGCCTGGAGCTTACTCCACCACGCTGCTCTAATGCGGGTTGGTGAAAATGGGGGTTAGTGGCCAACCCACTGTCGGATGTTTTCAAACCTCCCATAAGGCCTCCGACAAGGTTTAACGCCTGTTATCTATCGACAACAACCGGGACCGACGGCTTAACGTGCCCTCCGAAGCACGGAAACGCGTATATATTTTTTGCCACAAGCGGTCACCCATCTTACACCCGACCGCGCCCGTTTGGCTTAGTTGCATAGATCGTTTTTTGCGTTCTACGCTAACCGCCGGGCCTATACCCTGTGACGTGGTTACTATGGACACACACAAAGACAGAAATACAAACACCCAGACCGAGAACAGAAATTTTGAACATATCATTCAAGTTTCTGCTCCGCCGGGCATCGAACCCGGGACCCTCCGATCGGCAGTCCGGCAAGGTAACCATTGCGTCACACGGGTCGTCATATAATATTGTATACTGTCACATTAAATTATTATTTATTCACCACTGAAACATGTTCGTGTAGAACATTGCGCGGCTCAATGACCAAGAAAATAGCTCGCTCTCGCTTGCTTCAGATTGCAAATTATGATACCTCTTCAATATATATGATTCCGTAGCATTATGAGGTTTTATGAATGGGCTGGAACCCTTTTTGCGTCCCACTGCTGTGCACGGGTCTCTCCCCAATATTGGGGAGGCCTGAAGCTTACTCCACCACGCTGCTCCAATGCGGGTTGGTAGAGATGCGGGTTAGTGGCCAACCCGCTGTCGGATGATTTCGAACCGCCCGTAGGGCCTCCGACAAGGTTTAACGACTGTTATCTATCGACAACAACTGGGAACGACGGCTTAACGTGCCCTCCGAAGCACGGAAACGCGCATGAAAATTTTGCCACTTCATCTTACACCGCCGCTTACCGACCGCGCCCGTTTGGCTTAGTCGCATAGATCGCTTGCATTCTACGCTAACCACCGGGCCATGCGCGTTAATTTTTTTAATGGTTTTATGAATAATCCTCTTAATTTATTTTATAACATTTTTATTCCATTACCATGGTTTTGGGGGCATATTGTCTCTGTGTGCGTTATCAGAATCTAAGATGTTGTCAATTGTCACTATAATTTGCAGGTAACAATCTGCAGGTAACTTTAATAACTGGCCACTGATTGACAACTTCTGAGGCAACGCATTTTACTAAAGAAACAACATGTAATATTAACAAACACTGCATTATTCAAGTGCAAAGCGATAGGACTTAGCTTTCCACTGGTGAAAAAATAGTTAATGTGAAAGACAAAGACCTTTATTTGCACAAATATGAGTGTTTACAGAAGGTACTTATGAGGTGCATTTTCAATTTTAATAATTTATTTATTCCCCTGAAACATGTTCGTGAAACATCGCGCGACTCAGTGACCAAGAAAATTGCTTCGCTGTCTCCGGATTGCAAATTGAGATAGGTACCTCTTCAATACGATCCAATAAAAAATTTATGAGGTCTTATGAATAATCATCTCATCATCTCCAGATCCTTTAGGAACTCTTTTTTCGAAAATTCCGAAAATAAATTATCGCATAAGTTACTTCTGAGGACTTGCTTTATCTTAGTAAAAAATGGTTAAATGGTTAAACATCCTGAATATTTTGAAATCCACTCGCAAGTTGTAAACAGAAGTGCTCCAACTAGAAATAAGTATAAATTGTATGTACCAAAAAAAAAACAGATTAAAAATATGTAAGAGAAATTCGTATGTAACTGCTATAAGAGTTTTTAATCACTTACCAAATAAATTTAAAGAGACCTCCTCGGTCTTTTAAAAATGATTTCTAGTTGGCTTATGTCTTTCTATGACTTGGCGGAATTTATGAGTTACAAAGAAAATTGTTAAATAATTATTATTAACCAAATATTAACGATGTTATTAAAAATTTACATTTTAAGTAATTGTTAGAATTAATAAGATATTGACATTATGTTAAATAATAATTATGATCATAATGAAATATTGACTTTGTTAGTAAATTGATAATTTATTTGTATCGATATGTTTGGCTTAAATGATTATTACTAAATTGAAAAAATTATAATATTGTTGCACACCATGGTTATGGTAGGATACAAGATCTTTTTGTTTTACTCATATGACCATCCTGTATACTGTATTCATGCAATAAATAATTTGAATTTGAATTTGAATTAAAATCTATCCAGCAGACTCGACCTATTCGGTACAAGCAAACCTAAAATATTTTCTCTATAATATCGTATAATGATAGCTGCCTATAGCTGTTAACGTTTGTCACAAAACTAAGTCCAAATTAATAAACCTTGAAAGACGACGTGTATATGGTATGTTCTCAAATTTAATAATCTATTTATTCCCACTGAAACATGTTTATGAACATGGCGCGGCTCAGTGAACAAGAAAATTGCTTCGCTGTCTCCGGATTTCAAATTGCGATACCTCTTCAATATGATTCAGTAGAATATTTATGAGATCTCATGAAATCATTGAACCATTGTATGATAAGTTTCATAGTATGTACAGTAAATTTCACTTATATTACTCCTACCAAGATGCTCCTAAGCTTGGTATAAATACAGGTCAAGCCGCGCTGTGTGATATTCTGAAACCTCGCACAATTTATCAATATCCAATGAAACCGACACCTGATTTACTTTAAATCGCGCACGTTTCACTAAGTTGTGTAGATCGTTTCCGTTATAGTTATTTCTTAAAACATAGTTGGATTAAATAATCTTGTCACATAATTTTTGACATTTGATTTGTCTGTATTTTCCACTTTAACGTCAAAACGATTTTAATTAGATTTGAAACGGAAATAGTTCAAGACCCTGAAAAGAACATAGGCTCATATTTACCACATGAATAAACCTTATTCTCATGGGAAAGTTACTTAAAACGATCTTAACTGTTTACTATATTTCAATAAAATAAGAAGAATATGTAGTTATTCTATCTAACGCGGGAAAAACAGAGGGTCCAGCGAGTTGAAACATAATAAAAACAAAGAATTAATAGTAAACGGATTTTTTTCAGTATCATATGAACAAAGCCATGTACGTAATTTACGAGTATGTAATTCTAAGCATTTATGACCTCCAAACTTATTTTAGTTTGAACTCAAATTACCATTTTTTCTATTTGTTTCAGATCTAACCTCAGCTTATAAAGCCAACTTTGACGGATCCAATAAATTGTAAGTACTTTCACTATAATATATAGTTACCGTGTTACCAAGCCAACAAATATGTACTTTATAAATATTATCGTACAATTTCTTTGATTTTGACTGACACATACCAACTATTTAATTTAGCCCTTTTTAGCTCTACCGTACATAATGAACCAAACGCATTTCACTTTAAAATAATACATATTTTATTTATTTCACTTCAGATATTTAAAAAAACTGCTATAGCGCGATTCAGGATACGTATAGCGCCATCTCTTGTCACGTTGACGAATATCGCATCTGAAAGCTATCTTTTCGAGTCTTTTTAAGAGTTTGATTCGAGTTTTGGTCACCGCAGATTATATTTGCAATAAAAAGCATTCGCTTCGAACGGAATACGTAATGAAGGCAAAATTCAATTATACTCTATGAGCTTAATGAAAGGGGAAATATTTACATATTTACACGTATTTGTGGTTTATAATTCGATTTATATGTAAAACAGAATATAATTTGAATATGTATACCTATTACGTATCCAATTATTCTGCTGTGTACTATACACAATAAGTAAGTATACATATTGAAAAACGGTATTAGCCCTCAGGGAGTACAACGCGAGAGATCTACAAAGCGGAATATGCATAGGTAGACGTAGTCATGAATGAGATGGGTGACTGTAGGCAAATTTCATGCTTCAGAATCTTGAAATTTGGTACAAAGCAACGTTTTACAGCACAGATAATGGGAAAATTGCGAACACTGTAAATTTAAAGTTACATCATAATATTAAAAATATTTTACGGAACCTTCGGTGCGCAAGTCCGACTCGCACTTAGCCGGTTTATGTTAAGTTTGAATCCCTATGGGTCTATGATAGCCATTAACACGCACTTTCATTAATCTTCTGTGAAGCAACATTTGTTTATTGTAATGGAGTAACATGCAGCATAAAGAGACATAGAAGTAGCCAATATCTGTTTTGGATAAAAAATATCATTGCTCTAGTAACATAAACGAGAAAGAGACAGGACGAGAACATTTGTGGTGAGAAAGGGACGCATGTATTTTCTCCTAACACTCTTCCTCTCAGTAGGTCTAGCAAGAGACACTTACGTAATAGAAACTGTAAATTACAAACAAGTCCTGGAAACTTATCCCTTTTAAGAATGAGATTGTACGGGACATTGTGAGGCACCCGTTCATGCATATGTACATTACTGAAATAAGGTCTCCTAAACACGAGCGCTTTTTTAACATTGACAAGACATCTTGAAATAAGACTTTAATGTACTGCAATGTTTAAGTAATTTTATGAGACAGTAGACTCTAGTGGTCTCAATTTTAGAATGGGATTATAATATAACGGGATTATAATATTATGAGAATTGTCGGGCAGGCGTTTAATAAAGCATAATAATCTTAATTGCTTCATGCGTGACAATTTTATAGATGATACAATTAATATCGTAGTATATTGTATAGTATCTATGTACAATTTTAGGAAGTATAGTAACTATTAAAGTAATATTTCATAAAATTGTTATCATAAATTGCATAAAATTAGCATTTCATTCATTTCTAAACACAAGCTGTATATAACACTTTTTGACCAGACTGATAGAATATGCTATCTTATCAGTTGACTAGTGGCCAACCACGACTTCGTCTGGGTGGACTTTGGTATTAGTCATAGTATGATGTTATATAGCCTATAGGGAAGGGCTATCTTTCCCAATAAATGGACTATTCAGTACAAAAAGATTTTATTTAATTCGAATTAGTTGTTCCTGAGATTAGCGCGTTCAAAAAAATAAACTTTTCAGCTTTATTATTATTATATTATTATATATTTAAAATCTTATGAAATTTATTTGCATGACCTAGACAGTTTTATTTATTTTCATTTAGTTTTGTATGTTTTTACAGTATGCAAATAATTTAAATACTTTGATTTCATCAAAAGACGTTTGAAAACCGCACCAATAAACTGCCACGAATGTGGACCGCCTAACCGTACGTGGCTAAGCAATATCGTTGAGTGCTCCCGGCTGCCTCGAACCTATCTTTCCCCGTTCTTTGAGAAAGCGTGAAACATTTAGTTGTATTACATAAGAAGCTTTACTTAACCTTAGTTTTAATCTTATTAGGCGAAACTACTTTAGTGTTCTTGTATGTAAAACGACTTTATACTACACTAGCGGCCGCTCGCGACTTCGTCCGCGTAAACTTTAGTTTTAGATTTTTTCAATAAAAGTAGCTTAAGTTACTCCTTATTACATTGACTACCTGCCAGTGAAAGTCCTGTCAAAGTCGGTCTAGCCGTTTCAGACATTATCCGGAACCAACAGACAGATAGACAGACCGACAGACAGACAGACAAAAATTGTAAAAAACAATGGGTTGCACTCCGGGAGTGCCGGCAGAAGTGAAAACATTAACGTTGTGCATTCATTTCATTTCATTTCATTTCAAGAATATTTCATTTCATTTCATTTCATTTGATGTCTTGGAATCGTTAGGGAATAATTCCGCACGAATTGCTTGAATTATCAGTACCTATTAATTTCTATCTAGTATTTTTACAAAGTACTCTCTCATTTTCTTTCACTATTTCTTCGTCACTTTTTTCATTTATAGATGCACTTTGTTCAATGTCCATATTTTAAATACTTGATATAAACGAATTTTAAGATAAAATTATACTTGACGCTGGCAATATGCAGAGTTTGCGATGCCATAATTGAAGAAAAAAAGTATAGACAGCCGTCAGATGAGCCGTCATCAGCTGTCACCCCTCCGTCTTGGTCTAAGAGCCGGTGAAGATATTCACTCGTTCGGTTGTTACAAGAGTGAAGGTGATATGAAAGAAAATTGATTAAAATTAATTAAATTAAAAATAGCTATGAACACTTTTCGATAGTCAAGTTATCATAGGCATATATGTTTATAAATTATATTTGGTAAACAATATGTCTCATCGAATTATCAGATCGGTGAAGGTCGATCTTCCTCGTCTCCTCTACTATCTTACGAAATTTTGCGATCAGCACACGTGACCTCGCGCGAGTTTCATAGTTTTTACCCATCCCACAAAAAGTGCTCAACGCCGCTAAAGAAGTTTTCACTTCAAAAATATTTTGCTATATGTCTATATTATGTCTATGTGTACCTTATATACATTTATATGGATGCAGTAAAAAGCGGTTATTTTAATATTACAAGCAGCCACTCCAGTTTTATTTATTTGTATATATTTTCTGTAAATATATCTACATATTTATGAACCATAATGCTGTGACTATGTAGGAAGTAAACGTTTTACATAGCGAAATATCAGAAAAAGTAAGCACGATAATTTGCTAGACAAAAATATTTGATAATGTTTCGTGTTCTTGAAGTCCATGTTAAGCTGACACTTTGCTAGACAAAAATATTTGACAATGTTTCGTGTTCTTGAAGTCCATGTTAAGCTGACACTTTGCTAGACAAAAATATTTGACAATGTTTCTTGTTCTTGAAGTCCATGTCGGTTCTGTTATTTATTTCTCACGACCGAAAAATCTCTTTTAGTCGCCCGTAATTTCGAATCCGATGAGTGTTTAAAATAATTCTTTAAAATGCAAAATATAAAAATATTTGCTCAACCTAAATTTAAAGTCAGACATACATTTTTTTTTCATTTTTTCTTATAGTGAGAGAAGATACATTGTTATTATAAAATAACGTTTTCAAAAACAGCATTGGCTATAACAACAGCGGCTATAGGTCGCTTCATGTAAAAAAAAAACGCTAGAAGAAACTGGAGAGGTTATGTTTGCGCATGGGTACATTCGCACACGCATATGCCTATGGTATATATTTGAAAAAACCTTTCATTCGTGACTTCGAATATTAGTTATCGGTAGGTTATTGAAAAACCTCATACCACCAAATAGACCGATAAATCGCCTAATGCGCAGCTTGACCTCGGCGTGGTCCCGGGGGGGGGGGGGTCACAGGAGACATGACCTCACTCAAAATCCATCAGCCATGCGTAGACGGTAGGCGAAACAAGCCAAAAGCTGCGACCGCGCCTTGCTTGACCATCAGCGTTCTTTTTACATGACGCGACCTATAACTGCCTCATGTGTACACAGCCTAACCGTATGTGGGTAAGCAATATCGCTGAGTGCTCCCGGTCGCCTCGCAGCCATCTCCTTACCCTTTGAGACGGCATGAATCATTCAGGTGTTGCTCAGCGTCACATAATATACTTTTCTTAGAAACATTTTTACAGGTTGAGTGAAGTTTTAGCGTTACTTTCATATTTCATTTTAATGGATATGACAGTAATTGCCTTTTTACATGTTTTGTAGATGATTGAGCAACGATGGCCGAGTGGTAAAAAATCGCGGTCTTTGACGCGACCCACCCCGGGTTCAAATCCTCGGCGCGCACCTCTTACAAAAAAAATTTTAATGTGCGCATTTGTCGTTGCCTCACGGTGATGGAAAATATCGTAATATTTAATTAATTACAATGTTCTCCATCGCCGTGCATGCCTGAGAGAAAATCATAATTTCTCGAAAGTATGTTGTCCTCCAATCTACTGGACTATGGTCTAAACCCTTCTCACTTGTGAGAGGAGACCTGTGCCCAGCAGTGGGACATAAAAATAACAAAGGGTTGCACTCCGGTAGCGCCGGCAGAAGTGAAAACTTTAACATTAACGTTGTGCATTTTTGATAAATATTTTGGAATGTTTAGGGAATAATTTCACACGAATGCCTTTTATTATCAGTATTATTTTTCATCTAGTATTTTCAGTAGGTTTTCATGTCGTATTTTTATAAAGTACTCACTCATTTTCTTTCACTATTTCTTCGTCACTTTTTTCATTAATAGATGCACTTTGTTCAATGTCCATATTTTAAACATTTGATATAAACGAATTTTACAAGTATAGACAGTCGAGCCGTCATCAGCTGTCACCCCTTCGTCTTACGAATATTCGATCAGGCCACGTGTCCTGACGGGAGTTTAACATTTTTTACCCATCCCAAAAAAAAGTGCACAAAGCCGCTTAAGAAGTTTTCACTTCAAAAATCCTTTTGCTTATCAACCATAATCATAATCATTTATTGCAGATGCGAGAGCAATAAAAGCTATATATTCAAAGCACCGTAAATAGTCTTTATTATTATTTCCTAAAATCAAAACATCTTTTGCCTAATCTCGGAACACTCCCATAACTCACAAATATCGGCGGATGTACAAAATATTGTTTGAAGGAAGCATTACAGGAAACAAACTGGGTGCGGCGGTTAAATTTATGTGGACCTTGTTTGCACTGGGCTGACAATTACAACGACATGTAACCTTAGCTTGACTTACTCGTAGATATTTAAATAAAATAAAAAAAAACCGGTTGTCTGTAATGTCGGTTTACTGACGATAGTTGAACGTGACAACGTCATAAAAAAAATACTTGTTGCTATAAACAATTGACAGCACATTCAGGGCCGGATTTAGTGGTGTGGAGGCCCCGGGGCAACGGGGCAAAAAAACCTTATTTACGCACACAGAGTGTTGAAATTGTTTTGCCCGCTGCACCACCCACAACAAAAGTTGTGAAAAAAAATTTGTTGATCAAATACTTATTTATTTAGAAAGAACAAAAATAAAGAATCGAGAGTCCTGTCAAGACACGGAATCAAATACCCAACCTCCGAGGCTGCGGGCGAGTACCACACCACTCAGCCATTGAGCCATTGGGATTCTCCCTCAAGGTGGGGAATAAAATGCAAGTACTTATCAGGGCCACTTGAGATTTTGATATTTTACTGATTACCCGATTGGACTGAACAAATATAGATCGATGATTTCTGTTAATTTTTAATGTGATCATGTTTGTTCAAAGTATTGTAAAACGCGGAAAAATATGAAAGGAAAAGTTGTTTACTAGTGTGTTGTAGTCTGAATTTTTTTCTTTACCGAAGTTTTATTATGGGGGCCTCCCTCCTTTGTGCAGGCCCGGGGCTGTAGCCCCGGTTGCCCTCCCCTAAATCCGGCCCTGACCACATTCACTTTTCACTGCACTTCATACTTGACGAAAACATGTAAATGTATTGTTGTATAGCAGCTGTCCACGCGGACGCATCGCTCACTCAAGTAGGAGAGAGACAGATGTCGAACGCTGCCGAACGCGGAGGCCGATTGTGCCTCATTGTCGCTCATTCCGCGCTCTCGCTTACACTTCAAGCCTTAAATGGAACGCCTCAGCGCGAGGTAACGCCACACGAGTCATGTTTTTTCGTGCGTGCAGCCAGCTCCATTGAATTATAAGACATTGTCATGTCAAAAATTCAGTCGTTACATTGAAAAACCAAGTAAGCCGCTATATTCGATATTTCACATTAATAAAACGCACAGATATAGAAATCTTTAAACGTAACGAAAGGCCTTAAAGGTCACTTTGAGACCATCTGATAGCTAATTAGTTGCTAGCTCGCATCTCCACCAAACAAAGAGCAACCAGAGGCAATAAGCTTTAGGCCTCCGTAGTTACAGAAAGAGCTAGTGATCACCAAGCTGCAAGTTTTAGAAAAGCGTTGCTCGTAGATATGAATTTTATTTAACCATCCGTATTACGTAATAGTTATACCAGTATTCCGTTAAAGAAAGAAAGAAAAGAAAAAATATTTATTTCATATTAGGAATACAAAATATTCGCTTAATGAATGTCATTTTTTCCCGGTCATCGCCTTTAAGTGCCCGTTTGGGCTAGATGTTGAGCTGAGAGAAAAAAGGCGGCGGAAAAAAACTCCCAGCACTCTTTAAAAAAAAAGTACATAATAATATATTTGAGATAACAGAATGGCTATGGGTTGATAATGGTCACACGTGACAGCTGATCGTGTGAGACACCATCAACCCACTTCCACCTGCTCACAGATGTGAGTAATTACTAAAACTAATACAATCTATGAAGAAATAGCCTTGTGTGAGCAAGATTCATTCCCACGCTCCTTTATCATTAAGATAGTCCTTAGTGTTATAATAAGCCTTACGGCACAGGACTTGTTTGACTGCCTTCTTAAAAGGATGAGCTGTGCGCTCTATTTCTAGCGACGCAGAGATTTGAACGATGACTTTAAACTGAGTGTTTCTCCTTGTGTTTGTGTGTATGTACATAGGTAATCCTAGTGTAGAGCTATTATTGTAAAGCGTTAATTTATTTTGGTACACAGAATGACAAATGTTCGCTAACAGTGTAAGCGCCGGTCCGTATCATGTTAACTTAGCATACAAGATATTTGAGATATATGTGCGTGTTACAAACACTTAAGGTCAAGTCGTAAATATATCACATACGCTTAACTCCCAGTAACGTTGGTGACATTAAAATTACCATATATAACGGTATGCACAATTTGTAGACTTTTTATGTTAATATTATTTAGAATTTGACAGACATAAAATGAAAAAAAAAAAACGAAAATAAACGGGATTAATAAAAAGGTTACTTTTCGAATTTAAATTGTCGGTCATAGTTATTAGGTCGATTAATAGAAAAAATATGTAATAATAACTTCTCATCCACAATGAATGTACTATGTGAACGAACTAATGAACCGAATTTATTATTAAACTTTTTGCTTCGCAAGGAGTCGAACCCATTACCGTCGATCAGTATCGGATCGGTGTGATAACTATTGTGGCAAAGTAGTTCAATGTTTTGAACGTTAATATTAATATCCATGTCGCGTGTCGTGCGCTCTATAGCTTACTTATGTACCCTCTAAGAATAAAAGTATGGCTGGCGGCTGCCGACCTTTTTAAGGCCCACTGCTGGGCACGGGTCTCTCTCTCTCTCTCTCTCTTATATTTTAAGACGCCTGCAGCTTACTCCACCTTACTGCTTGTTGGATATAATACAATAATAATTGCAATATAGCCATTTTGAATTAACTATAATATTATAAATGCGAAAGTTTGTAAGTCTGGATGTTTGTTACTCTCACGTAAAAATTACTGAATGGATTTTAATGAAACTCTACAGTAATATAGCTTATTAAATACATCAGAATAACACATAGGCTACAATTTATAAAGATATTGTGTAAATTGTCCAAAATCTGACAATAAGTGTCAAGTAGGTAGGAAAAAATCTACCATCTGCGAGCTATTCTGGCGTGCGCTGCCAAAACTGCTAGAGTTACACATATGTTAACTGTTGTTTAATGGAGATGTTTATCTTAAATAGGACAAACAACTACAAAAAAAGTCCGCCACAGTATATATCTATATCTCATGTACAGAATATTATTGGTAATAGATCGAGGACTTCGCACGCAATGCTGTTGATAATTTTAAATAAAATAAGGAACAATTGCCTAGGGTCTAAAAAAATAAAAGTATGGGTTTCAATTAGGACACATGAAGTCTGCGGTGTATATTCACTTTATGCTAATGATCCTTTCTAACGCGGGTGAAACCGCGGGGCACAGCTAGTTAATGTATGAATTCTTTAAGAATGTTAATGTAATGTCATGACCAATACTAGTTCCCGTATCAACTCAGCAGTAACACAAAAGTTCAAAAGCGTACGTAACGGAACAAGTTTTCACATGTAATGCATTTTGTATAAAACTGCTGAAGTTGGACTTAGTCTCACAAGTCTTCAGCTAACATTGAATCGACCTCCTACATGAGGTATTTTATATTCATGAGTCCTATGAAATTTAGCTGCGATAACCAAGTAGTTAAAACCCCGGTCCTCGATATGGAGGTCCGCGGTTTATACTCCGGCGGGGATCTCTGACTAAAAATGGCAACAATCTTGGGAACGATTGGAATAAGATCAAATGCGGGTAAGTGGGCCACCCGTTATCGGAACGTAATCAAATTGCCCATAATAGTTTTAATGATTACTCGCATCTGTGAGCAGGTGAAAGTGGGTTTATAGTGTCTCATAAGATCAGCTGTCAGGTGTGCCCATTATCGACATATAGCCATACAGTTATCTCAAATATATAAGGTACTTTTTTAAAGAGTGCTGCTGAGAGATTTTTTCCTCCGCTTTTTTCTCTCAGCTCAACATCTAGCCCAAAAGGGCATCTAAAGGCGATGACCGGGAAAAATTACATTCATTAAGTGAATATTTTGTATTCCTGGCTGGCTACAAGCAACTCTTTTTGTGCCCAGGACATGGGTTCCTCGCCAATATTGAGAACGTCTGGAGCTTAATGCAATACGCTGCTCTAATGCGGGTTGGTGGAGATACAGGTTTAGTGGCCAACCCACTGTTGCATGTTTTCAAATGCGCATGCCTTCTGGCAATGCTTTTACAAATGCAATGACGTCTAGGTTTTACGACTGCAATGGCGGCTTCGAAGCACGAAAACGTACATGAAATTTGCTACTAGCGTTCACCCATCTAACACCCGACCTTGCCCGTTTCACTTAGCTGTGAAGATCAATTGCATTCTACGCTAGCCACTACTAGCCAGTATGTTTAGTAATGCCAACCTTGACTTCCAAGTCGATCGTTTTGATGGAGATAGCACGGTACTCTGCTGGTAAATCCGGCACGGCCATCGAGGCAAAGACTTTTATTTTCACAAATATGGATGTTTACATTAGTTGTTTTTATACATTTGGTTTGCTATATTTACCTTCATGAGATCGAATTATCGATTATGTCTACTATACTAATATAATATAATCGACTATGTCTACTATACTGTCTATTGTCAGAGGTATTGTACACAGTAGAAGCTTTAAAAGGAACTATCTCTAATTAGATTTTTTACGAATGACATTGGGTGTCAATGTCATCGAATTCGAAATTAGAAATTAAAATTAATTTCAAAATTCGAATTTTTGAAATTAGTTACCATCCAGTCGCAAATATTAAACAAGGTCACATTAATGCATTAGAGAAATAGTTTAGTAAATAAGCAACACTTAAAAAATGGTTGCAGTTTTTGGTCCCTACCTCTTGGAAAAATATTGTTTAGTGCTGTCATGATGACGAAACTATTACACTCCCTTTCTATTTAATTCCAATAGAAGAAATTTATTCTGATTCTATTACGTACAGAATTAATTTCAAGACCTTTTCTCCTTACGCAAAAAAATTTCATTGCTTAGACCTTTCTACATTCTAAGAATAATAGAATAAACTACTGAACTTAGTACGGCAAAGCGTCTTAGATAAACTTTAGTGGAATTTTAAAACAACGACTACTTAGTCAGGTCATGAATATAAAGAGGTGGATCGCCACGAAATTGCTCCAGGAAACTTTGGAAAAGCGTTGAATCCTGCTACTTGTTGGAATATTTTTTTTTCCTACTGCTGGGCACACTCCTTTTGGAACTGGGAGGAGTTTAAATTATAAACCACCACACTGGCCAAGATCAGGTTGGTTCACCTTTTTTTGTATCGGGGATTCAGTCGGGGGGGGGGAGGTATAAACGACTGTATCTTTTAATTGCGCTGGCTTAGAAGTTTCATATTTTCACAGCTCCAAGAGACAGTAGACCTGAGTATTTTATATAAATGCCAGCTTGATACCGCCACGCGTTCCTGAGAAAAAGGGTGTTGACAGACAGACGGACGGACAACAAAGTGATCTTATAAGGTACGGAACCCTAAAAATTGTACGCCAACTAGTAGCAGGTTACCAAAACTTTTCCTAAGTTTCCCGGAGCAATTTCGTGGCGATCTTCCCTTATATTCATGACCCGACTAAGTAGTAGTTGTTTTAAAATTCCACTAAAGTTGGTCTAAGACGTTTGTCCGTACCAAGTTCACTAGTTTATTCTATTATTCCTAGCATGTAGAAAGGTCTAAGCAATGAAAATAACTTACGATGAATACTTGAGATTAAAGGAGAAAGGGTCTTCGGAGTGAATAGTTATAAAAGGATGGAATATTTTAGGTTCGGGTCAGCGGAAAGCAATATTTAAATTTTATTCTTAGGGTAGGTTTGCTTAATTTTCTTCAGTACCTGTAGCTTTGGGATTAAGAATAGAGCTACGGTATCCCCTGCCTGATCGTAACAGACGACTAAAGTTCACCAGGTTGCGTGATTCCAGCTTCTCAGCCAACACTGTGTATCTCGTCTTCGCCTTCACGTACTCCACGACATCGGTGACCTTCGTAGCATGATGCAGACGAGACACGTAGATGTACGTGGCTGGGATAGCGGGACGCAGGATCTCGTTCTTTTCAGTCGGTGCAGTGCCACATTGGTTACGGCAAGGAGGCCTCCTCTTCTTGCGCTCCACCTTGATGAAGCCGTCCTTGTCCGGTTGTCCAATAGACACCGTACTACAGGGGGTCGTTGCGGGTGTTCCCGCTCCCACTCGCAGTCCTCACTTTTGTCTGCTTTTTGGGTTGCTGGCGGGCAGCAGCTGCAGTGTAGTCACGTTGAGGCAAAAACGTGACATTCACAGACGACACCTCCGAAGGGTGAGGCGGTTATTTCATAATAAATATGAATAAAACTCCTCAAATAAGACTTAGTCCTACTTAAAGTTTAAACCTACTCGTATATGACCTCTCGTATATACCTCAGTGATCACTAAGCACCATGCTGTCTGTTTGCTCACTTGCTTACCGATTTCATTAAAAAGTGGTAACAATATCTAACCATCAAATACTTTTCTGTAGGTAACTTTAAAACGAATCAAGAATTGGAACAAAAATCATAAATTCTCAGCATAACTATTTGTTATGCGACACTAGAAAGCTTCCAAGAAAAATTTTAAGCTCCTCGCCACAATACTCAGCTTAAGTAAAGTTTCATGTAGGAATGCATCTCATAATTTTTCATATGCTCCAGAGTAATTTTTATCCCGCATTGTGCATACTCAAGCTTTTTATTTAGTGTGCTGCAAAATAGTGGCAGTAAAGTATCATGAAGTGTAAAAGCGGGACAAGTGGGATTTAAAGTTATTATACTTAGTTGTGTGGCGCGCGAGTAAATAAAGCTTGGGGGCTAGCGTAGAAAGTAAGCGATCTACGCAGTTAAGCTAAACGGGCGTGGTCAGGTGTGAGATGGGTGACCGCTAGTGGCAAAAATTTCATGCGCGTTTCTGTGCTTCGGAGGACACGTTAAGCCGTCGGTCCCGGTTGTTATCGATAGATAACGGTCGTTAAACCTTGTCGGAGGACTTATGTCGGTTTGAACATCCGACAGCCGGTTGGCCACTAACCCGCATCTCCACCAACCCGCATTGGAGCAGCATGGTGGAGTAAGTTCCAGGCCTCCCCAATAATAAAGGGAAGAGGCCCGTGCCCAGCAGTGGGGCGCAAAAAAGGGTTTCAGCCATAGTTATAATGTTATCCTACAGGATTTTCAAATATAAGCTTAAGTTTGTGGCCACGTATTCCATGAAATAACATTGTTTTAAGAATAACCTTAAATTATTGAAAACATTTAGTGGGTCTCGAAAGATTTTTTTTATCGAGATCGATAACGTTTTTATCGCGCTAACGATTTCCTTTTTTCTTTCAGATTTTCGGAGTTACTCGAGTCTACACAACACAGTAGTAAGTACTGTTGTTTTATTGTGTTTATGATTTACTTTTGGCTGGCGTAGAACGCAGCAATATTTGCAGCAGCAGCATCACAAACCGGTTGAGGTCGCTTGTATGATGGGCGGCCGCTAGTCGCAGTGGTTATGGATGATTTGAAAACATCCCAACCTTTTGAAAATTTGAAAATTTGAAAACATCCAACAACGTCTTGACTACTAACCCTTATCTCCAATTATCGGCAAAGAATTATTCCCAAAAGCGGGATACAAAAATGGTTTTCGTTTTTGATTTCACATATTTTATTACCTCAATACATGTTTTGTAGAAGATTTTTTCATTTTCAACCTTAACAGTTCTGTTATTTACTCGTACTGAGTAGAATAATAATACTTCTCGTCTCAGAATTTTTTTTCGTTGCGTCTGATTTATATCGTATCTTTTCATCGCTTGTTTTCAGGCACTTAATAGAACAGCCTTAAACCGATAAAGCAGATAGCCTCTTACAAATCTAAAAGTTTTTCCAGCTTTTAAAAGTAGCAGACTATACTCCGCCATTCGTTTACCACCTTAGTTTTAAGTACCCAGTCCCTGTAGCTTCAGGATTAAGAATAGAGTTACGGTATCCCCTGTCAGATCGTAAGAGGTGACTAAAAGAGGGCTTCCGGGGTTGCGGACGGTGAAAGTTTTTTTTTTATTTGAATGTAGCAGACGATGCCGGCCATGCCGGCCACGTGATGTTAGTGGTCGCGCTGCAGCCCACGGACATCTACACACAATCTCAAGCAAACATAGGTAAGTCTTGTCTGAGGTCGTATGCAGTTACGCTGCTACTCCGGAGGCTGGTGGTCGCCTCATGTAAGTGTGGCCGGCAACTGCAAATTTCCACCGAAACACATTAGAATTGCTTCAAGGCAGATGTGGGCGCAGCGGTAGTACTTCCCTGGGCGAACCATAATAGTTCTACCACCTACAAAATCAGAAAGTGGGAGCTCGACCTGTCCTGCGAGTAGCCCCGGGAAGGGTGGCAATGTGTGCGTGGCCGCATGCCGCCGTGAACGCCTGAGAGTGCAGGAGAACACATCTGCTCTCCCGAAGATGGGCCCTTTCTGGGGCGCCGCGTGGGTTTACTGAAGTATCCGGAGTCCTCCCCAAACGCAGAGGTAGGCCACCGAAGGGGTTTTAGTGTAATACAAATCCCACATAACCCGGTATCATCTGCCAAGGTGCTGGGTATCTTTTGAAGATAAAAGAAAAGGTTTAAGTACCCAAGTATTGGAGAGTTCAGAAAAAACTTATATCGTCTCGCTTCTCAAGTACTTTGAACTTTAAACAAGGATGTATTAAGTTGTCAATTCGTTCTCCGTAAAAACAAATTTTAAGACTTTAACTCGAATTGAAATCGTAATAGTTATCATAGTGGTTCTATCTAAATTAGGATGTTGACTGATATTTTTATCGCTTCATTGAAGCGTTTTTATTAGACGATAGCGGACTTCGTCCGCGTGGACTTTGGTTTTAGATTTTTTCTAAAATAAAAGTAGCCTATGTTACCCCTTATTACATCAGCTACCTGCCAGTTAAAGTCCCGTCAAAATCAGTCCAGCCGTTCCAGAGATTAGTCGGAACAAACAGACAGACAGACAGACAAAAATTGTAAAAAATGTTATTTTTGTATTATGTACATTCATATAGCTGCTCTGTAAGAAAGCTAATTATTGTATACCTCATATTTTAAAACAGGGCTGAAGTTTTTCTCCGTCTGCTCTTTTCTTCAGCTCAGCATTGCCTAAGCGCACCCAGAGCAGACAGAACAAAAAAAAATAATGTTCACTAAGTTTGTAAATGAACAGTACAGTGAATAAAGAATATTTCATTTCAATATTTCATTTCATTTAATTTATGAATGTAGTAAAAAGTGGTTATTTAAATATTACAAACAGACTCTCCAATTTTATTTATTTGTGATTGATAGATTGGCATACCAAAAGTAAAATTTAGTGTAACTTTAAAAATTTTCATTATGTCGAAGTCTTAACTGTTAGACATAGAGATCAATATAGTATATTGACCTCACCACCCCATTTCTGACGTAGAACCATTTCAGTGGAATAATTTCTGCGAACTGAATTTGTGTCTAAAGGATCTTTTCATCGCCTGTTTTCCGATAAAAGAGCTACTTATAAACGTAAAAGTTGTTCTAAGCTCCTTTGGAGCAGCGATGGCCGAGTGGTAAAAGCCGCGGTCTTCTACGCGACCGATCCCGAGTTCAAATCCTCGGCGCGCACCTCTGACAAAGAAATTTGTAATGTGCGCATTTATCGCTGCTCCACGGTGATGGAAAATATCGTGATATTTAATTGATTACGATGTTCTCCATCGCCGTGCATGCCTGAGAGAAATTCATAACTCCTCGAAAGCATGACGTCCACCAATCCGCACTTGGCCAGCGTGGTGGACTATGGCCTAAATCCCTCTCACTTGTGAGAAGGAGACCTGTGCCCAGCAGTTGAACATAAAAAAAAGGTTGAAAAAAAACTCCTGTTAAAAGCAGGCCAGTATACTTTACCGTTAGTAATACTTTTCGCACCTTAAGTTTAAGTGTCCAAGTACGGGAGAGTTAAGAAAAAACTTATATGAACCGATCGGTACTTAAGTAGATCGAACTTTAATATCCCCGTAGTTATTGAACAAATTCTGAAGGACAAAAACAGCTTGCAAACTAAGATTGTTTTATGTATGTTTTATAGTGCAGAACTAAAGAAAATTTAACGTTTAAAAGGAAAAACAAACACTCGTTTACATTTAATAATAATAATAGAAATATTTTACACTACACAATGTTTACAATGTTTACAACACTTACAATGTTTATGTAAATGTACATTAACATTGTAGTTATATGCATATTATACAACTGTACTCACCCACCGCGACAGGCGGGAGCTACTGAGAAAGGTCCTCGGTCAGGACCGAAACATGTCGGCATCCCCGACTGACAAACATTAACGTGAGTACAGTCGTATAAAATACAACTACAATAATATTATAATAAATTATTAGTAAATATATATAAAACCTGAAACAGATTAAAGAAAATACAAGTTTTTATATAAAATTTTAAGCTGTAGCTTAAAAAAGTTGCGTTATAGAGCACTTTACTGTTAGTTCTAATGCTTTTCGCACCTTGAGTCTAAGTAGCTCAGTATTGGAAAGTTGAAGAAAACTTATTCTCACTGAATAGTTTGAACTTTGAACATTTTCGCAGTATTGAACAAAGACAATATTAAGTTATTGCGATAAATCAGAAGTAAGATTTTAAGTTAAAGATAAATTCTCGTATTTAGCAAAAGTAAACGGTCGACAGAGTTAAGTAGAAAGAGAAGAGTGGGTTTGAAACTTTGATGGGTGATTGGTTTAGTCAAACTCAAAAGTCTGAATCTATCTATTAAATTTTCGGCCTTACTAAACAATTCAAGACTCTAAAAATAAAATATAAAAATAAATGAATTGAGTAAAAATATGACTTACTTAGTCAATATTATAATTTTATTCTTCCCTACTAAAATACTATATTTTTGAAGCGTACTATATTTTTTACAACTTTAAAAAAAATACTATATTCAGACAAATAAATGTTGGCAACCCTAGTGTACAAGTACATTGTCTGTGTGTATTTTATTTAAATAGCTGTCAGTTCGTCATCTCTTACTATAGTTACCAGCAATTTAGTAGCAATTATTATCAGACTAGCCTTCCGCCAGCGGCTTCGCTCGCGTGGACCCGTTTTATAGGTTCCCGTAGGATAAAAATCATGCTATGTCCTTTCCCAAGGTACACTCTATCTGTGTTCCAAATTTCATTAAAATTGGTTCAGTAGTTTAAGCGGGAAAGCGTAGCTGACAGACAAACAAAGTTACTCTCGAATGTATATGGACACGGGCAACCCCAGGGGAGCCACCCGAGCATTGCCGGCTTTGGAGGAGAGCTCTTTTTACAGCTTTCTTGAAGAACCCCATGTTATAGTCCACTGGGAATGCCTCAGCTGGAAGGTTGTCCCATAACCTACACGTCCGTGGTAAAAAGGAGCGTGCAAAGCGGACTGTAGAGGACCGCCACGAGTCCAGATGGTGGCGGTGGAACTTTAACCTTCGCCTTGGTATAATCATGGAATGGTGATGTAGGCATGAGTTTGAAAAGTTCCTCGGAGCACTCACCATATTAAAGTCAAATACCTAAATATTAGTAGGGATTGGTACTAGTAGGGAGTAGTATAGTATTTACAGTCATTTTACAAATATGTGATAACTTACTTCTTTAAGCACAGTTTATCGTCACACAGAACCCATTACTCATACTAGGTACGTTTCAGTTTAATTTAATGAGTTAGAAAAACTTCGTAGAAACGCTCTCTTGCTGCTCGAGTAAAGTGTACATGCTGTTTGATAACTCATGGAAAATTGATCGCTAAAAATGAACAAATATTTTTATATGTAAAGGAGCAAAGTGTAACGACCTTCCGCTACTCATCAAGAGATGGCGCCACTGGTAATCCTGAATCACGCTATCGAAGTTTTCTGAATATCCTACCATATTATATACAAGCTCCGAATTGAGTCAACAATTGGTCAATTAGTGGCCAACCCGCTGTCGGAAGTTTTCAAACCGCCTATAAGGCTTCCGACAAGGTTTAACGACTGTCGACTATAACCGGGACCGACAGCTTAACGTACCCTCCGAAGCACGGAGGTATGTTTGTGAATTTGTGAGCTTGTTTGTAACTCTCCTTTGGAATAAGAACATTCATAGCAAATTGAACTAAAAATTAAAAAATAAATATAGTCAATAAAATTAAAAAAACATGCTTTTTAAAGCACATTAAACTAAAATTTAAAAATATTTTTTTAAATAAACTTAAAACTGTAATGAACTAAGCGTGAAATAATCAGATTATTTAGTTTTTTTTTAATTATATCCCATCACGAAGGCACCGGGAGTCGTGCCCCCCAACACGACTCCCGGCAGCGAGAGACAGCGGGAGGCCTGGAGCAGCTCCAAAGTGTATTGAAGCAGCACCAGGCCTCCCGCTGTCATATGTTTTCAAACCACGCATAAGGTCTCCTACAAGTTTATCGATAACAACCGGGACTGACCGCTTCACGTGACCTCCGTAACACGGAAACGCACATTATTTTTTTGCCTATAGGCATATCTTACCTGACCGCATCCGTTTGGCTTCACTGCATGGATCGTCAGCACAGTCGAGAGCAGGGTTCTATTGCAGCGTATTGCTTTTTTATTTATATTATATACATACAAACACACACATATACACTTTCACTCTTTCTTAAATATCTATAATTCATCAAATATATTATGTACTAGTAATATCCTATGTTTCAAATTATTAAAATTTGTCTGTTAGAAGAGCGGGGTACCCCGTTACACAGGTTTTGTCAACTCAGTACACCCTTGCCACTTGTTTGTTACTACGTTTTTGAAACGAAATAAACGATTTTTGAATATTATTTTTTTATTTGATTTTAATTACAAATAAATATAGTACCATGAAGGTCACGTCTCGCTCGTCTATTCTCTCAGGTTCATGATTCTTCTTCTTACTATTGTACTTAAAAATAATTTTAAAAATGCTAAACTTAATAGTTACCTAATATCTCCTTTAATATTAGGACTATCTTTGCCTTAAATCCTACAAATTATATGCAAATGAACACTTTATTTTCCCTATTACTTAAGTAGAAAAACATTTTATGAACAAAAATAAAACTTTACAACGCTTAAGTCTTGTACTTAAAGTACTTTTATCTCCAGCGACCTCTTTACTTGTTCCAGAGCTTCTGTAAATAGTATTACGAACTACTTAAGATGTCTCCCTGTAGATTAGGATCTACTAAGGAGTAAAAACAACTAGTATTTATTGGCTTAAAGTTCGAACTAGGCTAGTAATTTAACAGAATGTATATGCAACTAGCTAGTATTTGCCTACCAATGTTATTGTACGTAGATACGTCACGTATATGATACACGTTGAGCTAGTAAATACAGTATAGATGTTTTATTTCACAAAGTCCTTTCATCTCTGAATGTAGTGAGACGTACACATGTATTATGTTTTAGTGTGTGTAACTTCGACAGCGCTCAGTGTCGAGTAACGTTAGCATGACAACTAAACGTAAAAGAGTAGACGTGATTAATATTTTTAAAAGACTTCAGATTTCTTTGCAAACGCTTCATAAGCTTAGGCACACAATTGCTACCTATAACAGCCCCTGTAGCTTCGGGATTAAGAATAGAGCTACGGTATCCCCTGCCTAATCGTAAAAGGCGACTAAAAGGGGGCTTCCGGGGCTGTGGACGTTGAGAGTGGGAGCTCGATCCGTCCAGCGAGCAGCCCTGGGTAGGATGGCGGTGCGTGCGTGGCCGCATGTCGCCGTAAGAATCGGAAGGTGCAGGAGAGCACATCTGCTCTCCTAAAGATGGGCCCGTTCTGTGTCCGTGGAGGACAACCCGATTTGCCCTCCCAAGATGCCGGGTACCTTTTGAAGGTTTACCCCCGATACCATAAAAATATACCGCGAGCACATGGATAATATTGTTAAAAATGCGCGACAGAGCCTAGGATTTGTTCTACGCCATTCTGCCCCTTTTCATAATCCGTCTACACTAAAAATATTATACAATTCGTTCGTTCGTAGTAAACTGGAAACAAATAGCATAATATGGAATCGCGGCAATTCATAACCTTGCAATAGAGAAGGTACAGAAGTTGTTTGCGCGAAATGTGTATAATAAAGGCTACGGTTACTATCCACACCTTTATCCCACTCTATTTGTGCTCGGAATGGTGGAGATGCAAATGTTACAAGTAAGGAGAAATATTGCATTAGCAACCTACTTCTTCCGTTTAATCAGAGGAATGACGTACAATCCAGGACTACTTTAACAGGTTACATTCGCTATCCCTACACAGAGTGTGGTTCGCAAAAGTCGGCGAAGAATTTTCGCCCTACCGGCCTCGCGCACCGCGCTGCTCCGGGAGGCCCCGCTCCCCAGAGCTTTAAGATTGCTAAACGCAATATCCCTTCATAACCCTGATTTAGATCTTGATTGCACACTCAATCGTTTCAGGACACACGCAGCCCAGTACATAGAGTCGATGACCATTGGCAGCAGTATTGCATATTAAGCACCAGTGAATAGTAATATACTTAAATACTGTATTATTCTCAAATAATTTTACACCTATTATTATTTAATATAAATTGTATACATTTCCACATTTGTGTTTGGTCAATGACTGTAAGCAAATTGTAGACTGAATAAATAAATAAATAAATAAAAATAAATAACAATAATGTCCTGAAGGTTTGTAGCTGCACCGCTCGAAAGAGAATTGGTGGACTTTTTGCAGATTAGCAACAATACATGCATTACAGGTTAGATTGGAGAACTAGCGCTAGTGCACCAATTTGTGACGTGAAGCAATTCTATTTTATTTCTAAAAGATGGTGCAGTTACTGACTGACTGACTAGATTAAGCATTCAGTGTGGCAACGCATACTGCACATTCCAATACTTCTAAAAAAAATTACTGTTGATTGATCCAAATTTTGTCTTCATAGCGTATCTTTACAAAATATTCATTAATGTTTTGTGAAGTTTTACATCTACGACATTACTGAAATAGCTTAATATCTATACAACAAATACATTTTACGAATACAATAGAATGTTATTACTGCGCTGGCAATACGTGCAGATTTTTGAATTTTTTTTTTACTCAATTGCTACGTGAAACAAATAGCGTTCAATAGAAAAAAATAAAAGATCGAACTGGTTCCAATTTTACTCAGCATAAAACATATCATATATTAATATTATAACGTACGATTCGTTGAAACTAAATCTCATTTATTACTGTTGTTTTAATCCCAAAGCAGCACTATCCAAATATGTCCCTGTTATTTTTTCTGTTAGCAGTCAATTTAGCAGTTCAATGTTACCTTATTTCCCTGAGGAAATTTTCTGCGGGCGAACCAAAATTGATTTAGAGAAGTATTTTCACTGTTTTCCCCTTTCTTGTAATAATATGTGTAACTTCAATTAAGAAAGTTGCAAGGCAATACAAAAATGAACGTATGGCTCCTAAATAAACTCAATTACTTCTACTATATTTATGAAAACGAATTGATGATGTCTTTTGTCAGGCTGAATTTGACAAATTTTGATTTTGAAATATATATAAAAGTTTATTCAAAAGTTTAAATATTTTATTTATTCCGCGGAATAAAAAAACAAACGGTAACGTAATTAATACCCTGTGTCGTGGGTACCATGGACGCGTACAAAGACAGGAACACAAACAACCAGACCGAGAACGGAAATTTAAAATCATTCAAATTTTTGCTTTGAACCCGAAACCCCCGACCGGTACTGCGCTAGAGTAACCATTGCGACAAACGGGTCTTCATACGATCTCTCTAGCTTATAGCTAAAGTCAACTTCAAATAAGGGAAGGGGATCGAATTTAGAACCATTAACCACCAGTAACCATTGCGCCACTCGAGTCATGTATTATCTTAATGACCGTCTATCTTTTCGAAGTTATCGGCGCTCTTATGAGCTGAGATAAGCTGAGAGAAAAGAGCCGAAGGAGAACTCTCTGCAGCACTCTTTTAAATGCCAGTTGTTTCATAATATCAGACAGTATGACTATGGGTCGACTATGACCACACTTAACAGCTATCAGCATTGCAACATAAAAACCTAAATGGTTAGTTAGAGTTACTGTTAATCGAATTCCGAGAACTAGAAAAAAGTTATTTTAATAATAAATCGAACTAAAAAATGAAAACTAAATATAGTTTAAACAACTAAAAAAACACGCTTTTGAAGCACATCAAACTAAAAAAAGTGAAATTGAGCCTTAATATAAAGAGAAAATATTAATGAACAAAAATAGTATTATTGTGACAAAAGCCTGGGGCACTCTGTGCCATATTGTCCGTATATCGAGCTTTGGCAAAGGAAGATCTCCCGCCGGGTGAGGTGGTCATGCCCGGGGAGCGGCCGCGCTCCAACTGACTCAATTTGGAGCTTGTATATATGGTAGGATATTCCGAAAACTTCGATTGCGTGATTCAGGAATACCCGTGGGGCCATTTCTTGATGAGTAGCGGAAGGTCGCTATATCACCCCCTGCTCAGACCGGAGGTCGATATCTTCAGAAATCCAAGCTTGTGCAGTCTTCGCTTACAAGTGCCTTCAATGCCCTCTATCTTCAGTGATTCGAGATCATCACGATTTTATTCTGAGAACGCGTTGGTTCCCAGAACTCTGCCTGTGGCAGGGTCGCCATGTGAGGCGGGGCGACAATGCAAACAACAGAGTTGATTCAAGACGCGTTTATTACTCTTTTTAAAATAATATAACATACCATATTTATAATGAAGGCACATGAAGGTGTTAAATGAAGCTTGATACAGATTATAGGTTTGTACTTAAGTTGGATTCACACTACATGAAGGTGAGGCCTTGTGTTGCCCTCTATCCGCGGTGAGTCGGGATGTGAGGGTGAAGCGAGGTGTGGAGATACCCTCTATCCACGGTGAGTCGGGATGTGAAGGTAGGTTGAAGTGTGGAGGCGAGTAGTAGTGGGTTCTCAAGCCGTCCACAAAGTCGCTGGAGGTAGCTGGATCAGGATCAGGAAGCGTGGTCCAGACGCACTGCGATGAACCTGATGAGCTGCTGAAGTAGTGCTGCAGTCCATCCAGGGAGTGAAGGTGCAACTGACGAAGGTCAGAAGGGACGTATTCTTGTCCGAGGTCACCTGTTTGGCAAAGGGAGATCTCCCGCCGGGCGAGGTGGTCATGCCCGGGGAGCGGCCGCGCTCCAACTGACTCAATTAGGAGCTTGTATATATACCATATGGTAGGATATTCCGAAAACTTCGATAGCGTGATTCAGGAATACTCGTGGGGCCATTTCTTGATGAGTAGCGGAAGGTCGCTACAGAGCAACCCACACTTTTTTCACAATTATTTCAAACTTTATTTATTTTCTATTCCATTTGCATTATAAATGCAATCATCATTCAAGTAGGTTTTGACCCAAAAATATAAATCGACCAAAAATTTTAAATATTCCATGATAATCGGCTTGCAATTATTTTTTTCGTTCAACAAGTTAAGCTCTTGTAAACCCATTACAGTTTCCGCGTAATTTATATATTTTTGGGTAACTTGGTTGCAATATTTAAAATTGACGGAAGGGAAAAAATATTTAAATTTTCAATTTGATACTATTAGAGTAGAAAAAAATCAGTAACATCTTTGCAATAAATTTCTCTGTTTTCATTTGAAACAAATTAAGAGGTATCTCCATATCAAACCTTAATTACGTCCCACATCGTTTTCCACGCTGGTCAAGTGCTGATTGGCTCCGTGGCTCCAGATAGAGAGCCTCCGTGGCGTAGTGGGCGATGAGCGAAGCGTGAGGTCGTGGGTTCGATTCTCACCCAGGACAAATATTTGTGTGATGAACATGACTATTTAGTTCTAGTGTTAATTTATCTATTTAAGTATGTATTTAGAATTATATAAGTATGTTTATCAGCTTTCTGATTACCATAGTACAAGCTCTGCTTAGTTTGGAATCAGATGGTGTTGTGTGAATTGTCCAAAGATATAAATTTATTATTATTTATTGGTGAACATCATGATTTCGAGAAACTATGAGTAAATCTCAGTCATGCACAGTGATGAAAAATATCGTAATTTTATCATCACAATAATTTTTGCACCCTGTAGGAGACCGCGGTCTGTACCGCTCGTTCATCGCTGCTCTTAAAATATATTATTATACCAATCAGCAGCGATGGCAGTGTGGTAAAAACCACGGTCTTTAACGCAACCGATCCCGGGTTCAAATCCTCGGCGCGCACCACTGACAAAGAAATTTGTAACGTGCGCAATTATCGCTGCTCCACGGTGATGGAAAATATCGTGATATTTAATTGATTACGATGTTCTCCATCACCGTGCATGCCTGATTTCAATACTTATAACTTATAAGGCAGAACAACGTCTACACCCGGGCGTAGTTGGACCACCAGTACTATTATGTCCTTTCCCAAGATCCACTTTATATGTGTACCAAATTTTATTAAAATCTATTCAACTAACTTAACAGACATACAAATACACTCACGCTCACATATATAGAGAGACAGAGTTGTTTTCGCATTTATTATTTATGGGTATGAATTTCTCTAGCATAAAATATTAATCAAAATCGACGCGTATTTAGTCAACCATTAGCTTTCAAACTAATGGCGGGAATACTTCGCAACCAATCCAAAGTCGATTATTACGCGCCAACTTTGAGAACTTCCACAGATTATGTGGGAAATTTCTGCTGGGAAATGTTCGGAACTTCTTGATAGGTTGCGTGTTTATACCAAGTTTGTACATGTGTCGGTCTTATGTTCGGTATACAATCCATACTAATATTATAAATTTGAAAGTAACATTGTCTGTCTGTCTGCTACTCTTTCACGC
Organism: Pyrgus malvae; assembly: GCA_911387765.1. Lineage (NCBI taxonomy): Eukaryota > Metazoa > Arthropoda > Insecta > Lepidoptera > Hesperiidae > Pyrgus > Pyrgus malvae. Next base: position 13,562,004 of record OU426969.1, read on the forward strand.
TTAAACCAATGAACCGATTTTGATGAAATTTAGCATAAACACTACTACTTTTTACCGCGGGAAAATATCTCATTCCCACGGGAAGCAAATGAATTTCATTCATTTCATTAGCGCCGTGTAGTATTATAAATACACTATATTTTATTACTTACTTCATTCACGTGCATTATCGTATTTTATAATTTATATCCTTTTGTTTTTTTCTTATACTTTGCTTTTCCTTTATTATTTCTTTACAAAATTATTTACTTTCTGTGTTTGTTTATTTACATTTTGACGCAGCTATCAAAATTGTCATGTCTGTCTTTTATGTTTCTTCTTTTTTTATTCGTTTTACGGCATTGTATAAAAATACTTTTAGCCATTCAATATTAAAAGGAAAGAATTTTTTATGTTTCTTATTCTATTTCATAGATTAATAAAGTATAGTATTGTTTTTGGCTTATTCATATTTTTTTATATGTATTAGCCCGTTAATCAATATTTTAATCTATACATAAAGATGAAGAGTTTGTTCGGTCGTTCATTTGTATGTTTATTTGAACGCACTAATCTCAGGAACTACTGGTTCCAATTGAAAAAATCTTTTTGTGTTGGATAGTCCATTTATCAGGGAAGGCTTTTTTAAAGGCAGACCGGCCGCGTGGTGTTAAGCGATCACCGTCGCCTCTGGACACGGGCAACCCCAGGGGAGCCACCCGAGGGCTTTAGGCTATATAACATCATGCTATGACTAATACCAAAGACCACGCGGACGAAGTCGCGGGCGGCCACTAGTTATCCATAAATTTACTTTCCAAATTCAAATAAATACATTGCTTCCCTTTGGCTGCTGAGTTGTCTGCATCCCTTTTTGTGTCTTGAACTTACTCCATCGGGCTCTGCTGCAGATGCGGTCATTGTGTTCTCACACGATCAGCTATCACGTGTGCCCATTATCAACCCATAGCCATTCTGTTATTTCAAATAAATAATGTACTTTTTTTTAAAAAGAGTGCTGCTGGGAGTTGTTTCCGCCGCCTTTTTTCTCTCAGCTCAACATCTAGCCCAAACGGGCACCTAAAGGCTATGACCGGGTAAAATGATATTTATTAAGCGAATATTTTGTATTCCTTATATGAAATAAAAAAAAATCTTTCTTTTCAACCCGCTTCCGAAAAGTTCTGACCTCTTCGCAATTGAAACCTGACTTAAACCTTGAAGCCGTTTTTCATACCTTTAGGGAGTATATTTGTAATCTTTTTGATAGTGTTCACTTTGAATATGAACGGAACCTTAGGGCACTCGACAAATCCAAATATAGTGATATCCGTCCGCTGCACATTGAGTCCGAGTGAGTAACTGTAAGTCTGTTAGTTAACCTGCAGCTTTGTAAGGAAGTCAATCAGTAAATTAGTCAGGAAGTTGACTGACTAACATACAAAACACTAGTCAGAGAATCTTATCTGACAAGTGTAAGTAAAAGCACTGTTTCTGTTAGACGACCTGTGTGGCGCAACGGTTATCATGCTTCACTGCCGACCGACCGAAATTTGAATGATGAGATTAAAATTTATGTTCTCAGCCTGGGTGTTTGTTGTCTCTGTGTGTGTTCATGGTACCCAAGACACAGGGTACATCTACTTTACTGTGGGGCTATGAATGTGAACCGTGAAAAAAATATAATTTAATATTTATTTATTTGTTTGTTCCTGTCGTTAAAATTACGACACAAAAATATTTGATCATACAACGTCAACTTCAAACAACTAGCAGTTGGATGGATAAGCACGAGTAGAAGATATAGGTACCTACTTTAAAATTTCAGAAAAGATAAAAACTTTTATCATATATAAAACTATGTATGTAATGAAATGAAATGAAGTGAGATGAAGTGAGATGAAGTGAGATGAGGTGAGATGAAGTGAGATGATGTGAGATGAAGTGAGATGAAGTGAGATGAAATCAGATGAAGTGAGATGAAGAGAGATGAGATGAGATGAGATGAAATTTTAATACTTTATTGTTGACTGTTTACATACATAGAATAAGATGTTTAAAATTATAATTGAAGTTTTAAACAGTCTACCATATTCTAGCATACAATGCACCTCCATTTGAAATAGCTCTATAAGCGGTCCTACACCCATGTCAAAGACAAATTTATAGGATGTAATTCAATACGACACGACATTCCGTCCGACATCTAAGGACTGCTAAATTGAAAAGTTCTTTTGACGTACATTCGTGAAGCATGAGAGATAAATTTCCGGAAATTATTTCGTATATATTATAGTATCTGGAGGACCGAGTGTTGCTCGTATAAAAACTCAACAAAATTAATACTCCAATAGATCTCAGGAAGAGTCATGTTTTTCAGTTTATATTTATGTTGATTATCGCTGAAAATACCGATAAAACGGCAATTTCTAAAAAAGGATCCAGCTAGGGATCGATATATCAACCCCTAAACTCCCTGGGTATTAAATGTGATGAAAATGGTTGGAACCGTTTCCTAGATTCAAATTATATATAGTATGTGAGAATTGGGACCTCGAGGTCAAATTAAAATCACTTTCAACTTTAATACTTATTTTTTTTATTCTTGCGTCTTAACATTCACCTTACAATCACGTTTGTCCTAATCCCAATATCATTCACCCTATGTCACCACTCACTCTTTTCTTTCACTCAATCGTTCAGCCATTCATATACGTTTCGTTTCACCTATTATCCTCTTAGGTTCCATTCTCACACGTATACTGTTATATTGTAAGAGCAATTCTTGTAAATATACAGTCATGACAGCCATTAAGATATTATTAGATATATTCTTGCAAGCGTTATAAACAAAACTGATTTTCAGGCCCCACCGTCTGTCATATACAAGCTATAATTCAATAATTTATTCAATTACCCTGTTTATCAGCCTATGAGTTAAGTAAGCTGTTATTCATTCATTCATTCATTCAGTCAGTCAGTCATGACAGCCATTCAGACAATTCAACCTTTTAGCCACTTTTCACTATAATGAGAAAATGAAGGTACCACTTTATAGTTACTATTATTAAGATACCACCTTATGGAACTATTATGGTTCGCCCGGATGAGTACCACAGCTGCACCCACATGAACCAATTCTATTGTGTTTCAGTGAAAAGGTGCAGTTGCCGGCAACACTTACATGAGGCGACCACTAGCCTCAGGAGTAGCAGCGCAACTGCATACGACCTCAGACAAGACTTACATATGCTTGCTTGAGGTTGTATGTAGATGTCCATGGGCTGTAGCGACCACTTAACACCACGTAGCCTGCATGCTCGTCTGCTACTCAAGCAAGCATTCTTGTCTGAGGTCGTTGGAAATTGAAAAGTTCTTCTCTTACACGTTTAAATAAAAATAACAATACTCGGAACTGAAATTGGGTCCTTTTGGTGTGTAATGGAGCTTATTACTAACAGAATAGAACGGTTAAAAACAGATCTCGATATTAGATTTAAGACAATCAGTCATCATATCGAGAAAAAAGAAAAATTTCTTCAACGAATAGTTCTTTTCGCTTAGGTTCGTAAAAGAAAATATTGGCGTGTAATAGACGCTATTATTAAAAGGAATAGAAGGTCTGAAAACAGATATCGGTATTAGATAGAAGATAAAGATTATCACAAAGGGTGAATTTTTCATACTATCCTGCCACATTTCACTGCCATTTGCGTTTCAAACAAATGTCCCAGTGGCTGTCGTTAAGCGCAAGCGATCTACCTAGTTAAGCAAAACGGACGCGGTTGGGTGTGAGATGGGTTACCGATAGTGGCAAATATCATGCGAGTTGCTGAGTCGAAGACTAACTTCGATCCTGGTTAAACCCGCATCGGAGCAACATGGCGGAGTGAGCTCCAGGCCTCCCCAATCATGGAGAGCCCCCGTGCCCAGCAGTGGGACGCATAAAAAGAGTGTGTGTACATACACGCGTTAGAAGTTAAACTTCTTTGGCGTATGAAAAAAAATTAAAATAACTCAAACCGTAATCGACGATAAATATCAAAAGAATCAAAAAGACTTTGTTTAAATAAAAAAAGTTTTATTAACGTAATAATTATTATAAATTAATAATCAAAATTAATTATTTATATGAACACCATATTTCACAACACTGGCTTGACTGGCTTATGAATATCTATCTACTATAAAGTATGGACACTAAGTACTGTAACTATATTCAGTAATAAATAAATAAATAACGTTACACACTCACAGCCCCTGTAATTAATACCCTGTCTCGAGGGTACCATGCACACGTACAAAGACAGAAACACAAACACCCAGACTGATTTAAACTCATCATTCAAATTTCTGTTTCGCCGGGAATCGAACCCGGGACCCCTCGATTGGCAGTCCGGCATGGTAACCAATGCGCCACGCGGGTCGTTTCTATTCTGTGGCTAACTTCATCATGACGTTCCTGCGCGTGCCGCTCACAAATTCACTGTCCTCCAAACACGCCTAAAGAAGTATAACTTCAAAAAGTTTAAGCCAGTCCTGCTTACAACCCAAATACAAATTTATGGGATGTACATACTAAGTATACGATTCCGATCTCCGTTTCCATCTGAGGGGTGCTAAATTGAAAAGTTCCTTTCACTTACGAACGTAAAGGAAAATATTAGTACTTGGTATAGAACTCTGGTTCTTTCAGCGTGTAATGGAAGCTATTACTAAAAGGAATAGAAGATGAAAACAGATATCGATATTAGATTGAATATAATGTGTTGACATATCCAGAAAAAAAGAAGTTTACACTGATTTAGGTAAGACATAAAGAAATTGTCAAGAAAAAAACAACTGGTTGCACTCCGGTAGTGCCCGCAGAAGTGAAAACGTTGTGCATTTTTGATATTTTGGAATTGTTAGGGAATATAGAATTATTACGTTAGTGAAACTTTTTTAAATAAATAAATAATTTCGCACAAATTGCTTTTATTATCAGTATTATTTTTCATCTAGTGTTTTCAGTAGGTTTTCATCTAGTATTTTTGTAAAGTACTCACTCATTTTCTTTCACTATTTGTTCGTCACTTTTTTCATTAATAGATGCACTTTGTTCAATGTCCATATTTTAAATATTTGATATAAACGCATTTTGCAAGTATGTATGACATCCATATCCGTACAACCAGTAGCTTCCAATCTACACTGAGTGTCAAAAATACTGTTCACGTTTATTGCATTATACACAAAAATAATCTGTATTTTTAACTGAATATAACACTTTCCATACAATAGTACAGCGCTTCCCAAAGTTCAAAACAATCACAGGTCTTAGAATAAATACGTATAGAATGAGTGTCTTCATACAAGCGCGCTGTCAAAATTGAAGCACTAAATAGATTCCTACAGCTGTCACATCTGACAAACAATTTTTTTTTATTTTGACCAAATTATCTATAAAATACTACAAAATATTGAAAACAGTGCGAAAAGTTATTTTATTAGACTTCTTTTGTTTTTAAAAATATAGTGATAAAATTTAACCTTAAGTCTTACGGAGCGGCCCGGCGTTTGGTGCCATTAACTTGGTTTCTATAATGTAATTGTAATTATTCTAAGCATTATACACAAAAATAATCTGTAGTTTTCAACTGAATAAAACATTTTCCATACAATAGTAAAGCGCTTCCCAAAGTTCAAAATAGGCACAGGTATATTTCATATCTGCCAAGCGTTGCGTTAAAAGTTGCCCGTATCCCGTATTGTCATGTCGGGGAACTTTTTTAATGAAAACCAGTATCAGATCGCGGTAATGTTGCCAGCATTTACATGTGAAACCTTTTCATATGAGGTAATTTTGTTTTTCTTTTGTCTTTTTTAGCCGATATAGTTTATTCATACTTTGTAGTTTCTTTTGCTATTGAAATGCATTTTATATTTGTCCTACTCATAGGTCTAATAGGCGGCTTGAAAGCATCCAAAATGGGTTAATCATTATCTCTCTATCAAATCTTATTGAAATAGCGTGATGAAATTGATTTGGCCTCCCTACGTACCTATGGATAGAGTATGACATACCATACATCCGTATGTAACAGGAGCTGCAACAACATCTGGCTAGCCACATACACAAATAAATTTAATCAAAAGATCGTATAAGGCAAATTTTAATACGTAAGACAAAAATATGTTGTGTAAATAATTTTTATTATGTCTAACTTTATAATTGAAGGGAAAATATCTTATAATAACTCACTTATAAGAAGTATCTTATAAGAACTCACCTTGTTATAATGATTTTTTCACAACAGCCTTGAGACTATTAGGTTGCCTAAAGCCTTTCGAATCATTGATTAATCCGTATGAATTATTTGTTATAAATAATATGAATATTTATATGTATATATAAGCTTCAGCGCTATCAACGGAAGCTTCGCATTATTAACCAAACCCAATTCTTCATTTTGTATTTCTTTCCACTTCATGTCCCAGCATAATACTGTTTTATTCGAACGTATATACAAAGTTTCTGAAAGCAGAGCCTTCAACTAGTAGTACTTCCATATTCTGTACCGTTTTCTATAGACGCCAAGCAAAAAATATGTTGGTAACTTTTTAATGAAATCACACAATACGGACGTCGGTAGCTGAAATATTTACATATGGCCTCGTTTTATTTATATTTGGACTTTTTGCTTTCAGTATTACGTTTTGACGAAAATATTTGCGAATATATTGCTTCATTAGACGTGTTTGCTCCGAAGCTAGTTATTTAAATAACAAGTTGTTTGAGAGTTCTTGTCGTTATTTATAAAATTGAGCTAATATTTTTTGTTACGAACGTAGTCATTAACAAATTTATTGGTTTGTAAGCTAATCAATTATTTTTCCTTTTCAAGATTCAACTCTACTTGCGTCGTCTGTTGTGAAGTTAAATTTTACAATAGTAAATTTATTTTTGCATGTCTTGGCCATTTTGTGTTCGCTCGAGCACTGCCCAGCTTGGGAGTCCGAGCGCCGGATCCTGGTCCAAACAATTTATTTATTTATTTATTTATTTATTTATTTATTTATTTATTTATTTGTATCACCTTAAAATAAGGGTTACAGGGTAAGACTTAATGCCTAATGGCATTCTCTGCCAGTCAACCCTGGGTGATGGTGAGAACTTACGGTAGGCAGGAAAATGTGTGATTAAAAAAGTTATTGGTATAAAAATAATGAAAAGAAAATAATTGTTATATACATACATACATAATACAAACATAACATAACAATCGGACATGACTTGACCCGGCGGCTATCGTTGAAGCGATGGTGCGCTCCAGGGATGCGTGGGGCTCGATAATTTCCTTCTGCGTCATGTATGTCAAGAAGGAAGCCGAGCGAGCTCGAGAGCGTGCAGATCTCACTCGGCGAAGGAGCCGCCGGGACGGACGTAGATAACGTCCCCAGGCGCTAGTCCCTGTAGCTTCGGGATTAAGAATCTACGCTTAAGAGCTACGATATCCCCTGCCTGATCGTAAGAGACGAGTAAAGGGGGCTTCCGGGGTTGCGGATGGTGAGAGTGGGCTCGACCTGTCCAGCCAGCATCCGAGCCAGCAGCAGCGCCGGGAAGGACGGCAGTGTGCGCGTTGGCGCATGCCGCCGTGAACACCTACGAGCTGCAATAGAGCACGTCTGCTCTACCGAAGATGGGCCCGTTCTAGAGTACCCATGACACAGGGTATCTACCTTACTGTGGGGCTCTGGGTGTGAGTGTGAAACGTTTTGTTCTGATTTATTGCATACTCATAATAAAACCTACATATAAATTGTTTTTGTGTTATGATAACAATATATCCTATACCGACAAAAATCACGCTATTCGTCATACACCCATCCAATTTGCGTTCGTCAGCAGTATACAAAACGTAAAATTTATGGTACACGAGGGTTTATCAAAAAGGTTAATCCGGTGCTATAAAATATATCCCAATTTGCCCCAAAATATCGCAACGCAACTAATCAAGATTAACTATAAATTCCGTTCAACCAAGCTTATCAAACTTTGGGCACCGCTGGTGACTTAATAATTGCCAAAGTTTAATGCCACATTCAACATGGTTGATTACCGCAAAACCCTCTTTATCTCATACAATTAAGGTTAGTTTTACCTTGAAATATTGCCTAAATAGCGTCTGGTGTGAAGCTATACAGACTTTCTGTAATTTTCGTTGTTTAGACTATCCAGATGTTGCTTAAGTACTCCTATTATGAAAACTCTAACAACAGTAAGCATTCGTGTTAAGAAATTAAAGAAATGTTGATACATTACAGAAAGTGCCTTTTTATTTATTTATAAATACGTACATAAGTACACACGCCTTTGTACTGTTACTGTATGACCGAGTGTTGCTCGGATAAAAAATTGTTTTTTCAGTAATTCATTGGCTTTCTTAATAACGCCATTTACTTCAGCCCCCAATTTAAAAAAATTAATTACATCGCCGATAGATATCAGGAAGAGTCATGAGTAAAAATGAAACCTTGCTAGACTTACATAATTATAATAATTACAATTACATTATAGAAACCAAGTTCGCGCGCCCATATTAAAGCATGTTGATTGGTGCCATTAATGGCACCAAACGCCGGGCCGCTCCGTAGGACTTAAGGTTAAATTTTATCACAACACTTTTTAAAAACGAAATCTAATCTAATAAAATAACTTTTCACAGTGTTTTCAATATTTTGTAGTATTTTATAGTTAATTTGGTCAAAATAAAAATATTTTGTTTGTCAGATATGACAACTGTAGGAATCTATTTAGTGCTTCAATTTTGACAGCGTGCTTGTATGAAGACTGACGTTCTTAACGTTATTATTCTAAGTTGCTAGATCCATTTTTTTTCCCGAAAACTCCTGCATAATAAATTTCATGAAAATTATAGGAACCGTTTCCGAGATTCCAATTATATATTTAGGTATATAATAATTAAGTATATAGTAATACATACTTAATATAATAATTAGGTGTATAGTAATACATACAGCCGAATACAGTACCTTCTCCTTTTGGAAGTCGGTAAAAATAGTAAAACCACAGAACATAGGTAGTTCAAGCAAAAAGCGGGTAGTCGTAAATCAATCGCTATACTTTCTTTCAGCACAAACGGTTCATTACAATTTTTATAGCGATAATATATCAAGGTGGTGAGTGGAGGAAATCTGAAAGTCAAATCGAGTTCTTGCGTACATTTAACTGAAGTTGAGGAAGTAACCTGATAAATTATTTTAGATTTGCTGACTTCACACTTTTTTTCAACCTTTTTTTTATGTCCCACTGCTGGGCACAGGTCTCTTCTCACAAGTGAGAGGGATTTAGGCCATAGTCCACCACGCTGGCCAAGTGCGGACTGGTGGACGTCATGCTTTCGAGAAATTAGGAATTTCTCTCAGGCATGCACGACGATGGAGAAAATCGTAATTTAATATCGCAATATTTTCCTTCACTGTGTAGCAGCGACAAATACGCACATTACAAATTTCTTTGTGAGGGGTGCGCGCCGAGGATTTGAACCCGCGACCGACCGCGTCGAAGACCGCGGTTTTTTACCACTCGACCATCGCTGCTCTGCTTCACACATTTTGACGTTTCTTTTTGTGGATACATAACTATTTAATCAAGTAATTGGGAATATGGCGCTATTAAAAGTTTATTACCCTTTATAATTCTTTCAACTTTTATAAAATGATCACTGCACTCGAAAATGCACGGTACTTCTGACGATCGCGCTTAGAGCAGGGACCCTGGGGTTGCGAGTACCGAAAGTGAGAGCTCGAACCGTTCAGCCAACGGCCCCGGGAAGGAAGACGGTGTGTGCGTGGCCGCATGCACTGGAAGGTGCAGGAGAGCACCATCACCAAATGATGGACCCGTTTTGGAGCGCCACGCCCAAAGGAGGCGACCATTGCACCGGTCATGCAATGGGTCCCCAAACTGCGCTCGGCAGAAAATTATAACGCAAATAAACAACAACTGCATTTTTTATTTTTTTGTTATGGGAGGAAACCTTCAAAAGGTACCCAGCACCTTGGGAGAGGGTACCGGGTTATTTGGGATTTGACCGCACTAAAACCCCCTCGGTGGCTGCCACTGCGCTTGGGGAGGACTCAGGGATCTCCGGCGGAACGCACCGGTGTCCTCCACGCGCGACACCCCAGAACGGGCCCATCTTCGGGAGACCAGATGTGCTCTCCTGCACCTTCCGATGCTTACGGCGACATGCGGCCGCGCACACATCGCTGCCCTTCCCGGGGTTGCTGGTTGAACGGATCGAGCCCCCACTCACACCGTCCACAACCCCGGAAGCCCCCTTTTAGTCGCCTCTTACGATCAGGCAGGGGATACCGTAGCTCTATTCTTAATCCCGAAGCTATAGGGACTGCATTTTTACACTGCCGCAGCAGTTAACGGTATATATTTCTAAAAACTCAGAGTCATGAAATGCCTCTTTGCAAAAAACGACAAAAAAAATTTGAAGTTAAGAGACAGGCCATACTAAAGCATAGTTGACTGTATGCTACGAGTGTTAATAATTTACTACTCGATACAAAACGCACTCGACTTTATTTATGAGTCAAATGAAAGCAGGCGCACGTTAATGATAATGTCCGCTCAGATATACTGAGCGGACATTATTGACTGCCGCCTTTTTTTTCTCGGCTCAACATTTAGCCCAAAAGTATTGTGAATAAATAATTAGAAGCCTAACGATAGTCTGTAATAATTTAGAGTACATATCTATAGGTTATATAATTGTTTTATATCGTATCGTAGTATTTTACTCATTCATTAGTATTTTTTCGTTCTGAAATTAAATAGTTACAGCATCGATAGAAAAGCTTTCATCAGATAAAAACTGCCGATATTAACTAGTAATCTAGTACAACACTGTCTGCTGCAACACTTCGGTATGCTGTTATATTTTGGGGCAATTCTACAAATGCAGACCTAGCTTTTAAAGCCCAAAAGCGTTGCATAAGGGCTATATGTAATTTAGGACAAAGACAATCTTGCAGGCCACATTTTAAAAATTTAAAGATATTAACATTACCTTCGCTATACATACTAGAGTGTGTAATGTTCATAAAAAAATCTCTTTGAGTATCGAACTAACCCACGCTTAAAAGATACTCTATCAATAGTACCTTCCAATACTCGTTGGTACCGAAAAAGTTTCTTTGGTATAGCGTCAAACATTTATAATAACATACCAAAATCAATACGATCTATTGCTGACATTAATAAGTTTAAGCAAGAGCTTCGTACATTTTTGACCGAGAGGTGCTATTACAGCGTAAAAGACTTCCTTTGTGACAAGTCCTAGACAAATTTTATCGCTGGGATATACGGTGTGGGGTCTGATTTGTTTACAATATAAATTGTACCTAATTTGTTAAAACGTGACATGTATGATTACAATTAATTTAATCATTATAATCAATCTTGTTTTAAATATATTGACTGGTGCTGAATTATTTTGTTTAATGTTGCAATGTTTGTTTTAATTATTTTTATATTATAATTTATATTTTTATTTTATGTAGGTAACTGAAGACATATAATTATTTATTATTATTGACTATTACTGTAATTGTTGTAATGATTGATTTTGTAAATGATTATCTCTAATAATAAAAGTGACATGTAATTCTTAATTTATAAATTTTAATTTTAATTTTTCAATGTATATAAATATTTGTACGCCCAATGTGGCAGAATAAGCGCACTGTGTTTAAAATTACTACTGTCCATCCAACTGTTAACCTTATTCCACAAATAAATAATTTGAATTTGAATTTGAACACTCACTCGCTGACGCCAAGTCGCCGCGATTAGTTTAGCTTATAAAACTCATATTAAAACGGCAATTGCTGATGTTATAAGTAGGTAGTTACTTAATATGGTTTGACCGATAAGGACAGACATGGAAGACACCACCACGCTGACTCAACGAAGGCTAGTGGTGAGGGTAAGCATATATTTTAATCGCTTATAATGAAACGTGTTACTTATCCACAATAAAAACCACGGAACTTCTACTAATGATCTTAAACGCGTCCTCAATTGTTCTTCACACTCGGCTTAATGAGAACACACGCGTTGTTCTTTGTTCCTCATTAATGAGATGAGGACCTGCCCTCAAAACCTTTTGGATAATTAACGAAGAAGGGGTTTTAGAATGCAGTCGATTGGTTTGGTTAAAGCATGTGGCAGATTTCTGTTGACTTAACGAGAAGTATGCCTCGAAATGGGAAATACGGTGGGGAAACTAAATTTTTGGAAAGGAATCCAGGCAAAATACTCGTAGTAGAAAATTCTGTGTTCGCTCTGAAATTACGAATTTTGTTCAAAGTGGACGTAAGCTTTTTTGTAAATGGTTTAAACTCTTCAATCTGATAAATATTCGTTAATTCTGTCAAAAGGCAGACATCATTGTAATTATTTGACAATATATTATAATAGGTATATGTATTTTGTAATTGACATAAGTTAATTAAATAAAAGTATATTATATTTAGTATTTAATTGTCTATGGCAGTATAGTTTAAATGCTCTAATGTTAGCGTCATCGATAAAGAAATAAATAAATTGAATTCATTGAAAATGGAACGGGTGTAAAAAAAATGTAGAGAGCGCGAAAAAGTTTGTTGACGATTTAAGATTGATATTGGAATATTATTATTGAAACTTAATTACATTGTCATCAAAAGTAAAAAAACTAATCATAATGCATGTATCAGAAATTATTTGTAACGAAAGAAGATGGAATATTTTGAATTATCAGTCTGAGGTGTTTGATTTTATCACTATTGAATAAGGCGGACCGCTTATTGTTAGATTTTTTCTTTCAGACAATTTCTGACGCCCACCGGATGCACACTGTTCATATATTTTGTTGTGAACCCCGCATACTATCAGAATCTGACGTGTCAGACGCGTAAGATTCTGATTTCTGATGAGTCTTGGATGCCGCGATTGAACGGCAGATTTTTTTCTGAACAGAACTTCGGACTTCCTACTTTCTATACATTTTGTACTAGAATAATAGTACAAAACGTAAGTTGACTGGCTGCAACACTTTTTACGTCCCACTGCTGGGCACGGGTCTCTCCCTATTATTGGGGAGGCCTGGACCTTACTCCACCACGCTGCTCCAATGCGGGTTGGTGGCCAACCCGCTGTCGGATGTTTTCAAACCGCCCATAAGGCCTCCGACAAGGTTTAACGACTGTTATCTATCGACAACAACCAGAACGAACGGCTTAACGTGCCCTCCGAAGCACGGAAACGCGCATGAATTTTTTTGCCACTAGCGGTCACCCATCTCACACCCGACCGCACCCGTTTGGCTTAGCTGCATAGACCGCTTGCATTCTACGCTAGCCGCCGAGTTATGCGCGCTACAAAATGTAAGAAATCTATCGAAAACTTCCATGGAATGTCAAGCGGATGTCATAAGTGAGCCTGTATGAAACTATTTGTACGTATGTGTTTCCATATTTTGGAGGGCACGTTAAGCCATTGGTAACGGTTATTATCGATAGATAGCAGTCGTAAAACCATGTCGGAGGCCTTATGGGCGGTTTGAAAACATCCGACAGCTGGACACTGACCAGAATCTCCGCAATCCCGCAATGGAACAGCGTAATGGAGCCTCCGGGCATCCCCAATAATGGTAACCAGTATCCATCAGTGTTACGTAACGTCTGGTAAAACGGTCCTCGGCTAAAACCTCGTATACGGGCGTAAAAAATAGGTTGCTACCAAATACTCGTATCTTTATTTTGGTCGTGTAAAAAAATTATTGTGTTTGTCTGTAGTCAGTGTATAACATATACAGACAAAAAACCAACGTCGAATATTAATTCAAAGTCATTTTTGTATAAAAACAAAACTTTCAGAACTATCAATAATAAAACTTCTCTCTTCACCCATCAAAAACGTATACACGCTAACCAAAACCATAACCACATATAACCCGATCTACTTCCCATTCGTCCATTTTCCAAATTGGACATATCTCATCAAATTTATCGTCGGCCGAGATGATATACGCTATCTCAATCTCGCTCATTCAAAGGGTCTGTAATACCCCGTTTAAGATAGCTTTGGAGGGTTGAAACAAAAGGGTCCCAATTGAGTCTGGGAAAAACAGGGCCCGTGTTTGCGAAACCCTTACGAATGTAACGAGCTTGCTGTACCGCTGGCCGGGGAAAGTGTGATTTAATAACTAAAGGCCTCGTTCACCATCTCCAAGTAAAGTTAATTCGCAAGTAAAAGCTATGAGTACGGGTCAGTATACCATATGGTTAGTGTTAGGTATCTAATACCTTTAAACGAGCAATTCTTGTATATATCTAAATATATTTTTTGAATCTCGGAAACGGCTCCAAATATTTCGATGAAATTTAGTACCCTGGTTTCGGGGGTGATAAATCGATCCACAAAATTTTTATTGTTAGAAATTTTTAACTGTATAAAAATATTTTCAGTGATAATCAATAAATATAAACTGAATAAATAAAGTTTTTAACAAAAAAATAGAACCGACTTCAAACGGTAAAAAATAAAATTGTTCAGTACCTACTTCTTCTTGCTTATGGTAATGACTCTTAAAACTCTCTTTGGAGTCGGGCCCGTACTAAATTGTCGTACTATTCGTTCTATACGGGCACCGACAGTACAGACAGTGTGAAATTACCTACTTCTTCTTGCTTATGGTAATGACTGCTAAAACTATATTGGAGTCTGTGCCCATTCAGAACGAAAGATACACTATATTTACTAAGACAGGATATTTTTGATTTTACTAAGGGCCCGACTCCAAAAATAGTTTTAAGAGTCATTACCATAAGCAAGAAGAAGTAGGTACTGAACAATTTTATTTTTTACCGTTTGAAGTCGGTTCTATTTTTTTGTTAAAAACTTTATTTATTTCACTCTTTTTAGTAATTTTAATAATTCTGCACATATGTACATATTATAATCATAATTGGATTTTTTTTTCACTTAACAGAAATTAAGCGAAAAAAAAAACGTTTAGAATAAACGTTAAAGAGATACTTTTCATAATCATGTTTATCTAATAGCCATCTTATAGCCTGAAAGAATACTACTATCAGTCCACTTGAACGTATAAATTAATGAAAGAATTTGCTCTCAGCTCCTAACCGTTGAGGAGTTGTACCTTCAATCATCAGCTTAGCAACATGAGGTGATAATTACCGGACATGAATATTTGAATTATGTTAAAACATTATTATGACTAAAGAATGTGTGTGCCTATTAAGTTTCAGTGTTTCCCTCGATTTCCCTAGTATCACATCATCAGATTTTGCCATGGTGACAGTTGGACCACCTCAGGAATGTAAGATTTCCAACAAAAAAACATTTATTGAAAGAGTTTGCTCTCAACTCCTAACCGTCATAGTACCTTCCATCATCAGCTCAGTAACATGATATGATGATAATTATACACAAATACCTGTTTTGCTTTAGTAAAAATCATTTGTTGTGCTATAAAATTTGAATGTTCCCTTCGATTTCTCTGGGATACCATCATCAGACTTTGACTTGGTGGCAGTTGGACCACCTCAGGAATGTAAGATATCGAACAAAAAACCATTTATTGAAAGAATTTTCTCTCAACTCCTAACCTTCGTAGTACCTTCCATCATCAGCTGAGCAACATGATATGATGATAATTATACAAAAATGCCTGTTTTGCTTTAGTAAAAATATGAAAATCATTTGTTGTGCTATAAAATTTGAATGTTCCCTTCGATTTCTCCGGGATCCCCTCGTCAGACTTTGAATTAGTGACAGTTGGACCACCTCAGGAATGTAAGATTTGGAATAAAAAACTATTTATTGAAAGAATTTGCTTTCAACTCCTCACTGTTGCAGTACCTTCCATCATCAGCTCAGCAACATGAGATGATGATTACTATGCACAAATATCTCTTATGCTTCAGAAAGTATAAGAAAATCAATGTGTGTGCCTATAAAATTTGAGAGTTCCCCTCGATTTCCCTGGGATCCCATCATCAGATCCTGATTTGGTGACAATGGGACCACCTCGGGAGTATAAGCATACGAACAAAAAAAGAATTTTGAAAATCAGTCCACAAACGGCGGAGTAATCGGTGAACATATATAAAAAAAAAAAAAATACATACAGCCGAATACAGTACCTCCTCCTTTTGGAAGTCGGTAAAAATACGACTCTTCTTGACATCTATTGGAGAGTATTAATAATATTGTGGCGTAAACGCTGTCAAACGTGGGAGCCCACGAGGCTCATTGTGGATTTCCTCAAGCGTCATCAGGACCTTGTGCTTTTTATAGGTTGGGTGGTAGGAAGATTAAAAGATTATATTTTATGACGTTTTGCGTTTAACCGGTGGAGCTCTCTCCACTATATATTTTCCTATAGGTTTTAAAAAAATTATACGACAGCTACAGGTAAAATAGTAGAATAAATAAAATGCATGCTAAGTCATATTTCAGTAATCTGATGATTTTAGTATGAATGTATACAAAACAGCGAAATAAAAAAACGGCATTTTGGCAAGCTCGGAAGGGTTCGAATTTTTAATATTTCATATTCATGGTTCAACGGTAACGGGGTATTCAAATCTGACTATTTTGACATCCGTATACTGTACCTATATATAAGGTCTTTTTTAATCGTGGCAGTACTCAACAGGATGCAAGGTGTACACCATATCTTAATCTGACACGCTCGAATAAATCTGAAAATCCCCTCTTGGGCTCCCCTACTACCATCCGCTAATCCTACGTTCAAAGAAATGAAAATGTCGATTTGAAAGAAGTCTGTTATGAAAATTTCGTTCATTGATTTAAAGCTTCCTTAGCCGAATGGTTGCGTGAGCTGACTATTACTAATCTAGAGACCCGGGTTCAAATCTCAATCAATACCATATTGTGTTTTTTTATGAAAATAACTATTTTTTATTAGGAGCTATTTCAGATGGCTTTGTTAGGTAACACTTAGCAAATGAGTTTTTCGTTTGAAACTAAACCATGAAAATAAACTGTTTTTATCCGAGCAATGCTCGGTCGTCCAGGTACTATATGATTATATGAGTAGTTACTCGAACACGTGAAATTGAAATTGACGTTACGGGTGACTTTAACCAACAATTAGCGTACTTATCACTTTACTTGAAGGGGCTGAAAGTGGCCCTAAGCTACTTTTAGCTTCGGTGATCGGCAATTTAGTAACTTTTTAGAAGCTAAACGCAGCGATTTAGTCACTTTTAAGGGTTCCGTACCTCGAAAGGCAAAAACTGAACCCTTTTAGGATCACTTTGCTGTCTGTCCATCTGTCTGTCAAGACCCTTTTCCTCAGGAACACGTGGAGTTATCAAGCTGTAATTTATATCAAATATTCACATCTACTGTCCCTTGGAGGTGTGAAATAATCAAACTTCTAAGCCAGCGCAATCAAAAGATACAGTCGTTTATGCCGCAAATTACCGCAAATTTTCGACACTTGCAAGGGAAGCAAAACCTCAGAATCTTGAAATTTGGTACAAAGCAACGTCATAAATAAAGGAAAAATTTCAAAAACCGTAAAGTTTTAGTTACATTATATATTAAAAATATTTTACGGAACCCTCGGTGCGCGAGTCCGTCTTACACTTGGCCGGTTTTTTTAGAAGCTTTACGTATGGACCATTCGGTGCAAAGTGCACACTTGAAAACGCTAAAACACGCGAATCAAATTCAAATTTGAATTCGATAAGGTGTTAATCTCTCGATGCAAAGTCACAAAACCACCGATCGACTATGCTAAAAAGTGGCTTAGCCGAAATAGGTGACTGAACAAACCATCACTTCTTCTTTTTTACGAATGGTGTCCCGGTCGTTTGACCATTTATTTTTACAATGTCAAAAAACATTTGTATCCAGTTTTCACCCTTTTCTTTGACACCGGAAGATAACAATGATATCTCAAATCAAAGATAACTCAAATCAGTACGTCGGAATCAGATATCCCAGTAAAGCGGTGGCTGCTTTACCAGAACGTATCCGATTGATTTTTTGAGGCAAGTGGAAAAAAACATGTTTTCGCACAGTTAGCATAAAGTGAAGTCCCTTCTGAAGTGCCGCTGGACTGACTTTTTTGTAGGACTATTTAAGATAAAAATTTCCATCATACATTCTCGTATGTGTAACTCTAGCGGTTTTGGCAGCGCACGCCCGAATAGCTCGCAGATGGTAGATTTTTTCCTACTTACTTGACACTTATCGTCATATTTTGGACAATTCACCCAATATCTTTATAAATTGTAGCCTATGTGTTATTCTGATGTATAAGTTATATTATTGTAAAGTTTCATTAAAATCCATTCAGTAGTTATTACGTGAAAGAGTAACAAACATCCATACTTACAAACTTTTGTGATTATAATATTAATAGGATTAATCAATCAAAATAATATATAACAACATGCCCTTTTCAACCTCTCGCCAAAACTCTTGTTGTAAAGATGTTACGAGTACTAAATGACCTGTCAGTTGCATAAATTAAAACAAACAAACAAACGTAGAAGCGCGCATGGCCCAGCGGCTAGCGTAGAAAGCATGCGATCTACACAGATGAGCGAAACGTGTGCGGTTGGATTGGTGATGGGTGAACGCTAGCAGCAAATTTTAAGCGCGTTTCCGTGCTTTGGAGGGTACGATGCGAGTACGGTGTGGCAAGTAGATTCAGGAAATTGTTTCTACATGGTTCTACTTCAATTGGGTTATAATTGGTTTTGACATTATATAAATTTAAATTAGACAATGCACGCTGGAAACAGCCAAATATGATATCATATTTGAAACAATAAATAAGAATGTGATCTGATAACATTTTCACAGGGTAAAGCATAATTATGCTTTCATCTTGGCAACATTCTTCATGATTTTTTTTTAGTGGGAATTGAAATAATTAGCTTAGAGATTTGGCGGGAAGTCTGTAGGGATAAGTTGTGCTCTTGTTTCATTTTCATTTTCTTAGTGAATTTTTGAGTTATGTTGGATAAAGTTGATAGCATTTTGTTCGATATAGGTTAATGACAGTGCACGAGTGTTGTGAAATAAAATAACAGTGCGAAGACATGCTTTTTCGGCTTGCCTTCAAAACTCCATCGGACACGTTCTGGAGAAGAAGCCATCACTTTACTTGAACATTTGACTGACTAGAGTAACTGACACCTGACGACTAACTGATTTTTCTATGACTACTAAGTGATGCAAAAATTATACTTGACGCTGGCATATTGCCAGCACAGAGTTTGGGATACCATTATTAAAAATATTAAAAAAATAAATTTAGCTTAAATATGTAATAACAAAACACCAAGGTGATTTGTTGACTAAACACAATTCTGAGCAGCGAAGTCTAAGTAGTTGCGCAACGCCATTTATTTGCTCGCAGGTGTACAGCCACGCTCTTGTAGCGACAATTTGTGAGACGGATGTGTCATGAAGATGTTGGGGCCATAATAACTGTGGGCTGATTAATAAATTTATCTATACTTTTTTTCAACATTTCTTTATGACCTACTGCAGGGCACAGGTCTTCTCTAACAAATGAGACGGATTAAATTAATTATTGATGTTTTCAGATGAAAAAACCTTCAATTTATCTTCTTAAGTTCTTTATTGTCAATAGTTTTGGAGTTATTAACTAACGCTTTAATAACGCTTCACACTCATAGCCCCACAGTAGGGTAGGTATACCCAGTGTCGTGGGTACCATGGGCACACACAAAGACGGAAACACAAACAAGCAGACCGAGAACAGAAATTTAAACTCATCATTCAAATTTCTATTTCACAGAAATCACCCTTCGATTGGCAGTCCGGCATACTACCGAAATCTATGTATCTATCTACGATCTATGCAACTAAGCAAAACGGGCGCGGTCGGGTGTGAGATGGGTGACCGCTAGTGGCAAAAAAAATCATGCGCGTTTCCGTGCTTCGGAGGGCACGTTAAGCCGTCGGTCCCGGTTGTTGTCGATGGATAACAGTCGTTAAACCTTGTCGGAGGCCTTATGGGCGGTTTGAAAATATCCGACAGCGGGTTGGCCACTAACCCGCATCTCCACCAACCCGCATTGGAGCAGCGTGGTGGAGTAAGCTCCAGGACTCCCCAATAATGGGGAGAGACCCGTGCCCAGCAGTGGGTCGTAAAAAGGGTTGCAGCCATACTACCGAAATACCTTTTATGCAACTAAAAAATTGATCGTAAATTATGCAGTTTTTTTATGTGCTGTGCTGATATAAATATAAGAAAATGACATTTTATACATTACTTAAATAAAATCAGATTAACAATTTCGTATTCATTGAACAGATAATATTATATTATTGTACTACTAACGCCATCTATTAGAAATCTAAAGAAATGACATCGATGCGGACAGACAGTTCGATTTCAAAATAATTATTAAATTATTATTATGTTTATTTATTTGTCATTATTAGACAACTCAGACGGATCAATTACAAAAGAAAGCTATAGTATCAATGAAATATTCAAAACCTAAAACTGGATACAAATATATTTGGCGAATAAAATAAATATATTTTTTTTTACCGACTTTCAAAAGAAGGAGGTACTGTATTCGGCTGTATGTATATTTTTTTCGGTATGTTCACCGATTACTACGCCGTTTGTGGACCGATTTTTTAAATAATTTTTTGTTCGTATGCTTAAACTCCCGAGGTGGTCCCACTATCACTAAATCAGGATCTCATGATGGGATCCCAGAGAAATCGAGGAAAACTTCCAAATTTTATAGACACACATA
Organism: Pyrgus malvae; assembly: GCA_911387765.1. Lineage (NCBI taxonomy): Eukaryota > Metazoa > Arthropoda > Insecta > Lepidoptera > Hesperiidae > Pyrgus > Pyrgus malvae. Next base: position 13,582,854 of record OU426969.1, read on the forward strand.
AATTTTCTATTAAATATAAATGCATAAAAACACTTTACTACTAAGTACGTAAGAACGCCTTTAAAATGCAAAACTATAGCACCACTCGCTCGTTTCCTGGCCCCAACCAGAGCCATTAACCTAAGAGCAGTTTTAAAATTTTCAAGTCGAATTACTTTATGAAACATTTCACGCCGCCTTCCATAAACAACGCTTAATGGCCCAACTTTGATGCTTCAGCTAATTACTGTGTATTCATATTGTTTGTCTGTTTGTGAACAATAAACGTTTGGATCGGGTTTATTTGTCTATGGAACTAGGTTACTTTGGTTTGAGCTGATTTTGAAATGTCACAGAGACTATGATGTCCCTAAATAGTAGCAAATTTAATTAGGATTTCGGGAAATGTGGCTAACTTTGACACAACATTTATTTTGCATTAAAGGAAATATCGCTGTTCACAATATTTTAAAATTAAATTCCAGCAACTCATTATTCTTGGAGCGCGCATGGCCCTGCTGAACGCAAGCGATCTACGCAGCTAAGCCAAACGGACGCGGTCGGGTGTGAGATGGGTGACCGCTAGTGGCAAAAATTTCATGCGCGTTTCCGTGCTTCAGAGAGCACGTTAAGCCGTCGGTCCCGGTTGTTGTCGATAGATAACAGTCGTTAAACCTTGTCGGAGGCCTTATGGGCGCTTTCAAAACATCCGACAGCGGGTTGGCCACTAACCCGCATCTCCACCAGCCCGCATTGGAGCAGCGTGGTGGAGTAAGCTCTAGGCCTCCCCAATAAGGGGGAGAGACCCGTGCCCAGTAGTGGGACGCAAAAAGGGTTGCAAACTCTTTATTCTTAAAATAGTTATGAATATAATTTAATCCACATTCACTAAGGTAGCACCCCTTGTCGCGTCGCACTGCTGGATACTGTTCCAATGCAAGTTGGTAAGGATGCGGTTAGTGGCCAACCCGTTGTGGGATGTTTTAAGCCCACATAAGGCCTTCGACAAAGTTTAACGACTGTTATATATCGATAACCGGCGGGACCGACGGCTAACGTTCCCAATGTAATATCAATTTCACTTAGTTTCTAATGTACATACATAATCCAGGAATGAATAAGTCATTCTAAACTAAAAAACATTTTTCTGATAGAAATATAAACGTAGAATGCCACACCACTGCAGCTGACTGCACATTGGGAGCGATTCCAATTTCCTGCTTATTTCCGCTCGCTTGTTCCATCATACGTACATCTGTCTGTGTTTTGAATAAATTTAAACGCGCCCTTTGCTATTCATCGCATTTTCACACTTGTTTTACTATATAACATTAGAAAAAAGAGGAATTCTAACTCCTGCTCCGAGGAGAAGCTACATTATAGAATTGTTTCTAACATTTTACACTTGTAGACCCATAGTAGGTATACGCTGCGTCGTGGGTACTATCGACACACACATAGTCATGAACGCAAACACCCACACCGAGAACAGAAACTGATATTGAGGAAATCAGTCTTTTGTTCCGAAATCGAACTAGGGACCCCCGATGGAAACCGTTGCGCCACACGTGTCGTTATTTTGGTATTCTAGCACTGCAAGGAACGTACACTCCTAAGTGATCGCTATATTTTACAGTAAATACAACAGAGAAAAACTCTTTCCTTATAAAAAAAGTAATATACCAGAAAAAATACAATTTCCGTGTAAACTTAATGCACGTTATCGACGTCACGTCACCTGCTATTGTCACGCAGATAACGCGTGCATTGTGCAAAATGAAACGTTGTAAATTGATGCGATAAAACGTGCGTCATATTGGCATGAAGTAAAAGCCGTTATTATTCACTCTCATTATAGAAGATTGTTGGATATTTGTATGTAACATTACATTCCTTAACTTTAATGAATGCCAACACAGTGTAAACTACAGTGGCAGACAGGGACTTAAAATATTTGTTATGTACAATTATGATCAATAAAAAATTATTATTAAAAAATGAATGTTCTTATATATTTGGTAAGTTATAAAAAAATAATTTGCTAAGGTTTATGTTATATTAACGCAGAAATACAGATTATTATTAGCCTTTCATTTATATGATGAAAGTAAATTCTCAATGGAAATAATTAAGTTTATAGCACACTATAAAATACGCTTGTAAGATAGTACTCATAAGTTTGAACACATGATAAGATCATACTAAAATACGATAATGGTCATTTATCATAACTCAAGAAAAACAAGTCACCATTTAATATATATCGTGGCCAAGCAATCTATCTGCTTTTGTCAGGGAAAATCGAAACTGAAACTAATGTTGTACCTAACTTAATAGGTACAAAGGCTTTTTGTGATATAAAATAAAATATGATATAAAATTAAATTAAATAAAACAAATAAAAGGCAAAGGCTCGCAATATGCGCGTACATTTATCGCACGTTATCGACGACACGTCACCTGCTATTGTCACGAAGATAACGCGCTGTATTGTTCGAAATGACACGTTGTAAATTGATGCGGTACAACGTGCGTTATATTGGTATGACGTGAAAGCAGATAAAAGGTTATTGGATTTTTTCATGATATAACCAAGCGGTTATTAATGCTCAAATTGGTACGTCTACTTGTGAAAAATTGAATTGTTTTAATTCTTAACGGAATGAGTTTAGTTCATAACCCACTGTGATATTCACTTGCAATATGATATTTCCATAACACATACAATAAAAACATTCTACAATACATAATGTAATGAGTATTTACCATAGCGGGAAAAAGACAAATTAATGAAATTAAATTAATTAATTTTTTAATTTGAAGAGGTCTGGTCATTTCTGGCGTAAAGTCAAAACCGAAATGATGCTATGATTACTTGATTTTGAAAAATCTTACAAGTATAAATAAAACAGTACCTACGAGCTTTCGCGATTTCCACCCGATTCTTCTTAAAGACAAAAAAAACAGAAAATGAATTTGTTTTCTGATTAAAAATAAATAAAAACACTTAAAAATAATAAATTTAACAATGAATTTTAAATATCTTGTTCTGTATAGTTTACACTTTATTGTATCTTTATTATAATTAATAATAATAATATTTATTTCGTCAATACAATGACGATAATTAAATAGTTTTTATTTTTACTTTTTACCAAAACTAAAGTTTTTGGTTGGTTCTACCATTCTAAACCCCTTTGATTTTTCAACCATATTGAAATTCTATTGCAAACTCTCGGTGCTCCCTCTGTTTTAACTGTTTTAACGAGTTAATAATTAAAACAGTTTTTCGGTCGCCGTTCGCCCGCTTCGCCCGACAAGCGGCCAGTATATTTATGAAAAATAAAGTCAATGGCTTACAAAAAGGAATGGAAGTATTTTAAATTTATAGAATCCTGTCTTGGACTACCAAATCAATTGAGATACATTTAATGAGCTGTCAAAACGTGACATCTTCATACATTTTGTACGAGAAAATGGTTTGTGACGTCACAAACCGTTTAAGTCAATTGACTAAATTTTAATTTATTTAAGCGGCACAGATATGTAACTGAATTAACAATTATCCTGCTTTCCAAGTGTAATTTTGTGCAACCTTTTTTTGATATTTTTTTGTGAAAAGTGTCCAAGATCCTATTGATAACCATGGTATAGAGTGGTGATTTATTTTGTAGTAGGATAAAGATAAACTTTTTTGAGGTTGTGTGTTAATTTCCATTGGCTGCATCGACAGGTTAATACTACGGGGCCTTTATCACGGGGCGAAACCTTCAAAAGGTTTCCCACACCTTGGGGATATACCGGATTACGTGGCATTTTTACCTACACACTACTGACTACTACTAACCTAAGCGCACTAAAAGCTCCGCACTAAAATCATTGGCCTGCCTCAGTGCTTGGAAAGAACTCCGAAACCTCTAGAGGAACGCACTGGTGTCCTCAACGCGAGGCGCCACAAAATGGACTCATCATCCGGAAAGTGATGGTGCATTCCTGCATCTTCCAATTGCAGCTTGCGGCATGCGCACACCAACACACTACCGTTTTTCCGGGGCCGCTGAATGCATAGTTCAAACTCCCATACTCGCTGCCGTCGAATCCAGAAGCTCCCTTTTAGTTGCCTCTTACGGTTAGACATGGGATACCGAAGCCCTATTATTTATACCACAGCTATAGGTGCTAATACCAAGAAGCTTGCGAGCTCGTCTGCTTTTAAAAGAAAGTAAAATAAGTGGCTTTCAATGGACTAAAATGCCACCAATATCTTCAAACGACCGCTGTGTCAATACAATCCGGCACCGAAGTCATAATAATGATTGCGGCCGAGTGGTAAGAAACCGCGGGCTCTGACGCGACCGATACCAGGTTCAAATCCTCGGCTCGCACCTCTGACAAAGAAATTTTAATGTGCAAATTTATCGCTGCTCCACGGTGATGGAAAATATCGTGAGTTTTAATTGATAACGATGTTCTCCATCGCAGTGCATGCCTGAGGAATAATCATAATTTCTCGAAGGCATGACGTACACTAACCCGCACTTAGCCAGCGTGGTGGACTATGGGCTAAATACCTCTCACTTATGAGAGAAGACCTGTGCCCAGCAGTGGGACGTAAAAAAAGGTTTCATATAAAATCTCAATTGAAAATACTATGTCTCAATAATACTCCATCCATCAGCCTATTAAAGTCCAGTGTTGGACATAGGCTTCCCCTAATATTCGCAACCTCATCCGGTCCTAAGCCCTCTGAATCCAGCGGTTTCCCGCTATATTCTTCAGATCGCCAGTCCACCTGTTGGAGGGCGGCCTGTGCTCCTTTTGCCGAGACGTGGTCGCAATTCCTTAAAGTAAAACCTTTAAAATCGAAGTCTTATTAAAATGATTAATTACTAAGTAACACTCATTAAAATCTTATACAGCGAATTAAATAGCTTTGGAAGCTTTATTTTGCAAGGTTTTACTTTTTAAAACCTCCTTTGAATTGACATCCATACTGAAATTCCATCGCAAACTTTCGGCGCCCCCTTGTTTGAAGCGAATTCGTAATTAAAACAGTTTTTCGGTCGCCGCTCGCCGTCAGCCTGTGTCCGGGATTTTGTTTTGCAAACAGAATATTTTATGACAAAAAATGTCGATGGCTTACAATAAAGGATTAAAAGTTTTTAAACTCCTTTTTAACTCATATACGCAATAGCTGTATCGTTGTTTAAATATATCTCGCGCAAATACCACCTTTGCGTAATAACATATAGAAACTAAGCGACAAAGTTTCAACTAGTAGGTCCAGATCAGTTGCGCAAGATAGCTCAAGTATTTCCATAGTTCTTTACAGCACTTACAGAACTTGGTGCGCGATAGCACTTCAGATAATTCGAATAATGTTTAAGATAAACTAACTTTACTATTATGAATAGGCTTATCTTTTCGAGACTTCTCTTTGTCACATTTTCAAACAAAACACGGCTACGGTGTTGCAAGAAATGATTTTGCCTGACAACTGTACTTTAACTCTGTAGAATATACAATATTTTATGAGTCTATTATTTATTTATTTATCGACACTTTATAATATAAACATTACATGTATGTAAACGCATTGGGTTATAACCAATGCGTTTACATATTTATAATTTGTGTATGTACTTGCCCGCTGCTCTGCGAAATACAGCAGGCGGCGAGTGAAATAGATCTAGGCCAGGATCCGCAGCCAAGACACCGTTGAGCATTTTCAGAGCACGTACAAACGGTGATTCTCTCACTAATACCGATCTGCAGGGCGGAACTGCAAACAAGCTCTGTCACCGAACATATACGCTCTTAGGAACGTTCAGCGGTACACGTTCCAGTACAGAAGGGTTACTAATATTGCCCTTAATTAATTGATAAAAATAATGACATAATTATCACGCCTTACCTCCAGCGAGTCATACCCCAGAATACCTTGAAGGAATAAACTGGGATATACATGTGGAAATCCAAGCTTATATCCGAACTGTTTCAAGTACAGCCACCTCAAAAATTTGTTATGTCTAATTTTACTCAAAAAAACGGCAAATTGTTTGTAAAGTAGGTTTACGATCGAGATGTTTACGTGATAACGTCCGCACGAGAAAATCTCCATTCGTTTGTATGCCGCTAGAGTGAGAGAGACGGAAGATCGGTCCACTCACTCGAACGCTATGCCAGCCTCCGCTCGTGAGGATTCCGCGTGACAAGTTTCACGGAATGACTGGCAGCGCTCGAGATGAGACGGGAGATCGGTCCGTCTCTCTCTCGTTATACCTGCGATCGCGCTCGTGAGGTTTTGGTGTGACACAAGTTTCTGAACATGTCACCCGACTAAAACGATTTTAAAGACGTTATCACGTCAAAAGCATTATTACTTCTTTGGTAGGTGGTAGTATTTGCACGGTTCAACACCGAAAGTAGGTACAACCACTGCATTGACTTCTAACAGGAAGAAATTCTCACTGTAAATCCATTTATAGTTTGAAGTAAACGAACATGTTTACTCCTTTATTTAAAAATATAACATATATTTTTCCTTTGCAGGTCTACCTCTGAGACACGTGGCCAGTTTAGAAAATATGTAAGTATATAGAAATTTGTTTAATGTTGAAAGTAGCCTTCTGCCAGCGGCTTCGCCCGCGGGGATCCGTTTTATAGGTTCCCGTAGGATAAAAACCATACTATGTCCTTTCCTAAGGTTCACTATATCTGTGTTTCAAATTTAATTAAAATTGATTCAGTAGTTTAAGCGGGAAAGCGTAGCAGACAGAGAGACAGAGTTACTTTCGTATTTATAATATTGAAGTAGGGACTAGTAGGGATTAAAAGTATTTAATTTTTGAAATTCCCTAAAAGCACTTTCAACACATCTAAGTATGTCTTTATCTTTACCTACTAAGTTGATGAGAGAAAAAAGCTGACATTAGGTATTTATTATTTAGGACTTATACATATTTCCATCGTCGGATAAAGAACTAGTCGAATAAATCCGTTATCATGGTTTTTCTTATGACATATGAAAAGTATAGCCACAATATTAACTGACCAATAAATTTATCTAGGGATTGAAATTCGCCCCTTAATTGCGGTAAGATTACAATTATTCCTTCGCACACATATCCTTACTCAACAAGTTTGTTTTGTTTTACATTCGCAAGGTCCATATAACGTACGTTAACTTCTTGTTCACAATAAAACATGTCACCCTTCCCGGCTTTCACCTGGGAGCCATCGATAACCAACTCCACTAAGTTCCGCTCACCGTCGCAACTTTACACTTCGCGCGGATTCAAACTTTTAAGATATACGGTGCAGAGATCAAAGGACAGTACCTGAGCGCTACTTTGGAAGATTCTGCTCGTTACTTTCAAAATAAATGTATATCTGTCTTTTATGTACTGAACTTGGAAGAAAAAAAAATGAGGTGTCAAGGGACACCCGGATGGAACGAAGTTGTATTTTTTTACTTTCATATTTCTTTAATTTCTGCGCGGTCAAAAGTAGGATGGGTGGCAAATAGTGGCCATTCAGCAAAATCTAGTGAGGTCATAAGGATGGGTGTCAACAAAGCTAAGCAATGTCTTGTGCGGTCAAAAGTAGGATGGGTGGCCAATAGTGGCCACTAAGCAACATCAAGTGCGGTCAAAAGTAGGATCGGTGACAATAAAGCTCAGCAATGTCGAGTGCAGTCAAAAGTAGAATGAGTGGTTCAGCAAAATCTAGTGCGGCCATAAGGATGGGTGTCAACAAATCTGAGCAATGTCGAATGTGGTCATAAGTAGGATGGTTGGCCACTAAGCAACATCAAGTGCGGTCATAAGAAGGACGGGAGTCAACAAAGTAAAGCAATGCCTAGTGCGGTTACACAAAAAGTGTCGGTACAACTTTTGGTCTAGCCCCCTTTCGCAAAGCGCGATAAGGAACTTCGTTCCAATAATAAATAAATGACGCTACTAAACACTAATAGCCACACACTAGGACTCCCTGTGTCGTGGGTTCCACGGACACACACATAGATAGAAACACAGACATCCAGACCGAAAACGGAAATATAAACTCATTCAAATTTCTGCTTCGCTGGGAATTGAAACCGGAAGCCTCCGATCTGCAGTCCGGTACGGTAATCTATATATTCTAATATTTATTTACCAAAACTTAACAAAAAACTCCCAACAAGACAGTCAAACAAGGATGAAACTGGTAAGTACCAAACCGGCACCTTTTTCTGCCATAAAGCAATTTGGTTTTGGTGTAAAATTATGGTTGCCGGCCAGCGTAATACATACCACCACTAGCGGATCCAAGGGGGCGCTAGGGGGCTCAAGCCCCTCCCCCTCCCCCCGCCCCAAACCATTCGGATTCACCCTTGACAAACCTCAAATAATACGTTTCGTGACTTTAGCCCAAAATCAGGTGAGTGCACGTGATGTGTCACAAATTCAGCCCCCACCTGCCCCAAACTAATATGCCGGTACATGCGATACCTTGGGCTGGTGCTCGACAGCCGCTGGAGCTTCGACGAGCACTTCAATCGTCTCGTCCCCCGGATTCACAAAGTTGCAGGTGCTATGCATAGACTGCTGCCGAATCTTGGGGGACCAAGGGAAGAAGTCCGCCGCCTCTACGCAGGGGTAGTGCGCTCTATCGCACTCTACGGCGCGCCCGTATGGTCGCATAGGCTATCGAGCAGCCGGCGCCGTGCGGCGAAACTGAACGCCGTGCAGCGCAAGATTGCGATTAGAGTCGCACGAGGATATCGGACGATATCGTATGAGGCGGCCAATGTCTTGGCACGCTTTCCGCCCCTAGACATCCTGGCGGATATGGACGCAGAGGTCTTCAATAAGATCCGTGTCCTCCGCCAGGGGGCTGAAACTTCTAACGAGACGATCGTTGAGCTTCGTCGGAGAGGTAGATGGCGAGCTCTAACGCGCTGGCGCGATAGACTTCGCGAACCGCAGAATGCGCGTCAGCGAGTTGTCGGCGCCATTCTGCCCAGCTTCCGGGCCTGGCTAAAAAGGGAAGGTCGCGTCACCTACCGACTGACACAGATACTCACCGCACATGGCTGCTTCGGTGAGTATCTGAACCGCATTGGGCGAGAGGTGTCTGCCAGATGTCACCACTGCGGACTCGACCAGGATTCCGCGCAGCACACGCTTGAACACTGCCCAGCTTGGGAGTCTGAGCGGCGGATCCTGGTCCAAAATATCGGACTTGACTTGTCCCCGGCGGCTGTCGTTGCAGCGATGGTGCGCTCTAGGGACGCGTGGAAATCGGTGACCTCCTTCTGCGACACTGTAATGTGCGCTAAGGAGGAAGCCGAGAGAGCCCGGGAGCGCGAAGATCCCGCTCGGCGAAGGAGCCGCCGGGGTACCTAACGTACTTAACGTCCCCCGGTGCTAGTCCCTGTAGCTTCGGGATTAAGAATAGAGCTACGGTATCCCCTGCCTGATCGTAAGAGGCGACTAAAAGGGGACTTCCGGGGTTGCGGACGGGGAGAGTCGGAGCTCGATCCGTCCAGCCAGCAGCCCCGGGAAGGACGGCGGTGTATGCGTGTGGCCGCATGCCGCCGTAAACATCGGAAGGTGCAGGAGAGAGCAGCACATCTAACCTCCGACGATGGGCCCATTCTGGGCTCCGCGCGTGGAGAACACCGGTGCGTTCCTTAGGAGATCCCGGAGTCCTCCCCAAGCGCAGAGGCAGGCCACCGAGGGGGTTTTAGTGCGGTCAAATCCCACATAACCCGGTATCCTCCCTAGGTGCCGGGTACCTTTTGAAGGTTTCCCCCCCGACACCAAAAAAAAAACCATTCCATTGAATAAAAACACCTGCTCACCAGCAGTTTCGTTTAATACGTAAGCTTATAGTGACTGCAACCCTTTTTGCGTCCCACGGGTCTCTCCACATTATTGGGGAGGCATGAAGCTTACTCCACCACGCTGCTCCAATGCGGGTTGGTGGAGATGCGGTTTAGTCGCTAACCCGCTGTATGTTTTCAAACCGCCCATAAGGCCTTCGACAAGGTTTAACGACTGTTATCTATCGACAACAACTGAGACCGACGGCTTAACGTACCCTCCAAAGCACGGAAACGCGCATGAAATTTTTTGCCACTAGCGGTCACCCATCTCAAACCCGACTGCGCCCGTTTGGCTTAGTTGCATAGATCATTTGCGTTCTACGCTAACCGCCGGGCCGTGCGCGCTTCTAGCTTATAGTATTACGCCTATATTCTACTGTCTAGTAGCTTCAAACCTTTCGTACCTCTATCTTTATTAAATTGTTCAGTGACGCGTTTAAATATTCACAAAAGAATTCACACATCGAAACACGATATTGAGAATTGAGAAGCCACTGAGCCGAACAAGGATCGCAGGAAATTGTAATAAAATAATGGAATTATGGGATTCAGAGGATGCTTTCTTAGTGTTATGAATATAATATTATATTTAATGTAGGTATAAATATTATATTTTATAAAGTCTGATCGGCTCTGGTTGTAGCAGTGATGTGCATGGGGGTACGGGTACCGAGGAGAGCCAGATAGATCAAAGTCCAGATTCAGTCCAGATTTTAGAATCCCAAAGAAGTCCCGAAATAAGAAACCTATAAAGAATAAGCAAGATATGCTACCTCTTGCCGTTTCCTTTGTATATTATTTTATGTGTGTTTCTTTGTGTAACGTGGAAGGCAAATTTACGTGCGGTAAACATACGTACCACCAACACGTGTTTCGCCCCAAAACAGAGCATCATCAGAGTTATTGTCTCTACGACAGTTACTCGCAAACCGTAAGACAAGACCTACATACCTACGCTTGTGTGTAGATGTCAATGGGCTGCAATAACCATTTAACACCACGTGGCCTACATGCTTATTTGCTACGAAATCTATACAAATAAAAAAAATTGGAGTGTCTGTTTGTAATATCCAAATAACTGCTTTTTACTACATGCATATGAATTTATATACGGTACATATAACAAAATAACATTTTTTACAATTTTCGTTTGTCTGTCTGTATGTCTATCTATCTGTCTGTCTGTTTGTTCCGGCTAATCTCTGAATTGGCTGGACCGATTTGAACGGGACTTTCACTGGCAGGAAGCTGATGTAATAAGGAGTAACTTAAGCTACTTTTATTCTAGAATAAAAGTCCACGCGGACGATTTCGAGGGCGGCCGCTAGTAAAAAATAAAAATATGTACTCATACATACGATTTGAGTAACATTTTGTTCCGTATTTCGCAGGTATTTTATACATTATGAAGGTCGGAGCAAATAAGATGTTTCCAAATGTACGCGTCTTGGGCTAGGTATTTGTACACTACGTCAAAAATAAGCAAATAAAATAATAGAAACATTTAGCAATATAACATACAGTTTCTTTTAAATCACTGTTTTTTTTTAGTTCCAAGCAAGAATTTACTGTAAGAATTGTAACACAAGAAAAAAAACGTCCTCGGTACTAAACAAGACCTTTTTTTTGGTATCGTTTCCCCCCCTGATACCAAAAAGATATATCTATGAACTTTAAAAGGTACCTTGAGAGAGGATACCAGGTTATGTAGGATATGTAACGCACTAAAACCCCCTCCGTGGCCTGCCTCTGCGCTTGGGGGAGGACTCTGGGATCTCCATTGGAACGCACTAGTGTCCTCCACACGCGGCGCCCCAGAACCGGCCCATCTTCGGGAGAGCAGATGTGCTCTCCTACACCTTCAGGAGTTCACGGCGGCATGCGGCCACGCACACACCGCCGTCCCTCCCGGCTGTTGGCTGTAGGCTGGATGGGTCGAGCTCCCACTCTCACCGTCCGCAACCCCGGAAGCCCCCTTTTAGTCGCCTCTTACGATCAGGCAGGGGATACCGTAGCTCTCTTCTTAATACCGAAGCTACAGGGACTGCTATAAAAGACCTAGCCCTAAATAAAACATGTCCTTAAAGATATTTACCGTCTAAACATATTTACAGACAATGACAGGGCTTATACGATACTTTTTGCCCTAGGCATTTTACTTAAGAGCTACGTTTTATAATTTACAAATAAGTAAGGCTCTTTGCAAGACGGCAAATATAACAAAAAGACAAAACATTTCAAGAAACAATTTTCTTTTCGTCTTCACAGAACAACAATGTATTCTTGTCCACTCAAATGTAAGAGACATCACAAAAAATATTTTGAAACAACTTTTGTCCATCGCTTGACTGTTAATTTTTTCGCAATTTTTACATAGAAGCTCAAAATTATATGCCTACGTCAAGAGGACCAGATACTAAATAAATGCTATTAAAAATAATAGTTCGCTGCTCCACAGTGATGGAAAACATCGTGATATTTAATTCATTACGATGTTCCCCATCGCCGTGCATGCCTGAGAGAAATTCACAATTTCTCGAAAGCATGGCGTCCACCAATCCGCCGAAATCCCTCTCGCTTATGAGAAGGAGACCTGTGCCCAGCAGTGTAACATAAAAAAACCGGCCAAGTGCGAGTCGAACTCACTCACGAAGGGTTCCGTACCATTATCTATAAAAAATCACGTTTATTGTATGGAAGCCCCCTTAAATATTTATTTTATTCTATTTTTAGTATTTGTATAACAATAGCGGCAACAGAAATACATCATTGCCTTTGATTATCCATAGAAATCATTGCATTAAGACTGAATGAAAGGTAAATTATAGTTAAACTTACGATTTATGACGTATTAAAAAAAACTACTTACTAGATCTCGTTCAAACCAATTTTTGGTGGAAGTTTGCATCGTAATGTACACCATATTTTTTTTTAGTTTTATCATTCTCTTATTTTAGAAGTTACAGGACACACATTTTACCACTTTGGAAGTGTCTCTCGCGCAAACTATTCAGTTTAGATTTTTTTTTTATTAGAAACCTCAATATCATTTTTGAAGACCTATCCAATGATACACACACGTATGGGTTTGATGAAAAAAAATGTTTGAGTTTCAGTTCTAAGTATGGGGAACCCTCAAAATTTATTGTTTTTTTTTCTATTTTTGTGTGAAAATCTTAATGTGGTTCATAGAATACATCTACGCGAGTTTCAACAGTATAGTTCATATAGTTTCGGAAAAAAGTGGCTATGACATACGGACGGACAGACAGACAAACAGACATCACGAATCCATAAGGGTTCCGTTTTTTGCCATTTGGCTACGGAACCCTAAAAAGGTTGAAAAAATAATAATACCTAATATAAAAAAAAATATTAGCATAACAGTATAACAACTGTTTTTTAGATATATTTTACATAAAATAACTTATATACAACAAATTAAATCTATCCTAAAAATACAAAAAAACAATAAAAACTATTGTTAATATATAAAATTGTATAACTAAACTTTATTTACGAAAAGAGAGAAAAAACAATGGGTTGCACTCCGGGAGTTCCGGCAGAAGTGAAAACATTAAAGTTGTGCATTTTTGATGTCTTGGAATCGTTAGGGAATAATTCCGCACGAATTGCTTGAATTATCAGTACCTATTTATTTCTATCTAGTATTTTTACAAAGTACTCTCTCATTTTCTTTCACTATTTCTTCGTCACTTTTTTCATTAATAGATGCACTTTGTTCAATGTCCATATTTTAAATACTTGATATAAACGAATTTTAAGATAAAATAAAATTATACTTGACGCTGGCAATATGCAGAGTTTGCGATGCCATAATTGAAGAAAAAAGTATAGACAGCCGTCAGATGAGCCGTCATCGCAAGATGCCATAATTGAAGAAAAAAGTATAGATAGCCGTCAGATGAGCCGTCATCAGCTGTCACCCCTCCGTCTTGGTCTAAGAGCCGGTGAAGATTTTCACTCGTTCGGTTGTTACAAGAGTGAAGGTGATATGAAAGAAAATTGATTAAAATTAATTAAATTAAAAATAGCTATGAACACTTTTCGATAGTCAAGTTATCATAGGCATATATGTTTATAAATTATATTTGGTAAACAATATGTCTCATCGAATTATCAGATCGGTAAAGGTCGATCTTCCTCGTCTCCTCTACTATCTTACGAAATTTTGCGATCAGCACACGTGACCTCGCGCGAGTTTCATAGTTTTTACCCATCCCACAAAAAGTGCTCAACGCCGCTAAAGAAGTTTTCACTTCAAAAAGTTATTTAATTGTAAATAATTAAATTGTTAAGTATAACAACTTAACAATAACTTCTAAGGTTAGATAATGATATTATGAAAGACTACAAACAGTAAATGGTATTTTATGTGCTCCTATTGATCAAATAAGAAAAAAATAATCAAAGGTGGTTAACGCTAAGAAACGCTCTGAATAAAACATACAAAAAAAATTGTGAATCTCCTCCTTTTCTGAAGTTGGTTAAAGACATAGAACGCCTACGATTGTCTCGTCTTGAAGTGGTTTTAAAGTTTCAACGACCACTTACTCCCGTTAATATTTAAGAGCCTACTCAAGATATTCGTTCGTACACCTGACATACAGTTGTTTTGGACAATTAGTGGTACTGGATGTGCTATTATTGTAAAGATTTTGTGCGGGCGGACTTTGGTGATTGGAGAGTTTTTTTTTAAATTATAGTAGTAGCAAAGAATGCACGCAAATTTTGGGGGGGGGTCGCAGAATTGCTTGGAAGAGGTGTCCCAAATTGGCTTTTCTCACCTTCCATCTACGCATGACTGATGGATGGAACATAAGATCTGAGTCAAATTTTTGCCAAGGTTTGGTCAACAGTCTGCTACTCCTTTTACAACGTTCTTAACTTGGCGTTAGTTGTCTACTTTGCTGTCTAACTGTCTCTTTGTTTCTCATTCTTTTAAATACGAGTATATCAGTAAAAGATTTGTTAATGAAACAGTTTATAATTGGGTGCCCAAAGCCGATGACGCGGGTAAAATACCGTATAAATACTTATCGAAAATGCAAAATATGGGATAAATATAAATCAATAATATGGATCGTAAATTTAATACTTAAATAAATTGGTCAGCTAGATTTAAGTCAGTAATTTTATTAATATTAGCAATATTTGCATACCTTATTGAGGTAAATATGAGGACTGTTAACGACAAAAAAGGTTTTATATAAGTAAATGTAATTTGTTTATGTTAATAGGCATGCGAGGGGTGCGCGAAGAACGCGTCTTAATTTCAAAAATATGACACTTAAGAAAAATATAACAGACAGTTGTCTTGTCAGTAATTCGTGTCGTTTTAGTTAAAATTTTCCGCACGCCCTTCCCATGCGATATTTTCTGTGTTTTTATGTGTAATTCATTGTAACAGTTCCATAATATATACGTTTACCGCGCACAAGTTGGTTTTGCTTTCTCCATCTTAGCCCTAAAGTCTACAAAGTGGTCCTTCGAGCCGGATCGAACCTATGTTCCACACTCCGCCGCCCGCTAAGATGGATGAAACCGCGCGTTCAAAACGCTTGAAAAAACGCTCGGCTAGATGCGAAGTCGAATCGCAACCTGTAGCAAGTACAGTTAAAAGTGAAGTAAAAGACGAAAAAGACTTACAGGAGCCAATAATGGATTTACCTACTAGACGTTCGCAAACTACTTCACATAAGTCGCGAAAGTCGTCAACATCGTCGGTCGAGGCACAGAAAAAAAGGATGGAATTGGAAGCGGCAAAGGAAAAAGCGCGGATCCAGATGGAACTAATCGATATGAAGCTAGCGGCGGACCTAGCGGCAGTAGGTACAATATACAGTCCACCCCCATCGATAAGTGACCACGATAGTCATAAAAATGTGGAAAAGTGGTTAGAGCAAAGCCAGCAGCAACTGGAGGAGCAGAGAGCTAGCGCTCAGGGAATTTATAACAGCGCTCTGCTTGCCCCGCCGCGGGAACCCGTCGGCACTGAAGGTCCAGTCCAGCAGTTGGTCAGCGCAGTCAAGGAACTGATCACCACTACCGTGTCCACTAGTCAAAATGCCAATTTATTGAGCCGTATTAGCACACCGCGTGACCTCCCAGTGTTCTACGGGGACCCAATGGAATGGTTGGCATTCAAACAAGCCTTTGAAGAATCGACCTCACTGTGCAACTTTACGGACAGGGAAAATGTTTGGCGCCTAAGAAAATGTCTTCGTGGTCCCGCCAAGGATGCAGTCTCAGCTCTTTTGATTACTGCAACATCGCCAAAAACCATTATGTCAACACTAGAGCTACAGTTCGGCAACCCAGATGTTATAATATCAAAAATTATGCTCGACATTAAGAAAATGAATTCATTGGCTCAAGAATATCACAAAGATATAGTACCATTCTCTATTAAAGTTCAAAACTATGTCGCAGCTGTTCGTGCACTTCGTCGCGAGGAGTACCTGCAGGGAGTGAACATGGCAAACATAGTACTCTCCAAGCTACCTACAGTACTATTGTCCAAATGGGCAGACTATAGCTACCCACTCATTCTGAACGGCGACAAGTCAAGGCTCGATATACTGTCGGAATTTCTCAGTCACGAAGCGGTTAAAATATCTACGTGCAGTGCTAACCTGTTGAACAATAAAACTGACTTTAAACGTAAATTTTACAGTGAAAATAATTACAATCATGCAAATACTGTTTTGTTTCAAACTTCGCGAACAAGTGAAAATTCGGACGATAAGTGTCGTTTCTGTCGCGTATCGAAACATAAGTTACCCGATTGTAAGAAATTTAGGAAATCATTACGAAAGGACCGATGGGCTTATGTGAAGCGTGCAGGTATATGTTATAAGTGTTTAGTTTCGCACCATGACAGGCTGACGTGTCCGGCCGCTGCGTGTGACGTCGAGTCGTGCGGTGAGTCCCACCATCGTTTACTACATTTCATACCTGCTCGTAATTCGCGCCAAAACGAATCAGCTGTTGTGAAAGTGATGGACAATACACTAAATAATAATATTTCAGCAACGGACTCGCAAATTAATGTGCAAAATGAAATAGTTACGCATGTAGCGGCAAACAGCTGTTCCGTGTTGTTGCAAGTGGTAAATATAGACATTCACGGACCTAACGGAATATCCAGTGCGACTGCACTCTTGGACAGTGGCTCTACAGTGACTTTAATAAGTGCATCTCTAGCCGCGCGAGTCGGCCTGTCAGGACGCAAGCAAATATTACACGCTCGCGGAGCGTGGGACAATACCGGACTTGTGTGTGAATCGGAGTTAGTAAATATAACGTTAACTACTACGGACGGAACTTTACATAACATTAGTGCGCGCAGTGTTATTGGACTAGACTTACCTATTCAGCACTTACCCAATGTTAATTACGAAAAATACTCCTATTTAAATAACATAAAAAATAAATTATGTACCGGATCGCTAAAACCCGAAATTTTAATAGGTCAAGACAATTTTCATCTCATGTTACCATTGGAAACGGTGACCGGCGACGTAAACGAGCCATGTGCTACCCGTACACCATTGGGGTGGTGTCTGCATGGAAGAGTGATGCTCTCACCCTCATCATCACTCCGTCATCACTCCACGTTACTCGTCTCCCACGACATGGATACCTCAAATTTAAATGACCTGCATGAAGAAGTACGTCGCTCCTTCTCCATCGACGCAATGGGAATTTCTGCCAAGCCTCGTCAAAATGCTGATGATCAGCGAGCATGGGCCCATCTGGAAAAAACTGCCCGCCTTGTCAATGGCCAGTGGCACGTCGGCTTGCCCTGGAAGGATGAAAATAGCGTCATGCCCGACTCATACGCCAATGCACTCGTTAGATGGAGAGGAGTGGAAAGGAAAATACAAAAAGATCAAGAATATGGTAAAAAGTATAAAGAAAGGGTACAGCACCTGTTAGAAAATAACTACGCAGAAGAGCTACAAGAGTGTAAAATTACTCCTAAGACTTGGTACTTACCCCATTTTGGCATTCAGAACCCAAACAAGAAAAAACTCAGATTAGTTTTCGATGCCGCATCCAAGGTTGAAGGCTTGTCTTTAAACGACTACCTACTAAGAGGGCCGGACCTACTTATGTCCCTATTTGGCATTATGTTACGTTTCCGTGAAAACCGAATTGGCGTAGCAGCCGACATAAAAGACATGTTTTTGCGAGTAAAAATCCGCCCAGAAGACAGAAATGCATTTCGATTTATTTTCCGAGACCTACCTGAAAATAATGCAACGACCGGAAGCAACGCGACAAATAATTCACATAAACATGAATCAAGCCTAAAAACCTACGTGATGACATCCCTGATTTTTGGAGCCAATTGCTCACCTTTCATAGCGCAATTTATAAAAAACAAAAATGCACGTCGCTTTGAACAGAGTATGCCGTCTGCAGCTGAGGCCATATACACCCAGCACTACATGGATGATTACATAGACAGCCTACCAGACGAAGTGACTGCCATAAAATTAGCAAAAGAAATAATGTACATACATGCTCAAGGGAACTTTGAGTTACGTAACTGGAATAGCAACAGCCTAGCGGTGCTCGCCAGCATGCCAACAGAGTCACTCGGCGATGCAGCCGTAAAGTTCAAAATCGGACAGCAATATGAAGGCGAACGAACATTAGGACTAATTTGGTATCCAAGTGATGACACATTGGGGTTTGAAACGTCATTCAAAAAAATACCTAAAAATATTTTGAACGGGGAACAAAGGCCCACTAAGAGAGAGATCTTAAGAGTAGTGATGTCCATCTTCGATGTATATGGATTATTGTCACCAATCACTATTGTCGGGAAAATTATTTTACAAGATACATGGCGCTTAAAAATAAATTGGGATGAATGCATTTCGGATGAAATTTACGATAAATGGAAAAAATGGATTTGTTTATTACAGTCAGTAAAGGATGTGCGCTTACCGAGATACTATGTGGCGGCTGCGTATCAAACAATAGAGACGGCAAATATACTTACCGAACAGCCGCACCGACAGGAACACGATGCTACGAACGCTACGAAGCCGCTACGAGACGTAGTATTCCCGCCTATACTTGCGCATGACGGCAGCGGAAGAAATAACCTAACTTACCACAACTGTTATAAAAACTTACAACTTCATGTATTTTGCGATGCTTCGACTAAGGCGTTTTGCGCTGTGGCTTACTGGAGATGGATAAATGCCGATGGCCGTGTATGTGTAGCATTTATATCAAGCAGAAGTCGAGTCGCTGGAAATAAAGTTATAACTGTCCCGCGCTTAGAACTACAGGCGGCGCTTTTAGGCGCACGATTGGCCGAAACTGTAACTAAGGAGCACAAAATGACTGCGGAACGAAAAATATTCTGGTGCGACTCTACCACAGTATTACACTGGATTCGAAATGACGTTCGAAATTATAAGATTTACGTGGCGAATCGATTGGGTGAAATTGACGAGCTTACTCGTATCGAAGACTGGCGTTACGTGCCTACAAATAAAAATATTGCCGACGTGGGAACCAGAGAAAGCTACGATAGCACAATTATATCCCAAGAGTGGTTACACGGACCTGAATTTTTGAGAAAAGAAGAGAAGGAGTGGCCACGTGATGTCATATGCCAGGAAATTCCAAAACATACATTAGAATGTGTCACTATAGTCCAAATTGAGCAAAATAACTTACCAGTACCGGAACCTACACGTTTTTCTTCATGGTTACGCCTCCTGAAAAGTACATACAGAGTTATTACGTTTATAGATAAAGGAATGAAAGCAATAAATAGAAAATTTAAAGGGAGAATAAATACTTACAATTATGAAGACACTACTTTGGAGAAGGCCGAGTATCTATTGTTGCGTTATTCCCAACACCAGTCATTTGCAATGGAAATAACTCTGCTGAAAAATAAGAAAACTATACCTACCTGTAGTAAATTACTTACCTTGTCGCCCTATATCGACGAACACGGCGTCCTACGTGCCGGCGGAAGAATTGACGCTGCTGCTGATGTGTCACCTGAAATAAAAAGACCTGCCATTTTAGATGGACGAGAATACGTGGCACGCTTGATAGTCAGACATTACCATATCCAAGCAGCTCATGGGTACCAGGAGACAGTGGTAAATAATCTGAAACAAAAATA
This sequence comes from Pyrgus malvae, assembly GCA_911387765.1. NCBI lineage: Eukaryota > Metazoa > Arthropoda > Insecta > Lepidoptera > Hesperiidae > Pyrgus > Pyrgus malvae. Next base: position 13,602,890 of record OU426969.1, read on the forward strand.
CTTGTATATTAGACTGCGACCTACAGTGAAAAATGTTATTTCGAAATGTATGCTATGTAGACTACGGCGAAGCAAACCAGAGATTCCTAGACTTGGGGACTTACCACAGGCTAGAATGGCTCACCATCAAAGGCCATTTTCTTATTGTGGAGTGGACCTTTTCGGGCCCATGGAGGTAACTGTAGGAAGACGTCATGAAATAAGATACGGAGTCCTCTTTACTTGCCTGACAATCAGAGCTGTTCACATTGAAATGGTATCTACGCTTACTTCGGATTCTTTTATAATGGCCTTGAGACGGATGGCCGCGAGACGAGGCTGGCCAGTACAAATTTATTCCGATAATGGTACAAATCTTAGAGGCGCAGACACCGAACTAAAGAAATCTGTCTTAGAATTGGACCAACAAGCTCTGGCAAATGAGGCGCTAAACCATGGCACTAAATGGTCTTTTATACCCCCTGCTAGCCCACACTGGGGTGGGGCCTGGGAGAGATTAATCAGATCGGTCAAAACTTCGCTGAAAATCGTTTTAAAAGAACGAGCACCAAAGGAAGAGACACTGTTGACACTGCTGTCAGAGGTTGAGAATATAGTGAACAGTAGGCCTCTGTCTCATGTTTCCGTTGAGCCCGGAAGTTCAGAATCTTTGACTCCCAACCATTTTCTTCTTGGGAGCTCATCTAACTTACCCCAAATAGGCGCATTCAATGATTCAGACTTTTATCTGCGAAAACAATGGCGAATTGCGCAAAGGTTGACGGACATGTTTTGGAAACGATGGGTCAGAGAGGTATTACCGGAAATGATACCACGAAAGAAATGGAACCAAGAACAGAGACCTTTGCAAGTTGGAGATTTAGTATTTGTCGTAGACCCAGAGAACCCACGAAATATATGGCCAAAAGGGATCATTTGTGAAGTGTTCCCTGGAAAGGACGGACGTGTCCGTATGATAAAAATTAACACCAAGAATGGTTTTCTTACAAGGTCAGCTACACGCGTTGCCCGTATACCAATCGGGGATGAGTGCTGCTAAGCAGCACTGGGGTGGGGCGTGTTAACGACAAAAAAGGTTTTATATAAGTAAATGTAATTTGTTTATGTTAATAGGCATGCGAGGGGTGCGCGAAGAACGCGTCTTAATTTCAAAAATATGACACTTAAGAAAAATATAACAGACAGTTGTCTTGTCAGTAATTCGTGTCGTTTTAGTTAAAATTTTCCGCACGCCCTTCCCATGCGATATTTTCTGTGTTTTTATGTGTAATTCATTGTAACAGTTCCATAATATATACGTTTACCGCGCACAAGTTGGTTTTGCTTTCTCCATCTTAGCCCTAAAGTCTACAAGGACTATTAAATGTATAAAATTATTTTTGTAATATCCATATTATTATTTGCGCAAATAAATCTATTTGTCTTTGTCTTTGAAAATAAGGAAAATAATATATTTACCATGTGACATTTCCTACATACGAGTCAAATCGCATTTACTCGAATTTTAGTTATAAACATAAAACATAGTTATTAAAGAAAAGCTGGAAATTCCAGTAACGCAATAGAACTAAACCTCGACGCATACTTTCCAAGAACATTAGAAAATGTATCGTTTCTAGCAAGTCCACAGGTGAGTCTGCAATCTGCTAAGTGACACTGTTACCTGTGCCGCTACAGTGTGAACTTTAGAGTTGGAGTAAACGTGTTTGAAAAACATTCGCTCTCGTTAACTTTGCACTCCTCCATCAAATAACCATTACGACGCCTACTTTCTTTAAAAATAATTATTGAAGAATATTATCCATGGACTCGATAACAATATTTGAATAAAAGTAAAAGTAGACGTCTTTAATATAGAAAATTGTACAACATATCATTTTTTTCAACCTTTTTATGTCGTACTGCTGGGCACAGATCTACTCTCATAAGTGAGAGGGATTTAGGCCATTGTCCACCACGCTGGTAAAGTGCGGGTTGCGGGTGCGGACAATATATATTTGATAAAGTGTATCTTGTTATCTGTGTTGTTTGCAATTTTATTCGTGCAATATCGTCGCTAAAATTATTATCATTGGTGGTAAATAACAGTATACTTACATACCTTTTATTAGATCATTATCCTCCGAGGGGAATTCCATGTATAATATAATAGTGTATGTTTTGTAAGGTAAATCTGATAAATAGACACAAAAAAATACTTTCTCAGTCAGAGGTGCAGTATTTGAATCCTGATATACTAGATACCCGACATTTTGACGACCTGCGTGGCGCAATGGTTATCATGCCGGACTGCCAATCGAAGAGTAGTAGTAGAGAAGGTTCGATTCCCGGCGAAACAGAAATTTGAATGATGAGTTTAAATTTTTTTTTTTTTTTTTTTTTTTATTTACAATAGTTAAACTCCACAGACTTGGCGTCCGTGCCTTTTTTTGCGTCAAGATATTTTGTTTGCTTTTTTACTTTATTTTTGTTTTTTTTTTGTCACGATTAATTGCTCCAGATTTTTTTAATTTAGTGTGTTAGTATTTTTTTTTTTGTATTTTTTAAACTATTTTGTTATTGTTATTGATGTTAGTTGTTTTAGTCCGTTGAGGTCCCGGCGTGTGGTCCCGGGAGTTGTTTTAATGTTTCGTCAATGACCGTCATGTCCCTGTGGCTGATGGCAGTTGCCAAGTTGTAGTCATTGATCGCCGCTGTTGTTGCTTTTAAAGCCGCCTGTATGAGGTTCCCAATAGCATCATCTTTGACGTCGGAATAGTAGACACAGGAGCAAGTGTGTCTGGTGATGGCGACGACTGCATGGGCGACGCTGTCGTGCACCTTCCCTTTCTCCAGCTTAGTGTTCACTATTACGACTTTTTCGAAGGTCAGTCCCTGGGCTTCGTGTATGGTGAGGATACGTGATCCTTCACCAGATCCACAGCCTGCGTTACTAAGGGATGTTTTTTCTGCTTGCGTGTGGACAAGGAACAGAGTGTTTTGGGCGGATCTTTGGATGTGTGTGCCCGTGTACCGTTTCATGTCCAGGGAGTGAATCTTCTGGCTGGAAGAGTAGATGCCATTGTAAACGTCTTTAAGGGCATAGGCTACGTCTTTTGGGTTACGATGTGTACAGAGGAGTTCTTGACTTATGGCCGCAAGGAGATTTGGGCGGTGATATTTGAGCTCGAAGAGGTTCTCCCGGTCAATGTAGGGTAGCTGGTTGATGTCACCTATGAGGTCAATTTTACTGGCTCCAGATAGTCGAGCTGCTAAGACGATAGCCCCGAAATGGTTCATTAAGGCTTCATCAACCACCAGTCTTGTTGTTGATTCTTTTACCCCATTAACCAAAATAGAAGCCATTGTTCTAATTTGCTTCTTGCAGTCAACGCCTCTTCTGTTCCCGAATTTGTCCCTCAGATCTTTCGCTCCTTCGCTTGTGGTGGTCACTATGAGGTCGCCTTCCTCCGGTTTGGTGTTTCTCACGATCCACGTAGTCTTCCCGCAGCCGGGTACTCCGTTTACCCATTTTATTTCGGGTACCGTCCACGGCTTACCGGATCTGCTATCCTCTTCTAGCCCTGCGACTGCTTCGGCTGTCTTAAGGATTTTGCTTCCCAGCATGATTTCGGTATATTTGGCAGTGATGACAATGGGATCGTTTGGCGGAGTGTCGAATTTCGGCGGTCCCTCTCGTGGGTTTTCTTCTATTAAATATACAAAGCCTCTGGTACTACTGAATGCTGCCATATGGGTTTTCATTTTACCATGTAGTATTTGGCCCGTTTCGTTGTTATACACGGCAGCATCAGCTTCTTCCAGTAATACTTTCAGTAGCCCTAAGTTCTCGTATTTGAAGGCTTGCATTATTTTTTTACACAGCTCGAGATGTACCTGTTCCGTTGCCCTTGTTATGGCGAGAAACTCTTGAATAGCGTTATACATGTGCTCGAGTGGTGTGGACGCGGCGATCAAATTCGGCTTGCTTACTTGGTCCATGTCTGCTTTCGTCCTCTCTTTCGCCTGCTGTTTTCTTGGGCAAGGATTGTTGTTTTGAAGGAATGCCCTTACTGCCCTGCCTTGTCTGGCGGTGCTTTCGGGCTTCGTCCTTTGGCTTGATGTTAGTGCCTTTCTTATGGTGTCTAATAGCATTCTTGTCTTTGATCTTGTAGCCGTGTCTTTTGCTTGCCTTAATTCATCTTGCTCAGTTTCCTTAGTGGCCTTCGCGGCTTGCCTTATTTGCAGTTGCTCAGAGCCACTCATGATGACTGAGGGTGCCGCTGGTAGGTTTTGGGCATCAGAGTGAGTAAGATGGTTGGGTGTGGTTCGTTCTATGAGTTTAAATTTCTGCTCTCGGTCTGGGTGCTTGTGTTTCTGTCTTTTTGTGTGTCTATGGTACCTACGACATATGGTATATCTACCCTACTATGCGGCTATGAGTGTGAAGCGTTTGAAGCGTTTATCCCGCAACGCCGGCACCATGAAGTCTAGGTATCTGATCTGATCCAGCGCCTAGGATTATTGGCCTGGTGATTATTTCAATAAATAAATGTAAAAAATATTTCGTTCACCCATTACAGTCAAAAAATGTCACCATTTTAAAGTCCTCCCCACATAACATACACACGTGTTGCCTCACGCGGACACAATCTCACAAAGTACATTCCAACTCCGTTACTACTTTGCGCAGGGGATGGAGAGTTTATGCGCCTTTCCTTTATGTAGGACGTTTGACAAATTAAATGTAAGCTGCCTTTACTCACCAGAAGGAATCGTTAAGGAGCTTTGTGTGTAAATTACTTTGCATCGGTTGCGTGTTCTTGATTCTTTACATGCCTTTCAAGCGGTCACCTTCCTCACATCCGACCGCGCCCGTTTCGTTTAGCTTCGTGGATTGCTTACCTTTTGGAGGAGTGCTTTGCTTGCTGTGACATAATCTGTATCCATTTCTGAAGTGAATAGCTTATTTATGTATGATAATATATATTATAACACTTTATATTACTAGCATGGCTGATTCAGTGTAGTATATTGGTACATAATACATATTTACAATCCTGTAATTTGTGTACATAAATAACATTACACATAGTAGGGGAGCCCACGAGGCTATTTGTGGATTTACTCGAGCGTCATCAGGACCTTGTGCATTTGATAGTTTGGGTATTATATGTGTGAAGTTTTCCGTGTAACCGGTGGGGAGAGCGCCTATAGGTTTTAATTTTTTTTTATACAATAGGTACAGGTAAAAACGACAAATATCGATCAATAGTAGAATAAATTAAATGCATAGTAAGTCATATTTAGGTAATTTAAATGCATGATAAGTCATATTTCAGTAATATGATGATTTTTGTAGGAATGTATACAAAATAGCGAAATAAAAAAACGGCATTTTGGCAATCTCAGGAGAGTTTGAATTTGTATTGTTTGAAAAGTAATGGTTCAATTGTAACGAGTTATTCTAATCTGACCATTATGGCACCCGTAATAAGATTTAAAAAAATCTGTACCAATATAGAAGGCTTTTTAATCGTGGCAGTACTCAACATGTATGGTGTACCCCATATCTTAATCTGAGGCGCTCGAGTAAATTCGAAAATCCCCTCTTGGGCTCCCCTACCAACAGATCAGTGAAGCCGAAAATTGGTCTATAGTATATACCCAGTTTGCAAATGATTTCCTGTTTTGGGAATGTTTCACTATTACAAAGTACGCTATAAGCGAGAACAAAGTAATTCATTTCTAACGAATTATATAAAAAGTATCATGAGGAGGGCTCAAAAGTGGTTAAGGTATAAACTTATGGTACCAGTATTAAATTATGGTACCGCTTTAATTTATAGGTAGAACCAAAAGTTTTAGGAATGACGATTATACTACCGTAATTAAGACTCGTAGGTACCATTAAATGTAAAAATTATTTCAATTTTAAAGAAACGTTTACGAAAAAGAATCAGAATAAAAATTGTCGCTCGCTCGCGATTCAGCAAGGTCTTAATCTGAAGAAGTGTATAGCAGTATTGACAGTTGATTCGTTAAATTTAATGGAATGTTTGACGTCAGAAATTCGAAAATGGAACACTCCTCATACTATAGTTAAATATTTAGATGGAATGACACTTAAATTTAAATATTACTAGGTATACTAGCTGACCCCGCGAACTCCGTACCGCGTTTAAATGTTAGGGGTGGGCCACCTTTATTAGTTGGGGGGGGAATGAAAAATAGATGTTGGCCGATTCTCAGACCTACTCAATATGCTCACAAAATTTCATGAGAATCGGTCAAGCCGTTTCGGAGGAGTATGGCAACGAAAACTGTGACACGAGAATTTTATATATTAGATAAAAACGAAGCGTGCATGGCCCCGCGATCAGCGTAGAACGCAAGCGATCTGCGCAGCTAGGCAAAATGGGCACGGTCGGCTGTGACATAGGTGACCGCTAGCAGCAAAATTTTGCTTTTATAACTTAAGCTGTCGATATATACCTTGTCGGAAGCCTTATGGGCGGTTTGAAAACATTCAACACCGGGTTGGCAACTAACCCGCATCTCCAAGCGTTATGGGATTAGCGTGATTGAGTAAGCTCCAGGACTAATAATGGGGAGAGACCCTCAGCAGTGGCACACAGAAAGGATGGGCAACACAATCAACGAGTTCAGAATCATTTTTGTTTATTTGCCTTTTTGTGTACCAGGGACGGACTGAAAATCAGCGCCATGGTAATGTATTTTACCATGACGTAAGCTGAGTCCAGATCCCATTCGCAAAGCATTGTTGCAGCACAGATTTTATACAGATTTTATGTGAAGTCAATGTATAAAAATAATGTTTTTCTTTGCTTAGTTTTTTTTTTTTTTGCTTCCTTGGATACTGTATACTTGCTGCTTTATATTATGTGTGCTTCATGTGCTACAGTGACATTTTTTCTTTCTTTTTTTCATCTAATATACGAGAACTTATTACTTATTAAAAAAAACTTAAATTAACAAAAATGATGATAATGATGAAGATGATGGAAAAAGTGAAAGTATTTCCAAAATGATCATCTCAGCTGATTTCTTTAATATCCTCTTTTCCCTTAACAAATTTTATCTGAAGGAAAATTAAATAATGTAGTTTAAAAAACTAAAACTGGAGTACTGTAACTGGAGTGGTTTTTAAGATACTATGTACACCATGCACCCCACGCTTTTTTTACAGTAAAATACATTTTCTTCTTATTTTTTTACTTTTTAGTTCGTATTTTCACAAAAGCGTGTTTTTTAGTTTTTTAAACTACATTATTTTTTTAGTTGGATTTTTATTCTCATATTATTGCATTGTCATCGGCCCTTGACCCTTGTGCAAATTTTCAAGTTAATCAGACGCTTAGACATGTTAAAAATATAAAACTTTATATTTGTTTCATTAAGTACCTTAGGCCACGAACTTATCAGCCGCTCCTCGTATATTTTTTTTATCTTGATGATCCCAGTTAGGACTTTAATATAAAGTTATGAGATTATTGTATTGTAATGGGCCCTTGACCCCTGTGCAAATTTTCAAGTTAATCAGACTCCTACAAGTAAGTGAAAATGAAGTTAAAAGATTCCGTTACATACATACATACTTACATACATACAGGTCAAGTTAATAAAAGCGTGTTAAAAATGAATGCTTTCTTTTAATCATCAAACATCTCTAAAAATCGTTATAAATAAGGAAGTTGGAAAAAATAAAATAAATCGCATGAAACTTATCTGCAAATCTCTTTGAAGCAAGGTGCAAGTTTCAACAACGTGAAATACGGAAAATATTGCTTGTTTCGGGAAATATTGCTTCTACAATAATATAAGACTACCGTGTTTGTAAAATACTGAAACAAAACTGATGAATTTTGGTACACAGATAGAAGAAAAGGGACTTGGGAAAGGGCTTAGGATGGTTTTTAATGTTAAAAATAGGCTTTAGGCGCAATGGTTACCAAGCCGGACTGCCTCATCGAAGGGTCCCGAGTTCGATTTCCGGCGAAGCAGAAATTTTAATGATGAGTTTAAATTTGTGTTCTCGGTCTTGGTCTTTATGTATCTGTTTGTGTGTGTCCATGGTACGACACAGGCTATATATACCCTACTATGCTATGAGCGTGAAACGTGTTTTTTATTTTTATTTAAGAGTTTGTCATTTCGACCTACATGTGGAAAAATAGGACAAAAAAAATCGCATGGAATGATAATAGTTTTACCATTTTAAATCATAGAGCTTCAAACAATATCGGGCATACGATCTTGTAAGCAATTAGTGCATCTATGTTTGTCATTGAAAGATACATCCCGCTGCGCTACGACTATGAAGAATTCATCGAAAGAATTCAAAGAGTCGTATTGAGTTGCTTGCGATATTTCTTGAGGTTTTACTGGAATAGGAGAAATATATAACCGAATATTATTATCTGAATTCTGAAGAATGTTGAATGCTAGTTACGAACACCGGAAGATGCCCTATAAATCATTTCAATAAACAAAATCAGTAAACTAATGAAAGAGCGCTATGTTACGAAATTTCCATCTAATTACCACCCATCCAATACTAACCACACTCACCATTACTTAGCTTTACATCTTACTTTTGACCGCACTCAATATTACTTAGTTTTATTGCCGCGTATCCTGTTTTGGACGCACCCAATATTACTTAATTGACACTCATCCTTCTTATGAAAATGGGATATGGATTATGGGATCAAATAAAAATAAAAATAAAATTGATAATAATGTACATTTTCATAAATTGTGTTATTATTAAGTTTCTTCTTTTATCTTTGTAATATTTGCATACCTCATGAAGGTAAATATGGCGTACTAAATATGTATTAACAACTTTTGTAAACACCCATATTTGTGCAAATAAAGTTCTTTGTCTTTAAATATATTACTAAGCAGAATAATACAAAGACTTCAACGTATTTTCCTGATCAAATAAAGTGACGAATTGAAACAGATCACAAAGGTCAACACGAGACTTCATTTAGCTTTGGGCTTTGAAGAGATTCCCCGAACTGAATGTCGTATCGTATTAATAATCTTTTGATGCTTAAATGCGGTTTCAGGTAATATTTGAACAAAATGTTAATACTTGAACGAGTTCACTTTAAATCATTCTGATTGTAAATAACTAGAAGGCCTCAGTAAATTATCAATTTTCATTGTAGTTATGGTTCACTATTTTGGCTTTAATGGATTACGCATTTTGGCTATAATAGCTTACACATGAGATATCGATATATATTATCGATAGTATAATGTGGCGAGCTTTTCTGTAGGAATATTTAAGACTATTTTATCTCCGCAAACGCGCATTGGAGCAGCCTGGTGGAGTAAGCTCCAGGCCTCCCCAATAATGGGGAGAGACCCGTGCCCAGCAGTGGGACGCAAAAAGGGTTGCAGCCATTTAGTACATATAAACATTTCCAGCAAACATTACACATGTGTGTGTAGATTTTTTTTCACTTTCTTTCACATCGTCATATTTTGGACAATTCACACAATATCTTAATAAATCGTAGCTTATGTGTTATTCTGATGTATAAGCTATATCATTGTAAAGTTTGATTAAAATCCATTCAGTAGTTTTTACGTGAAAGAGTAACAAACGGGTAAGGTGGTAAGGGTAAGTGGTAAGTAAGTAAGGATAAGTGGTAAGGTGGTAAGGGTAACTTATCGCTTTCGAATACCCACTACTTGTACATGACTTCACAGTTCAATACTATTTAGTTAATCTATACTAATATTATAAAGAGTAAAGATTTGTATTTTTGTATATTTGTAATGAATAAACTCAAAAACTACTGTTCCGATTTCAAAAATTCTTTCATCATTAGAAAGCCTTATACTTAGCCTTACATATACCTTGAGTAACATAGGCTACTTTTTACCGCGGGAAAATGCTTCATTCCTACGTGAAAACGGGTAATAGGATCAACGCGGTTGAAGCAACTGGCTAAACACCTATGATTTTAATATAGCAATGAAGCCTGGAATAGCACATAGGCTATTTTTTATCCTACGGGGACCCACTATACGGGTCCACGCGGACGAAGCCGCTGGCGGAAGGCTAGTACTGTTATAAATGTCAAAATTTTTCACCATTTCTTCCCAAAAATAGGAATCACTTGTTTTCTAAAAAAAAACGGCAAATTGTTTGTAAAGTAGGTTTACGATCGAGATGTTTACGTGATAACGTCCGCACGAGAAAATCTCCATTCGTTTGTATGCCGCTAGAGTGAGAGAGACGGAAGATCGGTCCACTCACTCGATCGCTATGCCAGCCTCCGCTCGTGAGGATTCCGCGTGAAAAGTTTCACGGAATGACTGGCAGCGCTCGAGATGAGACGGGAGATCGGTCCGTCTCTCTCTCGTTATACCTGCGATCGCGCTCGTGAGGTTTTGGTGTGACACAAGTTTCTGAACATGTCACCCGACTAAAACGATTTTAAAGACGTTATCACTTCAAAAAACGCAACTAATAATAACTAGATCATCTGTGCATTTTGCAGTCTGTTTGTAAAGGCAAGTCCATGAAATATGCACTATTAGCCGCTGGACCAAATCTGCGTCACTGTAGATTTTTGCTTGGATGTTGGCTATTAAAATTTTATGTATTTCACATTCGAACAATCGGTTTTGAATGGAAGCAAAATAGAGATTGTAAAAGCCTGTAGAAAAAAGCCTAACAAGTTTCTAATCTGTAGAATTTCTATCGTAAGAAATTAAAATTTTATTTTTTGAAATCTTCTGCTTATAGAGCTGTCTTATTCTGTAGATCCTATAAGTATTTTAGATCTTCAAATGATTTGAACTTATTGATACAATACTATTTGTAATATAGGCAAATTTATTAAACTGTCAATGGTCAAAATGCGTACGACTTGCGGCCAAATATAATTTAGCCTCTTCGATCACCCACCTTTTTTAATTTCGTAGCCTAATCTAATATACTCGTATAAAATTCTTCTAGTCACAGTTTTAGTGTTTATACTCCTCCGAAACAGCTTGACAGATTTTAATGAAATATGCAATGCATGTTCAGTAGGTATGAGAATAGGTTTACTAATTTTTATACTCCTAAGTATTTATGCTGGCCCACCCCAAACATTTTAGCGTGGTACGGAGTTCAGCCACTAGTCTTATAGGTATATAAAATTCTCGTGTCACAATGTTAGTTACCATACTCCGCCGAAATGGCTCCACCGATTTTTATGAAATTTTATATGCATATTCAGTAGGTCTGAGAATCGGCTACTATTATTTTTCATCCCCCTAAGTGATAACGGTGGCCCACCCCAAATATTTTAACGCGGTACGGAGTTCGCAGGGCCAGCTATATTACTATAACTGCCTAAATTTCCATAAGAATCCAAAAAAGTATCTTCTTCTTCTTCTTTTTAGCCTTTTGTAGTCCACTGCTGGAGGTAGGCCTCTCCAACCGTTCGCCACTCCTCCCGGTGAGGGAGGGAGGGAGGAGAGAAGGTGTAGACCTTCTGAATCCAGCGGTTTCCCGCTGTCTTTTTTTTTTTTTTTTTTTTATAAATAAACCTAACAATAAGGCAGACGGGCCGCGTGATGTTAAGCGATCACCGTCGCCTATGGACACGGGCAACCCTAGGGGAGCCGCCCGAGCATTGCCGGCTTTGGAGGAGAACTTTTTTTACAGCTTTCTTGAAGAACCCCATGTTATAGTCCACTGGGAATGCCTCAGCTGGAAGGTTGTCCCATAATCTACACGTCCGTGGTAAAAAGGAGCGTGCAAAGCGGACTGTGGAGGACCGCCACGAGTCCAGATGGTGCCGGTGGAACTTTAACCTTCGTCTGGTGGTATAATCATGGAATGGTGATGTAGGCATCAATTTGAAGAGTTCCTCGGAGCACTCACCATAGTAAAGTCGGTAGAACACGCAGAGCGAGCCTATGTCTCTTCGCAAGCTAAGCGGTTCTAGCCTGTCAGTCAATCTTGGGTCGTTGACGATTCGGACTGCGCGCTTTTCAACGGAGTCAAATGGGTGTAGCTGGTACTTCGGTGCTCCTGCCCAGAGATGGGAGCAGTACTCCATGTGGGGTCTGACCTGGGCCTTATACAGCGTCAGGAGTTGTCTTCTTCCTTTTGCCGAGACGTGGTCGCCATTCGAGAACCTTTCTTCCCCATCGGTTGTCGGTTCTTCTAACTATATGGCCTACCCATTGCCACTTCAGCTTGCAAATTTTGAGAGCTATGTCAGTAACTTTCGTTCATCTACGGATTTCATCGTTACGAATTTTATCGCGTAGAGTAATACCGAGCATAGCCCTTTCCATCGCTAAGCGACCTTGAGCCTATAGAAAAGGCCAACTGTAAAAGACCACGTCTCAGCGCCGTAGGTCATCACTGGCAACACACACTGCTCGAAAACTTTCGACTTCAGACACTGAGGTATTCTGAACGAGAAGACACTTTGTAGTTTCCCGACAATACAAAAAAGTATCATTGGCATGAAACTTCGAACACGACATCAAAATGCAGCTTAAGCTGGCTCATAGTGCATTTTGCATTCTGTTTCTAAAGACAAGCGCATCAAATATTCACCGTTCGCCGCTGGACCGAACAAATCTGCGCTACCGTGGATTTTTGCTTGGATTTAGGGTACGAGAATTTTACGGATTTCACATTGGGACAATCGGATTTTGAGAACAAAAAAGTTTATGAATAAACTAACTAAACAAAAATCTTTAAATGACCCTGGCGCAATGGAAACCATGCCGGACTGCCGTTCGGAGGGTCCCGACTTCGATTCCCGGCCAGCGGCCAGCAGAAATTTGAATGATTTGTGTAAAATTTCTGTTCTCGGTCTGAGTTTTTGTGTTTCTGTTTCGCTTCGCTCGGGCATTCACCTCTCGCCCTCGTCAGAAATCGTCTTGTTTCACCCCTTGCCACACAATATACTATATAGCACATTTGAGCAGCGTGGTAGATTAAACTCCAGTCCTACTCCAAATTATGAAGAGATAGGTACTCATGATCAGCTGTGGACGCAAAAATTGTTGAAACCAAAATAATATGTATTTAGACGACCCCTATAGAGCAATGGTTACTATGCCGGACTGCCTTTGGAAGTCCCGGGATCGATTCCCGGCGAAGTAGAAGATTTAAATGAATTTGAAAGCTTTTAAATGATCAGTTAAAAATTTTGTTCTCGGTCTGGGTGTTTGTATTTCTGTCCTTGTGTGAGTCAATGGTATCCACGACACAGGAAATCCGGTCTTGGACTACCAAGTCAATTGAGATACTTTTATTGAGCTGTCAAAACGTGATATCCCCATACATTTTGTATGAGAAGAGGATAAGTGACGTCACTTATCACATATAGTCAATTGACTTCATTATTATTGATTTCAGTGGTAATAAAAATCATGTATAAAAAAGAATAAACATTTATATTGCTTTCCAAGCGTGATTTAGTGCAACCTTTTTAAGGTAAGGATTTTGAATTTTTTTGTGCATAGTGTCCAAGACCCTATTCTAATGTGGGACTATAAATGTGAATCTTCTTTATATTATTATTTATGTTACGTTACGTCCCATGACGCTTCACGAGCTTATAAATTCATACATCTATTCTATACAATATTATGCTATGTTTATGTATGCTCGTCCATCGTACAAACAGAATACATAATGTGTGGATCAAAGTTGCAAACTCACTCTGTCGAGGAGCATTGCTGTTATACAACAGTAGTAATACAAGCTGTTAGCCGCGGTTTCACCTGCATTATAAATGAACTTTACTGTGAGGTGAATGTTCTGGGAGGATTTCAAGGGACCCTTATTGATTTTCCAAAAAAAAAGAATCAACGGGTTGCACTCCGGTAGTGCCGGCAGAAGTGAAAACTTGAACATTAACGTTGTGCATTTTTGATATTTTGGAATGGTTAGGGAATAATTTGGCACGAATTGCTTTTATTATCAGTATTATTTTTCATCTATTATTTTCAATAGGTTTTCATCTAGTATTTTTATATAGTACTCACTCGTTTTCTTTTACTATTTCTTCGTCACTTTTTGCATTAATAGATGCACTTTGTTCAATGTCCATATTTTAAATACTTGATATAAACGAATTTTACAAGTATAGACAGTCGAGCCATCAGCTGTCACCCCTCCGCACAGTGGTCTGAAAATCAAGCTTCATACTCATAGAAACTGATTGTCAGAAATCAATAATTAAAAAATGTTATTGTAATGATATGATTGGGGAGGCCTGGAGCTTACACCACGCTGCTCCAATGCGGGTTAGTGGAGATGCGGGATAGTGGCCAACCCGCTGTCGGATGTTTTCAAACCGCCCATAAGGCCTCCGACAAGGTTTAACGACTGTCATCTATCGACAACAACCGGGACCGACGGCTTAACGTGCCCTCCGAAGCACGGAAATGCGCATGAATTTTTTGCCACTAGCGGTCACCCATCTCACATCCGACCGCGCCCGTTTGGCTTAGTTGCATAGATCGTTTGCGTTCTACGCTAACCGCCGGGCCATGCGCGCTTCCATATACCTATTCGTATTTGTAAAGTTAGATATTTGTATTCAAAACACAAGTAAGCATAAATATCTATTATATTTTCTTTACATCATTAAACCTTGTGAAATCCTTTATTTGAAACAAGAATTTTCTACTGTATTTTTTTATTACTATTCCTTATCAATCGCCTTTGAAATGACGAAATACTCCCTACATATTTCGACGGTAAGACCAGTTATCAAACCAAAGGAGACCACTGATTGACAAAAATGCCTTTGAAAATAGCCACTACGCGCCGGGGTCGCTTATCTAAGGGATGTCTGTCAACCCTTGCCAAATATGTGGCCAAATATCTCCGTTCCGAAATCGCGGTAGTAGAAAACCTTCAAATAATCGGGAATATTTGAACATTTTTTACAAAGCTGAGAAAACTTGTACCTAAGCTGTCGATGCCGATGTGAAACACCTATTTTTCTTTCACAAATGGATAGTTTATAAAGGAAATAATATTATGTCAAATCAAACATAAAATATTATAATATTATTTTACACAAAAATCAGTCTTTTGATTCAATGAGGGAATGCTGCCAGCGTTCTGAATACTATGCTACATGATATGAGGACTTTTGGATGGCACATACCTTTTGAAAAAATATGTGTATAATTTTTCCATTTTTAAGTAGTTTTTATTATATCATATTATTATTTGCATATTACTTTGTACATTAGTTACAGAATATAAATTTATATATTTTATTTCATAAACATCAATTGATTTAATATAATCATTGAACTTTTCATTATCAACCATTTTTAAATATGAAGCGTCAAAATGTTTAAATCCTTTTCAGCGCACCCACTTAAATGAACCATTGCACGCGTACTGTCATCAAGTCTTAGAGCATCAAGATATTGATAGGTATGACACCCGTCAGAGGAGTGGCCTTTACTTTGGTCCCAACGTCCATGCACAATGTGCCTTCTAGTTATACAACTAGTGTGTCTGTGTGTGTCAGTGTTGTCGGTGCATAGAAAATGACGTTGTTAATTGAAATTGACATATTTAGTCATTTTTCAATCTGTAGCGATGGAGAGAGTAGGTATGCTGTAGGGTTGCAGGCATTATAACAGATTCGTAAAATAAATGCTATTTGTGCACAAGAATATGCACTGTATCCTGCTTATCATGAGTCTTTATTTTATACAAGCCTTCCGCCAGCGGCTTCGCCCGCGTGGACCCGTTTAATGGGTCCCCGTAGGATAAAAGATATCCTATGTACTATTCCAGGCTTCATTGCTATATTAAAATCATAGGCGTTTAGCCAGTTGCTTCAACCGCGTTCACCCTATTACCCGTTTTCACGTAGGAATGAAGCATTAGCCTGCGGTAAAAAGTAGCCTATGTTACTCAGGGTGAATGTAGCTTTTTAATGGTGAAAGAATTTTTGAAATCGGAACAGTACTTTTTGAGTTTATTCATTACAAAAATACAAATCTTTCCTCTTTATAATATTAGTATAGATATAGATAGATCAAAAATAAGTTAAAGATGTTTAATTCTAATGTATAATTCTAATTCTTCTGAATTCTAGTTTTTCTATAGGTACTAAGACACACGGAAAATTCAACAAAACTTTTCAGCGCGAAGTATCCCTAATAAATACAGCTGTATACGAGTATGTCACATATCAATATATATCTTTGATGTTTCACGTTATTACATTATGTCACATAGTAATTTTAGTGTGATATATGAGCATTTTCTCATTTTCCCTGAGCTTAAGTTATGACTGACAGATCAGAATCAATCAACATATGTATTGAGCTCTGCAGGAAAAGTATTTTGATACGTTTCAAGGAAAAAAGGAAATTGCTTTAGCAAGTGATTATTTTTAACGTGAAAAACAAATGAAATCTTGCGAATAACTAGCCTTCCGTCAGCGGCTTCGCCCGCGTTTACCCCTATTGGCTGCAACCCTTTTTGCGTCCCACTGCTGGGCACGGGTCTCTCCCCCTTATTGGGGAGGCCTGGAGCTTACTCCGCCACGCTACTCCAATGCGGGTTGGTGGAGATACGGGTTAGTGGCCAACCCGCTGTCGGATGTTTTCAATCGACAACAACCGGGACCGACGGCTTAACGTGCCCTCCGAAGCACGGAAACGCGGATGAAATTTTTTACCACTAGCGGTCACCAATCTCACACCCGACCGCGCCCGTTTGGCTCAGCTGCATAAATCGCTTGCGTTCTACGCTAGCCGCCAGGCCATGCGCGCTTCACCCGTATTATGGGTCCCTAAATATGTGTAATAAATGGGTCGATAAAAAATTGGCTTAGTCCCTGTAGCTTCGGGATTAAGAATAGAGCTACGGTATCCCCTGCTTGATCGTAACAGGCAACTAAAAGGGAGAACCCCGGAAGCCCTTTTTTAGTAGCCTCTTACGATCAGGCAGGGGATGCTGTAGCTCTATTCTTAATCCCGAAGCCACAGGGACTATAGGAATACTACCTACCTATTTTTCAAACTTTTTAGTATAAATCAGTGCTTTTTGGTCCAGAAAAAATAGATCTTCCTCACATTTTACAAGGTAAAGAATCAGCCTTGTTTATTTAGTTCTTCTTCAATAAATATTATTCTTATAAATTTAAAAAGATATTTTCAAAAATAATTTCCAGCAAAGTCAAAGATTACATTGCTGTAACAAACTGACATTCAGACTGGAAGAATATAATGATGGAGGAAAAAACTGATTTGAATTTAACTGGTCCGTAACGAGTTTTGGCGTTAATGGTTGTTAATGGAAAATGCTTTTAATTTTTTTATGTTGACGTTGTTATTACGATAGGAGAGAAGGGTGAAAGGCATTTTTCAGATGCTATGTTAAACCGTCATTAATTTTATGTCTGACCCCCAATGGCAATCACATCCATACTACGAGATTATAAACTATCGGCCGCCCGCGACATCGTCCGCGTGGTCTTTGGTATTAGTCATATCATGATGTTATATAGCCTATAACCTAGCATCCTCAATAAGTGGATTATTCAACACAAAAATAATTTGTCAATTCGAACCAGTAGTTCCTGAGATAAGCGCGTTCAAACAAACTATTCAGCTGTATGACGACCTGCGTGGCGCAATGGTTACCATGCCGGATTGCCAATCGAAGGGTCCTTGGTTCGATTCCCGGCGAAACAGAAATTCTAATAATGAGTTTACGGTCTGGGTGTTTGTGTTTCTGTCTTTGTATGTGTCCATGGTACCCACGACACGTATATTTGTATAGTATAGATTTGAAAATGTGTTTATTTGTTTGTCTTTCTTTCACGTCGCAAGTGTGCTACCTGATCTGATTTTTGTATGGAGATATTTTAGGGGTTGAAGAGTGATATTGGCTACTTTTGACGTGACAACGTCTTATAATTCGATGGAGCCGGCTGCACGCACGAAAAAACATGACTCATGTGGCGTTACCTCGCTCGCTCTGAGGCGTTCCATTTAAGGCTTGAAGTGCAAGCGAGAGCGCTGAGCGCGCGACAAAGAGGCACAATCGGCCTCCGCGTTTGGCAGCGTTCGACATCTGTCTGTCTCCTACTTGAGTGAGCGATGCGTCCGCGTGGACAACTGCTATACAATTATACATTTACATGTTTTCGTCAAGTATGAAGTGCAGTGAAAAGTGAATGTGGTGTCAATATTTATAGCAACAAATATTTTCTTATGACGTTCAACTATCGTCAGTAAACCGACTTTACAGACAACCGATTTTTTACATCATATTTCGATGGGAAAAAAGCTGATGAAGCTGCGGGCGGAAAGCTAGATTTGTTTGTAAAGAAGTTGTCATAATCAAAATTATTACCTGCCAACGCTAACGCTCAACGCCTTTAGAAGAGTTAATTCTTTGTACATTTAATACAACTACAGTACAATTTTTGTGCAAAGGATTTAAAAAAAATGCAAACTCTTTTTTATTTCTATGGAGTAGCAAACGAGCATGCAGGCCACGTGGTGTTAAGTGGTCGCTACAGCCAATGGACATCTACATACAACCTCAAGCAAGCATAGGTAAGTCTTGTCTGAGGTCGTATGCAGTTGAGCTGCTACTCCGGAGGCTGGTGGTCGCCTCATGTAAGTGTGGCCGGCAACTGCACCTTTCCACCGAAACACAATAGAATTGGTTCACGGCAGAAGTGTGTGCAGCGGTGGTACTTCCCCGGGCGAACCAAATAGTTCTACCACCTACAATATGGTACAAAACGAAATGGTATTGCCTTGTCGGTTAATAATAGGAAGAGAAGTCTCATTCGATATTATTGAGCTGTCACAGTACAGCTGATATCTTATAGTGATGTATCAAGGGTAAGTGGACGCGAAACCCCTTTAAAGAAATGTAATTGCAAGTTTTGAGGTTAAGTCATCAATCCCGATTATATCAATTATAAAGTTTCTTGACTTTGCTGAAAGCCTTGGATAGGATTTAAGAGGTCTGATTTAAGCCTTGACCCCAACCGATCTACTTAATGATAGAACTTTTTGATAATTATTAAACATTATTATGAATTTAACGGCTAGGTCGTAGCTAGTAGTTCCTGTAGCTTCGGGATTAAGAATAGAGCTACGGCATCCCCTGCCTGATCGTAAGAGGCGACTAAAAGGGGACTTCCGGGGTTGCAGACGGGGAGAGTCGGAGCTCGATCCGTCCAGCCAGCAGCCCCGGGAAGAACAGCGGTGTGTACGTGTGGCCGCATGTCGCCGTAAACATCGGAAGGTGCAGGAGAGCACATCTAACCTCAGAAGATGGGCCCATTCTGGGCTCCGCGCGTGGAGAACACCGGTGCGTTCCTTAGGAGATCCCGGAGTCCTCCCCAAGCGCAGAGGCAGGCCACCGAGGGGGTTTTAGTGCGGTCAAATCCCACATAACCCGGTATCCTCTCCCTAGGTGCCGGGTACCTTTTGAAGGTTTCCCCCCCGACACCAAAAAAAAAGGTCGTAGCTAGTGGGGTGGGATACCTTAAAAAAATACCCAGCACCTTGTGAGAAATACCTGGTTATGTGAGAGTTTTATTGCACTAAAGCCCCCTCGGTGGCCTGTCTCAGCGCTTGGGGAGAAGCCCGGGATCTCCAGAGGAACGCACCTGTGTCGTGGAGCCCCAGACGGGAGAGCTCCCATTCTGGGAGAGCGATAGTACTCTTCTTTATTCTTCCATACTAATGACGGCGTCACAAACCATTTATGGTGGTACTACCGGTTGAACCCAAATCGGACGCCCCAAATCGGAACCATCATATGGAGAACAATGGTGTTCTCCTGTAACTTACAGTTTGAGGGGGCATTTAGAAACGCTCACACCGCTGTCCTTCTCGGGGCCACTAACTGAACAGTTGGAGCTCCCAAGCTCGCTACTTACTACTCACTACCCGCTTAAAAGCCCACTTTTAGTCGCCTCTTAAGATCAGGCAATGGATACCGTAGCTCTATTCTTAATCCCGAAGCTATAGAGACTTAGTCCTGCCTTTGGGGCAGTTTGAGAACATCCGGCCTCAAATTTTTATTACTCACTCTACATCACATCTACACCTATTCAGACCGTAAATGTATATGTTCAAATCTTTAATCAAAGAGAAACCCTTACTTATTTTTTTTACAAAATAAATCTTTCAATAGTTGTACATGTCAATTACGATATTACAGAGAATATAATAAAGAGCAACATACATTAAAACCCAACCCTCGGTATGGATACGTGTAGTTTTCCGCGCCGGCGCAGATGGCAGATAGGGTAACCAAGTACTGATATTCAACGGGACAGTACGTGACATTGCTTTAAATAATTGATGCTTAAGGTACATAAAAATAACGTAAAAGAAATAGTTTCTTAAAATATATTTTGTAATTTGCAAATATTAATCGCTAAAAAGTTCAGTCTGGTTACATAATACACGTAACGTAATGTTTTTCTAAAGGTACTAAATAATGCCCAGATGTTGAGGCTAGTCTCTGAGACACAACGTAGAATAGTGCTTTGAATTATACAAAAACCATAATGAGAACCGTAAAAACATTCATTCGGTAAATTTTGAGTTTATCGCGTTCATATAGTTACAAATGCGGTTGGAGGACTTCATTTTATAATAAGTAAGGACAAACTGACTGTTAAATTCTAAAGGTACTCTATATCCACGTGTACGTCTAACCTTAATCGACACTAAAGTAATGTTTTAATTAGTGCTCAGTTGCCATGGTATGCAAATTCTATCACCTGGAAAGTTACTACTCACAGCCATCAAATAGAAGAAAAGAAAGAAAGAAAGAAACTTTATACGCGACTAAGTTTAACATATACATAGGAAAGTACAGTAAAAATACTTAGGTTGGTAACAACTTTATTGTTTGCCTTCCGCCAGCGGCTTCGCCCGCGTGGACCCGTTTTAAAGATTCCCGTAGGATAAAAACCATCCTGTGTCCTATCCCAAGGTCCACTCCGTCTGTGTTCCAAATTTCATTTAAATTGATTCAGTGGTTTAAGCGGGAAAGCGTAGCAGACAGACAGAGTTACTTTCGAATTTATAATATTAGTAGGGATGTATGGTTAAACTGTGCTGCAGTAACGCGCGAAAAGGTATCTTACTCAGCATAATGCCACAGTCTGCAAGGGACTGATTTTCAGTAAGACCTCTGTGGTAGTCTGAGCAATTAGTGTAGTGTATCTACAGTGTCCATATGTTTTTTTTTACCGTGCCTAGAGTGTTCATTTTTTTAATAAATAATAAAATACAGATTTTCTAGAGTCAGTTTCTAGATTATTAAAGTATTGTGGTCCCCCTACATCTATCTTCCGTATTCACTCATCTGTGCTAACATATTCCCATTGTAGAAGCCATTCCGAGATATTTTATTTACGTGAATGCTGTAATATATGAGCACTTACTTGCAGGTAGAAACAGAGACATTTAAAAAGAAAAGAAGTATGGAATGATTGAATGAATGGAGTTTTTGTTTCGTTCTTGTTTATTCTTATAAATGGCATATAGAACTACGATGATTTATAAGCTTATATCATGATATGAAGGTAAAATATTATTCAAACGCCAGCGATATACACTCGTATGCATAGGAAGCAATTTTTGTGCGTGGTTAGAGTTTAATTTGTTGATCAATGGTTGACCATATATGACTGGCTGGCAGCTGTGGTATTTCAAGCTTGTTTCCATGTTTCAGAAAGCTTGAAACCTGAAAATAAAAACACAGACGTAACATACGTATACGTAACGCGTCTCAGGTGGTAGAACTATTATCGTTCGCCCGGGGAAGTACCACCGCTGCACCCACTTCTACCGTGAACCAACTCTATTGTGTTTCGGTAGAAAGGTGCAGTTGCCGGCCACACTTAATGAGGCGACCACCAGCCTCCGGAGTAGCAACGCAACTGCATACAATGAAATGTTGGTGGTCGTGAATATAAATAAAAGACGAGTACTTCACTCTAAGTTCCTTTAATGAATGCAATATAACGTTAATAATTGACAATAAGGTTAAAACTTAGTCAGCAGTCATAATAGTTCGTCACCACACTTGGTGACCCACGTGGCGTAATGGTTACAATGCCGGACTGCCGATCGGAGGGTCCCGGGTTCGATTCCCGGCGAAGCAGAAATTTAAATGATGAGTTTAAAATTTCTGTTCTCGGTCTGGGTGTTTGTGTTTCTGTCTTTGTGTGTGTCCATGGTACCCACGACACAGGGTATATCTACCCTACTGTGGGGCTATGAGTGTGAAGCGTTATTATTATTATTATTACTTAACATTTTCATATAAAGGAGAATATGCACGTACACTAATGAGTTAATACACATACTTCACCTTCGGGGGTGAACAAAAAAAAATGTGAAAAACATATTTTTTTACCGACTTCCAAAAGAAGGATACTGTATTCGGCTGTATGTATTTTTTTTTTTATATATGTTCACCGATTACTCCGCCGTTTGTGGACCGATTTTCAAAATTCTTTTTTTGTTCGTATGCTTATACTCCCGAGGTGGTCCCATTGTCAGCAAATCAGGATCTGATGATGGGATCCCAGGGAAATCGAGGGGAACTCTCAAATTTTATAGGCACACACATTGATTTTCTTATACTTTCTGAAGCATAAGAGACATGACATGTGTGCATAGTAATCATCATTTCATGTTGCTGAGCTGATGATGGAAGGTACTGCGACGGTTAGGAGTTGAGAGCAAATTCTTTCAATAAATGGGTTTTGTTCGAAATTTTACATTCCTGAGGTGGTCCAGCTGTCACCAAGTCAAAGTCTGATGATGGGATCCCAGAGAAATCGAAGGGAACATACAAATTTATAGCACAACAATTGATTTTCATATTTTTACTAAAGCAAAACCGGAATTTGTGTATAAATATCATCATATCATGTTGCTGAGCTGATGATGGAAGGTACTACAATGGTTAGGAGTTTAAAGAAAATTCTTTCAATAAATGTTTTTTTGTTCAAAAACTTATGCTACCGAGGTGGTCCAACTGTCACCAAGTCAAAGCCTGATGATGGAATCCCAGAGAAATCGAGGGAAACATTTAAATTTTATAGCACATCAATTGATTTTTATATTCTTACTAAAGCAAAAAGACATTTGTGTTTAATTACCATCATGTGATGTTCCTGAGCTGATGATGGAAGGTACTAAGACGGTTAGGAGTTGAGAGCAAATTCTTTCAATAAATGGTTTTTTGTTCGAAATCTTACATTCCTGAGGTGATCCAACTGTCACCATGTCAAAATCTGATGATGTGATACTAGAGAAATCGAGGGAAACACTGAAACTTAATAGGCACACACATTCTTTTAGTCATATTTTTTATCATAATACAAATATTTAGGTATGTCCGGTAGTTATCGCCTAATGTTGCTAAGCTGATGATTGAAGGTACAACTCCTCAACGGTTAGGAGCTGAGAGCAAATTCTTTCATTATACGTTTAGGTGGACTGATAGTAGTATTCTTTCAGGCTATAAGATGGCTATTAGATAAACATGATTATAAAAGGTATCTCTTTAACGTTTAGAAGTTAAGTGAAAAAATTCCAATTATGCTTATGTATGCAGAATTATTAAAATTACTAAAAAGAGTGAAATAAATTAAGTTTTTAACAAAAAAATAGAACCGACTTCAAACGGTAAAAAATAAAATTGTTCAGTACCTACTTCTTCTTGCTTATGGTAATGACTCTTAAAACTATTTTTGAAGTCGGGCCCTTAGTGAAATGTCCTGTCTTAGTAAATATAGTGTACCTTTCGTTCTGAATGGGCACCGACTCCAATATAGTTTTAACAGTCATTACCATAAGCAAGAAGAAGTAGGTACTGTCCTACTGTCTGTACTGTCGGTGCCAATTTAGAACGAATGGTACGACATTTACTAAGGGCCCGACTCCAGAAATAGTTTTAAGAGTCATTACCATAAGCAAGAAGAAGTAGGTACTGAACAATTTTATTTTTTACCGTTTGAAGTCGGTTCTATTTTTTTGTTAAAAACTTAATTTTTTCAAAATTACAATTACTTACGTTGTACTCTGTAAATTGTTAAAATAACATTACAATCATATTATATTAAAAAAACGAAGTAACTAATCAATCACACACAGAAACACACAAATTACTTATGAAATAGTGTTAACTTATATTTTAATGACAAAATGAATTATATCTATCTTATCTTTAATCTTAACTTTCACATTACAACCTTAATCTTCTAAAACTACATAAGGAACATTGTATATAGGATCTAATTTTCCACCTGTTTCATTCTTTACTAATATTAAATCATTCTCATTATACGTAACAGAGTTTACAGATTTGTCATAATGTAATTTTCTTTTATATTTAAAGGAGCAGAGCAACTGCATACGACCTCAGATAAGACTTACTTATGTTTGCTTGAGGTTGTATGTAGATGTTCATGAGCTGCAGCGATCACTTAACACCACGTGGCGTGCATGCTCGTCTGCTACTCCATTCGAATAAAAAAAACATATACGTAATATACATAACAACATAAACGTTAACAATTTCAATCAAAATAATTTTCAAAATATTAAATGCTTTTTTAAAATGTGAACCATCAATCCAGCTAGCACCTTCAAATCCGGTCAGCAATAGATAAAATACTCCATAGGAAAGGCAGAATAGTTTTTTATGTAAAAAAGCTATCAAACAAGCATACGGGCCATACGGCGACAGCTAAACCAACGGGCGCGGTCGGGTGTGAGATGGGTGACCGCTAGTGGTAAAAGTGTTGCTTCGGAGGGCACGTTTAGCCATTTCTCCCGCTTGTTATCGATATATAATAATCGTTAAAGCTAGTCGGAGGCCTTATGGGCGGTTTGAAAACATCCGACAGCGGGTTGGCCTCTAATTCGCATCTCCACCAACCCACATAGGCGAAGCTGGTGGAGCAAGCTCCAGGCCTCCTCAATAATGGACCTCGTGCCCAGACAAGGATTGCAAAAAAGGGTTGAGCCATAAAACCTTGGCACTAATTTAATTGACTTGAATATGTACCTATTCAGAGGTTATTTATAACTCTTCACCGGAGACTGGATTCTCGCTTCACTGAACTAGAAGAGATCGTTTCAAATTTGTATCTTTGCAAGATATTTTATATAAAAGTATGTAATATGTAAGTAAGTATGTATATGTATTATTTTATAAGTATGTATGTATGTATTTATGTATATATGTAGGTCAAAATGTATTTATGTAATGTAATAATGTAATATTGTTGTATGTATAATAAGTATGTATAAAATGTAAGTATATTATCCATTTGTATTTAATTTGTAATTTATTTGTACACGGTCTACCTTGAGCTTAACCCATTTCCAGTCCCAGGGCTACTGGAAGAGATTTCCAATGGAAATAAGTAGTACCTTTGTACAAACTTTCTTGTGTATTGTTTTCTTTATATTTTTCTTTCAACTTGTGTGCATAAATTAATAAATAAATAAATAAATAAAAGTGACAGGTTATCGGACATTTTCTGTCACAGTTTTATAAGCACTGTGGAACATGTTTAAAATTAGAGCAAGAGGAGTCTTCAAGAACAATGTTTTTGTAACAGTGCCTATTCGAAAACTATCAGTAAGGATCTATACTAATATTATAAGGCTGAAGAGTTTGTTTGTTTGGTTGGTTGTTTGAACGCGCTAATCTCAGGAATTCGAATTGAATTTTTTTTTGGTGTTTGATAGTCCATTTATTGGGGAAGGCTGTAGGTTATATAACATCATGCTATGACTAATACCAAAGTCCACGAGGTCACGAGCGGCCCCTAGTTCTTCACATAAGAAGAAGATGTTCTATGTCTCGAAGTCCGCTTGGCTTCAAATGTTGTGAGGCGTGCAAATGCATATTGTGTTAGTGTGTGTAACCTCAAGAGCGCTCATAGCGTCAGCATAACAACTTAACATAGAAGATAAATGTTTGTGTAAGGTGATATTTTTTTAAGTTTTTCTCATCAGCGGGGTTCACAACACTGATAAGTACAACCAGAGTCGATTGAACTTTGTGAAACAAAAAATCTAAATATAATAATAATTTTTGCCTCGCAGTGTTATCTATGTTCTACCAATTTCAAGTAACTTATTTTAAAAAATCACAGGTCATCGGATATATGACACACTTCCTCCTTTTAATTACGTCCCCTAGCAATAAATTAGAATGCCTAACTGTCTATCGAGTCCCGGGTTCAATTCTCGACTCGAGGAATGGACTCGAGGAAAGTGTTCCCATTGAGGTACTACTACTACTCTAGTAATATAGTTCAATGTGTATTCCTGTATTTGTGTGTGTCCATGGTACCCTCGACACAGGGAATAATACATATTTATTTAGTATAAAATTTAGAAAATGATTTCATTTTTTTAATAATAACCCTTTCAAAGTTATTAACATCAAATCCTTAGAGACGACATCGTAACACAAAATGTTAGACTGAAAACTTCTCGCTCCATCGAGCCAGAAGAAATCACTTCAAATTTGCTTTGCTGTGCAACTGATTTTTCGAATCATTATTATTATTTTTATATAACACTATATCGAATCATTATTATTTTTATATAACACTAGCGGCCGCCCGCGTGGTCTTTGGTATTAGTCATAGTATGATGTTATATAGCCTATAGCATTTCCCAATAAATGGACTATTCAACAAAAAAAATTTTTCATTTCAAACCAGTAGTTCCTGAGATTAGCGCTTTCAAACAAAAAAAATAAAATCTTCGGCTTTATATATCTGAAGGTTAATAATAGCAACCCTTCTAAAATTATTAACGTCAAATCCTTAGAGACGACATCGTAACACAAAATGTTAGACTGAAAACTTCTCGCTCCATCGAGCCAGAAGAAATCACTTCAAATTTGCTTTGCTGTGCAACTGATTTTAATTAAAAAGCGACAGGTCATTGAACATTACTCTGGCATACTTTCCTATACTGTGATCCGTTCCGAAAGAAAAAAGGCATGGAGTCCGGGACTTTGCCAATTTTACAGGATTTTTTAATGAGTTCGCGAAAAACGGTTAATAAAAGAACTTTAAGGTTCGACCGGTGTAGTACCGCTGCAACTTCTTCTGACGTGAAGCAGTTCTGTTGTTTCGATGGAAAGGTGGAAAATAACGTTTCACACACATAGCGCCACAGTATATACCCTGTGTCGTGGCTGCCATGGACACACACAAAGACAGAAACACAAACACATCATTAAAATTGCTGCTTCACCGGACATCGGACCCTGGACCCTCCGATCGTCAGTCATTGTAACCATTGCGCCACACGAGTTGTCATTTTTTTTCATTACAGTTTTGTTCATAACTCCAAATATCCTTATCAAATTATCAACATATTCTTAATCTCCCTTTTACTATCGAGAAGATTAATAAAACTATCGAGACGGCTTTATTACATTTTTGAGAAAACTCACTTCATTGAACCAAAAGGAGTCGCTTCAAATTCGTGTCGGTGTAAAATCGTGCACCTGATTTTAATTAAAATGTGACGGGTCATTGAACTTTTCTCACTCACTCTCATTAATACGGCCTTAATCAGTTTTAACATGATTATGCTGACGTTGGCAGTTCATCTTTTGTTGAATGTGATATGAACAGCATGCCACAGAATTATATATTTTTATCTATCTCCAAAAAGGGGGCTGTCAATTCGACACGTATGTATGTAATACTGGTTGTACCCCACGTTAGAATGGATCAAATACATTATAATGCATATTTCCATGAGAATTAAATGTTTTCACGCGGTAAAAGGAGCCTATGACATTTTCCAGTCCTTACTTTCTCTACGCACAAAATCATTCCATAGAATCACTCCTTCCCGACGTGAAAGAAGGAGAAATAAACAAACAAACACACTTCGCATTAATTATATTATTGTAGATTTATCTAAACTATGAATTTTGACTGATATGTGAGATGATATGTTGACTTCCGCAAATGATATTCTTTTTTAAAGGATTCCAGATGACTACACAAATCTTGGGACCAAAATCTTTTGACAGGGACCAAAAATATATTACGGTCTACTGGATTCCTCAAAATCAAAACGGGCAATGAGTTTAAAAAAGAACTTAAAACGTATTTACTGAAAAAGGCATATAACTCAGTAAGTTTCATAAACGATAAAACGGCATAAAGGAATTCCATAAAAACCTGGGAGGTTTTTTTTTCTGCCGGCTTTTTTCCCTCTCAATATACAAAAACCCTGTAATATGGGTACCCAAAGCGACGATCGGATGCGATCCGAAAATATGTAAAAAAATATGAATAAATAATTAAATAAACAAACAACTTACAAATAACAATTAAAATTTTTAAAAGGCGCAATACGGGATCAAATAAAAATAATAACAAAATTTTCATAAGTTTAGTTTTAATTAATTTTTTTCTTTTATCATTGTAATATTTGCATACCCCATGGAGGCGTACTAAATATGTATTAACAGCTTTTGTAAACACTCATATAAAAAAATTTGTCTTTGTAGATGTATGTGTGCTTGTATGTAGATATATTTTGTCCACGAGTTTCTCTGATACTGGCTGCAAACCTGTCTCTCCCCATTATATAGGAGGACTGAAGCTTACTCCACAACGCTGCTTCATTGCCGGTTAGTGCCATATTCACATTCCCCATAAGGTTGTTATCTATCAGTAACTAAGTTTATCTATCGATAACAACCGTTAAACCTTTTCGGAGCCGATATCATCATCAACAACAACTACAACAATTCCTTTCAATGTCTCGCTGCTGGGCACCACCGTTCTCTCAGGTTTAAGAAAGCCAAATGAATGTTGGTAAACACGATATTTCTTTAAGGATCCTTATTTAATTCTCAACTGCACATAGCAGTATAGATCAGAAGATAAACAGAACACCTCTTTGACCTATAACAGTGGAATCAGAGCTAACGTTCCTATGCGATAGCATATTATGCTATTGCATAGCATAGGAATGTGGTGTTTCCGCTTCGCTGAACCAGAAGCGTACATCAGTGCGTTCCGATGGAACCGTGAAGCTTACTTTTAATTAAAACTGATGCATATTGCACTGATATTGATTTCTAAACGAGATTAGTATTCAGGCTTCTATACGTATTACTTTTAACTCGGCGCCAATTACATTAATCAACCATTAGTCTCCAGAGTAGCAGCGCAAATGCAAAAAAATACTATCTCAGATAAGACTTAAGTTGAACTTGGGAGAGGATGCCGGGTTATGTGGCATTTGACAGCACTAAAACCCCTCGCTGACCTGCCTCTGCGTTTGGGGAGGACTCTGGGATCTCCAGTGGAACGCATCGGTGTCCTCCCCAAGCGCAAAGGCAGGTCACCGAGCTCCCACTCACCGCCCACAACCCAGGAAGCCCCCTTTTAGTCGCCTCTTACGATTAGGCAGGGTTACCGTAGCTCTATTCTTAGCTTCTCTGTTATCCCGAAGCTACAGGGATTGGGACCGCGCCTGTTTGGGTGCGCTAAGGCTTATTTGGACTAGGAGTGAAAATCGTGCGGGAAATACTTCCTTCAATAGTTTCCAAAATAATAAAATCTGTATTTTGACACAAATATTAAATTATCGTAGCAGGTTCCTCTTTGACATAACCGAGCAGTGATAAATCTCAATTTTAATTAATTAAATTCGTTAAATACATGCGTTATCATAATTCATCCTTCGGTAATTTAAACTACCTATTTGTCATTGTAATTTTGTAGCAAAAATTTATATTGATATGAATGTAAGTAATTATTTTAGTGGCTGTACAACAGGCTGTACGCAGCGTATTTATAAATGGTAAAAAATAGCGTGCTATTCCAGGTTACATTGCTATATTAAAATCTAAATTTTATCTTTTTAAAAACAAAAGAAGTCCAATAAAATAATTTTTCACAGTGTTTTCAATATTTTGTAGTATTTTATAGTTAATTTGGTCAAAATAAAAATATTTTGTTCGTTAGATGTGACAGCTGTAGGACCGTAGTTTATTTAGTGCTTCAATTTTGACAGCGCGCTTGTATGAAGACACTCATTCTATACGTATTTATTCTAAGTCGGAACAGTAGTTTTTGAGTTTATTCATTACAAACGTACAAAAATACTAATCTTTCCTCTTTACAATATTCTATATATATTCTATATATAGACTAGTGTATACTATATAATAATATAGAATACTGCGTATTCCTAATTTAAAACTACGTCGATAAATATTGTAACTTAAAATTGTCACTGAGTTACGGCCAGGCCATACTACCTACTTTTAGCATCGACGCCGAAACAGAATAAACAACAGAACTCAAAAACTACTGTTCTGATTTCAAAAATTCTTTAACCATTAGAAAGCTACATTCACCCTGAGTAACATAGGCTACTTTTTACGGCGGGAAAATGCTTCATTCCTACGTGAAAACGGGTAATAGGGTCAACGCGGTTGAAGCAACTGGCTAAACGCCTATGATTTTAATATAGCAATGAAGCCTGGAATAGCACATAGGCTATTTTTTATCCTACGGGGACCACGCGGGTGTAGCCGCTGGCGGAAGGCTAGTGTACAATAATTTTGTTGTACGTAAGTATGAGCGCTTGAAAATTTTTCGTAGCAAAAACTTTACCTGGCGTGTGAACTGCTAAAAACATATTGGAGTTCATAAAAGTCCTTTTCTCAAAACAACAGACAAAGAATATTTATAGAACCATTGGCCTTGGTCCTAAATAAAATCCGGGAATTATTTTTTCACGCTTGCTTCGTAGTTAAACTTTATTAGAACTGGGTTAAAGAAAATATGAGCATAGTCTCACGTTCAATATTTTTCCTTAAGCGTTATTTTTCTCTATACCTTTATATAAACGCATTCTATAAAATGTTTTCCCTTTTTTGTGACATTTGAACTATGATTGACTATGGTCCTAAATAAAATCTAGGAATTATTTTTTCGCGCTTGCTTCGTAGTAAAACTTTAATAGAACTGAGTTAAAGAAAATATGAGCATAGTCTCACGTTCAATATTTTTTCCTTAAGCGTTATTTTTCTCTATACCTCTATACAAACGCACTAGATAAAATGTTTTCCCTTTTTTGTGACATTTGAACTATGATTGGCCTTGATCCTAAATAAAATCCAGGAATTATTATTTTTTCGCGCCTCCTTCCTACGTAGTAAAACTTTATTACAACTGAGTTAAAGGAGATATTAGAATAGTCTCACGTACAATCTTTTCTCCTAAGCATTTTTTTTTCTGAACAAACGCTCTCTAGTTACTATTTTTTCCCTTGTTTGTGATATTAGAGCTATGATATTTTTATTCGGTAAATCTTTTCCTTTTTGGTTGAAAAGTTAACTTTTGCCTATGGAAACTGTAACTATTGTTACTGTGTAACTATTGTTACGCGAAACACGCCGGACTGCCAATCAGAGGGTCCCGGGTTCGATTCCCAGCGAAGCAGAAATTTGTATGATGAGTTTAAAATTTCTGTTCTCGGTCTGGGTGTTTGTGGTTCTGTCCTTCTGTGTGCCCATGGCACCCACGACACAGGGTATACCTACTGTGCGGCTGTGAGTTTGACGCGTTATTTATTATTATTTATTATTGTGACTGGCTGCAACGCATTTTAAAGCCCCACTGCTGGGTACGGGTCTCTACCCATAATTGGGAACGCCTGGAATCCACCACGTAGCTTCAAACGGATTGGAGGAGTATCGTGGCTCGTTGACAGCAATGTGAGAGAGTTTGTTTGCTACTCCACTTAATATTAATACGCATTAGTAGCGTGAGGTTACTTCGATGTCTGTAGTAATGAGAAAACGTGTGAATACATATGTGAAAAACATGCTACTGACCTTTGAGTAATTGCGACCAAATAATTCAAACATGACCAAATAATTCAACATGCAGCGCGCATGGCCCGGCGGTTAGCGTAGAATGAAAGCGATCTATGCAACTAAGCCAAACGGGCGCTGTCGGATGTGAGATGGGTGACCGCTAGTGGCAAAAAATTTCATGCGCGTTTCCGTGCTTCGGAGGGCACGTTAAGCCGTCGGTCCCGGTTCTTGTCGATAGATAACAGACGTTAAACCTTGTAGGAGGCCTTATGGGCGGTTTGAGAACATCCGACAGCGGGTTGGCCACTAACCCGCATATCCACCAACCCGCAATGGAGCAGCGTGGTGGAGTAAGCTCCAGGCCTCCCCAATAATGGGGAGAGACCCGTGCCCAGCAGTGGGACGCAAAAAGGGTTGCAGTCAATTCAAACATATGCAATATTCGCAACAAATTCACATCGCTATGTTATATTGACGCTTTCTTAATTTGACGGCCTCGTGGCGCAATGGTTACCATGCCGGACTGCCAATCGAAGGGCCCCGGGTCCGATTCCCGGCGAAGGAGAAATTTAAATGATGAGTTTAAATTTCTGTTCTCGGTCTCGGTGTTTCTGTCTCTGCGGCACCCACGACACAGGGTATATCTACCCTACTCTGGGGATATGAGTGTGAAACGTTGTGTGAGTCAATCAAACCACTTTCAAGATAATAAGCACTGTATTTTATAGTATATCACTACAAACATCCTACACATCACCAAATACATTAACAGTATAATTAGAACATGTGTGAACTCATACTAACTCGTGGTATAACTGTGAAAACAACTGCACTTACCCAATCTAATCTTATGACGCAGAAACAATAACCTCATCCACTTACTTGATACAGTTACTGAATTACACTTAACTCACTTATAATGACAACACAGTTATAAATCAATACTTATTTGAACAGAGCTTTAGCGTACTTATTTTACTACCTAATTCCATGAAATCTAGGACAGTAATCATTCTATTATTTCACTTTGCCGGTATTTATACAGAAACCTGAAGAAAATAGAAGGTACTTGTATAAAACATGTATTAACAACTACCCGTATTATGATTGATAAATTAACATAATTATTTTTCTACCCTAGAATGTTGCTATTTTACTAATTAAAATCGTTGGCGACAACAGTTGTTTATTTATTTAACTCAGGTGTAACCAAAATTATCTCGCATAGACACTAGTCGGGGTCAACTAATATAAAGTCGGAACAAGTGCGTTTGAATTATTCATAATCCACATCTTCAGGTGCACACCGCCAGAGGGCGCTAACTGCGCATTTGCATAACTCAGCAGATGAATTCACCTGGATGCGTCGAAAGGAGAAATTTTCGTTTTATGAACGTTATTGAATATTTTACTATACTACAAGCCAATCGTTACAATATTATAAAAAGATTGAATATTTCTGAAGAATTCAAAACAGCGCTGTAAATGTACAAGATGAGAAGCAAAACTATTGCGCCCCCAGATGTTCTTGAAAGGATGAGATAACTACACAGTAAAAGTTTTCATTTAATATTATTTCATTCTTATCGACAGTTATTAGATTTAAATTTTATGGGAAAACTGATGTTTAAGACTAAGCAAATTAGTTAAGCCTTTAGTATACAATTTTTTTTTTAATATTATTAGATACTGACGTGACATAACCCTCATCTTAATATATACAAATTACGTGTCACGTTGTTTGTCCGCGATGGACTCCTAAACTACTTAACCGATTTTAATAAAATTTGCACACCGTGTGCAGTTTGATCCAACTTGAAAGATAGGATAGCTTACATCTCAATTTATAGTCGCAATAGTAACTTATTTCTGATACTTTAAGGCAGGATAACGTCTGCCGGGTTTTCTAGTAAAATATAGAGTAAAGTACATTAATGTTTAAATAAATAAATAAACCAATGTATTTATTTTCAAATTTCTCAAACACTAGTCACCGACAATAACACTTAACACAAGTACCGACAGTAAAGTCGGAACGAGTGCGTCTGATTTATTCATATTCATAGTAATTAGCCGTTTTTAATTTTTTTATTCACAATCAACCTAATGTTTATTTTACAAATATTATTACTTGACAGCAACGCTTTTTGCGTTCTACTACTGGGCACCGGTCACTCCCGTATTATTCAGGAGGCCTTTTTTTTGATATCGGGGGGTAACCTTCAAAAGGTACCCGACACCTTGGGAGAGGATACCGGGTTATGTGGGATTTGACCGCACTAAAACCCCCTCGGTGGCCTGCCTCTGCGTTTGTGAGGACTCCGGGATCTCCATAGGAACGCACCGGTGTCCTCCACGCGCGGTGCCCCATAACGGGCCCATCTTCGGGAGAGCAGATGTGCTCTCCTGCACCTTCAGGTGTTCACGGCGGCATGCGGCGCATACACCGCCGTCCCTCCCGGGGCTGCTGGCTGGACGGGTCAAGCTCCCACTCTCACCGTCCGCATCCCCGGAAGCCCCCTTTTAGTCGCCTCTTACGATCAGGCAGGGGATACCGTAGCTCTGTTCTTAATTCCGAAGCTACAGGGACTTATTCAGGAGGCCTGCTTCCACGACGTTGCTCTAATGCGGGTTGGTAGATTACTATTTATTAAAACACAAACAGGATATACACAGTCTGCTTTGCACGCTCCTTTTTACCACGGACGTGTAGGTTATGGGACAACCTTCCAGCTGAGGCATTCCCAGTGGACTAACATGGGGTTCATCAAGAAAGCTGTAAAAAAAGCTCTCTTCCAAAGCCGGCAATGCTCGGGAAGCTCCCCTGGGTTTGCCCGTGTCCATAGGCGACGGTGAATCGCTTAACACCACGCCGCCCGTCAGCCTTTTTGTTCGGTTTATTTATGAAAAAAACAAATACTCACATGACGTAGAGCAGAACATGGTGTACGTTTTCTTTAACTTCAGCTTCACAGACACTAGTCGAGTCTCCGAGTGAACAATAAAGTCGGAACGAGGACGGAGCGTGTCTGAATAATTCATAATCCACATCTTCAGACGCACGCCGCTAGAGGGCGCTAGTCCGCATTTGCATACTTCACCTGGACGCTTCGAAAGCAGAAAATCTCGTTTTTTGGTCATATTGGTTGAATTTTCTAAAATAAAATTAATAGAATCATGCGTTACTTTGCGGAACTCCACTGTTATAAAGTTAGGTAAAAACAGTACTTTTTACCTAGGTAACTTTTTTTGTAAAATATTTTATAACAAAATTCGCTAAAGGTTTAGCCATTTATAGCTGTGCTAGTCTTCCGCTAGCAGCTTCGCCTGCGTGGAATCGTTTTAAAGGTTCCCGTAGGATAAAAACCATCCTATGTCCTTTCCCAAGGTCCACTCTGTTCATTTCATTAAAATTGGTTCAGTAGTTTAAGCGGGAAAGCGTAGCAGACAGACAGACAGACAGAGTTACTTTCGAATTTATAATATTAGTATGAATTATGAAGAGGTTTAATAATAATAATATTTTTTACAGAATTCATATTATTATAACATTTCAGTAGCTCTTCAAATAGACAACAAATTCAATAAGTATTTTGGGAAAATTAATGTAATAAAATTCGTATTTTTTTATTTATTTCGGAGCTGGTGTAAAAGAGCTACATAAAAAAACAACTACGAATAATTCGTAAATTGGTCTCTATTTCATTCCATGCTCCTACAAGCACCTTGAGCCATCGGCATCAGTTTTTTATAGATTGGTCCTTGCTAATTTTTACAGGCAATTTAAAAAAAACCGACATAGGGGATGATACCCTCTATGTTTCGTTCCAACTGTTACGTTTCTAATAATTTGTGTGGATTTTATGAATGTTCAACCCGCATTAGAGCAGCGTGTTGGAGTAAGCTCCAGGCCTCCCCAATTATGAGAGACTCGTGCTCAGCAGTGGGACGCAAAAAGGGTTGCAGCAGCAGCAGCACAGTAATTATTACATTAACTTCGAATTGGAGCAGCGTGGTAAAGTAAGCTCAAACCCTTTCCAATAAGAGGTAGACCCGTGTCCAGCAGTGGGACGCAAAAAAGGGTACAGCCTTTGCTGTTAAAAATTCATGATAATGATGTTATAATTTATGCTGTTTATCGAAACGGTCAGGATTGTACAGCAAAAGAATAACATTTGTCATTGTGATGCATAATTTTTTTATATATACTACGTACAAAGTCATAATAAATCTATGTTGTGATGAACTATCTATGGAAAATATGCACGAATTTTCGAGAAACGTCAAAGAGTACAGGACCAATCTATTAACGTACCACACAATAAACTAACATGCAAATTAAATGGCCGCAATCCTTTTTTGCGTCCCACTGCTGGGCACGGGTCTCTCCCCATTATTGGGGAGGCCTGGAGCTTACTCCACCACGCTGCTCCAATGCGGGGAAATTAAATACTTTAAGTTAAAATCAATTAGAAATATATATTTATTTATTTTTTTGTTTCAGGTTTACGGCGCCATCAAAAGAAACACACATAGATGCAATAGCAAAAAGTGGTAAGTGTATTGTTTATTAATTTAATTCCTTACAATCATTATAATCTTGCAAAACTTGTTGTTTTGTTCCGTTCAAATGTTTCCAACTCTCGCCTTAAGCTAATTTCAGACTACGCTATATAGTATAGCAAAGAAGAGCCTAATGCTATACTATAGTCCGGCCAACGAGACGAGATAAAGAATGTAAACAAACGGACCCTTACCAAGTTACTATTGCGAGAGCGAGCAATTTATTACACGCTTTATATTAGCTTCACCTGTATGTTTGTAACCGACTTCTTTGGGCGCGATTTTGACCCACTTTAAACAGCCAGATTTCGTTCAAACTTTGTAGATTTATTGAAGACCGATGACAATACAATAATCTCATAACTTTATGTTAAAGTCGTAACTAGGATCATCAGGATAAAATAAAATATACGAGGGGCGGCTGATAAGTTCGTGGCCTAAGGTACTTTAACACGTCTAAGCGTCTGGTTAACTTGAAAATTTGCATAGGGGCAAGGGCCGATGATAATGCAATAATTTGAGAATAAAAATCCAACTAAAAAATTAAAAATAAATAATGTAGTTTAAAAAACTAAAAACACGCTTTTGTGAAAATACGAACTAAAAAGTAAAAAAATAAGAAGAAAATGTATTTTACTGTAAAAAAAGCGGGGGGTGGTTTTTACCACTGTTACTGTTGACACCATGCACCCCACGCTTTTTTTTACAGTAAAATACATTTTCTTCTTATTTTTTTACTTTTTAGTTCGTATTTTCACAAAAGCGTGTTTTTAGTTTTTTAAACTACATTATTTTTATCTCTGTCCTTATCACACGTATGCAGTAATGGCGTCAATTAGTCAACGACAGCTTTTTTGCCTGTTTCGTGGTACAGGAAAGCAGTCAGTACCACAGTTGTCAACATTTGGTCGCGGTTTGACGGGAAGTCGAAAAAGACATTATGTTGTGCTCTTGTTTTATTTTCATGTTATTGGTATAATTTTGAGTAATATCGGATAAATTTGATGGCATTTGGTTCAATATAGGTTAATTACAGTGCATGAGTGTTGTGAAATAAAATAACAGTGCGAAAATATGTTTATAAAGCTTGCCTCCAAAATTCCATTGGTCACGTTCTGGTAAAAAACTTTAGCTTTACTTGAATGTATGACTGACTTGACTGACTGATTGGCTGCAACCCTTTTTGCGTCCCACTGCTGGGCACGGGTCTCTCCCCATTATTGGGGAGGCCTGGAGCTCCTGACTGACTGATTACTGACGACTTACTGACTTTACCTATTATTACTCGTCCAGTTATAACGAAACTGGCAAAAACGTGATGTAAATATTGATACGCCCTATGGGTAATAAAATACCGTTTGCAACGTAGAAGTTGTTTATTGTCTCCTTATACAAAAATCCACTCAACAGAATCATTTTGGCGAGCATTTTGGGCTTCCGTATAAAGAATTATTAAGGAATATACAACAACTGGAGATGTACAAAACCCATCAACAACCAAAAAAGGCTTACATTCTCAGAAAAACTCGACGAGTTTGATAAAAGTTTAAATAAATAAAGTAATTTCTGAGGCAGGTTTAGGTGTATAATTGATTTTGCTTTTAAGCGGAGATACATTAATGTTCTAGAGAATTATATATATATATATATATATATATATATATATTTTCTAAATAAAAGTCCACATTAATGTACTCTATCTCTTACGGTTGACTTAAAATAACTACTTTTATGCTTAAAATGTTAATAAAAATATCACGTTATCTCGAATCTGTTAATTCTGTTCAGTATTAATCCTTATCTAAATAAAAACGTTAATTAGCTTCGTCAATTCAGATTAAAATTGTACAAAATATAATCAAATAAATACTTTAGAAGATGATATTTTGTTTTACCATAAATCATAACATCCCCGGCGCGCATTCTCATCGCGCATCTATTTTTTGCCTCTAGTACTTAAATGGGTTTTTGTAAAATAAATTTTAATGTATATCACTTAATCGCTCGAGCGAAGCTGGGCCGGGTCGTTAGTATATGCTATGTATATAATTTATTCAAATAAAAATGTTTTGAACCCCTGAAACTTTGTTTACATTTTTTATCACGTCTCGTTGGCCGGACTATACATAGCATGGTGTTCACATTACGCGATATTATCGCTAGCATTTATAGTACAGAGCAAGCTCAGTTGACCTTGATCTTTGAAGAGTTTTAAAACTTTGAAGATCGAGATTTCAGATCTTTGAAGAGAATTTATAGCACAGAATGAATTTAGCGCATCGCACCAATTTATAGCGTATAGTAAGCCAATAATATATAGTACAGTACAGTGTGAACGTGTCCATTATAATGTATGGTGCGCGATATTGTTGTGCAATGAACTACGTCGTATTTTACGTCCTACGTACGTCGTAGCAAAAAAATGAATTGTTATCTACAGACATTCATGCACAATTAAAAAGTAAATTAAACTGAATAGAGGGGACGATAAAACAAAGAAGTCAGTTTTAAAGAGAACAAAAACTAATTCCAAATAACTTCTTATATCTAGCTCTAATCACTTTTTGAAATTTAATTAGAGAATGTTCTTTCATTCTTATAATTATCTTCATCTCCCCGCGCCCATACACACACAATAAAGAATAGAGTTCGTTGCATAATAGTGTTATTAGTGGCTTCCCATAAACAAAAAGGAAACGATTAAAGGTAGGAATAGTAGGCGTTTAGCTGATTTCAGACTACGCTATAATATTGTGCTAAAGTATAGCAAAGAAGGGCCTAATTTATGATAAATTACGCAGTATTTATTTAATTTTGAATTATTTTCAACTTACACCTATGTTCTTGAGTAAATATGGGTATCTGCTCACTATCACTATTTATTTTTATTCATCATGTAAATTTAATTACGACGTATAATTTTTTATTAACACTAAGCAAGTAATGCGTGGTACAACAATTCTTAGTGAAAAGTCATGGAACTACTAAACAGTCTCTGTTTCAAATAGTTACTAGAAAATCTGGCGCCAAATCAGACAAAAGCAAGCACATGGTGTCTATTTCTCGAAATGGAACAGTTTAATTTGTTAGAGTGCTACATTTGTGAGCGTAACAGAGCTCGATCCTGTACAGATGAGTTTGAGGGGTCTTTGGAGTCTTCCAAGAGAAATGCTTTGGGAGATTGGTCATGAATTGGATTTTTATACGTTAGAATTAAAGCATCTAAATAATCAACTTGGCACTCTAGTTACTTATATACAACTTAGTTTTTTACTAATAAAGTTATTCATTAAAAAATTAGAAGCCTCTTTTTTATTTATTTTTTGTATCGGGGGAAACCTTCAAAAGGTACCCGGCACCTTGGGAGAGGATACCGCGTTATGTGGGATTTGTAATGTGGGACATGTAAAGTGAGCAGTACATCACTTACAATATTCCCGTAGCCGTCATGTTAGGAATTTTGCAGTTAAAATATTTCAATACAAACGTATTTAAAAGCAGGTGATATAATTTGTGTTGTTTGACTGGGAGAGTACTAGTGATGTATCTTGGCAGAGTGCCTTGTAGCAGTTCTGACATATTTAGTTATAAACACCTTGAAATTGTCTCTGTATATGTTGCGGTCGGTTGTGAGATGGGTGACCGCTAGTGGCAAAAAATTTCATGCGCGTTTCCGTGTTTCGGAGGGCACGTTAAGCCTTCGGTCCCGGTTGTTGTCGATAAATAACAGTCGCTAAACCTTGTCAGAGGCCTTATGGATGGTTTGAAAACATCCGACAGCGGGTTGGCCACCAACCCGCATCTCCACCAACCCGCATTGGAGCAGCATGGTGGAGTAAGCTCCAGGCCTCCTCGATAATGGGGAGTGACCCGTGCCCAGCAGTGGGACGCAAAAAGGGTTGCAGCCAGTGACTACCTAACTTGACTTTACGTCTTGCGGCGGACGTTTAATGCTCATTTCCAAAATTTCCATAGAGAATGTCATATTACACATATTTGTGACTTAATACGCGTATTCTACATAAGGGATTTCCAAACAATGCTCGTCCAATAAGGGTATAAATAATCTGTCGTTGACACCTACACTACACGTACAATACGCGCTCTCATACGAGCTCATGTCTCAGTGACATCGGGATGATAAAAATGGCATTCAAATAGACTTATTTTACGCCTCAGGTAAGAAACACAATAGAATTGGTTCACGGCAGAAATGGGTGCAGCGGTGGTACTCCCCCGGGCGAACCATAATAGTTCTACCACCTACGAAAACGCTGCTGCAATGCAGATTGGTGGAGATGAAAAACTTATATTTTCTCCAAACATACCTCCCGATAGCTCTCACTATCGCTCAGGGTTAACTGGCAGAGAATGTCATTAGGCATTAAGTTTTCCCCGTAGCCCTTAGATTAAGGCGGTACAAATGTTAAATAAATACCTAAGTAAAACGGTATAAAAATTCAAATCTAGCAGCCTAATAACCTTAAATTAGGTGGAAAATATTTCCCCTTTAAAACGACGCTGTTACCCATTGGGGGAGCAATCAGTCCCGGTATAATTGTGTCCCCGAGAGGTCTGAGGGGTCGGGGAATGAAGACTGGTTATGAAATTTTAATGTTTATAATATCAGACCTTCTCGAGTAGGCGATGACAGCAATTGAAATATATTATTTAGATACTACTGGTAGTGCTACGCTGTTGAATTTCATGTACTCATGTTTATTGTAAGTTGTAACGTGGAATTATATAATTATAAATATCTCTTTTCATTATCTTTATTGAACGTAATTTTAGGTATCGCGATATCTAGTCCCTGTAGCTTCGGGATTAAGAATAGAGCTACGACATCCCCTGCCTGATCATAAGCGCGACTAAAAGGGGACTTCCGGGGTTGTGGACGGGGAGAGTGGGAGCTCGATCCGTCCAGCCAGCAGCCCCGGGAAGGACGGCGGTGTGCACTGCTCCCGAAGATGGACCCATTCTGGTCTCCGCGCGTGGAGGA
Source organism: Pyrgus malvae (assembly GCA_911387765.1). NCBI lineage: Eukaryota > Metazoa > Arthropoda > Insecta > Lepidoptera > Hesperiidae > Pyrgus > Pyrgus malvae. The sequence continues at coordinate 13,644,370 of OU426969.1, forward strand.
CACAGGTGCGTTCCAACGGAGATCCCGGAGTCCTCCCAAAACACAGAGGCAGGTCACCAAGGGGGTTTTAGTGCGGTCAAGTCCCACATTTGAAGATAGACATAAAAAAGGCTCTTCCAGTGTTCACAGAATAGTTAGTTATATATTTGCTTTAAAAGTAAATAATTAAACTAAAATAAAGTAAATATTGAATGGGGCCCCCATAAATGAAAATGTGATTTCTTGTCATTTTTTATCAATAATGGTACGGAAAACATCGCGCGCGAGTCCGACTCGCACTTGGCCGGCTTTTCTCTACTGAAATACGAAAGATCTATATAGAGCTAAAATTGACACTAATTACGGTGGCAGATCAAACTCAATATTTTCCGCCTAGCACTTTCGAGCAATACAAATAAAAACCGGTTTTGCTCGGTGTACTGCCGATGATAAATAGACAGATAGACGACGTGATATACCACGTGATAAGATACGGCTGGCTCAGTAACGAGGTTTATCTCATTGCCGTCGAGGTGTCCATTCGATCGCAAATTGCAATCCGTCCCGCTGTAATTATATTCCCGGCAGATTGCGCTCCGATGCGGGAATGGGGTGGTTGTACCCACACAGGGCTGCGAGAAGCGGGAATGGGGTGGTTGTACCCGCACAGGGCTGCGAGAAGCGGGAATGGGGTGGTTGTACCCGCACAGGGCTGCGAGATGCGATACTTAATAACTAACGTACTCATAGCCATAGCTCACAATAAATTAACCTGGCTCATGTATACCATGGGCACACAAGACATAAATACAAACACCCAGACCGTGAACAGAAACTTTAGCTCATTATTTCAATCTGTACTTCGCCGGAAATCGAACTCGGGACCCCCGATTGGCAATCCGACATGATAACCGTTGCGCAACACGGGTCGTCAAAGCTAACACATAATAATCATGGCTGCAACTCTTTTGCGTTCCAGTACCTTGAGGCCCCCAAAAAGGTCAACGACTGTTATCTATCGACAACAACCGGGACCCGACGACGGCTTAACGTGCCCTCCGAAGCACGGAAACGCGCATGAAATCTTTTTGCTACTAGCGGTCACCCAATTCACACCCGACTGCGACCGTTAGCTAGCATCTTAGCTGTATAGATCCCCGTTTATCTTAGCTGTATAGATCGCTTGCGTTTTAAGCTAGCCACAGTTCATGCGCTCTCTAACCCATAATGTACATAATAAAAAAGTATATAACGTAACAACATTTACGTCGCTGCAAAAAATTTATAACATAATAATATACATGAAGTCAAACAAAGAATTCAAACAAAGGAGTCAAATAAAGGGCTCGCTCGGTCATCCGTGTGCTTGGTTACTTATTGCACCAACTTACAGTGACAGCTGTGGCGGCCAATATGATCTAAACTGTTCTAATATGATAAACATGAAGACGCAATAGCCAATCCTGAATTGTCGACCGTAGATTGCTCTGTACTTCCCGGGGACACAATTATACCTTGACTGATTGCTCCCCAAATGGGACCACCTCATTTGAAAGGGGAAAATATTGTCCACCCAGTTAATGATTTTTTTTTGAAAGAAAAAATATTTATTTCATATTAGGAATACAAAATATTCGCTTAATGAATGTCATTTTTTCCCGGTCATCGCCTTTAAGTGCCCGTTTGGGCTAGATGTTGAGCTGAGAGAAAAAAGGCGGCGGAAAAAAACTCCCAGCACTCTTTTAAAAAAAAACGTACATAATAATATATTTGAGATAACAGAATGGCTATGAGTTGATAATGGTCACACGTGACAGCTGATTGTGTGAGACACCATTTATTATTATTATTATTATTCGATAATAACATTGTTCTTCCGCGCCGGGCGGTTCTTTTTTCTTCCTTGTCTTTCCTTTAAAGGCATGAAATGTGTCCTCACCTGACCAGCGAGGTTAACTACGTCCTGAACGGGACCGGACGAACGGTGGTGAACTGGATATTTCTTATAGCTGCGGGAATACACATCCGTACTAATACGAGTATTTTAAATTTGAAAATAAATCTGTCTGTTTGTCTGCTACGTTTTCCCGCTTAAACTTTGCAACCAATTTTAATGAAATTTGGAACACAGATAGAGTGGACTTTGCGAAAGGACATAGAATGGTTTTTATCCTACGGGAACCTATAAATCGGGTCCATGCGGGCGAAGCCGCTGGTGGAAAGCTAGTTCTCAATAAACGATTGAAATAAAACCGTTTGGGTGGTATAATCAGAAATAATTATTATAGTCAGCAGTTGTAGAACCTTATCGAAGGCCTTATTAGACCATGTTTGAAAACATCCGGTAGCAGGTTGTCTACTAACCGGCATCTCCAGCTATCTGCATTGGAACAGCGTGGTGTAAGAAGGTTAAGGCCTCCACAATAATGAGGAGAAACCCGTGTCCAGCTATGGGACGCAAAAAGGGCCGCGATGCAGCCAATGTCCGCTAAAATCGTACAATAAAGAAAACATTCAATGACCTAAGTTTTTTTTAATTTTTTATTTGAATGGAGTGGCAGACGAGCATGCATGGCACGTGGTGTCAAGTGGTCGCTGCAGCCCATGGACATCTACATACAACCTCAAGCAAGCATAGCTACTCCGGAGGCTGGTGATCGCCTCATGTAAGTGTGGCCGGCAACTGCACCTTTCCACCGAAACACAATAGAGTTGGTTCACGGCAGAAGTGGGTGCAGCGGTGGTACTTCCCCGGGCATACCATAATAGTTCTACCACCTACTAGAATGACCTAAAAAACTTGTGGAACTAACCTTATTTTAATTTTAACACAAATTACCCGTTGGATCGTTCAAATTGCCCGGGAATATAATTCGAGCGAGACAGATTGCTATTTAGCACCAATTGGACACCACCTAACAGGATTCGAATTTCGAAAATTGGCAGTTAGTGGAAATATGTTGGAATATTGACTCAAATTTAGTTACAACAGAAAGTATTTTAACATTTCAAATTATTTTTTTCGGTCATAAAAAATGCAAGTAATGTGATTTCTTTCCCTGTTCCCTCGATGGCTTGGTTTAACCATAAACAAAAATAAAGAAATAAGTGGATATATATTCCCTTTTTGAGTTTGATATAGTGTGCGACACATGTCAAATGCCTGACACTGACAAGTTTATGAAAGCACCTTTACCGTCGGCTGCGTCGTCGTCGCTGCGTCGTAATTTGAAGAGACAACGCACCTGTTCAACTTTTTTACTTAACTATAATTGCATATCCGTAGATACGAAGTTTTCAATAATATATGAATAAAAAATACTTCGAAAAATGTCCCTCAAAAACCTTGATTTAGTGCGATTCGATATCAAGATGACAATGAAGCGAACAAGAATATGGGGGCAAATGTGTCTTACCAGATTTTAAGGGGACATTTTTCGGGAGGCAATAACGTATCTACACCTTTTTATAATGTCAATGTCTGTATTCTTTTCAAGAAGACATTTTGGGATGACAATTTTTACTTTATAATATCTTAATTTAGTTTTAGTTTTAGTCAGTTAGTACTCGAAGCGGACCGAGCCGGGTCTAATTAGCGGCAAATGTGTCTTGGACGTGGCGAATTGAGGCCATCGGCGCATTCATCTCTCGATGCTTTCAAGTGTTTTTTTATTTATTTAAATGAAGTAGCCAACGAGTATCCATGCCACATGGTGCTATGGTGTCACTGCACTCACAACCTTAAGCAAGACTGAGTTTTGGGGACAGTTGTATGCAGTTAGGATGCTATTCTGGAAGCTGATGGTCGCCTCATTTAAGTGTGGCTGGCAGTCGCACTTTTTCACCGAAAAACCCTTACTTAGTCTGCTACTACATTCAAATAATTTGTAACGAACCTGTCAGCCAGCTATCCAATAGGAGCCTTGCCGTCATGCAAAAATTTACGTCTCCCTTCAGCCTAGCCAAGCCGTAGCCAATAAGGAGAGAGTCGTCATTATGCTGTGTCATTCTGCTTGTCAGTAAATAAGCAGAAGCTCTGTTATTTCTGGTTGTTTTTAATTAAGACCTTTGTAATCTATTAGCTCGCATGAATCGCTTCGCATCGCTAAAACACAGTATGCAGTTACGATGCTTCTCCGGAAGCTGATGGTCGCCTCATTTAAGTGCCACACTTAAATGAGGCAACCGCAACTTTCTACCGAAACATAATAGATCTAATACATATAAGAAACGGATGCATCAGAAATGGATGCAATGTACATCAAATAAATAAATACACACTCATAGCCCTACAGCAAGGTAGATATACCCTGTTTTGTGGGTACCATAGACACACACAGAGATAGAAACAGCCAGACCGAGAACAGAAATTACTCTCATCATTCAAATTACTGCTTCGCCGGGAATCGAACCGGGGACCCTCCGATCCGATGCAGTCCGGCATGGTAACACACGCCACATGGATCGTCAAAGTTCTTCGACTAAAATTTTATCACTAAAATATCTTGTAATTTATTCCCTCAAATAGTAGTCAGAGCAATCTCGGTCCGGGCCTAATTGGCGGCAAATGTGTCTTCAACGTGGCTAAATTGAGGCCATCGGCGCATTCATCGCTCGATGCAGGCGAGCGTTATGTATTGAACTGTACGTAACATCTATCTATACAAACAAATAAAATTGGATTGTCCGTTTGTAATATTAAAACGCTTTTTACTACATCCATATGAATGTATTATACCTACGGTACATACACCAAAATAATATTTTTTACAATTTTTGGCAGGTAGCTTATGTAATAAACAGTAACTTAGGCTACTTTTGTTCTATAAAAAAAATTACAACTAAAGTCCACGCGGATGAAGTCGCGAACGGCCGCTAGTATTATATGATACTGTATTTAAAAACTTTCGTTTGACTTTATAGTCGTTTAAATCTAGTAGGGTAAAAATCCGTAAACGTATGAGTGGTTTGAACACATCCGACAGCGGGTGAAACAGCGGAACCAGCATTGGAGTACATTGGTACACTAAGCTCCAAGCCTCCCCAATAATGGGGAGATACCTGTGCCGAGCAGTGGGATGCCAAAGGTTTGCAGCCAACCAAATTTCCCAGGCCTTTCCATCACTCGCTGATTGCCTTTGAGCCTGTCGAAAAGGCTATCGGTAAAGGACCACGTAACAGATTTATTTTTACGATATTATTGATAACGTTATTGGACTTAAGTCTCTAAATCGAAGCGAAGCGCGCATGGCTAAATGGCGCATGGTAGAACGCAAGCGGTCTTTGCAGCTAAGCCAAACGGGCGCGATCGGGTGTGATATGGGTGACCGCTATTGGCAAAAAAATGCATGCAAGTTTACGTGCTTTGAAGAGCATGGTAAGCCGTCGGTCCCGGTTATTGTTGATAGATAACAGTCGTTAAACCTTGTTGGAGGCCTTATAGGCGGTTTGAAAACATCCGACAGCGGGTTGGCCACTAACCCGCATCTCCACCAACCCGCATTGGAGCAGCGTGGTGGAGTAAGCTCCAGGCCTCCTCAAAAATGGGAAAGACCAGCAGTGCGACGCAAAAAGGGTTGCAGCCAAGTCTCTAAATATACAAAAAAGCTCCAAATATCTGCACTGATTTATAAATAATTATAAATAAAAGCTACTCTTTTTATGTTTTTAACAGAAACAATTAGTTATCAAACTAACAACCACATACTCGTTCCAATCTCAGGCTACATGTCTATCCAGAGTAATTGGCAGCTAATGTGTTTTCGACGAAATCATCGTTCGATGCCCATAAGTCTATGTTATGTGTTATAGATATCCTATATTATTGAGTTTAAGTTCAACACTCTATAAAGCAAGCGATCTACTCAGGAAAGCCTTTTTTTGGTATCGAGTGGGAAACCTTCAAAAGGTACCCAGCACCTTAAGAGAGGTTACCTGGTTATGTGGGATTTGACCGCACTAAAACCCTCTCGGTGGACTGCCTCTGCGCTTGGAGGACTCCGTGTCCGGGATCTCCATTGGAACGCACCGGTGTCCTCCACGCGCGGCGCTCAGAACGGGCCCATCTTCGGGAGAGCAGATGTGCTCTCCTGCATAACGGGCGCGGTCGGGTTGACCAATTTACGAGTGATATAAAACTGCGCACGATAGTTCTCTCCATATCTTCATATCGATAGCTTTACATATAGGTTACTATTTTAATACGTGAACCAGCATAGTTTAAGATAAATAAAGCAAATAGACAGCCTCCGTGGCGCAGTGGGTGATGAGCCGACTGCAAAGCGTGAGGTCGTGGGTTCGATCACCACCCAGGACAAATATTTGTGTGATGAACATGACTATTTGTTCTGTGTCTGGGTGTTAAATTATCTATTTAAGTATTTATTTAGAATTATATATGTATGTTTATCAGCTTTCTGATTACCATAGTACAAGCTCTGCTTAGTTTGGAATCAGATGGCGTTGTGTGAATTGTCCAAAGATATTTATTTATTTTATTTATTATTTATTACATACTCGTAACCCTACATTACGATTCCTTGAATTGTGAGTATCATGGACACACACATACACATACAGAAAGAGAGAGAGAGAGAGAGAGACGGGAAAAAAGTTTAAATTCATCATTTAATTTGCTGCCCTGTTGGGAATCTAGCCGAAAACCATTGCGCCACAGACGTCTTCATCATAGATACGCACTTCTTCTTCTATGAATATAAATGTAATCACTGCAGCTCACATTGCAGAGTTTCTAACCATAATTGATGAGCGTTTAATCACCTCATACCGCAAATCAAAGGAGGTTTCGAGTTTCCGATGCATGGATCCAATTCGATACTGGATATTGATTGATACTACATTATTGCGAATTTATGTTAGCGCCGTATCAAACAGATTGATTAGGCTAGCGGGACTTAGAGCTGGATAAAGTGTTATTTTTAAATTTCCCCTCTAATGAGATGATTAAGACTTATCTACTCCCTTATCCCTTTGTATTCCTTGTATTGTGGGTACCATGGACACACAGAAATACAGGCACACTCATACAAACCAAGAACAGACAATCTGGTCGGCAGAAACGGCCAGTCGATCGGCCAGCAGATATGGTGACCATTGCATCAAAATGGCCTTTGTTATGTTCTCGTATATTTGGTTCTTCTACGAATCTAGATGTAATTACAGCAGCTTACATTGCAGAGTTTCTAGCGATAGTTGATAAGCGAAGCATGAACGATTGATGAGCGTTTAATCGCCTCATCTCGCGAGTCAAAGGAGGTTTCGAGTTTCAACGCATGGACACAATTTGGATACAATATAGGTTATTACGTTGATTATATTACCTGTAAAGATGTCGGGACTTATGGCGACATGATCAGGGTTTTCATCAATAAATGAGCAGAAAAAATTGACATATTTAAAAAAATATAGGATCAACATCCTCTGAATAACCAACAAAATCTAAACAATACAAAGGAAACAAATTATTTATTTAAAAATCAGGGTTAATTGAAAACATGAGCTTAAATTTTTTTGTAGAGCATTTTGTAAGAGGTATCAAATGCAACCAATATCTTCAGAGGAGTCCAACTAGTTTCAGGCCAAGACACGATTTCTGAGTGGTGAATGCCGACAATGCCGGGAGGATAACAAAAGGTACACCATACCGTAGGAGATGGGTTATGTACAGTTTGCACCGTACTAAAGCATTTTAGTGGCCTGCCTCAGCACATGGGGAGAAAACTGGGCTCTCCAGTGAGATATTCTTCATAATTTTCACAACACACTTCTTTCCGTGGCACCTGGTTTCTTTGTTAGAGCTATGCTAGTTAACGAACTATGTGTCCATAACCCAAAGCCCAAACTTGCGTACAGGAGCTACATATACACATACATACAGATACAAGCGCGCATGGCCCGGGAAGCGCGCATGGCCCGGCGGTTAGCGTAGAACGCAAACGATCTATGCAACTAAGCAAAACGGGCGCGGTCGGGTGTGAGATGGGTGACCGCTAGTGGCAAAAAAAAAATTATGCGCGTTTCCGTGCTTCGGAGGGTACGTTAAGCCGTCGGTCCCGGTTGTTGTCGATGGATAACAGTCGTTAAACCTTGTCGGAGGCCTTATGGGCAGTTTGAAAACATCCGACAGCGAGTTGGCCACTAACCCGCATCTCCACCAACCCGCATTGGAGCAGCGTGGTGGAGTAAGCTCCAGGCCTCCCCAATAATGGGGAGAGACCCGTGCCCAGCTGTGGGACGTAAAAAGGGTCGCAGCCACAGGAGATATCGTTGCTTATAATCCTATACTCTAGGTAGGAAAAAAATAACAGACATTTTACTTTGTAACAATGTTTTATTAGATTTATTTTATATTTCATACCAACGTAAACAAAAAAGTAGTTTACCCGGCCTTTCTTCATTTCAGATCTGGACAGAAGAAAATTTAAGAGAAGCTTATCGGAGAATCGTGTCGTCATCACACAACACTTCACGGAGAGAACTCTGACACCTGGTGGAGATGTAAGTCATATTTTTTAACCCTTTTTAAATCCCACTGCTGGGCACAAGATTGTTCTAGGAACTGAGAGGAACTAAACCCGACAATACGACTATAGTTGAATAGCGTGACCGCTTATCAAATGCGGATTGGTGAACGTGACATGTCTTTGAGCATTTTTGTGTAACTGTAATGGAAAAAGTCGTAACGAAATATTACAATATTTTCCCTCACTGTGGAGCAGCTATAAATACGTATATATCAAATTGTTTAGTTAGATATTCGCTCCGAAGTCTAATTAAACTGGAGACCTTCGTATCTGAAACGCCTTCCCTGCCGTAACATCCGTCAAGAGACGTCCTATTTCCTAATTTGAATAAGCTAATAATAATTAATCTACATACTGGTAATTTTTGGTGTTTTTATTGTATATTTTCAGCACCTTAACTTAGTGCTTGTTTGTCAGCATGTTCAATAAACTTTGTTTATTTTTATTTCTATTTTCAGCTCAGCATGCATTGTGCTGCTACTGGTGACAGACCACCTCAGTTCATTTGGGAACGAGACGGGGTAGTGGTGTCAAGCAATACTGACCCTAGGTAAAAATAATATTTGTGCAATTATAATTGACGACCCACGGGTCGGTCGGCATGGTTATGTTATGTCGGACTGCCGATCGGAGGGTCCCGGATTCGATTCCCGGCGAGAAAATTTAAATTTAAATGACGAGTTTAAATTTCTGATCTCGGTCTGGGTGTTTGTTTTTTTGTCTTTGTATGTGTCCATGGTACCCACACACACGACGTATATTTACCCTACTGTGGGACTATGAGTGTAAAAAAATGTGTGTAGTTCTCAATGATTGTAATTGTCCATTAAATATTGATCTATCATAAGTATACGGAAATTGAATTAGATTTATCAAATAAATTGTAAGTGTAAACAATCATTGTAGGTACATACATATTTGCATACGGTTTTAGTCACTTCGCCGTTGCTCGACTACTTTCGATTCTGATAGAGCTGAATCAAGACTAATCAAGAGCTCCAGTTGCTTGCTGTGTCACGGCGAAAACTGAGTTGGTACGATGAAAAAGAGATGAATACAGATACTTCAACTCAGATGTGCGCGCGGCGCTATGTGTGGGTAAACCTGTATATACACAGTGACTTTGTGTGCGTGACAAGAGGTACAGTGAAGTTGCTCGGACGATCACGGCCGCGTCACTGTCACACAAATTAAAGCTGCATAATTACTAGCCCACGCACACATAGCGCCGTGCGCACAACTGAGTTGAAGTATCTGTACAACCTTCGCCTTTATTTCATCGAGAATACAGAAGCTCATGATTAAAACAAGTCAAATCATCATTTTTCATTGCTAATCCTGCAAAAGGAGGTTTATTGGAACAACCTTTTCTCTATTTTAGGTATGCTCTAGGCCAAGTAATGACATCAGACAATTCGGTGGTAACTCACCTGAACATCACAAGACTGAGAGTCGAAGACGGTGGCATGTATACCTGCACGGCCAAGGAAGGTGACCATTCTGCCATGTATGAAAATAGACTGGATGTTTATGGTAAATATTAAAGTTTAAGAGCATTTTTTTTGGTTGTGGTTTCAGCCAGTCGCGGATTAAGGATTTCAGGTTGGGGAGGGGGCTTGATTTGAGGGTGACTGACGGAGGGTGACGTCCTACCTACCTGATGGAACCTACTCGAACCGTGCCTGTTTTGGGGGGAGGGATAAAGTCTTATTCTAGGGTATTATTTGAGGTTTTAGTTTTTCAAGGGTCAACCAAAATGGTTTTGGGGGAAAGCTTGAGCATCCTACCCCCCCCCCCTCCTGGATCCGCTAGTGGTTAGAGCGGTGGTACTTCCCCGGTCGAACATTAAAGTTCTACCAACAAAATCTCAAATCTATCTTTAAAAATATCTCAAAAGGATACTGTCCGAATAATATTTGTTGAAAAAGATTCTTAATGTTTTAATATTTTCGAAATTGGTGTTTTCTAGGTCCGCCATACATAAGATCTTTACCACCGATCAAGGTTCAAAGCGGAGAGTCTGTCAATCTTAGATGTCCCTACTATGGATACCCAATAAGGTAACAAATTGCTCTTGTTACAAAATGGAATAGTCACTAGCTTGTATTTCTAATATGCCACAATGAACTAGAACCTATTCACACAGAACTATATAGGTTGACTTTTTTAAATTTCTGCCAAAATAATTTAAAATTTTCGATGTAATGCTATTAGTGGTTACACCCATTTCAGAGGAAAATTGGGTATTACTATCCCTGAATTGCAATCACTACATAACGTTGCGTAGCGCTCGTAGAAAAAAACTCCAAGGAAAAGTGTTTATCAAGATTTATATACAAGGAAGAAAGGCCCTCGAATGGCTATTACGTCTAGGCAAAAGATGAAGAAGATAGCGGGAAACCGCTGATTTCTGAGGGCGCAGGACCGGACGGAGAGACGAACATTAGGGGAGGCCTATGTCCAGCAGTGGATGATTATTTACTTCCGGCACTACTCACGTTGCATAATTGATGACGCTCAACTAGTTTCGGACCTGAACTCCTTCCTCATGAGCCGTCGCGGGCGGTCGCTAGGAGGTGCGCGCGGAGACTGCGCTACTTTAAAGTCCAGCAGTGGACTTTAAAGGGCTGATGGATGGATGGATATTTTTGCAAATATACCTTAGTATATAAATCAATATTATAATACCTTAGTATATGGTGTACAATATTTGTATTAAAGTAAATTAAAGTAATTAAAGTAAACTTTCTACTTTCAGCAAAATAGACTGGGAATTTAAAGGCAAGCCAATAAACTCGAACACTCTCTTCCAAACAAGATACAGACGCCAATCACATCAAATTCATACTCGTCAGCATTTCAAACGGAAATCCAGGCGGAGCGTGGTCAACATTCACGGAGTGCTCACCATTCCGGAAGTGACGAAAGAACAAAATGGAGCGGTGTACACTTGCATAGTGACCAGCCCATCCGGAGAGATGGCACGACGTGCCTTCGAGATACAGGTCATCGAAGCACCAATTCTGGAAGACCTACTGCTAGGCAACAACCTTCAGGAAGGACAGATCGTGAATATCTACTGCAATGTCAGGAGTGGAGATTTGCCGATACATTTTGAATGGTTGAAGGACGGGAAGAGGATACCTAGTTCTTTAAAAGTAAGTTAAATTTCATTTCTTTATTGTTTCAGGATACCGTTTTAAACCCCTACAAAGCCATGCTTCTAGCATAGAATGCAAGCCATCTATTGATTTAAAAATATCCGACAGCGGATTGGCGAAAAATACTTCAGGATATGCTAATTATTTCTCTCTTCTAATGAAGAAAGGGATCCATTGAAGTAAAAAATAATAACTCTCCCAAATTAATAAAGTTAAGTAAAAACTACTTTGCAACAATCCGCAATCAGAACGTATGATGGTGTATATTTTTTTCATGCAATAGCAACTGCCTCCCACATACGACGACGAGTAACCGTCGTTTTATTGTTGCATGTGCATTATTGTGCATGTATCTTAAGTGACTTTGCGAGTAACCGTAGTAGAGTCAATAACCCTGATGATGCTCTGTTTTGGGGCGAATCACATGTTGGTGGTGGTACGTATGTTGAGTGCATAATATTTTTATTGTTGCATGTGCATGTATCCTAAGTGGGATCCCTCCCATGGGGAGGTGTTATTGCAAGAAAAAAGTATACACCATCAAACGTTCTGATTGCGGATTATTGCAAATTAGTTTGTATCTAGTTTTTACCTAACTTTATAACATTGGAGTTCTGCACAGTAACGCCTGATTCTTCGAGTATTAATTATATAAGATCTCCCAAATTTGTTTACTTGTATTATCTATAGTGTTTCTGCCTACCTTATTTACAGGTGGTTGAGCGAAGTTCAGAACTGTTTAGTGCATTAGTTATCAAGAAGGTGGCGTTGGAGCACTGTGGCACTTACACTTGCGTGGCCTCCAACCATGTCGCGAAGGTCAATAAATCAACTGAACTTTATATAAAAGGTATGTCACCTAGATTTCACAAGTTTTTGCTTGTTACAAAAGTGACATGGCTTACAGTTAAGCCCACTTGAATAATTTTTCTTATACCGATTTAATCTTACGAATAGAGCAGCGATAGACGAGTGGTAAAAAACCGCGGTCTTCCACGCGATCGATACCGGGTTCAAATCCTCGGCGCGCACCTCTAACAGAGAAATTTGTAATGTGAGCATTTATCTCTGCTCGACGGTGATGGAAAATATCGTAATATTTAATTGATTACGATGTTCTCCATCGCCTTGCACGCCTGAGAGAAATTCATGATTTCTCTAAAGCATGACGTCCACCAATCCGCACTTGACCAGCGTGGTGGACTATAGCCCAAATCCCTCTTATCTGCGAAAAGGAGACCTGTGTCCAGCAGTGGGCCATAAAAATGGTTAAAAAAATCTTACGAATACCGGTTTACCTTAGTTGTGTTGTGGGCGTACTTGAAATTACATTTTTGACTGTTAGTGGCAAATTCCATGGTGAATCCCACGTTTTCGTGCTTCGAAGAGCTGATTAAGCCGTCGGCCTGAGCTATTATCGATATTTAGCAGTCGTTAAACTTTGTAGAAGGCCTTATTGGTGGTTTGAAAAAATCCGACAGCGGGTTGGCCATAAACCAGTAAATCCAATCGTGGGGAAGAACCCATGCCCATCAACGAGACACATAAAAAAGGTTGCAGCCCAAAAATTCACAAATCATAACATAGTTTAACATTGCAGTGGCTCCAAAATGGTTGGAAGAACCCTCAAATTCTTCACTGCTCCTTGGTCGTAGAGGAACGGTCTCTTGTAGTGCAAGCGGATACCCTCAACCGCAAGTACACTGGATGAAGAAAGATGGTAAGGTCTTCAGAGAAATTCCAATTCAATATAAGCTTTATGAGTCAGTTTAAAAAAATCTTTTTGGCAAAGCGAGATCTTTTTCAAACATATCATGAAGCATTAGCAAACAGTATGCATGACAGAATCTATTGATTTACTTGATGAAATGTAATTAGCCCGCGACAGTTAAATTTATTAAAATCATGATTTTTTTTAATGGAGTAGTAGACGACCATTCAGGCCACGTGGTGTTAAGTGGTCGCTGCAGCCCATGGACATCTACATACAACCTCAAGCAAGCATAGGTAAGTCTTGTCTGAGGTCGTATGCAGTTGCGCTGCTACTCCGGAGGCTGGTGGTCGCCTCATGTAAGTGGCCGGCAACTGCACCTTTCCACCGAAACACAATAGATTTGGTTCACGGCAGAAGTGGGTGCAGCGGTGGTACTTCCCTGGGCGAACCATAATAGTTGTACCACCTACAATTTCTTGACTTAAATAAAGCAAATTATCGAAACTTTCGAAACTTTAGTTACTTAGCATAGATTTACACTTCGAAAATTAATTTTACGTTGAATAACTATGATAATTGTTTGAAGTGAAGATGATTCGATTCGAAGTGCTTAGTAATATAGTTTCCTCATTATATGATGACAGAGTTATTCATCTAACTGGGTCAAACATACTAAAGTTTACCAAGTCTTACAAACGCTATACATGAGTGAATTTCAACAAGTCCTTGTTTTCCTATAATTTCGGTGAACTTTCATAGTAAATAACTTTTCATCTTTAAATTTGGACTTTTTATTTGTTATACTTCTTGGTCTTGCTTATGCTCATATTGAATGTGATCCAAATATCTTAAAAAACTTGTGTTTAAAATTTGGTTACCGTTGAAATGAAAAACCTAGCCACCGAAATGTATGCATCTATACACTGAAATAAAAGTCCACTAAAACATATGTATAACTTTGTAGTATAATATTTTACCTTGAAAATCAATTTTGAATCCCCTTTTATTTTAGCAATTCTCGGAACCTGGCAACCAGTTTTGGAGCTTGCTGGAGGTGGTATTCTCAGTCTTCCAAACGGAACCCTCGTCATTGAGGAGGTATCTCTCACTGATGAAGGCCTGTACTCCTGCAACGTGGAGAATGGTGTCGGTACACCACTCAGCAAGACTGTATGGATGAGTGTTAATAGTAAGTGTCCAACATTTTTTATTTTATACCATTGGTGCCAGAGTAAGAGACCGGAATGGAGCCTGTCATCCTTTCGTTCCGTCTTCCGCACTGGCAACCCTCATTGGTCTAACGTTGAGAAGCCTACGCTAGGACCTGAGGGGCACAAATGGAGGTTGCTTTCTTATTCCATAATTACAGCTTTTTATATTTATATGGTGAGCAGAAAAATAAATAATAAAAGTATACTCAGCGGACCCGCTACATTTATTATAGACATCTGCAACATCAGGGGATTACATTCTAATCTGAATGCTTTCGACCGAGACCTGAAGATAGCAAAGCTGTTTACACTATCCAGCTATATCCAGCAGGGTTTTGTAGCTGCTGTCGCCGTTTAAGCTGTAAAAGAAAGGACCTGTCGGTGCAGGAGACACTAAGACCAGAACCCAAATCTATGCGTGTCTTTATTGATCCTATATTATGGTCTCTCTATGGGTCATATTATATGTACGAGTACATTCTGTCGTGATCATTTTATTCCATTTCTTTCAGAGCCGGTCCACTTTGAAACGGCATCCATGAACGTGACGTCACGACTTGGTCATCCAATCAGCCTTGAATGCAGAGCGCTGGGTGATGAGCCCATCAGGATAGTTTGGACTCATGATGGAAATATTGTAGATTTTCAGACACATAGGTACGACCTTATATTCTTCCATTCAGTTTATTTCATGTTGAACTAAAATACTAAATCACACGGCCGCTCCGATATAAGCATTATTGTAAAAGTACTTGACCATAATCCGGTTCTGGACTGCCAAATCAATTGAGATACTTTTTTTCTTCAATTATGACATCGCAAACTCTGCATATTACCAGCGTCAAGTATAATTTTTGCATCACGTTTTTGCCCGTTTCGGTGAAACTGGAAGAGTAATAATAGGTAAAAGCAGTAAGTCGTCTGGAAACAGTCAGTCAAGACAGTCAAGTCAGTCAGACATTCAAGTAAAGCGATGGCATCTTTACCAGAACGTGACCAATGGAATTTTGGAGGCAAGCTGAAAATCATATTTTCGCACTTTTATTCTGAAAACAAGACTCGTGCACTGTAATCAACCAAATTTTTTTGCCACTAGCGGTCACCCATCTCACACCCGACCGCGCCCGTTTGGCTTAACTGCATAGACCGCTTGCGTTCTACGCTAGCCGCCGAGTAGCGCGCATGCTTCAGTTTCTTCAAATCTTACAAACTTCTATTTCTTTCAGAGCGAAGCTCTCCGAATCTAAAACTCCAGTGGGTCTCATCAGCACAGTGAGCTTGCAATATTCTGAAACATCTGATGCAGGAATATACCAATGTAGAGCCAGCAATCCTTACGGGGCAGCAAGTTTTAACATCTACTTGACAATATTAGGTAAGAAAATAAAGTAAATCTAAACATAATTCTGATTCTTTCAAACACATACTGTGCTATCACTCTATCTCTATCACTCTATCTGCTATCAAAATATTTTAAAAAATCTAGAAAATAGTGCTACCCATAAAAATGTTACTTTTCAGTTTTTTAAAGGAACATCTCCCCAAGTATCTGACTCTATACCCGTCCTCAAGGAAATTATCCCATGTACAATATTATTACAATAGGGCTAAAATTTTCTTACTGCTAAGATCCGTTTCTTTATGAATCGTTTTTAATTTCCAACTGCTGTAATTGGGTTTGCGATGGTTTTAGACCTTAATCCACTACACTAGACTCGTTAAACGGATATGATTGATCACGTGATTATCGCTACTCGTAGGTCCTGTACTAATTCCCTAATTTCAGAACCACCAACACCACCGTCAGAGTTACGTATAGAATCAGTCAGGTCCCGATCAGCGCTGGTCTCCTGGCACGAGACCTCACGAACACACGCTCGCCACTTCTCAGTACAGTATGCACCAGCGATGTACGCTGATGCCGGATGGGACCATGCTGTTAACATCAATGTTACCAGGTATGATAGTTCATAGAGTACATGCAGATTGGCATCAGAATTCCAGCAACGTATGTCATAACAGTAGAGCTGCCCTTTAAGCCAGTAGGTATCCAAATTTTTCATGCCATTCGAGACTTAAGTGCGACCTTCCGCAACTTATCAAGAGATGGCGCCACGTATATCATGATTCACGCTATTGAAGTTTTCTGAATATCCGACCATATATTAAGCTCTAAATTGAGTCAGTTGGAGCGCGGCCGCTCCCCGAGCATGACCACCTCGCCCGGCGGGAGATCTCCATTCGCCAAAAAAGTAAATCTTCGGTAGCTCAACGCTCAACAATCGTTCGGTAACTAAACTCTCTTAAATCCTCGGTAGCCAAATTTTCGATCAGGATGTTTTCGTGAATGTTAGATTTGATTTAAGTGTTTAGAAAGAAATCTTTCAGGCTAAAAGATTTTTTATAGCCTATTGGGCTAATTATAGGACTATTGGACCAACATAAATCGGTCAACCATCAAGCTTCAGAAAAACGAACCTTTATATATATAATATTAAACTGTGCTTTATGGATCAGCAAGCAAGTGCCATTGTTGTTTAATTACGTGATTAAAGGCTTATATTCAAAACAATCTTATTTCAGAAAAGACACAGACATCCGACAATCAGTGGAGCTACAAAACCTTCATCCAGCAACGGCATATGCAGTGAGAGTAGCAACTGGCAATCAAGTAGGGGTGAGCCGGTACACTGCCCCTGTACACTTCACTACTCACGAGGAAGGTGATTTTTAGACTATTTCGAGTACAGTAAGGGTTGGAATCCGGTCTTAAACTACCCAATCAATTGAGTTACTTTTTATGAGCTATCAAAACGTGACATCTTCATAACGTCCTAAGTCGTTTTATATGAGAAAATGATTTGTGACATCACAGTTCATTTATAGTAAATTGAGTAATTGACTATTGAGTAATTTCTGTTCTCGATCTGGGTGTTTGTGTTCTGTCTTTGTGTGTGTCCAAGGTACCCACGACACAGGGTATATCTATCCTAATGTGGGGCTATGAGTGTGAAATGTTATTTATTTATATATTTATCCTGCTTTCCAAGCTTGGTTCAATGACACCTTTTTAAGGCATGTATTTTGATTTTTTCTATGCATAGTGATCAAGACCTTATCTGCTTCTTTAATGAAATCTGGTATTTAAGACTTTTCCAAGATGTTAATGAACTATAAAATTTTTAACCTTTACTCATGGGAGATTTCCCCCTAATGAGTGGTTTGCGAAGGGAAACAATGATAAATCGTACATAATTAGCCTTGAGAATATGCTGTATATCGTTGCTGCTGCACCTAGATATTAATAGGTAGTCCTTTTGACAAAGTGTAGTCGTTTGCTGGTAGGTACTTCAAGAACTATCTGATAAGAATGTACCAGAGAGATTGTACGGGAGAAAAGAAAAGAAAGAAAAGAAAAGAAAATACTTTATTGTTGACTGTTTACATACATACAGTTAGATGTTTAAAATTATTATAAGAGTTTAAACAGTCTACCATGCTCTGGCATACAATATTATAGTACTAATTAAAATTAAAGTAGCTAAAATAGTTTTATTTTAAGATCCGCTAAGAATATTCTTAACGGATCATCCGTTTTTGATGCCTACCCACCACTGGGTCAATGAGAGACAAAAAGTCGGCCGAAAAAACTCTCAGGCATTGTTTAGAGTTAATATTTTACGCGGAAGCTCCCCAAACCATATTAATGCAAGATTTAGAAAGTTTTGTCGTCAAAAAATTTGTTTATACTAGTATACTTTTTTTATAAGCCATTGCTTTAGTTCTCTTTCAAAGTTATCACCTGATAATTGTTTGAAATATATGGGTAATTTATCAAAATACCACATGCCCTCTTTTCTTCTTTGTCACCGTAAGACTTTGTGAACAAAAGACGACATATTTTTTCTTGTTTTAGCGCCATCATCTCCCCCAATAAACATTCAAGTAGAGCAAACGGAGAATCCAGGAGAGCTCTTTGTATCTTGGCTTCCTCCTCCGAAGGAAACCCATAATGGAATCATCACCGGATATCACATCAAGGCAGTTCCGCAAAATCCTGTAGCTGGTAAGTTCAATTACATCTGCATACATTTTTCGGAATACCTATCTAGTTAATTACGCAGTATTTCTAGTATTATTTTATTTTATGTCAAGTCATAATATGAAAGTGTATGATTACCGTCATCAAAAAAGATACCAATATTATTAATATTTTATCCTATATACAAAATTCTAGTTTCAGAAGACACAGATACAAGAACGCTGAAGGTATCACAACAAGCTGGAAAACAAGAGACTTCGCTTAGTGGACTTCTAAAGAATACGAGGTAAGTCAATATTATTAAAGAGGACAATATGTCTTCCATCAATTTGAAATACGACGTAAGCCGATATTGCTATATTAAAATCGTGGGCGTTTAGCCAGTGGCATCGAACGCGTAGACCCGTTTTATAGATTCTCGTAGGATAAAAATCATCCTATTTCCCAAGGTCCATTCTATCTGTGTTCCAAATTTCATTAAAATTGGTTTAGTAATTTAAGTGGGTAAGCATAACAGACAGACAGACAGATAGTTACTTTCGAATTTATAATATTAGTATTAGTATGGATATGCATATTAATATGGAAGTATGGATTCAAACAAAAACCTTAAAAACGGAAAAAAAGTATCTCAGTAATTTTTCGTCGTTTTATATGGGTTTTCATTATTTATAAGAGCATAAGCAAATCGAAATCTAAAAAAAAATTAAATCAATTTTTCTCTTAGGTACGCAGTGTCACTGTCTGCTTTTAACGGTGCTGGTTCTGGACCGTTCTCGCTTCCTGTCTACCAAGATACTATGGAAGGTGGTAAGTTACCATCAATTTTCGTCAACGACCATTCAAAATTTTCACACAACATTTGCATAACTTTGTTTCTTTTTTTCAACCTTGTTTATGTCCCACTGCACAGGTCTCCTCTATAAAGTGAGAGGGATTTAGGCCATAGTCTACCACGCTGGCCAAGTGCGGTTTGTTGGACATGCTATGTTCCTATTCTTAATACATATAAAGTAGAGTATTTTTTGCAATATAACACAGCAGTTCAGTTATGATTTTCAGAAAAAACCCTCAAATCTTATCAATCTTAAAATGTTTTAATTAGTTATTGAATTTCAAATATTCATTTAAAGAACGTCAATCTTTTCACGGACATCGGCTCTAAGTGCTCTTACCTAACAGCGTGCGTTGAGCTGAGACAAAAGAGGCTGAGGGAAAATTCTTCCAGCAGCACTCTTTAAAATGGTAGTTGTTACATAAATGGACAAATTTAAAAATTTATAGGTATTTTTTTATTTGAATGGAGTAGCAGACGATCATGCAGGCCACGTGGTGTTAAGTGGTCGCTGCAGCCCATGGACATCTACATACAACCTCAAGCAGCATAGGTAAGTCTTGTTTGAGGTCGTATGCAGTTGTGCTGCTACTTCGGAGGCTGGTGGTCGCCTCGTGTAAATGTGGTCGGCAACTGCACCTTTCCACCGAAACACAATAGAATTGGTTCACGGCAGAAGTGGGTGCAGCGGTGGTACTTCCCCGGGCGAACCATAATAGTTCTACCACCTACTAATATTAAAATTTACTTGTTTATCAGCCCCAGAGCAAGCGCCAGCTTCTGTGGAGTGCACTGCAGTATCATCGACCTCTTTGAGGATTGGATGGCAACCCATCACATTGCCTGGACAGGGCAGTTCGCTTATTGGCTACACTATTTTGTTCGCTACTGAAGGTAAACATCGTCATCCACTTTTCTCTCGTTTTTGGCTAAAACAGATAATTTATCGGTTGTAGTGGCCTCTGGGATTACACCCTACCCCACCTAACAAAACCTAACAAAAATTTCTCCTTTTGGATCGCGGATGTTAATTGAAACGGTCCTCTGAATAGCTTGCTGGGGAACGTAGATCTAACACTTATAAGCCCTTTAGAGACATTTAAATGTTGTTGAGTCATTACAAATCACGGAAACCATCCTTGCTAGCAGCTGTAGCTGTTTACTCAAGATTATTACAAAAAGGTTTCAAATAATGTTACAGATAGCGCGTGGCAAAACCAAACTGCACTTCACACAGAACTGTACCTTCAAAACCTTATAAAGTACACAAATTATACCATCAAAGTGGCAGGCTTTTCTAGTTTTGGAGCTGGACCTTATTCTTATCCTATCGTCTGCGCTACTCTACAAGATGGTAAGTGGAAAATTAAGTTACCGTAACTAAAAAGACCTGAAGACACATCCACCTTGCTATTCCAATTCAGATTAGGTGGATATGGATGGATAATAACAAGCCTTTGTTATAACTAGATCAAAATTGGTTCATGTTTTCGGTAGCTACGATCGGACACATTCGACAAGATTTATCGACTTTAATCCCCCTCTAATAATAGGTACTGAGATAGACCATCTTATACTTATGACTGGAAGCACGAAATACGGCATTCTCCTATTCATATATTGGCTTCACTCATGGGCGTACCCAGGTTCATGGTCAGGGGCCTTGCCTGCCTCTCCCCCCTCGGTACGCCCATAGCTTACATCCACTCCATTTCTTAACTTTGTGTAAAATTACTATATTTTGCAATAACATCCAAAATACTGTTTTCAGTTCCCGATCCACCTGCAGACATAAAAGTCCTGGTGCTGTCTCCATCATCACTCCTCGTTAGCTGGAAGAAACCAGAGCGTCCCAATGGAGAACTACTGTATTACACCGTTTATGTCAAACCTACCTCTGGGTATGTGTAATATTTCTCTGACTGACCGAGGAAGTACCACCGCTGCAGCCATTAGTTTTGATGGTTTTGTGGTTGCCGACCAGACCTTTTTTGGTATCGAGGAGAAACCTTCAAAAGGTACTTGGCACCTTGGGGGAGAGGATACCGGGTTATGTGGAATTTGCACCGCACTAAAACGCCTCTGCCCTTGGGGAGGACTCCGGGATCTCCAGTGGAACGCACCGGCCTCCTCCGCGCGTAGCGCCCCAGAACGGGCCCATCTTCGGAGAGCAGATGTGCTCTCTTGCACCTTCCGATACTTACGGCGGCATGCGGCCACGCACACACCGCCTTCCCGGGGTTGCTGACTGGACGGATCGAGCTCCCACTCTCACTGCAACCCCGGAAGCCCTCTTTTAGTCGCCTCTTACGATCAGGCAGGGGATACCGTAGCTCTATTCTTAATCACGAAGATACCCGGACTGCCAACCAGACCTACGAGAGCTAACTATAAACCTCTAGTTCGGCAGGGTAACTGGTTAATATAAGAATTCAGACAAGATTCGGACTTGCTTTAGCGGTGGTGCAGCAGAGATTCTATCACCTACATACTACCTACAACTTAGCTGCAACCCTTTTTACGTCCCAGTGCTGGATACGGGTTTCTCCTTTGTATTAGAGAAGACTGGATCTTAAGCCACCACGATGCTCCAGTGCTGGTTGGTGGAGATGCGGGTTATTGGCCAATCCTCTGTCAAATGTTTCTGAACCGCCCATAAGACCTCCGACAAAGTTTAACGTCTATCTTTCGATAACAATCGGGTCAGACGGATTAACGTGCTCTCGATCAAAACGCGCAGTATTAAATTTGCAACTAACGAGCACCCATGCTCACCCGACCACACGCGTTTCGCTTAGATGCGTAGATCGCCAGCATTCTACGCCAGCTGCTGGGCCACGCAAGCCTCACTTAAAACTCACATGAACCCAAAATTACCGTACTCTGTTCACAGCACCGGGCCACCTCAAACTCACCGGGTGGAGGCAAGCCGCACCAGCGCAGAAGTCAAAGACTTGTCCACGGGGAGGACTTATGAGTGTTGGGTCACCGCTAGTACCACTGCTGGCGAAGGTGCTTCGAGCCGAAGAGTTTCTCATACACCCACACAAAGAGGTAAGAGAATTAAAATGCATATCTTAAGTTATGAATTTATTCAGTAACTTGTAAATTGTAGGGGTATGATAAGAAACCATTATGGGTGGATTGCACCGTAGGCCTAGTTATAGTTTTTTTTATTTGAATGGAGTAGCAGACGAGCATGCAGGCCACGTGGTGTTAAGTGGTCGCTGCAGTCCATGGACATCTACATACAACCTCAAGCAAGCATAGGTAAGTCTTGTATGAGGTCGTATGCAGTTGCGCTGCTACTCCGGAGGCTGGTGGTCGCCTCATGTAAGTGGCCGGCAACTGCACCTTTCCACCGAAAGACAATAGAATTGGTTCACGGCAGAAGTGGGTGCAGCGGTGGTACTTCCCTGGGCGAACGATAATAGTTCTACCACCTACAAACAAGTGTCGGTCAAAACTAAATTAAACGGTAACGACGATAATAGAATTAAACAATTGAGTGTTTCAACATTACGTTATTCTTGATTGTTAAAGTTAATAGGCGATGGAGTTAATACTCAGTTTATTTGATATTTGACCATAATAAAAGCTTTAACCGGCCAAAATCGAGCAGTTAACGTTACCGTTAAGTTATGACGTCATTACAACCACAGCTTAAATGGTTATTACAACCACAGATTACTTGTTGCAACGCAAATGTTGCTTAACGGAGGATTTGACGGATACTTTGGGTTTACTTATCGTTATAGTTACATGATGTAACACTCCCTAAGGTAGAAGTTGGAAAGATATAACTCATAAAAATGCCAAGAAATATAAATAAAATATTGTAACGATAAGTTAGTTTTGAATTGCTGTCAAAACTCCTGGATTATCTTATTTGTTTATTTACATATATACAAAATTATCTCAAAGTAGCACTGCTAAAGTATCTCTTAGAATAAACACGATAGTGAATGTTAATGAATACATTGTAGGTGGTAGAACTATTAGGTTCGCCCGGGGAAGTACCACCGCTGCACTCGCTTATGCCGTGAACCAATTCTATAGTGTATCGGTGGAAAGGTGCAGTTGCCGGCCACACTTACATGAGGCGACCACCAGCCTCCGGAGTAGCAGCGCAACTGCATACGGCCTCAGACAAGACTTAACTATGCTTGCTTGAGGTTGTATGTAGATGTCCATGGGCTGCAGCAACCACTTAACACCACGTGGCCAGCATGCTCGTCTGCTACTCCATTCACATCTTTCAACTAATATTGTGAGAAGTTTATTTGAATAAAAATGTTTTTTTTATTTACAGTTGTAGCAGGAGTAGCGTCCCTAGGCGGTACTATATCAGTTGGTGTTGGCAGCTC
Source organism: Pyrgus malvae (assembly GCA_911387765.1). Lineage (NCBI taxonomy): Eukaryota > Metazoa > Arthropoda > Insecta > Lepidoptera > Hesperiidae > Pyrgus > Pyrgus malvae. The sequence goes on from OU426969.1 coordinate 13,668,222, forward strand.
TCTTCTCCTAGTATGTCAATGTGTAGGCTCACCACCACCTCGCACAGTGTGGTATCACAAACACAACATCATCACCCATCATCCCAGGTTCACTAGGAACCATGATGACAGTTTGTTGATTAATAGTAAGTACCTACCTAACATTGTTCTTAGATTTCTTTTACTTTTCTTTTTAAAAAATTAAAATATATAATAAAAATTTCTTTTTTTTCATGACGACTCGAGTGGTGCATTGGTTACCATGCCGGACTTCCAATCGAGGGGTCTCGGTTTCGATTCCTGGCGAAACATAAATTTCAATGATGAGTTTAAATTTCTGTTCTTGGTCTGGGTGTTTGTGTTCCTGTCTTTGTATGTGTCCATGGCACCCACGACACAGGGTATTAATTACCTTACTGTGGGGCTATGAGTGTGTAACGTTATTTTATTAATTTGTTTTTTTTTCTTGAAGATTCTTGTTACTCTTTTGTATGAAACACATCAGCGGATTGTGTCTACTGTAAAGTTTAGTCACCCATACTTCAACAGGGGTATCACAAGGTCACTGCAGTCCATTATACGTCTACAAGCAAGACCAAAAAATTTTGCATCTTCACAAATCGGTGAGGTAGAATTATTTAAACATAGACTTCAAAAGTTTTTAATCGACAAGTGTTATTACACGCTAAATGATTTTCTTAGTGATAAATCTATTAATTAATACAATTGTTAATTTATTATTAAATCATTTGACATAAATAGCATTTTTTTAAATTAAGTATAATTAAATTGTCTATATATTTTTTTTAAATAAATTGTGATTTCTGTTTGTATATATTGTATGCCCATCCGTGGCGGGAATATGGAGGATTGCAAAATTTTGTTACACCTTGTATTGTACTCATGTTCCACAATAAAAATGATTTGAATTTGAATTTGAAATCGTCCTCATTTACAAACTATCTCACCATTATGGCACAGGTCACTCCGGTATGACGTACTTTTAACGAAAGGAAATAAATTGTTATATTTCTTTCCCTAATCCAGCTAGATGTTATGAATCCTTGTCTATAAGTGTGAAGCGTAAAGGTATGACAGGTATGACACCCGTCAGAGAGGAGTGGCCTTTACGGGTGAACCTCTCGTCCCAACGTCCATGCACAATGTGCCTTCTAGTTATACAACTAGTGTGTCTGTGTCAGTATTGGCGGTGCATAGAAAACGACGTTGTTATCACTTTATTTATTCACTTTATTTATTCATATTTAATTGCGTTTTACAGGTGGATTTACAGGTGGTGTTACATAATAATTATTCATGTGCTTCTGTAAATACCCATTGGGCGTGCAATTTTTGTAGGTACATAATAATACATTAAAATTAAAAATTAAATAAAAACAAACATCTTTAAATTATCTAGCAATAGTCAAATTAAAATGTCAAATAATACCAGAATGTCATATAGAAAAAAACCCTAATCTAAATACAATGTCAGCATTATATCTGAATTATTACAATGTCAGCATTATTATTTTAAGAAATGTCAAATTAAAAAGATATAACAATGAATAAATAGTCAGTCAGAATTAATATCTAATTTACATGTACATCATCGTTTAAATAATTATCTACGCTATAATAACATTTTTTTATTAAAATATATTTTAATTTAATTTTAAATCTGGATACATCAAGACTCTTTAAAGTATCTGGCAAGTGATTGTATATCTTGGTGGCCATCCCATATATGCTTTTTTTATAAAATTTGCATTTTGGTGTTTGAGAAGGTACCACATATGCCATTTTCCGTGTTTTCCTAGGGCACCTTACATATTTTACCTCAAACAGATGTATATTTTCTTTAACAAAGCTACATACTTCGTATATATATAGAGATGGTAGCGTTAATGTATTCAGCTTTACAAATAGTGCCCTACAGCTTTGTCTTTGGTTGACATGAAATATTGCTCGTACGCATCTTTTCTGTAATCTAAAAGCTTTAATGCTATCAACAGAGTTACCCCAATGTATAATACCGTACCTTAAATTAGACAGTACATAGCCATGATACGCAGTCAAGGCAGTCTGCTTACTTGCATGTTCTGTCAACTTTCTCAGAGCGAATGCAAACCTACTCAGCTTTTTACATAAATAACTAATGTGCGCTTTCCAGTTAATGTTACTATCTAAGACTAATCCTAGGAATTTATGTTCTTGATTCTGTTCAATTATATTTGTATCATAGTTTATGACTAGATTTGGTTTTTGAGCCTGGTAGAAATGAAACTGAACAAGTTTTGTTTTGTTTATATTTATTAATAAATTATTTTTGATTAACCAGTCAATGTTATATTTTAATGCCTTGTTTACAGTATTCTCATAGCTTTCGGAGTTTGTTGCTCTAACGAGCAAAGTGGAGTCATCAGCAAACAAGATCATTTTCTGTTCTGTACTGTTTGGAAAGTCATTTATGTAGGCTATAAACAGTAGTGGGCCTAAAATTGATCCCTGAGGAACTCCGTACTCTACATTCCGTGGTAGAGACAAAGCTTTTTGCTCTACATTATTATTTAAATTTATAAAATTTATTTGTGTATATTGCTGGCGGTTTGATAGATAAGATTTGAGGAGGTCGTAAGCAGGTCCTCTAACGCCCATATCAGAAAGCTTTCGCATCAATAAGCTATGGTCAACAAAATCGAAAGCGCGTGTCATGTCCATAAAAACTCCTAAGATTGGCACTCTATCGTTTAAGCTTTCAGTGATTATTTTTAGTAAATTGTATATGGCAAGATTTGACCATATTGTTCCTCTTTAAGTATATTCGACTTTTCTAAAAAACTGTAAAGACGACTGTGCAGGAGCTTTTCAAATACCTTTGAGAGCACAGGTAAAAGAGCTATCGGTCGATAGTTATTACAGTTAAGTTTATCGCCTTTTTTATGTAATGGTTTAATGATATTTTCAGTCTATTTGGATATTCGCCTTGTGATAGACAGAGGTTACATATATGACTCAACGCTACCGAGATATGAGAGGCACATAATTTCAGCAAGTTGTTAATTTTATTGAAATTGACATATTTAGAAACGTACGCGTCTGTAGCGATGAAAGAATATTTGTGAATGTGTGACAAAATTAAAATGTGTGCGTTCTTCCCCCGCACCAGATTTGGTACAAAAATTATGTATCGACGCGAGGCGTAATGCCCTCTCCACTGACGGGTGAGTCAGTACGTTTGATGCTTTAAGGGCACAGGTCACTCCGGTGTGACGTACCGAGGTCGCAGGTTTGATTCCTAGCGTTAACTAAAGGAAAAATTTGTTATACATATTTATTTTCCTAGTCTAGATGTTATCAATCCTTTTCTACGAGTGTGAAACGTTATTTTAAATGAGTGTCTCTGTGTCCATGGCACTTACAACCCAGTGCCCTTTTTTTTTTGGTATCGGGGGGAAACCTTCAAAAGGTACCGAGCACCTTGGGAGAGGACACCGGACACTCGGTGGCCTTCCTCTGCGTTTGGGGAGGACTCCGGGATCTCCCATGGAACGCACCGGTGTCCTCCATACGCGACGCCCTGGAACGGGCCCATCTTTGGGAGAGCAGATGTGATCTCCTGCACCTTCCGATGCTTACGGCGGCATGCGGCCACGCACACACCGCCGTCCTTCCCGGGGCTGCTGGCTAGACGGGTCGAGCTCCCACTCTCACCGCCCGCAGCCCCGGAAGCCCCATTTAAGTCGCCTCTTACGATCAGGCAGGGGATACCGTAGCTCTATTCTTAATCCCGAAGCTACAGGGACTACAACCCAGTGCCCTAACAAAATAGCTATTCTATGCAGCTATGGGTGTGATACGTTATTTTTTTTTATCTTTCAGATATAGACCAATCTTTAAGCGGCAACTACACTTGCCTAGCGAAGAACTTATACGGATCTGATCAAGTAGAATACACTGTGATCGTCCTCCCGTTGCCAGAAGCACCCATCCTGAGGGCCACTCCGTACAAAGATTCGATACTTGTTGAATGGGAACAGCCTTACTATTCGATTAGTAACAGGAGCTCTAGTCAAAAGATCAGTAAGTAATGTTTAGTTATCACGTAAGTTTAGGGTTGCCATCCGTCCGGGTTTCCCCGAATTTGTCCTAGTTTAGAGGGCGTCCGGGGAGCATCCGGGCCGGACTTCATGGCTAGTCCGGGTTTAAAAAGAATAAAGTCTTGGGCCGCTCGCGACATACGCACTGTGCCCGCACGCCGCGGTCAACCGACGAACCGACTCGCTAAATTCACCGTCCCCCCGCTGTTGACATGTCCGGGTTTTGGGCTCTAAAATCCGGGGTTTTAACGCGTCTTGTCCGGGTTGACAAATTTTAGAGATGGCAACCCTACGTAAGTTGCAAGTGTTTTCACAGTACCTATATATGCCCTACACGTAATAAAGAGTAATTTTTAAATCAGATACCAAGCTAACCTTGCTATGATATTTTTGTCCTAATGTCTATTTCTACGGTTTTAAACTGAACCATAAGCGTGGGTGAAACTGTTTTAAACTTAAAGCATCAAAGGTACTGACTCACCCGTCACTGGAGAGGGCATTGCGCCTCGCTTCGATACATAATTTTTGTGCCAAATCTGTCAGTACCTGTGATGCTCTAAGGTTTTAAACGATCGCTTTATCTGGTATTATTTTTTACTTATATTGAATGGTAGTAAATCTGTAAGCAGTCTACATGATTTTAAGTTGTCTGTGGCAGCCTTAGGGTTTAAAGTCGTATGCAACTTGACTGCTGCTATTCCAGACGCTGTTGATTGTCAATGTAAGTCAATGTAAGTCAAGTTTCTAGCCAACCGAATTAAAATGGAACCATGAAAAATTCTGCTACCTGTTAATTATTTATCCCAATGACATAACCAATCTTTTTAATTCGTGGGCTCGATTCCCACGCAGGACAAATATTTGTGTGATGAGTATTACTATTTGTTCTGTGTCTCGGTGGTATTTATCTATTTAAGTAGGTATTTAGAATTATATAAGTATGTTTATCAGCTTTCTGATTACCATAGCACAAGCTCTGCTTAGTTTGGAATCAGATGGTGTTGTGTGAATTGTCCAAAGATATTTATTTATTATTTAAGAATCTCTTGATTTGCCAGTTCATGTTTATATATTCCAGCATTATAATTTGTGTTGATTCAAAGTTTCAACTTGACAACGTGACATCAACAGGTTACAGCCTAACATGGAAGGAAGCAAGCGGACCCTGGCAGGAGGCCTGGTCTACCAACAAGTTACCCAACTTGTCCGGAGTCCAGAAACATGTTCTGACTGGGCTGAAGTGCGGCACGAAGTACTCCTTGAGGATAACAGCTACTAACAAAGTAGGGACGTCTCAGCCTGCGTACTTGGATGTCAGTACTTTGGGTGGAGGTAAGAAAAATAAATAAATAAAACGAAAATATAAATGTTGCCAGTATCAAGTAAAAACATTCTCATAATCCAATAATCCAAGTATGTCCGTTTTTGAAATATATTTCGTGAAATATTTAACATTCAACATATAGATAAAGCTAATATAAGCGTGTTAAAACATATTGTATAATACCTCAAAAATATACAACTAACTAAGAAATAAAACATACATCTTTAATCTTCCCGTCAATAATTCCTTGAATAAGTTATTGTCTTATTCGACTTCCACAGCTTTCCATAACGAACGAATTTTTTACCATTTTTTGGGTCGAGCTAAATGGCGTATATCTCCTCAGTGCCCATCCCTCCATCATCAAACGAGTGGCTATGGAGTAACGCGTCCCACATCTCCGTGCAGCTGGCCGGCTGGGACGACGCCGGCTGCGACCTGCGCGCCTGGGAGCTGGACTACCGGCAGCTGGGCTCCCGGGAGTGGACTCGAGCGAGGAACTCTATGGTACTGTACTAACCAACCTTCAACAAGTCTTTGAATAGCTTCCTGCGTTTTGCATGGGACAGGCTCACAAAGCTATTGCAAGCAAAAATTTAATGGTAGTAGATACTTGTCACTACAAAGGGCGCTCCCAAAATTTGGTGTTTTTTGAAAGTTTACTTTAATGCTATTCAAAATGTGTGAGTAAAGAATATTTTTTCGAGAGTTCCTGAATATTTTTCGAGAACGTGTACGGTGGGGATTTTAAAGAAACAACCACCGTTCCTGTATACACAATTTATTAAAAAAACAAAAGCACGAGTTAGGGTCGTGGGTGATCTATGCCCGTCTGGTTCTACCGTCGCAGTTCCGGTACTCCCCTGTCGGTGGCGTGGTGGCAGTCCTTGTGGAAGGTATGGTCACTCCTGTAAGGAAGGGAAGGCCAGCGTGGTTGTGTCCGCTTGGTGATAATACAGGGCCTGGTCACAATCCCAATCCAATTTTATTTAATTTTTGGGCCAGTGTTAAATCCCGAATCTCGGACCCTGCGAAAAATGTCCACAGTTAATTTCGCAACCACGTGGCTCCGCCGACTCGTGAACCCCGCACGCCGAACAAAGGAAGCGGCCGAAATCAGTTGGTGTGGGTGTTCACAATCGGAACGGAGTTACAAATCTTAAGTAGAAGGAAAGCAAGTGCAGATGATGCGATGAATATGACTTAAAAGAAGAAAATGAAATTTGGAAAGTAAAAATAATGATATGCAAAAGTAGATTCTATTGTCATAAGCAGAAGGCTGGATTTAATTTTAAAATATGCATAAGGCAAAATCAAAATTTACAGTTTAAATATTCAATTACTTTATAGTCAATTTCAACTAAATATTAAATTATTTAAACAATTAACACTAACACAGTAATACTAACTTAAAATAAAGCAACCTTGTCAACAACTTACCCTATCGGGGTGCTTGACGTTCAATATTATTATTTATTTAACTTTTTTAGAAAATGTAAAATCCAACTTTTACTCTGTAATTGCGTACGGAATAAAAGGACAAAAAGAAAGACACGTATGAGGTACGAGAACACTATAGAAATTGTAATGCGTGTTGCCTATACCAAGCGAAGCCGTTATCTGAGAATCTTCACGAACACGAATGGTCGATCGCCACGACCCGCCTGCATAAAAAAATGGGAAGATTCCACGATCCACGAACACGTAAAAGTACGGCCGTGGACGAAAGTGCATAACTTACATACTTACATGCAAATTTAACACATTATTTAAATTAATATTTTAAATGTTAAATTTTTTATTTATTATTTAGGTTTAATTAATTTCATACATTTTAATTTTAATTATTTTATGCGGATTACTATAAATAAATGATAATATTATGTGACGTTTATCGTACAACGTTACAAACTCAAGTAACGGCTTTAAAAGGACACTCCACAGATTTCTGGGATTTTAAAACAGGATCAACGCTATCACATGAGATCATATCTTTACTACTTAACTCGTTCGACTATCTCTATTCTAGATTTCAATTTAAGAATAAAATTGACAATCCACACGTTTCTTACAATTTACACCAAGCTCGTTCATTCCAGGCCTACTCAGACCCATCTTGGGGCACAGGCCTTAGCCTGTACCGTTCGGGAGGCCCCGCATACCGCACCAGCAGCCTCGCGGCAGGCCTCCTCAGTCCCGGCTCCTGGTACCAGATTAGGGTCACCGCTACCAATGAAGCTGGGACGGTCACCTCTACTTACAATTATGCCACTAAGAATGAGGATGGAAGTAAGTGTATTACATTAAATTGAATACTAATAATAATATCTTTTATTACTTTTTAATATTTTTTTTGTCAAATGTCTATAAATCACAAATCGTTTTCTTATATAAAATGTATGATCATTTTCTCATCATTATCATTATATATTATAAAACTAAGTTGATAAAATGTGCGTGTCGATAAAACTTAAAAAGGAGTCCCGGCACGATAAAGGGACTTATATAGTGTGATAGCCCTTTATCCCCCCTCGAACAAGAAAGTTCCCGTTTTAACCTAAAGGGCGTGTTTTTAAGGATATAAGGGCTTTTCCAACCCTTCAACTTGGAAATTAAGTGTAGTGGCGCCATCTGTTGTCGAGCATTTGAACTTCATTCAGAACAACGGCAACGATTATTTGGGTTGCATTTCGAAAGGCGACGCGAGCAATTGCAGCATTGTCGAGAACATTCTAGAAGGTGTGAGAATTTAGTTTTACAATTAACAAAGCGCAAAAGGGCAAACTTTAAAATAATGTGGCATCAACCTTAAAGAATTCTGCTCCTCTCACGGTCAGTTATGTAGCTCGCTCAAGAGTAGGAAATTCGAAAAAATTATATATATATACCCCGGACAATAAAATGAAAAATTTTGTTTATAAACAAGTAGTGTAAATAATGAGAATATGTGTTCAATATTTTTTAACCGACTTCATTTACCTACTTCATAGTTTATTTTTTATTTCAACTACCACGTAATCTCATATCAACTCCCGAGCAAAGCCGGGTATCATAGCTAGTATAAAATATATGAGAATGTCATGTTTTGACAGCTCGTTAAAAGTACCTATCTCAATTACTTTGGTAGGCCCTATACCTTCGGGATTAAGAATAGAGCTACGGTATCCCCTGCCTGATCGTAAGAAGCGACTGAAAGGGGGCTTCCGAGGTTACGGGCGGTGAAAGTGGGAGCTCGATCTGTCCAGCCAGCAGCCCCGAGAAGGACGGCGGTGTGTCCACATGCCGCCGTAAGCATCTGAAGGTGCAGGAGAGCACATTTGCTTTCCAAAAATGGGCCCGTTCTGGGCGTCGCGCGTGGAGGACAGCGGTGCGTCCCACTGGAGATGCCGGAGTTCTCTCCAAGCGCTGAGGCCGGCCACCTAGAGGTATTAGTGCGGTACAAATCCCACATAACCCGGTTTGCTCTCCCAAGGTGACGGGTAACTTTTGAAGGTTTCCTCCCGATGCAAAAAAAGGTTAAAGGTACTTTGCAATAATCCGGAAAGAAATTGCATGATGGTGTATACTTTTTTTTTCAATTATGGCATCGCAAAGTCTGTGCATACTGCCAGCGTTAAGTATAATTTTTGCATCAATTTTTTGCCAGTTTCAATGAAACTGGACGAAGTAATAACAAAGTCAGTAAGTAAGTCGACAGTAATCAATCAGTCTAGTCAGTCCAAAATTCAAGTAAAGCGATGGCTACTTTACTAGAACGTGTCCGATGGAATTTTGGAGGCAAGCAGAAAAAACATATTTTAGCACTGTTACCTATTCTATTTCACAAACACTCGTGCACTGTAATTAACCTATATCAAACAAAATGCCATCAACTTTATCCGATATAACTCAAAATACACCAAGAAAATATAAATAAAACAAGAGCACAATATGTCTTTTTCGACTTCCCGCCAAAACTCTGGTGTATACTTCCTATGTGGGAGAGAGAGTGGTGCTACTGTATGAATCCATCGTACGTTTTGATTGCTATATACCAATTTTCTTTATACCAACTTTATGATTCGCATTACGTTACAATAGTGATAAGAGCAATACGACGAGTACACAATGCTATAATACACGAGTATACAACGCTATAATACTTTGACGACCCGTGTGGCGCAATGGATACCATGCCGGACTGCCGATCGGAGGGTCCCGGGTTCGATTCCCGGCAAGGCAGAAATTGAAATGATGAGTTTTAATTTGTGTACTCGGTCTGAGTGTTTGTGTTTCTGTCTTTGTGTGTGTCTATGGTACCCACGGACCCCACGTAACCCACCTTCCATCTACGCATGACTGATGGATTTTGGGGGGTCATGTCCCCTGTGATCCCCCCCCTCCCTGGAACCGCGCTTGCTATCTCCGTACAAAATATCTGGTCAAATCATAGCACCGTTGCGACGTGAAAGGAAAAGTAGAGTCGCGCATTATAGTTAACTGAGTTAAACTTTTATTTTCAGGTGAAGTCGGTCCACCATCAGAGTTTTTTGACATCAACATGCTGGTGATCATTTTCAGTTCCATTCTACTTATCCTGTGCCTTCTGAGTTGTATTTATATTCTCGTTAAGCGACAAAGGTAAGAAGCCCATATACATACATACATATTCATGTTATTTTAAAATTCAGTTACGTAAAAAATGTGTATATAGTAGGTAAGCGAATTGGATTATAAAATATCTGTTATGTTTACTTTTATAATATTTAATTAATAAATATCTAGAATTGCTTTAGGTACGGCAGAAATAGAAATAGCCTACCGCTCCGGTCGATTCCTGGAAGTAGTACCTAATCCTTATTACGTTATAGTTGTGGGAGACAAGTATATTAGAAAAAGGTGTAGATATCGATATGGCTGCAACCCTATTTCCGTCCCACTGCTGGACATGAGTCTCTCCCCATTATTGGGGAGGCCTGGAGCTTACTCCACCACGTTGCTCCAATGCGGGTTCGTGGAGAGAGAGATATTGCTATAGCCGCTCAAAAAAGGACCCCTTGGAATCTGGCACATGAAATGAGATTTTTCAAAATGTATGGACCTTTGGCCAGGTATTTGTACACCGTATTAATATATTGCAAATATAGTATAGAGCTGTTTTTTATTAAGTGTTTTGTAATAAACGACTGGGATTTTTAGTACAAAATAAGAATTTCAAGTTAGAATCGCAACACAATATACTAGAAAAACATAATGGCGGTAATATATCATTTTGACAATTGAAATTATTAATCTGTGACAAACAGTTAACAGTGAAATCAGTTGTTCCGCCATATTGAAATTTGTTGAAAATAGTTGATTTAAATTGGTTTTGTACCGAAAAAGTACATGTTTTAACAAATTTTAAGTATTTTTTTCGGAGTCTTGAGTTTTTTCTCGAATTTTTGAGATGGTGTACAATACCTAGCCAAGATTGAAACATCTCCTTTGCCATATTAAAACGCGTCAGCTCATTTGCCCTGTTAACGTGTGTGGAACACTACATCAAGACTTTCGAGAGACTATTTTCGAACTAAAATTTCATAATAATATCTTTAATATTTCTTAATTTCAGAAGTGGTAACCTCACAGAGTACAGAGACTCCATAACTGTGGACAAGTCGGAGAGCGGAAACATAACCGCGAACACGTCCCACAGCAATTTGACCAACGTCAAGGAAAACTCAATCAACGCACAGAATAGGATCTACAGCGCGCCCATACATGTCCGGAATAGCAGTAAACATGGTAATTAGACAAAGACAAATGAGTTTTATTTGCACAAATATGGGTGTTTACAAAAGGTGTTTTTATACATTTGTTTCGCCATTTTTACCTTCATGAGGTATGCAAATATTATGATTATTAAAACTTAACTAATTACAAATATTAAAATGTACATTGAAACATTAGAACGATGCAGACTTTACTTTAGGTTCTCTAAGAAAAAGTTATGCAACTTTGGTTCAGCATCAGGTTAGGAATTTTTAAAAATCTAGTCCTCTTAGGTACTGTATTTTTAGATGCTCTTTAAATCTCTTCTTTTCATTTAGAAATTTTTCTCAAAGATCAATACTGCAGAGAGTTTTTAGTAAGTATTCCTTTAAATCCTCCACCATCCAAACCTTGAATCCAAACAGAATAACTTACAAGTCATACATTAAGGTAGTCTTTAAAAAATACTTTCGAACGAAACCGTGTTAGGTTTCGAAAGGTTTTAAACAACCTTTAACCGTAATTTAATGAATATGAAATGAACCGTATATTTGAAGAAATATTTAATACAGAAAAGAAGATCAGTTACATTACTTCTTATAGTAGGTATCTTTCCATAATAGAATACAAAACTACAACTTGCTATAGCATCATGTAACCCGAAACTGTTTTAATTGTGAATATTAGAAAAAAAATATGGTTGTCTGTAAAGTCGGTTTACGGACGATACTTTAAAGTGACAACGTCATAACAAAACAATGAAAACCACATTAACTTTTCACTACACTGTATAAACAGAGCCCTCAGTGTAAGTTTGTAAACGCGCAAACGTTACTACTGCGTCCGAGTTAAAATTGGACAGATAGATCTTAACCTGAAAGGAATAAGGTTGATAGTTAAATTCTTAACGCAAACGCCATAGTAACGTTTTCGCGTGTGCAGACTTACACTAAGGCCTCAGTCGACGAACAGCGCAAGCCGAACGCTCAAGCCTCAACGTAACGTGACAAGCGTAACGATACAATGAATGTAACGTTATAATGAGTCATCCTTTTTCATGCGTACAGCTGGCGTTCATCAATTGATTAGAATTTTTGACATGCAAAGACTAATGATGATATAACAGCAGATAGAACAGTCTCATCACTGGAAAGACTAACAGGATTTTTTTCTTTTTCAGAATTGTATGAAATAAGTCCATACGCTCAATTTGCGGTAGGATTTCGTACGTTCGGCCATGTTGAAAATCAGGACATGCCTAGTCGACACAAACATAGATATGATACAGGTAATTAATAAATCTTGTCCGCAACCTTTTTTGCGTCCCACTGCTGGGCACGGGTCTCTCCCCATTATTGGGGAGGCCTGGAGCTTACTCCACCACGCTGCTCCAATGCGGGTTGGTGGAGATGCGGGTTAGTGGCCAACCCGCTGTCGGATGTTTTCAAACCGCCCATAAGGCCTCCGACAAGGTTTAACGACTGTTATCTATCGACAACAACCGGGTCCGACGGCTTAACGTGCCCTCCGAAGCACTGTTTTTTTTGCCACTAGCGGTCACCCATCTCACACCCAACCGCGCCCGTTTGTCTTAGTTGCATAGATCGTTTGCGTTCTACGCTAACCGCCGGGCCATGCGCGCTTCATTAATGAATCTAATAAATTACAATTCGTGCCCACTAAAAACGTAACACAAGATCTTTTGTTCAGTACATTGGGCATATTAACGGTCGGTCGGTAATGGGCGGTCGGTGTGGTCATTTTAAGTTCAGTTCAGGTAGCACTATCACTTTTGGTGTTCTGTAGGGGTCACCAGCACAGAACATATTAAAAGAGATTAGAATGGAAATGTGGGCGGGGCAGACGCGCCAAGGATTTGAGCAAACGCTCGTATCTCTACAGAAATACGCGATCGTGCTACGACATACGTGCTTGTGTGCGTGCTTGGGTGTGATTGGTTCATTTGAAATCGCGTGATTCTGGGGCGCTAAGATTGGCTAGATTTGAAATTGCAAATATGTGCCTAAGCTTCATATTTATTTAAGTACAGATGTAATGGAGGTGAAAGGTGGAGCTTGATCGGCGACACCAGTTTTCACACGAACAGCGCATTATTGCCGTTCTACCTCTTTTAATATGTTTTGTGGTCACCAGTATAGGTGCTGTTATGCACCCTATGTAGAGAAGGTCCAGAAATGATAGTCAATAGAATTCACCGACGGATTTATTTCACACACCAAACACAACGAATACACGATTACAAGGTTGGGACTGAACATAAATATAATATAACATAAAAAAAGTATTATAAAAGTAGTATAATAAACATAAAAAGTCTCACATTACATAAATGCACACCAATATGTCCCCTACATGCTTATATGGTGCACAAGCAAATATTGTTCATTACAATAGAGCAACAATTTCATATTTCCTTTAAAAATATTTCAAACATCATTTATATGTATAAGACAGCGGCCGCCCGCGACTTTGTCTGCGTGGACTTTGGTTTTAGATTTTCTTTTTATAAAAGTAACCTAAGTTACTCCTTATTAGAACAGCTACCTGTCAGTGAAAGTCCCGATAAAATCGGTCCAGCCGTTTCAGAGATTAGTCGGAACAAACAGATAGACAAAAATTGTAATAAATGTTATACATATGAGTATATATATTCATATACATGTAGTAAAAAGTGGTTACTTTAATATTACAAGCAGACACTCCAATTTTATTTATTTGTATAAATGTATAGATTTAACATTGTTTGCAGAAACGAGTTTTCAAGTGTGTTCAGAGTCTGAAGACAGCGACAGTATATCGAAGTCAACGATGAAGAGTGTTCCAAGAAGTAAGTTTTTGTAAGACGGCGCATGCAGTTCACATAACCACCACCTACCACTATGTACCGCTGTACAATCTCTAGTGATAGAATCCACTATTAGCCCCTGGAGATGGATTGGAATTAGCACAACGGACTCGTAACGATTTATTTGTTAAAAAAAAACGTTGTGTCGTGGGTACCATGCACACATACAGACAGAAACACAAATACCCAGACCGAAAACAGAAATTTAAACTCATCATACAAATAAATTCTGTTTCGCCGGTAATCGAACCCGGGACCCTCCAATTGGCAATCCGGCACGGTACCTAACCATTGCACCACACATTTATTTATTTATTCATCTGAAAGATATGCTTGTTTCGGGCTTAGATATAAGATGTCCGTAGGTGGCAATAACATTTATTTTTATTTTTATGGTGGAACATATGCACATGCGGAACACGTGGTGTTGAGTAGTGTCTGTAGCACATTCTTGCTTGAGGTCGCAAGCAATAAGGTTGCAATTCCGCCTGCTGAAACTGATGGTCGTCACAAGTAAGTCTGGCCGGGATCACACTTTTCCACCTCAGGCGCGGTCATAGCCTTAAATTTTGGGGGGGGTCACAAAAAATGGGGGGTCACAAAAAAAATGGTGGGGGTCACCAAGAAATTTGGGGGGGGGGACACTAAAAATTTGGGAAGTACAGGTGTCCTAACTAGGGATGTTTTGCCTTCCATCTACGCCAGACTGATAGATTTGGGGGGGGGGGTCATGTCCCCTGTGACCCCATCCTTGGGACCGTGCCTGTTCCACTTAACACTACAGTGCACGCGCCCATTTTTGTTACAAGTTTGCTCGCGTGCTCTACTATGGTAGAAAAAGTTAAGAGCATTACTTTACGACTTAAAAGGTATTGATATAAAAAACGTAAGTTTAGTTTAAAAGTTTGTTTATTATAAAATACAATTCTATAAAAATGTGAAGTTCTTAACACTTGCGAACTATTTTAGGAACATATTAGTAACTTATACGAAAAAATCAAAATTTTTGACAAGTTTGAGATCAGCTCAAATAAAAAAATATATATTTAATGTTCAGACTTTTATTTATCTTCTTCCATACATTCGAGGCATAGGACAGCCTGGTGATTAGGACAGATCCATCTGGCAAAACGTTTAGACCACTTTTTAGTGGAGCGATTATGGGCTCGAGAGCCTGCTGGGTTCATTAGGTGGCATCTCATCAGTGTAGCCTGAAAGCCATTTTGTTTTACTTTTTAGTTCCCGAGAGGGTTTTCCAATGTCAATCGCCTTGCCATGAGGGGTTTTGCGAGTTCAAATGAGAGATCAAGTAGAAGAATCAAAAAATAACTCTAAGCAACACGATGGTGTTTCTGCATTTCTTGCGTCTCCCTTTGGACTCGGAGGTCGAAATCTAATATTTTGAGATCTCACCCGCGCTTCTGGAGGAGATGCTTCACTAAATCGTGTTCCATTCTTAGACACATACACAACTTCTCCACTCGCATTAGTTGATGACAGTTCCGAGAGAGGTACGTCGTCGTCAGATGAAAAATCTTCCATCATCTCTTCGCGTACGAAGTCAGATCTATCTTGCTCCAAAGCCATAGAGCTGTCCTCTCCGTCTTCTAATTCACTGATAGAACTAACTTCATTCTCTTCTTCTAGCCACCTCAAGACTTGACTTTCCATGAGTGGATTCATATTTTCTCCAGGAATCACTAAAAAGCAAAATAAACATTATTAAATAAATAATAAAATATAAAGATAATAACAACTTGTACACAAAACTTTCGAAATATTATAAAAAAGAACAAAATTATTATCATTATTAGTAAATATTTTAAAATAAATATTTATTTACCTTCATTAATTTTCATTACGCCGATACTCGCACGTACTACTATAGTAGAATGGAGACTTTGGCGAGAAAATGCTGTAATATGAGCCCACGCTGTTGCTTGGCGCCACACTAACCCGTTGCGTAATTTTGTTTTTTAGGCTTATCTAGGGACACCGGAGAAAAGGTCAAGAAATGAGTGAGGGGCACCCAAAAATGCATGTGCGATCTACCATAGTAGAGCGCGCGTGCACTCTAGTGTTAAGCATCTAGATTACTTCAGTTGATCGTCGTCTATTTAAGACGAGATCTCTATACCACAAACAATACATAAATTCATAGAAAATGACGTTGTTAATAATTGAAATTGACAATGTATGCGTCTGTAGCGATGAAAGAATATTTGTGAATGTGTAACAAAATTAAAATGTGTGCGTTCTTCTCCCCGCACCAGATTTGGCACAAAAATTATGTATCGAAGCGAGGCTCAATGCCCTCTCCCCTGAATGGTGGTGAGTCAGTACCTTTGATGCTCTAAGACTCCCTTGTACAAATAAATTTGTTCAATATTAGTTACTAACTACTGTAACTTATTACTAAAAATCCATCGCTACCCAACCAGTATTTTAAAATATACTTCTTGTTCCAGAAGCTTGCAGAACCCCACACCATAGGTAACTAAGCAAAGGAACTTCGCCTTTATGAACCAAGGAACAAGGAATAAAATTCCGCGGACCACCTTTTTTGTAATAACTCTGTTGCTAAATTAAATTTAGTTCACTTTGTATAAACTTTATTTAACAATTTTATAATATAACGATATTTTTATTCTGAAAAGCCTGGTTTGTATTAGAGCCGAAATAATTCAATCAAAAAATCTGAAAACGAGATGGCGCTGTAATCAAAAAAATGTTTTCATTTTACTAAAATTACGTTTATGATTTTGAACAGTTCTATTTCATTTTAAAAATTCAATAAGAAATTGTATGTAAGAATTATAACGAAGATATTAACTACAGTATTAGATTTTTTTCTCTAGATTTCTAAATATTGTTGATCTGTAATAGTTATCTCTACATAACGATAATGTAAATAAATTACTTTAAAAAAATCCCTTAATGTATTTTGGATTGTACGTATTGCATTAAATGTGATTGTTAATTTGTTATTTTTATGATATAAATTGCTGTTTTAAATCTCCCTGGCTTTGAGTTAAGAATATAAACACCTAGATGCCGATTTACAGAAAGGTTGACACTACTCACACAAATGCATATCAACGTCTGCTTCACTAGCTTCACAGACATAAAATATAATTATGCCTAGGCCACACACATCGCGATAACCCGATGATTCGCGTCATCGCGAATGTGTAGCCAAATATTCGCGTATACTTTGATGCTTCGAGCGTAGTCGCAATGACTTCTGTCCGTTGTCCGAAAACTCGCGCAAATCAAAGCATTTTATCGCAATGAACTTCGCATGCGCTTCCACTCTCTTGTCAGTATTCGGCCCTCAGCCGTCGTGCGTAGCGGACGTGTTATAGAACATGCATAATAGTAAAGTGTAACATGGACTGGAGTAATGATAATATAGTATTATTGCGATTTACGAGTCTGTGCCTATTTTATGGAACCCTAACGAAACTGGCGATAAAAGCAAAGGATTTCTGCTATAACACTTGGGTGAGATAAAAAAATAAACTGAGCTGGGCCTGTACAGTTGAAGATTAAAAAAATATGTGACTCGCTTATGGCATTTTTTTTTCAACCTTTTCTATGTCCCACTGCTGGGCACAGGTCTCCTTCTTACAAGTGAGAGGGATTTAGGCCATAGTCCACCACGCATATGGCATATTATAGGCCACATATATATAGACATATGAATAGTTTTTTTCTTTTATTGCTTTCAATTTGTTTTTAGATGATATAAATGATTATTTGCTGCCATAAAATACAGAGCAAACGCCTCCATTTTGATTGCGTTTGTACATCGCTCGTACATCCTTAGTTACAAACTATGTGGGCACGACGATTCGCCGTAGGCTGAAGACGTAGTTTATCGCTCAAATGTTATCGCGATGTGTGCGGCCTCGGCAATAGCGACTAGCGAAGATGGTGCATGTGCGAGTATTCGACCTATACCAAATTCTAATGCCCTTCCAACATTTACGCCACAGCCAACAAAAAATAACAAAATGTGTGTAAATTTCTTTCCCTCAGTCCCGCAGGCATTAGAGTAGAGTTAGCAAAAAAAGGAATTTGATCAGCATAGCATAAGACTTGAATAATATTTGTAATTTATATCTATACATACACTTCATAGTAATTTTCTATAAACTGTACCAATCTTAATATAACTGATGTAACGCAAAACATTTGACATAGGAATAATTTGCATTTTATAACCTGTAACTATGAAACTACTGCCATTTTAAAAAGGATAAACGTTAATTTAAAAGGAAAAAATTATAAACTTATCAACTACTTTGAATGGGTTATTTATATAATTTTAATGTAGAATTTTACTTAGGTACCGTAGTGTAGTGAACGGTAAGGTACCTAATAGGTATAAAAGATAATTTTACTTTACGAAAAAGAAGAATATTCAAAATTAGTAAGTCCTTAGTAACAACCATTAAGTCAGACAGATATCCGAGCGATGACTACTGCGGGTAAACCAAAAATCCATGTTTTCGCACTTTTATTTTATTTGATAACACGCCCTGTAATGTAAGAGAACGCCCTAAGTATATTCGATGTAACTGAAATACACGCCAACGACAGAAAAGAACAACACATGCGGCATTTTTTAAGTTCTGACTGAAACTCAGATATGAACTTAGGTATAGATATTTTATTTCACTAGTGAGAGGAGACCTGTGCCCAGCAGTAGGACATTAAAAAGGTTGAAAAAAAAAGTGAGATAGGCTTTGTTTGATTTAGTGATGTGTCCTGACAAGTGCGCTAGTGTACGTAAACTTCTGTAGCGTTAGCAAAGATACGTCATTGACAAAATTTATTTGTCATGTGACGTTACTCGGCACTGAGCGGTCTCGAGGTTACGCTGGTTACGCACACTAAAACAATGCCTATGCCCTCTTGCAACATTCATAGCCGAACGGACTTCCTGGTAATTCCTAATAGGTATAAAAATAACCTTAATGAAATATGAAGACTTTTTTCTTACTGTAACTGCATCGACATAAATAATAGTTAAAAGCATTAAGTCTCCATTAAGGGTCAATTCACACTGAAAGAGCAGCGGCGCGCAGCGGCCGTAAGAGCAAGTGACTGACCACGGAGCCGCAAGGAGCAACCTCTTTTGACTAGTCGCTAGAAGGTTCGTGCAGCCCTCCTTTGCATTCAAATAACTATGTATCACACGGATAAGATTCAAAATGATTTGCAATATTTTGCCTCAAAAAGCCACTGCGCGCCGTTGCTCTTTCAGTGGGACTTGACCCTAAGTCGTAATCTTAATGGTTTTAGCTATATTAGGTATGTCAATGCGGATAATGCGGTCATAGTAAGAAAAAAAAAACAATTCAGAAAAAATAATAGTGCGGATAAAGTGATGGCTACTTTATATGAACGACAATGAACGTGTCTTAAAATAATTTTGAACTGTAATTACATTTTTACAATACCCGGGCGCTATGATTAACCTATATCGAACGAAATACCATTTAGTGATCACATTTGATAAGATATACGGATTTTTTTCCTTTTAAATGAACTATTTATATGCTTTACACTGCTCTTATGTAAAAAATATTCTGAATTTCAAACATATACATTTCTAGTCACTGTGAATAACCGTATAGTAATTAAGTGTAAGATATGATGTTATAATAATAAGCGAGTTTTGTAAGTTAGTAGCGAAAATTGCTATTTATATCTGCAAGAAGACTGATTATTCATCTTACGATTGTTGTTTTTGTTTCTATACAATTTTGATCTAGAATAAATGAATGTTAGATAAATATATTTTGGTGTTTTATTTTTTCATACTCTACATTGTATCAATAAGGAACGCATAAATTTTAAAACAATAGCAATGAAAATATTAGAGGTCCTTAAATATGAAATTGATGTTCAGTATCAAAAAAGTGAAACAAGTTTTTTAAATAAAATTATTATTTAATCAATCGAAGTACTTGCTATTGATACACTTCCGCCATATTATAGGCAGATCATTGGTCCCTTTGGAAAAAAACCTGGGAGCGAGAATTTGAATTTAGAATTCCGTATCTAGTAACCGTGGTTGCGAGTGACTGACAGCTTTTTAGTTACTTAACGCATACAGAGACAGTGGCGGATCTAGGATTTCAATTTGGGAAGGGGGAGCTTGATGGCTAAAATTTTGTCTCCGGGGGGAGGGGGAGGGGTGGCTGATGCATATTACGTGTACCGGTATAACTTTGGTTATCCGGCATTAGTGACATAAAAAAACATATTACGACCAAAAATAAAACGGACAGAGCTTCTTCATTTTTTTATTGACAAGCAGAATGACACAGAATAATGGCTGGCAAAGGCTTATATAAAGACGACTCCCTTATTGGCTAGGGCTTGGCTTGGCTTAAGGGAGACGTCATGGCGGCATGGCTCCGATTGGCTAGCTGGCTGACACGTTCGTTACAAACAATACACGCACCACGTGTCAGCACAAGTAGCAGTTGATATTAGGTACTTGCGGTTGTAGCTAACGACGTGACGTTAGCTATTGTTAACGCCATGCCATCGCCAGCCTAATGGCTAGGGCGGTTACCATGATCGAAGAGGGAATAGCGTTCCTCTCGATATCTCCTCATTGTTTCCCGTCCATCCGACAAATAAATCCAATATCAGCTCTTGACTGTCATTGAAAACGTGTCTCTACTTAGCTGTTTTCGTTTCAATTTTGATGTAGAATACATGAATGTAGATAATGCTCCTTTGAATATCAGTATTAAAGCTTGGGTCATTAACTTGGCCGCAACCCTTTTTGCGTCCCACTGCTGGGCACGGGTCTCTCCCCATTATTGGGAACTCCTGGAGCTTACTCCACCACGCTGCTCCAATGCGGGTTGGTGGAGATGCGGGTTAGTGGCCAACCCGCTGTCGGATGTTTTCAAACCGCCCATAAGGCCACAGACAAGGTTTAACGACTGTTATCTATCGACAACAACCGGGACCGACGGCTTAACGTGCCCTCCGAAGCACGGAAACGCGCATGAATTTTTTTTTGCCACTAGCGTTCACCCATCTCACACCCGACCGCGCCCGTTTGGCTTAGTTGCATAGATCATTTGCGTTCTACGCTAACCGCCGGGCCATGCGCGCTTCAACTTAACTTACGACCTGCTTTTAAAGGCAATCAGTTTTTTCTGGCCTACCGAAATAAATAAAACAATAAAATGGGGACCATATTCGTTTATTTCACCAATCATCATCAATTACATGCGCAAACATCTTAACCTAACATTCCAACATCGGAGAGCTACCGAAACCTTTTGAATTGAAACAAGTCCTATTGTTATATAAAGTCCTCCAAACGTAACCACCGTAGAGTATTGAAATTCTATAGATTTAGGTACTTTGTCTACCGTATTAGTCGTTTTTGACAGCTGTCAAAATTCTGTTAATTACCCAAATAGTATAAGGTCATTGCCAATATACAAGGTTACATAAATTATATTTATTCTTAGAGGTAACTAATCAGAACTTTGCTGGGGTGTAACTATCGCTTCATGGCCATGTCTAAACATCAAATGATTGACTGTGATGACAATACTTCACAATATTTAGGTTGAAAATGGATCCATAAAATTCTATACACTCCAGAGTTACTTCACGGTTTATGTAAAACAATAAATTAAACCTCATACCTTCCATGGACCAATAGTTATTGACTGTTGCCAATTATCGAATAATACACTAAACAGAGTATAGTATCTCTATAACGCTTAGCTAGTGTCAGTACTGCTCGTTAAAAACGCAATATAATAAGCTTTGAAATCAAAATATCTATAAGGAACGAGCGTTTCTATAAACATTATCTACTTTGCATTCTGCGTAAAAAATAATAAATACCTAGAGTTAGCCTCCGACACAATTATCTAACTACAAAATCTAAACACATATAAATTTGTAAGATATATAAATATTATTTAATATTGTATAAACATTTTTCATAAACTACAAAGAACGGCGGCGTCTAAAAGCCTATACGTCGTACTAAAGGACAGTTACACAGTTTTACAGATATGTTCTTATTTAAGTGGGACTTAACCTGCCTACCGTTTGGGACGGGGCGTAGTAATTAACATAAATAAAGACGTCTAAATCACTTAAATTACATTAGAATGTGATATTTGCGTAGAACAGTTGTGTTGTCTCATTTTTTTAAAGGCGTATCAAATCAAAATTTATTCAAATCTCGAAAAGATTCTAAGACTGTATATTTAAAATTATTCAAATAGGTTAAAAGCTAACATTGAATTTCGTTTGATGATTAGTAGGTTGTAAAATTTATTTTAAAGCTATATTTATGATTTTTTTGCCTTACAGACGAAATCTGAAGTCACACAACACAATCACCTACTATATAATTGTTACAAGATCTTTGTCTGCATAAAACTAAGTAAAACGTATAAATTAAAATATACAAAATCGATTCAAGTCATTATACAAGTTATAAATATTTGACATCGAGACCTCGTAGGAGATTCTTAAACATTTGAAGCAGTCATGACATTTACACTAAATACGTCAAAATTACATTTTACATCGAAACTTATGTACACTCTGTCCGCCATATTAGCTTTTTGACAGTTTTCAACAAAGTGACAGTGATTTTGTATTTGCATCTATCGAAATTCCAAACAAGACCGCAACGATTTCGACAAACCTTGTTAAGAAAATAATTCAGAAAGATCATACATTTTTGTACGACATAAATTTTTATAGTAGCTGATAGGTGCTTGTACGTGTTTTCTGAAACTGTCAAAAAGATATTCTAATAGCGAACAGGGTATAATATACACGTAAATATACTTACAAGTCTAACATTTAAGCATACCGTATATCCATCTACATAAGGACGAGATTGGCGTGACAAGAGTGTCGATTTATAGATAGCGAACACAGTTACACAGTACTTTTAATTTTTTTATTTTCAATTCGCATAAAACAGTCATACATTTACTTACATAGGATAATATTGTATAGAAAATTTGTCTTGTGATATATTAATGTTGAACTTTGAAAGGTTTTTTTTTAACAGATTAATATAACAGTTTAAACAGTTTCAAAAAGTGGGTACCATTAGAAAATTTGCTTAAAACGTGGAATCTTACAAATATTTTGAAGGTTCAATATCATATAGTAAAATAATTTAAAAGTTGTTCGTATTCTAGAATTGACCTTCCGTATCAACAGACAAAAATCCCAACTGTCCAAACGTAAAATTCCACGATACTAGTTTAAAATTGCCCCAAACATTACATTAATTAGATTTTAAGATAAAATGGACATTTTGTAGTTTAAAACATACACGTTTGAAACATTAATATCGTTAGATATGTCAGTCAAACTAGCAAATAGTGCGGCATTTGATAGATTTGATTCTTTTTATACGTTTGTAAGCGTGGCGTTCAGTGGTCGCACATCAATGCAACTGGACGCAAACCTTTTGAATTGAAACGAGTCCTATTGTTATATACAGTCCTCCAAACGTAACCACCGTAGACTATTGAAATTCTATAGATTTAGGCACTTTGTCTACCGTATTAGTCGTTTTTGACAGCTGTCAAAATTCTGTTAATTACCCAAATAGTATTAAGTCATTGCCAATATACAAAGTTACATAAATTAGATTTATTGTAAAAGTTAGAGGTACCTAATCAGAATTTTGCTGGCGTGTTACTACCGCTTTGTGGCCATGTATGTCTACACATCAAATGATTGACTATTATGACAATGCTTCAAAATATTTAGGTTGAAATGGATTCAATTTCATTCAAATCGATATAACTGGACGCAACAGTAAATGACATGATGCAACTATAGTTAGGAAATCTTACGTACGTTAGGAAATCTTATATAAACCACGAATGCCGGTTTAACATTATGATAGGTAGGCGGTGTATGCGCATGTATATCTTTCTCTGTCTACCTGTCTGTGTATGTAACCTTAGAAGTTGTCAATCAATCATCATACGCTTTAGTTATATAAGTCACAGTTTTAGTGTTTATACTCCTCCGAAACGGCTTGACCGATTTTGATGAAATTTAATATGTACATTCAGTAGGTATGAGAATTAAAAAAAAATCAGTCTATTTCAAAATTCGACAACTGAGCTATTTGAAAAAGAGTGTCGCGACGTGTCGATTGTTTTCTTTTTCTATCACCAAATTAATTCAAATGACGGTTATAAATCGAATGTTTACGTTTGTTAGTGGACAGTCACAATAGGGCCTTGGACACTATTCACAAAAAAAAAATCAAAATGCATACATTAAAAAGGTAGCACAAAACTACGCTTGGACAACAGGATAATTGTTAATTCAATTAAAATTTAATGCCTGTAAATTTAAATGGTTTGTGAAGTCATAAACCATTTTATTTTACAGAAATGTCACGAAGATGTCACGTTTTGACAGCTCATTAATAGTATCTCAATTAATTTGGTAGTCCAAGACCGGAATAAAAATTAGAATAAAAAACAAATTTTAAATTTTCACCAATTCCATTCCATTGCTGTCAAGCCTGTAGTTTTTCATTTAATGCCTACACTTTAAGAAATGTTTATTATTGCTATAGTTTACCATTATTATAGTTTATTCCACATAATTTTTTTCTTACAAGAATGAGACCGAGTTAAATGAATTCCTCAACTAAAAGATAATTTATTTCAATAAGATTTATTTTTCTTACTAAAAAATAAATCTATTCATTTTAACAATAAAAAAATCACCTTAACAGTATAAAATAGTATTGTCTTAATAATGATTGCTTAGTTCAAATATTTTAATACTTTGTTGGTAGTTTCCATTAACATTTTGGAATTAACTTGAATTAAGAGACATTTTAACGTTTCCTTATATGTGTGATGTATCTTTAGTTTTGTGACGCATAGTGCGATGAATTTTCTTTTATATATTCTAGAAACTTAGCTGATGTTACTGATTTCTAGTTGTAATCGAATTAATGTACTGATAGATTTATTCCGGACCAGCGGGTCTTACTTTTTACTCAATGTTCGAGTCATTAAAAATCTATCTATGACTCGCATTAACACTTACCTCGTTTAATTTCTTATCTTTTATACTACACGTAGTACGTACAGGCGCAGTCCCAGGGGACATGACCTCCCCCCCCCCCCCCAAAATCCATCAGTCATGCGTATATTGAAGGCGAAACAAGCCAATTTTAGACACCTGTTTCCCCTTCGTGACCCCCTCAAATTTATTGGTGACCCCACCCCCCAAATTGAAGGTTGCGACCGCGCCTGAGTACGTACCTACTGAGCGGACGTATTATGTTTTTTTTTTCATTTATTTCAAACATCAAATTACCGTATCGTATATCAGCTGATACGATTTAGTATCTCATGTACAAAGTTTGGGAACAATATGCAATACATAATCCAAGAAGTATAAGAAGTTTATTGTACAATAGAACATCGAGTGACACACAACGTTTATTCTTACTATATAGTTATGTTTTTTCTCAAATGTGCTTCTTAGACAGTAGTCAGTCAGGTTTCTGTAGTTACCACTGTTCAGATGTGAATGATCTTGTAATGATGTCGCATGCGCTCGGTCGCTTACGAAGAAAAGATTTCTTTCTCTTTAGGACTGGCATCTCCATCGTATCACCATTTCACCATTGGCAACTTTAGGAATGGCATCTCTATAGTATGACCATTTCACCAATGGCAACTTTAGGAATGGCATCTTTATCGTATGACCATTTTGCCAATGACATCTTTAGAAATAGCATCTCTATAGTATAACCATTTCGCTAATGGCAACTTTAGGAATGGCATCTCTATAGTACGACCATTTCGCCATTGGCAACTTTCGGAATGGCATCTCTATAGTATAACCACTTCGCCAATGGCAGGATTTTTGAGGAATTGCATCTTTATAGTATAACCATTTTGCTAATGGCAATTTAATTTTTAGGAATGGCATCTCTATCGTATGACCATTTCGTCTAAGACAAACGAACATTAAATTTATATTCAGTTTAGTAACCTGACACATTCGAATGTGATCGCAAATAACTTTTTTTGGGTAACGCACACAGAGATAATAATGTATATGTTCATACACACAATATAACAACCATGATAAGCCCGCATGTGGGCGATGCAAGAGCTATAACATAAACTTTTCTGTTTTTACAAGCTGATGAATGCTGCCTTTAATGAATTGATGACGAAAATAAACAAGTATAACCCATGTAATTTAAAATGTTATCTTAAAATATAGGAACAGAATCAAAATTGCAAGGGAATGTTATATTCGACGCATGTCTATCAGATTTTGAAGAAGAATGTACATTTAAGTTCGAAATGTTTCTTGATCTTCTAAGGAAATATATTAATTCGTAGTTTTAATATGGAATTTTTACATTTTCCTATGATATGATTTATATCATGTATATAATAAAGCCATCGATTTTATATAATTTTTCATTTGTTCACTCTAAGATATTTTTCGTGCGATCAGAATGAGTGGATGAATTTTCTGTAAGTAACTATTATGGTGTGAAACTTATGTTAGAAACTATATATTTTGTATTTAGTTACTTTAGCATAACTAAATAAAAAATGTTTATTCTAATCTAGTGACAATTTTAATATTATTTTAATGTACTCTATCTTAAAACAAATTAAAAACGGTACAGACAAAAAGTCATACTGAAAACTATAATTTTATGAGAAACAATAATTTCATATCTCTGTATATAAAATTTGGTAATACTAGAGCTTTTGCACTTAGAAATGTATATAATGATGGAAATGATAGATAGTTTTAGTAAGTATTAAAAATATATTAACCAAGTCTGTAAGACATATTTTTTGATTAGTTCAATATGGTTTTCATATCAGGACCCATCATCGCTGCGATGATTTGCTCATCACTAATGGGGGCATTGGTTGGGAGTGGATGGAGTACCATCAGTCACAACCAATCGGACCTCAAGGAGATGAAGAAGCAATTATCAGTTGCCACAGCAAATATAACGGCGGAAAGGGTAATGATAAGAGATCCCTTGAATAAAGTCAGGAATGCTACTAAAACTCGTTCGCGTGTAAGACGGACCACTGAAAGCCCTCAGGTATTTCCTAATGGACCGATATTGACTTTTGATTTCCAAAAATATAAAAGGAATGACAACAAGGCTAGTGACCTTCCCAAGGGATATACCCGGGTTGAACCTGCACTCGTCATAAAAAAATCAAAAGGATCAAAGATGAACAAGCAAAAACTCATGAGGAAATCTCTTCGGTTGAAAAGATCTGCACCTTGGGAAGAGCCGATCCCTGACAAAAAACCTTTGACGGAGCTTGAGGATGATGCTTCAATTGATACCGGAAATCACACACAGTTTGAGACCCGTGTTCTTGAATCAGGGGTGATTATCCCTAAGCTAGGCATCGTAATGGAGCAGACTGGGTCATACATGGAGTATTCCGGATATATATATATTCCGGTTATATATCATATGCCCCATTTAGCATCAATTGGGTTAATTGGGAAGGGTATACACTGTAATATCTCTACTAACGTGGACCATCAACGTATGATCGTAACACTCCTAAAGGACAAGATCGGTACACTTATCCCACAGCATACGGGAACACGGTCAAAACGGTTTATCGAGACGTTAATTCTTGGTGGGGCAGTGGCATGGAATAGAGCGTCCATTTGGTCTCTACAAGATACTGTTGCATCACTGGATAGCCAACTCAGGGCAATGAGAGATAATAACCAAATCGTGACAAACAGTATGAATACGTTGATTGATAATCAACATGCTGTTCACCATGCAGTGGATAGGCAGGCACGAATATTAAGAGAGTTCATGGAAAAAAGCTCATGCGATGAAATAGTGACCAATTATTTTAGAGAGGTCTACTCCACATGGCTCTCTTTGGCTCCAAACGACTTTGCCCGAGTGGTAGATAGTGCATTGTCTGGAAAGATCACCCCAGACCTTCTCCCAGCTACAGACGTTTTAACAGTGTTATTGAAACACCCAGCAATTGCTGCTACAGCATACTCGCGAGATTTGACATTGCTCTATGAGCTAGGCAGGCTATCTCTACACCAGGTCAACTACGATCCATACCCTATGGTATCGGGGGTGATGATATTCCCAAGAATACTGACAGATAGGTCTGCAGCACTGATGCGAATACATACCACTCACACAACAACGTTAAATGGCTATAGAAAGTTGAAATTACCCGACATGGTAGCTTGCAAATCTAAAAAAGATTGCTGGGGGATTCCTTCTGCGGCCTGCAGAGAAATGTTGACCTTAACCTTGTGCCCTAAGACAACAAAAGTTGAATTCAATACCTGCATAAGACATATTGTTGAAGATAGTCTCCCGGCTAGCAATTGTGAGTGGCGCCTATCGACAGATGCAAGACTGGAAGTAGTTCCATTTGATGGAGGTGTTCTCATAAGTGCATCAAATGAGTCTGGTGAGGTGATGATTGCGCAGGGGAAAGAGCTTGTTGTTCATGGCCAGATAGAACCAAGTGACCACCCTATTGTGTTGACAGCTGAAAATGGAGATTATTTACATATGGGGGGTCAGATATATCAATTGTCGCAAGAGACAATTAAGACAGGGTATGACATCATAGCTAACTCGGCGATCCCCCTCCAAAGAGAAGATCTGTCTGGAATTGCGATAGATGGTTGGGTTGATGAGTCGCATGTTCCCGCATTGAGGGATCAACCGTGGTCTCCTCCGGATCATTATACCTGGTGGATATTGATTTGCTCATTAGGAATCATTACGATCCTAATCGGAATCATGATTAAATATCGGCTAGTGTTGAGAAATTTACACAAGAGGGTCAAGGATGAAATATCTGGATGGGTCACGATCCCAACGGCGCCCCCTTCATTCTCAACCCAGGTCAATAGACGGCCGAGACAGGCAGATATTGTGGTGTGAGGTCTTCATCGGCCAGCCAGATAGCACTCTCTGTCCACCAGAACGTATAGGAAAAGAGATGCTTGATTATACTATATTAAGTGAGCCACGTGAACCACAATACTTGTTATCCATTTTAAACACATGACTATAATATTGTTGTTATTGAAAAAAGCGGATCAGTTCTAATAAAGTCAAATATAAACACGTTAAACATGGAATAATAAGGAAGATTAATACTAATAAAAATAACAACATTTATTCGTTACTGTTCATGCAACAAATAAAAGAATAAAAGGTATCTTAGGAAAATGAATAAAATTTCGATACTATTGAAGCTGAAAAATTGTAATGTAATGTAATATGATTATTGTATATTGTATATAATTATATATTTATATAATTTTTGTTATGCTGCCAGTATGTTGGGCACAGGGCCGCAGTGCAGCGATTTGGATAATGTATTTTATTTGTAAGTTTATTTATTATTAGGTATTTTTAAGATATATTATGTAATTAAGTTAGAAATGTTCTGAAATTGTTTTAATTAAATATTATATTGAAGCTTAAGGAATTATATTGGTTATGAAGTATATTTCGTCACACATTCTGATCGCAAGCAAACATCATCTATACTACACTGTACTCGTAAATAATAATATCTAAATTTATTACAATTTCTGTTCGTTCAGCGTATCTTAGGTGCGGATCGATCGTTGCAGTGCTTGTTTCGTCGTAGGGTCGCACCGCGTTTGATCTGCTCCATCAGAGAGGTGTGGCACACTCGCGGGTCAGGCTGGAATAACCAATGATGATATTAATATAAAACATAATATAGGAATAGGATAAATGTGTTGGAACTTATATCGCTAAGCGTCCGCGACACAACTTGTCGGCAGTTCCGGCTTGCAGGCTGGTATTGCTATATCATCATCGCTCGTACGTGCCCTGATGTCACTACAGAATTTGTAAGGTATATAAACCTTATAAATTCTGCAGTTTTAGTGATTCAGATAGTTGCGTGCTTTGCCTAAGAAATTGTCAGTTACAATCCAAGCAGGCAGTAAGTTCAGTATAGTTTTATTTTTAAACTTTATTTATGTGCCACTGCTGTGCAAACCTCTCACAAGTGGAGGAGACCTGTGCCCAGATTCCCATAAGGTGGTCTGGTGGTAACTAATGTAATTATTCTCCACCATTGGACCAGCGTGGTGGAGTAAGCTCCAGGGCTCCTCAATGTTACGGAGACGCGCTCTCCGTACCCATACCCAGCAGAAGGGTTGCAAGCAATATAACTATAAAAATCGGTAAGACACTCTAGTAGTAACTATAGTAACTGATGACTGGTTGTACGTTCTTACACCCCCAGTAACTAACTACGAAGCAGGCGTTGTCAATAAAACGGAAAAATGAAGCGAACGGTGTAACAAAAAAAATTAAACCGATTTGCACC
This sequence comes from Pyrgus malvae, assembly GCA_911387765.1. Lineage (NCBI taxonomy): Eukaryota > Metazoa > Arthropoda > Insecta > Lepidoptera > Hesperiidae > Pyrgus > Pyrgus malvae. The sequence goes on from OU426969.1 coordinate 13,698,669, forward strand.
ACAATCATAAAAAACATAGGTGGCGTTACAAACAAACTCCAAAGTCAAACTTTCGGTGGAATTATTCACAAATTTTTGTAATTTATTATAGTCTATTTGGTTATTTTTAGTTACTTTAGAGAAATAAAAACATCTGTAATGTTGTAGATGAAAATATTTAAATCTTTACATAAAGTCAGACATTGGACACAATACATTTTAGTAACCAACACCCTAAAGATGTATCGTTTATTTAAAACCTTTCGTACAATAAAAACAACATACCTGTGCATGTGCGTTGATAAGATCCCTCACAGTGCTGGCGCGTGAAGAGCTCAGCTGTCGCCTCTGGTTCTGTATGGTGGCTGACAACTTGTCCAGGAAAGCGGGCTGGACCGCTGCCGGGACTCCTGCAAACATATAAACGACTCTTTAAGTCGTTAAAGGAGGACAGTCGATATTTGTAAGCGATCAGTGCGAATCTAGTCCGCGATTGATAGGTACGTTACCTTTATTATCTCACGAATGCTGACTTATCAAGGCTGTGTGGATGTATACTTATGAATAATACCTAAAAAGCTACAATTTTTTCTGCCAAGTAACTAATAAATTTTATCAGTTACGCCACATAGGATACTATAGTTAACAGCTAGTACCTACTGAGTAATCTTCAGGTATCTATAGTAACTGATGACTGATCGACAGCTTCTTAAGTAACTAAGAGACAATTTAAACGTTCATACACCATCACAACCTGTGTAAAACGGTGTTCGTGAGGTATTATAATTTTAGATTATTTCATTCCTACCCAAAAACAAGAAAAGACATTCAGTAGTGGTATATCACAATACGGAAATTAAACATTTAAACATTAAAATAAATAATGTAGTTTAAAAAACTAAAAAACACTTTTTAGTTCGTATTTTCACAAAAGCGTGTTTTTCAGTTTTTTAAACTACATTATTTATTTTTAATTTTTTAGTTGGATTTTTATTCTCATATTATTGAATTGTCATTGGCCCTTGACCCCTGTGCAAATTTTTAAGTTAATCAGACGCTTAGACGTGATAAAATATAAAACTTTATATTTGTTTCATTAAGTACCTTAGGCCACAAACTTATCAGCCGCTCCTCGTATATTTTTATTTATTCTGATGATCCTAGTTAGGACTTTGATATAAAGTTAAGAGATTATTGTATTGTCATCGGCCCTTGACCCCTGTGCAAATTTTCAAGTTAATCAGACTCCTAGAAGTAAGTGAAAATGAAGTTAAAAGATTCCGTTACATACATACATACAGGTCAAGTTAATAAAAGCGTGTTAATGAGAAAAACAATAACGATACACTACAAAAGAAAAATTGTGTTTCAAAATTTTTTTATCGATTTATATTTATATATTTGTCAAATTCAATGCAGCACAGAGGTCTGAGGAACCTAATTATCAAAAAGTTTTACTAAAACCAATTTTAATTTCCCTTTGACGACCCGTGTGGCGCAATGGTTACCATGCCGGACTGCCAATCATAGGGTCCTGGCTTCAATTCCCGGCAAAACAGAAATTTGAATGATGAGTTTAAATTTCTGTTCTTGGTCTGAGTGTTTGTGTTTCTGTGTTTGTATGTGTTCATGGTACCCACAACACAGGGTATTAGTTACCTTACTGTGGGGCTATGAGTGTATAACGTTTATTTTTTTAAGTTCCTCTTAAAAATTAGATCAAGTTAATCAATTGTATTTATATCCAACTAGTTGAACAGGGGACAAATATATCCCGCAACCTAAATCCCGAAATTTGAATGATGATTTTAAAATTAATGTTCTCGGTCTGAGTGTTTGTGTTTCTGTCTTTGTATGTGTCCATGGTACCACGACACAGGGTATATCTACCCTACTGTGGGACTACGAGTGTGGAACGTTAATTTTTATAGAAACTAAAACAATACCTTTCCCCTTATGCGGTGGGTCCGCAGCTGCGATAGTGGAGAGCGCTCGTCGTGCGGTCCTCGGCGACAGCTGCGGCGCCAACTTAGCGCTCAGGCTGGCGATCAGGCCACCCTCTGGAAGGGAAAACAAAGATACGAATTAAAACATACAAATACAAATATAAAGCATTTTGTTTTGGCAAAGGGAAGGTCGCTACATTTTTGTACACCAAATTGAAAAAGTAATATACAAAACAAGCTTATTGGAAATAGTGTAACAACAGGCGGCCTTATCGCTGATAGCGATCTCTTTCAGACTGCCTTTGGGTAGAGGAAAGACGAAATTCCTTTATAAAACATACATAATATATTTAATTTAAATACTGGAAACGGCTTCTACGCTTTTTATGAATCTTAATATGCAGAAGGTTTTGTGGGCGATAAATTGACCTGGCTAGATTTTTTTACAAAACGTCGCTATATCCGTGCTTTCAGGCAACTGTTAAAATATCATTAGAATACGACGGTAAATTTCGACAACAATAATTGTAATGTTAAAATAGCTCCAGTGGGAAATCGGGCGTACTCGGAACCGAAGACTCCAATGCGAGCCCTATCCCATTATTATTTTTACCTTTTTTTAAGTTGTTTTTGACGACCCACGTGGCACAATGGTTACCATGCCGGACTGCCAATCGAGGGGTCCCGGGTTCGATTCCCGGCGAAACAGAAATTTGAATGATGAGTTTAAATTTCTGTTCTCGGTCTGGGTGTTTGTGTTCCTGTTTTTGTATGTGTCCATGGTACCCACGACACAGGGTATTAGTTACCTTAATGTGGGGCTATGAGTGTATAACGTTTATTTTTTTAAGTTCCTCTTAAAAATTAGATCAAGAAAACCAATTGTATTTATATCCGACTAGTTGAACAGGGGACAAATATATTCCGCAACCTGAAGGATATTTCCCCTGTTATTAATTACAATCAGATACTTACGTTCATGGTGATGTCTCTCCGCGCTATGCGATCTCGCAGGAGCTCGTCTTAACGCTAAAGGACTCAAGGCTCGTCCGCCCAGTTGTGCTGGGGATGCATATATCCCTGAACCGTACTTCTTCTCCTGTTGCAGCTTGAAACCTAATAGAAGAGGGAAGAGGATAGTAAGAAGTAAAATATTACAATCATATTCATAAAAATTAAAAATATTCTACGATTTGACGACCCTTGTGGCGTAATGTTTACTTAACTGGACTGCCGATCGAGGGTTCTGGCCCTTCTGGGTTCGATTCCCGGCGAAGCGGAAATTTGAATGATGAGTTTAAAATTTCTGTTCTCGGTCTGGGTGTTTGTGTTTCTGTGTTTGTATGTGTCCATGGTAGCCACGACACAGGATATATCTATCCTACTGTGGGACTATAAGTGTGAAACTTTATTTATTTATTTAAATTTTAGAAAAGTTTCGGACCTCACAACTTAGTATATAAATAACATGAGATTTCAAAAACTGGTTTCTTGAAACACGAATAACTTTCGAAATATCTCTGATTTTTTTTTTAATTTTGTGCATGTTAAACAATCTGATTTTCTTTAGTTACTTGTCCGTCTTGATTTATTTGCTAGAGTTTCTCACAAAATAAAATATTTGCAGTTTGATTTTAACAATTTTTTTATCCTTGTTTTTTATACCCCACTGCTGGGTACACTCCTCTTGGAAGTGAGATCGATTTAGGTAATAGTACACTGGGCTGGTAAAGTGCGAATTGGTAGTGATGGAAAACATCTTAATACAATGCATCTATCACCATACTTTGCCTCACTGCAAAACAGCGAGAAATACGCACTTATCAGATTTTTTGTCCAGAGGTTTGCCAGGGGTTAGAACTTGGTATCTTCATGTCGGAGACCGCGGTATTCATTTATTTATTTACTAGCCTTCCGCCAGCGGCTTCGCTTGCGTGGACCCGTTTTATAGGTTCCCGTAGGATAAAAACCATCCTATATCCTTTCCCAAGATCCACTGTATCTGTGTTCCAAATTTCATTAAAATTGGTTCCGTAGTTTAAGCGGGAAAGCGTAGCAGACAGACAGACGGACATACAGACAGACAGACAGAGTTACTTACGAATTTATAATATTAGTAAAGATTTATTTAATACGTAGGCTTAAAACTAACATTACAGGTAACCCCAAGTGCTTAGTGCACCTAATTATTCCAATTAATGATTAAAGTAGATAATGTAAATTAATTGAGTTAGCAACACGATGTTAATTTTCTAAATATTCAATACATATTTACAATAATGCATTAATTTATTTAAAATGCCATCAACAAACGGCAGCAAAGCAATAATAATAAATAAATAAAAAATATTATCAATTATGAAATTATACAATTAATTCAAACAATGTCAAGTTAAATTAACAAATAAAAACAATTCTAAGTCTCTAATGTCACGAATAAATTAATTACAGTATCGTCAAAAAATCACAGATAAATAATCAATTAATTGGTTGCAATTATAACTACAATTATTCATTCATAACAATGTCAAAAAAATAAAATCATTATGTAAGTCAACAAATAAAATAATTAAATTGAAACAATTACAAAATAAACACAATTAATTTGATGCAACACGCTTAACGCTTGGCCATCACTTCTCTATATTCGAGAGTATTATAACAATACCTATGTTAACACAATCTCACCTGTCTGTCCGTAATGCGAGTCATTGGACACTCTGGGACCAAAGCTTGTGAACGAATTGTTTTCACCGTAACTAGGGGTCGAAGGCGTCGACCCCTGAGGGGATCCCTTAGTCTCACCGTAGATGCCACCTTGAAATAAGAGAAACAAAATGTTGATAGAACCCGCGCAGATAAAGAAACAATTTGTAAATGGCGGCGGCTAATTGTAGAAGCGTCAGCAAAAAAGGTCGTAAAAATTAATTACTTTTGAAAATATTTTAGGAAGTGTACTAGCGGCTATTTAATTTTGATAGATTTTTAACGATTCATGTTATAAGTATTAATAAAAAAAATGCTTATTAAAAACAAAAAAAATGATCACTTTATCTCGGGTCTTTGCTTACATGCGGGCGGGCGGGTTAAATAGGGCAAAGAAAATATATTTTTTATCTTATCCAAATTTAAAAGGGCGATAACGCGAATTCCAGTCTCTTTTCTTCTTCGAAATACTTGATTACATTATAAACGATTTGTCGAGCGTCACTATGTAGAACTTTCCCGCGTTTACGAGAAGCCATGTCAAATAACCAAAACAAATTTAACCAAAACTTAACAAAAACAACAAATAAACAGTAGCAACAAAACAGAATTTATCAAAACGGAGCGTGTCGAGACAGCGTGAATGCTAATCCAGACTGTCGTTTTTTTTTGTACTCAGTACCACAATTGAGTAAATTGAGCATGGTTAAACATTCTCTAATACTGCACAATGTTTTTGAAGTGTTTATGAAAAAATAATTTTATTAATTTTTTTAATTAATTTTATTAAAAATTTTTTAATAAATTTCCAGTTTTGGCAGGATGTCGAAAAAGACATATTGTGCTCTTGTTTTATTTTTACTTTCTTGGTGTATTTTTGAGTTATATCTGATAAGTTTGATGGCATTTTGTTCGATATAGGTTAATTAAAGTGCACGAGTGTTGTGACCAATGCGAAAATATGTTTTTTCGGCTTGCCTCCAAAATTCCATTGGTTACGTTCTTGTAAAGAAGCCATCGCTTTACTTTAATGTCTGACTGACTTGACTGACTGATTACTAACGACTTACTGACTTTACCTACTATTACATTAATCGTCCAGTTTCACCGAAACTGGCAAAAACGTGATGCAAAATTTATAGTTGATGCTGGCAATATGCAGAGTTTGCGATGCTATAATTGAAGAAAAAAAATTCCAGTTTCATGGTCTAAAAATACCTAAAATGCCGAAGTTAATGTTTATTTTTACGAAAACGGTGTATGACGCACACAAAGACAACGTACACAAATACGCCATAACCTATCTATATCGATGATATAAAAGGCCTATAAACTAAATTCTAAACACCAAAACAAACAAACCTGCATTCCCGTCCCTGAAAAGATCCGAATTGGAACTATTCAAGCTATTCTTCCGCACATATATCGAGTTTTCAACGTACGCCATTATACGGTGACCCGTCTGCCCGTATATCGGGTTCAGATTCCCGGTGCTATTCAAACTGGCGTTCGACGAGAAGTTACTTTTGGCTTGTTGGAAGGTACTCAGGGCCGGTTGGTTCGACGTAGGGCTCTGCTGGTTGTAGTTCTGGTTTTGGTTTTGAGCTTGGTTCTGGTTCTGGTTTTGGTTCTGGTTCTGCGCTTGGTTCTGGAGAGTTCTGCGCACTAGTCCGGGGGAGGCTGGCATGTGTTTAAGTTCGGTTAGCTGCTTGACTGTTTCGGCTACGTTTATACCTTGATGTGCTGTAGATGATAAGAAATATTTTAGTTATGAAATGCCCACCCCACACATAACGAGAAATCGTTGCGATTTCTCTGTACAGATCTTTTTCGCAGATTTATAGCACGTGTGTATGGTAAATCATTGCAATCAATCGTTCGTCGGCAGCAGTAGCAAATTTCATTAGATCAATCACAGAACATATTAAAAAAGTTAGAGTGGAAATGTGGGCGGGGCAGACGCGCCAAGGAATTTTGAGCAAACGCTCAAAATTCCAAAATCTCTACAGAAACACGCGATCGGGCTACGATATGCGTGCTTGTGTGCGTGCTTGGGTATGATTCGTTCATTTGAAATCGCGTGATTGTGCGGCGCTAAAATTGGCTAGATTTGAAATTGCAAATATGTGCGTAAGCTAAATAAATATTTAAGTACAAATGTAATGGAGGTGAAAGGCGGGGCTTGATCGGCGACACCAGTCTTCATACGAACGGCACATTATTGCCGTTCTGCCTATCTCAATAATGTTCTGTGAGATCAATCGTTCTCGATTACGTTTGCACAGTTTATCGTTACGTGTGGATGACGGTCGTGATCGCTCAGTTCGGCATCACGCAAAGCATTATGCAATAATATGTATACTTCTAGACTTTTTTCTTTTTCTTTAAGCACATAATTAGGCCCAACAACGCAAGTGCGTTTCACGTGTGTGTGGAGGCACTAAGGGCGTTCGATTTATCTGCATAGTCTAAAATCGCAACGATTTCTCGTTACGTGTGGGACGGGCATTAGATTGTTATTATGGCTGCGATCATTACGAGGGAATTTTTTAATGGATTGGCTGACGAGCTTGCAGGTCACGTGATGTACTAAAATCGCAACGATTTCTCGTTACGTGTGGGACGGGCATTAGATTGTTATTATGGCTGCGATCATTACGAGGGTATTTTTTAATGGATTGGCTGACGAGCTTGCAGGTCACGTGATGTAAGTGGTAAGGGGTGGTGGAATTTCTTTATTAATAAACCTACTTAGGTAGACTTTTGATGTAATCAACCTGCATTTCATCCCCTTACGCAATAAAGAGGCACAAAAAATTTGTTAAGTTAATATTTGGTCCAGCCGTTTCAGAGATAAGCCGGAACAATCAGACACACAGATATATAGACAAAATAAATGTAGCCTAAGTTACTCCTTATTATAGTTTGGTTCACGAGAGTTGAACACAAATGGCGGCCGTCTGCGCATGTACACTCATGAATCAATCAAATCAATGCGTCAATGCCTCGATAGACGAATAGCGACTGGGCACCAGTGACGCACCATTTGGCGCACCAATGGCGTCGTGATGCATTCCGCCCGCGCCTCACCCCGCGCCTGTAAGGGGACCTAAAAAATGCTTTCTGCGCAGTGTTCATCTTTCGTGAATTGAATTGTACATCTGCTATCTGCCAGTGAATGTCCCGTCAAAATCGCTCCCGCCGTTTCAGAGATTAGCCGGAACAAACAGACAAACAGATAGACAGACAGACAAAAACGTACCGTATAAAAATTCATACGCACATGCGTAACACGCACATCTGTTTGTAATATTAAAATAATCTCTTTTTACTATGTAGTAAAAATACAGACACACCAATTTTATTTACTTGTATAGATATATTTATTGTTTTATTGTTTTCTCACCTGTATTGGCCTCGTTGTCGGGTTGTAATAAAAAGGCGGGCGGTGGCGGCAGGTTGTCCGCGTCCGTTGTACTCACTGGGGGACTTTGCACGTTATTCTGGAATAAAACAACAAAAAATAACGTTTTACAATCGATGTCATCGTCATCAATTTTAGGGTTCCGTACCTCGAAAGGAAAAAACGGAACCCTTATAGGATGACTTTGTTGTCCGTCCGTCTGCCTGTCAAGACCCTTTTTCTCAGGGACGCGTGGAGGTATCAAGCTGGAATTTATATCAAATACTCAGGTCTAATGTCCCTTGGAGCTGTGAAAAAATCTATATATATATATATTCAGTGTAAATATATTCAGTGAGTGGCGAGTCACCACCTGCCTCACTTTAGATTATTCATTAGTCTGAACGGCAGGTGTCCCATAGTTCTCCATAGCCCATCTACTAGTCCCTCGTTCGTTCATCATTAGTATCGCCTTTTGTAGCAATAGTTCCTGTGCACCTGGCGGGGACTATCTTCGAGTCATATAACCTTTTATATGATACGACCGAGGATGGTATCCGCCACGTGTTACCATATAACAACATTAAAGTATCTCAAAGGGGCCTCCACGTGTTGGACCTACGTCCCCACGCAAGCTTTTCAAATGACCGGGTACATAATAATAATCTTTATTTCGGATTCTGCTCCCATATTATGTTAGTAGTTGACAACTTATCTCATAACTAATGTTAGTAAAATAACTGATAAATATAACTAATGTCTAGCCGTCACGGTTCATGAGATACAACCTGATGACAGAGAGGCGGACCCTTTGGTTACGGTACCCTAAAAACCAGTATTTAACACGCTTTTATTAGTTTGACCTTTATGTATGTATGTATGTAACGGAATCTTTTAACTTTATTTTCACCTACTTCTAGGAGTCTGATTAACTTGAAAATTTGCACAGAGGTCAAGGGCCGATGACAATGCAATAACAATAGAATAAAAATCCAACTAAAAAATCAAAAATAAGTATGTAGTTTAAAAAACTAAAAAACACACTTTTGTGAAAATACGCACTAAAAAATTAAAAATAAGAAGAAAATGTATTTTACTATAAAAAAAAAGCGTTGGGTGGTTATTACGATACTATTGACACCATCCACCCCACGTTTTTTTACAGTAAAATAAATTTTCTTCTTATTTTTTTTTCAGTTCGTATTTTCACAAAAGCGTGTTATTTAGTTTTTTTTAAACTACATTACTTATTTTAAGCCTACCTGTGCATACGGCGGCCTCTGTGGTCGAGATATAGACGAAGACCTTCTCACCGGCGGCGGCGGCTTGCCCAGCGAGCTGGACGAGCCGCGGCGAGACCAAACCGACGCTGAAATTATAAACATATCTAAGAAAAAATACGTACTACTCGGTCGAGTTAACATGACACCTGGGAGGCTATTCTGAATGCATCCGTCCATAAGTTCTAATATTTTCGGAATCATTTTTGGCATATTTAGACACTTTATTTTTTCATAAATTTAAAAGATTAACGTTGACATTGATAATATGAAGCCACTGAATGAATAATATTGCTAGAACTTCATCAGTCTTACTCAAAAATGAGACCCGAAAATTCACGAAGTTTCGGATACGGGCTGTTATACCCTGGCTTAGTATCCAGCTTCCCCTGGGTCAGCATCTGATTATTCCTTTGTCAGCATTCATATTGTAATAAAACCATGGACTCAGCCTCCCCGCGCTGAGTCTCAGGCCGTATTCGGAGAGTGTGGTTGTGCCGAGGGTTAAATTTCTAAAAGTTTATAATCGTTTAAATAATTAAATTCCAGTTGTAATTAAAAATCCTTTTTTTTAAAAACCCTCTCGAGCCTCCCCTCGTAACATTTGGTGGCAGCGGTGGGATCGGAAATCCCCAGTGTCCTTAAAAACTAAGTGAAACTAAATATCCTGAAAAGTGTTTAAAAAACGAAGTGAAGTGAAATATCAAGTGAAGCTAAATAAAAGTGAAACATCCTGTAAAGTGCCTGAGCTCCAATCTCCTGGAAGTAATATCCTGGTCTATAGGCCAACTTCCGTTCAACTTCAAAGACGTCCTTTCGTATCCTGACGACGTCCATCTGTAATTACTTACCTCAGAAGATATCCTATCATACATCACTACTCGCTTGCGAAGACGTCCTTCCGTATCCTGACGACGTCTATCTGTAACTACTTACCTAAGAAGATATCCTGTCATACATCATTATCAACACTGTATCTCAATCCGGAGAAAAGAAGGAAGAAATCAGTTCGACTCCACAGCTAATAATACGTCGCAACGTAACATCGACATTGCCACGGTTCCTCGCGTCTTATCGCTCCGGAATGTGCTACGTATCGTCTACCGCCTGCGTGTTCTTGTTACTGTAAGTCTTTGGTCATTGTTTATATTACGTCTATGATTTTAGGGATCTGCGATTGATTTGTGAAAACCTTCGTTTGATATTTTTATATTTCCTTGTGTTTGTGTTGTGTTTTGTTGCCAGTTTCATTTTTGTTGTAAAGTCTAGCGAACTTATCCTTTAATTTTGTAACAATTTAATATGCCAAAAAGTGCTAAGGGAGAGGACAGCAAGTTAACCATTAACTTACCTGAACTAGAACCAACTGACGTTAAATCACCAGTAACTTCCCCTAGGCTCACCAGATCGACTTTTGCAGCTACCACGATGGCGGAACTCGATCTTAACACCCTTTTTAAGTTTATTAAACAATACGACGGTAGCCGCGAAACGGTCAATTCCTTCATAGTAAACTGTAATAATGCCTACGAACTGGCATCAGAAACACAAAAACCTATTTTATTTAAATACATAATTAGTCAACTCCAGGGTAAAGCGGAGGTTGCTTGCTCCATAAAAGAGTTTGTCAGCTGGGAACAGCTAAAAGAGTTCTTAAAAACTCAATTTTGTGAGCGCAAACACTACGCTCACTTACTTACGGATCTACAAGAGAGCAAGCAGGGCCCGCATGATAATGTGAGTCAATTTTCCTTACGTGTAGAAACATATTTATCACAACTTCTCACGGAAATCACCTTATCTAATACTAAATCCAAGGAACTAATAGGTCGTTGTGCAGCAATGGAGGATCTGGCCCTCCATCATTTCCTAATGGGCTTACATCCTCGAATTTCTAATATTGTCCGATGTAAATCACCCAAAACCTTAAATGAAGCCATTAACATGGCAATCTCTGAAGAACGCATCCAACAGAGTATATATAAACGTCCCTCTACAGACCCTAAAATCAACGCGAAACCCCGACCAGGCCCTTCGAGACCTTTTGTACAACAGGCCTCATTCAATCCGAATCCGAATAGGTCTGGCGATCCATTCTGCCGCTATTGCAAAACTGTTGGCCATGACATTAAAGACTGCAAGAAACGCGAATTTTATAACAATAAGTTTCCGTCCAAACAATATTTCCAACGTCCAGTTAATAATAACAGTCACAAAGTAAACCATGTTAGACAGACCGAAGACTTAGAAGAGGACTATGAGTCCTATCCACAGGATTTAAACGAATCCTCGTCTCACGAAGGTGCCTCGCGAGACCAAGAGTAGAAAAGGGCACCAATCTCTTATCCAAAACAAGGACTAACCGACAGGGTAACCAGCCCCAAACCGACAGTCCGACATCCATAAAGACCAACCGACAGGGTAACCAGCCCCAAACTGACGGTCTATCCAAAACAAGGACTAACCGACAGGGTAACCAGCCCCAAACTGACAGTCCGATTCCTATCAAGACCAACCGACAGGGTAACCAGCCCCAAACCGACGGTCCATCCAATATTAGGACTAACCGACAGGGTAACCAGCCCCAAACTGACAGTCCGACTCCTACCAAGACCAACCGACAGGGTAACCAGCCCCAAACCGACGGTCTATCCAATATTAGGACTAACCGACAGGGTAGCCAGCCCCAAACTGACAGTCCTAAATATAAAAAATCCATATCCGAGATCTATGAAGTTAACATAGACACTACAAAGAGACTTTTGCCGCACACCCTTCTAGAATCACAAGTGTCCGATATTCCTCTCACCTTACTAGTCGATTCCGGCTCAGCTATTAGTCTCTTAAAAGAAACATGTATCCGTAATAATCAAAAATTAATCAAAGAACCGATCAAATTAAAAGGCATAGATCCGGGTGATGAACCTACTCCTACAGAAGGTCATTTCCAACTCAAGTTAAAGCTTTCCGAAAAGAAATCCGTTTCGTATAAATTCCATGTTATTAAGGAAATAAATTTACCTTACGACGGCATCATTGGTTCAGATTTTCTAACTGCTTTCGGCTGTAAAATAGATTACACATCCGACGTTCTTAAAATAGGGTCGATCGATATCAAACTTCATTTTTTTGATCCTTTCTATGTTATCCCGCCTCGTACGGAAGCGGTTATCGAATGTTCCATTCAAAACACGACCTTATCCGAAGGTGTTATTCTGGACCAGCATTTATCCGATTCCTTACTAATATCAAACTGTATCGTAAAAGTAAAAGATAATAAAAGAATTAATTTAACAGTCGTAAATACATCCGAATCCCATGTAAATATTAACTCAAACCTAAATCTCAAAATTGAACCTTTGAATGTATGTGCAATTCAACAAAATAATTATCCCAATACGTTTAATCGCACTAAACTTGTCATAGATTCATTGCGGATTGATCATCTTAATCGCGAAGAATCCAATGTATTAGTAGAACTTTGCTCACAGTATTCCGATATTTTCCATTTACCCGATGAAAAGTTATCCTATACAAATGTCCTGAATCACGAAATTAATACTAGCAGTAATGTCCCTATTCACACCAAATCATATCGTTTCCCAGAGTGCCACAAAAAGGAAGTGGAAACTCAAATTGGAAAAATGTTAAACGATAATATCATTGAGCCATCATCCTCTCCGTGGAGTTCCCCAATATGGATAGTCCCAAAGAAAATCGATGCCCAAGGTCAGCGAAAATGGCGAATTGTCATCGATTATCGAAAACTTAACGACATCACTATTGGCGAAACATATCCTATTCCGCAGATATCCGAAATCTTAGATCAGCTTGGTAAAAGCAAATATTTTACAACTCTTGACTTAGCCTCTGGATTCCATCAAATTCTAATATCTCCTAAAGATGCAACTAAAACAGCCTTTTCTGTGCCGCAAGGTCATTATCAATTTAAACGAATGCCCTTCGGGCTTAAAAATGCACCATCTACCTTCCAGAAACTAATGAATACTTGCCTAACTGGACTTCAAGGTACCAGGTGTTTCGTATACCTGGACGATATAGTTATATACTCTTATGACCTATACTCACATATCGATAATCTCAAAGCAGTATTCAATAGACTTCGTAATTTCCATTTAAAATTGCAGCCTGACAAATGCGAATTCCTCAGGAAGGAAGTCGCATATCTAGGTCACATCATTAATGAAAACGGGGTGAAACCAAATCCAGAAAAAACCAGAGCTGTGACTGAATTCCCTACACCCCGATCTCCAAAAGATATAAAATCCTTTTTAGGCCTAGTATCCTATTATCGAAGGTTTATTGATAACTTCGCAAAACTAGCAAAGCCTTTAACGTCCCTTTTGAAGAAAGATGTCCCTTTCGTATGGCTCAATGAACAACAGCTTGCTTTCGAAACGCTGAAAAACAAACTTGTTTCAGCGCCAGTTCTAGCATATCCAGATTTCACACAGCCTTTCCTTCTCACATGCGATGCTTCTAATTATGCCATATCCGCAATATTATCCCAAGGTCCTATCGGTCGTGACAGACCCATCGCTTTTGCGTCCCGCACACTAAATAAAGCCGAGTGCAATTATAGTGTGACTGAGAAGGAATGTCTCGCAGTAATATTTGGCACTAAAACTTTCAGACCTTATCTTTACGGTAACCGGTTCCAAATATTATCTGATCATAGACCGTTGCAATGGCTATTCAATTGCAAAGATCCAGGCTCCAGACTCATTAGATGGCGCCTAAAACTTGAAGAGTTTGAATACGATGTCAAACACATAAAGGGTAAAACTAATACCGGTGCCGACGCACTGTCCAGATATCCTGTAAATCCAGTTCAACCAGAAAAATCTGTAATAGAAAATGAAGGTGACACAGTAGATCGAAGTCAGGAGATAGACGCAGATCTAATGGACCTACTCATATCCCCACCTTCATTTAATCCTGAAGAAATCATATCCTTAGATGAAAATCACATGGATCTACAAGAAGATATGGTACCTTTACCTGATATCCAACCATCTGACGGCAATACTGATCTCATAAATACAAATCCTAATAATGATGATCCCGTTAACTTACCAATTCACGACGAACTTATAAATCCCGCGTCGAATCCTGAAAATAAAAATATACTTACCTCGGATACTCGTGCCGACGGCACTCCAAGTCCTGATCCTGAAAGAAAAATCGTTGACTTACCTGATGACATCCTTGATCCCATACTATCCAGTCACGATGACAGAAACGTAAACGCCGACGACTATACATCCTTCCTGAAAATCATGCAAGATAAAAATAAATCGTTTAACACAAAAATCGAAGAACGAAATGAAAGCCTTATGAAGTGTCCCGCAAAAACTATTCTAATTCCGACATCAATTGATTTAGATGAATCTAATCCATATATAATGGAAGTGTTAGCTGATCCCGAAATTAAAGCTTGCGTTACCGAATCCGAAAGAGAACTCTTTTCATTTAAGAAAGTTATTTTTAACGATAAAACCTTTTACTTACTGTTCTTTAAAGTTCACCATTTTGATCAAGCTTCATATCCTGATATTTACCAAACCCTCAAAAGAGTTAGGAACAATTTGTTAATTATGGGCGATACCAATGAAATCGGTATATCAGATTTAAAAAATCCTTTTGAAAAACATTCATTTGTTAAAATCTATAATATGTTAGCCTATCTTTTCCATAACACCCAAATTAAAGTAATGATTTACCATAACAACATTATCTATCCTACTCCAACAGAAATTAAGAAAATTCTATACGATAATCATGACATCCCTATAGCAGGTCATTTAGGTTCAAGCCGCATGTATAGTCGATTAAAGCAGATGTATTATTGGAAAGGAATGCGTAATGATATAGAATCATACGTAAAACAGTGCAAGTCGTGTCAAGAGAATAAAGCCCTGAGGAAAATAAATCGTGCGCCTATGCAGATCACCAGTACTTCGACGCAACCATGTCAGCGTATTTCCATTGACGTGGTTGGCCCACTTCCCGAAGCAGGTCCTGCAAAATTAAAATTCATATTAACCATACAGGATGACCTTACCAAATTTTCATGTGCCTATCCTATTCGTAGTTACGCAGCTGAAGAAACAAGCGAATGCTTACTCCATTATATTTCCATATTTGGAATCCCTAAAACAATTCTAACTGACCAAGGTACCAACTTTACTTCAGATCTCTTTAAGAAAACCTGTCAATTCCTGAAAATTAAAAATTTGTGGGCATCTCCTTATCATCCGCAAACACAGGGTGCATTAGAGAGGAGTCACTCCACTTTAAAGGAGTACCTGAAATCCTACATTAATGAGGAACAAACAAATTGGCCTCGTTATGTCTATACAGCTATGCTAGCCTACAACACAGCTGTTCATTCTACCACTCAATATACACCCTACGAGCTTATGTTCGGTAATAAACCATTAATACCTAACTCCATTTATGACGAACCTCAAGGAGCAACATATCCTGATTATGTCCGTATGCTACAAAATCGCTTAAAATATTCAAGGGAGAAAGCCATCGAGTTCATAAGGAGAAGTAAAGAATCTTCAAAGGCTTACTATGATGCTCGCACTCGTCCTACTAAATATAAAGCCGGTGATTATGTGTATCTTAAAACCCACTTGAGGTTACGTAAAGCGTTGTCCCCGCTCTGGAAAGGACCTTATAAGATAGTTAAGATTAACGGTAACAATACTCTTACCTTACTTATAAATCGTCGGCATGTCACTCATCACTATGATCAGGTGAAACCAGCCGACACTAGAAATCCGTAATTAGCATATAGGTATTACATAAGATATAAGTAAATAATAGTATATAATATAAGATAGATAAGTAAATGATAGTTAACGTTCCACTTACCTTATTGATTACAGAAGTTCAGCATGGGCCCAACCGAATCAGGATTATATCCAACCAATAACATCAAATGCAGGCCTCTTTTTCGATTACCTAGGAACCCTAAAAATCAGTAGCGGCGATTTGAAAATTATTATGCCCTTAGATATTTCACATTTTGCTCCGCACATACAAAATATCAAAAGCTCCTTGATTACAACTCAACAACTATGTAACCTAAGTCAAATTATTCCAATGAATAAAGAATGTAGCAACATGCTACAACCACTATTTGTAAGACATCAAGATATAGTAAGAGATTTCGATTCGATATCACACTTATTAGATAATAGAGTCAAACGCGCCTGGATAGGGGCTATTGGATCCTTAATGAAACAAATTTTTGGCACGTTAAATGAAGATGATGCTCTGAAATATGATGAAGCGATAGAATCTATTCAAAATGATGAAAAACAGTTAATGTATCTAATGAAAGAAAATATACTAGTGACAAACTCGATGATAACTTCATACAATAAAACGTTAGGAAAAATCATAGAAAACGAAATTAACTTAAACAATGCTGTTGAAAATTTTGCAACATCTCTTCAAAATATTTCAGAACTCACAAATGGATTAATTATATTGTCTAATATGCATGAAATTGTTAATAGTATTGAAGCATCGATTCTTACTCTATCATTTCAGTTAGAGGATGCTATAAATGCAATCTTATTCAGTAAACAGAATGTTCTTCATCCTTCTATATTGACACCCAAACAGTTGTATCAAGAGCTAGCAGATAATTACAGACATCTGCCCAGCCACGTAGAATTACCAATAACCTTGAGTTTAAATAATATACACCATGTTTTAAGTATTTCACGCTTGATATGTTATTACTTAAGGAATAAGATAATTTTTGTTTTACATGTACCTCTAGTTACATCAAAAGAATATATTCTGTTCCATAATATAGCTATGCCTGTACCTTATGATGTTAAAGAACCTACTAAATTCAGTTTGATAATCCCCGATAATAAATACCTTGCAATGACCAAAGACAATTCCCATTACTGTAATTTGAATAATCTTAATACCTGTAAAATCATAGAACCTGCTACTTACATCTGTGATGTAACAAATGTATACACGACAGAAGCAAAACCATCATGTGAAAGTGAATTATTAACTAAAGTTGTAAATAAGTTACCTGAAAAATGTAAGACAAAGTTTATATTCGGCAAATTAGATATCTGGAAACCATTGGAAAATAATAGATGGATATTCGTGCAATCAGAGCCCAATAAGATTTCTATAGACTGTATAAATCTAGCTGTTTACGAAACCACCCTTCTAGGTACAGGAATACTTGAAATTCCAAATAATTGTATTGGATATTGTAAAAGCACATCTTTTACTCCAAAACGTTCTGTTTTAAATATTACAAGCCCTATAAATAATATGCCTGATTTTAACCTGATAAAAGACACTTGCTGTAATATTAGTAAATTTAATAATGTAATAAATGATGTGTTCCCTATCAAACTTAATAACATTGACTTGGATGATTTTAATGTTAATTCAAACAATCAAATTATTTTAAACTCACTTTTAGATAATATCAAGAAATTGGAAACCAGTCCACACATTGTGCGATATGGAACTCATTATTCTGGACTTGTAATATTTGTTTTTATTGTTATTATTTCATATTTGTGTTTCCTATTATTTCGTAAGTTTTGTAAACCCGGCAACAATCAAATTTTCCGGCGAAAAGCCAAAATTAATGTAGAGTCACCTCAACCATCCGAAAATACTGATAGCGTAGACCAGGGCATAGAACTCATGGAAGCCGCCCGCATCAGATCAAGAGTTTAGTATGGAGACTTGGAAAAACCCCAAAGTCTCCTCTTAAAGGGGGAGGTGTTATACCCTGGCTTAGTATCCAGCTTCCCCTGGGTCAGCATCTGATT
Organism: Pyrgus malvae; assembly: GCA_911387765.1. Classification (NCBI taxonomy): domain Eukaryota; kingdom Metazoa; phylum Arthropoda; class Insecta; order Lepidoptera; family Hesperiidae; genus Pyrgus; species Pyrgus malvae. Next base: position 13,716,841 of record OU426969.1, read on the forward strand.
ATTCCTTTGTCAGCATTCATATTGTAATAAAACCATGGACTCAGCCTCCCCGCGCTGAGTCTCAGGCCGTATTCGGAGAGTGTGGTTGTGCCGAGGGTTAAATTTCTAAAAGTTTATAATCGTTTAAATAATTAAATTCCAGTTGTAATTAAAAATCCTTTTTTTTAAAAACCCTCTCGAGCCTCCCCTCGTAACAGGGCGTACAGAGTAGCCTCCCAGGTGTCATGTTAACTTGACCGAGTAGTATAGAATGAGTGTCTTCATACAAGCGCGCTGTCAAAATTGAAGCACTAAATAGATTCCTGCAGCTGTCACATTTGACAAACAAAATATTTTTATTTTGACCAAATTAACTACAAAATATTGAGAACACTGTGAAAAGTTATTTTATTAGATTTCTTTTGTTTTTATAAAGTGTTGTGATAAAATTTAACCTAAGTCTTACGGAGCGGCCCGGCGTTTGGTGCCAATCAACATGCATCAATTTGGGCACGCGAACTTGGTTTCTATAATGTAATTGTAATTATTCTCCTCCGGAGGCTGGTGATCACCTCATGTAAGTGTGGCCGGCAACAGCACCTTTCCACCGAAACACAATAGAGTTGGTTCACGGCAAAAGTGGGTGCAGCGGTGGTACTTCCACGGGCAAACCATAATAGTTCTACCACCTACTAAATTGCGAGTATTGACTTTTATTTTGTTCCTACGTAAAGTTACTTTTTTTCAACCTTTTTTGTATCCCACTGCTGAGCACATGTCTCCTCTCACAAGTGAGAGGGATTTAGGGCATAGTCCACCACGCTGGCCTAGTGTGGATTGGTGGACGTCATGCTTTCGAGAAATGATTAATTGCAATCAATTAAATATCACGATAAATTTCCATCACTGTGGAGCAGCGATAAATGCGCACATTACAAATTTCTTTGTCAGAGGTGCACGCCGAGGATTTGAACCCTTTATCGGTCGCGTCGAAAACCTTGGTCTTTTACCACTAGGCCATCGCTCCATAAAGGTAAAAAATTAGGTGTTATTTGATTTCTTGCGATACGGTTCAAAGGTGGTAAAGGCCACTGACCAGTATATGATCTGACTGCAACCCTTTTTGCTTCCCACTGCTGGGCACGGGTCTCTCCACATTATTGGAGATTCCTGGATCTTACTCCACGCTGCTCCATTGCGGTTGGTGACCAATCCGCTTGTCTCTTTTCTAACCACCCATTAGTGCCCTTCGATGACTATGAAATTATCCCCCTTTCACCCCTCTCACACTCCACCGCACCTAATTCCCTTAGCTGCGAAGATCGTTTGCATTCTGCGCCAGCTGCTGGACTACACACTTTTTATAACATAAATTGAAACAAAAAAAATTGTCTATAGTGGTAAATATCAGCTATAGATGTATCAGTACGTCACTACAATCTATCAAAGTAAGACGACTACATTCAAAGTTGTGATACTTATATATGAAACAACAAAGCTATGAAATAATGCAATATAATAAATACAAAATATCTTCACGTGCTGCTGAACAAAGAAGTAATCAAAAACAAACTCATGCCGTTTACACCTCACCTGGTCCTGACGTACAGTTTTCTCTTAGGCTAAACTGATTTCTTTTTGTGTCCTACTGTTGGGCAAGACTCTCTCCACACCTGGAGTTTATTTAACCACATTGCTTCCGCAGATATTTTTAATATTCCCTTAAGATCTTCGACAAGGTTATCTATTAAACAGTCGAGACCGGATGCTTAACGTGCCCTCAGGAGCTTGGAAAGATGTAAAGATTGTTAGGCCTGTTAAATCTCACCTGACATAGAAACAGGCCTCCTCTTGGGCACGGCGGGCTTCTTGCCTATGGTGGCAAAGGTCGGGACATCTGTGGCCTCGTCCAGGGACCTCACAGCCTCTTCCAGGCTTCCCAGGGATATCGAGAAGCTCTCCCGGGCCGCCGCCACCGTGTCCGTGCGACGTAGCGTTACGATCTCCGACTCGACTGCGATGCGCAACGAAATGCATGCAAAGCGGTTTTAAGAAAACAAAAAAAAACAACAAAATAAAAAAAGACCTAGAGAATTACTGCTCTCTCATATTTTATCTCAGGAATGCCGTCTTACCATGATTTTAGAGATATATGCACGAACAAACTATCTCTGTGTGCGTTACCTAAGAAGTTGACAGTCATTTATTACTATAGTTCCTGCTGACAACTGTAGTAACTAATGACTGATTTCCAGCTTCTTAGGAAAAGCACTGAGACTAGATACACTATATCACTACAACCATAGTATACGCGAATCGTAAAATAATAGAAACTACAGTTCGTTTTTTCTCTTTCGAGTGTTTCAGTAGCAAACAAACGGCATTTTGTTCCAAAGCTCTCTAAATTGCACACTCAAAAACACACACTTCGTAGGATATAAAACGTTAAATATTGACACACTGACACACGATATTAAGATATTGATTGACTTAGATAAGAGAGCCATCGCCAACCAGCCAACCATCTATTGGAATTAATAATAATATCATCTGTAACTATTCAGGATCGTTTTAATAACTGGACGTTTGAACAAATGTCTGTAGTAAATTAAAAAAAGTTAACATTCTTACAGCAACAATCGCGCAGATTGGGAATAGTTATATGTTTTTAAACTGTGTTATCATGTTCTTGAAAACTATTGAAATTCACATTATGGCAACAACTTTTTACGTTACAATTTATCTGTTTGTACTTTATTTTATTCCGCATTTTGTAGTACATATTATATCCATCACAAATCAAATAAAGTTTCGTTTAAAGCGCAACTTATAAAAGGCAATATAGACATTCTAAACATTATAAAGCGATAATTTAAAAAATATACAGACAGTACTGAACAGACAAAAATTTAAATGAAAACATGCATCTATCTCACAACGAAAGGTCACAACTAAACATCTACTAAACACACGCAAATCTAATCCTTATGTCAAGGAGTGAAAATCATACCATCTGGATGTTGTATCTGGTGTTGCAGGGCGTGATCTTCTGCCGCGAAGGCGCCCTGGCTTCCGTAACCACTTGAGGACTCTAGTGAAGACTCGCTTGCACTGCTTTCGGAGCAAACCTGCAAAATAAGAAGAATACTTTAAGCTAGAGCTGCAAGGAAACACTCGTCGCAATTCCAGCCATGATTTTAATTGCTTAGCTTGTATACAATTTCATATCAGTGTTGAATACTGATCATGAAGCTGAATACTTGAATGTATTCGTTAACTTTCTATAATATTCAAACCGCCAACGAAAAGTATATCCGCAGTAGAACAGCCGAGACCCGAGTCAGGTCAGGTCCTATAGGTCCTACAGGTTTCTGGCGGATAACTATGAGAATATGATGGTAAATTTAATGAGCTATAGTAATCAGTAATACAGAAAATTCGCGGAAAGATAATATAAAATTACTTGCACACAGCCTCACCATTTTGACACTGCCAAACGGTATAGGTAACTACTACAAACATCGTTCAAAACAAACTTTGTTGCTCAAACAATCTGAGTTGTATTGCAGTGTACATTCGTTATGCGGCTTATGCGTTACTAGAACAAATTGGTTCTTTTGGAAAGGGATCTTTGTCGATGCTAAAGACGGCTCTTGAAAATCTATTAAGAACGTTATGACGCGACAAAGATTGACGGTCTATTCACAGTTGCGGCTCAGCCATCAAACCTCCTGAGTTATGAGTATCCAGAGAACTGTATCCAGGAGTGGGAAGCTAAAGTTTTATTTCTACTTCCTGTGGCAGTGGCATACACAGGCCGCGCGGCTCGAACTCAAACAACGTATCGAACAATCTTTGTTTATAGCGATTGTGGCAATCTGTATCACATCATTCAGAACAATGCGTTAAGAAGGTTGTCGATAACAATGGACTAAGATAATTTGATCCGTTTGGTTCGCGAAATTGTTTGTATGCCACCGTATGTCAGTAAACTTTTGTAAAGTTTCATAATCATTCTCTGTTAAGGGGTCAATTTTCACCAATATTTTGTAAGCGTTCACTTTCATTTTTACTTGTCTCCTGTAAAAATTAGATCCATTCAGTTTACAATCCACCACTTTTTAGACACATGATTAAGTGAGGATTTCTGGACATATACCTTAGAGAATTTTTTATAGTAATAAGACTTTTCCTTAGTACGCTTAATCTCAAGTCTTATCGTTGGCCTGTTAGTTTTATTAGGATTACGTACTTATAATGGTCGTTTAAAAATGAAAGGTCTTTTTGACTATGCATTTAAATTTATTTATTCTACAAATCTAAAACTTTAATAAACTGCACTAAAAAGCAAAAACCAAAACTAATTTTCTGTAAACAGCTATCACGATTTTCCATATCATTTCTTTTCATAGTGTCAAGACCTCTCAGTCCATCTACAACACCTCTTGAATGGTCCACATAAGCGTTTTACGGAGCGCGTTAAATCGTACAGTAGCATAATTGATCGCAAAGGGAGCACTACCTCCATAAAGCGATAATACATACTTCCATACCATAACGATAACAATGGAATACCGGCATATATTTATGTTCAACGTTATGTAAGTGATCTTAATTGCTTATATTCATGCTTGTTCGTAACTTTATTCTATGTTAATAGTAACCACAGAAAGATTTACGTGAGTCATTACTGAAATAATTTGCGTGTAAAGTAATATTCACTGCTTTTAGAAATATTCTTCATTATTCACTTTTAAATACTTTTTTCATTCGTTCAAAACATTTCGGAAACATAAAAACCATACATGCTGGTTAACTACGAGTATTACGGCCTCTTCCGGTCCCAAAATTAATCTCATTATTTTTTTGGAGAAACGAAAAGCTTTTTTAGCGTTTAGCTTTGTTTAAAAAATATAACATTCGAAATTCAAACATTTATGATCGGCCATAAGTTTATTTACATAATTCAAATTAATTTTACTGTATGTTTGCAGAATTATACTGAATATTCACATTTCATCACAATGGTGAGTTCAAACATTGTTAACCTACTTTTTACATATCTTTTAAATATTTTATTTTATCTTAATAGGACTATGAAACCGTTATTTTAGAATGCTTTGATTAGATAATTTAGAAATTTGAGCATATAAGATTATCAGCTTTACCAGTATGTCATATTGTTAATATTTGAATATTATAATGTATTTTTAAACTATCAAGCATGACTTTTGAATCAAATAAAGTGATTTTCCATTTAGGAAAAAGTCCATTTTTTTTTTCAAAATCTGTTTAGTAGTTTTTGAGATATGGGTACACAAATATTTATAGAGGTGATATGTTCAATATGTACCAAGATTTGACAGGTTTTTAAAGTCCGTTTAAATTTTATTAGTATCTATTATATCTATACAATATAGTATATAAGTATCTATCTATAATCAAATTTTAAGTTACTAATTGAGCTGATTTTTTAGATAATTTAGAAACACGCTTTTTTAAATGGTTTAAGTGTTCAAAATACAAAGAAAGAATACAAACAAGGTGTTTTCTTAGGTTTAAATTATTTTTGACATTTAAGATTTTTAGTAACAAGTAATAAAGGGTAGTTTTTAAAAAGGTTTCTTTTCTTTTATTTTAATTAACTTTTATCTTTTTCTATTAAAGTCCACACGAACTGGCGGACGCTAAAGCTACGTACAAGTCGGGAGAAATAATGGACCAAAGCACACCCATCACCTTGGATAAAATAAAGAGGAAGTTGAAAGAGAGCGGTATTTTCGACCCCGACGACAAAACGCTCACCAACAGGGAGAGAAAAGAATTGTCTAAACTGTTTGATGCTGTGGAAATTATGGTAAGTACTGTTCGCCCACTGGTCGTAATTAGCTATTATCACAAAAAATAACTAATAAATAAATTAAAATTAATTATTAAATATTAAACATGTTAAAAATAAAAGGAGGATTCAACTCTAATACCAGCATTCGACCTGAGACAATTTTTTTTATTTGAATGGAGTAGCAGACGAGCATGCAGGCCACGTGGTGTTAAGTGGTCGCTGCAGCCCATGGACATCTACATACAACCTCAAGCAAGCATAGGTAAGTCTTGTCTGTGATCGCATGCAGTTGTTACTCCGGAGGATGGTGGTCGCCTCATGTAAGTGTGGCCGGCAACTGCACCTTTCCACCGAAACACAATAGAATTGCTTCACGGCAAAAGTGAGTGCATTGGTGGTACTTCTCCGGGCGAACCATAATAGTTCTACCACCTACAAAATACAATTACAATACAATTCAGTTTCAATACAAGTATTCATCTGTATTAGGCTGCAACCCTTTTTGCGTCCCACTGCTGGGCACGGGTCTATCCCCATTATTGGGGAGGCCTGGAGCATACTCCACTACGCTGCTACAGTGCGGGTTGGTGGAGATGAGGGTTAGTGCCCAACCCGCTGTCGGATCTTTTCAAACCGCCCATAAGGGCTCCGACAAGGTTTAACGACTGTTACCCATCGACAACAACCGGGCCCGACAGCTTACCGTGCCCTCCGAAGCACGGAAACGCGCATGAAATTTTTGCCACTAGCGGTCAGCCATCTCACACCCGACCGCGCCCGTTTAGCTTAGTTGCATAGATCGTTTGCGTTCTACGCTAACCGCCGAGCCAAGCGCGCATCTGTATTGATATTTAAAAATATCTTTTTGCAACCACTGTTTTGCAATAGTAAAGTATTTACTCTCTGTCTGTTTGTTCCGGCTCATCTCTGAAACAGCTTTTCCGATTTTGACGGGATTTTCACTGTCAGGTAGTTGATGTATTAAGGAGTAACTTAGGCTACTTTTATTTTAGAAATAATTGAAATTAAAGTCCACGCGGACGAAGTCGCGGGCGGACGCTAGTTAATATCTATGATTTGGGTCATTATTTTTTTTTGCTCTGGGCTTTTCCATACATTACATTATCAATATCAAATATATTTCTTCCATATTAGGAATACAAAATATTCGCTTAATGAATGTCATTTTTTCCCGGTCATCGCCTTTAGGTGCCCGTTTGGGCTAGATGTTGAGCTGAGAGAAAAGAGGCGGCGGAAAAAATATCCTAGCAGCACTCTTTTTAAAAAAGCACATATATAATTAAGATAACAGTACGGCTATGACAGCTGATCGTATGAGACATAGGCATGATGACACCATTAAAGAATAATAGTATAAACGGTTTTACACAAAAAAATATGCTAAAAAAGTTGTCAAATATGATCCCGTTTTAATATAAACATTAAGATTAATAAGATTTTCAATAAAATACAAGTATTAAATAAAGCAATCGGCCATGTTATCTGAAACACCAATCAAAAGGAATGACGTCACGCCTCAGTTAATGTCATCGTGTTGCTTGAAGTTTGACGAGCAAGCCGACGCCATGACACCTACGAGCGTTTTCGCGCTTAATTCAAATTACGTAGCAGAAAATACATTAATTTACGTTAAAAGTAGAGTTTATTGCTGAAATAAACTTTTTTTCGAAACTAGGAGACGTGTACCTACAATAAGGAAAGGTATTTAAAAATCTGTCATCATGCCCATTCCACCTGCTCACAGATGCGAGTAATTACTAAAACTATGTATTACATTTAATTTAGAAATAGCCTTGTGCGAGCGAGATTCATTCAAAGGCTCCTTCATTTACAAGTTTTTATTATTACCCTTTCTAATAATATTTCAGACGACTTCTCGCAACAGGCAACCCTCGAGCGTCCAGAACGTATTCTCATCGCTTCGGCTAGTAGAGAGGGCGGTTAAGAAACAGTTGAAAGAGGGTCAGATATCAGAGACGCTTGCCGCTAAGTTCCACTGGGAGAGACTGTGAGTGCGTACTTTTATTGTTTGGCTGGCTGCAATGTTGTCTCTCCATTTCTGGGAATCCTGGAGTTTACGACAACGCTGTCTGATATTTTCAATTTCTAATAAGGTCTCTGACATAGTTTAACGACTGTTATGATAACAACCAGGATCGTCGGCTTAACGTGCTCTCCGTAGCAATGAATTTTTGGCACTGGCGGTTACTCATCTCTCACCAGACCGCGCCCGTTTGGCCTAGTTATGTAGATCGCTTGCTGTCTATGCTAACTGATGGGCCATGCGCGTTGCTTTTATTCTTTACTTTTTTTTATTTGACGGCCGTGACAATCACGTGCACGCTACTTTTTTGTCTGTTCCTTTTTTAACAACTGTTTCGTTTCAAAACCTTTGTAACCTCGGAAGAGATATCGGGTTAATATATATGTATGTATATATATTCATGCTTGTGGAGGACTCCGGGATCTCCAGTGAAATGAACCGGTGTCCTCCATGCGCGGTTCCGCAAACGGGCCCAACTTGAGAGTGCATCCTTCCGTGCTCACCAGTCACCAAAGATATTGTCAATCAGTCATCAGTTACTATAGTTACCGGCAGGTTTCTGTTTTAATCTGCAGGTAACTTTAGTAACTGATGACTTCTTAACAACTTCTTAGGTTAAGCACACAGAGACAATGTAGACATGCCATGAGTAACACTCACTTATTTCAAAATCACTATTTTTTATTTACAGGACTGTTCGTCAAAAACGAGAGAAGCCACTCTACCATTTGGATGAAAAAACTAAAATGAGAGTGTTCCACTTGGAGTAATAAATCAATAGTTGCATAGGTATGTTATTATGGTAATAATTTTAAATGACATTTATTTTATTGAAATACATGAATAAAACGTTTTCTTTTTATTTGTAAATACTTTCATTTTGATTTACTTTTGTCAGTTTTAATATGATGGTTTTTGCTGCTATGATTAAACATTTATGGTTCGACCTGGGAAGTAACACGCGTCCATTTATACCGTTCTATTGTGTTTCGCTGGAATTATATGGTTGCCAGCCAGAAACAGCTCAACCTTAATATAAAAATGGTTGTGACCACGATCAGTAGGTGAAGAGGTCATTGTACGAAATTCTTCCTGCTCCGCGCTGTCACTTCGATACAATTTTTTATTCTATTCTATAGCGTTTACGATTGTAGAATGCTACTTGTCTAGGCCCGCTCAGCAGTCATTTCACTATAGAGGGTACGTTGTCGTCTGCTAATGACGATTGTAGCTCAGGGCGAAGTCGGATTCTTACCTTTTCCTGATGAGGGTAATCTGAGCCATGGTGTTGTCGTTGTGCCCTGGAAGCGGCCAAGGTGGCTAGCTCCGACATGTTCACGTACAGCGCTTGTGGCATTTCTGAAACAAACATTATGAGATTGAATAGTTAAAAAAAGAACAACTATTTCTAATATAGTATCTAGTATCTTATTTCATAATTAAAAGGGATATAAGCTAAATTCCTCTTTTTAGAGCATTTTAGAGCCTAAAAGATCTAGCCTTTTAAAGGCTTAATCATTTAAGCTATAACAATTTTCTACGCTTACCAAAAGCGGGTTGGTGGATAATATAATATCATGAAGTGTGTAACTCTTAGGCAAGTACGCTGATCAAAAATGATCATGATCATACTTGTATAGTACATTATTTTCCCTCACCGTGTAGCTGCGATAAATATGCACATAACAGATTTTTTTAGTCGGTGGTACTGGGGTTTGAATTAGTTTTTACTACCGAAGTGAGTGTGTCGCCACATATAATGGCGTTTTTGTATTATTTCTATTAAATTTATATATTTTATATAAATTATATATAAATGCTTATGCACATATCTTTATATTTCTTTAGTTGTATTTTCATTGATAATTTCCCTATTATATATATATTTTGTTTTTGTAAGTTATTATTATGCCGCCTACAACTGTCTCTGTTTCGCCCAAAGGTAGACTGGCAGAGAATGCTTTTAGCATTAAGTCCGCCTTTTATACCAATCTATGTGGTGTAATAAAGAATTAAATAAATAAATAAATAAATAAATAATGGCAATAATTAATAAGAAACGCTTTATTTTCATAATGCCATACTAGGATTCCCTGTATAGTGGTTCCACGGTACATCAAGACAGGAACACAAACAACCAAAAACCAGAGAACCGAAATATATTCTTCTTTCAAAGAAAAATGGCAAGATTCCATACATTGTCCGCCCTGTAAAAAATGAACGCAGCCATTGATAAAAAATATTGATTAAATGCAGAATCTGATTTAGATCCAATTTTTCATAAAATAAATGTACGGGCTAGTTTCGACACCGTACGATTGTCAAAGTAAATATACTGTAGGTATGATAATGATGTTGCTATGAGTACGCGCGCGATATGTTAGTTTTCCAAATGCATACTAAATTGAAAATTATCTTCTATAAATCTTATAAAATACATTTTTATAGTTTATATATATATGTAGCTTATTATGCCGCCTACAATAATCTCTGCTTCGCCCAAAGGTAGACTGGTAGAGAATGCTTTTAGCATTAAGTCCGCCTTTTATACCATTTTTATGTGGTGTAATAAAGTTTTAAATAAATAAATACTTAAATAAAAATGTTAAAGGCGCGGGCGCGTGCTATACGAAAACGTGCTGACGGCTGGTGTACGGTTACACCGTATAATACCTATATTTACCTACAAGACTGTAAATATATAAAAAAATATTGTCAAAGATCAACGGTATTCAATACAATATGACGTCTCGATCAAGTGTACCAACATTACCACTGATGATTTTATGTCAAGTATTGCTAGTAAATCTTCGGTTGCTAATTTTTATCTGTCATGTTAATGTGAACTAAGTGAAGTAACCACATTTTAGTGTAGCCATATACTTTTTTTGTCGCTATGTATCAGTGTACTTCCTTCAAATAATTTCTTGCTAAACAATGTTTCTTCCGTTAGTTAAATTATGTTGAGCTCAAAATTACCAAGCTACCAAAATGGTAGAATGGTAACCTTATTACTCTAACGTAAATTAGTGAAATTAAATAGAAAAACATTTTTTTACGGATTGTATGTCATTTAAAGCGGTAATAATATACAAACATATAAAAATACGAAGATTAGTTCCAGATATTGTTCGTTTATGGACGTCAAAAAGAGAGGGCAGAACCTGTCCTTGTTCTTTCTGCCCCTTTGGAAATCGAATCCTTGAGTCGGGTATGGTAAAGATTGTGCCTAAAGTTTACCTTTAGCGTAAAGTATACTGTCAGACAAAAAAACTCGTAAGGGTAAATTACCTTTGGTGAGGTGTGGCGGCAAGGACGAAGGCTTCCCGGGTTTGAAGTCGGGCGTGCCGGTGTTGCCCTTCGCAGGCACGCTGGGCCGCTCCAGGGACGAACATCGCTACAAGCACAACAGTTTACATTTTAACCTCTAAAATAGATTTTAAAAAAACATTTTATTTACTTTAATATACAATTTAATTTATAAATCTGCGCTAGGTATGAAATCGTATTTTAAAGACACGCTGTATATTACTTTATATTGGTGTGGGTAAAATTTAGTTAATCGAACTATAATAATAATTATTTTGTGGGTGTGGCCCTGTTTACATGTCACCAACCCACCGTAGTCGGATGTTTTAAAGTCATAAGTCTTCCGAGTCGGTTTAACAACTTTCATCCATCAATGGCGATAGATAGAATTAGCTGTCAGTTGGAAAGTTAGCGGTCACCCATCATACAGGGTGTCTCATTTAAATCGGTCAGTATGGGAAAGTCTGAAACTATAAGACATACGAAGATCTGTTCTTAGGAACCATGTCATCGATTTTAATAATTAGAAAAACTGCATTCATATATTTAAAAAAAACCTGTACTCGACTCGGGAATCGAACCCGGTTGTTTTGAAAAATAAACGTACACTATTTCTATTTAAATATCGATTGTGTAGGTCTTAAGCAGTAAATGTCTCTATGAAACATGATGTCTAAAATGAATAAAATGCATTGTTTTCACATACTTTAATTTATTTTAGTAGGTGTTCGAAGTGACTACCGTTTTTTTCAATACAATAATTCACACGTTTAGGTAACGATCTTACTATTGCATTATGTATCTTCATGTGGTGAATTTGCGTTAAAATTGACTCTATGGCTGCTTTTAGGTCTTCAACGGTGTCATAGCTTGTTTTATACACTTCATCCTTAACGTAACCCCACAAAAAATAGTCTAGAGGCGTTAAATCGGGCGACCTCGCGGGCCATTTGATAGGGCCATTCGTACCAATCCATTTGCCACTGCCACTAATATGTCACTATTGTGAGCCGGTGCTCCATCCTGTTGAAAATAAAGTCGTTCTCTTGCTTCTGCTGACATTTCTCCTAGGGCCTCTAAAAGATCTTCTAAGATTGCAAGGTACTTGAATCTATCCAAACGTCCATCATAAATTTTAAACATGAGTACCTTATTATGAAGTAGGCCGACCCAGCAGTTAAATGAGAATCTAACTTGACGGTTTCCTTCGTGCATTCTTAAGGGATTTTTTCGACTCCAATAGTGATGATTTTTACGATTGTACATTCCGTTGTTGGAAAATTGAGTTTCATCAGAAAATATTACGAACTTTAGAAAATGTCTGTCTAGATCCATTACTTCTTTTATCCAATTGCAAAATTCAAGTCGTCTAATATCATCACCTGCATGTAAGGCCTGCACTAAATGTCCATTCTTGTAGCACTTGTATTTGTATTTCTTTAGGGTTCGTTGAATAGTAGGACGTGAAATTTCCGGAATATCTCGACTTGCATCACGGATTGAGGCATCTGGTGTTGCTTCAAAATAGGTTAAAACGTTCATTTCCATGTTTTCATTACATTTTCTCTGTTTTATTATTTTAGGCTTTTTAAAACTTCCATGGGTCTATAAATTGTGAACAATTTTAATGAATATCTTACGAGTGGGTAAAATACGTGTCGGATATTTAATATGGTACCAATGTCGTGCACGGGAGCAATTTCTGTCATTTTTGAAATAAGCTTCCAATAAATCCAACTGCTCAGTGTTTGTAAAAAGCATTTTCCCAACCACACGGCGATACACACAAAAATACCTCAGCGGAATGTTAAGTTCCCGCCAAAACATTGACACTCCAATCTTTTTTTTTTCTATTCTGCCAGACACAACAAGACGTTCCATTTTTAAATGAGGTTTATCACGTCTCTATCTACATACTTATTTTAAGTAGGCTTTTCAATTGTTTGTTAGTGTTTGATTTAAACGTAGAAGTAAACAATTGCAGTCTTAAATAGATAATATTATCGCAGATAACAAAACTTCCGGAAAGGTTTAATGTAATGGCCATGCCATATGATATGTAAAGCGGTGTATGTAACAAATTGCGACACCAGCAAAGAGGTACAACCGACCATTACAGACAATTTTACATGCCTGAAATAGTTGAATATTGTAACGGTCACTTCGAACATCTACTAAAATAAATTAAAGTATGTGAAAACAATGCATTTTATTCATTTTAAACATCATGTTTCATAGAGACCTTTATTGCATAAGACCTACACAATCGATATTTAAACAGAAATAGTGAACGTTTATTTTTCAAAACAACCGGGTTCGATTCCCGAGTCGAGTACAGGTTTTTTTTAAATGTATGAATGCAGTTTTTCTAATTATTAAAATCGATGACATGGTTCCTAAGAACAGATCTTCGTATGTCTTATAGTTTCAGACTTTCCCATACTGACCGATTTAAATGAGACACCCTATATAGTCGATCACCTTTGTTAAGCTTGGCTATTTAATTCGCTTGCTTTCTACGCCAGCCACTGGACCATACGCACTTTTATCACCATATTCTGCCACCTATAAAATGTTTTTTATGGCTTGATCATATAATGACTATATGAAAATTACTCACAGTAGGCAAGGGTGGTCTGGCGTATATACCTCCCTCTTTAGGGGTTGTGGCTCCGGATTCGCTCGGAGAGAACGTGCGTACACTTAACGCAGGCCGAGGGTGCCCGCTTCGTTCTGAACCTGGGAAATCATAACATTTAAACAAAACTGCCAATCAGAGTAAGGGCCTTTTTTACCGCCTTCAAGTAAAGTGACAAGTACGCTAATTTTCGGTTAAAGTCATAATTCAATTTCACGATGTTCGAGTAGCACTTATCATATAATTATGATAAACTGACCCGTACTCATAGCTTTTACTTGCCACTTAACTTTACTTGGGATCAACACTTTACTTGGAGATGGTGAACTAGGCCCTTAGAGAAATTATATTTTATTATAATTGACTTTTAACAATAGTTTACGGTTTTATAGATTTGCAGGTACTATAGTGACTTTTACATTCTAGGTTGCTAGAAGTTTTTTCGTCTAGTCATAACTAACATTATGTAGGTATAAAAGAACTTTTAATAACTGAATAATATCACTGTAGGTCCAAAGTACTGGTAGTAAAAAAATATTTAATAAATACAATAAACTAAGAGTAGGTGAACCTGCTTTGAGGGGTGAGTGTATAATATTATTGTTTTTCTTTTAAGGTAACTCAATGAAAAACATATTATTATTTAATTTTGATTGCAGTGTTACTTTCGAATAAAACTTTATTCTCTTTTATTAATATTCTATTGTAGAAGAGTTATGATACGCATACGATATAAAGCTATTCGAGATCAGCTTTAAAATTAAGGTATTTATCAAACTCACCAGCAGAAATAGTATGTGGTCGTCCACCCATAATAGCTGTGGCGGCTCTCTCGAATTGAGCGGTGTCTTTTAAATCCGGCCATGTTGCCGAAGCTACAAACAAATTATTTTTTATAAACATCATTTTTCGTTAAAAACCGGTAAAAACCTTCCAAACAAAAGTCATATGAAAAAAGGTATCCGAAACCTAAAAAGCAGTTGTAAAAAATATGCTCATAAAAACAAAAATAATAGTGCGGAAACATGACTTGTCGGGTTGCCTCCAAAACTCCATCAGAAATAATGCGGTAAAGTCATCGCTTTACTCTGATACCTGACTGACTGATATCTGAGTGATATCGCCGGTTACAACGAAAAGGGCAAAGACTGGATACAAATATTTACTAGACATTGGTTATAAGCACTGCGATGCAATTCCATCACGTAAAGAAAAAATAAACTTACCAGCATTCAACATATCGGGGGTGCTATCGTCTGTCGTATCGTCCCCCACTTTGGAGGGGGTGACGCATTCGCTACTGACGCTCTGGTTGTCTGATCCCTGTAAATTTAAGAAGGAATTCTTAGACGTAAATCAGTTGAATTGACATAAATCAGTTGAAAATATTGGTTTATTAAATTCGCTTTTGTGTTTCAAATAATTCATTAGTTCTCTTCTCTCTTTACGAAAGTAAAGAACATGACAAAGTTGTTCACATTTTGTCAATTTCCTACTTGTTAACAATTGTTGCACAAGAACTGGTGGTTTAGTTGTTTTAACTCCCGAATGCCGGCTTAGCAAGGTTGTGGTAACTAACTAATCTGTTGGTTACTATAGTACTAGCCGGTAATTGACCACAGTCATCAGCAGATTACTATAACTATAGTACGATTACTATAAGTATAGTAGAAGATTACTATAACAATAGGGGAATGCTGGGAGATACTATATCTACTACTAGGATATAACTATCTCCTAGTATTTATAGTAACTTAACTGGCCGATCGAGTATGACTAATTTGACCTTTTGACGACCCTTTGACCTTTAAACGAGCAATTCTTGTATATACCTAAATATATAATTTGAATCTCGGAAACAGCTGCTACGATTTTCATTAAATTTAGTGTGCAGGGGTTCGGGAGCAATAAATATATCTAGCTAGGTATAATTTTCAGAAAATACCGTTTAATCCGTGTTTTCAACTGAAACTGAAATATATTACTCTTCCTGCCATCTATCGGCGAGTATATGTAATTGTATTTTTTTGTAATTGGGAGCTGAAGTAGATGGTGTTGTGAAATTCTATTTTATTAAATTCGGAGCTGAAGTGGATGGCGTTATTAAGTAAACCAATGAGTCTCTGAAAAATCAATTGATTTTCAAATTCAAATTCAAATCATTTATTGCATGAATACAGTATACAGGATGGTCATATAAGTAAAACACAAAGATCTTGTATCCTACCATAATCATGGTGTGCAACAATATTAACAATTTTTTCAATTTAAAAATAATAATTTATCAATTTACAAACAAACCAAGTCAATATTTCATTAAGATTATAATTATTATTTAACATATGTCAATATCTAATTAATTCTTATTATTACTTAAATGTCTTAAATTTAAATGTATATTAATAATAAATCTTCAACAATTTTCTTTGTAACTAAAAAATTCCGCCAAGTCATAAAAAGTTTTATACGAGAAACGCTCAGTCATCCGGTTATTTAACACCTTACATAACGCAGACAGAAATACCTGTGTGCAAAAACTATAGTAAAACATTAAATAGGTAAATAAACTGTGCACCAACGCCGCCACCACAACTTTAGTAATCTGGCATTCGAAAGCTATAATAACGTACATATAAACTGCATTTATTAAATGAAATGCGTTTTCAAATCAGATTTATCTTTTAACAAAGCATAAAATTTTAAAACCAAAGACAAAATAAAATAATAAAAAAAAAACACAAATATGTCAAAAGTATGAAATAAAAAGAAAAAATAAATAAAGCAAATTACATGATCTATATCACGCCGCTGCAATGTGTCCTGTGAACGGAACCCGGAGTCCGAACTGCAAACACTGGCTAGCCGACTGGCGGACTAATGCAAAAAAAAATGAACATAAAAAACAAACGAAACATAAATATAAAAACATAAAACGAAGCAAACTTAATAGAGTACATGCAGTTTTAGCGGCAAATTGTAAGGCGTTCAGGTCAAGTAACATGTTTTTATTAGGTTCACAAAACTAGATATTGTGTGTATTAAATAGGTACATATATTTGCCTGTAGAGAGATAGATTTGACATTAAGGAAATGTCTGTATTGCATAAAAAAACATAATCAATACATTCATAAAAAACTAATAGTTCTATAAAAAATATATCTTTTAGAAACATACGGACCGATTGACTGCAATGTAGTCATGTTTTATTGTCATTATATTTTGGCTGAATTATTTATAATTTAATAAACCAGTCAAAATTTGATAAAATGGTAATAATCTATGATGAGCAGATACCGTGCGATGCCGATTTTTAATGGAATAATTAATATAAGAACAAACATAAAATCAAAATAGGTAGTAGTGTATCAGAAGGGAAATAAGGTTAAATACGATGATAATTTTATATTTCTTTTCTTGTCAAACTCCAAATCGCGATAAGCTGAAGCCATGTTGAAGCTATTGAAATAACAGAAGGATAAGATATTAAAATAACAGAAAGTATTAGCACCCACGTGCGCGCGTATGTTTGTATCTGTTTCTTTCTGTACGTGTGTTTATCCCCTATCTCTCTCCCTTTCTCCCTCTCTGTCCTTCTCTCTATCTCTCTGTGCTAGTGTTTATCCTCTATATCTCTCTTTCTCTCACTCTGTCCTTCTCTCTCTCTCTCTCTGTCTTTCTGTTTTTTTTATTTGAATGGAGTAGCAGACGAGCATGCAGGCCACGTGGCGTTAAGTGGTCGCTGCAGCCCATGGACATCTACATACAACCTCAAGCAAGCATAGGTAAGTCTTATCTGAGGTCGTATGCAGTTGCGCTGCTACTCCGAAGGCTGTTGGTCGCGTCATGTAAGTATGGCCGGGAAGTGCACCTTTCCACCGAAACACAACAGAGTTGGTTCACGGCAGAATTGGGTGCAGCGGTGGTACTTCCCCGGGCGAACCATAATAGTTCTACCACCTACAAAAACTCTATGCGTGTGTTTATCCCCTATCTCTCTGTCTCTCTCTATCCCCCTGTGTGTCTGTCTGTCTGTCTCTCTCTCTCTCTCTGTGCGTGTCTCTCTCTCTCTCTCTCTCTGTGTGTGTCTCTCTCTCTCTCTCTCTCTCTCTCTGTGTGTGTGTGTGTGTGTGTGTCTGTGTGTGTGTGTGTGTGTGGGCGCACCTGCGAGAGGCAGCGCGGCGGCTCGGGCGGCGGCGCGCCGGACGAGGCGCTGGAGACGGGCGTGGAGCAGCTCACCGTCGAGCCCGACACTCCTGCGCACCAAAACTTTACATTCATCTCTATTTACGTCATAGAGCTATACGAAATTTTGCCGATATCACTGCCGTCGACCCGCGTGGCACAATGGTTACCATGCCGGACTGCCAATCGAGGGGTCCCGGTTTCGATTCCCAGCGAAACGGAAATTTCAATGATGACTTTAAATTTCTGTTCTCTGTCTGGGTGTTTGTATTTCTGTCTTTTTATGTGTCCATGGTATCCACGACACAGGGTATTAATTATCTTACTGTGAGGCTATGAGTATGTTACTCTATGTTTATCGCTGATTTACCTGATTTTACACATGAGATTTTGCAGTTAAAATACGGCAGCAGAAAAAGTCATTAAATTAATAAAAAAAACCTTTTTAAAAAACAGCTCTTCAGCTTTAGAACTACATAATATAGGATTTTTCAAGTATTTTGCAATCCAATGAATGAAAAATAGAATGAACGTGACCTTTAACTGAAACTTTATTTATTTAATAATTAGCTTTATATTTCATAACAGTCGAAACTTTAAAAAAACCCATCGTTCAAATGACCCATTAGCGGATACATAAAACAGAAGTCTGTCACGCACTAAGTGCCAGCGATCAAGGTCACGCAAGCCGTCATCGATTGAGTAAGAAAATTAAAATCCATATCCGCGGATCTAGACACCCAATATTCATTGCATATCGGATCCGTATCCGCGGATCTATTTAGTGAACGACTTAGCACATCAATACTCACCGTGCTGCTCCGAGCACTGGCTGGTGAGCGACGATATGGAGGTGAGCGACGACTTGCGGCTCCCGAGGCGTGAGGAAGCTGACGGCGAGTGCGGCGCCGACCCGCTCTCCGCCCAGCCGCTGTAGCACGACTTAATGTCGCATATCACCTGCGGACAGTCGACGTTTTTAACACTAGGGTTTGAGGATCGCTTTCATGTCACCCTACAACCATAATCAACTATATAATTACGAGAATTAATGCTATTTTCCTGTAAAAAAAATCCTTAAATCACTCATTTATGTGGACTTGTTGTCAGGAAATAGCCTGATTAAGATGCTGAGATGAGCAAATTGAGCTAAATGAAGACCGTTTTGTGTGAAACCTATTGCTCATAACATTATCAACATTAATGTAGTTATAATTAACATATTTCTGACCTAGTGATTATTTCCAAAACACAATTTCAAAAACTTGACTCGATAGAAAAAAATATCAAAGTAGCCTCTGAAAATACTTAAATGACCTTTTATCTCAGTTGTGCTTACAACAATGTTAATGAAATTTAGTACAACTATGTGATAAATGGTACTAAAGAAATTGATTGAATTAGATTTTCAATAAATCTGCAATAATAATTTTCTGGTTTGGCACTTAGGCCCTTCTATTCCAAGTGCAACTTCTCGCTCACTCCTACGGACATCGGTAGTGATCCAATAATCTTTGTAGTGATCGCCATAGAGTACATTTATACATAGGGGAATAGAGACCAAACTCGCTTCCTCTTTCTGTTAACAAATTACTAGCGCCATCTATCCCCACGACAACATGTATACGATTTACCTATATATACCTACGAATGTAGGTACTCATATCTCAAATTACCAAATTACTGTTTATTATTTATGAGATTTGTTGAAGATATATCCCACCAAAACATTCTGTAAAAAACTAGCCAAGTCTCGATGGAGCTGCTTGTTTATCTCTAAAAAGTAATGAAATCTAGAGAAAGTCGTGCCAAGTCTAAGGTTCCTTACTGCGATTTCTTTATTATTATAGTTAACGTTGTGTGACTTGGCCGTTGAACATTCTTTTTGTTTACACGTAATGTTATATCTGTTTTAACTACCTATGTTCATGTACGTACCATGTATGTACCATATTAAGCGAGATAATAGCCCATACTGGTATTGGTAATTGGACGCTAGTGTCTCATTTTAGGCTGTTGTTGATTGTGCAACACATGCATTCAGCATTGAGAATGCTGACTTCTGCTCACTTCTTTTTGGAGCGTCAAATCGACCACCGATCTAACATAAAATAACACTTGTGTATCCTTCAACGGCCAAGTCACACAACATTAACTATAATAATAAAGAAATCGCAGTAAGGAACCTTAGACTTGGCACGACTTTCTCTAGATTTCATTACTTTTTAGAGATAAACAAGCAGCTCCATCGAGACTTGGCTAGTTTTTTACAGAATGTTTTGGTGGGATTTCACTTCTTTTTGTAGAAACGTGGGCATATTGATTTATTTTATTAGATTTTCTTATTTGACACAGTTTTTTTCTTTTTATTCGAAGTACTGCCTAAATGTAAATTAAACCTAGAAAACTAAGAGTACTAAATAAGTAACAATTAAATAAAGCATTCAATTAAAACTTCTTTCAAATCTAATAATTAAGTAATAATCAGTAATACGTCACTAATCAGAATATTCCTAACATAGATACCTATTCAAATCTTAGAATTGTTATAATAACAACCTGCTAATTAAGGGCATGCATAAAAAAGGAGTAGGTATTGTAATTGACTATGTTTCATTTTGTAGAAACGACTGGAGAATAGTTTTTACATAATCTGAATTTTCTTTATATTTACTAAATTTTTATGCAACAGAAAACACGATGCCATAAAATTTTCTCGATAAAATTATTTTTCAAAATTAGGACAATATTTTCAATTTTTATCATTTTATGTCAAAACGAGTTTGAATGTAAGTATTTATCATTATTTTTTTAACAACAAGCTAATATTATTATAAAGCTTTCTATGCAAACAGTTTTCTATGTTTTGTTTTAGTTTTTTAACGAAAATTTTTTTTGATTTGGCGCTTACGACATTCAAAATAAGATGATGCTTTCTTTTCCTCGCGAGAGCTGAAGTAACGCATGCCATCACTCTCTTCTCTTCGCCACTCCCATCCCATCCCACCATGATACCACCCGTGACCACTGTCAACGATGGACGCGTACTTTTTATGCCCGTATCGCCCGCGAAATACGAAAATTTCAAATTTTATTTCATTTTGTTTAGTTTTTGAAAATATATTTTGTTTCTTAGTAAGTAAGTATTAGGTATAAGTTATTATTTTTAGTAAGAATTATGTAATTTTAAAGTTTAGAAAATGGGAAATAAAAGTAAAAATAAATGATCAAAACGGAAATATTTACAATTCAAACGACAGCAAATAGCTTATATGAACGAAGAAAAAAGGTAAGTAGAAAGAAACAATACCCGATATATCGATAATCTATTTACAATAATTTTTTTCGTAATATATTTTATTTTAGGCTAGCTATCTATTTATGAGCAAAGAATATTTAGGTTACTCGGTAGTCACACTTGGTCCTTATTTCACGATTTGGAAAGTAGCGTCTGTAGTCAAGTTTTTGAAGTCTTGTTTCACTCACGTTTGCAATACGACTCAGGTTCGATCCCCAGCGTAGCATATGTTTTCTATATTATATGAATTTGTTTTTTTTTACTATTTTAAAATTACAAATAATTTTTACAATAAAAAAGCTTATAAAAAGACAGACTGAAAACATAAATATTTGAAATTCTTACGGCCGAAAGAAGTCTACATGAACAAAAGAAAAGTACGTAAGTAACCTAGGTACAAAGCTATGATTCATTATATACTTTAGGTGTTTATTTTTTTTACACCGTAATCAATTTTGTTTCATAAATAAAAACCTACAATTACACTACAACGACAACGACACGACAACGAGAAATCCTTACGTAGGTAATGTGTAGCCATACTGATCCTTTATTTCACTTTTAGTGAAGTAGTGAGCGTAGCTCGTAATAAAATCTCGTGCATTTCGTAGGAGTGTTCTGGGTTCGATTCCCACTTGTAAAGTTTTTGTAAAATTAGTCCTCAACCACAAATATTTTTTTTACAGTGAAAACGTTTTTCCGTTTCTGATTCATTAAAAAAGTGAACAAAATTGTGAATTTATTTTAAGTATCGATTTTTTTACTTTATAATTTTACATATGAGCTGCGGCCCACTGTATACAATCGTAGAACAGTCGAAGCTGTACATTCGTATTTTTTGCACGTTGCTGATATATTATACGTATTTGTTCAAAATTTTGTTACTACCTAAATGACATTGTTGCAAGACAGTTATTTGAGCTTCTTCGTTGTATAAGAGCTTCTTCGTTGTTCCGCTAGGTGACGCTGGCTCGTAATTTAGAAATCAACTTATTTTTACTTAAAGTCACCGATAGATGGCCGAATCCCCGCAAGGGGAACATCACCCCGCCGCAGGGTAGAGGCGTGGCTTGTGATTAGGTATTTCGCATTGATGCATGCCCTAAACCTTAGCAAACCTCACGAAATAATAAGCGAAATCAACAAAATGCAAATAATCCCTCGTAATCCATAGCAAACGTTTTCAAGCGCAGTAGAAGAATGTCGTAAACGAGTCGACTTTAACGCGGCCGCAAGCGCGTTTTAAAATACAGTCAGCGCCATCTAGCGACCTCACTATCACCGCCACCCACTCTTAGTCCAATGCATTATATTTTGAACAAATGAGCGAAATTAATATTTTAGTGTAATTTGTTTATTTAATTTACCTATGTAATGTTCGAGTAGAATAAAGTTAATCGTTCGACTGTTTCTTCTTGTATACTTGTAAGTATAAGTATAAAAGCCAATCTTGTCTTATCCAGAGTTTTCCTTTAATTTTATTTATATGCGTATTAAAAGCAGAAGGGGAGGCATTCACCCAGCATTGGAACGTAATAGGCTAGATTAAATTAGATCTTAATAAAAAAACTCAAAGGAAATAATACTGAACCTACTCAATCTATACAAACTATAAACATAACGTTAACTCTTTATCTTTATTATTAGACAGCTGGTGTTAATATAATTAATATTTACATAATAAAATCAATGAACTTTCTACCAAAGGAATTACCTACTGTCCTGCCTCCTGGAGGACTCGAGGAGAGGGGGTTGAGGTTCGAAAAAACTTCGGGTCACTTATTCTCGGAGTCGAAGAAAGGATGTGACTTCGAGCCCCATTTATTTGCGATTGCTTTAAAAATTTTCATACACTGGGTCTTATATACAAGTTTGACAATCCACCCTTCAAACAAATAACAATGTCGATAATTATGAAAGACCTCTATAAAAATTTCGTCAATAATATTAAAGCTTTCTTGGTCGAATGGTTACGTAAGCCTAGTACGGAGCTAGCGACCCGGGTTCAAATCTCAAGTAGGCAAGTTGCGTTTTAATTTTTTGTGACAATTTTTTTTAATTGGGAGCTAGGTATTTCAAAAGGATTTGTAAAATAACACTAAGTCAATGAATGTTTTGCTTAAAAATAAACCAAGTAAATAAATTGTTTTATTCCGAGCAACGCTCGGGCGTCCAGGTACTATCTAACTAAATAAACTGACAATCCACCATTCAAACAAATGACAATGTCGATAATTATGAAAGACCTCTATAAAAATTTCGTTAATGGAATTAAGGCTTTCATGGTCGAATGGTTACGAAAACCGACTGCGGAGCTAAAGACGCGGGTTCAAATCTCAAGTAGGCAAGTTGCATTTTTATTTTTTGTGACATTTTTTTAAATTGGGAGCTAGGTATTTCAAAAGGATTTGTAAAGTAACACTAAGTCAATGAATGTTTTGCTTAAAAATAAACCAAGTAAATAAATTGTTTTATTCCGAGCAACGCTGGACGCCCCCAGGTACTATCTAACTAAATAAACAAAATTTTGCTTTCGCTTAACTTCGGAACTAAATGACCTACAGACTTGTAATTTTGGATTTTAAGTATGTGATTATAGCTTACTGGATGATGAAAATTTCAGCGCTCTGGTCTTATCCAGAGGTTCTCTAATAGGGGCCTGAAAATGTGGCGAAATGGTTCTAGTAAAGGATGGACCAAGAGTACTAAATAATCCTAGTTATCCTAGTTTTTATAGTTTTCCCTTTATGTGGCCATTAAACCCTAACTCTGTACCAAATTTCAGCTCTCTGAGTTTATGGGAAGTACTAGTTCTATTTTGATTTTATGAGTGAGGTGAGTGTCGTAAATGCGAACGAAAATGCGAAACTTTGCTTTCGCTCAACAGCGGAACTAAATGACCTACAGACTTGAAATTTTGGATTTTAAGTATGTGTTTATAGCTTACTGGATGATGAAAATTTCAGCTCTCTGGTCTTATCCAGAGGTTCTCTAATAGGGGCCTGAAAATGTGGCGAAATGGTTCCAGTAAAGGATGGACCAAGAGTACTAAATAATCCTAGTTATCCTAGTTTTTATAGTTTTCCCTTTATGTGGCCATTAAACCCTAACTCTGTACCAAATTTCAGCTCTCTGAGTTTATGGGAAGTACTAGTTCTATTTTGATTTTATGAGTGAGGTGAGTGTCGTAAATGCGAACGAAAATGCGAAACTTTGCTTTCGCTTAACAGCGGAACTAAATGACTTACAGACTTGAAATTTTGGATTTTAAGTATGTGTTTATAGCTTACTGGATGATGAAAATTTCAGCTCTCTGGTCTTATCCAGAGGTTCTCTAATAGGGGCCTGAAAATGTGGCGAAATGGTTCCAGTAAAGGATGGACCAAGAGTACTAAATAATCCCAGTTATCCTAGTTTTTATAGTTTTCCCTTTATGTGGCCATTAAACCCTAACTCTGTACCAAATTTCAGCTCTCTGAGTTTATGGGAAGTACTAGTTCTATTTTGATGATCCATGAGTGAGTGAGTGTCGTAAATGCGAAACTTTGCTTTCGCTTAGCTTCGGAACTAAATAACCTACAGACTTGAAATTTTGTATTTTAAGTATATGATTATAGCTTACTGGATGATGAAAATTTCAGCGCTCTGGTCTTATCCAGAGGTTCTCAAATAGGGGCCTGAAAATGCGGCGAAATGGTTCCAGTAAAGGATGGTACGGCAGTGTTTGCTTTGCGCTCGACTTGGCGGGGCACTGACGTGCCATCCAGATTATTTAATTTGTAATATCTTCAACAAATCTCACAGGAAATTGATGTGATAAAATAAAACAAAGGTTTATACGTACTTACATACTTTTTATTTCTTTTTAATTAATATACCTTTTACCAAAGATATTGGAAAAGAGAAGAGATATGCCATGTTATTGACAATGTATAGGAACCCACTGTCTCCAGTTTTTCCCCCACTGCTTACGACCGTTACACATGTAGTGAATAGATACAAAGTCTCACACACATTTTCATTTCGTAAATCAGATCGAAATCTACAATCCAAAATAAACCGTATTTCTTATACAACAGCGTACATTTACCCATACCTGAATATTTCACACACATTAACAAAAAAACAATATCGTGGTGTTAGCAAAAGTCATTTTTACGCTAGAGATTGACTGAAAATAAAATTACCGGTTTTTTGTAATCGATACTAAAGTTCACTTATTCACAAAATCGATATACAACATCGATATTAAGTGCCTTGAAAAATAAAATTAATTGGTAGGTATACGGAATAAAACACGTTTTTATATTGTATGAAGTGTACAAATAATGTAATGCACAAAACAAACAAACAAACAAATGTAACAAAATGTCAGTATTACCTTTAATAATATAAATTATTAATTAACCTGTAATAGTTTAGTATTAAATGCTATTATAACATTTTTTAGTTCTCTTGTTTCAAAACAGATGTCGTTTTTAGGCACTTGTAAACTACGTACATAACTGAATCATTTTTATTTATTTCTTTGAAGCGAACGGTGGGCAACAAATTAATTATGATATTTGGCATCGGGAAAGGGATTCTGTTTCGAAAAAATATGGCGTAGTAAGATAATGATTAAAGGTGTTTAATTAGTTGAGATTGTTAGTAATTTTTAAAGAAATACACTAATCCCGTTCTTTATGAATGTAAGTGAGCAGGTGAACCGTAGAACTTAACAAATTAAAATTAAATAAATATTACACAAAAATGAAATATAATTTTAAAAAGATTTATTCAATTTGCATGTCCGTGTTTTTAACGAAACGTACGAATTTTTTTTAACTTAAAGAACAACTCAAAAATAGTTTTAATAATCATTGACATTTGCAAGAAAAAGTATGAAATAGCATATATCATTAGCAGCAGTTACTCACTGCCCTGTAAAATGGAGATATTTGTGGAGTACTTGACGCTTTGATAGTACTGGAGTTGCATTTTTGGTCAAAAAATGCAATCTTAAGTTTATATATTTTTCCATGACTGCTTTTTTAAGGAATATTAAATGGTTGTTCATTGGAGACTGCTCATATTGATGATATTTAATACTATCGAAGAGGTTTAAACCTATGAAATGAGTTAAAGCTTTATGTATAAGCTCTTGTTTAATGTTATTAGTTTTGACTGTTAATTTATTATTGGTAAGATAAGCTGTTTTTATTAATACTTCTACTGTCTTACAAATTATTACAACATCACGAGATGGGTAGATAAGGCCGCCTTTGTCCTTAAATTTTATGAAATTAGATGACAATAGCTCATGTTTATCGCCCAATAGGGCACCAATGCATACATCGCATTTTAAAGTTTTTAACAAACTGTGCACAACAAATCCCGCAATGTAAATTATTGCCTGCAACCCAAATTCAGACAAACCATGTAATAAAATTTCAATTTCTTCGTCAAAACGTTCCTGCTGTTCATCATCATTATTTTTACCATCACCAATTTCATCATAATGACGTGGTTGTATAGTTAAATTAATATGTTGAATTGCAGATGAGCACGTTAAAAATGATATTTCCTCGAGGGATGTGCAGTTCCCATTGTGTACATCCCTTAGTTCAGCTTTAACTAACAATTTTTTATACGCGGCCTGAAATTGTCGAGCTGTAGGATTAGTATTACACCCACCATGCGCACGTATATTGCCAAACATCAGCTCTAGATGGTCTTGGCTGATTTTATAGGCTGGTAGGTAAAGCAGCTTTTGGTCTTCTTCAATAAGTTTCACATACATATTTTTGATGCTTTTAATGCAGACCAGAAAACCTATAAAGCCAGTTTTTCTACTAGACTTTACTATATTTGACCCATCTGGTAACTTAAGAGAATTAATATATTTTTCAGTTTTGTCCAGAAATTCGAAAGTCTTAAGTTTATTGCCGGAAAAAATAGGTTTTTTGAATTTAATTTGATTCATGCTCCTAGAATTAAGGATATCAAACAGATTATTGATTATTTTTAAAAAGTTCACAGTTCCATCAACGGACTGAAACTCGGGCATATTGATTTCAGAACAAAACATCAGGGCATCGGCAACACTGTCGCTAAATAATTGAGACGCTAGTCTTACCTTCATTCTTTGATTTTTGAAAAAAATACGTCCGCGTCTTAATTTATTAGCTAAATGGAATTTTTCCTTTTTTTGAATACTGTTAAGAGTTTCCAAATGAGACCATTCAATATTTCTTCCTAAATGGTCGACTATAGTTCTATACGCTTCAAATGCATTTCTTAATAATTTTAACATATGACAAGGATCAAAAAATATAAATATGGGCATATTTGTAACTGGATGAGAAAAGTAAGATTTTATATTTTCTATGGTAAATGAGCATCCTAATTCTTTTGCCATTGAAATATTGGCGGGACAACCGTCAAAAGTTAGGGATGTAACTTCAATGTTTGTTTCTTCTAGTAGCTCTAAGCACTGCTTTACTAAACTACATCGCTGTTCTCCAGTGACTCCAGCTACAAAGAAGTACCCCACTGGTATTTTAAATGCTCCGTTAATAGCTGTAACCAGAAACACAAGTGCCTCCTTAGCTTCTGGCAAATAATCACCTGTTGTTCCCTTGTTACAGATATCAACATACCCATGCATCTTTTTCCCGTCCCATTCAATTCGCTGCCTTATCGACATTTCGTCAATCACTAGGTTGCACAGTAATTTATAATTAGTATTAAGAGCTTTAAGTTTAAGTGCTGTAAATGATTCTTTTGTGAAACCTGGCTCCGCGTTAACCGATTTATACCACTTTTTTATTGTCCGAGAATGGGGCAGACACGTCTGAATTTTTTTTCTGACATAATCATATGCTTTAGGTGAATAAAAATGAAGGGTACAAGCAAAAGTTCTAAGGGCTGGAGAAAATTTATTTTTAATATTTTTTTTATTTTTAAGTGTGCTGCTTTGGTAGCGTTCTATTAAATCATCAACTCCGAGATTTTCTAAATGACTAGACTGTTCAGTATTTACAAACTTTTGTTCATGAAGGCTTTGTAGAATATCTTTTAGGTTAGCAATTTTTTTGCGGTACCGACATGTTGTTTTTTGTAATCTTTTAATTTTTGCTCTTTGCTTTAAAATCATTTTATTTTTTTGGGAAATTACTAATCGCATTTTCCGTTTTCGCGGCGTTTCCAGTACTTGAATCTGATCCGGTGAATCTATGGATTTCTGAAAAAAAATATCAAAAATTTAAAGCGCCTTACAAAGAAAAAGAATAGTTATTCTTTTTCTAAACTCGTTTAAAAATATAAAAGTAAATAAATGTCTACTATAGTTATTCTATTTCACGAAGTCCGAGCGAGTCATAAGCGCGCTTGTGTTTATAAGTTTTTAAAGCATTAAAAAAAATGTGAATATCCCTGTCCGTCCGTAACAAAATCACATTTAAAAATTGTGCGTAACTCATACAATTCTTCTAGATTTAGTTGTCATTCTGACGTTGCTGGACATTGCGCATTCTCGAGGTTACGCACACTAAAACAATATGCATGTGTACACATCACAACATTCATAGCTTAACGAACTTCTTGACATAGAACATATAATTTCTATACTAGAATAGAATAGAATAGAAGAAAATTTACTACAAATATCTAGAAGTTGATATATAACAACTTTGATAACAACTAAGTCCTAAAGTGAAATTCAAATTCTATGAAATGCCTACCAAAACGTGTTCCTGAAGTTTTTGAGTTGCTTCCTCCATTCCTTGAATGCCCAGGCATAAGCGTTTGGGAGATCCGTTACCAAATTCTTTGATAGGCTCTACATGGTCGGAAGATAAGTTCGAGTCATGTGGTGGCTAAGCAAACAAAATTAACATGGTAATAGAAAAATTTCAGTGTTTAACTCTATAATACATGACTAACTTTAACTAACTTTTAAAAATCTAAATAAGACTGAACTCACTGATTCAAATATCAGGCGAAGTCTTAATTTTGGTACAGCCCATTCAAAAAGCATACGTTTTTTTTTTGAGGCTGAAACATTTCTGGCGTAAAATGCTCTGAGCATATCGTGCTGGTTTTTTTAGGGAACCAGTTAGGTGGTCTCCCTGTGGCGTCGATCCATTTTTCTTTTACGTTTGTATCTTTCGGAAATCTGAAAATATTTACAAACTTCGACATTTTTGACCCTTATTTGCCTCAATAAATAAATAATGTAGTTTAAAAAACTAAAAAACACGCTTTTGTGAAAATACGTACTATAAAGTAAATAATAAGAAGAAAATGTATTTTACTGTAAAAAAAGCGTGGGGTGCATGGTATCAATACTATCTTAAAAACCACCCCACGCTTTTTTTATAGTAAAATACATTTTGATCTTATTTTTTACTTTTTAGTTCGTAATTTCACAAGCGTGCTAGTTTTTACATAAACTACATTATTTATTTTTAATTTTTTAGTTCGATTTTTATTCTCATATTATTGCATTGTCATCGGCCTTTGACCCCTGCGCAAATTTTCAAGTTAATTAGACGCTTAGACGTGTTAAAAATAAAAACCATTATATTTGTTTCATTAAGTACCTTAGGCCGCGGAATTACCAGTCGCCCCACATTTTTTTTTATCTTGATGATCCTAGTTAGGACTTTAATATAAAGTTATGAGATTATTGTATTGTCATCGGCCTTTGACCCCTGTGCAAATTTTCAAGTTAATCAGACTCCTAGAAGTTAGTGAAAATGAAGTTAAAAGATTCCGTTACATACATACATACATACGGATCAAGCTAATAAAAGCGTGTTAAAAATAAAAACGATACACAGACTTTAAATGTCGAGATTAATTCTAAAAATATTTCCTTATATTAATCGACAATCGACAATTATATCGAGTTACCGATTTTCAATTATGTTTGTGCACATCACTTAGATTAACATGTCAGGACTGGCAGGATTCGACGTACATTGCTCGCTCAGACAGATAAAGTCGTTGAGGTTATTTATAGGTTGACGAGTTGACGAGCAATGTATTTTGCACATAAGTAGCCTAGTCGTCTTCATTTACAAAAACAAAACATCATAATAAAAACGTGCAATATTTTACGATTATTGTTTTCCATTGTTTTATAGAAAAATACAGTAAAATTCTTGTACTTACATATGGTATGTGATTTTACTGTTAATATAGTTTTTGGTTTCACTTCGGTTTTTGCACGAAACAACAGAACACGACGGCATTTTCGCAAGTTTTCTTGACAGCAGTCGAAAAAGTACTGATTCGCGTGTACGGCCGTTCGTCTATATCTTGAGCAGCATGGGCATAAGGCGCGGACAGTAATACGTCTGTATGGCACTTCTCCTCCCTTTCCGATTTCTATGCCTTTTACATATCACATTTCCGCGACATTATTTTTAAGTAGACACAAGATTAAAACTATTTATTCTTATGCTAAAACAGGCTAAAACTAACACTAAACGGAGTCTTATCTCGCATATTATGAGTCCTCTCTCGTACGCACAATTCGACCAAGACGGAAGATAAATCAATTCAACGCTCTTTAGAGTTAACTAGGTATATCCACAAGAAACTGAAATCTTAGCACGAAAAGAACACAGAACGTTCAATTAAGCAAACGACTAAACAAAAACATGTATAAATAATAAAATGTACTCTACAGTCTACTGTGTGGCCACTGGCCATCTTTGTTTGTTTATTGTTTGCCGGCAATGTTGCTACATTAGTAATATAAATACTACTAAAATAATTTACTACATCTTGTTTAAGTGATAGGTATGTAGCACTTGGCACTGTATATTGTTAAAATATGTATTTATTGATAAACTCAAGAAAAAACAAGCAAATTTGTTGTATATTTTTAGATAAAATAAAGATAATAATCTTGCACTAGTTTTTCGAAAAAGAACTTTTTCTTCTATTTTGTCATAATAGGCCTTATTATGGCAACATTATATACAAACGTAAATGCTACTAAATTTGGAAGTCAACTATGTGCCTGCATTATCTTTCATAATTCATGCCATTAAATTTGATTGCTTTATAATGCTCACTAGCGCTACCTGTGACGGTAAGCACTAAACATTTGTTTATGATGAGCCTAAATTAAAAATATACGTTTTAACTTGGGATGTCAAGAAAATATTAACCATCATAATTTTGTCGGGTTTTCTTACAAGTTGTGCACAGTGTCAAATGTATTAAGCTTTTATGCCCTGGTGATCGCTGAGGCGCGCTGCTAGGTAGACCTGTGTCGCTCGACTCGCGTGCTAACCCGATTTTGACAAATAAATTGTGACTTGTGACCGGGTAATTTTTGGCCCGCTGATTGTGTAATAAGTTGTACAGACGAATTTTATAAATAAAGAATTGTATATAAATATTACTTTTTGTAAATATAATTAAAGTTGTAAATAAATACAAAAATGCGTCGCAATCGCAGCGCTGCATTATCGAACATTATATGGGGAGTGTCCATTGCTCAAGGTCGCTGGCTGCAGTCAGCGCCTTAAAATGATCAATAATATCGTAAGTTAACTTTGAGCGCGAAAACTATTCCAATCAAGATTAACATGCAAACGGTCCTAAGTAGGAGATACATATAGCTACGTGTTCAGTAAAAGCAAAATATGACGGGGACCGAAGCTCAAAGTTCGGTTCTAGTGAAAAGTTGAGTTCCAACGCGAAGCAAAACATTATAATTTCATTACAAAACATCGTAATGCATAAGAGTACTAAAATTTCCTCAGAGGCTGGATGCACATGTCAATATTTACTATAAAATGAATATTTCTTAATATGAGAGATGACACAAGTGCCCAGTATTTAGAAATTAAAAGGTTTTGCAAAGTGTGCAAAGAAAAATGCAGCACAGCCTTCTCATAGATCTCTATCAGCAAAATTCATCATCATACTCAGAAGTACTGACCTGGAGACTCGCAGGGGGAAGACTCCTCGGTTCAGAGGTATGCCGGGACAACTGCTCGCTACCTTCCTGCAGGTGACCAACTTCCGCTAGCATTGCCACTTCACTCTCCTGCAATTTATAGTGAATATCCCAAATTAAATCGTCTTTGAGCATGTTTCAGCAAATCGTAGAAAAATGTTCTGGTTTACAGGTTAAGCCAAACTAGATCCGTTAAGGGGTTGTAGTTTCATGATTATTTACAACCGACAATACTCACGGCAAGTACATTTTATTTGAAGCCCTAATAGTTTCTATCGTTTCTGACTGATCTACTGTACTGCAAGCTTACCGGATTCAAGATGTCGGACGGTGTTTTTTTAACAAAATCGACGATTTTTTGATCAGCTAACAATATCTACAACTAATGAGACATAAGGCTTGAACGACCCCTAAAGTTGTGTGGGAGCTCTCGTGACAAGTAAGGACGGACCAAGTCCCTCTGGGTCAACCGATGGTAGAATGCTACAGTACTGAGCTACTAAAATTTACCGAAGAAAAAAATCTACTTATAGTCAAAATTGATGTGGGAAACTCTATCGCTGAAATCCATTTACGTGTGTTTTCGACTTTCTGCCATAAATTCATTCTTTTGTGTTTCGGCGAAAGAACGTGGTCGTCAATTCCAACAGTCTCCGGAGTACCAGCGCAACAGAATAAGCCCTCACACAAAATTCAAACTGGATGAAGTCATATTGTAAGATATAGATAGGCAATATGCAGTCCCTGTAGCTTCGGGATTTAGAATAGAGCTACGGTATCCCCTGCCTGATCGTAAGAGGCGACTCAAAGGGGGCTTCCAAGGTTGGGGGCGGTGAGAGTGGGAGCTCGATCCGTTCAGCCAGCGGCCGCGGGAAGGGCGGCGGTGTGTGCGTGACTACATGCCGCCGTAGGCATCGGAGGGTTCTCTCTAGAGGATGGGCCCGTTCTGGGACGCCGCAGAGATAGGCGACCGAGGAGGTTTTAGTGCGGTTACAAATCCCACATAACCCGGTAACACCTCTCCCAAGGTGCCGCGTACCTTTTGAAGGTTTCCTCCGTACCCACGAAGGTTTCCCACACAAAAAAGATAGGCAATACGCAATAAGAAACCTTGTTGCTACTAAAAACTTAGAATTTCAATGGTTCGAGGGCAGTATGATCACTGCACCCACTTGTGTGTGACGCCATGAATCAATTCTATTGTGTTTCGGTGGAAAGGTGCACTTGTCCGCTACACTTACATGAGACGACCATCGGCCTTTATAGTAGCAGTGCATCTACATATAACCAAAGGCAAGACTTAAGGCTTGCTAGTAGTGTATAGAGATCCATCCACTGCAGCGACCACTTAACACCACCATTCTCGTCTGTAACCTCTAATAAAAAAATATGTCAAAACTGCGTAGCCTAAACATGCGTTTACACGGTGAAGTTCAATCGATTCGGTTTATTGTCGGATCTTACAATCGAATCCATCTCGCATCAAATTAAGATAATTCATTCTGAAGTAGTATTCTGGATCATTTCTCAACTGCCATTAGAGTTTTAAAGGCACCAAGTGTTGATCTTTTTTTTTTACTATTGGGTGGGTGGGAAGGTGGTGGTTAAACCACCTTCTTCTTCTATGATGGTCCCTCGATTTCAGAGGATAAAAGTCAAACACGTTCACTGGTTTTCTCGTGGTTTTTCATACTTTAAAAATATCCCTATAGAAACTCATTCCAATCAAAACCTATATTATCGTGTGAGTGATAGACGAGAGCAGCGAGGCGGGCGGACGGCAGTGGCATATAAACATATTTTATATTGTACATGGGGCGGCGGAAAAAAAGTGGCCTACACTAATAAAAATATAAATCCGGCACTGGATAATACCAATAAAATAAAGTAATAGTGTTCATGTCCACCGCTTCCAAGACAGAGACTGAATCAGCGCTGCTCTGTAAAAAAAATCGAATCGTGTGTTCGCACAGGCATCGATGTCAC
Source organism: Pyrgus malvae (assembly GCA_911387765.1). Taxonomy (NCBI): domain Eukaryota; kingdom Metazoa; phylum Arthropoda; class Insecta; order Lepidoptera; family Hesperiidae; genus Pyrgus; species Pyrgus malvae. Next base: position 13,751,104 of record OU426969.1, read on the forward strand.
TCGGATTCGGAACAGTCAGATACGACAGCGCCGTGTGAGCACAACGTTCGGTTTTTTCTGATCAGACAGATATAAGACCCGACAAAACTTGCCTCCGTGTGAACGCAGCGTAATTCGTTTACATTAAGATCATAACATACCACTAAAGGGTTGAGCAACGACACGAAGTGGCAGAAGCGGCTCCTCTCTTCGATGAGGGCTGCCTTGACGGCCTTCTCTTCCATCTCCTCCAGCTGCTGTTTTCGCTCTTGAATGTCCTGGAATAATGGAAGACCACTTTAACATTAAATCGATTTGATCAAGCTCGACCCATCATAGTTCAATGATTTGCTCTATGGCCTATCCACTGTCGAATATTTTCAAACTACAAACAAGGTCTCCGTCATGGTTCCCCGGCTGCTATCTATCGATAATAACCGATTTGACGTGCCCTCCAAAGTATGGCAAAGCGCATTTGCCTCCAGAGATCACCCATGTCAATGGGCATCGCAATGGTTACCATAATATTTCTATTCTCAGTCTGGATGTTAGTGTTCCTGTCTTATGTATGTCCATGGTACCAACAGCAAAGGGAATCCTAGTGTGGGGCTATGAGTGTGTAACGTTACTCTTACTATTATTATTAATATCTCTCCTTATAGGTCACGGGCCGAAGATGATATTTGACCCGGTCATTTGGAAGGCTTGCGTAGGGACATAGGTCCTACGTAGAGGCCCCTTTGAGACACTTTAACATTGTTATGTAGTAACACGTGGCGGATACCATCCTCGGCCGTATCATATTGTACCTGAAAATTTATTTAAAACAGGGCTGAAGTTTTTTTCCGCCCGCTTTTTTCTCCTAGCCCATATAAGCCTTAGCGCACCCAAAGCGGATGACGGTCAGCTGATGGCCGTACAACAATAACAAACATCAAGTGTATATTATTACCCAGGATGTTAATAAACTATTTCATAAACTATTTCATTTCATTTGCAAATAAAAAGTTATATGACCAAAAGATACTTCCCGTCAAGTGCTTAACAGGATCTATTGCTACTCGTACAAAAGGGGAGCCTAATATTGGGTCTATGGGGATGAACGAACGAGGGACTGGTAGATGTGCTATGGAGAACTATGGGATACCGTTCAGACTAATAAATAATCTAAAATTATGCAGGTGGTGACTCGCCACTCTCTGAATGGCCCCCCAAAAATGCGTTAATGCCTAGGAAGTAACATTGGCGTGAGTAGGCTAGGGGTATCGATTGGAGCGGCACCGATTTCACCATAGCGGGGGGGAAAATCCAACCCGGAGGGGTTTCCTCGCTATTACGCCAATTACTTATTTACACTTCCACCCCCGAGCATATATAGTATGTAGCTCCACTCTGGACGGCCAATTAAGGCAAACCAGAGGTGGGACCTGTTCCTCTGGGTTATCAATCCGCCTGCCGGAGACGAGGAACAGCGGACTTCCGTAGGAGCAATCGGATCTTTGGTATCGACTCATCAACAGCTCGCCACAAGCCGTTATTATTACAGCTACTGACCTGCAAACAAACGTCTGCACGCCGCTTCGCATCAGGCGGCGCGCGTCTCGCTTTCCTCGCGTGTCGCTGCGCTTCCTGCACTCGCCGCCTAAGTTCTGCGCGTGCGCGTTTACATTCGCGCGCGTGCTCGCGACCCAACGCGCCCGTCGCGCCGTTGCAGCCGCGACGCCACTCGTCCGCTCGCTCGGACAGTGGCGTTATCAAACGCTCCATTAGTGTGCTGTGGAGGACATGGACGCTTACGTTATTATTATTTTTTATATCTATATACATAATACAATAAATCTTTAAAAATTGTGTCTGGGCATTTAATATATTTGCTAAAATTTGTTTGAGTGGAATGCTAAAACACCAATAGAATAAATCTCAATAATTTTTATTAGTTTTATCTGTCTGTTTGTATGTACACGCTAATCTCTGAAACTACTGAAAGGATTTTATGAATAAATAAATAAATAAATAAGGCAGATTAAAATCAGCTAGCTAGAATTCGCTAGTTTTTTAACTGACGAAAAAATTGGAGGAGTCCTCTATTCGACGCGTATATTTTTGAAGTGAAAACTTCTTTAGCGGCGTTGTGCACTTTTTTTGGGATGGTTAAAAAATGTTAAACTCGCGTCAGGACACGTGGCCTGATCGAATATTCGTAAGACGGAGGGGTGACAGCTGATGACTCGACTGTCTGTATACTTGTAAAATTCATGTTCATCAAGTGTTTAAAATATGGAAATTGAACAAAGTGCATCAAAAAAATCTAACCCTAAGGGTAAGAAAACAGAGGATGATTGATTGTTCACTCACTGATTGTAATGTATGAACTGAACACACATAACTTTGTACACAGTATTCCGATTTTGATAATTGTTTTTTTATTTTATTTAAAAGGGTAAGCTGAGGGGAAGCTGACCCCACAAAATGCTGGCCAAAATGAAAAAAATAATGAGTTATGATTGTGTGTGTGTGTGTTCTGTTGTTGCATGATAAGATAAGCCATAAAAAATAAAAACTTTTTATCAAAAAATTTAACCGTCGAAAATTTTTGAAATCCCATTGACTCCAAGAACCTACCTATTACCACTAGCGAGAAAAAGTATCATATGCCAAGTATTACATTAGTTTATTATTTTTTGATTTTCAGTTTTTTCGACGGTTTAATTTTTTGTTAGAGACCATACTGTATCGGTAAGTGGTCCCAACTGGCACCACGTATTTTCTGATTTGCCCAACAACAAACAGCAAGCCACGCGATGTTATGTGGATCATGCAGCCACCTATACCTATACATACTAGCTCAAAAAAACTTCGAGTTTTATCAATCGTTTGCAGATTCACTGTGACTCCGGTAGCTCACGATCACTTCATATGAGTCTGACCAGGCGTAACCGCATCTTTTCCCAAAACGCATTAATTTTCTTTACGGAAAAACTTAGTTAGCGGCAATAATTCCCCAGTCAAATCACCCAAAATTAATCACCTAAAGAGTTTGGAATTATATGTCGAATCACCCAAAATGAATCACCTAAAGAGTATGGAAATACATAATAATATGTAAAGTATTATTCATCTTGGTCAATGACCTTCATGTTTTATTTTTTAAAGAGGACAAAATTAAATATGCTTCCACTGACGATCTCTGCACATATTTCTGCGGTAAATAATGTCTTGTGAAGATGTCGGCGGGCTCCAGGATTCACATAAATGATAACATCATACTTTGTGTAGGTAGTATCAATATAAGTGTAGGACCTGCTGACAATTGCAACCACTTATCACCACCGTGTGGTCTGAATGCTCGCTATGGGCAAAATGACTTAGCAACTTAGTAGATAAAAAAAATTAAATCGACTGTAGGTCAACCGTAGTATTAACTATATAATTTTCTACTTTAGAAATACGTGCATACACATGACGCAAAAACTAGTGAACCGATTTAGATAAAACTTAACGACTTGAACTTGAACTTACGGACTGCTCCCTAAGTTGAAATATTTCTGATTCAAATTAAAAATGGTTACTTTCAGTTCTAAAGAAATTTGTGAACAAACTGTACATTTGTACTTAAAAATACACACTTAGACTACCTACTAAATCTTCTTGTATATATAAAAGGCCAACCCGACTGACTCACTGACTTATATATAATTATATATGTATATCCCTACTAATATTATAAATTCGAAAGTAATTCTGTCTGTCTGTCTGCTACGATTTCCCACTTAAACTACTGAAGCAATTTTAATGAAATTTGGAACACAGATAGAGTGGACCTTGGGAAAGGACATAGGATAACATAAATCGGGTCCACGCGGGCGAAGCCGGTGGCGGAAGGCTAGTCACATTATATGTACTCGTATATCAACTTACTGTGATGTACCTATAGGGACTTGAATTTTGGTACATAAAATGAGCTCCTATGATATAGGTAAGTGAGCACTAAGAAAGGATTTTTAGAAATTCAACCCCCAAAGGGGTGAAATAGAGGGTGAAGTTTATATGGATTTTCTCATTTCTGCACTTAGAAGTATGAAATTAGGTATATTAGTTCTCGATTACAATTAAAAATTATGTTTGTGAGTGAAATGGACTAAATTCTCTCCTTAAGGTATAAAAAGGGGGGGGAGGAATTTAGTACAAAAATTTTCTCATCTCTGGACTAAGCAGTATGAAAATTGGTATATATAGGGTCCTGATTATAAAATTAAATAAAATCATCTGCGTAGGCAAAGAAAAAATAAGTAGACATCATGCTAATCCTTTTTAACACGAGTGAAACCGCGGGGCACAGCTAGAAGGTCATAATACTTAACCATTATCCAATGCCAACAACATCACATGCATAGAGCTCAAACAACCAATTTTTTTTAAGTCAATTAAAGGAAAGAAAAGGGTTACCAATAGTAATAGTACCTTATAAACGTCTTCATTCTCGTCTCGATAGCGCGATGCCGCAGACATACCCTGGTCAGTGCAGTACCGATTTCCTTCGTCGCTCCTGAAACAATGAAACAGAAACGTTAAATGATAATGATACTAAAAATTATATTAAATCTTAATCTTAATATATATATAAGTAGTAATAATAAATAGTAAAAGGTTTTCTTTGTACGTAAAGACACGGTTTTCTCTATTATCATTAACTCCAATCAAATTCCCGTTGGAGTGGTAAATACCCCTTAGTACGTAGATGATAGTAAGGGAGTTTGATCGTGGTGGGTGGAAGTGGGTGGAAAAATCTGAAAAAAATATATATCTGCAATATTCTAACCAATAGGGACTTCTGGGTGGATCTCAAAATTTCTGGGATGATCTAGCAAACTATTTTAATTTTAATTTTATTGAGAATGTTCGAGAAAGTTCCAGAAACTTCTCGAATCATTTGGATTTTTTTAAATAATTTTAATTAATTTAGAATATTCGAGAAAGCTTCTCAATTTAATTTTAATTAAATTTCTAATTCTCAATTGAATTTTTTCAATAATTATTTTAATCTTTTTTCGAATGATCTGGAGATTTTAAATAGTTGCAATTTTTTTTAATTATGTAATTGAAAATATTCGAGAAAATTCCAGAAACTTCTCGAATGATCTGAAGATTTTTAAAATAATTGCAAACTGTGTTCGAGAAAGTTCCAGAAATTTCTCAAATGATCTGGAAAATCCTACTATGTAATATTATAAACGCAAAAGTTTGTAAGTATGGATGTTTGTTACTCTTTCACGTAAAAACTACTGAATGGATTTAAATAAAACTTTACAATAATATAGCTTTTACATCAGAATAACACATAGGCTACAATTTATAACTATATTATGTGAATTGTCCAAAATATGACGATAAGTGTCAAGTAAGTAGGAAAAAATCTACCATCTGCAAGCTATTCTGGCGTGCGCTGCCAAAACCGCTAGAGTTACACATTCGTAATGTATAATCGAAATGTTTATCTTAAATAGTCCTACAAAAAAGCCGGTCCACGGCACTTCAGAAGGGACTTCACTTTATGCTAATGATCGTCTCTAACGCGGGTGAAACCGCGGGGCACAGCTCGTATGATACTAATCTAAACTAAAAATCTATGATAATATCTATATCTATCCATACATATAATCTGAAAACTGACAACTACAAGTAGTTGTATAGTTAGTTGTTAGTTTTATAGTTAGTTTTCTGCATTAGGTTAAAGCTATTTATATAGAACTAGTGGTCCCGCCCAGCTCCGCCCGGGTGCAGACGTTGTTCAAAGAGGATTTGTTTTTTATTATCTTAAAGAGACTTCATGTTACTATCAAACAAAAATATATAAAACAAATAATGACATACGAACTGTCCTGTTATTCTGAATGTGTCAAAGTTTAGAACGGCACGCCACGAAATACAAACGTTTGACAGATAGGAACAATTTATATGGGAAAACTACTTATAAATAAAAAAAATAATTAAAAAACATTTCCAGTGGCCCAAATTGTGAATCTAAACCATCCTCGAATCCATTTGAATACACACAAAAAAATTCATTAAAATCTGTCCAGCCGTTAAGGAGGAGTTCAGTGACATACACACTCACAGAAGAATTATATATATTAAGATGAGTCTATGCATTCTTTGCAGTATAAATTCAACCAATTTACTAAAGATACTACGTACGGTCACATCAGTACTACGTAGGAATCTCTTAACTTTACTAAACGAGCTACATATTTGTAAAGAGAATCTGATTGCGCGAGAAAAGCGAAGCGTGCGAAAATCTGCGAAATGTGGATAGTAAGATCTGAGTACAGTAAGCAGTCCTTACTGTTTTAGGTTTGAAGGATTTAGAAAAAATACATTAGGCGTCTTCTGAACATATAACCTTGTATTATATTATAAGTGATTTCACATTCAATGCAAGTAAATAATCTTGAATTTTTAATAAATCCCTGTTATACAAGTCTTTATTCACGCGGACGACGTCGCGGGCACAAGTAGTATATGAAATGAAATGAAATGAAATGAAAATACTTTATTGTTGACTGTTTACAGACATAAAATAAGATGTTTAAAATTATAATTGGAGTTTTAAACAGTCTACCATGTTCTGGCATACAATATTATTAATTAAAATTAACTAAAAAATATTTTGTTTTAAGATCCGATAAGAATAATCTTAACGGATCATCGGCTTTTGATGCCTACCCACCGCTGGGTCAATGAGAGAAAAAAAGCCGGCGGAAAAAAAACTCTCAGGCATTGCTTAGAGTTACACTTATTTTATAATGTGTATTTTACGCGGAAGCTCCCCAAACTACACGTATTACGATGTCTTATCTTCAAAAAATTCGTTTATATTGTAATATGCTTTTTTTAAAAGCCAATGTTTTAATTGTTTTTTAAATTTAGTATTTGATAACTGTTTTATACCTATGGGTAATTTATTATATATTCTAATAGCAAATATGTATGTACTATTTCTGAAAATCTGACATTTTACTCGAGGTAAATACAAAGCGTCAATATCTTTTAGTCTCGTGGGCACATCTCTTATGCGCATATTTATTTGCTTTTCAAACAAGTTTTTATTATTAAAAACGAAAGTACAAATCTCTAATATATATATTCCAGTTAATGTAAGGAATTTCTTTTCTGAAAATAGTGAGCGAATAGATTCGTCACCCGCTTTACCATACAATATTCTGAGACTACGTTTTTGCAATATAAATGTTCTACTAACATTAACAGAATTTCCCCAGTATATAATACCATATGTTAGAAGGGGGTAAATATTAGCATAGTAAAAACTTTTAGCTACTTCAAGAGTTGACGCATCTACTAATACTGAAAGAGCATAACAATTAGCTGATATTTTATTATTAATTTTATCAATATGACTTTTCCAATTTAAGTGGGTATCTAAGGAAACCCCTAAGAAATTAATTCGTTTGCTCTACTTCTTCTATTTCAACTGCATTTAAATGAATATTTAGATTTTATAAGTTCTGTTTATAATTTTTAAATTGCATTATTTTAGTTTTATTTGACCGTGAGGTTCAGTGTGTCTAGCCATGTTTTTATAGTTACTAGTGTACTTCTTATTTCATTCCTATAATCCTCAACTGAAATGTTTTCACTGCAAAATAAAATTGTTGCATCATCAGCGAACATAACACATGGATATTTTGCTATAGTGGGTAGTTCATTTATATACATTAAAAATAATAGTGGACCAAGAACACCACCCTGAGGAACACCTATTTTACAAATAGCTTGTAAGCGATACCTCGAACACCAATTCTTTCCAACTGTCTTAGAAGTATGTTATGCACGACACAGTCAAACGCCCTGGTCATATCGACAAACAGAGCGGCGCATTTTACTTTATTATTAATATGTGTCCAAACTTGAGAAAGCATCCTGTATATAGCACAAGAGGTAGATCTATTTTGCCTAAATCCAAATTGAAAATCACTTAATATTTCATTTCTATTCATGTAACTAACCAGTCTGCAAAAGATTACTTTCTCGAAAATTTTTGAGAAGCTAGGCAGTAACGCTATTGGTCTATAGTTATTAATTATGTCTTTTGGGCCTTTTTTGTGAAGGGGCTTAATTAATGTGACTTTAAGATCATCTGGAAAGCAACCCGTTTCTAACATGATGTTGATAATATACACTAGAGGTTTTACAATTGCATTAATACAAGACTTAATTACTTGTGTGGAGATCCCATCGTAACCACAACTTTTTTTATTTTCCAGTTGCCTAACTATTGTAACTACTTCTTGTTCGTCAACCGGTTTAAGATACATACTTTGACATACACTATCAAATTGAGGGACATATTTATCTTCAAATGAGTTATTGATATTTTGTGTTATATAAAGGTTATTAAATTGCTGTGCTATCTCTGGTATGCTGGTAATTTTTGATGCCCCGATTTTTATGTCCTTGATGGACTCCCTAAATTGGTTGCACGGTTGAGTTAGGTATTTAATAAGCCCCCATGTAGCTTTAATTTTATTAGAACTATTACATATATATCTAGAGTTGGACATCCTTTTAGATGATCTTATTACAGCTTTTAAAATTTTCTTATAAGATTTATAATATGACTCGGACTTACTGGACCTGTTTTTCATTAAGTTAAGATAAAGGTGCCTTTTTTTCTTAATTGACCTTCTAATGCCTTTCGATTTCCAATTTGACTTCCTAGAAACGGTAACCGGTAACGGTATCAGATAAATATATAAAAATAAAGAGTGTTAGAGGATTATGAATTATACTTCGCATCTCATCCTCATGATCACTTTAATTACTTGTAGTCGTGCTTATCTGGACTACTACGCTGCACAAAGTTTAAAAATAAAAAGGAAAAAACCTCTTCACTCCAATGTCATCTGTCCACATAAACGTCATTGTGTTTTTTGTGCTTCTTCGCTGCAATACATTTAGCGAAATGCTTTTGTATATTTTGTGTTATAAATACAATATAACTCATTTTACATTTAAAATGGATAATAATCGAAGTGCCTAACATCCGGGTTGAGTCGGAAAATCAAAGAAAAATTTAATAAACCGGCAAAGAAGTTGGTAAAATTACGAACAACACCGACGATCCCGGTAAGAAAAATGGATTAGTTTATGTTGTTTCAATATATGAAACAATCAGTCTCTGAATACGTTATGTAATAAATAATGTACATAACATACATTTACAATTCAACACGGGACGTTAAATTGTAAGAATTTGTACCATAATCTAATTTTTTACTCACAATGTACTTATATCGAAATCTAACTACAGAATTATTCTTGTCTCGACCCACTGGAGTCTTCATGAGAGGTTGACCTGGGTAAATAATTAAGAAAACACGATAAGCATGTATATATGTTTCCTTTAGAGTCTTCACGAGAGGTTGACCATGGAGTATAAATTTGAAAAGTACGTATCTTAGAGTCTTCACGAGAGGTTGACCACGGAAAATTAACTTGAGAAGAATGTATTCTAGAGTCTTCACGAGAGGTTGACTGACCATGAAGTGTAAATTTTAGATGTGTGTATTCTAGAGTCTTCACGAGAGGTTGACCATATAACATAAACTTGAGAAGAATGTATGCTAGAGTCTTCACGAGAGGTTGACTGGCCATAAAGTATAAATTTGAGAAGTACTTATATATCCTCGAGTCTTTACGAGAGGTTGACCATGGAGTGTAAACTTGAGCATTATGTATTTCTAGAGTCTTCACAAGAGGTTGTCCATGGAGTTTAAATTTAGGAAGTATGTATCCTAGAGTCTTTACGAGAGACTGACCATGGAACACTCACTAATCGCTATCCTTTTTTCTTGTTCATAAGTATGTACTTATGTACTTATCTCAGAGTCTTCATAAGAGGTTAATCATGTACAAGTCTTAGTACAAGCTGTTAGCTATTATATACATATATAAAACAGAAAAATACTTTCGTACATAAAGAGAACCCTGTTTCTCTTCATTTATATCAGGATGAGGTTTTCTTTTTGTACAACCCTACTTTAATTAGGTAATTTATTAAATCTAGGTAGAGTTATTGGCCGCATCGCATGATTGCGTGATTTTAATCTTAATCAGAATTTATTGATACATATACCTATTGTAATCGCATTATGGCAACAATATGGGCGGTACTTGAATTCTAGACTTACATATGTAATTTAGCTTTAACTTATGGCAGGGCTCGAAACTAAAAATATATGGATTTATTCATTGTGCATTCCATTGTAAGAAAACAAACGGAAATGTCTAGAAGTTCTTGTTCTGAAGTTAATTTAAAAGAAATTACCATATTATATAATCAGTTTGGAGGAAGATATATTTGTCATCAAATCTAACTCAAAATGTACATTTTATGTATCATGACATACCGACCCAGAAGCTAAATTTATATAGATGCATTTACTATTCATTGGTCCAAGCATTACTATATTTTACGCTAAAAGCTTCACATAAGTTTGATGATGTGATAATGCACGAAAAATAATGGTTGTAACAGACTGACCATCTCGGCCATTGTACCTTTGGTTGTTCACATGATTAACTGAAAATTAAACCAAATACTAATTAATTACTTTCACTTTTCAGCGGTTTTATGTGGAAATCGCTAAGTCGACTAGAATCGTAGAGCATGTTTAAATGTAATGTAAGCCTCAATTTCAGGAAAAACTGATACAGTATATTTTTACAAAACTTTGGAATAAGTTTTATGGGAAGAAGGACGTCGAGGATCGGTTACTATAATTATTATTGTTATTTCTTTTTAACATTACTTTGTAATTATGACAGTGATCTACGCCATAGGTCTCTTAAAAGATGTAGATCTGCCCTTAGATTAATATCAGGACAATGATGACAGATTCAAACGTTTTTCAAGTATAAAGCAAAGTTGACGCCACGTGCTCCTAAATAATGATTTGGAATCGAACGAACGGATTGCAAACCAATATTATTTTAAATTACCTTACTTCTGAGTTTCCAAATAAACGTCTTAGTCTTCAGTCACTTACAAAAAAAAACCTATCATCAATCGCTTTATGTACTGGCCCCTAAATTTAAACAATAGCTTTATTAGAAGTGTCAAATGTTGTTTAATTATGTAACGAGATATTATTTAAATTGGATAGATATGAATATCGAAACATTCGTTTCATTAATATTTTTACCAAACTATTATACATATGATAACAATCTAATGATTTGTTCAGCATTGTTCTTCAATAACATTCAAGTTACTGAACTTTCCAGGCGAAATAACGATACTTCTTATTTTTAAGAAGCCTTACCACGCCGCTTTACCCATCACTATCAGCAGATGGATAAAGGATTTTTTGAAGCTTGCGGCGTTTGAATTTCTATGTTTAGTTCTTGTAGTAGTACGCGCCATGCGTGTGTATCATGAATATTTTTTCAGTGCATAAATATTGCTATTATAAGTATAAGAGTCAACCAGTTTTTGACCCTTAAAAACTAATTTATTCTATTTCCTCTTTAGCTATTCTTGACAATCACTAAATGATTAAATTAGACATTAACCCATTTTCTTTATTTATACTATAAATATTAACAAAAATAAGGCTTTTATATTTAATTAACATATTTTACATAATATGTTACTTTGTGTTATTCAGCAATTTTATAGTTTCTTTTAACATCCTAGAAGTAATTAAAGTGATCATGAGGATGAGATGTGAAGTATAATGACAAGATCAGACGAGGTTACCTGTAACTGATGTCCGATCTACATTATACGAGCATCTCATCCGAAGTGATCACTCCCTCAACCACCCATGATTCAATGCTAATATTATCATTATTTTTTCATCACCCTGTATAAAATTGCTGATGTCTTTGAACTAATGGCGTTTATGTGGACAGATGACATTGGAGTGAAGAGGTTTTTTCCTTTTTATTTTTAAACTTTGTGCAGCGTAGTAGTCCAGATAAGCACGACTACAATTTTATTTATTTTATTTATTTATTTATTTAATTAGAAGGGGTACAAAGCCCAATTACACTAATTAATACAATTTATATATTACATAATATGATAGTGTACAATACCAGGGTGTTACAAATTTTCTTGAATTATTCGAACAATAGCAATGGTAATGATCATTAACAATATAATATAATTAATTTAATGTCAATAAAGTTTGTCAAAGGAATAAAAATTAAAATAATATTAGTCAATGGTATGATTGAAATAAATTTTGCACATTTTCATTGTCACATCATAGTAATTTAAATAACAAATATTTACAAAACAATTGCGCAGTCATACATCACACTCACAAAACATCACGCTCACAAAACTTCTGACATACCGCCAAAATTTTACTATGTCCATCCGCAAACAAATCGCACTCAGGGTTGGCTTCCAGGAGAGCGTTGAGGGTTTTAAGAATGCGAGGAATGGGTGAGTGCGCGCGGGCGACTGTTCGCGCGGGGTACGTTGCAAACAGATCATGCCGACGGCCTCGCCTGAAGTTGTCCGGGACAAAAAGGCGGCATAGGTTATGACTTATTTCGGGAGCATCTATTTTCCCGTGGAATATTTTAAGTGCCATGGTTAACTGTTGGCATTCCCGTCTGACCTCCAAGGAGTTATAATTAAGGGACCCTAAAAGAAATTTTGTGGGATATAAGTAGGGATAAAAACCGTAAACGCGTTTGTAGAGGTAGCGTAAAAAGACTTTTTGCACTTTTTCTAGTACGGTTACGTAGGTTTTTTCATATGGTTTCCACACACAAGAGCTTGTTTCTAGCTTGCTTCTTATCAATGTATTAAATATGATACGAATGGCGTTAGTGCAATTAAAGTCCCTTACATTTCGAAGGACGAATCCAAGGCGCTTATGTGTTTCTTTGGCCAGCGACAATATGTGCTCGTGGAAAGTGAGTTTGGAATCAAATGTGACCCCCAGGTCTTTAATAGTGTAAGATCGTGAGACCACTTGGTTATCGATTTTGTACTCGAAATTAATCGGGTGCCACATTCGTCCAAAGCTCATCAAATAGCATTTTTTCTGGTTGAACTCCATTCCGTTGTCCACACTCCATTTGCATACAGCATTGATGTCACCTTGCAGCGCCTTGCAGTCATCCTCTGAGCGGACCTCACAAAAGACTTTCAAGTCATCTGCATAGAGTAAACATTTGGAATGAGTAACAACAGCCGGGAGATCATTAACCATTAGTAAGAATAGCAAGGGGCCCAGAATTGAACCCTGGCTAACTCCGGAACGCGTATGATAGGGTTGAGACTCATATATGCCGAGTCTGACGTATTGCTGCCGATCCCGAAGATAATCAGCGATCAGACGCAGGAGGCCTGGTGCGAAGCCGATGGAAGCGAGTTTCGAGAGCAGGATGTCGTTATTGACCCTATCAAACGCCTTCCGGAAGTCAAAATAAAGAACATCTACCTGGCTACCCCTGTCCATACGTGCCGAGATATAATCCACAAGTGTCAACAGATTGCTATCTACCGATCTTTTGCGACGGAAACCGTGTTGCTCGTCACAAAGATACCTATCCACTTGCGCGTAAATGTATCCATGCAAAATGTTCTCGAAGATTTTTGCAGGTGATGACAGTATAGCAATCGGTCTATATTCTTCGACTTCCGATCTATTCGAGCCTTTAGGTATAGGGGTCACCCTCGAGACTTTCCACTGGGACGGATAAATGCCGGTTCTTATAGCCAGATTAAATATGTGGCAAAGGGGAACACATAGTGATTTTTTTGCGCCTTTGATTATGTTGGGCGGCAAGTTATCAGGACCCAGGACTCAGGACAAGTAATTAAAGTGATCACTTCGGATGAGATGCTCGTATAATGAAGATCGGACATCAGTTACAGGTAACCTCGTCTGATCTTGTCATAATAGGTCGGTTATAATTCGGCTCTCCATGCCTACTGTATTATCGCGTGGAAACAACGCAATGATAAGAGTTGGGTTTATTAAATTCAATTAACATAATAATATGCCTAATATTACATGCCATATGTATATTGTAGCGACAATGATATCATAATACACTTCCTAGAATTACAGATTAATTATATTATATCAAGCAAATTTAAATTTTGTTAATATTATTCTGTTAAAATTTTAGGTGGATGATAAGAGTAAAAATCCTAAGCCTCCAATAATATTGTTAAACGTATCATTTCAAAAATACTACTGATAAGTTTTAAAAATAAAGTCTCTTGCGACGGTGTAGGATATTAACGATCTAGGCAGCTAAGCAAAACGGGTGCGATGGAGTTTAAGATGGATAACCTTTAGTGGAAAATTCCGCGGTTGGGATGGCCCGTTAAGTCGTCGGTCCCGATTGTTATCAATAGACAGCAGTAGTTATTGTAGTTGTAGCTTTATGGGTGGTTTGAAAACTTCCGACAGAGGGTTGGCAACCCCCATAGGCCATAATATTCTGGAGTAAGCTTCAACAAAATTAGTAGAGAGACACGTGCCCAGCAGTAGATCGCAAAGATTTGTAGCCATATCACAACAATTTAAAAAAATGTAATGTCTTTGTCTTTGTCCTTTTCTCCGAACAGATAAACCTTCATTACATACTATGTACGTAATATAAAGGAACTAATTGTATATTGAATATGAACAACTAGATACGCATATTTAAGCAAATATTTATGTCTTTCCACTGCATTCAATATAGTAGCGAAGGTACATCCCCGGTCGAATCACCCAAGTAACCACCTGGTAATTTCAACAATTATCTCCTAATCAAAAGCTATTAATGTACTTTTATTACTGCAACTTAACCGCTACATTATGTGTGACTTATTCTTGGTAACGGTCAACTTTTCGCGTAGCACCCGAGCTTCGTCACTTTATTGAGACTATTATTCATTTACTGGCCAGAAGGGATATACCAGCACCCGCTGATACATTATAATCGGTGATTAATAAAACTTTGACGATGTAAAGCTGAATGACTCTACATCACTAATTGGTTTTTACAATCTTTTTAATGTCCCACTTCTGGGCACAGGTCTTCTGTCACAATTGAGAAAGATTTAGGCTATAGTCCACCAAGCTGGCAAGGACCGGATTGGTGGACATCATGCCTTCGAGAAATTATGAGTTCCTCTCATGCACGCACGACTATGGAAAACATCGTAGTCAATTAAATACCAGAATATTTTCCATCACCGTGGAGCAGCGATAAAATGCGCACGTTACAAATTTCTTTGTCAGATGTGCGCGCCGAGGTTTTAAAACCGGTATATCCGTGTCGGAGACCGTGGTCCTTACGGTCGGCCAAGTCGCTCATAAAACGCCAACTTACCAACTGTAATGTCATCGATTATCTCCCATCAAAGCTATTAATGTATTTTTATTGTTCCACACTTTACCGAATACATTATGTATATGACTTTTTCATAGTACAGATATTCTATTTCACGAAGTCCGATCTACTACAAACAGAGCCTCTGTTTGAAGTAGTGACGTTTACTCTCAAGCGCGCCTGTGTTCGTAAGCTCTTGAAGCGTTAGCAAAGAAATCTGACCATCATTGTCATTAACAAATAATGTAGTTTAAAAAACTAAAAAAACACGCTTTTGAGAAAATACGAACTAAAAACTAAAAAAATAAGAAGAAAATGTATATTACTGTAAATAAAGCGTGGGGTGCATGGTGTCAATAGTATCTTAAAAACCACCCCACGCTTTATTTACAGTAATATACATTTTCTTCTTATTTTTTTAGTTTTTAGTTCGTATTTTCTCAAAAGCGTGTTTTTTTAGTTTTTTAAACTACATTATTTATTTTTAATTTTTTAGTTGGATTTTTATTCTCATATTATTTCATTGTCATCGGCCCTTGACCCCTATGCAAATTTTCAAGTTAACCAGAAAATTATATAAATTAACAAAAATCATATTTTGCAAATTGAAAAATGGAATAATTTTATCAAATTAGTGTATTGTCATCGGTCCTCAATAAATCTACAAAGTTTGAACGAAATCTGGCCGTTTAAAGTGGGTCAAAATCGCGCCCAAAGAAGTCGGTTACAAACAAACATACAAACATACAGGTGAAGCTAATAAAAAGCGTGTAAAAAAAAAGCTTTAAAAACTACATTTAGTAGTCACGTTGATGTTACTCAACACGTGAAAAACTTAATTTCACCCAAATACCCGGGGTTTTTGATTTTTTGTCGGGCGTCTGTAATTTACCTAATGATATTTAAAAGAAGTGAAGATAATATGTTGCAGCCGCTCAGAAAACGACCCTTAAAAATATGGCAAAAGGCAAATTTTGCATTATAAACTTGTCAGTTCCCTCGCTGACAGTATCTGCCATATTCATGCATTATATAAAGTCATTGATGGCATGGCAACCCTAAATATACATAACTTGTTCTTGGTAACGTTCAACTTTTCGCATATGTTGCAAGCTTAAGAGCGGTTTCAGATCAGCTTATTATAGGCTCGTATAATATTGTTTATGGAAGCGCGTCTAGGTGTCAATCGGCGGTCCCTGTAGATTCGGGATTGAGAATAGAGCTACGGTATCCCCTGCCTAATCGTAAAAGGCGACTAAAAGGGGGCTTCCGGGGCTATGGGCGGAGAGAGTGGGAGCTTGATCTGTCCAGCCAGCGGCCCCGGGAAGGACGGCGGTGTGTGCCGTAAGCATCGGAAGGTGCAGGAGAGCACATTCGAAGATGGGCCCGCACTGGGCGCCGCGGCGCGTTCCACTGGAGATCCCAGTATCTTCCCCAAGCGCAGAGGCAGGCCACCGAGGGGGTTTTAGTGCGGTACAAATCCCACATAACCCGGTATCCTCTACCACGTGCCGGGTACCTTTTGAAGTTTTCCCCCCAATACCAAAAAAAGGTGCCAATCGGCGATCTTAAGCCACATAAGTAACTCGTGCGAGCGTTGACGCGCCTATAATCTCATTTGACATACGTACTTATATGCGACCTACCCAGTACAGAGCGCAAAAACTCTGTAATAATCTCGTGTACGCACTTATGAATTGATTAAGTAGGACGCGTGTAAACTCATTTGCCGTAGGCGCATAGAAAATACTCTGGATTGAAACATCTCGTGTCATTAGCGATTATTACATCTTGACGACAGCAGCAATCTACCAGGACACGATGATTCAATACAATCGGTAATTCGTCTGTGACTTCATTTAAATAATTAAATGTCCACAACTTTACTCATAACATGGAGTTTTCGTCACGTTATTAATTCTTTACTCGTCAGCAGGGATGTATCAGCACCCGATGATTCAATACAATCGGTAAGTAATTAATAAATTAATAGAACATTGTGGTCTACATACATTACAGACATTAGCTGGTGCATTAGTACATTCATTATGTTTTACACCTATGGGATTTCCGCTTTAAGGCGAGGGTTTCCGTGAGACGCCAAACGCCACTTCTCAATACAAAACTCGACAAGCGAGACTCACAAGTGAATGATAGGGTGAATTTTCAGAAATACATTATTAGCAACACAACAATTCCCTCTATTTGTATGCAACACTTACTCTGGCATTTTTTCAGCTTCTGTAGACGATTTGATTTGATATAACATTTTTTTTACAGTTTTTCAAACCACGAGATCAGAGACTGAAATAGATCATTTATTATTTTCAAATTTTAAGTATCATTAATGGATAAAACACGAAAAAAGCCATAGGTACTAGGATACAAGGAAACTTCACGGTATTGGGCAATATTCGGCATGTGTCTGAAACGAACTCTTTCCCAAGAATTATCTGGTTTTTAGGATCCCATGCCCAAACAACATATTAGGACTCCTAATCCATATTATTATAAAGTGTGTTTGATTGTTTGTTTGTACACTTCAACTTTCAAGTTCCAACGGTACTTACGGATTGACCTGATTTTTTGTATGGGATAGTTCGGGGGGCTGGAGGGTGACAGGTTACTTTTTACCTAGAAACAATATCTCATACCTATGGGAAAAAACGTGTTGCCTGCCTGCGTTGAGACGTGGCCACGGGCGGGAAGCCAGTAAGATCAAATCTTTGTACGTCTGTGGAAAATTGCCTGAGGTCGTATGCAGTTGCGCCGTTACCCCAAAGGGGATTATCGTCTTATGTACGTCTGGTCGACGACTGCACCTGTCCACCAAAACACAATATGCTTTACAGCAGACGAGGGTGCAGCGGTGGTGCGTTTCCGAGCGAACCATAAAAACTCTACCACCTACTAAACGTGTCTTACGACGAGCAACGGACCCTACGAGTACAGAACCCTGTGTGCGCGAAGGCTCGTCCTTTTCAAGTTTTCGTTAGTCCAGTGCAATCCCCGCTCTCGCAGCCTGCAGAGGCTGCCGCTGTCATTACCATAGATAATACACTGGTCATTGGTCAGTGACAGTCAAGTCAGTGTCAGTCAGCCGACGCACGCACACGTGTTTGAAAGCCTTATTTATTTAAAAAACTGTGATTCGTTACAAATAACATGGACGTGAAAACCCTAATACAAATCGCGCTGTTGGGTTTATTCGTGGATGCACGTAAGTTTCTTTTTATTTCGAGATTAAACAAACGGACCACCGCGACCTTGTTTGTGTGTTTGAAAGAAAAAATCGTGATTTTATGCTGTGTTGTGAATTAGTGATGTGTTGTTGTGTTACGGCAAACATGATTGAATACGGTAGTGTAATGTTATTATCGGCGCAAATCCATATTTGGCAAAAAATAAAGGATGTATCATGATGAATTTTTAAAAGGAACTGAAAGTTTCTTTGGCCTGATTTTTTTCTTCATAAACAAGCATACGTTGAAATACGAGGACCACATTATGTTTGACTGTCAGGAAGTGTTTAAACGGTTATTTATATTTCTTTCTTACATTAATCCTTGAACACTACATTCAGAAGCCATAATAAGCAAAATATGTAATATTGCATTAATTGCACAGAATAAAAAATTTGGCCAACTGGTTGGACTGTAGCAAAGGGTGGGCAGTTTCTGGGACTTAGAAAATTTTTAACACTTTTCTTGCTGTTTTTAGGCTTAAATTAGATTGAATCCTGAAGAAAGTAAAATAAGCATGTTTTGTAATTTTAACTTTCTTTCTCAGATCAATATTTGCCGAGATATTGAGGTATAAAAAAAAATTTTTTTTCAATTTTCGTCATTTTTGGGCTTAATTAAATTGAATCTTGTAGATTATGCTAAAATAAGCACATTCTGTTCTTGAATTATTTTTTCTCAGAGCAATATTTACTGAGATATTGGGGTGCAAAATTCTGTCATTTTAAACGGTCCTGGGACTTAGACAAATTTTGAGTGAAATTTTTTCTGAAAGTCCTAGAAATAGTCCACCCTTTGGTACAGTATGACCGGCCAACTTCTTTTTCAATTCTAAGAGACCGATGCAAAGTGGTGGAAAATAAAAGATTTAAAAAATCCTTAAAAATATTGGCACAGATAAAGTAATAAGTATAATCCTTTAAGGTTACGTTGATTGGCTGCGACCTTTTTTGCGTCCCACTGCTAGGCACGGGTCTCTCATCATTATTGAGGAGACCTGAAGCTTACTGCTCCAATGCGGGTTGGTGGAGATGCGGGTTAGTAGCCAACCCGCTGTCGGATGTTTTCAAACCGCCCATAAGGCCTCCGACAAGGTTTAACGACTGTTATCTATCGACAACAACCGGGACCGACGGCTTAATTTGCCCTCCGAAGCACGGAAACGCGCATTTGTTTTTTTTTTTGCCACTAGCGGTCACCCATCTCACACCCGACCGCGCCCGTTTGGCTTAGTTGCATAGATCGTTTGCTTTCTACGCTAACTGCCGGGCCATGCGCGCTTCAATTTGATTAGAGGGGTACTTAGTTTTTAATTCTTCGGTACTATCTATGTTATCGTTGAGCGTTCCTGATAGGTACATTCGTGCGAGGCGACACGAACTATTTTCAGTTCCGTGCTGCAGATTAGTATTGATGCGACAGTCACCACTAGTTCGGGCGTTGACATTGCTTAATGGTGCACTACTCTCGAATCCAAATTTGGACGTATTTTATTCGTCACCTGCAGAATTCCGCAAAGCAGTTGGTTTATGAGCAGCGATGGCCGAGTGGTAAGAAACCGCGGTCGTCGACGCGACCGATCCCGGGTTCAAATCCTCGGCGCGCACCTCTGACAACGAAATTTGTAATGTGCGCATTTATCGCTGCTCCACATTGATGGAAAATATCGTGATAATTAATTGATTACGATGTTCTCCATCGCCATGCATGCCTGAGAGAAATTAATAATTTCTCGAAAGCATGACGTCCACCAATCCGCACTTGGCCAGCGTGGCGGTCACTTGTGAGTAGAGACCTGTGCCCAGCAGTGAGACATAAAAAGGTTGAAAAAAAAGTTGGTTTATATGTACTAAATGGAACTAATATTTATAATGAAATAATATTATGGTTCGCCCGGGGAAGTACCACCGCTGCACCCACTTCTGCCGTGAACCAACTCTGTTGTGTTTCGGTGGAAAGGTGCAGTTGCCAGCCACACGTACATGAGGCGACCACCAGCCTCCGGAGTAGCAGCGCAACTGCATACGACCTCAGACAAGACTTACCTATGCTTGCTTGAGGTTGTATGTATATGTCCATGGGCTGCAGCGACCACTTAACACCACGTGGACTGCATGCTCGTCTGCTATTCCATTCAAATAAATAAAAACAATGCATAAGGTTAGCTAGTAGTTAGTCTGTAAGGTTTACTTAGTGATATAAATAAATATATAAAAATCTTGTACCTATACCTGTACAGTAACAAAACATTTTTTAAGTTCATCTCAGTGATTAAATAAATGATGTCATGTACAGGAAAACCATTACATCGCTCTTGTGACTCGACTTGAATGATAAACCATGATAATGTGCCAAATAAGATTTGCCTTTGGCAGCATTTCACCTTTTTTCCAATTCTTTTTATGTCCCACTGCTGGGCGTGGGTCTCCTGATGACGGATGTAGGCCATAATCCACCACACCAGCCAAGTGCGGATTGGTGGACGTCAAGGCTTCGAGAAATTAAAAGTAACGCTCAGGCATACACGGTGCTGAGACACGGTGATGGAAAACGTCGTAATTAAATATCACAATGTTTTCCGTCACCGTGAAGGAGCGATAAATACGCATATAAAAAATTGTCACAGGTGCTCGCCGGGGTTTGAACTCGGTATCTCAGACTAGAGACCGCAGTCTTTCCCGCTAGACCAACGCTGCTCCTCAGACTTTTATTCTATACATAACCTTCTAGAAGATGATCTTTAATTATGCATGCTCTTACGTTCAAAAGCCGATGATCCGTTAATTTTAATTAATAATATTGCATGCCAGAATATGGTAGACTGTTTAAAACTCCAAATTAAACTACATTATTTATTTTTAATTTTTTAGTTGGTTTTTTTTCTCATATTATTGCATTGTCATCGGCCCTTGACCCCTGTGCAAATTTTCAAGTTAATCAGACTCTTAGAAGTAGGTGAAAATGAAGTTAAAAGATTCCGTTACATACATACATACATACATACAAACATACAGGTCAAGCTAATATAAGCGTGTTAATTAATTGTAATCATACATGACATATTTTTGCAAATTAGATACAATTTATATTGTAAACATATCAGACCCCATATCGTATATTCCAGCGATAATTTGTCTAGGACTTCTCACAAAGGAAGTCATTAACGCTATAATAGACCTGTCCGTCAAAAATGTACGAAGCTCTTGCTTAATCTTATTAATGTCACCAATACATCGTATTGATTTTAGTATGTTATTATAAATGTTTGACGCTATACCACAGAATACATAATATACCAAAGAAATTTTTTCGGTACCAACGAGTATTGGTGGAAGTTACTATTGATAGAGTATCTTTAAGCTTGGGTTAATTGGTACTCAAAGAGATTATTGTTTCTTTTTATGAACATTACACACTCTAGTATGTATAGCGAAGCTAATGTTTAATATCTTTAATTTTATAAATGTGGCCCACAAGAGTATCTTTGTCCTAAATTACATAGACTTTCGGGCGAATATAATTTGCTTCAATCCTTTTAACGTCCCACCCACTGCTGAACAGAGGTTTCCTCTCAGAATGGAGAGAGATTCAAGATACATTCCACCACGATGGCCAAGTGCGCTTTGGTGGACATTATGCATTCGAAAATATTTTGTGTAACTCTCAGGCGTGCAAGTTGATAAAAAAACTTGAATAATGGAAAATACAAGTTTTTTCTCACCGCAGCGTCACCATCGCTAATACGTTGCTAATTTCTTAAAACAGCAGAAGTGCGAGCCACTGCGTGCCAGCCAACCAGTGTCCGCCACGATTTTTTATTTTTAATATTTCTGCGCCAGGTTAAGGGACAGCCTTCCAGCTGAGGCATTCCCAGCTGACTATAACATGGGGTTCTTCAAGAAATCTGTAAAAGGAGCTCTCCTTCAAAGCCGGCAATGCTCGGGTGGCTCCCCTGGGGTTGCCCGTGTCCATAGGCGACGGTGATCGCGTAACACCACGCGGCCGTCTGCCTTTTTGTTCGGTCTACTTATAAAAAAAATCTTGATGATTACACTAATGATAATTATTTACGTGAACGTAAAACTTATTGCAAGTTTTATAGGTAATTAAAACATTGATTTGTTATCATATGTATTATACATACATAATGTGTATATTAACAAGGAAAACGTGTTTAAAACGTTAAAAAGTCTAAGTGCTTCGGGATTAAGAATAGAGCTACGGTATCCCCTGCCTGATCGTAAGAGGCGACTAAAAGGGGGCTTCCGGGGATGCGGACGGTAAGAGTGGGAGCTTGACCCGTCCAGCTAGCAGCCCCGGGAGGGACGGCGGTGTATGCGTGGCCGCATGCCGCCGTGAACACCTGAAGGTGCAGGAGAGCACATCTGCTCTCCCGAAGATGGGCCCGTTTTGGGGCGCCGCGCGTGGAGGACACCGGTGCGTTCCTATGGAGATCCCGGAGTCCTCACAAACGCAGAGGCAGGCCACCGAGGGGGTTTTAGTGCGGTCAAATCCCACATAACCCGGTATCCTCTCCCAAGGTGTCGGGTACCTTTTGAAGGTTTCCCCCCCGATACCAAAAAAAAAAAAAATAGGTAGATTTGCACATTAAGGGCTACCTATTACAAAATAATGTTTTCGTAGACATTATCCCGGACAGAATGAGCTATGGCACGTATTTTAAAGACCAGTACTTATCTCTATTTTTCACCATTTTCAACTTGTTCATTACACTAGACGTGTACCAATAATAAACTACTTGCGCGTCAGAACAGTTTTTAATATTTTTTAATCATGTTGCAGCCATCTAGTTAAATCAGCCACTCAGTTGAAAGGCTAGCCCGTAACGCCTAGGCTGATAGCTTCTTGAACTAGCGTCACTAAACGTTCGACTAGCCTTTTAAAAATGGCTGACCAGTTGAGGGTCTGATTTAACTAGATTGCTGCGACATTTATATTATGATGAGATGTATGAGATAATCACATTTTTTTTATTTAAGTGGAGCAGCCAAATTTAATACTTGTCTCAAAAACCTTTTATCGCTAATATACAGGCGGACAGATAATGTATGTAAGGAAAAACTAGTGGTACGGCTCAACTCCGCTCGGATGCTGACGTTGTCCTGCCTTAAAAGTATTGAAAGAGGTATTGATGGCTTTGTCTCTTTTTATTATCTTATAGAGATTTCATGTTACTGACAAACAAAAATATAAAACAAATAATGACATACGAACTGTCCTGATTCATTAATTCATATTAAAGTTTAAAAAACACGACACGAAATACAAACGTTTGACAGGTAGGAACAATTTATATAAGAAAACTACTTATAAATAAAAAACAATAAAAAAACAACGGGTTGCACTTCGGCAGTGCCGGCAGAAGTGAACACTTGAACATCAACGTTGTGCATTTTTTATATTTTGGAATGGTTAGGGAATAATTTCGCACGAATTAATCAGTATTATTTATCATCTAGTATTTTCAGTAGGTTTTCATCTAGTATTTTTATAAAGTACTCACTCATTTTCTTTCACTATTACTTCGTCACTTTTTTCATTAATAGATGCACTTTGTTCAATGTCCATATTTTAAATACTTGATACAAGCGAATTTTACAAGTATAGACAGTCGAGCCAACATCAGCTGTCACCTCTCCGTCTTACGAATTTTCGATTAGGCCACGTGTCCTGACGCGAGTTTAACATTTTTTTACCCATCCCAAAAAAGTGCACAACACCTCTAAAGAAGTTTTCACTTCAAAAAACATTTTCCAGTGGACCAAATTGTGAATTCAAACCATTCTCAAATCCCCTTGAACACACACATAAAAAATCATCATAATCCGTCCAGTCGTTTAGGAGGAGTTCAGTGACATACACAGTAATACAGACGCACACAAGAAATATATATATTAAGATGATACGCATTTAAGTTTGTGTGAGCTCTTTCACAAAGCAACTCGATATAATATTTTCCTGTTGTACCTTTGTCGTAAATATCAATACAGATACTTCAACTCAGTTGTGCGCGCGGCGCTATGTGTGCGTGGGCTAGTAATTATGCAGCTATAATTTGTGTGACAGTGACGCGGCCGTGATCGTCCGAGCAACTTCACTGTACCTCTTGTCACGCACACAAAGTCACTGTGTATATACAGGTTTACCCACACATAGCGCCGCGCGCACAACTGAGTTGAAGTATCTGTACAAAATTGTAATAAAAGTGCATCAAGGTTTTACTTGATTACTCATTTCACTGATCTTTAAGGCTGGCTTAATATTAGTTCAAGAACATACCTACCTTCTTACAACGCTTAAGCTATAATAACCCGTACCTTCAGAAAACTATTCTGCCCCCGATAATTAAAAAGACGTATCTAACAAAAAGTAAAAACGGAGAAATAAATGTTTTAACGAATGAAACGGGAAATCGTTTGCTGTCTTCGAGTGAATTAAAATATTTACATACTGGAAGTTGAAAATAATGCCCACAAAATAAGGCTTTAACTTGGTTTAGTAATAATATGAATTTATTAAATTATTATAATAAAAATAATGAAAAAACAGATTCATCTTAGCATAAAAAATAAAGAAAAATATTACATACTTAATTGAATAGGCGTAAATGGCTAGATGCGTCCTTTAAATTTCAAACACTTTTGGCTGTACTTTTATCTAGTATATGATTGTAACAGAAATGGGCGCATGTAGGTATATCCGCCTTTTTTCTTAAGAATTAGAAAGTATGTAGATAACCCTTGGCTAAGATAAAATGTTTTTAAAATTATTTAATAATCCTTTTGTCTAAGGTAGTATATCTAAAATACAGTAGGTTCGTGGTTATCTTATTTTAATAAATTATTATTATTTGTAAATGAAACACTATTTGTTAAAGTAAAGTATTTATTTTAAAATCTTTTGACCCACATAAACAAAAATTAAAAAATTAAATTGACGACCCGTGTGGCGCAAAAGTTACCATGCCAGACTGCTGATTGGAGGGTCCCGAGGTCGATTCCCGGCGAGGCAGAAATTGAAATGATGAGTTTTAATTTCTGTACTTGCACATAAATTATAATGCACATAGCACAGTAAATTATAATGAAAATCCGAACTATGTTATTATTAACTTGAGCAAAGTTCAGCTTAATCAGTCTTATTATATAGATATAGATCTGTTATAATTATCTCTTATATCTTTATTGTTACAAACCGTCTTAAAAAAATAACATTCTTTGACTAATAATCATATAAAACTCTCTTCTCTTCATGGCTTATTTGGTAAGGGCCGTATACGAAATTTTGCTGATTTCGTTGATTTACCTGATTTAACACATGAGATTTAGCAGTTAAATTACAGTATCTCCATAAGTTTTCTTGCACATTTCATTAATAATCGAATACATTAACCACTTTTTTAGCTTGCGTCAAGAATTATAATGCGAGATTTAGGTTATTTTAAAAGATTTTTAATGCCAAATTTTCATTATTAATTTGATTTATTTTTCAGAAAACGGATTGATTATGAACTATATTAATGTAAAATAAATTTTATGAAAGATTGTTTCAGTTACTGTTATCTGAAATCAAATGCAATTTCAGACCCATTTTATCTCAAAATTGACTAAGTTCAATGTTTATTAATAATATTTTATTTGTTTTTTAATAATATTTTTGTATGAGAGTGGCAAAAAGTGGCTCATACACTATGTATTTGATTTTTACAGCAATACATGGCGTTTTTTCCAGAAATATGTGATATTCTATACCTATTACAGTAAAATTTACAAAACTATTACCGGCTTCAGGTCTATTAAGCAAAATAACGAAATAAAAATTAAAAAGTGGCTCATTTAATAGTTTATTATTGAAATGATCAGTCATATTGTGCAATAAATTTTATGGAAATACTGTATTTTAACTGCAAAATCTCCTGTGTTAAATAGCTAAATCAGCGAAATCGGCAAAATTTCGTATACATACGGACTCTTAAGGGATACCGTGAAATTAGCTCCAGGTATTTTCTACAGCAGTACTATTTGTTCTTTCCGTACTTGTGGAAGCTAAAGCAAGCTTTTAGTAAGTAACTAAAGCATCGACCTTTTTCATTTTAGTTTTACCTGTAACAACAGTTAATAGTGTAAGAATGCACTAAAAAGCGTTATAAAGCACGTTAAGTGTTTGCAAGTGATATAACGTACATAAAACTTTACTTTTATTAAACGAAAATTAAATATGATCACAAAAAACACACACAATTCAATGATATTAACTCAATAAAAGCTTTTTTGCACACATAAACAACACACTTTTCAAATAAAATATACTTACTTGTTACGACGAATCACGCTGCGAAAAATTGCGACTGCGACACGTCGGTGCTCCTACAACCTAATCGGGCGCAACTGACAGAAACTAGTCAGGTGCCGTACTAAACATCCCCCTTCCGACCCTCGCTTGATTCACAATTCTAGAAAAAAAGGACGTTTCTGCACACTTGCGCCTTTTCCATTAAGTATCAAATTGTATTTTTTTATTCAACGTGAAGTATTAAGACGCATAAGGCAAATGCGCCTATGCTAAAATAATTTTTCGAAGAAAATAGGGCGCAAGTGGTCAGATGTGGCCTTTATTTCTTAATGTGAAACCAGATTTTTAATAGCGCGTTAGACGCAAATGTTCATTTGCGTCTTATTAACTTCCACTTAGAAATAGGGACAAATATGCGCCTTTTATATTACTGAACTAACAAATAAACTATAAAGTATAAGGATATTATCTACGTAAATGCGACTTTTTAATCAAGTTTCACATAAATTCGTCTTTTCATCTTCAATCGGGTGTGAAAAAATTAACAGAAGCGCCCTATTTTGTTGTGCTAAAACCGGACTGGAGGAAGTTAGAAAAATATTAAAAATACATGCAGATGCGCCTTTTTTTTCTGATTCCGGCAATGTATATAACTCAAATTTGGAAAAAATGTTAGATACGTCTTTTTAACTATCGGGGGCAGTATTATATATACATATATGGGTTTGCTATAGACAGCAGTTTTATTTATTTATTATTTTTATCACCTTAAACTAAAGGTTACAGGGTAAAACTTAATGCCTAATCATCCAACATCGATCGATATCGCTTCGATTGAATCAATAAAAAAATGTAGTCGCCATCCCAATTACTATTTCTGACCGATATTTAAAATGTACTCGTAGTATAGGTACTTATAAAATGAAGAATTAAAATATAAAGGGATGCATGCAGTATGATGCAGAAAGTTACAGCCCAATATCGATGTAGCTCAGGAGAATAAAGGTAATACCCATTTGGGACATGGCTCACTAGAAAAATACAAAATACTACTTATGTACGAATGTTAAGGATTTCAACCAAACAACTACCTACTTAAAAAAACTGCCTACAGAACGCCTAAAATATTTGACAAACACTTCACATAATACATTATTATATTCGAACGTAAAAAATTGTATGCTCTACGATCTGTAAATAGATTTTTCTTACACAAGTGTCTAACTAATCATCCCGCATTGAGGCTAAGGGGTGGTATAAGCTCCAGGCCTCCCCAATATTGGGGAGAGACCCGTGCCCAGCAGTGGGATGCAAAATGTCTGCAGCTAACTAAAGCCATAAATATTAAATCTCAAGCAAAACCAGAATCTTAAAGCCAGTCACAAGAGATATTTCGCTACCAAGGACCGGTATAGCATAGCGATCACTGCGACGGGAGCCATGTACGAAGAAATGTTGGCTTTAACCCTTTTTGCGTCCCACTGCTGGGCACGGGTCTCTCCCCATTATTGGGGAGCCTGGAGCTTACTCCACCACGCTGCTCCAATGCGGGTTGGTGGAGATGCGGGTTAGTGGCCAACCCGCTGTCAGATGTTTTCAAACCGCCCATAAGGCCTCCGACAAGGTTTAGCGACTGTTATCTATCTACAACAACCGGGACCGACGGCTAAACGTGCCCTACGAAGCACGAAAACGCGCATGTTTTTTTTTTGCCACTAGCAGGCGAAATATATAACGTTATTATTTTACGTATCTTATCGGTTGCCTTTCAGAATGGGACTGCAAAACCTACCTGGGCAGAAAAGGCCAGTGCATCCTCTTGGACGAATGCGAACCCCTTAATATTATAGCGCAAAAACGCCATAAAGGCTTTTATGAAGTATTAAAGAATTATAATTGTGGCTATGATGGCGACGACCCGAAGGTAAGGATCTACATAATCTACCTACATTATTTATAACACTTAGAAGAGCAAACACAAAACTTCAAGCAAGTCTAGTGGTATCACTCATCAGTCATCATCAACCCGCATTGGAGCAGCGTGGTGGAGTAAGCTCCAGGCCTCTCCATTAATGGGGAGAGACCCGTGCCCTGTGTTTTCTGAAGTTTCATGTAGTAGCGCTATTGTCTATGGGGCTGACGACTAGGTCGACTAATGCCAATCTTGCCGCTAACCGCACCTTTCCACATAATCAAGTAGGTACATGGACGACCGAGCGTTGCTTGGAGAAAAACAATGTATTTTCTTGGTAAACACACATTTGCTTACTGTTTCTTAACAAAACACCATCTGAAATAGATCCCAATGAATAAAAATTCACAAAAAAAATAAACGCAATATGGTTTTCTATTACTACGGGTCTCTAGTTCCTAAGTCAGAGCACGTAACCATTCAGCCAAGGAAGCTTTAATTCTATGAACGAAATTTTTATAGGTCTCTTTCAAATCGACATTGTCATTTCTTTGAATAGCGGGTGGCGTTTGACGGCGTTTTACGCCACAATATTATTATTACTCCCTAATATATGTGAGGAAGAATCATATTTTTCAGTTTATATTTAATTAAGTTGACTATCGCAGAAAATATTTTTTTATAAATTAAAATTTATAACAATAAAATCAGGGACGGTACTAAATTTCATTTAAATCTCTGGAGCCGTTTCCGAGATTCAAAAAATATATTTAGGTATATATGTCGCAGGGAAATGAGGATATCAGGAATATCACGAAATCCCGGTAGTAAACAATCTGTCAGGTGTTGCTTAACCACTCCTAATTTATTCCTTATCCCCTATGATCCTATTTTAGAAAATAATAGCTATAAGCAGATTTCATAGGAACGTTTTTCTACAAACAGAAAAAGATACGCATTCTGAGTCAAAATGCCATCGTTAAATGTTTCAAGTAGACGTCAAAAATTGAAACAGACCTTAGCAACTCAATTGTACAAGTTTAATAACCATCATACACAATATTTCGATGGGAAAACCAAATAGCAAATAATATTAGGATAAAGTAGTTAACAATAAAATTGTTAAGGATAAAAGCAACAAACCAAAAATATTGAAAATGAAGGAAATACTAATTTGACCCGACTAATAATTAATTTAATATCGTGATATTTAATTGATTACGATGTTCTCCATCGCCGTGCATGCCTGTTATATTATATCGATGTGCCTGAGAGAAATTCATAATTTCTCAAAAGCATGACGTCCACCAATCCGCACTTGGCCAGCGTGGTGGACTATGGCCTAAATCCCTCTCACTTGTGAGTAGGAGACCTGTGCCCAGCAGTGGGACATAAAAAGGTTGAAAAAAAATAATAAATAAAAATAATTAATACTTAATTATCGTTGTTATTTATATTTGTCGACCCGCGAGGCGCAATGGTTATACCATGCCGGACTGCCAATGAAGAGGTCCCGGATTCGATTCCCGGCAAAATAGAAATATTGAATGGCTTGGCTTGGCTGCAACCCTTTTTGCGTCCCACTGCTGGGCACGGGTCTCTCCCCCTTATTGGGGAGGCCTGGAGCTTACTCCACCACGCTGCTCCAATGCGGGTTGGTGGAGATGCGGGTTAGTGGCCAACCCGCTGTCGGATATTTTCAAACCGCCCATAAGGCCTCCGACAAGGTTTGACGACTGTTATCTATCGACAACAACCGGGACCGACGGCTTAACGTGCCCTCCGAAGCACGGAAACGCGCATGAAATTTTTTGCCACTAGCGGTCACCCATCTCACACCCGACCGTGCCCGTTTGGCTCAGCTGCATAGATCGCTTGCGTTCTACGCTAGCCGCCAGGCCATGCGCGCTCGAATATTGAATAATGAATTTAAATTTCTGTTCTCGGTCTGGGTGTTTGTATTCCTGTCTTTGTACATGTTGTGTCCATGGTACCCGCGACACAGGATATATCTACCCTACTGTGGGACTATGAGTGTGAAACGTAATCTTTATTTCTTAAGCTTTATAATCTTCTTAATATATAAATTACGTGTCACGTTGTTTGTCCGCGACTACTTAACCGATTTTAATAAAATTTGCACACGGTGTAGTTTAATCCAAGATGAAAGATAGGATAGCTTATATCTTAATTTACAGTCGCAATAGGTTTAAAGCAGGACAACGTCTGCCGGGTTTGTTAGTATTAGTATAGATTTAAATGAAGTAATAGACGAGCCGAGACGGCAACTACAAACACACTGAGCCACAATACACATAAGTACAAGAAGAAGCTCTTTATATTGCACCTTGGGAGAGGATACCGGGTTATGTAGGATTTATACCGCACTAAAGCCCCCTCGGTGGTCTGCATCTGCGCTTGGCGAGGGGGATTTATACCGCACTAAAGCCCCCTCGGTGGCCTGCCTCTGAGCTTGCGCGAGGAAACCGGGATCTCCAGTTGAACGCACGCACCGATGTCCTCCACGCGCGGCGCCCCAGAACGGGCACATCCTCGGGAGAGCAGATGTGCTCTCCTGCACCTTCCGATGTTTACGGTGGCATGCGGCACACATCGCCGCCCTAATCGGGGCTGCTGGTTTGACGGATCGAGCTCCCACTCTCATCGCCCACAACCACGGAAGTCCCCTTTTAGTCGCCACTTACGATCAGGAAACCATAGCTCTTTTCTTAACCCGAAGCTACAGGGACTCTTTATTGTGCCTGCCTGGGCCTTGCTTGAGTTCTTATGCAATTGCGCTGTTCCTTCGTCAGACAGTGGTCCGCCGTAGTCTTCAATCCGCGCCTTAACAACAGATTACCTTACGGCAGAAATTCGTGCTGGCTGCAACCCTTTTTGCGTCCCACTGCTGGGCACGGGTCTCTCCCCATTAATGGGGAGGCCTGGAGCTTACTCCACCACGCTGCTCCAATGCGGGTTGGTGGAGATGCGGGTTAGTGGCCAACCCGCTGTCGGATGTTTTTAAACCGCCCATAAGGCCTCCGACAAGGTTTAACGACTGTTATCTATCGACAACAACCGGGACCGACGGCTTAACGTGCCCTCCGAAGCACGGAAACGCGCATGAAATATTTTGCCACTAGCGGTCACCCATCTCACACCCGACCGCGCCCGTTTGGCTTAGTTGCATAGATCGTTTGCGTTCTACGCTAACCGCCGGGCCATACGCGCTTCTAGAAATTCGTGCAACATTTTTAATTTGCTTTCCCTTCCATATAAGAATTAGTCTAACCTCGAACCTCAAACCTTAGTGTTGCTTAGGAACGCCGTCTACTGAGATATTGTAGCAGTTTGTCATTGCCTGAGACACGGATTAAACGATAAATTCTAAAAATAGAACCTGGCTAGATTAATTTATCGTCCCCGTAACCCCCTGCATGCTAAATTTCACGAAAATCATTGGAGCCGTTTCTGAGATACGCAATATATATATAGGTACTAATCTATACTAATATTATAAAGAGGAAAGATTTGTATTTTTGTATGTTTGTGTTGGAAAAACTCATAAACTACTGTTCCGATTTCAAAAATTCTTTCACCATTAGAAAGCTACATTTGCCAGTAACATAGGCTACTTTTTACCGCGGGAAAATCTTCATTCCTAGCAACTGGCTAAACGCCTATGATTTTAATATAGCAATGAAGCCTGAAATAGCACCATAGAAAACGAAAAAGGATTTCCAATAGCTTTGAACAGCACATAGGCTATTTTTTATCCTGGGGGACCCATTAAGCGGGTCCACGCGGGCGACGCCGCTGGCAGAAGGCTAGTGTATATATACAACAATGGCTAGTTTAAAGGTATTATAGGTAAGATAGACAAATAGATAAGATAGGTAAAAATAACGTGACAATGAACATCTAAAGCACGATAGATACATTTTACAGGTTTTTTTTTCTTTTTTTTTCAATTATGGCATCGCAAACTCTGTACATACTGCCAGCGTCAAGTATAATTTTTGCATCAAATTTTTTGCCAGTTACAATGAAACTGGACGAAGTAATAACAAAGTCAGTAAGTCTTCAGTAATCAGTCAGTCTAGTCAGTCCAACATTCAAGTAAAGCGATGGCTACTTTACTAGAACGTGTCCGATGGAATTTTGGAGGCAAGCAGAAAAAACATATTTTAGCAATGTTATTCTATTTCACAAACACTCGTGCACTGTAATTAACCTATATCAAACAAAATGCCATCAACTTTATCCGATATAACTCAAAAATACACCAAGAAAATGAAAATAAAACAAGAGCATAATATGTCTTTTTCGACTTCCCGCCATAACTCTCATTTTACAGGTTTGCTGTCCAAATGAATACCCATACATCGATGAAACGAGGAATGGAGATACATGTACGACGCCCGACGGAGAGAAGGGAATGTGCAAGGAGCTTACGGAGTGCGAATATATGAAACAGGAAGTTCTCAACAAGGAAATTGTGTGGGAGGAAACGAAGAACTTTATGAAGTGGTCTAAGTAAGTTTTAGAAGAAGAAGAAGAGACATTTATTCCTAAAATTTCACTACAACATTACACATGTATAATAGTAAAAAAAATAGGTATATAACATATAAATATGAATGTTGTACATCCCTACTAATATTATAAATTCAAAAGTAACTCTGTCTGTCTGTCTGCTTGTCGGCTACACTGTCCCGCTTAAACCACTGAACCAATTTTGATGAAATTTGGAACACAGATAGAGTGGACTTTGGGAAAGGATATAGGACGGTTTTTATCCTACGGGAGTAAAACAGGTCCGCGTGGGCGAAACAGCTGGCGGAAGGCTAGTGGTACAATAAAAATCTAAGCAAATCGAGGCTGCAGTGTGATCTTACAAATAGGACAAAGCTCAGCCTTACTATGACCATTTGCACGACCATCTGTTGGTTTCAGTTTTTACACTTATTATAGAAACAAATCAATTATTATTAGAGAAACGCATTTTAAAATTTGATATTCCCACGAAACGTGCGAACGGGATCCTCTTCACAATAAACTGTGTTCAATATCTTCTTAAAAAAGACAATATCATAACAGTGTCTTTTGCACGGGACCAAAATATACAATAATCAACCGGAATTTCTCAAAATATAAATTAAGTTTTTAACAAAAAAAATAGAACCGACTTCAAACGGTAAAAAATAAAATTGTTCAGTACCTACTTCTTCTTGCTCATGGTAATGACTCTTAAAACTATCTTTGGAGTCGGGCCCTTACTAAAATATCGTACTATTCGTTCTAAATGGGCACCGATAGTACAGATAGTGGGACATTACCTACTTCTTCTTGCTTATGGTAATGACTGTTAAAACTATATTGGAGTCGGTGCCCATTCAGAACGAAAGGTACACTATATTTACTAAGACAGGACATTTTTGATTTTACTAAGGGCCCGACTTTGACTTGGTGACAGTTGGACCACCTCAGGAATGTAAGATTTGGAATAAAAAACTATTTATTGAAAGAATTTGCTTTCAACTCCTCGCTGTTGCAGTACCTCATCAGCTCAGCAACATGAGATGATGATTACTATGCACAAATATCTCTTATGCT
Source organism: Pyrgus malvae (assembly GCA_911387765.1). Lineage (NCBI taxonomy): Eukaryota > Metazoa > Arthropoda > Insecta > Lepidoptera > Hesperiidae > Pyrgus > Pyrgus malvae. The sequence goes on from OU426969.1 coordinate 13,785,541, forward strand.
TCAGAAAGTATAAGAAAATCAATGTGTGTGCCTATAAAATTTGAGAGTTCCCCTCGATTTCCCTGGGATCCCATTTCTGTGATCTGAGATCCTGATTTGGTGACAATGGGACCACCTCGGAAGTATAAGCATACGAACAAAAAAAGAATTTTGAAAATCGGTCCACAAACGGCGGAGTAATCGGTGAACATATATAAAAAAAACGGCAAATTGTTTGTAAAGTAGGTTTACGATCGAGATGTTTACGTGATAACGTCCGCACGAGAAAATCTCCATTCGTTTGTATGCCGCTAGAGTGAGAGAGACGGAAGATCGGTCCACTCACTCGAACGCTATGCCAGCCTCCGCTCGTGAGGATTCCGCGTGACAAGTTTCACGGAATGACTGGCAGCGCTCGAGATGAGAAGGGAGATCGGTCCGTCTCTCTCTCGTTATACCTGCGATCGCGCTCGTGAGGTTTTGGTGTGACACAAGTTTCTGAACATGTCAACCGACTAAAACGATTTTAAAGACGTTATCACGTCAAAAATACATACAACCGAATACAGTACCTCCTCCTTTTGGAAGTCGGTAAAAAAGCGGGCAATGAGTATAAAAAGGAAGTTAAAACGTATTTACTAGAAAATGTGTATTAGTCGGTCTCTGATTTTTTGGATTCCGTAGCCAAATGGCAAAAAACTATACTGTTGAATTTTTTTTTTTATCAAACCCATACGTGTGGGGTATCTATGGATAGGTCTTCAAAAATGATATTGAGGTATCTAATATCATTTTTTTCTAAACTGAATAGTTTGCGCGAGAAACACTTCCAAAGTGGCAAAATCTTGGTCCCCCCTGTAACTTCTAAAATAAGAGAATGATAAAACTAAAAAAATATATGATGTACATTACGATGCAAACTTCCACCAAAAATTGGTTTAAATGAGATCTAGCAAGTAGTTTTTTTTTAATACGTCATAAATCGTTAACTACAATTTACCTTTCATTTAAATATGAAATTTTACGTAAATCATCAATATCTAACACAAGGAAGATTGAGGAACTGTAACAATAAGATTAATAGGCAGAGCACGGCTGCGATTTGAATGGACCTTGACGATTACTCATTCTTTGGTTGGAGACTAATAACATCCCGGGATTTCCCCGGTCTCAAATGCACGGAACATGTTAAACATGTCTAATTAACAAGTCAACGTTACACTTGAATAAACCGTATAACAGTATTATTCTTCCGGTTATTCTATTACCTTTTTTATCGGGGGGAGAGGGGGGGGGGGCTTTCAACAGGTAGTCGGCACTTTGGGAGAGGATACCGGATTATGTGGGATTTACCGCACTTCACCGAGGACTCCGGGATCCGTAGTGGCACGCACCGGTGAGATCCTCCACGTGCGGCGCCCAGAATGAGCCCATACTCGGGAGAGCAGATGTGCTCTCCTGCACCTTCCGATGCACTCAACGCAAGCTACCCCGGAAGCCCCCTTTTAGTCGCCACTCAGCAGGCCTCGCCGATCAGCAGGGGATACTGTAGTTCTATTCTTAATCCCGAAGCTACAGGGACTAGTCATTCCATTACCTATCTATATACCTGCATGGTCCTCTTCTACTTTTAGTGCCGACGATTGGCGATTTGTATCGATGCTACATCGCGTTTTGGCACTTGGACGCGGCATCGGAATCGTACGAAATTCGCAGATTATTTCCAATAACAGACCATTGTTTACATTACAGGTGCAACAACAAGAACCCCGTTAAAAATATCATTTGCTGTAAAAACACAAATGATACGGATAACCGAATATTGCCCCCAGACCCAACGTTTACAAAAACATGTGTGTTGTCTGCAATACCTCCAGCACATAACTCACAATGCTGTGGCATTGAAAGCGGCAGTAATAACAGAATAATAAGTAAGTGTTTTAAAGTTCTACGCCATGTTTACCGCTACAGTAATATTTGCAGTCATTCTTGTCCCTGTAACCTCGAACCGTCCAGACAGAGGCGCTGACAGAAATAGGAGCTACATAATTATGTAGCTATACCAAAATGTGCCCGTTTTAGACACAACTCATGGAGGACACCGGTGTATTGCCGCAAGTTCTCTCGGAGTCCTCCTCGAGCGCTGCGGCAGGCTACCGAGGGGTTTTTAATATGGTACAAATCCCACATAACCTTGTATCTTTCTCATGCTGCCGAATATCTTTTGAAGGACGAGGTCCTCCCTCCCACTATTAATAAAAAAAATAAAGGAATTCTTATGTGTGTGTTGTTATTAGGCACATTTATATGAGGCGACCTTTAGCACTAAGATCTGCAAAGCAGAGATATAATAACCAAAATACATTAAGTACTTTTTTTAAAATGGCCAGGAAATGACCCCATACAGAACCTACAACAATACAGACCACCATTAAGATCAGATTTATTGATTAGTGAACAACCGAAATTTTAAACTCGTCATTTCTTACATGCGGAAAAAAGATACCAATAATAAACATATCAATAATTTGATTCCAGATGGTAACGCAACAGAAATAGATCAATTTCCCTGGCTGGCGAAGATCAACTACGTAAGGGAGGAAATAAGTTGCGGTGGAACTCTGATCAGTGGCAAATACGTGCTGACTGCAGGCCACTGTCTGATGGCACCCAAGAAGAAAAGCAGAAGGCCGTAAGTCTATGACAATTTTATTGCTAAAGCCCTGGTTTCCTAAGATGATGGTGGATGGTCTTACAACGACCATCATGGAATCCATCATACCCATTATAGACCATAGTAAAGAAGTTTGTTTTATATTGTTTTGCACCGGATAACAAGGAACATAAATTGAATTAAAATTTTAATTTCTTTACCACGAGCTGTGAATTAATCGTCTTCATTCATATTTTCCTCTTCTACCTACAAACCTACAAATCTAATACCTTTAAACGAGCAATTCTTGTATATATCTAAATATATTTTTTGAATCTCGGAAACGGCTCCAAAGATTTTGATGAAATTTAGTACACTGGTTGCGGGGATGATAAATCGATCCACAAATTTTTATTGATAGATATTGTCGTTTTTTTTAATGTTTATGCAGTTAGATATAAAATTACTCTTACTGACATCTATTGGAGAATATTAATAATATTGTGGCGTAGAAAGTCGTCAAATGGTCAACATTTGACAATCCACCCTTCAAACAAATGACAATGTCGATAATTATGAAAGACTTCTATAAAAATTTCGTCAAGGGAATTAAAGCTTTCTTGGTCGAATGGTTACGAAAGCCGACTACGGAGCTAGAGACCCGGGTTCAAATCTCAAGTAGGCAAGTTGCGTTTTTTGTTTTTTTGTGACAATTTTTTTTTAATGGGGAGCTAGGTATATCAAAAGGATTTGTAAAGAAACACTAAGTCAATGAATGTTTTGCTTAAAAATAAAGCAAGTAAATAAATTGTTTATATCCGAGCAACGCTCGGGCGTCCAGGTACTAATCTATTAATGCTAAATAAAAGCTTTAAATTACTGATTCAGTCTCAAATTAATGACATAGGAGTGACTGAAGTTTTAAATGAGTGGCCGTATAAAACTGTAATGGAACCCGAATTATTGAAGATATTATTGTATCTCTAAGCAGCCCAATTGCATCAAACAGGCATGACTCAGACATCTTTGGATGTCCACAAATGTCCACTGGCGGCAATTTAAATAAAAATAAAACAAACAAAACGAAACTTGATTGTTATTAAAACATTTAATTTCAATTTCATTTAGTTTTAAATTTTGTCATAGGATAAGCGTTACTCTGGGCGAATACAACACCACGAATCCAGGGAGGGATTGCGTAGAAGCTCCTGGAGGTGGTATAGACTGCACGGATGGCGAAATTACCATTGACGTTGAAAGTTTCGTCGTCTACTATGACTACAACCCCGATGAAGTATATCAGCATGACGATATTGCTTTGATAAGACTTAGAGAAACTGTCACTTACACAGGTACGTTATATATTAAAGTTTAGATGCACGATTTTATCCTTGAGAATAACCTTGTTCATACATAAATTTGAAATCCATTAGTAAGTTTCCCTAAATGAGTTTATATTGATAAATAAAGGGAAAATATTAACTGCATGAATCAGCATATTTGTGCAAAATAATTTACATTTTGCACAAATATTAATACAATGATAGTTCATCACAGGAAACAAATATGGATCTTCAGAAATGAAAGTGGTAATAGAAATAAGTGAATAAATCCCATATTATCTACAATAACTGCTGTATCTAGCTTAAATAGCGCTCTATTTGTTACTGAATCACGCTAACGATGTTACTGCGTATGTTGTGTAAGTTGTTCGACAAGACAAGTGGTCATCCGCGGCATTAGATGATTCACATGTTTGTGACTTTTTTCAGACTTCATCAGACCAATATGTCTCCCGACCGTCGACTTCACATTATCTCCACCAGAGAACCTGAAACTGTTTATCGCTGGTTGGGGCATCTTTGACGACACTCAACTCTCGAGTCCACTTAAGCTTTTCGGCGTTTTACCGTACATAGGGAAAGAGGTAAGCATAACAATATCTTTTACTAGCGGTTTTTCTCGAGTTAGAATAAATCATTAACATAATTTGAATATTACACCTGATTGATTCGGCCCTGTCACAAAATCAGTTCTTAGCGGATGTATAGTAACTATAAGCTAAACTACCTTCCTACATTTTCACCTTTTTAAGTCACGCTGTTTTCTATATTTCGTGATAAGTAAGTGACCCACATTTCGCTTCTATATACTTATTTATGATACAAGATATTGTATTTAAAAGTTTTAAAACGTACTAGAGTTAAAGGCCTTACTGATCCTGATAATAGTGATATTTCAATATTATAATTAAAAGTGTGGTTGAGTCACATCAACTGTTTGTGTAACACAGCTTTATACTATCAACACCAGGGGTTGACTAGCAGGAAATAGTGGAAACCGTGGCATTAAGTTCACCCTTTCTATCTTCTTTATATTGGTACAAAGAAGAATAAATAATTGAAAAAAGTTCAGGTTAAACAAATTGAGAAAAGAGAAGAAGCAAATTAAATAGTGCAAGGCTTTATTAATATTATGACTACCTATATATTTTAACTCATCAAGCGTACAATTAAAAATTATAATATGGCATTGCTCACTATCGATACTCCTAAATACAGGAATTTTCACAATACATTATGGCCATTACTAATGAAAATATCATATCGCCTAAAATCAGATAAACTGGAACAGAAATTTAATTAATGAGTTGGTTTTTTTAATGCATAAAGTAAAGTCAGTTCAGAATCATTTTGACACTACTGAATTCAGCGGGCGATATACTTGTAATCGAACATTATGAACCTAATACTCAATAACCTAATGATGGCCTTAAAGTATGCTTAAAGTACTTTTCGAACAAGATACTGAATCAAAACCAGTTCAACTCGCAAATCAGGTTTTTGTAGACTGGTATAAAGTGACTTTGTCTCAAAACTGCAAAAGCAATAACACATCTTGTTTTGTTGCTCGAAAGTGAAATGGCAAAACGGTATTGAATAAGGAAAAATGTTGAGATAATAATACTTCACGGTAGGCAAGGTCGATGTACAGACAATTTTTTGTGACTCAGACATAACTCAAACTTTTGGTAATGTCCAATGTAGTAATAATGATATCGACCTAGCCGACGATTTTAACACGTTTTGTTGTTTTCACATCACAATATTGTACTATTTTTTAACAAGCTGCTATTTGTTCAAATAATAATAAATTAGTTAAACCCGAGAGCGCGCATGGCCCGGCGGTGAGCGTAGAACGCAAACGATCTATGCAACTAAGCCAAACGGGCGCGGTCGGGTGTGAGATGGGTGACCGCTAGTGGCAAAAAAATTCATGCGCGTTTCCATGTTTCGGAGGGCACGTTAAGCCGTCGGTTCCAGTTGTTGTCTATAGATAACAGTCGTTAAACCTTGTCGGAGGATGGGCGGTTTGAAAACATCCGACAGCGGGTTGGCCATTAACCCGCATCTCCACCAACCCGCGTTGGAGCAGCGTAGTGGAGTAAGCTCCAGGCCTCCCCAATAATGGGGAGAGACCCGTGCCCAGCAGTGGGACGCAAAAAGGGTTGCGGCCAGTTAAACCCGTTATTTAAATATTCAATCTAAGATGTCTCATGTAATGGTGTCTCACAATGCCCTGTTATGCCTCATAAATTACCTTTTCTTTACTTTTTAGTTATTTTTCACTTATCGTTTCTACTGGCCCAACGCCTTCTTTTCAAGAATATTAAAATAATTGACAAATTTTGTTCACTATTAATTGTTTTTTTATATGTATAAGTGCAGCGGAGCTACTGAGCTACTAGCGGAGCGCCATTTCTTGATGAGTAGCGGAAGGTCGCTACATAAGTAATACATATTATTTTGACGAGATTGTTTAAATACCACATTAAAATCACTTTTTTCTTTCCAGCAATGCGACTTGAGGTACCGGCAGCAGACGCTCGTGGACTCGCAGATCTGCGTCGGAGGTGAAGCCAAAAAGGACGCCTGCAAGGGGGACTCAGGGGGACCCCTGATGAATCTCATCAACAACACGTACGAGATGGCGGGGGTCATCAGCTTCGGACCCGCCACATGCGGCTTGGAGAACTGGCCGAGCATTTACACCAAAGTTTACAACTATCTCAACTGGATTACGAGTAATATAAAGCCGTAGCTCAGAACAATGGTGCATTAAGGAAACCTCAGCATGTAGGCCGATTACGGAAGATGGCGCGGTGACAGAACTTACATAAATGCATTTTCATGTTGCGACGGGCAGTAAGGCTTTTTGTACGTGCGCTGTGTAATTTGAACTTTATAGACAATACACAATGGCAAATATGAATGTGTTACATGCTAGTTTTCAGAAATAATCATAATACATGAAGATGGGTGAGTTTAGAAAAGAAGTAATAGGAGAGGAAGATAGATCAATAAATATTGATAATTTTAGAAGACTATTTGATAGTATTATATAAACATAACTGAAGTAAGCCATGTAAATTAAAATATTATATAATTAATGTAACAATTAATAAAGCATAATAATAACATTCATCAAATTAAACAAGTGTAAATGTGCGACGGTTAAATACCGTTTTTCTTGTGTACTGAAAACAATTTTACTGAGACCAATCGGCCTATTGTCCGATCACATTTTTGTGAGGCGCCATGATCGAATTGGCCGGGCTTTACCACCTATGTAATATTAAGAGTCGAATTTTCAATCCCCGGATAAGAGTAGTCGTCGAATAAATGTTAGTGCTGTCATTGTTCACTCATATGACATATTATGAAAAGGATAGCGGTAACTATCCCTTATTAATAATTTTATCTGGGAATTGAATAATCGGCCTTGAAGTTAAAACATGATATAGAAAATAAACATTAAATTCAATTCTTTATTAAATATTTAGGTTAATCTAATCATCTAAAATTTTAATAACATTAATAGACTAACATAATTATATTACTATTTAAATCTCTAATATATATGAATTTAATTTATTAAATATGAATATACCTGAAAATTGAGGGTTGGGAATATTTAAAGAATTGTCATCTCAACGTACTGAATTATGATTTAAGCTATAATCAAACTTCTTATTTCTAAAATGCAATGAAATGAGAATGAAAAATGACCAAGATTGAATCTAACTAAGGTTTAAGTTATGCTAATTTTATTTAATTACCTAATGATTATTTTTTTTTCACATACGTTAAGTAAATGGAATTAATTTAAAAATATGACTTTCAATTCTACCATCTTTTCTTTTCTTCTTTGTTATAAGTACTAACTATTAGTAACATCCAACACGATATCCGTATACGTATCCGTGAATTTTGGCAGATCTTTTACGGATCTTTTCCCTTATTAATTTTCAATATAGAGATGAAATTCTATATAGTAAGTGTTATATATTCACTGAAAAAGAATATGTACGTGTTAGTAACACTATAAAAAGCAACTTTTGATTTAGTCAATGTCGAAATGAATAATAATTCAATCCTCTATTCAAATGACCGTTCAGCACATGTTGCAATTCTACCAGCAATTCTACCATCTTTTCTTCTCTTCTTTGTTATACTAACTGTTAGTAATATCCGACACGATAATACGGATATCGTGTCGGAATATCCGACACGATATCCGTATGGGTATCCGTGACTTTTGGCAGATCTTTTACGGATCTTTTCCCTTATTAATTTTCAATATAGAGATGAGACTCTATATAGTACGTGTTATATATTCAATGAAAAAAAATATGTACGTGTTAGTAACACTATAAAAATGAACTTTTGTTTTTATCAACGTCGAAGTGAATAATAATTCAGTCCTGCATACAAATGACCGTTCAGCACATGTTGGTTGTATGGAAAAAGGAAGATCCGTATCCGCGGATCTTGAATTCAAATTTTCAATACAGATATGAGACTCTATATAGTACGTGTTATATATTCAATGAAAAAAAAATATGTACGTGTTAGTAACACTATAAAAATGAACTTTTGTTTTTATCAACGTCGAAGTGAATAATAATTCAGTCCTGCATACAAATGACCGTTCAGCACATGTTGGTTGTATGGAAAAAGGAATATCCGTATCCGTATCCGCGGATCTTGAACTCAAATTTTCAATATAGAGATGAGACTCTATATAGTACGTGTTATATATTCAATGAAAAAAAAATGTACGTGTTAGTAACACTATAAAAATGAACTTTTGTTTTTATCAACGTCGAAGTGAATAATAATTCAGTCCTCCATTCAAATGAACGTTCAGCACATGTTGGTTGTATGGGAAAAGGAAAATCCGTATCCGTATCCGCGGATCTTGACCTCGAATATCAGTATTCGGATCAGTATCCGCGGATATACTTTGCTAACGACTAGGCACATTACTACTAACGGCCAAGATTAGAACGTGGAGTGCAAGACAAGACAACCTTGCTGGTCTTACACTATGTTTTCCTCAATGCAGTGTTAGGTTTGCATTTAGGTATTGTCAAGTAAATCGTAATTTAATTCAAATCTAGATAAATGCTAATTTTTATATTAAGATTTTTTTTAAACTGTAAGACTTTCGCGAATTTTGTAATTAAGTAAAGGTAGGGTTTTTAAGGTATTAGGTAAAAAACGATACAGGTATGTACAGTTCAGTCCATCGGTTATAATTTCTTCAGATATATTAATATGAAATATGTTATAAAGCGTATATCTTTCATGAGCTAATTGAGCTACTGATATAAAAGAGTGATATATATCACTGTGTAATTGTGGCGGGTCCACGAATAACCGGATTGTTATTGCGATACGTTCTACAATATGGCGGCTCACGTTTAGCCTCATTGTAATGAAGCCTCGTAGCCACCCACCCTACTTATGATTATGACCGCACTCGACATTGCTGACCTTTATTGACACCCATCCTGCTTATGACCGCACTAGATGTTGCTGAATGGCCACCCATCCTACTTTTGACCGCACTCGACATTGCGTAGCTTTGTTGACACCCATCCTTTTTATGACCACGTAAGATGTTGCCTAAGTCAGCCATCCTACTTTTGACCGCACTAGATGTTTCTTAATGGCCACACCCATCCTACCTTTGACCGCACTCGATACTGCTTAGTTTTATTAACACCCATACTTCTTATTACTGCACAACATGTTGGTTAATGTCCACCCATCCTACTTTTGACCGCAGGTGTCATTGAGCTAAGCAATTTTAAGCAAAACACATTTTCACTATAATTATTTATATTCGAAAAATATCCAAACCGAATCAGAGCACCCCACTATTATGTATGTATGTCTGTCCTACTATTATATAAAATTAGTTAATGTGATTAATTCATTGTCAATTATCACTTTATCTAAATTGAGTAGATATTATAAATAATGGCTAGATAATATATAATATCCGGATTTATTACTTTGGCTGTAACATATAGACAATTGGGCGGCACGATATTACGCCGCTTTGACAAACGCGAAGAGCTCACACAATACAACGTTCGCTAATTTAGCTGAATTGCAATCGGGCTGAACGAGAGTGCGCCGTATTACAATACAGCCCTGTTTTAGGAAATAGCTAGCCGGAATGTAATACGGCGGAATATACAATCTACATTTCAATAACAATCGACGGAGCATCTTTGTAGTCAAATTGTACATTTAAATCAATTTCGTCATTTTGGCGATAACACTATTTATTCATATACTAAACGAATATGGTGGTGTTTCCAGTTTCTTATTTCTTGACGTAATAGACTTATTTTGGTTATTACTTGAAGTTACTCATTGAATCAATACAAGTTATAAATTAGAAGAGGATAATATCTAGTAATTGAATGATGTCATAGTTCAAAGCATAACTGTATTACTTGCCTTTTCACATTGACGCAAACGTGACTAAAAATTAATTGGTATGCTTCAATCTATATTAATATTATAAAGAGGAAAGATTTGTATGTTTGTAATGAACAAACTCAAAAACTACTGTTCCATTTCAAAAATTCTTTCACCATTAAAAGCTACTTTTACCCTGAGTAACATAGGCTACTTTTTACCGCGGGAAAATGCTTCATTCCTACGTGAAAACGGGTAATAGGGTCAACGCGGTTGAAGCAACTGGCTAAACGTAGGCGTTTAGTTGATTTTAATATAGCAATGAAGCCTGGAATAGCACAAAGGCTAATTTTTATCCTACGGGGACCCATTAAACGGGTCCACGCGGGCGAATTCGCTGGCGGAAGGCTAGTATAAAATAATATCATACCTATAAAGGAGAATGCCAAATGTTCTATATAATTTTACCCCAGCCTATATTGTCTTGTACAGATATAGGTACCAAATGCAGCATTTTAATAGTATTTTTTTTTTTTGCAGATAACTAAACACGTAGTTTAAATTCATAAGGCTATTGCCGTTTATGTATGTATATCGCGAAGAATTTTATGTATTTAATTTTTACATGTATGATAGCTGACCCCGCGTCTCCGTACCGCGTTTAAATGTTTGAGGTTAATCCTTAACATTTAGGGGTATGAAAAAAAGATGTTGACCGATTCTCAGACCTACCCAATATGCACACAAAATTTCATGAGAATCGGTCGAGTCGTTTCGTAGAAGTTCGGCAACAAACACTGCGACACGAGAATTTTATATATTACTAGCTGACCCCGCGAACTCCGTACCGCGTTCAAATGTTTGTGGTGGGCCACCCTTATCACTTAGGGGGATGAAAAATAGATGTTGGCCGATTCTCAGACCTATTCGATATGCTCACAAAATTTCATGAGAATCGGTCAAGCCGTTTCGGAGGAGTACGGGAACGAACATTGTGACACGAGAATTTTATATATAAGAAGATGACATTGACGTCAAACTCAATGAAGTTTTGAGTAAAACCTTTTTAATAAATGATAATATTAACTTTAAAATAAAGTATCAATAATATTTACAACGTATGGATGTCTAAGTTTGCCACTGACAGAAAAATTCGTTTTTTTTATTTGATTGGAATAGCAAACGAGCATGCAGGCCACGTGGTGTTAGGTGGTCGCTGCAGCCCATGGACATCTACATACAACCTCAAGCAAGCATAGGTAAGTCTTGTCTGAGGTCGTATGCACTTGCGCTGCTACTCCGGAGGCTGGTGGTCGCCTCTTGTAAGTGTGGCCGGCAACTGCAACTTTCCACTTTCCATGGTACTACCCCGGACGAACGATAATAGTTCTACCACCTACTAAACCGTTTTTAGCGTGTTTAACATCACCGAAACATTGAAATTTGATTTTTGTTTGCTGCTGCAGATTACTGCCTATTGTGTATTGTATAGTGCACGACGATGTGGCGCAACGGTTACCATGCCGGACTGCTAATCCGGAGCCCCGGGTTAGATTCCCGGCGAAGCAGAAATTGAAAAGATAACTTTCAATTTCTGTTCTCCTTCTGAGTGTTTGTGTTCATATCTTTGTGTATCCCTCACTCATGTCATGACACAGAATATATACAATCTACTACGGGGCTATGAATTTGAAATATTATTTATTTGTTACTTTCGGCCGGTAGCGAGTCAGCTTCAAATCAGCACCAGTGTGAATACTGCCTACGGCTACCATGGTGTGTCGGCGCCTCGGAGCTTAAAATTGTTACTTTCGGCCGGTAGCGAGTCAGCTTCAAATCAGCACCAGTGTGAATACTGCCTACTGCTACCATGGTGTGTCGGCGCCTCGGAGCTTAAAATTGTTACTTTCGGCCGGTAGCGAGTCAGCTTCAAATCAGCACCAGTGTGAATACTGCCTACTGCTACCATGGTGTGTGTCGGCGCCTCGGAGCTTAAAATATCCATAACATGAATCACTTATTCCTAAGAAGCTATAGAGTGTACACGAGCGAAACATCTATGTTCTAATCTATTTCGTTAGTCTTGAAAAAAAATTGTATTTGATAGTGCATTTATCGAGGAAGGTTTTAGGTTATAAAACATTACACTGTATTGCAGGTAAAACAGCGGAACACATCTAGTTCCAAATAAAAACAATGCCTGCAAACAAGTTTTATGTGAGTGAGTACGCAGTGAGTGCAGTAATATGTTTTGGAGTTATACTGACAACGTGCCCTTCACTAGTGGTCTCCAATGGACAAATTGTTTTTAAAGAACACGCTGAAATAAGCAAAGCAGGTAATATGCCCCTATGTTATTATTACTAGTTAGCAATCTTTCTATCCTTAATTCCTTATGGTTAGAATTGTTTTCTCTGGATCAAAGGTACATTTTAAGAGACCTTAGAGAGATGAGCCCTTACTGTTCAAGTAACAAGTAACAAAAAAAGTTAAACGGTTTTATAATAATAAAGAGTACCTACCCGGATGACCCAGCGTTGCTCGGATAAATACATTTTTTTCAGACTCATTGATAAGACTAAATCAATGAGTCTTAATTAACAACGCCATCTAATGATGTAGCTGCCAATTATATTTTTACATACAACTCGCCAATAGATGTCAGGAAGAGTCATATTATTCAGTTGATGTTTAATTTGATTATCGTTGAAAACACGGATAAAAAAAAAATATTCTAAAAATGAAACCTAGCTAGATCGATTTTCGCCCCCGAAACTCCCTGTATACTAAATTTCATGTAAATTGTTGGAGCCGTTTCCGAGATACAGATTATATAATAATATATAGGTATTTATATACAAGAATTGCTCGTTTAAAAGTGGGTATTAGATTTTAATGATGAAGATTAACTTAAGGCTAAAAATAATTTATTTGGTCCTAGGTACCAGTCATCACACCATTGTCCTCGCTAATTAAGGGCATCGATCAGACAAGCAAAATAAAATCGCTGGGCGCAAGTGTGGGCGCAAGCCTTATATGAGTACCTAGATGCCTATTATTGTCAATTTTCAGATACTTGTTATACACATAGTGGCGAGATAGGAAAATGTGTTAATATCAACAACTGTTCCTCCCGGTTGGCAATAATCAAAGACAGACAGATGATATGCGGATGGGAGACTGCAATTTTACCAAAAGTAAGTATATTGATACAACGGCGTTGACGATGGCTAAGCGGTGCCGTCAAATTCATTTACTGCTAGCGGTAGCTACCGTACACTATTTTTCACTTTTAAATATCGGGATTATTATTCACTCATGAAAATGTGTACTCCATGGCGTCTCGAATAAGACTGATCGCTCCGCACGTCAGCTCCTTTAATACAAGTCCGTCCACGTGCCGCCATTATTCAAACTGTAAGGTGACGTTACGACATTTACCTATTTCGCAAAATGTAAGCAACTTACTTACTTATTATAAGTTACTTATTCGATGATTATGAGAGGTATAATAATCCCACGATATAGTAATCCACGACAGATATAATAAAAAGTTGTAAATTAGTCAAAATAGTGGTTAAAGATGTAAGAGAATATTCTGTCTCTAATACCACATTCAAGATGGCGCTGTTCACGTTCAGAATCACGCTAATGATGTTACATTCACATACAAAAGGTGAAAAATATCGCTTATATAATACGGACCGTTAACTAAAAAATCCCTATTTCAGGTCTGTTGCATCGATAGTACCAAAAGTGAAGAAGGAAAGAACTGCACAACGACTGACAACTCTCCCGGGTACTGTTTTCGTTTCACACAATGTCATCTCATTTTGTCTATGCTGCTTAAAACTCCCTTTGACCCTGAAACAATTAGATACGTGAAGAATAATAGGTGCGATAGTGTATATGATTACCAGTACAATTTTTGTGAGAAAAACTAACTTTGCTTTCTTCTCAAACATGAACTTAGATTAAAAATACTGTCCAATGGAAAGAAAATGAAAAGGTCCCTCCCTGACTGCAATGCAATTAAAAAGGAGAGACATTTTATTTTAATTTTTAACCAATATTTATGCAATAAAGTTATGTAAAAACTACTTTGCAACAATCCGCAATCAGAACGTATGATGGTGTATACTTTTTTCATGCAATAGCATCTCCCTCCCTCCCACACAGGATACATGCACATGCAACAATAAAAAATATACACCAACATACGTACCACCACCAATACGTGTTTGGCCACAAAACAGAGCATCATCAGGGTTATTGACTCTACGACGGTCACTCGCAAACCTAACTTATAACAATGGAGTTCCGCAAAGAAACGCCTGTTTCTATTAAATTAAATATTAATGCAAGAAAAATATGAACTTGCGTGCGTCACACAATTGCAATAATGAATTTATAATCAACGTCACCCGAGATGACGTAAGAGCGCTTTCAGACTAGCGTATTTATGTCAGCCGCGACAGTTGTCACTCGCAAACTACTCGACTCGGTTTAGGGATGACATCTGTCGCAGCTGATTTATACGGTCGTATTATACGCTGATTTCAACTAGCGTATGTTTTGGCGCGTCTACCAGCGTTTCGGCAGACGCGCTTACAGGCGCACTACTTTTTGCACATGAAAATATCAAATCTCGTCGTCACGCGCGTACACGCGCTTCAAAAATCAAATTTTACGAGTGCAAAATAAGCTGGTCTCAAAACGCTCTTAGGGTCCTCCCCAATGATTTCCTCCAACGTAGACTCTGAAACTTACGACTACGTACGACCTAGGAAAGAAAGGCACGCAAATGATGTAGCCTTAATAATATCCGCCCTCGTTTATTTACATTTACATAATACAAAAGAAATGTACACCATCTCTATATATAAAAATAAATCCCATTTTCCCTTGGACACGACATCACGCGTGAACGGCTGGACCGATTTCACTAATTCTTCTTTTGTTGTGTTTGTTATTGGCAGAAGATGATTCGTATGTAAGAAAACATTAAGGGAATTGCACGAAAAATTTATAAATTTTAAAATACTTAACCACCATTCAATTCGAATGCAATATTTCATATTTAAGACAGGACAACGTCTGTCGTATTTGTCAACCGTTGGTGCGTCTTGAAATATTTAGAGAGCTAAGCAATGAAAACTTGCAACCATTTTCTAATAATATTTTGTTTTAATTACGTCACATCAGTTAAATTTTTTAGTGTTTGAAATCCATAATGAACTATTGCACTGTATTAAAAAAAAATAAGCGTTGAACATTAGTTATGGAAATATATAAGAAATGGTGAAAGTTGTGAATGAATTTTATATGAAAACTCTTGAACGTGCAATATGTTATTATTATTTTTAACGACTTTCATACGTGATACACCGAGTTACAAGTTTTGCATGACTGAACAGTCTTCAGAACAGAAACTTATCAATAATTGACATACTGCTTGCTTCTTATTTTTTATGGTTTTAGAAAAGTAATTGCAGTGAATATTTCTTTTTAAATTGAAGTAAGTACCTTCTACGCCAAACGTTAAGAAATCCTGCTGACTGACAAAAAATATTTCTATACTCCACCAATTTGACAGAATATTAAAAAAATTGCTTTTTGAAAAATTTTGCACTATTTTCGTCGCTACTTCTCGAAATATATCTATAAAGTTATTAATTCAGGAGATAGCTCGGCAACACGATACTAGATCTACTCAAAATATTTTTGAGCCTTTAAAAAGAGCTAAGTAAACTAACTCCTACGAGAGTGAAATAGGTGGTGAAGTTTACATGGGATTTTCTCATTTCTGGGCTTGGAAGTATAAATAGAGTAGGTAAATGTATATGTGCTTGATTACATTTGAAATTATTTGTGCAGGTGAAATAAGGTTAAGTTTGTATAGAAATTTTCTCATTTCTGAACTTAGCAGTATAAAAATTAGTATATAGGACCTGACTTTCTTATTTCTAGGCTTAATAATAAGATTATGACAATCTATATAATTCGCCGGACATTTTTTTTTCTCACGGTTATCTTTATGGCGGATTAGTGCACCAAATAACTTGGTCATTCTAGCACCAGCTTCAAAACGAAGTAGGTATTGTTGTAAAGTGTTACCTATCGTTTATAGCAGCACTTGCAGAAGCAGAACAGACACAAGTATGTCTACGAATGTCACAATTATAACGGGGGTTAAAACTGTGCCCGGATAACTAAAGTACATGCGGAAGAAGTCGCGAGCAAAACCTATCTCAATCTCTATACGTATAAAAATGAATCCCTATTTCACTTGGTCTCGGCATCACGCGTGAACGGTTAGACCGATTTCAATAATTCTTTTTGTTGTGTTTGTTATTATCAGGAAAAGGTTCTTATCAATGAAAAAATTGAGAAAATTGCGCGGAAAACAAGAAATAAGAATACTTAACCACCATAATTTTTTTTACTAATTCGATTTCAATATTTATAGTTAAGACAGTAAAACGTCTGTCGGGTCAGCTAGTTATAAGAATAAAAATCTAAGTTATACGGATGAATTATTATATCCTTTTAGATGCGGCATTAAAAAGTTTGACGTGTGCTGCGATGCAGCGAATGAAAAAAGACCGATTGACTATTCAGAGGTTGAAGAAGGACCTGAAGGACCCGGGGGACCGAATAACGAAGTAAGCACAGAAAATGGCCAATGCAAGTTATCATCTAGTCCTCCGGATGTCTCATCAGGATGCTGCGGTCAAGGCGAAATTGCTTATAGAATTATACGTAAGAAAAACCTAAACCCTATTAAGCTTTACACTAAACCTGCATCAATATTATAACCTTGCAAAATTCAAAACAGGGAAATATATCGCTTTGAGGCTGCACCATCTTAGCTCTTTTCTTGTTATCCCAAAAATTGGGATCCTTTGAAGCTTAGACCACTTAAGTCTTCTCTGCTCAAAACTCTAAAAACTCATGATGAAGTCACAGGTTTCGTGGAATGGATCATTAATATTGCCTTTCACTTAAAATATAATCGAGATGAATATCAGGTAAAACGTAGACATTAATGCCCATAATCTACTGACGTTTTACAAGAGTTGGTGTTTCTCCAAAGTTGTCGCTGGATAGCTGTCTAACGTCAACCATTAAACTTAAAGTTCTACTCATAGTTTCAAACACCTGTCATAAAAGTTTGGCCATAACACTATAGCCTTTTTCATAATATGGCAAAGGCAAAATCTTATTCCTCCTTTCGAAGGACGTCATTTGGCACTTGTGTCTGTATCAAATGTATTTATCAATGTGAAAAATAAAATCTTTCCCAGCCAACCCTAGGTAAAAAAAACATAATACATGAATGATATGAATAATTACTGCAGCATGGCGTTTCTAGTTAACCACCAACTACCGCCTATTAATCATTTTTAAAGATATGCCAAATTACAGTTGTAAGCATAACAGTTGATCTAAAATATTTCAGCTGGAGAAATAGCCGCAATCGATCAATATCCTTGGACGGCTATACTTGAATATAAAAACAAAAATAGCTCGTCGCTGAAGTGCGGGGGAGTGCTCATCAGTGGACAATACGTCTTGACTGCTGCCCACTGCGTAACTGGAGCTACAGGCAAACCGTTAGTACATTTACTTTTTCTAATTTGAATGGAGTTCGGTAAGTAATGAAGTTCGTAAGTTCGAATATGGCTTTCGCCAGGGCCGGTTGGCCGGTGATCTCTTGGTGTACCTCACACACCGCTGGGCTGAAGCCGTCGAGGACAAGCCGGGGAGGCTCTGGCAGTCAGCCTGGATATTGCAAAGGCCTTTGACCGGGTCTGGCACAGGGCCCAGGGTGACAAGCTTTTTATCGGAGCGGCAGATTAAGGTAGTTGTTGAAGGATGCTGCTCAGATATGAAGCCCATTAACGCCGGTGTTCCCCAAGGCTCACTCCCGCGTGTCTCCTACACAATTCATTCTGCATATCAATGAAATGCTGCAACAGTTACGCAGTATACATTGCTATGCAGATGATAGTACGGTGGACGCACTATACACCTGTCGAACCAATGCCTCTCGGTCACAAGTGGAGGAAAGCAGAATCAAACTTGTGTCTAAAGTCGAGAACTCTCTGGAGCGGGTCTCGGAATGGGGTCGACTTAACCTTGTCGAGTTCTAGTTCAGTTGTTGCATTTTAGATTCAGGCTGTCATTTTGAAACTCATTTATATAAAAGTTTCGTCACGTTAAATTCAGAAATACTAAAGTTTAGTAAAAAAAATATACAAGAGTGACCTGGTTATTGCATCTTTTAGCAAACAATGTTTAAGTCTACGCAGTTTTATGGAGCAGCTGTAGTAGCCTAAACTGAATTTTTTATACATCCGCTGTATTCTGTCTATGACATTAAGCCAAATCACCTAAACCAAATAAGAAAGTAAGATGTTGACAGTACAATGGATAATAATAAGTGTATTTTCCCAGGTATAGACAATAAAAGATTTCATCTAGTTTCATGATAAATAAATAATAAATAAATAAATAACGTTTTACACTCACCATATGATGCCGAAGCTATTATCTTCTCTGACAGCATATTAATCTTTAGATGACTACTGGAAACCATTAAATGCAAGTAGAAAAAAGTGTTCTCATTGTGATTATCATATATCTATTGGCGTGTACAGCATCGCAAGAGTCTATTTAAGACATTGGGAAGCGTAGACCATCGTCTATAATGTTGCTGAATAGGATGTTAAGACCTAACGAACTCTTAAACCTTGGAAGCCCTTCCAATCTCAATCAAAGATTTCCTCGCAAATATTACCTACACTGCTTAATTACTGGTATTTTTTGAAAGAAATATAGTTATAATTTTTCAAATTCCAGAATAAATGTGCTTCTTGGGGACTACAACATTGAGAAATCCGGGCGCGATTGCGTAGAAATTTCAGGTGGTGGACTGGATTGCACTCCTGGAGTTTTATCTATCGCAATACAAAAGATCTTTCCGCATCCTGACTTCAACGCACTCTCGTCAGCGAAAGCTAATGACATCGCTCTTATTAGAATGGTGGACATTGCTCCATACACAGGTGAAGTTAACTAGCAGATTGAATAACTTTCTGGATATTCCTGCCTTGAGGAAATTAATTTGATACATTTCGGCAAAGTGAGATCTCGCGCCGGGCGAAGTAGGAGTTCATGCCCGAAGCGGAGGCGCTCAATTCGGAGTTTGTAATAATCGGTCGGAAATTCTGAAAACTGCGATAGCGTGATTCAGTTCCCGTGGCGCCATCTCTTGATGAGTGGCGGAAGACCACTAAAACATTTTACACACTTTTACATACCGTAAAATTCGACCTGTTTTCATATAAGGGTCAAATAATTACTTCTATATAATTTGATCAATTTGTCAGATGGTTAATGAACTATATCATATATTGTATTAAATAAATTATGGTGCAAATTAGTAAACTGTAAAGGAAATTATTTTGTTATGTATGACTAATTACTCTGACGCATTAGGGATTCCTGTAATGTGAGACGTAGGTATTATATAAATAAATAAATAAATAAATAAATAAATCATTTTTCAGAATTCATAAAACCAATATGCTTACCGACTACTGACATTACGAAAGCAGGCATAAAAGACACAAAGGCTATAAAACTTGGCGTTACTGGATGGGGTTTGTTCGGCGATGCTCCACCACACAGTGAAGTTAAACGGTTCGTGACACTGCCGTTCGTTAGCAGGAAGGTAAATATTAATAATATAATATACACTGAATTTCCGCGCTAATCTAATAAAATGAAACACCTAATAATAGTGTGAATATAATGATAATGGTAAGAGTGAGTATAATGGTAAGAGGCGACTAAAAGGGGGCTTCCGGGGTTGTGGGCGGTGAGAGTGGAAGCTCGATCCGTTCAGCCAGCGGCCTCGGGAAGGATGACGGTGTGTGCGTGGCCGCATGCCGCTGTGAGCACCTGAGAAGATGGGCGCCGCGCGTGGAGGACAGCGGTGCGTTCCAATGGAGATCCCGAAGTCCTCCCCAAGCGCAGAGGCAGGCCACCGAGAGGGTTTTATTGCGGTACAAATCCCACATAACCCAGAATCCTCTCCCAAGGTGCTGGGTACCTTTTGAAGGTCCCCCCCCCCCCCCGATACCAAAAAAAGGTTTTTTTTTTCAACCTATTTTATGTCCCACTGCTAGGCACAGGTCTCCTTCTCACAAGTGAGGGGATTTAGGCCACAGTTCACCACGCTGGCCAAGTGGATTGGTGGACGTCCTGCTTTCGAGAAATTATTAATTTCTCTCAGGCATTCACGGCGATGGAGAACATCATAATCAATTAAATATTACGATATTTTCCATCACCGTGGAGCAGCGATAAATGCGCACATTACAAATTTCTTTGTCAGAGGTGCGCGCCGAGGATTTGAACCCGGGATCGATCGCGTCGAAGACCGCGGTTTTTCACCACTCGGCCATCGAAAAAGGTATACCGTAATCAAAGTACGATTTTATGACTTCCTGTCCTGTGCAATGAGAAAATCATATTTTATTTTCAGGATTGTTTTCGTCTTTATACTTCAAATAATGTATACCTGGGAGAGGAACATATTTGTGCTGGTGGGAAAGAAAAAGACAGTTGCAAAGGTAAGGCAAGAGCGTATAATTAAAATACATGCATTGATATTCAAGATAAAGGCAATTTATAGATGCAAGCTGATCCCGCAAACTTCGTACCACCTACTAATATGGCTATTAAAAAATCGAGGTTTATGATAGAAGGGTGAAAATTTAGGGCTGTATGTATTTCAATGTCATACCATAAAAACTACCAAAAAACCAAAAAAAATGGCCTAAAAATTAAAAAAATATTTTTGGGTGAGCCAACCTTAATACTTTGGGGTATAAAAATTAGTTATAAACCTATTCTCATACCCACTGAATACATATTAAAGGAGATGTTCAAATATGGTATTTCACTTCGGAGAAATTCCAACAGCTATGTTATGTACCTTATTTTAAAGCTTATTTATTGGGTCATTGAATGGCAATGAAAGTATATTTTATAATGCCCCCCATTTTTTTTTATTGAAGTTTGTTTATTGATGAAAGGTCAATATAAATAGTACTTATTTTCATATATGAAGGAATATTTGTACTAACCACGTATCGAAAACATGTATTATTAAGGTTTTTATGTGTAATTCTAGCTTTCCGTAAATATTTTAATCATTATTATTAAAATAAAATGTATGGATATGGACTGAAGAATGAAAACCACCGTAGATTGATATTTAAAAAAAGTTAAGACAATGACAATCTTGTTAATGTCAAATGTCAATATTGTCAGGTTGTCAATTTAGAGAACAATACAATCATCCGTCATCGATCAATATTATATCGATGTACGTTGTGAATCATACGTTTTATTTATGTTAATCGCTAGATGGACATGGATAATAATATTCAAAAAGCATAATCATAATTTGGTCCAACTGTTAATAGTATCTACATATGCTTAAAATCAATTTGATCAGCTGAGTTGATCAGCGTAAACTAATGATAGCATCGCAATGCAAACTGGATATAGAAGATAGTCACCCTGCCTAGATTTAGATTTTTCCACATGATGTAGGTAGATGGGGCTCTTCTCAATAGTTGAACTGTTAACGATTTATTTAGTTGTCGAATACTATAGAGGTCTTAACTGAGAACACAGCAGAGGTTTCAAATTGCTAAGCCTAACAAAGCTTGGGAAAGGTCTTATGGATGCTGCTCTGTGCGTTCTTCTAAAGGTTCTAGGCCCTATTAGGTGAATAACCACACAATTATCTATTTTACTGTAGAAAAGGCAAAATAAAATACATGCTTTTGAATTATCACCTTTTATTCTTCTTCGTTTTCCACATCATCTCTTATTAAAATACCATCTAAAAAGCTTGCTGGTGGTAATATGCTGTCTTGATGCCGAGCCCACCCTAAATACCAAACAATTGTCATAACGTGTGCACAGCTCCCAACAGTACGCTTTCCTATTATACAGTTACAGTAATATTCAGATATTCTGTTATTCCAATCATCACTAGCAGCATCTAAGTCTAATAATATATATGTGTAATATATTTTTCTATTTTGATGG
Organism: Pyrgus malvae; assembly: GCA_911387765.1. Lineage (NCBI taxonomy): Eukaryota > Metazoa > Arthropoda > Insecta > Lepidoptera > Hesperiidae > Pyrgus > Pyrgus malvae. The sequence goes on from OU426969.1 coordinate 13,808,086, forward strand.
CGTGATTTAATTCTTCCTCTCAATAATAATGAATTATGGGAATATCTGTGTAAACTGCTGTCAATTTCAATTTTAAATGTACCATTATACCTGATGTGTTCCCCATAATAAGAACGGGCTTGTTTTATTTGATATATTCCAAGCGAAAATAATATAAGGTCTCTCATTTGCATCACAGGGAACACATCCAATTCAGGGAGCTGGCCATTAATAGAAACATAATCAGCTCGTTGTCTATTCATATTATTTTCGGTAACATAATCTGCTAAATTGTTTGGTACATTAAATCTTTCCAGTGCTCTAGAAAGAATAGACTGAGCATCAAGATGGTCGGTTATAGTGGGATGAAAACAGTTTAGTAAAGCTGCAGCAATTCTAAAATCAGTCATTAGCTGTTTAGATCCTATATTAAAATAATCTCCTCGGAATATTTTAAAATCCCTCTTAAACCGACCATTAACAACTTCTACCACCCAGCGACATAATGTTACCCATCTAGATTTATTTGCTTTGATGGTAGACAACTGTCTTTCGCCTGCATCTAAATGTTCAGGTTTAAAAACCTGAAAACCCAAAGAAGTTAATAACCCTAAAGCATCACGGAAACCCCGATCTAAAATAAAAATATCATTTTGTCTAAAGTAACATCTTATTAAAGAATTTTCATTTTGAAATAAATCCTTTATTATTTCTGCATCGGATTTAGTTGCTGCATAAGGACCATAAGCATCAATGATATGTCCATCACAGGCAACAATTAAAAATGGTTTAACCAGGTTCCTATACTTATGTAAACTGTAACTCTTTTTTTGAAAGAGATAATTAGAGGATTTTTGTAGATGTATGTAGGTACCATCGCAGATCACTATAGGGTTATTTTCTTCTGTTCCAAATAGTCCTTGCGGAATTAATAAATTGCGAGCACTATGTTGCTCCCTAGTTATATGATTAATTCCTAAGTAAAGCGGCACATAAAAATCTGTAAGGCATATTCTTACTTTTTTTAAATAATTAGAAATAGTGCCCTTTGACATGAGAAACAGAGAAGCCATACGTCCAAATGACTCTCCTGTCCTCAGTTTTACCAAGTACATGCCAAGAGCAGTTTTATTTTTTCTACACATTGCACCCAGCTGAGGAACGCTATTAAAAAGTGTTAAAAACTTTGGTACTGTTAAGCCAGTCCAATAATGACATAAGCCATCAGATACATTTTCTACTTTTTCAAAATTCAACACACTTCGAGCTGGAGCTGAATGTAATAAATGCAACATATTTTCTAAATGATCAGCAGTGAAATTAGAAATAAACTCATGTTGAGTTAAAATATCCCAGTTAAATAATACAGAATGTTCTTGACAAACTCTTGCACTATTTGTTACATATATTTTATACTGCGATAGAATTGACCTCCTTATGTACCATGGAACCCTCAGGCGTTCTGTGTTCACACAGTCTGGTACAAAACAGTGCGAAGTTGTATCAGGAGTTCGTGTATAACTGCGGAGTTCAATTGTGTCCCTTGTCCTAGATGGAGGTTGATGGTTAGGCAGTTCATCAGCCCAAGAACTAGCTTCAGAACTTGGCATAGTTATTGAACTTGAAGGGAGTGTTGGTTCTGGATGCACATAATCAACTGCTGGCACTGCAAAATTGGCAGGTTCTGCGTCTATTATGAACTCCAATGGTTGAATTTGGGGTGCATTTTGATGTGCTCTTATCCAACAAGCATTACAAGCCCAAGCTTCGATTGGAATCTGTAATTGAAGCAAGTAATAAAACATACATTAAATCACTGGCAATCAATAAAACATGAAGTATAAGGATTGAAAATTAATAGTAATAATAAAAAAAACTATACTTTAGAAATACAGTACCTGTCGAGGAAATATGGCATTGGCTATATAGTCTCTCTCAGCTGAATTCTCTCCTAACCTGCGCTGACGTCTTCCACTGCGTCTTGACAATGAAATGCCACATGATATGCATACACAAATATGTCCTAATTGTCTATTCAAAATATAACCAGGATTTTCAGTTCGATTACTGGCTTCTTGAAAAATCAGCTGAACACATTCTTGGCACAAGCGATCATTATCAGCAATCTGCAATAATGTATTAGAAGTTCAGTTACAGGCTACTTATAGAGGACATACTTATTGAAGGATAACTTTAAATAGCGTTGTTGGTTGTGTGAGATTTATGAAAGTTAGCAGTTTCTATAAACAAAAGTAAACTTTTTAAAAATGTATTAGACTAGCATTCAGGCCACTAGCATTTTCACTGCAGCTGATAGACCTCTACATCCAAGCCTATGCATATTACGTAAAAAAGATAAGATTAATTTTATAATTGAATAAAAGTTACTTCAAATATTTTTGACATTATGGCATAACATAGGAAATAGAACATAGGAAACATAACAATAATACCTCACGACCACACCATTCTTCAATTATCAAGACAAAATCTTCTCCAAAATCTACAGCATGATATACATGTGGCTGTTGGTCAGCTCGAAGAAGAATGTGGCAGTTAATACATACAGCCATGGTATCTAAAAAAGGAAAATGTCATTACATTACACAAGTACATTTATTTCATGAGTAACTACTGATGTTTTAAATGTTTGATGGACATTTGTCTTTACCGTAAGCTGCTTGTTACCTGTGTTATTTCGCTTGCTCAAATAAACGCAGTCATTACTCGTGTTAAATAAATATTAATCTTAATATCACAGACCAACCATTTTTAAATGAAAACTGAATAAATAACGTGTAAAACATTAAAAAGATAGATCTGAAACATACCTTTTTCCCCAAAAATTGAAGATGGTACAAAGATGGGTTATCTTCGACTTAAGTAGTCAGTCCAATTAACGAGAGCAAGGTTTTCACAAAAGCAGGATCAATCTGGGTCCGGTAGGAATGCAAAGGTCATAAAAAGGATCAATCAAGCAGCGAAAAATACTCAAAAGCACGACGAACGAAGTTACAAACAACGCGAAACGAAGTCGGAACTCGTCTGTCTGAAGTTTTTGTCTTGTCACTTTTTGTTTGTTATCTTTATGTCAACGTCACTGTCATGAAAAGTCAATCATGTCAATGAGTAATGAGTATTGATCAGAGTTGCCAGAACTAAAAAAAAACCCGTATGGCAAGCGCGATCAACTTTAAACTCATTTTTTTAAAAAACGGTGGCGTTTTTTTAAACTTTAATTAGCTTGTTCATATCCAAATATTTTTTTCTTTCACCTCATATAACAATTACTTTGGTTGTTACTTCTAAAAATCTAAATACCACCCTCCATACATTTTTGAACATCTCCTTTCATCAAAGTTTCGAAGGAATATAAACACTAAAACTGTGACAGAAGAATTTTATACATTATAGTCTGTTTTTTTTTAACAAACGAGTGCTTTGTCTTTGTCTCGCACATTTCCGATATCGACAGAGTGAGATGGATCATTGTTAGGGGCGGGGCCACGCCTTTGTTCTTGTTTTGAAATTGTTAAGGCCCGTTCATATCGAATACTCCTAATATTTACTTACCTATTCAATTTTGTTCAAAATTAAAAATATTCTGTTCACGCTATGTAATATTTCCACAAATAAATAACAATAAAACAATATTGTATTAATCTAAATATAATTGGCAGCCCGGATATAACCATATGCACTAGAATCAAATAAATTATTATAAATCAGTGCAATGCCGTACGCGCTCGGTGTCGTACACATACATTGCACTTACGAATAAATATTATTCGCGAACTGCGCGGCGATTGCCGCGTCACGCTACAATGGCTATGAGTTCCGAAAAACTCGTAGCCAACGAATTGCTAGCGTTTCTGCAGCACGCCATCGACAGCATGGACGAGGTCAGCATCATCCAGATCTGCTCGTCCAACTTTTCGTGTGAGGAGATAGCCAATTCAAAGGCGCTCCTGTATGAGTCGCTCGGGAAGATCGACGAGATGCCGTCCCGTAGGAGGGATGAAAATGGTGAAAGAAGCCTTCAGGATATCATCTACTTATTGAAGATGACGGATCCCGATGACGTGCCGTCCTTTGTGGCGAGGAACTTGAAAAAGTTGCCACCCGTCACGTTCGACCACGTCGATGTCATCAGGTTGCTGAAGGACATAACTACTCTGAAAGCGAGCCTGGCGGAAGTGGTGTTGAGGTTGGAGGCCTCTCAAAACACCATCTGTGACCTACGAGCTGAAGTTGAGTCATTGAGAAATACTATGGCTCTAAGAGGCCATTAACATCAACACGCGTCGCGGGGCATGCATCGCTTCGCCGTCAAGCGTCGACTCAGCGAAACTTGACGCGTCACCGGCCGCTGTTCCCGCACGTGATAGCGGTGTCGTAGCCGCTACCCGCCCGCTACCTCCCCCCGCGGAGGTGTCGCCTGTGAAAGTCACGTTGACTCCTCAACGTGACTACGCCGCAGCTGCCGCCCGCCAGCAACCCGAAAAGCGGACGAAATCAAGTACAGAGAGTGGGAGCCGAAAGAGTCGCAACGAACCCGCTCGAAGTGCAGTGCCTAAGGGGCAGCCCGACAAGGATGGCTTCATCAAGGTGGAGCGGAAGAAGAGGAAGCCTCCCTGTCGCAACCAATGCGGCACTGCACCGTCTGGACACAACAGTCTGCTGCGTCCCGCCATCCCAGCTACGTACATCTACGTCTCTCGTCTTCACTTCACCACGAAGGCCTCCGATATCGTGGAGTACCTGAAGGTGAAAACGAAATTCGCACTAAGCGTTGAGAAGTTGGAGTCACGCAACGCAGTGAACTTTAGTTCATTTGTGGTGCGCGTCCCAACGGAATTTCTCGGTACCTTCCTGGACGAGAAGTTGTGGCCAAAGGGGGTCGTGTTCAGAAAATATTATGGACGCCGGCGACCGCCAGAAGTCACCGGACCCGCGCTCACATCGCCGCAAAAAGTGTGACGTAGTTTTAAGTTATAATTAGTATGTATGTTAGTCTGTAAGGTATTTATTGTATGGGCCTCGATGCCTGAAATAAAGGAATTATTATAATTATTATAATTATTATAAAAAACATTTGCCATCTTAAAAACTACCGTCATCACTTCCTTCCGATGAACTTTCTGCAGATACGTCAATAATAAACTGCTCACACATATTTTCTACATGATTGTCGACTTCGTACATTTTGATTTCAATCTTGGCTATCACGTGATTGACACATGACGATGAATGTATATCATTTGTTTTTCTATAGATTGCGAAGGGCGCTTAGTACACATAATTGTCCGCCATGACACACGCACTAACTAACTACAGCGTTTGTGTGAAACGGACTTTATATTGATTACGTGGACCAATAGCAACGCAGTAACAATTTTAGTTACTCGTTTCTTAAAAAAACAGACTATAGATTTAAAGTTTAAGAAGAAGTAAAATTTCCTTTTTATTCTAAAATGTAAAGGTGACCGTTTTAGGTATAGCTTTCTATCTAAATCTAAACGGTGTTCTGATTGCATTGAATGCAGGCAAGTAAAAAAATTAAATTGCCTTTTTTGACGTGATAACGTCTTTAAAATCGTTTTAGTCGGGTGACATGTTCAGAAACTTGTGTCACACCAAAACCTCACGAGCGCGATCGCAGGTATAACGAGAGAGAGACGGACCGATCTCCCGTCTCATATCGAGCGCTGCCAGTCATTCCGTGAAACTTGTCACGCGGAATCCTCACGAGCGGAGGCTGGCATAGCGTTCGAGTGAGTGGACCGATCTTCCGTCTCTCTCACTCTAGCGGCATACAAACGAATGGAGATTTTCTCGTGCGGACGTTATCACGTAAACATCTCGATCGTAAACCTACTTTACAAACAATTTGCCGTTTTTTATTCTAAATTCTATAGACAACCGCCTTAGGCAGGCAAGGCAGTTCTGTCTTTTAATAGAAAAAACTATTTTATTTTTACCTTTTAGTTAAATTAAAATTAAGTGAGGCGAATCTCACTCGTGTATTAAGGTTTCCGTAGTAGCAAGCGTCAGGACTTATATGTATATTTGTATGACAAAGGTTTTTTTTAATATGCCAACAAAAGCCAAATCAAAATTGAAGTAAACACAGCACAGATTGGTTCGATTATACGTCTATATATTATGTAGGTACAGTCACGTTTTTGTTTATTTTTTGTTGTATAGGTATATACATATTTTACTTATGTTGTTTGTTTGCAGGCGATTCAGGTGGTGCACTGATGCTGGATAGAAAACTTTACACTGAAGTGGTGGGCTTAGCCAGTTTTGGATTCTATCCTTGTGGCAAAAAGGCGAGACCTGCAGTCTATACCAATGTCTACCACTACCTGCCATGGATACGAAAAACTATTTATTAAAATATTACTTGTGTGAAATCATATGAAATTACACACACACTCACAAACACAAAAACACCTTCAAACGCTGGAGAAAGCGTAATAATGATTTCGTATTTAAATATAGTTTTATTGAATTTGTTAATTATAGGGCTCCTTATATGATTATTTTACTGTGAAAATACCACATCTTGGAAGGAACCGGGCTTCTGCAACACGGTGCGAACTAAGGCAGAAAGAAGGCAGGGTCTCTAGTCTCTACGCACCCTGTACTGTATTTTAATTGGAAATAATGAATCTTTTATCTTTTCATGTTAGTCAATATGCAAGGATCAGTAATCTGCACTTACTAATGTGAGCATAATAATATAATTATGTTGCCTCAGTGACAGACGTGTAATTTTGTAATATTTTGTTTAAAAAACTAAACCCTTAATTGACTGTAGGAGTTATTGAATAAGATCTGTACGAATTTTATCTGTGGATATTGTAAAAAAAAAATAAAGAAAATAAAAAATATACCATGAAAGATTCTCTGGAGATTTCATTATTTCAACCTAAAGATTTATTATTTTTTAATTATAAAATTAATTTTCAAAATGCCGAAACTGTTCTCATTGTTCCATAATGAATAGGCTCACTTTACGCTAATAGATAGTTTGTTATCTTCTATATTAGGCAATAGGGTCTTGGACACTATGCACAAAAAAATTCTAAATCCTTACCTTAAAAAGGTTGCGCTAAATCACGCTTGGAAAGCAATATACTTAATTGTTAATTCTTTTTTATACATGATTTTTATTACCGCTTAAATCAATAATAATGAAGCAATTGACTATATATGATAAGTGACGTCACTTATCATTTTCTCATACAAAATGTATTGGGATGTCACGTTTTGACAGCTCATTAAAAATAAAAAAATAAAAATATGTATCTTTGGACAATTCACACAACACCATCTGATTCCAAACTAAGCAGAGCTTGTATTATGGTAATCAGAAAGCTGATAAACATACTTATATAATTTTAAATACATACTTAAATAGATAAATTAACACCCAGACACAGAACAAATAGTCATGTTCATCACACAAATATTTGTCCTGGGTGGGAATCGAACCCACGACCTCACGCTTCGCAGTCTGCTCATCACCCACTACGCCACGGAGGCTGCCAAAAGTATCTCAATTGACTTGGTAGTCCAAGACCGGATTCTGATTTACTGACTTGACTTACATATCAACGCACAGCGGACCGTACCTAAAACTTTCAGGGGGTTCCTTTCATGATGTAAATGAGCACCAAAAATATTTTTTAGAAATGGTTAAGTTTCTAAAGAAGGAAGATGGGGGAGGGAGGAGAAATGGGAGTGTAAAGTATGTATGAAAATTTTCTGATTTTTGGACTTAGCAGTATGAAGGGTCCTGATAAAAATAAAAATTATTTGATAAATTGAAGCTAAAAATTCATATCGATGAATTGAACGCGGGCAAAGCCGCAGGCGGTTCACTAGTTTTCTATACAGGCAGATAGGTTTCTTTTTCATTAAACTATTAGTTAAGAATGTTAAGAATTGAAGAATAACTATTATAAGTTAATTGAGGATTCGGATAATGACTGAATATTCTATTGAAATGAAATTAAATATTCTTTATTTCACTGTACGGTTCCTTTACAAACTCTTAGTGAAAGTCATTTTTTTTCTGTCTGCTCTTTCGCCGCAATCTATTTGATTTTGAAGCTATTGATTCAGTTAATAGATTTTTTGTTAGAGGATTAGCACACAAAATCAAATTATGAATAACTTAAAAAAACATACAGGTTACATACGTTTTAAACTGAACATTAGACGGAGAGAGAAATATCACTATTTATGTTACGCTTGGCCCGGCGGTTCGCGTAGAACGCAAACTATCTATGCAACTAAGCCAAACGAGCGCGGTCAGGTGTGAGATGGGTGACCGCTAGTGGTAAAAAAATTCATGCGCGTTTCCGTGCTCCGGAGCGCACGTTAAGCCGTCGGTCCCGGTTGTTTTCAATAGATAACAGTAGTTAAACCTTGTCGGAGGCCTTATGGGCGGTTTGAAAACATCCGACAGCGGATTGGCCACTAACCCACATCTCCACCAACCCACATTGGAGCAGCGTGGTGGAGTAAGCTCCAGGCCTCCCCAATAATGGGGAGAGACCCGTGCCCAGAACTGGGATGCAAAAAGCCGTTACGCTTACCCATTTGACAATTTAAAACAGCGAAACTGCCACTTACCTGAAAACAAAAACATGATAAATTTAATTTATTTTCTATTTATTATAAAAAAGTGTGATCTCTGAACTCCCCTGAATCGTCAATGGACATTTGACAATACTTTGAGGTTATATAAAACGGTTGTACTCACTTTTTATCGGGACTAGTCTAGTCGGCACTACCACTAATAACTAGTGGGGCAGTCCCGATAAATCAAGTGAGTACAACCGTTTTATATAACAATGAATAAAGACACTCACAACACATTTAAGGACAAAATACTCTGAGGTTTAAACATCTATTGACGACTAGTAATAAGTACCTACTAATTAATTGTAAGCTACTTCAAAAGATGGCATTGTTAAGCAACACCAAGAGCGGTTTCAAACAAGAGCCGCGAGATTTGACCACAATACAAAGAGAGTGTGATTTGACATTTTCAGGTTCAAAAACTACACTTCGGAAACTTCGTTATTTGAAAATTATTATTTATAGAAATGACAAATATGAAAATTTTAGTATTCCTTCCTTTCTTTCATCCAACATTTTTTTTAAATATTTTTCGAAATCCTTACAATTTAAAAAGAAAAAAATATTCGACAACATTATACTTGAACGGAGTTTATTACGATTAAAATTTCAAATTATGACGTTCTACGTCATAGGTCTCGCCGCGTTAGTATGGACCGGGCCGTTTTACACTCTACCTGTAGTCTGTACCCTGTAGCACAATACAAGGAGCGCCCGCCTTTCCTGTAGTCACAGAATACATAACAGGTTTTTTTTTTGGCTCATATTTCTGTCATTAGTGGTGCTCCAATCTACGTGCTCCTTTAAGAACACTTGATCCCTATGCCAAATAGGCTCAATTGGCCTTTAAGAAGGGTCGAGGACACTCGGGGAAGTACCATCGCTGCAGCAATTTCTTTGGTGATACAACGTGTAACGTGTTTCGGTGTAAAGGTGCGATTTTTGACAGCATTCAAAGTAGCAGCGTACGATCCTCAGCAAGACACCTTTCTTGTGGTTGTGTGATGTCTATGGGCTAAACTAGGTACGTGTCCTTGCATACGTTGGCATGCCCTTCTGCAACTCTGCAATAAATAGTTTTCAGCACAAGGCACATTTCCTCATTCGCGAGGCATCTCATCTTTGACGCTTGTAATCGATACCAAAATCCGGGCAATACAGTTATGTAATAATAACCATAAAGTTTATTAAGAACTACGACTGTGTATTATTAACGTTGCAGTCGGGGGACCGTCCGGGGTCTTTTCAATCAACACCGACTCCAAAAATAACAATAATTGTACCTACATTATTAATTAATTATTTATTTATTTGTTTGTTTATATAGTAAACACAGATCATCCCTACATATTGATGATTTTTAATGAAAGTTGACTATTAAATTGAAGAATACGCATTTATTTTTCTTACTTTTTAGTGATATTTTTTTTGGAATAGTTTTCTTTTTATGTCGGTTTTTTTTTTGTTTATTTTTTGATTTTAAAGTACACTTACGAATTCGTTTGAATGTGGCTAGACTTTCTAAACGTGCTACTCGTATGAGACAGCGCCGTTTAAATGAAACAGTAAAAATTCTGCAGATCGCACCCTTGCTGTAAGCCGTTAAGGAGTTTCATTGATCATCATATTCAACTACGATAATTACTTGTCCTATGCCTATGCCTTGTGCGAGCCTATAAAAGAGTCGGTCGAGTATCGTTAATTTGCTCCTAAGAATTCCGTTACTTTGTCATGGATCCCATAATCAGACCCTAACCAAACTCTTATCAAACTAACCTTGAACAATAATTAACATCCAGTTAATTATTAATCGTTCTTTTACCCTTTATTTAGGAAATTCTTAAAGTACAACAAATCTATAGAAAGAAGTAATTAATGTATCTTTATGATCCTTATGAGTCATGCAATCTATGGAATAAACTTCCCTCTGAGGTATTCACGTTGGGCTACGACATGGGGTTCATCAAGAAAGGCGTTAAAAAAGCCCTTCAATACAAAGCTGGCATAGGCGACTCCTCTGGTGTTGCAGATGTCCATAGGTGACGGTGACCAGTGTGACCACTCACCATCAGGTGGCCCGTATGCCTGTTTACTGGTGTTTTTATAAAAAAAAAGTTATTTTATTACTGTCAAATAAAATATTAAAGATTAAGTGATGCAAAAATTATACTTCACGCTGCCAATATGCACAGAGTTTTTGATGCAATTACGTAATTGCTATTATGGAAGAAAAAAAAGTTATGACACCGCATCTTTGACATTGGCAAAATGGTGAAAAGACCAAGCGATTCGGAAACAGAAAAATAAGAAATAACAGACACCTCGTGTCATATTTATGAATGAAAGCATGAACAAAAAAATGGTTGTAGGACCGTTTATATAGAAAAAAAACTGTTAAAATATTTATAAAATTGATATTTTTATCATATTAACACGCATATATTAGCTTGACCAGTATGTGTGGTATGTATGTATGTATGTATGTAACGGAATCTTTTAACTTCATTTTCACCTACTTCTAAGCGTCTTGACCCCTGTCCAAATTTTCAAGTTAATCAAATAGAGCTTATCATCCTATTCCCCTGGAAGACAACTCCAAAAACACAAAAATCATAAAAATTGTTCCAGCCATTCTTGAGTTATAAATGGTGTAACTAACTCAACTTTGTTTTATAGGTGTACACATCCAAATCCGTTAAGGGATGAACTAAAAAAATCAAAATACCTACCTAAAAACACAAAAATAAACTCCAAAGACATTCCTCTTTTAGACATTAGTGTAAAAATTAACTTGAAAACGAATTTGTCCGAAACTTGCTCGTTATCAACGGGGTTTTACCAACCTTTACGATATTAAACGAATTAAACGATTACATCAACAGATGGACAGTCCGGTCCCATTGAAATTGAACTTTTTGAACCAGTCGTAGCTCGGAGTCCGAGCTAATCGGACGTGTTGTGTGTTGCGAATCAGTAATGTGTTTAAAAAAATGACGCTTCTACTGTTTATGTCTGCGCTATTTACCTACTTGTGCTCCGTGACGGGACGTAAGTTTTTTTGACTTCGTTTTTCGACAATGTTGGTATTTGAAAGCAGTACTCGTCATAAATAAATAACATCTTTTTCTATACTTTTTGTATCGCGCAATGGATTATATTCGCAGTGGTTTATCAAGTTCCGTGACCCGACAAGGAGGTAATGCTTGTTCAGTGTTGCCAAGAGGGTTATTGTTTTTTACGCTTTTGAATGCCCCACTGCTGGGCAGGGGCCTACTAGTAGAATTTATGATATAGGTCATCACACTCCACAAGTACTAAGCCTTATACAGGAAAACATCATAAATAACGTCATGTATTTCTTCACCGTAGAGCAAGTCATGACATTTTTAAGACAAAAAAATTGTGAATATGCCACATAAATATTCCTTTTTTCTCGCTAGCTTATGCGATGAAGGAACACAAAACAAACTTCAGTAAATCGGGGCATCGGAGATGGTTCAGTTCTGTGCCAAATACACCACCTTCAACATCCTTCCTTCCACTTCAACGATTAATCAAAATATTGATCCAGTACCAAATAACATTACTTACTATATAAATTTAAAGTGATTTATTTACAAAATTACACAAACACACAAATTTTTTGGCGTAAAAACAAGCAAGCAGGACGCATTTTAAGTGATTACAACCCATGGAGGATATCAACATTCTTCCTCAAGCAGGATTCGTATTACCTACTTGTCCTTTCAACAGGGAATCCTAGTGTGGGGCTATGAGTGTGTAGCGTTCCATGTGAGTTTTGATACTTTTCGTTTAATTTTGTAAAATTTTGCTCAGCAGCACATTCACTACTCCACCCGCTCTAGTGGAACGGTAAAAACAACTAGATATCAAGAAAAAATTACTAAAGCCGTCACCAATTCGTACTTAGTCACCTTCATCCATCCATCAGCTTTTCAGTCACTGCTGGACATTGTCCTTCCCTAACGTTTGGAAATAAACTTATTGAAAATAGTTTTTTTTTACAAGAGACACTAAATTCCTCGGCAACGTACTGAACCATCTCCAAACTCGTTTAACTCGCACATGTACAATTAATTACTGTATCTGAAGTTATATTTATTACTAGAGGTACCCCGCGGTTTCACCCGCGTTAGAAAGGGTCAGTAAATTATCAATAATTATTTTAGTTATGGTTTACAATTTTGGCTATAATGGCTTACACATAAGATATAGATATACACTGTGGCAGGCTTTTTTGTAAGACTATTTAAGATAACATTTCCATCGTACCTACATTACATACATTTGTGTAACTCTAGCGGTTTTGGCAGTGCACGCCAGAATAGCCCGCAGATGGTAGATTTTTTCCTACTTACTTGACACTTATCGTCATAATTTGGACAATTCACACAATATCTTTATAAATTGTAGCCTATGTGTTATTCTGATGTATAAGCTATATTATTGTAAAGTTTCATTAAATTCCATGCAGTAGTTTTTACATGAAAAAGTAACAAACATCCAAACTTTCGCGTTTATAATATTAGTATGTTTCCTACCATGATAATAATTTATAAAAATTTGGTTCTTTATCTGCACATCGTAATGTCAGTGTACTAGTTCATCTAGTTTTAAGCAAGCAGTACTTATATATATAAAACCTGAATCTAGGAAACGATTTTCATGAAATTTATTGTGCATGGGTTTTTCGGGGGCAATAAATTGATCTAGCTAGGTTGCATTATTATAAGATATCGTTTTATCTGTGTTTTCAGCGATATAATCAACTAGCTGCGAAACCCGGCGTTGCTCGGGTTAAAATACGTCGCATGTTTAATCTAAACTTTAAAGAGTCCTTTTATAATAATGTTTTCTAATAGCCATCTTATAGCCTGAAAGAATACTACTGTCAGTCCACCTGAACGTATAAATTAATGAAAGAATTTGCTCTCAGCTCCTAACCGTTGAGGAGTTGTACCTTCAATCATCAGCTCAGCAACATGATATGATGATATTTATACACAAATGCCTGTTTTGCTTCAGTAAAAAATATGAAAATCAATTTTTGTGCTATAAAATCTGTATGTTCCCTTCGATTTCTCTGGGATCCCATCATCAGACTTTGACTTGGTGACAGCTGGACCATCTCAGGAATGTAAGATTTCGAACAAAACCCCATTTATTGAAAGAATTTGCTCTCAACTCCTAACCGTCGCATTACCTTCCATCATCAGCTCCCCACTCCACCCACCGCGATCAAACTCCCTTACTATCATCTACGTACTAAGGGGTATATACTACCCCAACGGGAAGTTGATTGGAGTTAATGATAATAGAGAAAACCGTGTCTTTACGTACAAAGAAAACCCTTTACTTTTTATATATATATTAAGATTAAGATTTATAAATGGAAAGAAAAATATGACATTTCCCGGCGAGTATACATACCTGTTTTTTTTTTTATTGGGAGCTGAAGTAGATCGCGTTGTTAAGTAACACTAAGCCAATGAAGCTCTGAAGAAAATCAATTGTTTTCATCCGAGCAAAGCTCGGTCATCTGGGTACTTTTATGTAATTCAATTTTTTTATTGGGAGCTGAAGTAGCCAAGCCAACGAGTCTCAGAGGAAAATCAATTGTTTTTATCCGAGCAACGATCGGTTATCTGGGTACTTTATAAATAGGTAAATTGCAATATTTCGTAGCTATCCTACTTTCCTGCTCAAAGTTATCGTCATATATATTTTAATATTATCATATAATTGGTTGTTAAGGAGAAAACTCCTTTAATTATTATAAAATATAATAATATTACTGAGAATACCACAACATTAAGATTTTAATATTATCATATAATTGGTTGTTAAGGAGAAAACTCCTTTAATTATTATAAAATATAATAATATTACTGAGAATACCACAACATTAAGGTGACCTAAATTAAACATAGCAGGCAAACCAATTTAAAATTACATGTTGTTAGTCAAAATACCTTTACACGAGCAATTATTGTAAATACGTATATATGTAAGCATTTTCCCGCGTTAAAAAGTACAGATGGATGGATGGACAGATACGAAGACAGGAACACTAACACCCACCCACACCGAGAACTTCCTTTAAAAACGAGAATCAATATTTAAACAACCGAACAGTTGTCATTAATAGATATGGCTGCAACCCTTTGTTGCGTCCCACTGCTGGGCACGGGTCTCCCCATTATTGGGGAGGCCTGGAGCTTACTCCACCACGCTGCTCCAATGCGGGTTGGTGGAGATGGGGTTTAGTGGCCAACCCGCTGTCGGATGATTTCAAACCGCCCATAAGGCCTCCGACAAGGTTTTACGACTGTTATCTATAGACAACAACCAGCCGACGGCTTAACGTGCCCTCCGAAGCACGGAAACGCGCATGAATTTTTTTTCCACTAGCGGTCACCCATCTCACACCCGACCGCGCCCGTTTGGCTTTTGGCTTAATTGCATAGATCGTTTGCGTTTTACGCTAACCGCCGGGCCATGCGCGCTTCGATTACAATAGTAGATAAAGATTGCCAGTATTATGTACTTTTAAACGACAAAGCTATAAAGTTTATATTAACTTATGTACACCGTTAAGTTTGGTTAACTTATTCATCAGTGGATCGTTTAAAACAAGTTACTAGACATCTAGTTATCGATAAGAATTAATTACCATTGCAATTAATAATTCGTTAAAAATACATTTTCTTATTTTTTTCCAAAAACTGCTCTCGCACTCGATATGATTACTATTTCAAAGTTATAAAATAAAATAAAACAATGCAAAGTTATTTAATTAATTTAAATATTTTGCTCATATTATAATATGAAATCTAAAAAGACAATGACCAATATTATTTCGCACCCCCGACATGAAAAGAGGGCTGTTGTGAACTTTTTCTTTTGTTTAGGAGAGAGTAGTTGTTTATCAAAGCAGACTAATGCTTTTCATATCTTCAATTCACGTGAGTTTCTTTACAGTTACACCATTGTAACTAATTTCCTGAACAGATTTATTTGTATACCGTTAGAATATTTACATCATTGTATTATGCATGAATTATCACAAAAATCAATAAATGACTCATAAATATCTAAACAAACGGCCGCCCGGCCGACTTGCCTCTATAGTTTTTTTTTTAAATAACGCTTCACACTCATAGCCCTGTGTCCTGGGCACCATGGACACACACAAAGAAAGAAACACAAACACCCAGACCGAGAACAGCAATTTTAAACTCATGATTCAAATTGCTTCGCCGGGAATCAAACCCGGGACCCTCCGATCGGCAGTCCGGCATGGTAACCATTACGCCGTGGGTCGTTAATTGAAATCATCCTTCGGCTGCAATAACAATTGCTCGTGAGGCAAGTTACAGATTTAAATGTATCGGGCAACGTTAGAATACTTACCGTAGATTATCAGAAAAATCTAAAAATGATTAATAGGTAATAATAAACCTAAAGAAATGTTCCGCCTTGCCTATTTAACTGTCAAGAGTCGATATTTAAAGTCTGTTACATGGGTAGCGATACCCTGCCGCGAGCTTAAGCCACTACAAAAAAATCTATGTATATTTGGGAATGTTGAAAAAAAATATCGTTAAATCAACTGCTGGATCGATATAAACCAAACATAGCTAAGAACCACCGGGCGGAAACTGTTCAAATAAAAAAAACGCAAAGAAATCGGTCCATTCGTTTGAGAGTTACGATGCCACAGACAGACACACAAACAGACAGACATCGACGTCAAACTTATAACACCACTATTTTTGCGTCGAGGGTTAAAAGAAGACAACCGCAGCCGCACAGCGCCATCTATGATAAAAGATCTTATTATATCGCTTTTTTCTTTTACCGGCTTTAGTTTTATTTTCCATATGTACAGTTAATTATCTGGGAAAAATTGAAACTTACATGTAGGTATTGAATTTTAATAAACATGTTTTTAATATACATATAAGTTTTTGATTGCTTTATTTTTTGCCTTATCACAATATGTCGAGTACTGTACTATCAAAAAGTACCTATCCGGTTGCAAGCTGTGCCACTCGATGCGTATAGGGAAAACCGTTTCAATGTGTTGTAGTTGTAATAAATAAACCAAGATTACAAACTCTGTTTTTATGGAGAGGCATATTTATAACTATTATCGGAATAATGAACACTGTAATCTAAGGTTATGAAAAAACCGTTGCAAGATGCGTAGTAAACCGAAATTACAAACAGATCCAAAGCTTCATAACACTATAGGCAAATTATTAGGTAAAGGAAGTGTTATAAGTTATAACGTATTTTTAAAGTTGTGAATTACCTACCGGTAATTCCTGCCTGCATTTATAAATGTGGTAACATTTATAATGTCAAGTCAATATCGTCTTCAAACTTTACTTATAATATAAAACAAAGTAACAAAATAATGAATAGTTATGACAGTTTTATTATTAGCACAACTAGTTCCGGAGCAGCGTTCGGTCGGCACGGCCTTCTAGCGGCCGACCGCTTCGGCTCATAAGGAAAGACCTCGTTTAGGTCAAAAAACTAGCTGGGTAACCCCGAAAATGTAACGGGAGTAAAGACGGTTATTAATAATCAATTAATGATACTAACATAATTATTGCTAATTATGTTTTAAATGGGCGCGGTCGGGTGTAAGATGGGTGACCGCTTGTGACAAAAACTTCATGCACGTTTCCGTTAAGCCGTCGGTCCCGGTTGTTGTCGTTAAATAACAGTCGTTAAACCTTGTCGGAGTTTGAAAACATCCGACAGCGGGTTGGCACTAACCCGCATCTCCACCAACCCGCATTGGAGCGTCGCGGTGGAGTAAGCTCCAGGCCTCCCCAATAATGGGGAGAGACCTGTGCCGTAAAAAGGGTTGCAGCCAACAGACACACACATACACATACAGAGTTACTTTCGCATTTATCAATATTAGAATGGATGAATCTCAAGCCATTGATTTGTATTTTAGAACAATAAAATAGTTAAAAGTTCGATTCTCATCTTACAAACTCGTATGAATGATGAGGGGTTATCTTAGCGAGGTTATTCCATGAGTACATCTAATACATATAAATGCAGACATGACTATTTTTGTTAACGTCTATTATAACAATATTATTATAAAGTATCACCTTTATATAACGTACCTCAATATAACGACTTCCTCGATTTAACAATTTTTTTGTTCCTTCATCATCCCCTTTTTTGTCCATAAGGGTCAATGTAAAATATACCCAAGTTTTTTTGCGAACAACCTCTTTATAACTAATTTTCAACTATCAAAAAAGTTTAAACATCTTTAATTAACAAATTTTACTACCTAACCCAAAACCTGTATATAACGATCCCACAAATACGACTGAATCAAACAATTTTTTTAACCTCTTTATAACAAATTTTAGGCCAAACTAACCTCAATATAACAAACCTCAGTTTAACGAAATATTTGACGTAACAAATATTTATTTCTTCCCTTCTGATTTGTTATGAAGGTTGCACTGTATATCATGCCTTGTAAACTCTATGTAAATGAACTGATTATGTACTGATCTCTGTAAAAAGTCACTACCTATATATCTGTAAGTGGTTTTTAATTAAGTCGGTGCCCATTCAGAGTGAAAGGTACTCCATTTTATGAAGGGCCCGACTCCAAAATAGTTTTAAGAGTCACTACCATTAGCAAGGAAAAGTATCAAATGCGAAGTATTGAACAATATTATTTTTTACCGTTTGAAGGCGGTTTTTTTTTTTGCTTAAAAGTTACATAATTTCACTCATTTTAGTAATTCTTTTTAGTAGTTCTCTTTAATAATTCTGTTTAGTTTTAGTTTAAGCATAATTGGCTATATTTCCACATATGTGTGCCTATAAAATTTGAGACTTCCCCTCGATTTCCCTCGGGTCCCATTATCAGATCTTGACTTGGTGACAGTTGGACCACCTCAGGAATGTGAGATCACACAGACAAGATCAAACAGAAGGTAAATTCTTGGCCAGGGGGGCAAGTTCTTGGTCACGGGGGGCAGGGGTGAAAATTTTAAGGTTCTTATATTAGGGGTTTCAAGCTGTGTACCACAATAACGTACCGCAGTAAATTTGCTTTCCACGTTACGCGATGACACGCATACAAAATCCAAAGTCCACGCGGACGAACTCGCGGTCGGCCGCTAGTTTATTATATATAGAATCCGAATCTCGAAATCGGCTCCATCGATTTTTATGAAATTTAGTATGCAGGGGATTTTGGAGGCAGTCCCTGTAGCTTCGGGATTAAGAATAGAGCTACGGTATCTCCTGCCTGATCGTAAGAGGCGACTAAAAGGGGGCTTCCGGGGTTGTGGACGGTGTGAGTGGGAGCTCGATCCATCCAACCAGCAGCCCCGGGAAGGGCGGCGATGTGTGCGTGGCCGCATGTCGCCGTAAGCATCGGAAGGTGCAGGAGAGCTCAGCTGCTCTCCCGAAGATGGGCCCATTCTGGGGCGACGCGCGTGGAGGACACCGCTGCGTTCCGCCGGAGATCCCGGAGTCCTCCCCAAGCGCAGTGGCAGCCACCGAGGGGGTTTTAGTGCGATCAAATCCCACATAACCCGGTACTCTCTCCCAAGGTGCCGGGTACCTTTTGAAGGTTTCCCCCCCGACAACAAAAAAAAAGGATTTTGGAGGCAATAAATCGATCTAACTAGGTTCTATTTATAGAAAACGTCGTTTTGTCAGTGTTTTCAGCGATAAGCATATTAAACATAAACTGAAAACATAACTCTTCCTGATATCTATTAGCGGGTAGTATGTACTTCAGTAGATGGCGTTGTTAACCAACGCTTAGCCAATAAGAATCTCTCAAAAAATCGTTTTTATCCGAACAACGCTCGGTCATCAGAGCACTTTTTACTTATAGCGAAAAAGCAAAAGTCGTATCGTCGCTGGCGTAAACTCATCTTTATAATATACGAGTACATACATACATAGGTATAATATAAACGTATATGACGTAATCGCAATGCGCACATCATAAAAACAAAATTCTTGACCCCTTCAACTAATTAACAACAGATGATTGTGGCAGAACTAGTTATGTATATTATATTAATTTTGCGTTACTTTAGTTGTTTATGTCAGTTGGCTGCAACCCTTTTTGCGTCCCACTGTTGGGCACGGGTCTCTCCCCCTTATTGGGGAGGCCTGGAGCTTACTCCACCACGCTGCTCCAATACGGGTTGGTGGAGATGCGGGTTAGTGGCCAACCCGCTGTCGGATGTTTTCAAACCGCCCATAAGGCCTCCGACAAGGTTTAACGACTGTTATCTATCAACAACAACCGGGACCGACGGCTTAACGTGCCCTCCAAAGCAAGGAAACGCGCATGAAATTTTTCGCCACTAGCGGTCACCCATCTCACACCCGACCGCGCCCGTTTATAGACCGCTTGCGTTCTAAGCTAGCCGCCGAGCCATGCGCGCCTCTATGTCGCGTTTATGTTAGTTATAAAGTTATAATCTATAGACGACCAAAAATATGTATATTTGATGCAAACGTTATAAGTATATATAGAAAATGTATTAAAATGACACACTTGTCAATGTGTTTCTGTCATTGTGTGTATCCATGGTACCCACGACACAGAGTATATCTTCGCTAGTGTAGGACTATGAGCTGAATGGACATTTTTGTGATGTTATAAAGCATAAAGGCTTAAACACATTATAGACTTTTTAGATCTTGAGACGTATTGTTGAATGTAATATTATTACAGTTCAAACAGTCAAACATGTAATAGACAAATTAATAGCAGCTTTAAACGTTAATATCTAAGAAATAAGGTTCGTTATGCCCATAAAGTAGCAAAAAAACTGGTTTTTTTAGTAATAATTTGGTAATTTATGCAAATAAAACATCTTGAGTCTTAAGCTCAAGTAATGACACTGACAAGTCGTGAATAGAAATTATAAATTCAATTATTTATTTATAATGTTTTTTTCATTTAAATGTAAAGTAACAGACGAGCGTACAGGCCATTCAATAAATATAGCACATAAGAACATTAAACACAAAATATATATATTTTTTTGCAACCGGAAACCAGTTTGTCGGCAAATAGGTTTAATTCTCGTGTCTTTTTGTTAACAGCCTTAATCATTAAAGTTTATAATTATTTTTTTCATATTAAAATCTTGTGATCCTATTTTCATTACAATCAACAAGACTAATGAATGAGTAATTTATTTCTAACTTAAACGGCTAAATACACTATATCTAAGAATGCGTCCATTAACGTTTCTTACACTTATTTGTTGTGTCTACTAATAAGCGTATAGTTTTGCACCACCACTTACATGCTATCTTGACCTCACAGAGGAGCAATTAGATAAGCTTGAGCGTCTTCAAAATTTATGCATTAGGTTCATATTTGGACTTCGCAAATATGACCATGTCTCTGAATATCGTACTAAGCTCAAGTGGCTCCCAATCCGCCTTCGCCGGAATACTCACATTCTTTCTGCTCTCTACTGTGTATTGCACTATCCTTCTGCTCCTGCTTATCTTAAAGAGCGATTTGAATACCTGGCTGCACCAAATCGTCCACTTCGGACAGTAAAAAGCCTCGCTCTGAGTACTCCGGTCCATAGAACGACATTTTATAAAAAATCTTTTACTTGCACTGCTGTCCGTCTATGGAATAAGCTTCCGATTTCTATAAGGCAAGCAGAGACAGTAAGTGCATTTAAAAACCACCTTAAAGACTTTTATATCAATCCCACTTATAATATTTAGTAGTGTATTTATGTTCTCTTTTATTTTATTTGGGTCTGTATGTATAATGTATTTATCTTGTATGTATGTTATTGTTTCCATCATTATTGTTTATGTATATATTTGTTTGTATATACTGTAAGTCTGTACACCCCTACCCTATTTCATTATCTGACTACCATGTTTTATTACCCAAAGGTTGTCTGGAAGAAATCGCTGCTTTAGCGATAAGACCGCCTTTTGGTCACCACTGCTGTCTTATAATTATTTTCATTAATTCTTAATTGCATTGTATGTGGTGTACAAATAAAGAGTATTTTATTATTATTATTATTACATACTTATTTTCACTGCACTAAACTTCACTACACTAATTCATGTGGTTTTGTCCTTTACAAACTTCTTATGTTGTGTGTATTTCTTTTGAGCATTCATAAAGGTTGTTTACAGTAATCCATTTTGGTCAATCCGTGTCTTAAATAGCTGTAAATTAAATTTCCTTGTCAAGTGGTCGCTGCAGCTTACAACATAAAGCAAGCCTTACCTGAGTCTTTCTTGAGCTTCGAATACGTTGCCGAACTAAACTTTCGTAACCAGTCTTAGTATTTCTTAGTTCTAATATCATTGTTTTTAACAATTTCAGAATCACAATGCACGAATCCGGGCGAGACCTGCGTTTCAATCTTTGACTGCCAACCATTATTGGAGTTGACGAAGGACATATCACCAGCCAACACACAATTGTTGCAGAAGGCCTTCTGCGGATATAGTGGAAACACACCTATGGTAATAACTATACAAACATTTGTCAGATTGGCAGCAAGCCTTTTTGCGTCCCACTGTTGCCACATTACCAGCCCGCCACATAACTTGACATCATAATTCCGTCTTATTTTTTACCGACTTCCAAAAGGAGGAGGTACGTGAGGTACAATATGACTCTTAAAACCGTTATTATTTGGTCTAAGGACTAAGGGCCACTTAGTAAAGGCCACTAAGTAGTTCTGAATGGGCATCGACCCAAAAATAGTTTTAGGAGTCATTTTATGTCATTATTTGTAGAGCCGTGTGGTGTCCGGCGTTAGAATAGCACCACTCCGATTCTTCCCAGGACGTCGTAAGAGGCGACCAAGGGACACATTCCAGGAGATGGGCAACAGCGTCTTCCTGAGTAACGTATCTACTGCGGTCTCCAACCCAATGACAAGCGTGGTGACTATGGCAAAAAAGCCCCCAATGGCAGTCACAATAAAACCTCGGCCCCCAGTCCCCGGCGGCCCCGCTATACCTGGTTACGACAGCGGCCATTGTAACGGCGGGGCAGGGGGTGCTAAGAATCTCCGGCAGAGATTCGGCTGTCACAAGAGAAAACGACCTCTGCACCTGGCAACATACAACACCAGGACACTAAGAATAAAAATGTAAAATTTAAAAAAAAAGAAGAAGACCGACGAAAAGATACATGAGCTGGAAGTAGAAATAGATAAGTTACGCTGGAGTATCATAGGATTATCTGAAGTCCGAAGAGAGGGGGAGGACACGGTAATCCTTAAATCCGGTAACTTATTCTATCACCGGGAGGGCGAACATCTGTCCCAAGGTGGTGTCGGGTTTCTCGTCCACAGGTCCCTCGTCAACAACGTGACGAAAGTCGAAAGTGTGTCAGCAAGGGTAGCGTACCTTATACTCAGAATATCAAAACGGTATTCGCTGAAGGTCATGCAGGTATATGCGCCGACCGCGACACACCCAGACGATGAGCTTGAGGCTATGTATGAGGACGTAAGTAGAGCCATACATGCCTCTAAGACTCATTTCACGGTGGTGATGGGGGATTTCTATGCAAGACTAGGCACGCGAAACGGCGACGAGCAGAAAGTAGGGCCCTTTGGATTTGGTCAACGGAACCACCGAGGCCACTTGCTTGCTAACTTCTTGGAGAAGGAAAACCTCTTCATGATGAACTCCTTCTTCAAGAAGAAGCCACAGCGCAAGTGGACTTGGATAAGTCCCAACGGTTCCACGAAAAGCGAGATAGACTTCATTTTGGCAGACAAACGGCACATATTTAATGATGTCTCCGTGATCAACAGGTTTAAAACCGGAAGTGATCACCGAATGGTACGAGGCACATTAAATATCAACATAAAGCTGGAACGGTCACGCCTAATGAAGTCTACGCTCCGACCAACACCTGTCCAAATCCAGGGCTCCGAGAACTTTCAGCTTGAGTTGCGAAATCGTTTCGCGGGCCTAGAAAAATGCGAGTCTGTGGACGAATACAACACCCAGGATGGTACAAACCGTCCACGAGGTAGAGTCCAAGTTCTTTAAGACCCCCTCCAGTAGTAGACCCTAAGTGCTCTCTGAACATACTTTCGGTCTTATAAAGGAAAGGCGTGAATTATGCGTTTGGTCCCCTTCGTCAATATCGAAAAACAGGCAGCTCAACAAACAGATCTCTTGCTGCAGACGACGCGATCTGTGTGCTCACAACACACAGCGGGTCAAAAACACTATTGAGTGCAACCAGGGCACAAAAGTGTTCACAAGAGATCTGAGTGAGAGTGGGCAAAGCCAGTTAACAAGATTGAGGACTGAGTCTGGCGCTGTAGTTTCATCTAAGGCTAAAGTTCAGAGAGAAACTGAGAGGAACTACAGACGGTAACTACATAGACCAGATCCAGAAAACATCGCAAAGGAGTATAATAATTTATTTTTAAAACAAGTTGAATAACTGAGTGACAGCAATATTCGAACCAACAAATATAATATTAACTATAAATATTCTAACTCTTGTTTCCTTCGGCCTACAATAAGCGACGAAATAATTAAAGTAATCAAGGATCTAAAATACACAAATAGCACAGGTTACGAATGTTACGATGAGATATGCACAAAAATAGTAAAACAGGTATCTAATATAATTGCACCCGTATTGACCTATATTATTAATTTGAGTATTGATTAAAAGTATCCATCATTAAACCAGTTCTTAAAAAGCAAAACGAACAAGATATGGCATCATATAGACCTATAGCACTTGTCTTGTACCAATTTTTTCTAAAGTATTTGAGAAAATTCTCTATAATAACTTATATTCATATATCGAAAAGAATTCAATTCTAACTGACGAACATGTAGGTTTTCGCAAAAATAAATCTATTAATTTAGCTATATATAATTTTTAGGAACAGGTCATGTCTACGTTAGATAAGAAAAAACAAATCTCAGCTCTGTATATGGATATGACTAGGGCATTTGACTTTGTAGATCATGCGCTATTAACAGACAAATTAGAGAAATATGACGTTAGAGATAATGCTTCACAATGGATACAATCTTATTTAAGTAACAGAAAACAAATAACTGAAATTAAACGAGTTGACAATGAAACAAAAACGGAGGAAAAGTACTTATCTCATCCCAGGGATGTAGTATACGGGGTACCTCAAGGAAGTATCCTCGGTCCATTGCTTTTTTTAATCTATATTAATGATTTTCCAAAAGTCATTGAGCAACCAATGGTTCTCTTTGCTGATGACAGTACAGTTATATTTCCAAATGATAATCCAGGTACATATGAAAAGAATATAAATAATGCCCTTGAAATGTTAGTAGATTGGTTAAATAACAATAATTTTAAAATAAACCTTGAAAAGACAAATATAATGACATTTAAAAATCGTATATCTTATGGGAGATCTGTAAATATCAAATATAGAGGTAAAACCATACGTGAAACAGAAAATATAAAATTTAAAGGCTTGTATATTGTTAATAAGCTCACATGGAGACTACACATTGAACATGTATGTAAAAAACTTAACAAATTCTCTTTCGCTCTTTACAACTTGTCAAAAATAGTAAATAAATCAGCGGTATTAAGCGCGTATCACGGTGCAACCCTTAGATATGGTCTTGTATTTTGGGTTAAAGCAACGGGTATTGAAACAGTTTTTAAAGCGCAAAAAAAAATGTATTCGGTCAATGTGTCAACTACGACAGACAGACACATGCAAGCCACACTACCAAAGTTTAAATATATTGACATATATATATGAAATATGTGTAATGGTTAAAAACGACATTTTTAAATACAACACGTTAAACTCAAAAAGACATAAAAATAACTGTGCGCAATAGCCTCTAAAACTAAACAATATCACAATAGCGTCTTTTGCATGGGACCAAAAATATATAATAATTTACCGGACTTTCTTAAAACCAAAAGTTATAAAGAATTTAAAAGAGAACTCAAAACATATCTAATAAAAAAGCGTATTATTCGGTCACTGAGTTTATTAACGATAAATAAAATATAAGAAAATAAAATAAAATGACAAATAAATAATTTTGTCCGCGGTATAAAAACCTGGAAGGTTTTTTTTTCGCCAGCTTTTTTCCTCTCAGTGTACAAAACCTATCCTGGTGGGTGCCCAAAGCTGATGACGGCGAACCCCGTATGGTTCAAATAAAATAAATTATTATAAAAAGCACAAATTGGGATTAAGTCTGATTAATTAAAACTGTAAAATTTAAAATTACTTTAATGTTTCTGTTTCTTATGTACCCTTCTGTAATAGTCATTTTAAGAATTTATGTTTACATTAAGTCATTAAAATAATTATTTTATTTAACATAATAAAATTTGTACGCTCTAAGGGGTAAATATGGAGTTCTAAATATTTTGTAAAACCTTTTTTCACCCATATTTGTGTAAATAAAATATTTTCATTTCATTTTCATTTCACGGTTGTACAGCTCCTCAAAAGCTCCCGTTAATGATGTGGTAAACGATAAGAGAGCCAAATTGACCCGACACTATACCGAAGATATCCCGGATTTCAGCCTGTACGAAATTAGAAGGGCCCTTATTCAGCTTAAAAACAACAAAGCACCGGGAGATGACGATATCACATCGGAGCTGCTGAAGGCTGGAGGGAAATCCCTCCTAGTGGCGCTCCAAAAACTGTTCGATACCGTCATCAGTAGCGGAACTGTCCCGGAGGCGTGCAGCAGAAGCGTGGTGGTTTTGTTCTTCAAAAAGGGTGACAGAGCCCTTTTGAAGAACTATAGACCCATCGCGCTTCTGAGCCACGTCTATAAAATTTTTTTTTTATTCTATAAAATTTCAAGGGTTCTTACTAATCGTATTGCGCGCAGGCTAGACGACTTCCAGCCTCCCGAACAAGCCGGATTCCGAAAAAGCTATAGTACCATGGACCACACGCTGCGACAGGTTATACAAAAGACCAAGAATAGTCCAGGGTAGAAGCCTTTAAAAATAATGAAAAGTGAAAAAAAATTATAATAGAATGAAACCCATTAGAAAAGGAGGGAAATATGATAAAAATGAAAGGAAAAATAATTTACGGGCGATCTGAGGTTGGGAAGGGGATGGGGGTGAGTTTTTAAGGGTAAAAAACGGTTTTTCTCGATTTCCGGCAAAACTAAAAGTCCTATCGAAAAAAGTCAAATGGAAAAGTTGTAGATAATAAAAAGATCTAAAACTTTTGTATTTAAACTTTTTTCACATAACCTCAAAATTTATGTGAAAAATTCAAAAAACCAAGTTTTTGGTTTTTTATTTTTATCTTTTACAAAAAAATTTTGTTTTTAACGAAATTTTGTGAAAACTTACCTTTTTATGTCCCAAATACGCTGTAATTTATTTAATTAAAAATATTTATTTTTTCACCTTATTTTGAATTAATATCGAAAAAACAGCCTAATTTTCAATCGAAAATTCACCCGTCAAAATATCAGCTTTTTTCAAAAAGTTGGTGTGGTTTCTGTTCGTTGGAATCTCTACTTTCCGATGGTAAAAAAAAAATATATGTTACTATGGTAAATCTTCTCAGAAAATGCAAAAATTCAAAAATTTTTTTATTGCATACACTTGCTTATCATCTGCCTTATTGCAAATGATACAAACAGATTCATCCATACTGATAATCTGAAAAGACAAAATCGAATTAATAATGTAACTATTTAATCGTGAATAAACTCCCATGAAAAAAAAATATTAAAGAAATCAATGTCAAAATGTATAAATAATATATTTAAAATCTATAAAAAATATATAAAATATATATCGTAAATATATTTCTAATAAAACAAACTTTTCGCCGATTTTCATATATATTTTATACTTTTTTATAGATTTATAATATATTATTTATACATTTTGACATTGATTTCTTTAATATTTTTTTTTTCATGGGAGTTTATTCACGATTAAATAGTGAAGACATTATTAATTCGATTTTGTCCTTTCAGATTATCAGTATGGATGAATCTGTTTGTATCATTTGCAATAAGGCAGATAATAAGCAAGTGTATGCAATAAAAAAATTTTGAATTTTTGCATTTTCTGAGAAGATTTACCATAGTAACATATATTTTTTTTTTACCATCGGAAAGTAGAGATTCCAACGAACAGAAACCACACCAACTTTTTGAAAAAAGCTGATATTTTGACGGGTGAATTTTCGATTGAAAATTAGGCTGTTTTTTCGATATTAATTCAAAATAAGGTGAAAAAATAAATATTTTTAATTAAATAAATTACAGCGTATTTGGGACATAAAAAGGTAAGTTTTCACAAAATTTCGTTAAAAACAAAAATTTTTTTGTAAAAGATAAAAATAAAAAACCAAAAACTTGGTTTTTTGAATTTTTCACTTAAATTTTGAGGTTATGTGAAAAAAGTGTAAATACAAAAGTTTTAGATCTTTTTATTATCTACAACTTTTCCATTTGACTTTTTTCGATAGGACTTTTAGTTTTGCCGGAAATCGAGAAAACCCGTTTTTTACCCTTAAAAACTCACCCCCATCCCCTTCCCAACCTCAGATCGCCCGTAAATTATTTTTCCTTTCATTTTTATCATATTTCCCTCCTTTTCTAATGGGTTTCATCCTATTATGATTTTTTTGGTTTTAAAAATTATCGACCCTGGACTAGAAGTATAATCTGCCGCTATGTATTGCGTATGTGGACTATGAGAAAGACCTGGGCGGTGTTAAAGTCTCTCCAGCGATGCCAGATTGACTATCGGTACATCGAGGTGTTGAAGTGTTTGTACAAAGCCGCAACTATGACAGTCCGAGTCCACGACGGAAACATTGGACCTAACCCACTGCAGCGCGGAGTACGACAAGGGGATGTTATATCCCCGAAGCTGTTTACCGCTGCACTGAAGGACGTGTTCAAGCTGATGGAGTGGAACGGGCTGGGTATTAACATCAATGGCGAACACCTCACACACCTTCAATTTACCGATCATATAGTAATCTTGGCGGAGAACCTGGAAGAGCTCAGCACTAAGCTAGGTGACCTCCATAGCGCCTCACAATTCTCACTAAGGGTGGATCTTAAGATGTACATGGACAAGACAAAGATCATGTCTAACGTCCATGTCACACCGTTATACCGGTCGTTGTTGATGGTGCTACTCTCGAAGTTGTCGACGAGTACATATACCTGGGACAAGCGATCCGTATGGGTAAGTTCAGCTTCGAGAGAGGTAATAGGCCATATAGTTAGAAGAACCGACAACCGATGAGGAAGAAAGGTTCTCAAATGGCGACCACGGACTGATGACCTGAAGAAGGCAGCGGGTAGTCGCTGGATTCAGAAGGCCCAGGACCGGGAGGAGTGGCGAACGTTAGGGGAGGCCTATGTCCAGCAGTGGACTATAAAAGGCTGATGGATGGATGGGATATATATCTACTATATTTGTAACCATGGGCGTACCGAAGGGGGGCAGGGGGGCAGCTGCCCCTCTAGATCAAGGTCCAGATTCAAGGATTCAAAAATCCCAAATGATCTCCCAAACCCCCCTCGCCCCCCTGGCCAAGAACCTGGATACGACCCTGTTTGCAATGGAAACTTTGCAAACGATTTTGAGGTACTTCAAGATGTCGAACACAAAAAATATACTCTTTACCGAGAGATTTCGAAGTAATTTAAAATTTTGCTTACTTATCAAGGGCCGATGACAATGCAATAATAATATTCTTCTCAATCTCTTTCTTATTACCGTTATTTCTATTACCGTTTAAGTATGTTTTATTGTTTTATTAAATTGAATTTGTTTTTTGTTTGTTACTAATCACATTATATCTCAAACATTCCAGGTATGTTGTCCGCCTCCGTCATGCAGAACACCGGACAATGCTCCGGGTAGCTGTCTAAGCCTTTACTCATGCCCACACCTAGTGGCCATGCTAACACCACCAATTTCGCAGACGGTGCGAGAGTATGTTCAGAGATCTAGGTTCGTGCCCTTTCTTATTTTTATTTTCTGTCACAAATAACTCATCATTCGAAACTAACAGGGTATATGCATAAAATTTATTTTAACGTAAAATATTATATTTAAATTAGAAAATTGTTAATAATAATGGTAAATGGTAACATTATTTTTTCAAAAAGTAGAAAAGTTTTTTTTTCGAAAACTCTAGGAAATATGTGAAATATTTTACACATATTACATCAAATTTCTTTTTTAAAAAAATTTCGGAGTCCTTATTAATTAATAAGAAAAAATATTTAAATTTAACGGTTAAAAGTACTGTTTGTACTAGTTTTTGTCTTTGTGTAAGTCGATGGTACCCAGACCGAGAACAGAAATTTAAATTTAATAATATCAAATTTGAACACAAGCCTCGCTGGGCATCGAACCCGTGACCCTTCGATCGGCATTACAAATCTTTTTATGTATCACTGCTGGGCATAGGTCTCCTTTCAGAAATGAGAGGGCCATAGTCTACAAAATCGTATTGGTGAAAACATTGAAATTAAATTACCGTGGAACACTTCATATCTTCGCATATACATAATAATATAAACACGCACATAGCAAATTTCTTTGTTAAGAGTGCACGCCGGGTCAAGAACTCCGTGTTGGAGACCACGTTCTTTATCCCTCGGCCATCGCTGCCCGTTAAATAATAAAATTCCTAGTTCCTTTTCTTTTCTGTGTTCAGGTGCGAAGGCCCAGACAAATATAGCGTTTGCTGCGGCGCCGTTGCTCCGACGCCGACGACGACCATGCCGCCTTCACCTAAACCCTTTACGGCGTCACCCGATGGGCAGTGCACGCTGACCGCCCTACCACCGGACCCCAGCACTGAGTGCTGCGGATTGGACAGCGGCGGTGGTGGCAACAGAATTGTAGGTGAGATTACAGGGTTTCTTTTCAATTTTTTTCTTTACTAGCGTAGCGACCCGGTTCAGTTTCGCTCGTGTGCTTTGAGTTTGTATGATAATACTAATCATACACCGGGACGGTAAATGTAACCGGGATAAAAAGTAGCTAGACTTTAATCCATCTTTGTGCAAAAATTTGATCCCGATCCGTTCAGCCGTTCTTCGGTGTTACAATAACAGGATACAACATACAGGTGGGGTTGACAAATTTGTATGAAAGAAACAAAAAAATTATTTCATATTAGGAATACACAATATGTTGAGCAGAGAAAAAAGAGGCGGAGCAAAAAAAACTTCCAGCAGCACTATTATTAAAAAAGTACATTTAATATTTGAGTACTTAAACTACCAAGTTTCATGTTTTCATCTTTGAAGAGGTTACACATTTTGAAACATGCCTATTTTATGACTATTTTTCGCGTTTAAAACTATCCCATGTCCTTTCTTACGACATTATGTCTATTATTATCTAGTAAGTGGACGACCGAGCTGGATGGGCGGGCGCGTAATTATGACCCAAGCCCACTGTTGGGAAAGTGTAAACATCTCAATTAATGCCTACACCTCCAACACAATGTAATGAAATCGTACTTACGGAATTCTTGAATCGAAGCCACCTCTCCTATATCCAATCACAGGATCCTGGACGTTCTGCCGCTTCAAGGTTCCGCTTGTACGTTTTTGATGGGTTTTAGATTAGTACATAAGAATATTGTCGAACATAACCAAAGAACGCTAGTCGACGTGAGTACCGTTCGTATGCAACCGCCGCCATACAGGCAGGCGTAGATAATATTCTATTTTTATTTTTTTACTTATCATAGACAAAGATTATGGCCTATGATACTGTTCTCCTTCATCCAATATGAAAGGAGTTCGGTAAACAGCGAATCAGAAACCGATAAGCACTCCTGAAAACATTATGCTGGCAAGCTAGCAATAATTGAGAGTGTTTTATATAGATATTAAACCTATGAAAAATGAAAGTAACATTATAATAACAAATCGCCCAACCACGAGCGTTGCTCGGATAAAAACAATTTGATTTCAAATGAAACACTCATTTGCTTAGTGTTACCTGACAACGTCATCTGAAATAGCTCCTAATAAAAAAAAAGTTATTTTCATAAAAATAAAAAATAGACACAATATGGTAATGATTGAGGTTTGAACCCGGGTATCTAGTTCCGCAATCAGTTCACGCAACAATTCGGCCAAGGAAGCTTTATAGTCCAAGAGCCAGTGAGAAGAAGAATTTTCAACTTTTATTATAAGACAATAGTCTGGCCCTCACGGGCTCTTGCTCATTATTTCAATGAACGAAATTTTCATAGAGCTCTTGCAAATCGACATTGGCATTTCTTTGAACGTCAGATTGGCGGATGGTAAGAGCTCAAGAGGGGATTTGCGGATTTGCTCGAGCGCGTCAGATTAAGATATAGGGTACACCTTGCATCCTGTTGAGTACTGCCACGATAAAAAAAGAACTTCTATATAGGTACAGTATTTTTTTTATCTCACTTCCGGATGTCAAAATAGATTAGAATAGGTACCCCGTTACAGTTGAACCATGAATTTTAAATGTTAAAAATTCGAACTCTTCCGAGTTTGCCAAATAACCGTTTTTTATTTCGCTGTTCTGTATCATCAAATTACTGAAATATGACTTACCATGCATTTAAATTACTGAAATATGACTTAGCATTTCTATTATTTCACCTGTATCTTTCGTATAAAATTTTTGAAAACCTATAGGCGCTCTCTCCACCGGTTAAACGCAAAACGTCATAAAATATAATATTTTAATCTTCCTACCACCCAACCTATAAAATGCATAAGGTCCTGATGACGCTTGAGAAAATCCACAATGAGCCTCGTGGGCTCCCCCGTTTCACAGCGTTTACGCCACAATATTATTAATACTCTCCAATAGATGTCAGAAAGAGTCGTATTTTTCAGTTTATATTGAAATTGATTATCACTAAAAATATTTTTATACAATTAAAATTTAATTTGCTGGAACGAATTATTACCCCCGAAACCAGGGTACTAAATTTCATCAAAATCTTTGGAGCCGTTTCCGAGATTCAAAAAATATATTTAGATAAATATACAAGAATTGCTCGTTTAAAGGTATTAGATGTAACAAATTTCGTTAAAATTGTTAATATGTAGCAAGAAGATATGAAGTGTTTTACTGATGAAAACTCCGAGTAATTGATAATAATTATCCACGTCTCCAGGTGGCAAAGCTGCAGCAATAGACGAGTACCCATGGCTGGCCATCATAGAGTACGTGAAAGACTTCAAGATCAAGCTGTTGTGCGGCGGTGTCCTCATCAGCGGCAGATACGTGATGACCGCTAGCCATTGCGTCGCGGGGCCTGTGCTTACCGTCGGAAAACCGTTAGTATTCAAATACGCCATTTATGGTTTATAGCAAGCAATTAACTATACAATTTACGAGCAGTGTGTGTTGCCAGTGATGACCTACGGCGTTGAGACGTTCCATTACCGTCAATTTTTTCCACTTTTTCTCCCTTTGTCTGCGCGACAGAATTAGAGATGAAATTCGTAGGCGAAGGTTACCGAAATAGCCCTCAAAATCTGCGAGATGAAGTGGCAATGAGCAGGCCAAACAATAAGGTGGACCGACAACCGACGGGGAATAAAAGGTGCGCTGAATGACGACCACATCCCGACAAAAGTGCTCTTTTTGCCGCCCTCCAAGCACTGGTAGACTGGCGACCTGAAAAAGACAGCGGGAAGCCGCTGGATTCAAAGTGTGCAAGACCATGCATATTTACGAGTACGAACATACATAGCAAACTACAAAGTCCTCTATGCCAGTAAGGCAAGAAATATCTTTAGTTTGTAGAATTTGGTTGATTCATTACAGAATAGTACCGCATCCATTTTTGCCGTTCAGCAGATGTCCGATGGAAAGATGCTGGCCACGGACACATAAAACGACCATCAGCTTCAATAATAGAAGAGCAACTACATGTGACGGAAGACAATACTCAAAGCTTATTATTGTTACAGTCAAACTGACTCCATCTATCTGCTGCTCATTTACTACGTTGTTGCATTATTTATGATACAAAAACAATGCTTATTTTTAGGACCAACGTCCGCCTGGGCGAATATGACACAAGCAAATCTGGGCCAGACTGTGTGGACGTCGCTGGTGGAGGCTCAGACTGCACCAATGGAGAGCGCATCGTCCCCATTGAGGAGATAATAGCGCATCCCGATTACAACCCCCAATCTAAACTGAGGAGACACGATATTGCTCTCATCAGACTCGCTCAAACAGTGGAATACACAGGTACAGATGATCGTCGTTAGGTTACTTGTAGGTGGTAGAACTATTATCGTTTGCCCGGGTAAGTACCACCGCTGCACCCACTTTTGCAGTGAAACAATTCTATTGTGTTTCGGTGGAAAGGTGCAGTTGCCGGTCACACTTACATGAGGCGACCACCAGCCTCCGGAGTAGCAGCGCAACTGCATCAGACCTCAGACAAGACTTACCTATGCTTGCTTGAGGTTGTATGTAGATGTACATGGGCTGCAGCGACCACTTAACACCAAGTGGCCTGCATGCTCGTCTGCTACTCCATTCAAATAATAAAAAAAAAACTTCAGTAGAAAGAACTGTTGAAAAGAAAATTTCAACACCTTCAGGGAATAAGTCCGCCCATTAGTAAATAGTATCGTAATAATAAGTAAAGAATAAATATCAATAAAATAAAAAATAATGGATAGGTAGGATTCATTCCCATGATTCTCTCTTAATTTACGGCAAAGAAACATTGTTATATGTACAGTCTAAGCTATACCTTTGTAATTTACCGAGCATTACTTTCGCTTAAACAATAAGAACAAAAGTAAGTAAGTACACAATGGCCTAAATCCCTCAGAACCAATCTCAGATGAGACTTGTGCCCAAGATGTAATAGCTAAACATGCTGTTGATGATGAGGATTGACAAAAACGTGGGCGTTGCAGATTTCATCAGGCCGGTGTGTCTGCCGACCACTGACTTCACGGAGGCGCCCCCTGAAAACGTGATGCTGCACGTAGCGGGATGGGGAGCCGTCAACGACACCAAGAGTTCCAGCAACATCAAACTTGCCGTCACCTTGCCTTACGTGTCGTATCAGGTCAGTTCTATGTTCTATTTTACAGTGTACTATCAAACCAGCATGCAAGCCAAGTCTATAGATATTTATGATATTTAAAAAGATATTTAAGTTAGAACTGGCATTACAAACAATGTAGCTGGGAGTTTTTCTTCTCCGGTTCTTTTCTCTCAAATCAACCCATCGCCCATAAAAACACAAAGAGCCGATGATTGTGAAAAGATTGACGTTCATACGTAATATTTGTATTCGCTCCTTAAAAAACTATACAAATAAATAAAATTGGAGTATCTGTTTGTAAAGTTATATGGTACATATACCAAAATAACATTTTTTACAATTTTTGTCTATCTGTCTGTCTGTTTTGTCGGTCTGTCTGTCGGTCTGTCTGTCTGTTTGTGTTCCAGGTAATCTCTGAAACGGCTGGACCGATTTTGACGGGCTTTCACTGGCAGGTAGCTGGTGTAATACGGAGTAACTTACTTTTACTTTAGAAAAAATCTACAACTAAAGTCAGACGAAGTCGCGGGCGGCCGCTAGTTATTAATAAATGAATTAATTGACAATGAACAAACTGACATGATCAGCTTCCTAAGTAGCAATGCAATTGTATATCACCACTTGTAAAACTCAGGTTAGTTTGTAGACGTACATGGTGAACACTAAATGCCACCACTGTCATACATGGTCGTCTCTACTCTATGTAAATAAAAAACACTACTCATTTTGAAGAGAGACAATCAGCTGTGAAATATTATTATATTATTAATACTCGTATGCTGAAGAGAGTCCAATATAGCGGATCTAAAGTTAATGATATTTTTAAATAACTTATACTTACCTGTATGCACAAATAAAGATATTTAATTTTGATTTGATTTGAATTTTATTTTAAACATGAATGAATTTCTGGCTGACTTTCAGGACTGTCAACCGTCTTACACCGTACCTTCAAGACGCGTCACCTTGTGGGATGGTCAGATCTGCGCTGGTGGAGTGGTAGGCAAGGACTCCTGCAAAGGAGATTCGGGGGGACCACTGATAAGGGAGAACGGAAGAATAATGGAGCTAGTGGGCATCGTCAGCTTCGGCCCCACGCCATGTGGCATGGAGAACGTGGCAGGCGTTTACACTAAAGTACACAAGTACCTGCCGTGGATCAGAAGTAACATAAAACCGTAGGCAATGAATAGTGTATAGTTTTATACACATCTGCCATATCGTGTATGTATGCTGATATAAATCTACGAATGAAGCATGGGAGGAAATTGCAATAGATAACGGTCTTAAGAGGCCGTATACTAAATTTTGCCGATTTCTCTGATTTACCTGATTTAACACTTGAACAATATAACTGATCATTTCATTAATAATCTAATACATTAGCCACTTTTTTAGGTTGCGTCAAGAATTATAATGCGAGATTTAGGTTACTTTAAAAGATTTTTAATGCCAAATTTACATTATTAATTTGATTTTTTTTTTAGGAAACGGATTGATTATGAACTGAAGTATATTTATGTCAAATTAATTTTATGAAAAATTATTCCAATTTGCCAAAATCAAATGCAATTTCTGGCCCATTTACTCTCAAAATTTACTGAGTTCAATGTTTTTTTACTAATATTTTTTTGTATGAGAATGGCAAAAAGTGAAACATTTTCTATATATGCGATTATTTACAGTAATACATGGCATTTCTTTCGATCTTTTTAGTTTTTAAAATGACCCAGAAATATATAATACTCTATACCTATTCCAGTAAAATTCACAAAACTATCACCGTCTACAGATATATTAAGCAAAATAACGTAAAAAATAAAAAAATGGCTCATTTAATAGTTTATTATTGAAATGATCAGTCATATTGTGCAATAAAACTTATGAAAATACTGTATTTTTACTGCAAAATCTCCTATGTAAAGTCAGCTAAATCAGCGAAATCGGCAAAATTTCGTATACGAACCCTTAATACATCCGTCTTTACAACTTTATACCACTTTTCTAAATAAACTGTTAACAGAACATTATTTTTGTTTTATACTTTCAAACTTATGGAATTCTTAGCACGAGTGAAGTTTATAAGCAAATTGCAATAGATAGCATTTTAAGAATAAGTACAGTTACCGCTTACGTAAATAAACTGTTAACAGAACAATGTGTTTGTTTTATACCCTTTCCCGTATAAATCCGACTACCTTTATTATACCACAACGTTACACTTTAAACAAGAGGCATTATATTATCAAAGAAACATCAATATAAGAAAACCCATTGCTCTTACAATATTTAAAATTCCCATAAAATGTGAACAACATTTTGCAATATGGAAATTCCACGTTACAAATTTTTTATTATATTTTCGGAAATTACTTTGTATTATAAAATAATGACTAACATCATAATGATTTGTGGGCACCCCTATTAGGACTATTCATGGCATCCATGGCAGATTGTATCAAGTAAAATCATGTCAGAAGCCAACTTTTATAGAATAAACCAATTATGACGATTCTTTATTAAAAGCTTCGGTTGAATTAAAATAGAAGCATCGGTTGAGAAGTAGATTTTGAGATAATCTTAATAATACATTATAATATTATCGACTGCGATAATGTGCCTTTAAATTCAGTATATCGTAAAGGTAGTCCCATAATAACGTTGATCTGGTATTGTCTGGTATCTGTATTCTTGGAGTTATAAACAAAATATAGAAGATCAAAAATGTATTTGCTTATGAACCATTTTCCCCTTATTATTAAATGAAAAACGATGATTAAAAGAAGATCTGCATAAGATGAATTTCTACGTACAATGATACAAATAGTTGAAGACAGTGGAGCATTTTTTTTCTTTCATTGTAATGTTGTGACACTGACGACAGAGAGACAAGATGTCAATAGTATCCATAGGAATTCTAGTTATGAGAAAGGTTAGGTTAGTGGTATAGGTAGTCCCTGTAGCTTCGGGATTAAGAATAGAGCTACGGTATCCCCTGCCTGATCGTAAGAGGCGACTTAAAGGAGGCTGCCGGGGTTGTGGACGGTGTGAGTGGGAGCTC
This sequence comes from Pyrgus malvae, assembly GCA_911387765.1. NCBI lineage: Eukaryota > Metazoa > Arthropoda > Insecta > Lepidoptera > Hesperiidae > Pyrgus > Pyrgus malvae. The sequence goes on from OU426969.1 coordinate 13,845,928, forward strand.
GATCCGTCCTACTAGCAGCCCCGGGAAGGGCGGCGGTGTGTGCGTGGCCGCATGTCGCCGTAAGCATCGGAAGGTGCAGGAAAGAACATCTGCTGTCCCGAAGATGGGGCCGTTCTGGGGCGTCACGCGTGAAGGAAACCGGTGCGTTCCGCGAGAGATTCCGGAGTCCTACCCAAACACAGAGGCAGGCACCGAGGGGGTTTTAGTGCGGTCAAATCCCACATAACCCGCTACCCTCTCCCAAGGTGCCGGGTACCTTTTGAAGGTTTCCGCCCCGATACAAAAAAGGTAGGTGCTATAGGTAGGTACATAGGTAGTACATCAGATATTTTTCTATTCCAGAAAAGTCCACATTCATCAGCGATACTTTGAATGCTTTTTATAATAACAGAACATAACAGACAATTTGCGATGTGGGATTTCCAAATTACAAAATATTGCTTACATGGGGTGGGAATTACGTGGCTATTTCTAAACATAACCAACTAATGTTCTTCAATAATGTTCAACGCCTAGCCTACGAATACCTACTACAGTGCCGAATTTCGTCAAAACATCTTTATTTATAAACTAGCCTTCCGCCAGCGGCTTCGCCCGCGTGTACTCGTTTAATGGGTCCCCGTAGGATAAAAACTACCCTATGAGCTTCATTGCTATATTAAAATCATAGGTGTTTAGCCAGTTGCTTCAATCGCGTTGACCCTATTACCCCTTTTCACGTAGTAAACATTTTCCCGCTGTAAAAATCCTATGTTACTCAGGGTGAATGTAGCTTTCTAATGGTGAAAGAATTTTTGAAATCGGAACAGTAGTTTTTGAGTTTATTTATTACAAACATACAAAATACAAACTTTATATTATTAGTAGAGGCTGCAACCCTTTTTGCGTCCCACTGCTGGGCACGGGTCTTTCCCCCTTAGTGTGGAGGCCTGGAGCTTACTTCACCACGCTGCTCCTATGCGGGTTGGTGGAGAATTAGTATAGAAGTAGAGATAAAGACGACTTGCGAATAAATTGCGGATTGAAATATTTTGTTTCCCAGTGTAATTAATTGAGTGACTCAGCTGCACAACAGATGCGAAACAAAATGTTACTCAAATAATAGGCATGAATGAACATATAATATTACTTTTTTGGTATGATAATTTATAAAGGGGAACTATTAAAGTCAAACCTATGTAAATAAATAAGGCTTCACACTCATAGCCCCACAGTAGAGTGGACACACACAGAGACAGAAACACAAACACCCAGACCGAGAACAGAAATTTCAAATTCATACTCAAACTCAAAAAAGGACTGAACCATGGTACCTACCTGAAGTTCAAAATTGTAAGTTAGCAAGCACATAGCCGGGATGCTGACGTAAAACGAAAGCGTGCGGATGCGGATGGGTGACCGCTAGTAGCAAAACCTTCATGCGCGTTTTTGAGCTTCGGAGGGCACGTTAAGCAGTCAGTCCCGAATTTTATCGATAAATAACAGTCGTTAAACCTTGCCGGAGGCTTATAGGTTTGAAAACATCTAACAGCAAGTTGGCCACTAACCACATCTCCGCCAACCCGCATTGGTGCAGCATGGTGGGGTAAGATCCGCGCCTGCCCAATAAAGAGAGATCCCGGTGCCCAGTAGTACGACTCAAAAAGAGTTGCATCTAAGTTAGCAACAACAATACATATGGACTTAATCAATAAATTAAAATAAATTTACCTCGTATGTCATAACTCCTAACGTCATAAGCCGGTTTTGTCACAACAAACTGCAAATTAACTGCGCAGTTAATTTAATTTACTATCGCACGATAGTATATCCAGCTACACAAGGAGTTAATGAACATCCTGTTAATTGTAATAATTTGTAGGTATAGATGTTGACTTATTGCGCCGTTGTGAGACACTTTTTTTTATGTTTTACATCTACCAGAGGATGACACACATTTTATTAAAATAACCTTTTTTATATCGGTGGGAACCTTCAAAAATACCCGGCGCCATAGAAGAGAATACCGGGTTATGTGGGATTTGACCGCACTAAAACCCCCTCAGTGGCCTGCCTCTGCGCTTGGGTTGGACTCTGGGATCTCCAGTGGAACGCACCGGTATCCTCCACGCGTGGCGCCCTGGATCAGGCCCATCTTTGGAAAAGCAGATGTGATCTCCTGCACCTTCCGATTTTTACGGTGGCATGTGGCCACACGTACACCGCCATTCTTCCCGGGGCTGCTGGCTGGACGGACCGAGCTCCCACTCTCTCCGCCCACAACCCCGGAAGCCCCCTTTCAGTCGCCTCTTACGATCAGGCAGGGAATACCGTAGCTCTATTCTTAATCCCGAAGCTACAGGGACTATTGTATAGTAACCTACTTACAAAAAAAGGGACTTAAAAGGTACGCACTCCCTTGGCGAACTAAAGCCTAAGGCTACAGACAGTTAGATCCTACCTAGAAACTACGTCACTAATGAAGCTTTTCTCGAGATCCCATGATAGAAGAGAGATTACTAGTCTCTTATTACTGAACCTAGTCATGAAAGAACTAAGTTATTGTTTGGGAATTAGAAGAATTGGTTACTGTTAGATAAAAAAGTGGGAATATGAACCCACCCTCAGACTTTCAAGTTCTAGACCAAATGGATGCAAACGTTTTTTTGAAGTGATAACTTCTTTAGCGGCGTTGTGCACTTTTTTGGGATCATAATCTTTATTGTATCATGCATCGCCAATTTTAAAGGCGGTACAAGTATAACAGTATAAAGCATTCAGCATGGAACCCTGTCAGGGCGTTGCAGTTATACAAGTACAAGTGGATGGAAGGATAAAAAAAGTTAAACCCGCGTCAGGACACGTGACCTGTAATCTGTAAGACGGATGGGTGACAGCCTGACAGCTGATGTCTCGACTGTCTGTATACTTGTAAAATTCTTGTATATCAAGTGTTTCAAATATGGAAATTAAACAAAGTGCATCTATTACGGCCGTTTTCAATAACCTATCTATCTGTCATTTCACCGACTAAAGATAGACAAATCTATCTTTTCGTCATTACTTTCGTTTCAATAACCTATCCACAGATACAATTTTCTATCGAAGTTATCTATCTATCGTTGGGAGGACGGATAACGTACAAAAGATAAAGACGCCATACAAGTTACGCTTACCTGCGTTTCAATATAAGTTTCAACTTACTGTCGGATAGATGAAGCTATCTCTAGTAATGTAATTCTGTTATCTGTCAAACTTGGCCGATAGCTTTGAATAATTTGGAAAAACAACGCCTGTATTATAATATAATGGATTATTTAAACAGTGAAGACAGTGATACCTATGTCTATGTAATTATTGGGAAGATTTTAGATTGTGATACAGATAGTAACAGTGATGCCGACTTCTTACATGAGCCATTTTATTTCACTTTGTAACACACTAAAAAAGTTGAAACTTGAAAATAACAATAATTCGCGTCCAAACTTCAAGAGATGCCTGCCACAGATAAAAGAATAGTCCAAGTTTTTAAAACGTTCTGTTTCATTCTCGACTTCTGTAAATTATGGATGTTTAAAGAATAAAATAATTCTGTTTATGTTTAAATACATTTTTATGAAGATAATAATTTACAAGAAAAATAGTATACAATAATTAAATAAAAAAAAAACAAAAATAAACTAATTTGTTTTTGCGTCGATATCTAGGAACGAAACGTCACAAGAAGCTTTGACAGATGAGAGGGAAACTACTATCTATCGTTGATGAAAGATAGATAGCTCTTATCCATGATTGTGAAATTGAAACTAAGGATAGATACGCTGCTACTGATTATCGGAGATAGCGATCTATCCATAATCTTCGATAGGTTATTGAAAACGGCCGTTAGTGAAAAAAGTGACGAAGAGATAGTGAAATAAAATGAGTGAACACTTTATAAAAATACTAGATAAAACCCTACTGAAAGTACTACATGAAAAATAATACTGATAATTAAAGCGATACTGATAATTTCGTGCGAAATTATTAAAATATGGTATACGTGCACCACTTAGAAACTTTGCAGATTCAAGCACCCTACCTTTTTTTTTTTTTGGTGTCGAGGGGGAACCCTTCAAAAGGTACCCGGCACCTAGGGAGAGGATACCGGGTTATGTGGGATTTGACCGCACTAAAACCCCCTCGGTGGCCTGCCTCTGCGCTTGGATCCCGGAGTCCTACCCAAGCGCAGTGGCAGCCACCGATGGGGTTTTAGTGCGGTCAAATCCCACATAACCCGGTACTCTCTCCCAAGGTGCCGGGTACCTTTTGAAGGTTTCCCCCCCGACAACAAAAAAAAAGGGACTCAACCCTACCTAGCAGTTTCAAATGAGTGTTCACCTACGAATCAGACACTGATCTTCTTTCTTAAATTTGGATGTAAATATGTTGTACTTAATAGTCAATTAGTTTCAAAAATCTATGATTGGTGACAATTAAGTGATGATGAATCAACTGTGAGTCATTTTCATTTGACCACCGGTATCTCACAGGGATTAGTCAGTTCTAAGTTATGTTGGTTTTTAACCTCACAATAATTTCATCATTATATTGCAATCAACATATTGCACCATTATATCGAAACATTTGTGTAAAATGACTCAGATTTTTATCTTCTGAAATCGAAGGTGCCTCAGGGCTTTTAAAGCTCTGCGCGAGTCTGTCACAGGACTGTAACATTGAAACGTAAAACTTCGTAAATTTCAGTACGATACTAGATTTTTTTAACCTTTTTTATGTCTCATTTCTGGGTAACAAGTGAGAAGGATTTTATACATAGTACACCACGCTGGCCAACTGCGGATAGGTGGACGTCATGCTTTCTAGAAATTTTGAATTTCTCTCTGGCATGCACGGCGAATGAGAACATCGTAATTAATTAACTGTCACGATATTTTCCATCACCATGGAGCAGCAATAAACGTTTCACTCATAGCCCCACAGTAGGTTGGATATACCCTGGGTCTTGGGTATCATGGACACATACATACAAAGACAGAAACACAAACACCCAGACCAAGAACAGAAAAACTCATCATTCAAATTTCCGTTTCGCCGGGAATCGAACCCGAAATCGTATTGGCAGTCTGGCATTGTAACCTTTGCGCCACACGGGTCGTCGAATAAATGCACACATTACCTTTGTCAGAGATGCGCGCCGAGGATTTGAACACGGTATCGGTCACTTCGGAGACCGCGGTCTTATACCACTCGGCCATCACTGCTATTTGCACAAATAATGTGTCTACGAACGATGCAATCGTAACATTTGTGTAACATGTTGATATGGTAATGTCGAAAAAAAAAATGTTCCGAGTGAACCATCGCGTAGGTATTTCGTTTACTTGATCTACGTTTAAGAGAAAAAAATCTCGAATAATATCTCGAATTAAATAATAATTTTAAATGCTTATTCTAAACATAGAAGAGGAAGTCATTTAATTTTAGATCATTTACCTATCATACATTCATTTACCTTACATATTTACCTGAACTGTACTTATTACTTAAAATATCGATGTTTCCTCCTAAGTAGGGTTGGCACGATTAAATCATTTTGATTTAAATCATAATTTAAATCAAATGATTTTTTCAATAAAAATCAATGATTTAATCAAAAATGTTTAATTTCACTTTCTTTCACAGAAATCAACATAAAAAACAGATTTAGAAATTATAATTCAGTTAAAGACTAGGGTCGTTTAAATCTGATAAATCAATATCATTATTATATTTGAATAAAAAAACTAGTTTTCCAGCCTTTTCAATTCCCAGTTGGTTTCTTAATTTGCTCTGAACAATTCCAAAGGTGGAAAACACTATTTCCACAGCAGCTGAAGAAGCTACGGCCCCAAACAATTGCTTCACCATTGCAAAAAATTTTGACTTCCTCTTTACTAAATATATTTTTCTGTGACATCCACCACTCTAGTGGTGTCACATTTTTTACTATTTCTTCTGCGAACATCACATTTTTGAATGGTTTTGACTTCCCAAATCCGATCTCTTTGGCGAGGCATTTTATTTATAATAAATTGGTCACGCACTCACCACAGCACAGCAATAACAAAAGTAAACTAAACCGAAGGAATAAATGCTTGTTAGAACGAAAGTAAGATCATAATTGCAAGCGAAATGTACAAAACACTGCGCGGGGATTTCCCTTTTGCTTGACATTCACATGTCAGACAAAAGGGAAATCCCCGCGCTGTGTCCGCGCAATCCCTTGAGGGCGCGTTCCGTTTTGCGCAGAAATATAGTTAAATTAAATAGTAAAATGAAAAAATCAAAAAAAATCGTGATTAATTAAGATTTTTTCAAAAAATCGTGCTTTATTCGATTTTTTCAAAAAATCAAGATTTTTTCCAACTCTGCTCCTAAGAATTCTAAAATCATTGTTTGTATGCGATTTATTTGTTTTATAAGACGGAGAAGGGTTCATCTACACATTATGTTATTATACAGCTTTATGGGCGAGATTCTAAAAAAATATACTAGCGGAGTATTATTTATCACAGTTAGTTTATATGTACATAATATATATTATAAAAACTCTCCCGTAACGGCCTTTACTCCCGTTTTCAGCCTACTCAATGGATTAGTGGCTTGGAATAATATATAGATGTTATTTGTTCACCCATTGCTACATTTCGTAGCACGGCAGGAGCATATCTCAAAAACCTTCATGCATACGGATTGGACAAGTCTGTTATGTTTGTATACTTGGTTAAATAAATAAATACTAAAGAAGAACGACGAGTGTACTGAAAACTAAAAAAATCTGTGAACTAAAAAACCTTATGTACCTTAAAAATATTGATTTGCCGGCCAATTGACCATCCAAGTATGTGACTGTGAGTGACTCTTTGATATTTTCGAAATTCAAAAAAGGTAACATGACCGAAATACGCTGAGTCATAATGGTCTAAGAGCCGGTGAAGATCGACCTTCACCGATCTGATAACTCGATGAGACATATTTTTTATCAAATATAATTTATAAACATATATGCCTATGATAACTTGCCTATAGAAAAGCGTTCATAGCTATTTTTAATTTTATTAATTTTAATCATTTTTCTTTCATCACCTCACTCTTGTCATAACCGAATGAGTTTTATCTCAATTGATAGTTTTTAACACACATATTGCTATAAACACCTAAAACCTCAAGAAGTCACATGCAAAGTATTATTTTGGAGCTTTTAGAGATCAGATTTGATGTAGATGGAAAATGATGGCGCCATCTCGAGAAAAACGCGAGGACTAGATTGGCAATCTAAAGTGCGTGTCTAAAATGAGCTAAGCAGTAAGCTGCACTCGGCGTCTAATTATAGTGAATATAGCCTTAGATCTGAGCCTTAGATCAACATATCACACGTCGTCACAACTCACAACTCGTTCTAAGTTTAAGATTTTTTAAAACCGGGTCCACATACGCGCACCAGTAACTCGGCAACCATTATTGGAAGCGCACGTTTCGCGCGCGAGCACCATTTGAATTCGCAACCATGTTGTCAGTGTTTTTTTTATTGCTGTTGATAGCTTTGGATTTCAGCGATACACGTAAGTAAATGCAAATACAGGATATATGGATTTTTTACGGACGCTATGTGTTTTAATAAGCAATTTCAAGGTATAAATAAAAAAAACGTGAACTAAAAATCGTTAAGTGATTTTGCAATTTGAGTAACATCGTCAATTCGCAGGGGATGTTTGGACTCTTAAACATCGGCATAAGCCGTTTATTACTAAACTAGCCTTCCGGCTTAAAATGCAGATTCTTGTCAGGATTCGGATTGTTTTTATGGTTATATTATCGACATATCTGATCGATGGATTACCCGGTGGCGGAGATAGTATTTTGTTTAGGATTTCAGTTTGGGGCTTGATTTTAGTTAGGAGCAGGTGCAGGCTGAAATTTTTAAATATTTGATTGGAGAAGCAGACGAGCACGCAGGCCACGTGGTGTTAAGTGGTCGCTGCAGCCCATGAACATCTACATACAACCTCAAGCAAGTATAGGTAAGTCTTGTCTGAGGTCGCATGCAGTTGCGTTGCTACTCCGGAGGCTGGTGGTCGCCTCATGTAAGTGTGGCTGGCAATTGCACCTTTTCACCGAAACACAATAGAATTAGTACACGGCAGAAGTGGGTGCAGCGGTGGTACTTCCCCGGGCGAAACATAATAGTTCTACCACCTACAAGGTTAAGGGGGTGGCTAATGCATGACGTGTACTCGGACCACGGCTGGTTCGGGAAGTGGAGATGGCTTGATTTTACTTTGAAGGAAATAGAGGTGTGTCAAGGGTCAAACCGAATGGTTGGAAATAGTCACCGAACCATGTGCGCTTCTCATATATAGGTCACCACCTATCTGCAATCTGCATACATAAATGATTTATGTATGCAGATTGCAGACCGATTTATGATAAATCAGGCTATTTCGTAGCACCGTTGTGACATGAAAGAATGACAATCAAACAAACACACTTTGAGCGCATGAACAGACGAACTTTGTCGGAAGGTTGCACTTCAGACAATCCCAATTGTCAATTTCAGAATCAACTTTAAAGTTTCGTACTTATTACATAACTTATGAAACACTATGTGTTTTACCCTAACATATTATTATCAAGGCAAAATGAGTCATAATTGACTTGAACCGACATGATCACTCCTCACATTCGAAGTCCTTGCGTCAATTGAAGATTATTAGAGGAAAGAGAAACCCAAAATGTTTTAGTCGTTGGCTTTATTATTCAAAATTATTGGTGCAATTGAAGTTAATCTTGCTTAACAGAAAGAAATAAAATAAAAAATTAAAAAAAGCTTTTTTTAAATGAGCAAAAAGAAGAAAATAAATTTTTCCTTTAAAATATTCACTATCAACTTATTACCTCATTATACACAATTTACATGATCATAAAAGCTTGTCGCGAGGTTTGCGTAAGACAAACTTTTATGATCGTATAAATTGTGTATAATGTGGTTATAAGTGGCTAATGATTATAACCTCATTACGTTATAAGTTGATAGCTAAAATTTTCAAGGAAAATTTTTATTTCTAATTTTTAGCACATATAAATAAAAGCCTTTTTTAATTTTTGCTTTCACGATTTTACTCTTATTTTAGCAGGAAAGACCATATATAATCTAAATTAGATAGTAATAGAGCTTATCATTGCATACCAGTTGCTCTGGAAGACATAACGCCTTTGAGACTTTTTGAATTTCCTAGAATAACGTTTGGGTTACTTAACGCAGTGCAGTCCAAACATTTCAAAGGTTGATGAATAATATTGTCTTAGATGGTTTAAATTTTCTTTTTTATTATCTAGATGATGTTATAATTGCTAAAAATGAAAAGCAACATTCAGATCATCTCGAATTAATTTTTAAAAGGTTCAGTCAATTTGGAATAACTATTAATTTGTCTAAATGTATTTTCGGTCAACGTAAGTTAAATTTTTTGGGTCACGAAGATTCTCCAGACTGCTAGACGAAAAAGTTCAAGCAATTTATTAACTTTCCAAAGCCAAAAACGGTCGAACAGTTACGTTGTTTTCTCGACATGGTTAATTTCTGTCGTTTACATTTACCTTATTGTACAGATTATCAGTGCGAACTTAATAAATACTAAGTTAATTCTAAGAAAAGCGATAAAACTATTATTCATTGGACCAGCAAAGCGAACGAAGTTTTTATTCAATGTAAAACAGCGTTGCAAAAGGCAGCTACTCTGTCACATCCACTGATAGATAGCAATGTGCTTACCGCGTTGATGACGGACGCATCGGATTTGTGCGTAGATGCAGTGTTACAACAGAGAATTGCTAAAGAATGGAGACCTTCAGGATATTTTTTGAAGACGCTTAATACAGTTCAACAAAAATATTCTACCTATGCTGTACTATTATGTATTCTGTGCTATGATAGAGAATTGCTTGCGATTTATCTTGCTATAAATTTTCTTCGTAAAATGTTTGAAGGTCGTCAGCTGATCATTTTTGCGGATCACAAGCGTTCATGCTTTCAGTCCTGTATTGTCCTGGTATTCGAGTAACGCGAAAAATGCTTTCCCAAAGATATTTTTGGACCTGTATGAATCGCGATATTAATACTTGGGCAGAACATGTATACATTGTCAACGTGCAAAGATTAATAGACATAGACACACAGTAGCCAACTAAGGACAATTACCTACGGTAGGCAGGTTTGAACGCATCCATGTAGATATTGTTGGCGCTCTGCCGACATCTCCGCAAGGATACAGGAAAACGGTTATGTTTTCATTCGAGACGATACGGTTAGAAAACCTCGGACCGAAGTTTTAGAATGGGGATCAAAAGTGTTTTTAGTTCAGTCGTCAAATAGGAAAGTCAGTATTTCGATTGACAGGCTGTAACTTACACACAGCACTGTAACTTAGCACATTCTAGTTCAAGCGACGATGATGCGGTAACAACTTCGAGCCCACCTGTATCAGAGTCGGAAGAGCCTGTAATACACAAAACTCGCAGCGGTCATGTAGTCAGACCTACTTAGATTTACATAAATAACTTATAATTAACAAATAACGTAAACTTCATTGTTATTTGATATTATTTTTGATGAGTTATGCGCTTCCAGCTAACAAATGATGTTGCAAAGCGCGTACTTCATGTACTTAAATAGTAGAGTTTTTGTAAAATTTTGCTAAAATCGAATTGTGGCATAAATTTAATGTAAACATGTTTACACTTTAGATTGTAGGCACACATTACATTTTAACATTTTTATTTCACTTGTTATTATAAATATCTATTCAAAGACATTTACAGTCGATTAAACATAATTAATAGAATCAGGCGTTACTTTGTGGACTTCATTGTTATAAAGTTAGGTAAAAACTACTTTGCAACAAGTAGTTTTTACGTAATTTTTTTTTTACTTTTTAACCTAACTTATGTCTGGTGTATATTTTTTTCATGCATAGCAAAAAGTATACACCATTTTTCAAATTTATCATACGTTCTGCGTATGATGTTCTGCGGATTGTTGCAAAGTAGTTTTTACCTAACTTTATAGTCGTATAAACAGTTTTTAAAATATTTAAAAAGATGTGTTATATTTTGTATAATTTCTTATATTTTTTCATAATTTCAAATAACCTACATTGAAGATATTTGTATTGTTAAATTTATAGTATAATAATTCATCTGATTTTCAAGTCATGCATTTTTTATTCAAAAAGGTCCCGCAAGAGAGACCATTGTAATTTTTTAACAACCTTTCTTTTTTAACCGACTTCACAAAAAAGAGGTGGTTTCTAAATTCATCCGTATGTATGTTTTTATCAAATGTGTTTTTGCAAATAATGTTATGTGTACACTTCCTTTTTTATTAGGGAGGGGGATGATGTAGGGACATACTTAGGTATGTCACAACATTCCGTTGCAAGTGCAAGTGCACTATAATATGAGCACAGTCAGAGCATTCGAACCGACGCGAAGTACCTAGTAGACCTACAGTTCTACAGTCAGCTCCCATCCCTCCAAGGATTAAATACCGTTTCCGGAACGTATATTTTATTCGCCATCCTCAACCTTCTGATACACCACTAGAACAACAGACATACATCACCCATAAGTAACACTAAGCCAATGAGTCTCTAAAGAAAATCAATTGTTGTATTCAATCATTCAATTCAATGTATTGTAATAAATATGATGATTTTAGACTGTACAGATAAATCTAACGCCCCTAGTGCCTCCACGCTCCACCGATATCTGCGTCAATGGTCAATTATCCACAGAAGTTCGCACAATAAACATGTCATCCTCGATGGAAAATGATGATGACGCACTTGCGTTGTTGGGCCTAATTATGTGCTTAAAGAAAAAAAAAGTCGAGGAGTATACATATTATTTCTAGCGCGCTTTGCGTGATACGCAACGTCCGATGAGCGATCACAACCGCCATCCGACGCATGATCCGAGACATGTAAAGAACGTGTGTGTGCAAACGTAATCGAGAACGACTTATCTATTGAAATTTGCTACTGCCGCCGACGAACGATTAATTGCAACGATTTACCATACATACGTGAGATAAATCTGCGCAAACAGATCTGTACAGAGAAATCGCAACAATTTCTCGTTACGTGTGTGGCGGGCATTAGTCGCCTCTTACGATCAAGCTAATATACCAATATGTGCCAATATATGTATAAACAGCCTCGTAAATATTTAAAGTATTAGCCAGAGCAATAGATTATACTGAGAACCTTCTTCCACAGTGCCGGGCAAGAAATGCAAGGTGCCCAACGCAGACGCCGGGACTTGCACACTGCTGGCCAGCTGCAAACCACTGCTAGACATTCAGAAGAATAAGCACAAGACTGAGCTTGAGAAGACCTTCTTTTCGCAGTCGGCAGCCCTGTGCAGTCAGGGATCCAAAACTAAGGTTGTTTTTACAGCTTTAATTTTAATTTAAAGAAAGTAACGTTGCAGCCTATGGAGATTTGCTAACAACTTAAGTAATTCTTCTAAGTCCGTGGTCGTCAGCACTTTTTAACCGAAACATAATAGAATATGTATAGTAATAAATTGATCCGGATAGGTTTCATTTTTAGAAATTGTCGTTATTCGTAATTTCAGCGATAACCAACTTAAATATATACTGCAAAACTTTTATTGGGAGCCATTTCATATGGCGCTGTTAAGTAACACTAAGGTAATGAGTGTTTTGCTTTTAATTAAGCCAAGATAATCAATTGTTTTATCCGAGCAACGCTAGTTCGTCCGGCTACTATTGTTACGAGTATATTGACGGTTGAGTTGAGTTGACGTTTAATGTTTTAATGTCCTTCCGCTGAGCACGAGTATCATCTCAGAAGGGAGTGGAATTTAAGCTGCAGTCCAAAGCATTCAAGAACTTGTTAGGAGACATTACATGACTTGAGGTCTTAGGCCCTTAAAGTGGCTCTTAAAATGTTTCACTAAATGTAACTAATTCAATGTAAAGCAAGCAAGTATGTTTATAAGAAATTAGCTACGTGTTCGTGCTGTTATATCAACAGCCTCCTATATAGAATTCTAGTGCCTTAACTTCTAGGTAATCAAATCAGACCCTGCCTCATTACTGCTTATCCGTAATAACATCTATACTAGTATAAGGAAACATTTTTATCCTAGTTTCCAACTTTTCATTAGTTTCAAATTCATTTCAATTTATTATTCTAAGTTAAATTATTCTAATTCTAATATTATGCTTCATAGGGCTAGGACACAGAGAACACACAGTCACCAATATGAAAGTGTTGTATGTGCCCGCTTTCATTAATCGATATATAGGTAATACAATCTATGGCAGAATAAAATAATCAGGTCATTTATTGCATTTCCAGGTGTGTTGCCCACCACAAGAGCAATGGTCGAAGCTGACAATAAATCCTGTTATGTACGAGGAGGTACCGATAGGAGCAACCATCGCGAGGCCAATAGGATTGGCTATAACCAGTGACGTTGAGAACAAAATATCCTCAGGGGAAATACAACCAGCCGTAAGTCAGCCGAACGAAACAGGTGCAGACGATCAGTTGATGAGCTGGTTGAACCGTTGGGATAATAGTGGCCAAAAATCAGGAACGTGTGGAGTTGATGTGGCCAATAACCATAGAATCGTAGGTGAGTTGATTACTCATTTTTATATCACAAATTTCTTTACAAAAATTGCGCAGATTCTTGAAACAAATATAAAAACGAATGTTTTCTACTTGTTCGAAACGTTATAACCATGCCAACGCGACTAAGAATATCTACATATGTAAGTATCAAGAGACAAGGGGGGAAACAAGGGGGAAGAAGAGATATATAAAAGCAAAAACCTTAATATCATGGTGTGCTATAAATGCTATTAAAAAGGGATATAAGTAGAAATTAGCTAAGAATTCACTTCGCATGACAAGACATGGCCGTACATCCTACGTAAGTACCTAAACATCGTATTGATGCGAGGTAGATGAATAATGAAAACTAATTAAGTACCCCTCTCACTTCCGAGATGGGTTATATGTCCCATGTATGTACAAAGAAAAAGTTGAAATTGAATTGCTTTGCTCGGTAATATACGTAATAAAACAAATTAAATTCTTGGTCTAGCCGCTGTAACCTCAAACCCATAAGAGGCCGTATACGAAAATTTGCCGATTTCGCTGATTTAGCTCATTTTACACCGGAGATCTTGCAGTTAAAATACAGTATTTCCATAAGTTTTATTGCACAATATGACTGATCATTTCAATAATAAACTATTAAATGAGCCACTTTTTAATTTTTATTTCGTTATTTTACTTAATAGACCTGAAGCCGGTGATAGTTTTGTAAATTTTACTGTAATAGGTATAGAATATCACATATTTCTGGATCATTTTAAAATCTAAACAGATCAAAAAAAATGCCATGTACTGCTGTAAAAATCACATACATAGTGTATGAGCCACTTTTTACCACTCTCATACAAAAAATATTAGTAATAAAACATTGAACTTAGTCAATTTTGAGAGAAAATGGGCCAGAAATTGCATTTGATTTCGGAAAATTGAAACAATATTTCATAAAATTTATTTGACATAAATATACTTCAGTTCATAATTAATCCGTTTCCTGAAAAATAAATCAAATTAATAATGAAAATTTGGCATTAAAAATCTTTTAAAGTAACCTAAATCTCGCATTATAATTCTTGACGCAAGCTAAAAAAGTGGCTAATGTATTAGATTATTAATGATTAATGATGATATTATATTGTGCAATGAAACTTATGGAAATACTGTATTTTAACTGCAAAGTCTCATGTGTTAAATCAGGTTAATCAGCGAAATCAGCAAAATTTCGTATACGACACCTTAAAGCTTATCAACGACATTGTTTGGATATTTTCATTGCCCGAAAACAAGGATAAAACGATGTTTTATCAAAACATGAAACCTAGCTCGATCGATTTATCGCCTCGAAACACGCCGCATGCTAAATTTTATGAAAATCGTTAGGGCCGTTTCCCAGATTCAGAATAAATATAAATAAGAATTGTTCGTTTAAAGGTATATGATAGACTAGACAGATGCAGTGGATTTAGAGAGAGTGGACACAGAATTTATATATATAATGGTAACCCGTTTTCAGGCGGTAGCTATGCTGAAATCGACGAGTACCCATGGCTGGCACTGTTGGAGTACGGAAAAGACGACTTCCGATGTGGCGGCAGTCTCATCTCCACAAGACACGTTTTGACCGCCGCGCATTGCCTGTATATTAAACCGTACGTGTTGATTTATTGTGTTCAACTTTTGTAACCGTTTTCAAATACCTATTTTTCAAAAAAAATCTTATGAGTTTTTAATCAAAATTCAGGTCAACCTAAGGAGTTTTTCATAACACTCGTAGGCATAGAATACAAGCGGTCTATGCAACTAAACAAAACGCACGATCGCGTATCGATAGAAAACAGTCGTTAAACTTTGTTGGAATAAACTCCAAAACTCGCCAATAGGAGAAATCCGTTTGCACGATGGGACGCAAAGAACCGTAGCTAGCTAGTTTTGTCGAATTTATTGTGTTCATGTTACCTCGCCTAACATAATAGTCACAGAACATTATTAACAGAAGTTAGAATGGAAATGTGGACGGGGCAGACGTCGCCAAGGAATTTTGAGCAAACGCTCAAACTTCCAAAATCTCTACAGAAACACGCGATCGTGCTACAATATGCGTGCTTGTGTGCGTGCTTGGGTGTGATTCGTTCATTTGAAATCGCGTGATTGTGCGGCGCTAAGATTGGCTAGATTTGAAATTGCAAATATGTGCGTAAGCTTCGTATTGATTTAAGTACAGATGTAATGGAGGTGAAAGGCGGGGCTTAATCGGCGACACCAGTCTTCATACAAACGGCGTATTATTGCCGTTCTACCTTTTTTAATAATGTTCTGTGATAATAGTATTAATGATAATAAGTGTCATTTATTTTAGAGCGAAGGTGCGCCTAGCTGAGTATAACCTGACCACATTCCCCACCGACATGGTCGAGGCTGACGGCGGGGGCTTCGACTATATCACTGTGACCGTTGTCGATGTGGATTGGGTAGTGAGACATCCTGATCACGAGTTCGGAACCAGCATCAAAGACATCGGAATCGTCAAACTGAAGAGTACTGTGGAATTCACAGGTAATGATGTAACTAAGTAAGTTCACAGGAACGTAAGTAAGTACTTGACAGGAATATTCTTTGATTTACTAATCTATAGGTGTTCGGACTTTGGGGAAGTACCAGCACCTATTTCAGCCGTTAAGAAGTAGGGAACATGCACGATTACTCTATAGTATCAATCGATCCTATTTGGCATAGGGATCAAAATTAAATGTACTTAAAGTATCACATCGTTCAAAGCACGACGAAAAACAGAAATGTGATTTAAACGTCACCGGGTAGAACCGCGTTCCTATACTAATGAGGCGACTGGGCGTTAAATTTATTTCTAACTAGCCTTCCGCCAGCGGCTTCAACCGCGTGGACCCGGTTAATGGGTCCCCGTAGGAAAAAAATAGCCTATGTCCTATTCCAGGCTTCATTGCTATATTAAAATCATAGGCGTTTAGCCAGTTGTTTCAACCGCGTTCACCCTATTACCCGTTTTCACGTAGGAATGAAGCATTTTCCAGCGGTAAAAAGTAGCGTATGTTACTCAGGGTGACTGTAGCTTTCTAATGGTGAAAGAGTTTTTGAAATCGGAACAGTGTTTCTTTCCTCTTTATAATATTAGTATAGATAGTATATTTTGTCATTGTTACAGACTTCATCAAGCCTATCTGCCTGCCAACATTGAATTATAGGGCGCATTTCAACCCGATAGACACAAACTTCACTGTCGCCGGGTGGGGCGCGGACCACGAGACCATCAGGAGTGACGTGAAGAAAGACGTGGTCGTGCCCTACGTGGAAGTGAACGAGTGCGCCGAGAGCAACATACTGAGCAGAGACTTGATACTTAAAGAGCAGCCCATATGCGCCGGCGGGCAGAAGGGTAAAGACAGCTGTAACGGCGACTCTGGAGGTCCGCTGATGTATCAGGCGGACAAGTCCTGGGTGCTGGTCGGAATCGTATCGTCTGGCTCTGTTATCTGCGGAGCTGAAGGAAGACCGGCCATATACACTCACGTTTACGATCACATGGACTGGATTCACAAAATGATGATAAGAACGTAATATCACGTAGGAAAGTATTGAGCAACCTTATTTCACCAAAGCCTATTACAATATGATCCGGAGATTAGTTTTAGTCTTAATATATAAATTACGTGTAACGTTGTTTGTCCGCGATGGACTCCTAAATTAATTAACTAATTTTAATAAAATTTGCACACCGTGTGCAGTTTGATCCAATTTGACAGATAGGATAGCTTACATCTCAATTTATAGTGGCAGTATTAATTTATTACTGATACTTTAAGGCAGGACAACGTCTGCCGAGTTCGCTAGTATATTATATAAATTGATTAACGAATTTACATGTGTAAGGTGACCCAAAATTGACGCATAATTTTAATTGATTGACATTTTAATTGTATATTTTTGGTGGAAATATAAAGTATTCTACAGTTACGTACGAAATAGGAGAAAAAATGGCATTTACATTTTTGCACCACAAATATGGATTCCTAGCTGAATTTTTTTTCTCATAATTTGAACACCTACAGTGATTTCGCTTATTTTCTTAAATAAGCTTAGAATCTCCTCCTTTACAATTAGATGAATGTTGACTAACATTAATATTATCTGTTGAACTATACTCAGGCGTGGTCGCAGCCTTCAATTTGTGGGGTCACTAAGAAATTTGCGTGAAGAGATGTCCAAAATTCGCTTGTTTCGCCTTACATCTACACATGACTGATGGATTGGGGGGAGGTTCATGTCCCCTGTGACTCCCCCCCCCCCCGGGACCGCGCCTGCCTATACTGGTATAAGTTTATAATTTCAGAAGGTGGTGCTACAATTGCGGAGACTTGGTTTCTGCCCGCGATTCCGTCTATGTGGATTTCAGATTTGTGGCAGTTGTTTTATTATCCTTAGATGCACTTTCCCGGTATAAATAAAATCCTAAATGTTGACCCGGCTAATTATGAAGCTGTATACCAAATTTCAAGAAATCGGTTTAGTAGCTTTTGCGTGATGCGTGCACAGGCAAACAATTTGAAAAATTTAGTAATTCGTCACCTTTGCTGATATTTATTATAAGCAGAGCTTCAAATACCGCTATAAAATTATAACGTTATTAACTCCTTGTGCCCGTATCGTTATAAAAAACAAAACGTTTTTCAACTAAACGTTATTTGCACATCATAATAACGCTATATCAAAATAACGATATAAATAACGTTATAACCGACTGCTGAGTGCGAAGTTGTCAAACTGTGCATTCTTCTAGGTATATGTTTTGTTGAGCGGCGGATAAACAAAAAGTACACAGTAACTAATTTATTGTATTGGGTGTGCTTTATTGTAATTTATAATGTTTTACGTATCTTTATTCAATACACTCATATTTCGTATCGCCTTCTTGTCATCGAACCAGATGGTGATGGTAACTGATAAGTGACAATTTAACTAGGATTTATTTTCTTACTTATGTCAGTACTATAAGGCTTAAAATAGATAAAAATAATTAATTTAGAATACTTGTATACATCTATAATAAGTACGTATTTACGCGCGGGGATAACTTTTGACTCGATTTTGTATGGAACTTTGCATCTTTTATTTATTTCCCACTGCTGGGCACAGGTCTTCTTCTCACAAGTGAGATGGATTTAGGCCATAGTCCACCACGCTGGCCAGATGCGTATTGGTGGACGTCATGCTTTCGAGAAATTATGAATTTCTCTCAGGCATGCACGGCGATGGAGAGCATCGTAATCAATTAAATATCGCGATATTTTCCATCACCGTGGAGCAGCGATAAATGCGCACATTACAAATTCCTTTGTCAGAGGTCGCGCCGAGGATTTGAACCCGGAATCGGTCGCGTCGAAGACTGCGGTTTTTTACCACTCGGCCATCGCTGCTCTGCATTTCATCGTGCTGATTTGCATCTACCACTAGTATAATATTATAATCGATGAACCCAGGTATACCTTCATACTTTACCTACCTTGCCGAGTAATATCCGTTGAGCTGAGTTAGGCACTCAGCTCAAAGAGGATATAAATTATTCTTACTAAATATTGACATTGGAGCAGCGTGGAGTAAGCTAAGGCCTCCCTAGTAATGGGAAGAGTACCGTGCCGTATTGGAATTACAGTGTAACCCTTATATTGTTTTCTTCATAGAAATATTGTTTGAATATTGTTTTCTTCATAGAAAACAATATACTAGATCATTCCAGTATCTAATTTTCGCGGTCGACTAGTACTATAGTTTAGTATAAATATATGATGTACTTTACTAACCTAGAAATTATTAAAAACTTGCTATAATTTCAAGATTTATTGAACATAATATGAGTGGTACAAAAATATAATATTCATAATCGACTACAATCCAGGGGGGGTTCACAGGGGACATGACCCCTCCCAAAATCCATCAGTCATGCATAGATGGAAGGGGAAACAAGCCAATATGGGACACCTCTTCCCCCCAAACTTCATAGTGACCCCCCCTCCAAACTTCTTTGCGACCCCTCCCCAAATTTAAGGCTGCGACCGCGCCTGACTACAATCCATACTTATAATAAAATCGTAGACAATCTGATTCTGAACAATAAATGTTTTTTGAAAATTCTTTAATAAAGAAGAACTACTAAGAACTTTAATCTAGAGAATAGTGCGTAGGCAAGAGTATAGTGCAGTGAAGGCTGTAACTTTGGGAGACTAATAAGGTCTGAAGTGCAGCTGGACCGCACCGTTGTATCGCACACTCGGTTTGTCATCGTCGTAACGTTAAAGAGTAACAAACATCCATACTTACAAACTTTCGCGTTTATAATCTTAGTAGGAAGTAGGATATAGTCATATTTTGGACAATTCACACAATATCTATATAAATTGTAGCCTATGTGTTATTCTGATGTATCAGCTATATCATTATAAAGTTTCATTAAAATCCATTCAGCAGTTTTTATGTTAAAGTGTAACAAACATCCATACTTACAAACTTTCACGTTTATAATACATATTAGTAGGAAGTAGGATATCGTCATATTTTGGACAATTCACATAATATCTATATAAATTGTAGCCTATGTGTTATTCTGATGTATCAGCTATATTATTGTAAGGTTTCATTAAAATCTATTCAGGAATTAGGATTTTTCTTATCTATCTTTTGATGTAAGTAAATAAATAAGTAAGTACAAATAGTGATATATAGATTGGAGTTTTAGGCGGGACCTGAAAAGACATATTGCGCTCTTGTTTTATTTTAATTTTCTTGATGTATTTTTGAATAATATTGGATAAAGTTGATAGATTTGGTTCGATATAGGTTAATTAATAATTACACAAGTGTTGTGAAATAAAATAACAGTGCAAAAAATGGTTTTTCAGCTTGCCTCCAAATCTCTATCTGACACGTTCGGGTCTATACCCGAGCGAGTCGACTTGAATATCTTACTGAATTTCTGAGGACTGGCTTGACGTCATTTTTAATAATATGTCATCCTATTCAACGAAACAACAAAATCTGAATACAAATATTAATTTGACCCTGGCAAAATGGTCAAACGACCGAGATGCCATTCGTAAAGAAGAAGAGGAAGATACATCAATTGTATTACATTTCAATCGTATCTGCCCCAGAAGGACCCTCATCTCATCATCATTAAATATTTCATCATATTGGCTTTAGGCTTGAAAAAATAATACATACCCATTTTATTGGATGTTGGAATGCGAACGAAGACTCGAGCGTCATGTGAACCTAGTAGGTACATTTAGTAAGAAAGAAAAAAGGTTGTATAATAGTTTCCGTTTCACCGGTAAGAAAAGCATCTACTGCAGGTTTTCGAAACTTTTAGAACCAAATATTTTTAGAGCGTCGGGTTAACTACTGAGCTCGACAATTTAAGATAGAAAAGATTTAATGCATATTAGGTAACATTTCAATAATCTGACGATTTTTTAAAAAATAAATGGGTGGGATGGACACAAAACTGCAAAATAAAAAAAATATCTTCTCGGCACTCATGGTAGAGTTCGCATTGTTATGATATTTCTATTGAAAAACAAATTATCAAACGATAACGTCATATTCTAATCTGCCGATTTTGACAACCGAAAGTAAGACAAAATATCTAAAAACTTTAGCTTTCCTATATATACGACATTTTTAATTATGTTAAAAAAGATGCAAGGTTTACCCCGTAGCTTATATAATAATAATATATTTTTATTTCAGAAAATTGTCCATATTACATTTACATAAGACAGAAATAAAAATAATCTGCTCTAAAAATAATCTCACACGCTCGAGTAAATCCAAAAAATCCTCTCTTGGGCTCCTCTACTATAAGAACGTAGTTCAAACGGCGGGAATGGGAGTGCTAAAATACAAACTACACAAAACAAGGTCAGGATGCAGCGAGCTGACAACGTCGCGTAAATATCGTAGTAATCGAAATAAAATAACGATATTATAACGTTATTTTATTTCGATTTCGATTTTCTATAACGCTATTCTTTTCATACCGTTATTCACCTATAACGTTATATAACATTATATTTTGATATTTTTTATAACGTTATGAAGCTCTGATTATAATTACAGTACAGTAAGTACTTAAAATTGAAAAAAATACGAATGTACAGTTTCGACTATTCTACGATTGTACAGTGGGCCGCAGCTCATTATGTAAAATTATAAATAAAGTAAAAAAATCGATACTTAAAATAAATTCACAATTTTGTTCACTTTATTAATGAATCAGAAACGGAAAAACGTTTTCACTGTAAAAAATATATTTGTGGTTGAGGACTAATTTTACAAAAACTATACAAGTGAGAATCGAACCCAGAACACTCGTACGTAATGCACGAGATTTTATTATGAGCTACGCTCACTACTTTACCACTGATGAAATAAAGGATATGGCTACAAATTACGTAAGGATTTCTCGCTGTCGTTAGTATATCGACTCAGTCGATAGGCGGGGCAGTGTAATTGTAGGTTTTTATTTATGAAACAAAATTGATTACGGTGTAAAAAATAAACACCTAAAGTATATATAAAATGAATCATAGCTTTGTACCTAGGTTACTTACGTACTTTTATTTTGTTCATGTAGACTTTTTTCGGCCGTAAGAATTTCAAATATTTATGTTTTTAGTCTGTCTTTTTATAAGCTTTTTTATTGTAAAAAATATTTGTAATTTTAAAATAGTAAAAAAACATAAATTTATATAATATAAAAAACATATGCTACGCTGAGGATCGAACCCGAGTCGTATTGCAAACGTGAGTGAAACAAGACTTCAAAAACTGGACTACAGACACTACTTTCCAAATAGTGAAATAAGGACCAAGTTAGTGTGAGTACCGAGTAACCTAAATATTCTTTGCTCATAAATAGACAGCTAGCCTAAAATAAAATATATTACGAATAAAATTATTGTAAATCAATTACAGGGGTATTGTTTCTAACTAAATACAAGTGCAAGAGTTCTACTTACCTTTTTTATTCGTTCATATAAGCTATTTGCTGTCGTTTGAATTGTAAATATTTCTGTTTTGATAATTTATTTTTACTTTTATTTCCCATTTTATAAACTTTAAAATTACCTAATTCTTACTAAAAATAATAACTTATACCTAATACTTACTTACTAAGAAAAAAAAATATTTTCAAAAACTAAACAAAATGAAATAAAATTTGAAATTTTCGTATTTCGCGGGCGATTCGGGCATAAGTAAGTACACGTCCAGCGTTGACAGTGGTCACGGGTGGAATGGGAGTGGCGAAGAAAGTGATGGCATGCGTTACTTCAGCGCTCGCGAGGAAAAGAAAGCATCATCTTATTTTGAATGTCGTAAGCGCCAAATCGAAAAACATTTTTCGTTAAAAAACTAAAACAAAACATAGAAAACTGTTTGCATAGAAAGCTTTATAATAACATTAGCTTGTTGTAAAAAAATAATGATAAATATTCAAACTCGTTTTGACATAAAATGATAAAAATTTAAAATATTGACCTAATTTTGAAAAATAATTCTATCGAGAAAATTTTATGGCATCGTGTTTTCAGTTGCATAAAAATTTAGTAAATATAATGAAAATTCAGATTATGTAAAAACTATTCTCCAGTCGTTTCTACAAAATGAAACATATTCAATTACAATACCCCTTTTTTATTGATGCATGCCCTTTTACGCATATAAAGGATAGTTCCTTGGCAGAAAGAAACTGGGTTATTTAATTAATTCAAATCTTGCGTTAGTTCTGGAACAGATCATAGTTTGCAATACTAGTCACGTTAGTGTTTTTTTTTTTTTATAAATGAACCGAACAAAAAGGCAGACGGGCCGAGTGGTGTTAAGCGATCACCATCGCCTATAGACACGGGCAACCCCCCAAAAAAAAGGTGAAGCCACCCGAGCATAATGTGTATTAAATTAGGTACTTATAGCGAATACTTTCATACACGCTGAAAAATATATATTAAACTTTTTATTTGAATTAAATAGAAATATGAGAAAAATGTTGAAAGAGTATTTTGATCTATAAGGAATCGAACTGTATCGCCTATTGTATAATAAAAAAAACTTAAAAGTTTATATAAATTATAATATATAGAACAAAAATAATTATTTATAGATACTCATAATAATTTATCTCATAATTTAGGTTAAGTATTTTATTATTTCTGAGTTAAAAGTAATAATCTAATAATTTATATAAATAGTTAGTTATAAAGGAAATTAAAAGTGCAATTTAAATATGATTTTGTATTATTGTTTGCCTCAGATGATCCTAACTTTATTATAAACTTTAAGGTTTATAATAAAGTTAGGATTTTTAGTTTAGTTCCAAATGACCATATTGAAAAAAATTAACCTAACACCTTCACTTTAATATAATTTTAATCTTTTTTCTTTAACAAACTTAGTTCATATTAAATACTAAATTTCTATTATAAATAAATTTACCAGAAGGTAAAGCTTTTGTTAAAAAGTCTGCAAGTTGATTTGAACTTTCTACATATTTAATGCTAATGACATTCTGCTCTACTTTTTCTCTTATGAAATAATATATTACATCTATGTGCTTTGTTCTTCTATGATAAATAGGATTATGAATAAGTGCTATAGCACTTTGATTATCCATACACAGAGTTACAATCGGTTGTGGTTCTTCAATGTCAATAAATAACTGTCTGAGCCACAAAATTTCCTTGGCAGCTTCACTTGCAGCCATGTATTCTGATTCTGTGGTGGATAATGCAACAGTATTTTGCTTCCTGCTAGCCCAAGTAACAGGTCCACCATTCATCATAAATATATATCCAGTATTAGATTTTCTAGAATCAATGTCTGAAGCAAAATCAGAATCAGAATAACCTACTATCCCACCAAAAACATAAATGTAAAAATGTAGGACAAGTTCTTGTACATAAAAAAAGAGTTGAAATCTAAACTACAGCCAAGTTAATAATAATCAGAACCGAAAATAACCATTCCAACTAGGCAACATTTATGTTTTTGGTGGGATTTCATTTCTTTTTGCTCAGTTTGCTTTATGGTACCTATCGCAACGTTGTTCATATTATATTATTATTATTAAAATGAAGTGTGCCTGGTCCACCAAATGTAATAATAGCTTTATGTAACAGAACAGGTAATAATTTAAGCATTTATTTTAAACTGCAATACGATACTGTGCACGATATATTGGGATGAAATGGATTGTTTTATTTATAGTTCATTTTAAAACGTAGTTAGTTATCTATTAAAATGAATTTTGATTATACCATAATTTCTTTTTTTATGTGCTGATTTTTTTTTCGTGTATTATAATTTCTTTTTGCACTTGACCATTTTCAATTTTCTAAAGTTTTCCTTTACTTTTATGCTTACGACAACCCCGATGCCAAATTTCAGATTTGTAAGTCTTAGAGAAGTATGACCAACATTTTTATATATCATAATGATAATGACTATAATCTGACTCGCACGTGACCAATTTCCAATTTTCGATGTTTTCTTTAACCTTGTTGTTGGTGAGAATGTTTCTTTGAAATCAACATCTTTTATTTGTGTAAATCCTCGTGCACTGAGACGAGCCTTGTACCTTTCTATGTTAACATTGCAGTCTCTTTTTATACAAAACAGCCATTTGGAGGTCACTGTGTTTTCATTATTCCTATTTATTATTTCCCATGTTTTATTTTCCTCCAGTGACTGCAATTCTTCCCTTATAGCTTCTTTCCATCTGTCACTGTTCTTACAATTTATAGCTTCTTTATATGTAGTAGGTATATCACACTCAATAAAATTTGCTTCTTCATTCCAGTTTCTTCTAGATTTCAATGTGATATTTTTAGCTCATCTTCAGAAAACATATGTGAAGGCTCATATGTTACATCATTGGGATCCAATTGAGTTTCAACACTTTCAAAGCTAGATTCTGAAATGTCCTGGTTTTCCTCTGGCGTAACTAACTCATTCTGAATTTTTTCGCATTGTTCTTTGTCACTGGTAAAGGAAATTGAAGTAGTATTTTTTTTTTTTTGGTAGACATATCCTTCTGAGCCAAAAACTCTTGTGTTCAAGAGCTGGTTTCTCTCCATTCCACAGTTCATATGGAGACACATTTTTCGTTTGACTAGAAGAACTTCGGTTTAACAAATAGACTGAACAGTTTACGGCTTCAGCCCACAGATTTAATAGCATATCACGAGAATACAACATAGACCTTGCACTTTCCATAATTGTACGCATTTCTCTTTCCACTCTGCCGTTTTGTTCAGGCGTATAAGGTGCTGTGCATTCATGTGCTATACCTTCCTTGTCCAAATAAGTTTTCAAATCATTATTAATGTACTCACGTCCATTGTCTGTGTGCAATATGCAAATGCCATGACCAAACTTATTTTTTACTATCTGTATATATAAAAATGAATCCCATTTTCCCTTGGTCACGACATCACGCGTGAACGGCTGGACCGATTTCGCTAATTCTTCTTTTGTTGTGTTTGTTATTGGCAGAAGAAGGTACATATGTAATAAAACATTAAGGAAATATCACGAAAACTTAGAAAATTTAAAAACTATTTTCCAATTCGAATGCAACATTAACATTTAAGACAAGACAGCGTCCTTCAAAAATGTGACTCACATGAAATATTCAGAGAGCTAAGCAATGAAAACTTGCAACCATTTTCTAATATTTTGTTTTAATTACGTCACATCAGCTAAATTTCTTAGTGTTTGAAAGCCATGATGAACTGTTGCACGGTATTAAAAAATTAAGCGTTGATCATCTGTTATGGAAAAGATTTTGATTTTTTATATGAAAACTCTTGAACTTGCAAAATGTTAGTTACTATTTTTATCGACTTTCATACGTGATACACCGAGTACAAGTTTTGCATGACTGAGCACTGTGAAACTTATCATTAATTGACTGCTTGCTTCTTCTTATTTTTTATGGTTTTAGAAAAGTTACTGCAGTGAATATTTATTTTTAAATTGAGGTAAGTACCTTCTACGCCAAACGTTAAGAAATCCTGCTGACTGACAAAAATATTTCTATGCTCCACCAATTTGACGGAATATAAAAAAATTGCTATTTGAAAATGTTTGCACTTTTTTGTCGCTTTTCTCTCGAAATAGCTCTCGGAATCAAACGTTAAAACGAGATCTGTCATTATTTTATTTTCTTCCATGACAGTTTATTGGACAGTAACCTTCTCTCGAAATAGCTCTCGGAATCAAACGTTAAAACGAGATCTGTCATTATTTTATTTTCTTCCATGACAGTTTATTGGACAGTAACCTAAAAACTTCATAGATAATATATAATATGAATACTTAAAAATACTCTTCATACATTTGTTGTAGGTTTCTGTACAATGTAGGTAGTTTCTTCAAGAAGCTAAACTGGCTAGCTGGGATTGCTCTCCGTAGGTGGAAGTTATGAATATGAGCTACAATAAGACTAGATACAGTAAGAACAGATCAGCTACCTAATCGTAAGAGGCGAATAAATGTGAACTTCTGGAGTTGTGGGCGGCGATTTGGAGCACCGCGCATGGAGTCCTCTGAACACTCAGGCAGGCCACTGAGGAGGTTTTAGTGCTGTATAAATCCCACATAACCCGGTATCACTTTTAAATCTGACACGTACCTTGCGAAGATTCCGTCCCGAAAACATAAAAGTTACCTCGGCATTAACAATATGAAATATGGTGTCCTCCACGTAATCATAAAAAGCGACTAAGTAGAGGCTTTCACGGCTATAGTGGGAGTCGGACCAACAGCCACGGGTAAAACGACGGCGTATTCGGCCGCACGACTCTTGGCAGAGTTACCTACATTGCTCACCCAAGAGCCCATTTGTAACACCGCGCCACAGAGTACATCGCTGCGCATGGAAGACATTGGCAGGTTTCGCTGAAAATCCTATTCAGTGGGTTTTAGTGTGGTTGAAATGTTAAATAATTAACTCGCTGTCTCTCTCGGGCGTAGCCTCAGATACCGTAAGAAGGTAGATTTAAGTGAAAATAATTAATTGTTGAATAAAGTTATTAGGTAAATCAGGAGCTGGCTCTGCAACACGATACCTACTAGATTTACTCAAAATATTTTTGAGCCTTTAAAAAGTAAACTAACTCCTACGAGAGTGAAATAGGAGAGTAAAGTTTACATGGAATTTTCTCATTTCTGGACCTACTCTATATATATATATATAATATATACATACTCTACTTATACTTCTAATAAGTAGAGTAGGTAATATACATACGAGTATGTGATTGATTACAATTTAAAATGATTTGTGCAGGTGAAATGGATAAACTTCCGCCTAAAAGGGTAAAAAGGCGGGGGAAGGGTTAAGTAAAATGTATAGAAATTAATTATCATCTCATTTCTGAACTTAGCAGTATAAACATTGGTATATAGGGCCTGACTTTCTTATTTCTTAAAAATATAATCATGACAACCTTTATATTTCGTCGGACTAATTTAAAAAGGGGGCTGTTTTTCTCACGGTCAGGTTTATGTGGCTTGCTAGCGGATTAGTGCACCAAATAACTTGGTCATTTTAACACCAGCTTCAAAACGAAGTAGGTACTGTAGTAACCTGTTACCTATCTTTTATAGCAGTACTTGCAGACGCAGAACAGATACGTATGACACAATGATAACGGGGTTAATTTAAACTGTGTCCTGATAACTAAATTACACGCGGAAGAAGTCGCGGGCAAAACATTTCTCTAACTCTATATGTATAAAACTGAATTCCTATTTCCCTTGGTCTCGGCCTCACGCGTGAACGGTTAGACAGATTTCGATAATTCTTTTTTGTTGTGTTTGTTATTATCATTTGACCACCGATATCTCACAGGGATTAGTCAGGTCTAAGTTATGTAGGTTTTTAACCTCACAATAATTTCATCATTATATTGCAATCAACATATTGCACCATTATATCGAAACATTTGTGTACAATGACTCAGATTTTTAGTATCTGAAATCGAAGGTGCCTAAGGGCTTTTAAAGCTCTGCGCGAGTCTGTCACAGGACTGTAACATTGAAACGTAAAACTTCGTCAATTTCAGTAAGATACTAGATTTTTTTAACCTTTTTTATGTCTCATTTCTGGGTCACAAGTGAGAAGGATTTTATACATAGTACACCACGCTGGCCAACTGCGGATAGGTGGACGTCATGCTTTCTAGAAATTTTGAATTTCGCTCAGGCATGCACGGCGACGGAGAACATCGTATATAATTAATTGTCACGATATTTTCCATCACCATGGAGCAGCAATAAACGTTTCACTCATAGCCACACAGTAGGTTGGATATACCCTGTGTCGTGGGTATCATGGACACATACATACAAAGACAGAATCACAAACACCCAGACCAAGAACAGAAATCATCATTCAAATTTCCGTTTCGCCGGGCATCGAACCCGAAATCGTATTGGCAGTCCGGCATTGTAAACATTGCGCCACACGGGTCGTCGAATAAATGCACACATTACCTTTGTCAGAGATGCGCGCCGAGGATTTGAACACGGTATCGGTCACTTCGGAGACTACGGTCTTTTACCACTCGGCCATCGCTGCTATTTGCACAAATACTGTGTCTACGAACGATGCAATCGTAACATTTGTGTAACATGTTGATATGGTAATGTCGTAAACAAAAATGTTCCGAGTGAACCATCGCGTAGGTATTTCGTTTACTTGATCTATGTTTAAGAGAAAAAAATCTCGAATAATATCTCGAATTAAATAATAATTTTGAATGCTTATTCTAAACATAGAAGAGGAAGTCATTTAATTTTAGATCATTTACCTATCATACATTCATTTACCTTACATATTTACCTGAGCTTATTACTTAAAATATCGATTTTCCCTCCTAAGAATTCTAAAATCATTGTTTGTATGCGGTTTATTTGTTTTATAAGTCGGAGAAGGGTTCATCTACACATTATGTTATTATACAGCTTTATGGGCGAGATTCTAAAAAAATATACTAGCGGAGTATTATCTATCACAGTTAGTTTATATGTACATAATATATATTATTAAAACTCTCCCGCAACGGCCTTTACTCCCGTTTTCAGCCTACTCAATGAATTAGTGGCTTGGAATAATTTAAAGATGTTATTTGTTCACCCATTGCTGCATTTCGTAGCACGGCAGGAGCATATCTCGAAAACCTTCATGCATACGGATTGGACAAGTATGTTATGTTTGTATACTTGGTTAAATAAATAAATACTAAAGAAGAACGACGGATGTACTCAAAACTAAAAAAATCTGTGAACTAAAAAACCTTACTAACTTTAAAAATATTGATTTGCCGGCCAATTGACCGTCCAAGTATGTGACTGTGCCTCTTTGATATTTTCGAAATTCAAAAAAGGTAACATGACCGAAATACGCTGAGTCATAATGGTCTAAGAGCCGGTGAAGATCGACCTTCACCGATCTGATAACTCGATGAGACATATTTTTTATCAAATATAATTTATAAACATATATGCCTATGATAACTTGCCTATAGAAAAGTGTTCATGGCTATTTTTAATTTTATTAATTTTAATCATTTTTCTTTCATCACCTCACTCTTGTCATAACCGAATGAGTTTTATCTCAATTGATAGTTTTTAACACACATATTGCTATAAACACCTAAAACCTCAAGAAGTCACATGCAAAGTATTATTTTGGAGCTTTTAGAGATCAGATTTGATGTAGATGGAAAATGATGGCGCCATCTCGAGAAAAACGCGAGGACTAGATTGGCAATCTAAAGTGCGTGTCTAAAATGAGCTAAGCAGTAAGCTGCACTCGGCGTCTAATTATAGTGAATATAGCCTTAGATCTGAGCCTTAGATCAACATATCACACGTCGTCACAACTCACAACTCGTTCTAAGTTTAAGATTTTTTAAAACCGGGTCCACATACGCGCACCAGTAACTCGGCAACCATTATTGGATGCGCACGTTTCGCGCGCGAGCACCATTTGAATTCGCAACCATGTTGTCAGTGTTTTTTTTATTGCTGTTGATAGCTTTGGATTTCAGCGATACACGTAAGTAAATGCAAATACAGGATATATGGATTTTTTACGGACGCTATGTGTTTTAATAAGCAATTTCAAGGTATAAATAAAAAAAACCTAAACTTAAAATCGTTAAGTGATTTTGCAATTTGAGTAACATCTTCAATTCGCAGGGGATGTTTGGACTCTTACAAACATCGCCATAAGCCGTTTATCCTTCCGTCTAGCCTTCCGCCAGCGGCTTCGCCCGCGTGAACCTGTTTAATGGGTCCCCGTAGGATAAAAAAATAGCCAATGTGCTATTCCAGGCTTAATTGCTATATTAAAATCATAGGTGTTTAGCCATTTACTTCAACTGCGTTGACCCTATTACCCGTTTTCACGTAGGAATGAAGCATTTTCTCCCGGTAAAAAGTAGCCTATGTTACTCAGGGTAAATGTAGCTTTTTAATGGTGAAAGAATTTTTGAAATCGGAACAGTTGTTTTTGAGTTTATTCATTACAGACATACAAAAATACAAATCTTTCCTCTTTATAATATTAGTTACTTACTAAATATTACTTTATTATTGTAACCTAAGAGAACATTAACTTTAGGAGCATAGCATTAACAGGTGACCTTCGTTTATAAAACTGAACCCCTTCTGACATTTAAACGTGTAAACATAATCTAAATGTAAGTAGCATTTGTTTAAAGTCAGACATTTATACAAAAAAAACAGAATAAGAAAATACATGATAATTTTCTTGGTGTTATTATGTTGCAGGCAGATCCAAAGGTAATAATAACAATAACACCATATGACCCCAGATTTGGGATTGTTAACGTATAGGCTTTGAGTATGCGGATAACGTTTTCGAAAACTGGGCCCCAAATTATGTAAGAGCAAGATTGGGTCGGAGTGTCTCCTTTGTTCAATCAAAACGCGCCAAGGGAATCAAAAAAATTATGGTGTTATGATTATGATATGACCATTAAAAATGTATTAGATTTCTTCATCCTTTTTGTATTCGATTTGTGGTTTCTGTGAAAGTTTAGTAAGTAGGCTTACAACATTCGTCACTGAAGATTTTTTTCCAACAGTTTTCATGTACTGCTGGGAACAGGTCTCCTCTCGAAGAGACTTAAGATAAAATAAACTTTTGGTATTTAGAAATTGCAAAATTAGTTCTTTTTGCGTAGAACCTAAGTATGATACCTATTGTTATTAAGAACATAGCTAGTTTCTTAGAAGCTAATACCGATCTTTAGTCGTTTTCAAGGCAACAAAATCCTCTCAAAATTATCATAATAAAAATTATTGACTGCCGCCAGTTTAAAATTAAAATGCAGATTCTTGTCAGGATTCGGATTGTTTTTATGGTTATAACATCGACATATCTGATCGATCGATTACCCGGTGGCGGAGATAGTATTAAATTTTGTTTAGGATTTCAGTTTGGGGCTTCATTTTAGTTAGGAGCAGGTGAAGGCTGAAATTTTGTAGGTCAAAAAAATTTTTTTAAATTGTTGATTGGAGAAGCAGACGAGCATGCAGGCCACGTGGTGTTAAGTGGTCGCTGCAGCCCATGATCATCTACATACAACCTCAAGCAAGTATTGGTAAGTCTTGTCTGAGGTCGCATGCAGTTGTGTTGCTACTCCGGAGGCTGATGGTCGCCTCATGTAAGTGTGGCCGGCAATTGCACCTTTTCACCGAAACACAATAGAATTGGTTCACGGCAGAAGTGGGTGCAGCGGTGGTACTTCCCCGGGCGAACCATAATAGTTCTACCACCTACAAGGTCAAGGGGGTGGCTAATGCATGACGTGTACTCGGACCACGGCTGGTTCGGGGAGTGGAGAGGGCTTGATTTTACTTTGAAGGAAATAGAGGTTTGTCAAGGGTCAAACCGAATGGTTGGAAATAGCCACCGAGCCATGCGCGCTTCTCATATATAGGTCTCCACCTATCTGCATACATAAATCAGGCTATTCCGTAGCATCGTTGCGACATGAAAGAATGACAATCAAACAAACACACTTTGAGCGCATGAACAGACGAACTTTGTCGGAAGGTTGCACTTCAGACAATCCCAATTGTCAACTTTAGAATCAACTTTAAAGTTTCGTACTTATTACATAACTTATGAAACACTATGTGTTTTACCCTAACATATTATTATCAAAGCAAAATGAGTCATAATTGACTTGAACCGACATGATCACTCCTCACATTCGAAGTCCTTGCGTCAATTGAAGATTATTAGAGGAAAGAGAAATCCAAAATGTTTTAGTCGTTGGCTTTATTATTCAAAATTATTGGTGCAACTGAAGTTAATCTTAGCTTAACAGAAAGAAATAAAAGAAAAAATTAAAAAAAGCTTTTTTTTTAAATGAGCTAATAAGAAGAAAATAAATTTTTCCTTTAAAATATTCACTATCATCTTAGAACCTCATTATACACAATTTACATGATCATAAAAGCTTGTCGCGAGGTTTGCGTAAGACAAACTTTTATGATCGTATAAATTGTGTATAATGAGGTTATAAGTGGATAATGATTATAACCTCATTAGGTTATAAGTTGACAGCTAAAATTTTCAAGGAAAATTTTTATTTCTAATTTTTAGCACATTTAAATAAGCCTTTTTTAATTTTTGCTTTCACGATTTTACTCTTATTTTAGCAGGAAAGACCATATATAATCCTAGAATATATTATATGTTATTACTATCAATCCACTGAACGTACAAATTTGTGAAATAATTTACTCTCAACTCCTAACCGTTGAGGAGTTGACCTTTCATCATCAGCTCAGCAATATGAGATGATCATAACTATTTAGAGATATCTGTTTTGCTAAATATATAAAAATATTTATAGGTATAAACTTTGGGAGTTTCCCTCGATTTCCCTGGGATCCCATCATCAGATGTTCACTTGGTGTCAGTGGGACCACCTCGGGAGTATAAGCTTTCGATTGAAAAAGGAATTATCAAAATCGGACTACTCTTTAAAAAACTATGCGTACATAAAAAATATACGCGTCGACTTGAGAACCTCCTCCGTTTTTACCGTCCATTAAAAATTAAAATCAAGTTTAATACGATTTAAGTAATGACTAGTCTAGATGACTCGTCTATGGGGTGTCCCCTCCAACAACATAAGACCGGTTTTGTATTATTATTATTAATATCACACGTGTACCGTTTTATTATAACTTGCTATTAATTATCTATCATATCTCTATCATATCATACGGTGATTGCTTAACACCAAGCGGCCCGTCTGCCTTTTTGTTCGGTTCATTTATAATTAATTAAGTCTTTTATTTAATCAATATCTTAAGATTATTAGTGTATGCAATTTATAAATAGTATTAATAATAATGAGTCATTGTAACGGTGCCCCATCTGTGCCGATGATAGAGTATTTAGGGGCCCAAGAGGTCTTAAGATTCACTGTAGTCGTATGCACGTGTCACGTGTAGACGTCTCAGTGAATCAGACTATATTTTCAGCTGCTGACACAGGTACAGATGGGGATCGAAGCAATGACCCCATACATATGAGGCTCGCATATTTTAAGAAAAATATTAAATTAGTGAAGCGTATCCCTAAGGGAGCAACGTTTGACAGTAGCTCGCAGTCTTGCTGAGTGCATAGCCAGGGTAGTATCGGAAAACACTACAAATGCCTGGCATGATTTATTAACATTTTTAACATTGAAAATAGATCTTCCAAAATTTATCTGACTAATGTAATAAAACAAAACAGTACAAATAAAATAATTCCTTTAATTCATACAGCGCCTAAATTTATTAGTAATTTTGAGACAAATAGTTCTAATAAATTGAAAACAGTAGAAAACAAATTATCAGAAGGTGATACAAAAGGCGCTATAAAATTTTTGTGATGATTCCTTGGCTTTGCATTCACCCGACACACTGGGTGCACTGCGCGAAAAGCATCCCACGACTACAGCTTCACCCACTCGGGGTACTGGGGGACCATGAGCAAATTTATTTGAGGGTGACCGAGGAGGCCATCGATAGAGCCATTCGTTCTTTCTCCAATGGCTCTGCTGGAGGCTTAGACGGCATTTCCCCACAGCACCTAAAAGACTTAACTGATCCGTTTTTGGGTGATGTGAGTAAAGATCTGTTGAGGGAGCTCACCAGTTTATTAAATTTAATGTTGGCTGGTCGAGTTGCCTCGGATATAACACCTATCCTTTACGGAGCCAACCTTGTAGCTCTCAAAAAGAAAGATGGTGGTATTCGGCCCATTGCAGTGTGATGTACTCTGAGACGATTGGCTTCAAAGCTTTGTTGCCGTGAATTCCGTGAGCGCTTGACTCAAAGGTTTAAACCGTGGCAACTTGGTTTTGGAGTCAATGGTGGTTGTGAGGCTGCAGTGCACGCGGCTCGATCTTTTTTACTACATCAGAACATTGACGTTTTGGTCAAAATTGATGTTAAAAACGCATTTAATTCGGTAGATAGGGGTGCTCTTTGGTTAGGCGATTTGTTATTATCATGTTACTTTCATTTTTCATAGGTTTAATATCTATATAAAACACTTTCAATTATTGCTAGCTTGCCGGCATAATGTTTTCAGGAGTGCTTATCGGTTTCTGATTCGCAGTTTACCGAACTCCTTTCATATTGGATGAAGGAGAAGAGTATCATAGGCCTCGTTGTCTATGATTAGTAAAAAAATAAAAATAGAATATTATCTACGCCTGCCAGTATGGCGGCGGTTGCATACGAACGGTACTTGCGTCGACTAGCGTTCTTTGGCTATGTTCGAGAATATTCTTAAGTACTAATCTAAAACCCATCAAAAACTACAAGCGGAACCTTGAAGCGGCAGACTGCAGTCTGGAAGAACGTCCAGGATCCTGTGATTGGATATAGGAGAGGTGGCTTCGATTCAAGAATTCCGTAAGTACTATTGGAATATATATTATGTTGGTTACAGTAGTAATTGGAGTGTTCCACTATCCCAACAGTGGGCTTGGGTCATAATTACGCGCCCGCCCATCCTTATTCTGGTCCTTCGAGCCGGATGAATGTCATCCAGCTTTAATTTAATTAATTATAAATAATTCTCTGCGTAATATACGCAAATTGAACATACCTACGTATGTTTTCTGTTATTTTTTGTCCCATTTTACGTAATATTTTGGATTTAAGCTTGGATTAATAATATCCAGCTGTTTTTAGCAACCTTAAATTCATATTTATAGTAAAAATTACATTGCATAATATTTGCATAACCTTTTTTACATCAGTAATAAGATGGCGACCGCTCACAATAATTTAGCTCGACTTACCGCCAAGAAGGAGCGATTATACGCTCGTATGAATGAATTACATAAATTAGCATCAAATATTTCTGATTTTTCGTCTAGAAGCAATGAGAATTTCATGGTTAAATCTGAAATCATCGACGAAATGCGTATTCAGTTCGAAACATACCTCGATGAAATATACGAAATTCAAGTATCGATAGATTCGAAATTCAAAATTGGTTATCAATGTTTGGATGCGTTTGATGATTTATACCTTAAAGTAAAGCGTGTTAGGAACTATATTGTTCAAGCATTGCGATCAAATGTTTCCAAACGTGAAGATTCTAATGATAATTTTCAGTCAAAATGTAACATTAAATTGCCACCGATTGAATTGCCTTACTTTGACGGGAAAATGGAGAATTGGCCTAAGTTTTATGAATCTTTTAAATCTAACATACATAACAACAGTGATCTGACTGACTCGCAGCGCGTGCAATATTTAGGAGGTAAGTTGACACACGGCGCTCTTAAGGTCACCGCAGGTATTGTACCTACGGGCGACACTTATAAAATTTTATGGGATAATTTAGTGAATAAATATCAAGACAAGCGATCATTAGGAACGCATTACTTAAATAATATTTTAGATGCTAAGAGCTGTAGTGATACAGCCGGCAGTCTCGATTCATTCATTGAAAAATATTCGCTTCCGTTTTAGCTTTAAAACAATTAAATTTCAAAGATCTTGCCGATTTCATTTTCTTACATTGCGCTTTAAGAAAAATCGATTCGCATACTATTCAGGCTTTTGAGTCGTCTGTTCGTAACGAAGACATTCCTTCCTTTGATAAGTTAAACTTGTTTATTCGAGATCGAGTTAAAATTTTAGAACGCTCAAACACAAATCATTCAAGGTCGAATCGATCGTCGGACCCTGCAGTAAAAATAAATAAAACGTCTACGTATCCATCGCGATCAGTCCATAAGTCATTTATTGCTAATAATAATAATAGTCATGCAACGCATTCTAGGCGCTGTGTCTTTTGTAATAACACTGATCATTCTGTTTATAATTGTGTTCAATTTAAAAACTTAGATACACCAATAGCCCGATTTGAATTTATAAAGTCGAAAAATGGCTGTGTAAATTGTCTTGGTATTACACATACTGTAACGTCCTGTAAATCATCTGTTGTATGCGAGCTATGTCAAAAACGTCACCATACACTCTTACACTTTAAAAATAGAAACGTAAAAAAATTTTAATGCCGTTCTTCTGCGTCTACATCGCATAGTATACCTAATGAGGGTGAGTCGTCGACCACTAGTGCGACGCGTAGTGGCCCTGTGAGTGGCCCAAGTTCGAATTCGTTTACTGCAAACGCGAACATGGCCATTGGCCAGTGAGCGCCACGCGGCTCGTGCGTCTTTCGGGGAGCCGCAGATGCAAATTTTACTGCCGACTGCTCAAGTTTATGCAAGGTCGAAAAATAATAATAACGGGAAAGTAATAATAAGATGTTTAATTGATAACGGTTCACACAATAATTTAGTTACACTTGATTGTTGTAAAGCACTCAGATTGCCGATAATTCCTTCAAATAATTCTTTTATTAAAGGAATTGGTTTAGCTTCGCGTCCTATACTGGGCTACGTATATTTGGACATTGAGTCCCGCGTATACCCAAATAATAAATATTCTATATACGCCTTAGTAGTTGATTGTATTACAGATCAACTGCCCAGTCATTATATATCTAAGGGTGACATGGGCCACCTAGAGGGTATACCCCTTGCTGATTTGTCATGGAATGTTCCTGGCAATATTGATATCGTGTTAGGTGCACAATTATTTCCATATATTTATTTAGGTGACAGAATCGAATCGGGGACAAAGTTGCCACCCGCTTTATCGACTGCATTCGGTTACATTTTAATGGGTGATTACCCCAGCAATGCCGCTGTACCATCTTCGTTCTCTGCCATTGCTCTTAACGATTTAATGCAAAATTTTTGGCAGA
The DNA here is from genome assembly GCA_911387765.1 of Pyrgus malvae. Classification (NCBI taxonomy): domain Eukaryota; kingdom Metazoa; phylum Arthropoda; class Insecta; order Lepidoptera; family Hesperiidae; genus Pyrgus; species Pyrgus malvae. Next base: position 13,884,022 of record OU426969.1, read on the forward strand.
TCGAAGAGATACCGATTACCGAGCATAAAATATTTAAGCCAGGATGAGACCGAATGTGAAAATATTTATTTATCGTCGGTCACTCGCGCGGTCGATGGGAGGTACAGTGTTGCTTTGCCCTTCTGTAAGAATCCGAGTGACCTCGGTAACTCGCGTTCTGCCGCCTTGCGCCGACTTATGTCTTTGGAGCGCAGATTTAAACAGTCGCCGGACTTACGTTTAAATTACAATAAAGTAATTAGCGACTATATAGAAAGCGGTTACCTGTCTGAGGTCAATGAATACGATCTTGCTGATGAGGGATATTATATTCCTCACCATGCTGTCACCCGGGCGGACAAGCCACTGCCTCGTATTGTACTCGACGCAAGCGCCAAAGCTCACACAGGGTTGTCACTTAATGACGTCCTGCATACAGGGCCTAACTTGCAGGCCGATTTGTTTTTGTTATTATTAAATTTCCGATTGTTTCCCGTAGCTATGACTGCTGACATAAAGCAGATGTATTTGCAAATTGGTGTACTTCCAGAGCATTTCAATTTAATTGCCTTCCATTCGGGTTGAAATCCAGTCCTTACATAGCCATGCGAACTGTTCGACAGTTAGCTGAGGACATGAGGCCACACTTTGGTGAAGCTGCACAAGTAGCAGAAAGCAATTTATTTATGGACGATTTAGTTGTGCCTGATGACGTCATCGCCGTCCGCCTTTCTAGAGAATTGATCTCGTTGTTTAAGGCGGCCTTTGAATTACTTAAGTGGACGAGTAATTCTTTAGTTTTACTTAAAAATGTACCTGAGTCTCTTCGCGACTCAATAAACTTTTCTGAGGGCTCTAACAATGCCACTAAGGTGTTAGGCCTCTCTTGGCAACCAGCCGACGACAACTTCTTTTTCACGACTTCTTATGTCCAGGAGAAGTGTACGAAGCGGACCATACTCTCCATAGTCGCCCGCTTGTTTGACGTCCTAGGCTTGGTAGCTCCTGTTATATTATATGCCAAATTACTTATTAAAGAATTGTGGCTATGTAATATTGGTTGGGATGATACACCTCCAGAAAACGTTATTAAAAGGTTTTCTGATCTCATACAAGAGTTTTCTTTATTATCCACTCTAAAAATTCCTCGTCACAGTGGTGTCTTGAGCAACAGTACCGTTCTGGTTGTCGCCTTCTGTGACGCCAGTATTTTTTTTTATAAATAAACCTAACAATAAGGCAGACGGGCCGCGTGATGTTAAGCGATCACCGTCGCCTATGGACACGGGCAACACTAGGGGAGCCGCCCGAGCATTGCCGGCTTTGAAGGAGAGCTTTTTTTACAGCTTTCTTGAAGAACCCCATGTTATAGTCCACTGGGAATGCCTCAGCTGGAAGGTTGTCCCATAACCTACACGTCCGTGGTAAAAAGGAGCGTGCAAAGCGGACTGTGGAGGACCGTCACGAGTCCAGATGGTGCCGGTGGAACTTTAACCTTCGTCTCAGTATGAAAGGTTATGGCTGTGTCATATACATACACACCACCGCTTCAAACGGAGATATCACTTGTAGATTGCTGTGTGCGAAATCAAAGGTCTCACCCACCAAAATTACGACACTTGCTCGTTTGGAGCTTTGCGCAGCGGTACTTATGTCTAAATTAATCAAAACTGTTCATGATACTTATCGCTCGCGTATTCCTATTACAGGAATATATGCCTTTTCGGATTCGACTAAGGCAAATTTACCCTTCGAGGTAAATCATCCCGTTTTACTCCCCAAACGAGATCGGGTAGTAGATTTAATAATAAACCATTATCATGTTAATCATGTTATTAATTGTCATACCGGCCCGGGACTTCTTATGTCCATTTTACGACAGCGATATTGGATATTAGATGCCAGAACTGTCGTAAGGGCTAACGTGCGTAAATGCATTTCTTGTTTTCGTGTACGTCCTTCACATCCGACGCCTAAAATGGCTGATCTTCCTTATTGTCGCGTCACGGAAGCGAAAGCCTTCGTTCACACTGGAGTTGACTATGCAGGCCCTATTAAAATTACTCTTACTCGGCGTAGAGGTCAACGCTCCCAGAAGGCATATATCTGCCTTTTCGTCTGTCTGGTAACAAAGGCAATTCACATTGAGCTAGTCTCTGACTTGACTTCTAACGCATTTTTAGCTGCCTTCAGCCGCTTTATATCGAGACGTGGTCCTGTATCGTGTTTATACTCTGATAATGGAACGAATTTCATTGGTGCAAAGGCCCACTTAGACGATCTTTATAAATTTCTTATGAAATCAGAGTTCCATACCGCTTTAGGGGAAGATTTAACTAGTCGTCGTATTGAGTGGAAAATGATTCCACCCCGCGCACCTCACTTTGGAGGTATGTGGGAATCCAACATAAAAAGTTTAAAGACTCATCTTTATAGGGTTATAGGAGCCCAAATACTTACGTATGAGGAATTACAGACGGTGCTAGTGCAGATTGAGTGCATTTTGAACTCGCGGCCACTCACAGTAATGTCTTCCGACCCTCATCCTGAAGTAATAACACCGGCTCATTTTTTAATGTCCACGCCACTGCAGTATTTACCTGCAGCGGACCTAACAGACACGCGAATTAGTTTGGTCGAGCGTAAACAGTTGCTGGATAGCATGGTTCAATCCTTTTGGAAAAAATGGCGTCTAGAGTATCTGCATACGCTGCAAGTTAGGCAGAAATGGTCTACTCCGGACCATCCAGTTCAAATCGGTACTGTCGTACTCGTGGGACAGGACGATTCTCCTCCATTAGCTTGGCCGCTAGGTATTATTACAGAAATTCATCCTGGTTCGGATGGAATAGTTCGCGTTGCAACAGTTAAAACCAAGTTTGGTATGTTTAAACGTCCTGTTGTAAAACTATACCCGATACCTAATCAATAACGTTTGAGATAATTAAGATAATAGTTTATTATGTAAGTAATAGGTATTAATATAACCGTATTCTTTAAATATTTGCTATTGCAGCTTTTAAAATTAATTAATGTATCGAAGTTACGTGCTTCAAGCTTGACCATGAAACTTCTCCATTGCTTTTAATACTCTTAAATTACATATACTTATGATCTTCAGTTTTCTTTCTCTTTGAAAGTTTTCTCCAAAACTTCCAAGGCGGGGGAACATGGTTAGGCGATTTGTTATTATCATGTTACTTTCATTTTTCATAGGTTTAATATCTACATAAAACACTTTCAATTATTGCTAGCTTGCCGGCATAATGTTTTCAGGAGTGCTTATCGGTTTCTGATTCGCAGTTTACCGAACTCCTTTCAGGAGAAGAGTATCATAGGCCTAGTTGTCTATGATTAGTAAAAAAAAACGGCAAATTGTTTTTAAAGTAGGTTTACGATCGAGATGTTTACGTGATAACATCCGCACGAGAAAATCTCCATTCGTTTGTATGCCGCTAGAGTGAGAGAGATGGAAGATCGGTCCACTCACTCGAACGCTATGCCAGCCTCCGCTCGTGAGGATTCCGCGTGACAAGTTTCACGGAATGACTGGCAGCGCTCGAGATGAGACGGGAGATCGGTCCGTCTCTCTCTCGTTATACCTGCGATCGCGCTCGTGAGGTTTTGGTGTGACACAAGTTTCTGAACATGTCACCCGACTAAAACGATTTTAAAGACGTTATCACGTCAAAATAAAAATAGAATATTATCTACGCCTGCCAGTATGGCGGCGGTTGCATACGAACGGTACTTGCGTCGACTAGCGTTCTTTGGCTATGTTCGAGAATATTCTTAAGTACTAATCTAAAACCCATCAAAAACTACAAGCGGAACCTTGAAGCGGCAGACTGCAGTCTGGAAGAACGTCCAGGATCCTGTGATTGGATATAGGAGAGGTGGCTTCGATTCAAGAATTCCGTAAGTACTATTGGAATATATATTATGTTGGTTACAGTAGTAATTGGAGTGTTCCACTATCCCAATAGTGGTCATAATTACGCGCCCGCCCATCCTCTCTTCTTTCAGAAATTCAAAAAGAAGTTCCTGAAATTTTCGAATATATGTGGCAATCTTATGGCACCCCTTCAAAATTATTATTTGGTGATAATATTATTGAGTCTTACGTGGGATGCCAACAAGGCGACCCTCTTGGCCCTGTTATTTTTAGTTTAGCAATACAACCGATTATCGATCAATTAAATTCAAAATTTAATGTATGGTACCTTGATGACGGTTCTTTGGGAGGCACTGCGTCATCAGTATTGGAGGATCTTGATATCATAATTCGCCGTTTTGATCAAATTGGTCTTAGTTTAAATTTTAATAAATACGAAATTTTGTTTTCAGATAATTTATCTGCTGAAAACATTTCTTCACTGTCACAACAGTTTAATATGATAACACCAAATATTTCTATCATAAAAAAAGAAAATTTGTTATTACTGGGTGCTCCAATATATGATGAAGCTTTTTCTCCCTTATAAATTCAAAATTAGAAAATTTCAATTTGATTTCAGGCCGCCTTTTTTATTTAAAACCTCACATGGCCATCTACATATTACGCCTTTGCCTTTTCGCTCCTAAATTCATGTATTTGCTAAGATGCTGCCCATTTTGGAAATTTATTTCGATTACGAATATTTTAGATTCATCGTTGAAAGATACTTTGTCAAAAATTCTAAATTTGAAATTTGATGATCGCTCTTCGATGCAGGCCCTATAAACATCGGAGGCTTAGGTGTCCGCACAACGGGAAGCTTGGCTCTTCCGGCCTTTCTAGCTTCATGTCATAGTACGCTCGCCCTCATCTCATCTATCCTTAATACCCCTATAGAAGATGTTTGGGTGGCGTACTTGACGGAAGCTACAGAGTGTTGGAGGGCTTCCTTTCCAGATGAGGACACCAACAATATATCAAAGAATAGACAGTCTGCCTGGGATATACCCGCAGTTAAGTCTGTTTATGCCTGCCTTCTAGAGCGATGTTCTAGCAGCGCTGATAGAGCTCGTTTGCTTGCAGTTGCCGAAAGTGAATCGGGTCACTGGCTGCGAACTCTTCCTTCTAAAAATATAGGCACCGTGCTGGATCCCACCACTTTGCGTATAGTGGTAGGTCTCCGGCTCGGTGCTAAAATATGTGAGCCTCATTTATGTCCGTGTGGGCAGCAGGTGGACAGGCTTGGCCGACATGGCTTATCCTGTACCAGGAGCTCTGGCAGATTATATCGCCAAGGTACGCTGAACGATTTAGTTCGTCGGGCTCTTGTCACCGCTTCTTTGCCAGCCACTTTAGAACCGTCTGGTTTGTCTAGAAGCGATGGCAAGAGACCTGATGGTATGACTTTAGTACCGTGGCATCTGGGGCGTCCCTTGGTATGGGATGTTACCTGTGTATCCTTTCAAGCTATATGATTATAAAAAGTAAATATTATTAAAGTTTAAAAGTTGGGTGGGAAAATTTGCAATTATGCTTAAACAATACAGAATTATTGAATTAAAACTACTAAAAAAAGTGAAATGAAATAAGTTTTTAACAAAAAAATAAAACTGACTTCAAACGGTAAAAAATAAAATTTTACAGTACTTGGCATATAATAGATACTTTTTCTACGCCATTTTTTTATTTATTTATGCTTTAATTGTTCACCTAAAACTAGGCTAACAATGGGCGAACTTATTGCCTAGTGGCATTCTCTCCCAGTCAAACCATGGTGTATGGTGAGATGTACGCCATTTTATTAAGGACCCGACTCAAAAAATAGTTTGAAAACTCATTACCAAGAAAAAGTACCTATTAATGCCAAGTACTGAACAATTTGATTTTTTATCATTTGAAGTCGGTTTTATTTTATTGTTAAAAAGTTATTTAATTAAACGTTAAGTTTTTTATAGAAAAATTGCAATGTTGCTGATTTACGCTACACTAGAAAAACGAAAACCTTGAGATCTATAACAAAAATAGTTCTTCTTTGTACGTCCTATTTAGTAGATAAACAAATATCCCACACTAGTTCCCCTTTGCCGTGGGTACCGTTGACACACACAAAGACAAACACATAATATTAAGTACCCACATAAAGAACGTAAATTAAACTTCTCATTCCGGCATAGTAATCATAGAACGATATATAGCTCGACACATCTATGGGATGGTGTCGACATGACTAATATACTCGTATCGCTATCGGTTTATGGGAAAACTTAGACAATGGTCTGCGGTGCCAGAGCCAACGCATCGCGTCAAAAGGCACAGTTATTGCGATAAGAATAAATAATTACCATTTAGAGTTTTTTCTGAGATGGCCCACGCTAGGTCTTCAGCAGTAACGGCCAGATCACACTAGCTACTTTTAGCTGTGGCGATAGGCGATTTTGCATAATATGGATCGATTTTGCATCGCGTTTTGGCAACTTTAACGCGGCATTGGAATCGTGTGTTTCGGATTCTGAATCGCTGCGTTTAGCGAGTATATCGCCGATCGTCGATGCTACAAGTAGCTAGGCTTGTCGTTGCGATTTTAGACTGTACAGATAAATCTAACGCCCCTAGTGCCTCCACGCTCCACCGATAACTGCGTCAATGGTCAATTTTCCACAGAAGTTCGCACAATAAACATGTCATCCTCGATGGAAAATGATGATGACACACTTGCGTTGTTGGGCCTAATTATGTGCTTAAAGAAAAAAAAGTCGAGGAGTATACATATTATTTCTAGCGCGCTTTGCGTGATACGCAACGTCCGATGAGCGATCACGACCGTAAAGAACTGTAAAGAACGTGTGTGTGCAAACGTAATCGAGAACGACTTATCTATTGAAATTTGCTACTGCCGCCGACGAATGATTAATTGCAACGATTTACCATACATACGTGAGATAAATCTGCGCAAACAGATCTGTACAGAAAAATCGCAACAATTTCTCGTTACGTGTGTGGCGGGCATTAGTCGCCTCTTACGATCAAGCTAATATACCAATATGTGCCAATATATGTATAAACAGCCTCGTAAATATTTAAAGTATTAGCCAGAGCAATAGATTATACTGAGAACCTTCTTCCACAGTGCCGGGCAAGAAATGCAAGGTGCCCAACGCAGACGCCGGGACTTGCACACTGCTGGCCAGCTGCAAACCACTGCTAGACATTCAGAAGAATAAGCACAAGACTGAGCTTGAGAAGACCTTCTTTTCGCAGTCGGCAGCCCTGTGCAGTCAGGGATCCAAAACTAAGGTTGTTTTTACAGCTTTAATTTTAATTTAAAGAGAGTAACGTTGCAGCCTATGGAGATTTGCTAACAACTTAAGTAATTCTTCTAAGTCCGTGGTCGTCAGCACTTTTTAACCGAAACATAATAGAATATGTATAGTAATAAATTGATCCGGATAGGTTTCATTTTTAGAAATTGTCGTTATTCGTAATTTCAGCGATAACCAACTTAAATATATACTGCAAAACTTTTATTGGGAGCCATTTCAGATGGTGCTGTTAAGTAACACTAAGCTAATGAGTGTTTTGCTTGAAATTAAACCAAGATAATCAATTGTTTTATCCGAGCAACGCTAGTTCGTCCGGCTACTATTGTTACGAGTATATTGACGGTTGAGTTGAGTTGACGTTTAATGTTTTAATATCCTTCCGCTGAGCACGAGTATCATCTCAGAAGGGAGTGGAATTTAAGCTGCAGTCCAAAGCATTCAAGAACTTGTTAGGAGACATTACATGACTTGAGATCTTAGGCCCCTAAAGTGGCCCTTAAAAAGTTTCACTAAATGTAACTAATTCAAGGTAAAGCAAGCAAGTATGTTTATAAGAAATTAGCTACGTGTTCGTGCTGTTATATCAACAGCCTCCTATATAGAATTCTAGTGCCTTAACTTCTAGGTAATCAAATCAGACCCTGCCTCATTACTGCTTATCCGTAATAACATCTATACTAGTATAAGGAAACATTTTTATCCTAGTTTCCAACTTTTCATTAGTTTCAAATTCATTTCAATTTATTATTCTAAGCTAAAAGAAGTTTTATGTGTACTTTTGTAGAGCAAAACAAGATTTTTCTTTGTATTGTAAGTGTGAAAATGTTTTCACACAAATACATACCCCTGTTGCGGTCAGTGATGTTACTCTCAATGAGCGTGTTGTGTAATATATGCTTCATAGGGCTAGGACACAGAGAACACACAGTCACCAATATGAAAGTGTTGTATGTGCCCGCTTTCATTAATCGATATATAGGTAATACAATCTATGGCAGAATAAAATAATCAGGTCATTTATTGCATTTCCAGGTGTGTTGCCCACCACAAGAGCAATGGTCGAAGCTGACAATAAATCCTGTTATGTACGAGGAGGTACCGATAGGAGCAACCATCGCGAGGCCAATAGGATTGGCTATAACCAGTGACGTTGAGAACAAAATATCCTCAGGGGAAATACAACCAGCCGTAAGTCAGCCGAACGAAACAGGTGCAGACGATCAGTTAATGAGCTGGTTGACCCGTTGGGATAATAGTGGCCAAAAACCAGGAACGTGTGGAGCTGATGTGGCCTACGATAGAATCGAGGGTGAGTTGATTACACATTTTTATGTCACAAATTTATTTACAAAAATTGCGCAGATATTTGGAACAAATATAAAAACGAATGTTTTCTACTTGTTCGAAACGTTATAACCATGCCAACGCGACTAAGGATATCTACATATAAGTATCAAGAGACAAGGGGGACGAAGAGATATATAAAGAAACCTAAATATCATGGTGTGCTATAAATACTATTAAAAAGGTATATAAGTAGAAATTGCTAAGAATTCACTTCGCATGACAAGACGTGGCCGTACATCCTACATAACATTGTATTGATGCGAGGTAGATGAATAATGAAAAATAATGTACCCCTCTGACTTCCGAAATGGGACATAAACATACTAAAACAAATTAAATTCTTGGTCTAACCGCTCTAACCGCAAACCCTTAAAGCTTATCAACGACATTGTAGCAGTTTTTCATTACCCGAAAACATGGATAAAACGTCATTATCTAAACATGAAACCTAGCTCGATCGATTTATCGCCCCGAAACACGCTGCATACTGAATTTTATGAAAATCGTTGGGGCCGTTTCCCAGATTCAGAATAAATATAAATAAGAATTGTTCGTTTAAAGGTATATGATAGACTAGATAGATGCAGTGGATTTAGATAGAGTGGACACAGAATTTATATATTGGTATCTCGTTTTCAGGCGGTAACTATACTGCAATCGACGAGTACCCATGGCTGGCACTGTTGGAGTACGGAAAAGACGACTTCCGATGTGGCGGCAGTCTCATCTCCACAAGACACGTTTTGACCGCCGCGCATTGCCTGTATATTAAACCGTACGTGTTGATTTATTGTGTTCAACTTTTGTAACCGTTTTCAAATAGGTGCCTATTTTTACAAAAAAAATCTATGAGATTTTAATCTAAATTGGTGGGTCAACCTATGGAGTTTTTCATAAAACTCTCGTAGGCATAGAATACAAGCGGTCTATGCAGCTAAACAAAACGCACGATCGCGTATCGATAGAAAACAGTCGCTAAACTTTGTTGGAATAAACTCCAAAACTCCCCAATAGGAGAGATCCGTTTGCACGATGGGACGCAAAGAGTCTAGCTAGTTATGTCGAATTTCTTGTGTTAATGTTACCTCGCCTAACATAATAGTATTAATGATAATAAGTGTCATTTATTTTAGAGCGAAGGTGCGCCTAGCTGAGTATAACCTGACCACATTCCCCACGGACACGGTCCAGGTGAACGGCGGCGGCTTCGAAAATATCACTGTGACCGTTGTCGACGTGGATTGGGTAGTGAGACATCCTGATCACAAGTTCGGAACCAGCATCAAAGACATCGGAATCGTCAAACTGAAGAGTACTGTGGAATTCACAGGTAATGATGTAACTAGGTAAGTTCACAGGAACGTAAGTAAGTACTTGACAGGAATATTCTTTGATTTACTAATCTATAGGTGTTCGGACTTTGGGGAAGTACCAGCACCTATTTCAGCCGTTAAGAAGTACACGCACGATTACTATATAATATCAATCGATCCTATTTGGCATAGGGATCAAAATTAAATGTACTTAAAGTATCACATCGTTCGAAGCACGACGAAAAACAGAAATGTGATTTAAACGTCACCGGGTAGAACCGCGTTCCTATAGGTACTAATAATGGGATAAGGCAATATTTCAATAAAACTCCCGTCAGAATTCTTGATAACTCCACAACTTTTTATTAGGCACAAGAAAGACATTTAATTAGTACAACACCAGGGAGCAAAAGGAAAGCAGCGCCTCAAGCGGCAGGAAATGACAACATATATATTTTTTTGTACGTTTATAAAGACAGTTACCAACAAACCTTTACGAAGACAGCTATGATGTATCTTGTAAATTTATAATTATTCAACAACTAATGAGGCAGTCGCCGGGCGTTAACTGCGTTTAAGTATGTACTTTATTGTTACTTACGTTGAAATAAAAATGCAATATGCCTATGACGTGTGATGCTATTAGGTAAAATTATGGATCGCCTCCAAAAGGATTCTTTAAATTTATTTCTAACTACCCTAGCACCTAATGGGTCCCCGTAGGAAAAAAGATACCTGTGTGCTATTCCAGGATTCATTGCTATATATTAAAATCATAGGCGTTTAGCCAGTTGCTTCAACCGCGTTCACCCTATTACCCGTTTTCACGTAGGAATGAAGCATTTTCCAGCGGTAAAAAGTAGCCTATGTTACTCAGGGTGACTGTATCTTTCTAATTGTGAAAGAATTTTTCAAATCGGAACAGTAGTTTTTGAGTTTATTCATTACAAGCATACAAAAATACAGATCATTCCTCTTTATAATATTAGTATAGATAGTATGTTTTGTCATTGTTACAGACTTCATCAAGCCTATCTGCCTGCCAACATTGAATTATAGGGCGAATTTCAATCCGATGGACACAAACTTCACTGTCGCCGGGTGGGGCGCGGACAGCGAGACGATCAGGAGTGACGTGAAGAAAGACGTGGTCGTGCCCTACGTGGAAGTGAACGAGTGCGCCGAGAGCAGCACCAGCAACAAGATCAGAGACTGGATACTTAAAGAGCAGCCCATATGCGCCGGCGGGCAGAAGGGTAAAGACAGCTGTAAGGGCGACTCTGGAGGTCCGCTGATGTATGAGGCGGACAAGTCCTGGGTGCTGGTCGGAATCGTATCGTTTGGCTCTGTTATCTGCGGAGCTGAAGGAAGACCGGCCATATACACTCACGTTTACGATCACATGGACTGGATCCACAAAATGATGATAGGAACGTAATATCACGTAGGAAAGTATTGAGCAACCTTATTTCACCAAAGCCTATTACAATATGATCCGGAGATTAGTTTTAGTCTTAATATATATAAATTACGTGTTACGTTGTTTGTCCGCGATGGACTCCTAAACTAATTGACCAATTTTTACCGACTTCCAAAAGGAGGAGGTACTGTATTCGGCTGTATGTATTTTTTTTATATATGTTCACCGATTACTCCGCCGTTTATGGACCGATTTTCAAAATTCTTTTTTTGTTCGTATACTAATACTCCCGAGGTGGTCCCATTGTCACCAAATCAGGATCTGATGATGGGATCCCAGGGAAATCGAGGGGAACTCTCAAATTTTATAGGCACACACGTTGATTTTTTATTCTTTCTGAAGCATAAGAGATATGTGTGCATAGTAATCATCATCTCATGTTGCTGAGCTGATGATGGAAGGTATTGCGACGGTTAGGAGTTGAGAGCAAATTCTTTCAATAAATGGGTTTTTCTTCGACATCTTACATTCCTGAGGTGGTCCAGCTGTCACCAAGTCAAAGTCTGATGATGGGATCCCAGAGAAATCGAAGGGAACATACAAATTTTATAGCACAACAATTGATTTTCATTTTTTTACTAAAGCAAAACAGGCATTTGCGTACAATTACCATCATATCATGTTGCTGAGCTGATGATGACTGAAATAGGACAAAAAATGGCATTTACATTTTTGCACCACAAATATGGAATCACAGCTGAATTTTTTTTCTCATAATTTGAACACCTACAGTGATTTCGCTTATTTTCTTAATCAAGCTTAGAATCTCCTCCTTTACAATCAGATGAATGTTGACTAACATTAATATTATCCGTTGAACTATACTCAGGCGCGGTCGCAGCCTTCAATTTGTGGGGTCACTAAGAAATTTGCGGGAAGAGATGTCCAAAATTGGCTTGTTTCGCCTTACATTTACTTTTACTTTACTTACGCCAGATGAAGGTTAAAGTTCCACAGGCACCATCTGGACTCGTGGCGGTCCTCCACAGTCCGCTTTGCACGCTCCTTTTTACCACGGACGTGTAGGTTATGGGACAACCTTCCAGCTGAGGCATTCCCAGTGGACTATAACATGGGGTTCTTCAAGAAAGCTGTAAAAAAAGCACTCCTCCAAAGCCGGCAATGCTCGGGTGGCTCCCCTGGGGTTGCCCGTGTCCATAGGCGACGGTGATCGCTTAACATCACGCGGCCCGTCTGCCTTTTTGTTCGGTTTACATATATAAAAAAAAAAAAAAAAAAAAAAACATCTACACATGACTGATGGATTGGGGGGGGAGGTTCATGTCCCCTGTGACTCCCCCCCCCCCGGGACCGCGCCTGCCTATACTGGTATAAGTTTATAATTTCAGAAGGTGGTGCTACAATTGGATTCATGTGTGATAAATTACGTGCTCAAAATACTAATTTACATGAGAAAGTGTATATTGTGTGACCGTCAGAACTAAGCTCTGATTAAACGCGATTTTACGCATATAAAGGATAGTTCCTTGGAAGAAAGAAACTGGGTTATTTAATTAATTCAAATCTTGCGTTAGTTCTGGAACAGATCATAGTTTGCAATACTAGTCACGTTGGTGTTTTTTTTATTTTTATATAAATGAACCGAACAAAAAGGCAGACGGGCCGAGTGGTGTTAAGCGATCACCATCGCCTATAGACACGGGCAACCCCCCAAAAAAAGGGGAAGCCACCCGAGCATAATGTGTATTAAATTAGGTACTTATAGCGAATACTTTCATTCACGCTGAAAAATATATATTAAACTTTTTATTTGAATTAAATAGAAATACGAGAATAATGTTGAAAGAGTATTTTGATCTATAAGGAATCGAACTGTATCGCCTATTGTATAATAAAAAAAAACATTATAATTTATGTAATTAAAATAATTATTTATAGAAACTCATAATAATTTACCTCATAATTTAGGTTAAGTATTTTATTATTTGTGAGTTAAAAGTAATAATCTAATAATTTATATGAATAGTTAGTTGTAAAGGAAATTAAAAGTGCAATTTAAATAATATGATTTTGTATTATTGTTTGCCTCAGATGATCCTAACTTTATTAGGAGCTGTCAGCTGTCATAAGAGTTGAAACGGTTCTCCATAAAATATAGAAATTAAAATATTTTTGATAGTATTTCCCCCTAAAATAGTCATAAAAGTATTTATAAGTGTGTTGTGCAACTGTGACAGTGTTATCCAAAGTTAAAACCCAGTAAATAAGTAATATTAGTGAATAATAATTTGTGTATGTAGTTATTTTTATGCCTTACAGTTTACTTATAAATGTTGTTTGCATTATTAAAAAACATCAATAGTGCATTATAATCATCAAAACAGTGGTGAAAAATCATAAATAACGTAATAAACTTCAATTAGTGACTTTCATAAAGTGATTTCTTAAATCTTTGTTTGGTTATTTCTTACATCTTTTAGCAATACGGGTGTTAGTGAAATAAATTTATAAATCTTGTAACGGGTAGACCTAACGTCACTTTACACCCAATAGAAATATAATTGTAGCTTCATATGATTGTTTTAGTCTTACAAAGATAACACTGTCTGGTACAGCGGCGATATACACGACTGATATTCGGGTGATCGCAAGATCGATACCCGTAGATATTCAATTATTGAGTTTTTTTTTTATATTTTTAATTTCGATCTTTTTTATTTTTATTTTTTGTTCATTTTAATTTCCTAATTTATATAGTATTTTTATAAATAACTTTTTTTTTTGACATTTTTTGTTTCTTTTTGTTTTATTTTTAAATATTATTATTTTTCTTAAAAAGATAATTAAGGACTTTTGTTTTAAGATTTTAAATTTATTTTATGTACTTAAACACACGGAGAACTGTTTTAACTCTCAGATATCATAAAAATTAGATTTTTTGACATAATTAATAATTTGATTTTTTGACATTTTTTTATTTAAGTTTCTTGACATTATTTTTTTATTTAAATTTCTTGACATTTTCATTAATTTCAATCTCTTCGACATTATTCAATTTTATTACTCGACATTGCTAAAGATTCATTGTAAGAATTCGGAATTTTGGATAGTTAAATTGTTAGCACTCTTTAACTTGTTTTATACACCATAACACTATTTCTTTTCGTGTTATACCTTATTCGTTATTTCGCCATTTGGTCCTAATAGTATTTTGTGTAAATACTGTAAAGAGACGCGTTCTCACTGCTTCTGTCTTATTTATTCATTCTAGATTATTCGTATAAGTAAGTCTAACTATGAATACTCGTAGTGTTACAGCCCGCCAGCTGGAAAGCCAACTCCAGCTCGCGCGCCAACAACTCTGCGAGACAAAGAAGCAGTGTGAACAACTACTGAGGGAGAGAGAGGACAATGAAATAGAAACCCTAGAAGTGATTAAAAGGCACAATAATATTAAGGCGGAAATGGCGGAGTTACACGCTCAGTATCTGGAGATTCGCGAGGAACGGGACCGTCTTAAAAGGCAATCGAAGGATTTTGACCGTTGCTACGATGAGTATGATAGCAACTTAACAATAATTACCCAGCTCCGTTCCGAACTCGCGAGTGCCCGGGAGCGCATTGACCAGTTCGAAAATAAGTGCACTAAACATCACTCTCAGAGCAGCAATAAAAGCGCCCAGAAGGAATTAGGGGAGCACGTGATGGTCATGGACGAAGTGATTCAATTATCTAAATATAATGAAGAGCGATTCCAGTCTCTTATCAATAATGGCCAATACTCGGATTCTGTAAGTTCAGGGCCTCCGTCTCAACTAACTCCTTTAGAAAAAAAGAGTCAAAATGTCGGCTCAACAACCTCAGCACCCTTTAAGAATCAAATTTTAATGTTCAGTGACGAATTAGGTAAAAACATGGGTACGAAACTGTTTAATCTCACTGACAAAAACATCTGTAATTTTAGTATGCCTGGGGCCACAATGGCGCAAGTATTGAATAAGGTAATTAGTGGCACTTATGACCCCAGCTCTACACTAATCTTGCTTTGTGCAAGACGGGGTAATATGAAACAAAAACTGTTACTTACATATTTGCAAAGATTACAAGAGTTAAATGTCAATAAAATCATAATGTGTACAATTCCTTATGTTAAGGATGACTTTACTGAAAACAAATTACGACAACAATTAAATATACTTTTGTATAATTCAATTGGCAACAACAATAATGTCATAACACTTGGATCTGATTGTAACGATCCAAATAGGTTTAGATTCATTGACATAAATATTTTATCTAGAAACAATTTTAATATTACGAAAGATAGAATTATTCTATCGAATTATATTTATAAACAGATAGCATATTTGCTATCTTATTATTTGACTGATAATGTATGTAATACTTTATCTTCCAAGACTACTGCTTCTATTGAGCACACCTATCTTTTAAGTAGTAATACTTGTTGTAGTACTACTTCGACTTGTTTGGATGTTGCCCCAAACACTTTAAATTAAGTAATCAGACAACAGAGGCTCACGTCTCTAGCAATAAAAATATGAACATGTATATTGAGAGCCCGTTGTCGAGTAGTTTTTTAAAGAACAATAATTGTCTAAATTTGGTGCATCAAAATATGCAAGGCTTACAAAATAAAGAGCTTGAATTGGACTTATTTTTAAAATATTACAATATAGATGTTATTTGCATTACCGAACATTGGCTGAAAGATTGCCAAGTTGTGTTTAACTTTGATAAGCACCAAGTTGCCAGTTCGTTTAGTAGAACGACAGCAATTCGCGGTGGCTCATTAATTATTTTAAAAAATGACCTGAAATTTAAGGTCCGTAATGATATAGTGAGCCTTTCTATTGAGCGAACTGTAGAAATAGCTTGTGTGGAGCTACCTTATTGTGTAATTGTTTGTATTTATAAACCTCCAAATGCATTGTTCGATACTTTCGCGTCAGTTCTTGATGAATTATTTCTTAAATTATGTACCAAGAAGAAGAAGGACATTATTATTTGTGGTGATTTTAATATTAATCTCTTGGAGGAATCATCAGTTAGCAAAATGTTTTTATCGATAATGAAATGTTGTAATCTTACTAACCTGTTTTTAGAACCTACCAGAATTACTGATTCCACAGCAACTTGCATTGACAATATCTTTACTGATTGCACACCAGCTCATTCAACGATTATCAATAATCTAAGTTCAGATCACTGTGGTCAACTCGCATGTTTTAAATATGAAATTGCTAAACGGGTTGATAAGAATAAAGTGGTCGTTCCGGTGAGTAATAAACGAATGGAGAGATTTAGAAGTAAGTTTGTAAATGGATTGTCAGTTCCTTTCCATGGTAGTGTAAATAAACAATATGGTATACTATCCGATCACATCAACAAAGCATATAATAATGTATTTACCCCAAAGACAATCTCTCCAAAGATATGTAAGTCATTCAATGATTGGGCAACATTGGGACTACACCGAAGTAGGCAAAAATTATATGACCTTTATCATGAGAGGTCCTATAACCATAGTGAGTCCTTTTGTAACCATGTAAAAAATTACTCAAAAGTTTTTAAGAAAGTCTGTATCGCGGCCAAGTCCTTGCATATTAAAAATCAGATTAAATTCAGTAACAATAAAATAAAGACGACTTGGAACATCATTAATGCCGAAACTGGAAGAGGCAAGGTCCGTAACCATGATTTTAAACTTATTGCGGATAATACTGTGGTCAAACAAGATGAGAAAGTAGCTACTATATTTGAGAATTTTTTTAGTGACATTCCAGTTTCGACAACTAAATCGCTTAACTCTTCCCCCGATGTTGCTGAATTGTTGCTCAAAGAAAATGTGAGTGAATGCAAATGTAACTTTAAATTCAGACCCATAGACGCCAATCATATTGTAAAAATATTCAGGACATTAGATGTTAAGAATACTACTGATCTTTGGGGTATTTCTGTAAAGATTCTTAATTCCATAATAGACTTAGTTGCGCCATACTTAGCCCTAATATTTAATAATTGTATAAAAAGTGGTGAATTTCCTGACTTAATGAAACATAGTAAAGTGATTCCTTTGTACAAATCGGGCAGTACCACTGACCCCATGAATTATAGACCAATTTCTGTTCTCCCCACGTGTAGCAAAGTATTCGAAAAAATTCTTCTTAACCAGCTATTGTCTTACTTCACAATTAACAGACTCTTACATAAGAACCAATTTGGCTTTACTAAGGGTCGTTCAACAACCGATGCAGGTGTTGAGCTTTACTCAGTTATTATAGAGGCTTGGGAGAGATCACAGGATGCCCTGGGTGTATTCTGTGACCTATCTAAGGCATTTGACTGCGTTCAGCATGAAACCCTTATCAGGAAACTCAACCACTATGGCATTAAAGGTACCGCGCTCAAGCTCCTGTCATCCTATTTGAGGGATAGGACTCAGAGAGTTGAAGTGAATGGTAAAAGGTCGTCTGGGTCACCTGTAGAGATGGGGGTCCCGCAAGGTTCCATTTTAGGACCTTTTCTGTTTCTGTTGTATATAAACGATCTTCCTTTCATGGTTGAAAACAGTCATGAGATTGTATTGTTCGCAGATGATACTTCTTTGTTATTTAAAATCGATAGACGAATTTCCAATTATGACGACATGAACAATGCTCTCTCTAAGGTAGTTCAGTGGTTCAATGTAAATAATTTACTATTAAACAACAAAAAAACTAATTGCATAAGGTTTTCACCCCCAAATGTTAGAAAAGAAAATGTAAATCCTCAATTAAATGGTGAGGATCTTGCCATTGTCGAAGCAGCTCCTTTTCTGGGAATTACAATAGACTCGAAATTACAGTGGGGACCCCACATCTCTCAGTTGGCGAATAGACTTAGTTCTGCAGTTTTTGCGATAAAGAAAATTCGTTCCCTCACAGACATTGAAACAGCCAGATTAGTTTATTTCAGTTACTTCCATAGTTTAATGTCATATGGCATTTTACTGTGGGGTAATGCGGCTGATATTGAATCAATTTTTATTTTGCAGAAAAGGGCTATTCGCGCAATTTATAACTTAGGTGTTAGAGAATCACTTAGAGAAAAATTTAAAGAGATCAATATTCTTACATTTGCTTCGCAATATATCTACGAAAACATAATGTATGTACGCAAAAATAAAGAGAAATTCACAACCATATTGGACTTGCATAGTCCTAACTGTGTCTCAACTAGGAACGGCCACAAGCTGGCATTTCCGAAATGCCGGCTCCATAAAAAAAGCTCTTCTTTTATTGGGATGTCCATTAGGATATATAATAAAATCCCAATAAAGATTCAATCCCTGCCTTTAAAACATTTTAAGAAGACAGTCAAACAAGTCCTCTGCCGCAAGGCTTACTACAACACTAAGGACTATCTTAATGATAAAAGAGCGTGGGAATGAATCTCGCCCACACAAAGCTATTTCTAAATTAAATGTAATATATAGTTTTAGTAATTACTCGCAACTGTGAGCAGCTGGAAGTGGGTTTATGGTGTCTCATACGATCAGCTGTCACGTGTGCCCATTATGGACCCATAGCCATACTGTTATCTCAATTATATATGTACTGTTTTTTTTAAAAGAGTGCTGGGAGTTTTTTTCCGCCGCCTTTTTTCTCTCAGCTCAACATCTAGCCCAAACGGGCACTTAAAGGCGATGACCGGGAAAAAATGACATTCATTAAGCGAATATTTTGTATTCCTAATATGAAATAAATATTTTTTCTTTCTTTCTTTCATTATAAACTTTAGGCTTAAAGTCTTCCGATCCGATTTCGAAGTTTTTTTACCTTCAAGACAAACCGTCTCATATTATTTTGGTTGAGTTGAATGGGATCCATGAGTGAAACCAACATAATACAAATGTTACAGTAATACATTTTGATATATGCCTGACATTCTGAATGAAATTTTTATGATGATATGATGTTCGAGGTCTGATGATAAAGCCAGGAGATCAGGATAAAGTGGTCCCGTACTCGAAAGTACAAAAACAGGGCTTGCTTTCTTTGGACGTAATCCATTTTCAGGATTCCATAGCCAAATGGCAAAAAACGTAACCCTTATGGATTCGTGATGTCTGTCTGTCTGTCTGTCTGTCTGTCTGTCTGTCCATCCGTATGTCACAGCCACTTCTTGCCGAAACTATAAGAACTATAGGTACTGTTGAAACTCGGTACGTACTTAGATGTATTCTGTGAACCACATTAAGATTTTCACACAAAAATATAAAAAAGCAATAAATTTTGAGGGTCATCAGACCCATACGTGTAAATATCATATCTATAAAATGATAAAACTAAAAAAAATATGATGTACTTCCACCGAAAATTGGTTCGAACGAGATCTAGTAAGTAGTTTTTTTTTTAAATACATCATAAATCGTAAACCACAATTTACCTTTCATTCAATCTTAATGCAATGATTTCTATGGATAATCAATGGCAATGATGTATTTCTGTTGCCGCTATTGTTATACAAATACTAAAAATATAATTAAATAAATATTTACCATACAATAAACGTGATTTTTTATAGACAATGGTACGGAACCCTTCATGTGTGAGTCCGACTCGCACTTGGCCGGTTTTTATTACATAAATGTGCGTGCTTCTCTGATTTCATTTTTAACACTTAAAAATAAAAAATAAATTAAGTTTAAAAGGAAAATAAAAACTGATAAAAATGTGAAAAAAATATTTACGCCTAACATTTACAAGTACGTTTGTTACCAGTAATACAGAATCCGAAAAACTTAGTATGTAGTCGTTAGGTCGTTACCCATTCCAAAATTTCGAAAAATACATAATCCGTGATATACGGACACGACGTAATAGTATCCAGGAACAAATAAGGAATCCATACTTAATATTATAAATTCGAAAGTAACTCTGTCTGTCTGTCTGTCTGCTACTCTTTCACGCTTAAACCACTGAACCGATTTTGATGAAATTTGGCATAAACATGAAAAGGACGTTGAGAAAGAACATAGGCTACTTTTTGCCGCGGGAAAATATCTCATTCCCACGGGAAGCAAATGGAATGAATGAAATGCGCCGTGTACTGTTATAAATACACTACATGTTATTACTTACTTCATTCAACATTCAACAGTCCATTATCATATTTGTATAGCTTATATTCTTTTGTTTTATTCTTATACTTCACTTTTCCTTTATTATTTCTTTACAAAATTATTTAATTTCTGAGTTTGTTTATTTATTACATGAGATATACATACTTATGTATGTCAGTTCAATCATATTTTACCTATTTTGACGTAGCTATCAAAATTGTCATGTCTGTCTTTTATGTTTCTTATTTTTTTAATTCATTTTCCGGCATTGTATAAAAATCCTTTTAGCCATTCAATATTAAATGAAAAGAAAAAAAATATGTTTCTTATTTCATTTCATAGATTAATAAAGTATAGTATTGTCTTTGGCTTATTCATGTTTTTTATATTATAATTAGTATAAATTGTTATTTTTAAATAATAAATGAATATAATTCTTCGAATCTTTATATATATAAATGAATTGCTGTTCGTTAGTCTCGCTAAAACTCAAGAACGTCTGAATCGATGCGGCCAATTTTGGTCTTGAAATATTAGTAGAAGTCCAGGGAAGGTTTAAACGGTGAGAAAATTTGGAAGCATTGCGAAATTAATAGTAAAATAACTTATTTTATTTTCCTATATAAACAGTTAGTAGGTAACAGTAATTGTCAAACATTGGTTCTTCGCGCCATCGTCCAAAAGTTTGACATAGTCTGAATAACAGTTCATCTGTCACTATTCGTTTTTAATTTTTTATTTGGCAGTAACATAAAAACCCTTTGAGATGATAAAGAAACTAATCTTCTTACAAAACTTTTAGGGCAGGACAACGTCTGCGGGATCCACTAGTACAAAATAAGCGGAAAGTAACGTAATGTATTAACAACTTTTTTAAACACCCATATTTGTGCAAATAAAGTTCTTTGTCTTTGTCTTTGAACGTTTGCAGGTGGTAGAACTATGTATTATGATTCGCCCGGGTAACTACCACCGCTGCACCCACTTCTGCCGTGAACCAATTCTATTGTGTTTCGTAGGAAAGGTGCAGTTGCCGGCCAAACTTACATGAAGCGACCACCAGCCTCCGGAGTAGCAGCGCATTTACATACGACCTCGGACAAGACTTACCTATGTATGCTTGCTTGAGGTTGTATGTAAATGTCCATGGGCTGCAGCGACCACTTAACACCACGTGGCCTGCATCCTCGTCGTCTGCGACTCCATTAAAAAAAACGTAAGCTAAGTTATGTGAGATGTTCGTCCAACTTTAATACTATTCGATTATACTCGTATACAAATTGTCACGGTCGCCGCCCAAGACTGCTGCAATTAAGAATGGTCGTCTTGTTTTAATAGTAAACTTACAGTTATACGTATTTTAGGTTTCAAGCACAAATATTCACATCACAATGAGGAGGGAATGATCCCTCTAATCTCAGAAACTCCTGGTTCGAATACTTCGAATTGAAAAAATCTTTTTGTGTTAAGTAGTCCTTTATATTGGCTATATAAAAATAAGTCGGGTTTTCCTTCCTGACGCTATAACTCCAGAACGCACGAACCGATTTCCACGGTTTTGCATTCGTTGGAAAGATCTCGGGCTGCGTGAGGTTTATAGTAAAGAAAATTCAGGAAAAATTTAATACCAAAGTTCACGCGGACGAAGTCGCGGGCGGCCGCTAGTTGGCTATATAACATCATACTATGCGGACAAAGTCGCGGGCGGCCGAAATTAATGGCTTTCAATATGGAGCAAGAGCGTAGAAGCGTGAAGAATGGACTTAAGACTAAGAGCGTATACAAGTACGCGCTTGCTTCATTATGGAAGTTAATTTTATTAGGCTAAACTCACCTCGTGCATTTGTAGCGGCATCTGCGATTTTTTGGAACGCGTCGAGAAACGCAGCAATCGCCACCAGCGCTGATCTGTAAATATAATAAAAAATAAATAACGCTACGCACTCATAATCCCACACTAAGATTCTGCGTATCGTGGGTACCATGGACACCAAAGGAAGAAAAGATAGAAGCATAAACACCCAGACCGAGAACAGAAAATTAAACTCGTCATTTAAATGCCCGCCGCGCCAGTAATCGAATCGCGGACATTTCGATCGACATCCCTGCATGTTAACCATTACGCCACACGGGTCGTCAATAATTCCTTCATATATATTTTTTAATTCAAATGGAGTAGCAGACGGGAATGTATTCTGATGATTCTGATGAAAAATACGATAGTTAAGTTATCCTTAAGAGGCCGTATAGGAAATTTTGCTGATTTGGCTGATTTAGCTGAATTTACATATGAGATTTTGCAGTTAAAATACACTATTTCCATAAATTCCATTGCATTATAAAACTGATCATTTCAATAATAATCTTATACATTAGCCATTTTTTTAAATTGCGACAACAATTATAATGCGAGTTTACTTTAAAAGATTTTTAATGCCAAAATTTTCATTAATAATTTGTATTTTCTTTCAGGAAACGGATTCCATTAATTATGAACTGAAGAGTATTTATGTGTAATAAATTCTTCCCATCAGAGGCATCTGGGCGCAACTCAAGTTAGGGTACTTTTTTTTTATTTATTAGATGCACTTGCATTTTTCCAATCTATCTATGCATCTGACTTTCATTTTTCTACTATGTGTACATTTTGAAATAGCCAATCTGTTCATGGGCGTAAGTGTTATTTACATTTAGTGGCATCATAACCTAAACATAACTTGACTCGTTATGCCTCAAATCGAATTGATCATGCTGTATAAACTAAGGTATCAAAATTAGTTGAGCCCGTATGCCACCAACCTAAAGAACAAAGTCATGACAGTATTAAGTTTTGATACGCCTGTATGCCTGGTAACCAGCGAAGAGTGAAAAAGATGAATATACATGCGTCCCGTAAGAGTGAAGAGGACGGATATATTTGTTTACAAGTGACCGCCATTGCGAAGCCGGCCGCGGAGTGCGCGCTATTTCATAGCTGATAAATATTGAAAATAAACAGCTGTGTTTGTGGTATTGTGTAAAGTTTTGCAGTTAGTTATATTAAGTTACATTAATGGATCCAAGGACAAGACAAAGGACTGAAAAGATGTTCAGTGTACTGCAAAGTGAACAGAAAAAGCCGAAAAAAATAGGTGAGTTTAATTTTGAGGTTATTTTTAGGTTGAAAAGTTTTTATTTCGATCGTTTTGAGTAAATTTACAGTAAAAATGTCTAAAACAAACGACATAGCTAGCAAGACAATGGATATAACTACTTATACTTAAGAATGAACCAATAAAATCTACCTTTTCAAACTAAAACTGGAAGTAGGTACTTAAGTAGGTAGCTAAGTGTTTCGCACTTGAGTTACAAAGTAAGATAATTTTAATTTTGTGTAGGAATCCCTATTACGTCTATCAGCCATTTTAGACGTAATAAAATATTAAGCACTTTTTAAATTTTTCTGGTCAGGAGTTATTAATTTAATATTCGTTATTTACCTACTGATTACATACCGAGTGGTGGTAACAAGAATTTAAGTACCTATTTTGTTTCAGATGACGATAATTTTGAACAGAATTATCGGAAACCATCTCGTCCTCGCTTGTATGAGCCTACACATAATAAAAATAGTAAAACAAGCGTGACGACACCGCAAGATGAAATACGATGCGAAGACGTCATAAGATTGCAAGATTTTGACGACGATGATGACAGCGTTGCAGACAAAACATACGACCCGTTAAACGCTGATGATTTTCCTTCTTCTGATTCAGAAAACGAGATGATTACTAGAGCTAAGAGAGTAAAAAGACAGCTTTTTACACCAGTAAAGAAATCCAATACTCTGAACTTAGAAAAATTACTACAGAGCAAGAAAAAAGAGTCCACCAAGAAAGAGGAGTTTAGCAAGAAAAAAGAGTCCAAGGTTAGCAGTTTTAGTTTAGAAGTAAAGGCTGTAATTGAAAACAGCCCCCCGAAAAAAGCCATTAGCATTCCGGTTGAGATTTTTCCCACAAATAATTATATTATAAAATACACTGGTAGTATTCAGGAGTCTGACGATATTATCATGACAGAAAATGATTTATTGGTACAAAACAATGAAAATCTTCAAGATTGTGTCAAAATCACTTTGGAAGATTTAGGGATTCAAGATAATGATAGCACACACACTGATTTACCAAACCTAGATGTAGAAACAGAAGATTTTCTCACGCAACAGTGTGAAAATTCTGAAATAAATTCCACAGGAAATAATACTAATGTGCAAATTGAAGAAGTACTTACACCGGCTATGGATCGAACTAGGCCTGTAATCGAATCTTCTACGAAAAAGAAACCCCGTAAGAGGATTCGTAAGATGGATCAATGGAAAAGAGTTGCTAATAAAGTTAAAAGACTTCAAGGACTACCTTATGTTTCTTCTGTAGCAAAAAAGCTCCCTGAAGTGAAAGGCAGGGAAATTAAGCCTCCTTGTAAAGAAAACTGTCGCAATAAATGTCAAGAAAAGCTTTCAGAGGAAATGAGGCAAGAAGCATTTACTAGATTTTGGAAAGAAACACAGAGCTGGGAACAAAGAAGGCAGTATATTGCTAGTATTGTCGACGTAAATATCAAGAAAATGATGAAAACAACAAGCAGTTTAGAAAATGACAAGAGGAAATACACCTATACTTACAAAATACCTGCAGGCAAGGAAAAAATAACCATATGTAAGACCATGTTTTTAAATACGTTCAATATATCTGAAAAGTTTGTCCGTACTTGCATAGATAAACTAACTACCACTGGTTTAATCTTACCTGATCAAAGAGGACATCACATTCCTGCCAACAAAACACCTGAACACGTGATAGACTCTGTAATTGATCACATATCTTCATTCCCATCTTACGAAAGTCATTACAAGCGTGAAAACACCAAAAGAAAGTTTCTAGGTCCCGAACTTAATCTTACTCTGATGTACAATCAATATGTATTGTTTATGAAAAATCAGAATGCTGATGAAAAAGATATAGCAAAGAGTTGGTTATATCGTGAAATATTTAACACCCGGTTTAACCTCTCATTTAAATTATTAGAAATGGATACTTGTGATGACTGTGACAGGTTGCAGCGATCTATTAAAGATATTAAGAACGAAGAAGAAAAACAAAAACTTGTTTCTGAAAAGGAAAAACATTTGAATGAGGCGGATCTCAGATATCAGATTAAAAGAAAAGACAAGGAAAACTGTTTTAAATGTGATAATGTACGAGTTATTTTTTTAGATTTGCAAAAATGTCTCCCAACACCCTATTTAACCAACACTCAGTCGTTTTACTTAAGAAAGCTGTGGACATTAAACCTCACCATATATGAAGCTAAAGAAAAGAAAGCTTCAAATTTTGTTTGGCCGGAAACAACTGCAGGCAGAGGTGGCAATGAGATAAGTTCTTGCTTGATAAAATGGGCTAAAGAAAATCTTTCAAACAAGGAAAATATAACAGAAATTATTACATGGACTGATAATTGCGCCGGACAAAATCGCAATATGATGTTGGTTATGACGTACTTCTGGCTTATGCAAAAATACCCTCATGTAAATAAAATGAGCCACAAATTTTTATTAAAAGGTCACACGCATATGGAGGTAGACCATGTTCATTCCATTATAGAAAGGAAAAAGAAAATGCTCTCAACTATGGAAATTGCAGTCCCGCGAGATTGGGCTCAATTTTTAAGAAGCTGTTCAGGAAAGAATGAATTTTCTGTAACAGAAATGACAAGAGCCGACTTCAAGGACTGTTCTTCTCTGTCAAAAAAAGGGAGTGGACCGTTTGTCGCAAGAAAGAAAAACACGGAAAATGAAGATTTCAAAATATCAGACACTGTCATGTGGCAGTTCAAAAGAGATAAACCTGGAATACTGCTCTATAAAACTAGTTTTGATGAGGTGGATTTTAAAGAACTTAACCTGTTTCGTGCAGGTCGACAGGTGAATAATTTTCCCGCAGAATTGCCTGTAATCAGGGAAAATGACAAACCAATCTCGTCTGCTAAATATAAAGACCTAATGACCCTACTACAATGGATACCAGCAGAGTTCCACTCCTTTTACCAAAACCTGCCACACTCACAAGCAGCATCTGATTTGCCTGAAATAGATTAACAGGTTCCTTACAGATTTTTTAAATGAATGTTACCTAATTATGGTTTTAAGAATAATGCGTGATTTCATGATTGGTCTCTTCTTAGTATAAGTTTTTGTTTGTTACTATTCAAAAGACTTACAATATTATTGATTTTTATTTCAATATTCTAATAAAAAAATATAAAAGTTCATTGCGAATTTCATTAATACCTAAATATAAGATAAACCTACCATAAGGCAGCTAGGTAGAAAACCTACATCTCTCTACTCTTGCATATCCACACATATTCATGTTTCCAAAGGCATACACAACTAACTTTAGTTACAACCATTTTATAAAACTTCTTTACCATTAGATGCTGAGGGATAGAGGCGTATGTTATACCTAAGTCTTGTTTATACTTAATTATTTGAAAAAAAATTGGAGCATAAGGGCGTAAAATTTATTTACACCTCACAAATTAAACATTGAGTCAGCAAGATAACATAGAAGCATTTGGAAGTTCTAAGACATGCGTCCTTATTGTGGTTATTTACTTACGAAGCATAAGGGCGGAATCAATAGTTACGCCTATATGCAATTAGAAAATTACGTAACACACAGCTTTATGTAGTATTTACGCCTATATGTTCCGGTACCATAGAGGCGTAAGACCGGACTTTTTTGATATTAATACGAAAAATTACTTTAAATAATATCATTATTTAAAAGATAATGATATCAAGACAACCTTCAATATATACGCTTTAATATTAACAAACTAATCCACTGATATATGGAATGGAAAAAAATCAATGGATAAAAGAAAGTTTAAATTTGCTCTCCTGAAAAGTTATCATTTTCATGTTACGCCCAGATGCCTCTGATGGGAAGAATTTTATGAAAGTTTATTCCAATTTGCCGAAATCGAATGCAATTTCTTTCCCATTTTCTATCAAAATTGACCAAGTTCAATGGTTTTATACCTACTTATATTTTTTGTATGAAAGTGGCAAAATGTGACTAATTTACTGTATAATAATATGTGATTTTCACAGCATTTTTTCGATCCGTTTAGGTTTTAAAATGATCCGGAAAAATGTAATATTCAATACCTATTACAGTAAAATTCACAAAACTGTCACCGTTTTCGAGGTCCGACCGAGGTCTATTATGCAAAACAACGTAATAAAAACCGGCCAAACGCGACTCGGACTCACGCACGAAGGGTTCCGTACCATTACCTATAAAAAATCACGTTTATTGTATGGGAGCCCCCTTAAATATTTATTTTATTATATTTTTAGTATTTGTATAACAATAGCGGCAACAGAAATACATCATTGCCTTTGATTATCCATAGAAATCATTGCATTAAGATTGAATGAAAGGTAAATTGTGGTTTACGATTTATGACGTATTAAAAAAAAGTACTTACTAGCCTCCTAAGGACCGGAGACATCAATAGATGTCGTCATAAAAATTACTCTAACGACCGGGGACATCTATTGATGTCCTCCCGACCTCGCGCTGTTTAAAGCTGTATTGCTTTAAAAATAAGTCTCAATTTAGTCTGGTGTATTTTTTGATCCATAGACGAATACATTCTCCGTTCATTCGATCATTCAACTTCTGTAGGTTGGTAGTAAAATAAAAAGAAATCTCTGTTGCAAAAGCGACACTCCTTCAGTCGTCAAATTTGCTTGGTAATACTCAGTGACAGTTTGTGCTAGTGCCGGTTTTTTCCTGATTTATGTGGATTTTTCTACTGAAAACGTAAGTAAAGTGTTATAATTATTTCATTTATAGTGTTTTTAGTAATAACAAATATCCAGAAGTTTGATGCGCGTCATATTTTTTGGTATAAAAGGTTTTCAAAATGAAGTGGAATTGCGCGGGGCCACAACAATGGCGCTGTTTTGGTTTTAGCTCAATTATTACACAATTTAGTGGTTAAAAACCATTACTGCCATACATATGTAGAAAGGTTATTTTATAAGGAATCCGTTTCTGTATCTTTTGCTATATTTTATCATTATTATACAAATGAATCAAGATCAATTCTGTGTGTGAATTTTGCGCATTGAAGTTATATTTTTTTCTGCTATTATTACGTTACAAAACCATGACAATCACTAATAGTATAAAGATAATTTATCAGGGAATCTATATTTTATTTATATTATTCGATTAGTAATTAGTTTTCTTTATAATTTGAATATAAAATCAAACGAATACAGACTTTACCGTGCATCCGTCGACGCCTTATGGAGTTCGCAATAAGGTTCATTTTACGATAAGTGCGCACTGGCAAAATCTGTTGCTTGCGTGTTTGCTTGCGTGATTTGAAAAGTAATGAAAAAAAATTTAATTACTTTTCTTGGCATTTTTACGTCTATTTGTGTATGAAAAGTGTCAATGAAAATTATATTGCAGGAAAGGCAATTTCTTATTCTTTATGAGTGTGCCCCCTGATTTTAATAAGATTAATTATGAAATTCGTTAAATGAATTTTAACGTGACCTCGAATTTTTTTCCTATTTTTTCCGACTTTTCGTTTTTCATCTTCTACGAAGTATGTTTTTCATTCAATGAACCTGAAAAAAATATACAACGTTTCGAGATACTTTACCTAAAGAATAAAGGAATAACTAAATGAATACGACTAATACTATCATTGCAATTAAATTTTCAATACACCGTCATGTGCAATTTATAACGGCGCGCGAAAAAAACATTACGTAACTTCAACCTCAAATTTGTTAAATTTTTTGTATGAACACATACTTGTATTATACTTTATTAGAAAGGTCTTTTCATGTAGATTCTGAATATATAAATAATGTGCCACATTTTTTCTTTGATTATATGTTACATTCGTTTTATACCAAGCGGAACAACAATCTAAACATGCGGACTCTTTGTTTGGCTTTGAACGATGATTATAAAAACAAAACACATCGTAGAAATACTTAATAGCTATAAGGTGTAAGCTTGTTTCATTCCCTTCCGAGAAATGTAACTGGAGTCGTTGTAAGTGTAAACATCTGGTCGCAGGAACATAAATAACACTCGTAGTGCGTATCGCGGCAAAAAATCTCTAGACCCCCGGTCGGAATAGTGTATTGGCGCGAAAGCGGCCCGGTTGGTTACAGGCTAGATCTCGTTCAAACCAATTTTCGGTGGAAGTTTGCAAAGTAATGTACATCATAATGTACATCATATATATTTTTTTTAAGTTTTATCATTCTCTTATTTTAGAAGTTACAGGGGGGGGGGCATTTTACCACTTTGGAAGTGTCTCTCGCGCAAACTATTCAGTTTAGAAAAAAATGATATTAGAAACTTCAATATCATTTTTGAAGACCTATCCATAGATACACACGCACACACACGTATGGCTTTGATGAAAAAAAAAAATTGAGTTTCAGTTCTAAGTATGGGGAACCCTCTAAATTTATTGTTTTTATTTTTGTGTGAAAATCTTAATGTGGTTCACAGAATACATCTACGTACCGAGTTTCAACAGTATAGTTCTTATAGTTTCGGAAAAAAGTGGCTGTGACATACGGACGGACAGAGAGACAGACAGACAGACATCACGAATCCATAAAAATGAAAAAGTGTCTATTTAATAGTTTATTGTTGATATGATCAGTAATATTGTGCAATAAAACTTATGGAAATACTGTATTTTAATGCAAAATCTCATATGTAAATTCAGCTAAATCAGCCAAATCGGCAAAATTTCGTATATACGGCTTCTTAACTAGTGAATAGATATGAGGCGACCGTCAGCCTTCAGAGTACCAGTGCAATTGGGTACGACCGCAGACAGAGTTCAGTGAGATGTACACGGGCTGCATCGACAAGTTTAATAGGCCTACCACACGCACAAGCTTCACCACAGTTCTGCCTGCGCAAGCTTCTCGCATAAAAAAACTGTACACGGACGGCATTACCACACGGCACAGTTAAGTACGCGCAAGCCACATTCTTGTCGAAATCGTCGGCGCTGATACAATGTTTCCCAATGAAGATTTATTTCTTCTGCTAATATTTTTCTTACTTACTACTGTTCTTACTTTCTTTTCATTTTATTTATCATTTTTTCGTATGCATAGTTCTTTTTATTTCCCTCGATTTAATTTTCCAGAGTTCAGGCAAAGACATTTATAGACTTATTAATTCAGACAAGAACTCGCGATTTTGCGTACGCAAATCTGCCATTTTTAATAACAAACTACTATGTACCTCACCGAACGACGACTAGCCTCGACTGCGGCATGAACACTGAACGCCCAACCACACGCACAGGCAAGTACGCGCAGGCCGGGCTTGCGCAGGCAAAATTTCAAGCAAGTCGAAAAATGCACAAGCCGCGCTGTGGGGTTGGCGCGTGATACAGTTTTACCAACCACACGCACGGTGTTCCGTGTACAAACCGGCCTGTGCAGGCAAAACTGTGGTGAAGCTTGTGCGTGTGGTAGGCCTATAAAGGTATTTTACATTGGCGCCTACAGCATGAATACTGGAAGAAAGTTTAGTATACAATATTGCTCGAGGAGTATATGCAGGCGCACTATACCCTTTTTCACAATTTTCACAAAGGAAATATAAAGTATGTACAAAAAATATATAGGTAAAGATAAATAGGGGTTACGATTTTGCAACATTTTGATATATTAAAATTAAATAAAAATCCAACGTTCTTGGTACTGCTAAGTAATATTTTAATATATTATTTGCATATTACATTCGAGTTTTTATCAATCTGGACCGTTTAGGTCCGGTCTGACAATTTCCTAATAAATTAAGATTTTAATTGACCTATAGAAAAGTGGGCATATAACTTCGAAAAAAGGAAGAAAAAAGTCAATTTGTCACGTATCTCATTCTCGATCTCGCTAGAAATAGCTACGCTAGAAGATAGTCCTAAGGGACGTCCAGCGCAGCTAACCATTGAGGCATACTGGACATCGGAAGAGATTTTTAGGGATAATATTCAACTGTATCGCGCCTGGCCCGTTGGATGGCGTAGAATGCAACTGATCTACGCAGCTAAACGGGCACGCTCGCGTGTAAGATTGGTGACCGCTAGTGACAAAAATTTCATGCGCATTTCCGTGCTTCAGAGGGCACGTTAAGTCGGAATAGGTCGTTACCGCCATATAAGAGTCATTAAACTTTGTCGGAGGCCTTATGGGTTGTCCGAAAACATCGGACAGCGGGTTGGACTAACCCGCATCTCCGCCAACCCGCATTGGAGCAGCGAGATGGAGTAAGCTCCAGGCCTTCCCAATAATGGGGAGAGAACCGTGCAGACCCAGCTGTGGGAAGCAATAAGGGCAGCAACCAGCTGTTCAACTTTATATCCTTGGTTTCCATGCACAAACCTAAATCCCTCTCAATTTCCAGAGGAGACCTGCGTCCAGCGGCGAGACATGAAAAGGATCCTTTTTAATGGAGAAGATAAATTTAAACAACGATAAATTTCGACAACCGGCATTATGATTGTCGAAATAGTTCACGGATATCAGAGGATTCAAGTTTCTGATGGATGACTGATGGATTATCGTCACGTGTCGTTCCACGATCGTACTGTGGCAGTGGCAGTTTAAGTGTAGACGTTTGATTACTCGCTACAAACGTAATCGTTCAGTGACAATCGACTCACAGCATGCAGTGGCGACAATGCGTCACAAATTGAATGTAGCCGCGGACGTTGTTCACTTAAAAGTATGATTGGCGAAAATTGCACTTGAATTGAATTACTGACATAAAATGGCTGCAGTCCTCAGCAAGATAAACTTCGAATTTGGATCTGCAGCAAAAATGCATATTGTTCTCAAATCACTAATACCATAAATAAATTAATAACGCTTCAAACGACACACACAAATACAGAAACACAAACACCCAGACCAAGAACAGATATCAAAATCCTTCAAATTTCTGTTTCGCCGGGAATAGAATCCAGGACCTGTAGATCAGGCATGGCATAGTAAACATTGTCGTTTACCATGGGTCGTGAGTCGAGAGCTCATACATCCTATAGATACACGGGGTTGTTAAAATTTCAAGCTCCAATTGTTGTCAATCTCCGTCAAGGAAAACCACTTTTAGTGAATTAATAGAATCAGGCGTTACTTTGCGGAACTCCATTGTTATAAAGTTAGGTAAAAACTACTTTGCAACAGTCCGCAACCAGAACGTATGATGGTGTATACTTTTTTCATGCAATAGCATCTCCCTCCCTCCCACATAGGGACACATGCACATGCAGCAACAAAAAATATACACCAACATACGTACCATCACCAACACGTGTTTCGCCCCAAAACAGAACATCATCAGGGTTATTGACTCTACGACGGTTACTCGCAAAGTCACTTTTAGAGACTTGCGAATAGTCGCAAGTCTCTAAAAGTGACTTAGTAGATAGCTACTAGATAGGTGGGTAATTGGTGGTGGTGGGCAACTCACATTCAAGCCTAGTACAACAATGGCTAGTGGATAATATTCAAGCTACATGACACGGACAAGATAAAGAACAGCAAAGCGGCAGCAATCCTAGCTACCTTCACCTAAACTAAAGCTGGTAGCGCCTGCCTGCGCGAAATTCTCAGAATGATTTCAACTATCTGTATACGTTTTAACTTGTATAATATGTTTGAATTTATATCCTATACCAGTTCAGGCCAATGTTTTACTTCCATTCATGACTGATCAAAACTTTCAAGTAGGTATAAATATTACTTATACCGACATTTATCATGTGTGTGTCATTAAAAAATTTGGTGCAAAATAATAAAACTTACTTTAAAGCGGAGTGAAGTTTTGTCGCCTTCGATATAAACTCCTCCCACATTGGGGCGCTGGACTGAAAAGAAAGAAATAACATATTAATATGATTAATTTACATTTAAATCCTATAGGAAAAGGTAACGAGTAGGAAAGACGACTGACTAATACTTTGTGTCTTTTTTTAGTCCGGTAGCTTCGCGATTAAGAATAGAGCGACTGCATCCCCTGCGTGATCGTAAGAGGCGAGAGGGGGCTTCTGGGATTGCGGGCAGTGAGAGTGGGAGCTTGATCCGTCCAGCCAGCGGGCCCGAGAAGGACGGCTATGTGTGCGTGGCCGCATGCCGCCGTAAGCACCGGAAGGTTCAGGAGAGCACATTCGAATATGGGCGGGCGCACTGGGCGCCGCGCGCGGAGTACACCGGTGCGTTCCACTGGAGATCCCCTTGTCTTCTCCAAGCGCAGAGGCAGACCACCGAGGTGGTTTTAGTGCGGTACAAATCCCACATAACCCGGTAGCCTCTCCCAAGATGCCGAGCACATTCGGCCCAAAATCACCAAACTTATATCTAATTATACTATAGATGAAAGTTAATTGAACAACTTTTCAACTATCATAATATAACCGACAAGAAACATGAAAATAATCAGCTAATGTCCCTGCGACCTTGATCATAACTAAGAAGACGCGTCTAGAAATAGCCGGGACATAGTTCCCGCGTCTATTACATAATTGACTCTTCCGTTGGTACGTTCGTGACGGCACTTAGCGTGATTTTTTGCGATAAAAGACAAGAAACACACGATTGGTTCCCTTTTAAATTAAATGGTATCATGAAGACCACATTGCAGACATTTACTTAAAAACTTAAACAAGCCTAAATCTTGCAAGAGCTATGTAATTTCTCTTGAGACTGATGATCGCCTCATTTAAGTCTGGCCGACAGCCACAACAGAATGGCTTCACGGCAGAAAGAGGTACAGCGGTCGTATTATTTTGGCCAAACGATGAAAGTTCTATAACCTAAATTATATGATCGAAGCAAGGTCGTCTGTCCACCCGATCGGAGGTTGCCCCATTCTTTTTCCAAGGTGTGGTAGCTTTTAGCAATATTATCACAGACATCATTAAACATGTGTCGTATACCTTTTTTGCTGGCGGGGGAGAACCTTGAAAAGGTACCCAACACCTTGGGAGAGGATACCGGGTTATGTGGGATTTGTACCGCACTAATACCCCCTCGGTGGCCTGCTTCTGCGCTTGGGGAGGACTCCGGGATCTCCAGTGGAACGCACCGGTGTCATTCACACGCGGCGCCCCAGAACGGGCCCATCTTCTTCCATCGAGCTCTCCTGCACCCTCAGGCGCTCACGGCGGCATGCGGCCACGCACACACCGCCGTCCTTCTCGGGGCTGCTGGCTGGACGGATCGAGCTCCCACTCTCAGCGCCTAAAACCCCGGAAGCCCCCTCTTAGTCGCCTCTTACGATCAGGCAGGGGATACCATAGCTCTATTCTTAATCCCGAATCTACAATTGGTTTCTTTTTTGCGAAGTTTATTAAAAAAAATGACTCCCTGGCTACAATGCTAAGATAGTCATGTACAATTTTGAGTCATTGAATTATTTAAATCTCGACTCGATGATTCTAACAAAACCAATAACGGAAATGACAAAAAATACCTACAATTTGACCGGTGCACGAACTCTGATGATGGTTATTACGGTTCACGAAAAAGTTATTATGATTCGATTGTACCATAATGTAGAGGACTTCCTTTAAAAGATTTTCTCATTGTGGGTATAGCACGATTAGAAGGTTTTTTGTTTAAGATGACCTTTCTATGGTGGAGTATCTGCTTTGTGGCTAATTTTAGGTTTATGTGCTATGCCAGTTTTCATTGCTATATTAAAATCATAGGCGTTTAGCCAGTTGCTTCAACAGCGTTGACCTTATTACCCGTTTTCACGTAGGAATGAAGCATTTTCCGCGGTAAATAGTAGCCTATGTTACTCAGGATGAATGTAGCTTTCTAATGGTGAAAGAATTTTTGAAATCGGAACAGAAGTTTTTCAGTTTATTCATTACAAACATACAAAAATACAAATATTTCCTCTTTAAAATATTAGTATAGACTAACTAAGTATAATATTCATTGGTTGGGCAATTATATTGATTTTCCACTAAATAGGTTGACTGGTAGAGAATGCTCTAAGCATTAAGTCTGCCTTATATCCGATGCCTTTGTACGGTAGAAATGTTTAAATATATAAATAAATAAATATATAACATGATACGTTCAAGTAATACCACGAAGGGTATTGCATTGCATATTATAATACTCGTAATTATGACTAGAAACTGATGATCAATGTAAGGCTAATGATGATGGTGAAGGGTTATTTTAGTAAGGACTTTCTATCAGCACTAAAAATATATTTTCTTTGTCGCTTCCGCTTATACTGTCATCATAGAAATGGAATTCATAGTCTTCGGTATTGTATTGCTCAGTATAAATTATCATGACTGAAAATGATGATGATCAGTGTGGGGCTATGACGGTGTAGGGTTGTTAAAGAATTTCTATTTATTTAAACAAAAAATAGTATATTTCATTACAAGTGCGGAAAGGCTGTCATTGCAAGGAGTTCCGACAAATGTCTACCCGAGCCGAGGCGCAGCCGAAGGTGAGGGTGAGGGTTGACAGTCGGAACTCCTTCCAATGACGGTTCCGCACGTGTACTGAACAAAATACAGTTGCGAAAAAATGAGGCAATTTAATAAAATAATAAAAACTCGCAAAGAACATTTTTGAAAAATGGCGCCAACGCCAATATGCAGATTTTTTTTTGTTTTCTTCACCCATTCTGGGTAGGCAAAGGGAACTATGCCCATACAGCCAAGCTTTCAGTTGATTTTTTTTATTGATATGAAATGAAAATGTTAATGAGCTGAAATGAAATGAAACCTAATCTAACTCATTGAATCAAATCTGATAATGAAACAAATTAGTAGCGTCTTTTTAGAACTATTTGCATGAATCATACAAACTTCTAAAACTTTTTGGTTGGTTTTTTTTTCTTTTTCATAGACATTATTTTGACAGTTGGGAAAGATAACGCACGAGTGCGGAAAAGGTAAAGAAAAAGCACGAGTGTGTAATAGTCCACTTCCCGCACGCTATACGTCCCTGCAATACGTCACTTTTTTGAGCAACTCTATTCAAAAATATATTTTCTCTCACGCTTCCGCTTATACTGTCAATGTACAACTGAAGTTCGTAGGACAGCGTTAAAGGCTCAGCCAGAAGCCTTTTCCCTCCTGGATTAAGGAGCTTTAAAGGGACCGCCCGACTTTTCTAAAGTAGCTTTTATGTTTTGTTATAATTGTGTCCTCTTTGATCTTGAAGGTTGTTCTTGGTCTACACTAATATTATAAAGCAAAGAGTTTGTTTGAAAGCGTTATTCTCGGGATGTATTGGTTCAAACACTAAGACTTTATTTGAACAAATATGGGTGTTTACTCAAGAAGTTTATATATATTTAACTAGTCTTCCGCCAGCGGCTTCGCCCGCGTGGACCCGTTTAATGGGTCCCCGTAGGATAAAAAGTAGCCCATGTGCTATTCCAGGTTTCATTGCTATATTAAAATCATAGGCGTTTAGCCAGTTGCTTCAACCGCGTTTTCACTTAGGAATGAAGCATTTTCCCGCGGTAAAAAGTAGCCTATGTTAACTCAGGGTGAATGTGGCTTTCTAATCGTGAAAGAATTTTTGAAATCGGAACAGAAGTTTTTGAGTTTATTCATCACAAACATACAAATCTTTTCTCTTTATAATATTAGTATAGATTGGCCATATTTACCTTCTTGATCTATGAAAATATTACAAAGATAAAAATATAAAAGAAAAAAACACAATTACAAAAATGTACATTTTTATGTGTCAAAAAATAACGTTCAAAACTTAGTATGGTTGGTACTTGATAATGTTTCTTGAGAGAGGTAATACCTTATGAAAATTTAAATAAACATTTCAAATTGTGCAAAACTCATCTATTGTGAAACATAATCATATATTATGAATTTATCATAAAAAGAGGTTGAGGATTTACATTGTAATATAATCTAAACTTTGCTGGCCTCAATATCTTATAAGAACTTAGCAACAAGCGGGAATTCGACCATGTTACGAAAGTTTCGCCTCAAACGGGAATTGGTAAAGAGTAACACATTTTTGCTTTTCTTTTATGTAATCACTTTTAGTTTAACGGTCGAAGGCAGCTTTCAACCCTTATCCATTTTTGCTTGCTTTTTTCGTTAGGAAAAAACATTTAAGCGACTTCTACGTTATCAATTCTTCGGGATCTACGTCTTTTGTAGTGTATATATATATATATATATGTTCGTGCGTGAGTACGTACGTGATTTTTAATGCTTAATTTGGTTGCTACCATTTTCTATTATATAAATATGCGTGCTTTTCTGCTTATATATGAAAAAAGGTTTTTTTTTACATTTTGAAGTCGGTTCATTTCTTTCTTTAAAATTAAATTGCACTAGTATGCAGTCTCCCATAAACAATAAAATATTGTTATAAACAATGGAAAATGATTCTTTTTGTTTATAAAGCCCCGGCTTACCTCGCGGATTACTTCGGGGGCGCCCGACATGATTCTTTTTTACACGCTTTTTATTAGCTTCACCTGTATGTTTGTATGTTTGTAACCGACTTCTTTGGGCGCGATTTTGACCCACTTTAAACGGCCAGATTTCGTTCAAACTTTGTAGATTTATTGAGGACCGATGACAATACACTAATTTGATAAAATTATTCCATTTTTCAATTTGCAAAATATGATTTTTGTTAATTTATATAATTTTCTGGTTAACTTGAAAATTTGCATAGGGGTCAAGGGCCGATGACAATGCAATAATATGAGAATAAAAATCCAACTAAAAAATTAAAAATAAATAATGTAGTTTAAAAAACTAAAAAACACGCTTTTGAGAAAATACGAACTAAAAACTAAAAAAATAAGAAGAAAATGTATATTACTGTAAATAAAGCGTGGGGTGGTTTTTAAGATACTATTGACACCATGCACCCCACGCTTTATTTACAGTAATATACATTTTCTTCTTATTTTTTTAGTTTTTAGTTCGTATTTTCTCAAAAGCGTGTTTTTTAGTTTTTTAAATTTAAAAGTTTAGTTAGATAAAAGTTACTACTTTATTCCTTGAATGAAATCTGTATTCTATCCCGAATTTGTTTTGCTTATGTGTTTATTACGCGTCCGCCCGAAACTTATTACGGATTTTTGCGGAGAAGTCTTGTCTAAGGTGGTATGCAGTTGCGCTGCTACTCCGGAGGCTGGTGGTCGCCTCATGTAAGTGTGGCCGGCAACTGCACCTTTCAACCGAAACAAAATAGAATTGGTTCACGGCAGAAGTGGGTGCAACGGTGGTACTTCCCCGGACGAACAAGTTTTACCACCTACCAAACTTACTAGTTAATAAGCATATAAATTCGCGTCCGCCCGAAACTTTTTGCGGATTTTTGGGGAGAAGTCTGAAGAAATCCATTCTGTAGAATCATAATGGCATATAAATTCAGACTGTACAGATATTTTTATCAATTTTTAGTTCTAGTTCTAGATGTTCTCTTAAGGGAATTTCAACCCGATTTATAGTATTGAGGAATACCATGCCAATACAATAAAATAGAATATAAACAAATAAATAACGCTTCACTCATAGCCCCACAATAGGGTAAGGACCCTGTGTCGTGGGTACCATGGACAGAGAACACACACAAAGACAGAAACACAAACACCCAGACCGTGAACAGAAATTTAAACTCACCGTCCAAATTTCTGTTTCGCCGGGAATCCAACCCGGGACCCTTCGATTGGCAGTCCGGCATGGTAACCATTGCGCCTCGCAGGTCGTCGTACACCTCATATATTCCTTATTTGACTTGTATATCTACCTTACTGTGAAGTTTTGAGTGTGAAGCGTTATTATTACTTGTATTACTATTGGCTGCAACCCTTTTGCGTCCCACTGCTGGGCACGGCTCTCTCCCCCTTATTGGGGAGGCCTGGAGCTTACTCCACCACGCTGCTCCAATGCGGGTTGGTGGAGATGCGGGTTAATGGCCAACCCGCTGTCGGATGTTTTCAAACCGCCCATAAGGCCTCCGACAAGGTTTAACGACTGTTATCTATCGACAACAACCGGGACCGACGGCTTAACGTGCCCTCCGAAGCACGGAAACGCGCATGAAATTTTTTGCCACTAGCGGTCACCCATCTCACAACCGACCGCGCCCGTTTGGCTTAGCTGCGTAGAACGTTTGCATTCTACGCTAGCCGCCGAGTCATGCGCGCTTCAATTCGCTGTATTACTATTGCACTGCATAAATTTACAGTGATGGTATAGAGCCACGTCTAGAATTTAATATGTAGCAGGCACTGTCATTTGCTGATTGAAATATAAAGCCTTTATGGATAAGGATTGTTGCTGCAGCGTTTGCATATTAACACTCAAAGATGATAAATAAGAGAAATCATTTCACTGTATGCATTATTATTCGGATCAATAATTAAATTAACAACAATTTGTAGTAATAAATTAAGAAGATATTAACGAAGTTAACATGCAACTTGCGGTTAACGATAGGAATATTGTTAACTTTTTTTAAGAAATATTTTAGAAATTACAATTTCTCAGAATACTAATTAAGTAGTTTTTACAATTCTGGGACTCTAAATAAAAGAAGGAGTTGACTGACCAGCATATCTTTCATCATGAATAACGTGCCAAGCACATCTTGCATCATGAAAAAGGTGCCAAAGATAAAGAAAAGGACATTTAGAAAATGATCTTCCAAAGGTACCAAGACATTAGTTCATTAGAATGAACCAGGGGTGAATACACAAACTTATGTCTAATTTACTTTGTATCTTTCGTACGAAATACGTGTCATAAATAAATAAATAAATAAATAACGCTTCACACTCATAGCCCCACAGTAGGGTAGATATACCCTGTGTCGTGGGTACCATGAACACACACAAAGACAGAAACACACACACCCAGACCGAGAACAGAAATTTAAACTCATCATTCAAATTTCTGTTTCGCCGGAAATCGAACCCGTGACCCTTCGATTGGCAGTCTGGCATGGTAACCAATACGCCACGCAGGTGGTCAAATTGCTTTTGAAATGTGTTAGTATTTCTAAAACATCGTAATAATATAATATCATCATACACAGTAAAACATTCAAAGAATCCAAGCAATCCACACGCCCAGTCTGCAAAGCTCCTAAGACGACAGGAATTTAATAATTAAACAGCGCATTTCGACTGTCGACGAGCGTCTCCGGATCCAAACAGGAAGGATTAGCCTAAAATAGCAGAGGAAGCAGCTCCAATGGAGAGTATACTGATTATGTAATACTCATTAATATGAATGAACCATGAACATAACATCTTATATAAAATTCTCGTGCCACAATGTTAATTACCATACTCCTCCGAAACAGCTTGACCGATTCTCATGAAATTTTGTGTGCGTATCGGGTAGGTCTGAGAATCGGTCAACATCTATTTTTCATCCCCCTAAGTGATAAGGGTGGTCTACCTCAAACATTTAAACGCGGTACGGACTTCGTGAGGTCAGCAGTAAGAAACATGCTGAAAGTGGACAGGGGGGGTGCTATCTTCGTAAACATGGACAGTTCATGATACACTTACGGACTTCCAAATAATGTTTGTATAACAGTCTACCTGAGTTTTGGCGGGCAGTCGAAAAAGACATATTGTGCTCTTGTTTTATTTTCATTTTCTTGGTGTATTTTTGAGTTATATCGGAGAAAGTTCATGGAATTTTGTTTGATATAGGTTAATTACAGTGCACGAGTGTTTGTGAAATAGAATAACAGTGCTAAAATATGTTTTTTCTGCTTGCCTCCAAAATTCCATCGGACACGTTCTAGTAAAGTAGCCATCGCTTTACTTGAATGTTGGACTGACTAGACTGACTGATTACTGACGACTTACTTACTGACTTTGTTATTACTTCGTCCAGTTTCATTGAAACTGGCAAAAAATTGATGCAAAAGTTATACTTGACGCTGGCAGTATGCACAGAGTTTGCGATGCCATAATTGAAAAAAAAAACAGTCTACCTAGTCTACAGTTTATTTTACGTTTCGGATTCAATTCTTTCATTTATTTATTTTTATTTTCAACAAAAACAATAATACTTTATTGCACACCAAGTTTTACAGTAAAATAACATTATAGATGTACAATTTAATTAGTGTATGCAATAGGAGGCCTTATCGCTCAGGCAGCGATCTCTTCCAGGCAACCTATGCTTCAAAAAATTGATGGACAGAGGGGAAGAAAAAAAATCATTAATAAAATTTATTTCATTTAAATGTAGGTACTTTATTATTATTGCATTGCAATGTGCAAAAGAGCAGTGCAGATGAGCCGCAAAAAAAGTTTACTGAGGAGGCTTTAGTGAGATACAAATCGCGGGCCGGGTTACGGTATCTCTCGCTAGCCATCGTGTCCCTTTTAGTTGTTTTGAGGTCTAGAAGGCATCTTGTTTAAAAAGGGAAACCGTTAAAAAAGTATTACCTACTTTAAAAAGATTTTAAGTTTCCTTCCGGCTATATAGTTTGATTTATATAATGCGAATAATCATTAAGGAGCTGCTACTACCAATTCTAAAGAATGTACCTCGCTCACCAGTGTAGGTGCTAAGCACTCGTCTCGCTCAGTGCATCGATACAATGAGTTTAGTAGTGTGTCTGTCACCGTGAGGGCAGTGAGGGCGCGAAGGGCTCTCGACTGCAGCGGAGTGGCGCCGGGTTGTAAATGCTAGCTTATAAATTTATAATGTAGCGGTTTTAAAAGGACTTTAAAAGTAGCTGGTAAATAAAACTTTTTTATGTTAAAAGGTACTGTAGTATGTATACATAAATTTAATAAATAAATAAATAAATAAATAGCGCTTCACACTCATAGTCCCAGTAGGGTAGATATAGTGTGTGTCGTGGGTCCCATAAACAACGCTAAACGCTAAAAAGAGCGAGATCCTGGTTTTCAGGGGGAAAAATAAACCTATGCTATAAAGCATAGCAATAAAGCTATATATATAAACTAGCTTTACGCCCAAATTTACACTATGCGAATCACCCCTGAGGCAGGTGGCTCAATTCAGGTACCTCGGCCACATAGTTGATGAACGCCTCGAAGACGACGGTGACGTAGAGAGGGAGCGGCGGGCAATGTCGGTTCGAGGCAATATGTTGGCCCGCAGATTTGCACGATGTGAACAGCAGGTAAAGCTGACGCTGTTTAGGGCATACTGCCAATCATTTTACACGTGCAGTCTGTGGACGGACTATAAGCAGCGGACCCTCAGAGCCTTTCGCGTACAGTACAACAATGTTCTGAGGATGGTGCTGAGGAAACCCCGTTACTGCAGCGCATCCGCCATGTTTGCGGAGGCGAGTGTAGATGATTTCTACGCTCTCATCCGCAAACGTGTGGCGTCGATGATGAACTGGATGGTGGGGAGTACCAACACCATCCTCAGCACATTGGCGTACAAGCTAGACAGCCCTCTTTGGGGCGCCTTGAATAGGACACACACGCTCCCGAATAGGCGTGTGTGTATATAGTTGCTTTATTTTTAAATACATACTAACATAGGATAAGTTTGTGTACTAACCCAAAAATGTATTATGTTTTCTGTTTTTATTTACTAACATAGTTATGTAAGCATTTGTATTTTACTAACCTATTGTATGGCCTTATGGTCTGAAATAAATGAATTATTATATTATTATTATTATTATATAAACACACAAAGACAGAAACACAAACACTCAGAACGAGAACAGAAATTTTAAACCCATTCTCTGCTTAGCCGGGAATCAAACCCGTGACCCTCCGATTGGCAGTCGGCATGGTAACTATTACGCTACGTGGGTCGTCAATAATCAAAGAGAACAGAAAAAAAAAGTTATCAACATAATGTCGCATTCGGATTGTATAATCCCCTATATTACATTATGGCTAGCCGTTTCAAAAAAAGGGCTGTTTTGTAATTCAGTGTTCTCTCGTTTAGTAATTTTATTCAACTAAATTAACGTAATTGTATGAGTGATTAAAGTTTCGAATCCCCATAAAAAGTAAAATTACAAGTAGGTATGTATTACAAGTATTACAACTAGATACCAATCATAAGCCCTCTCCAAGGGGAGATTGCTGTCAAACGCAGAAAAAAAAACGTTTAAAAATTTAATTTGTGCCACTGATTGCATCTTCAAACCCATGTACAAAACACCCTTACATTCATAGATTTGAATCATACAAAAGAGAAAAAAGTTAACTTCCGCCAGTTAATTAGTTTACACGGTCGGGGTCGTTGCTATCAAAGCGTTGGTAA
The DNA here is from genome assembly GCA_911387765.1 of Pyrgus malvae. Taxonomy (NCBI): domain Eukaryota; kingdom Metazoa; phylum Arthropoda; class Insecta; order Lepidoptera; family Hesperiidae; genus Pyrgus; species Pyrgus malvae. Next base: position 13,927,856 of record OU426969.1, read on the forward strand.
AAATAGAATTTGTAACCATGGGGGAGCATGAGCGTTCGAGAGGTGTAATTGGGGAAAATGTGCTTTGAAAAAAATCACTGGCTCGTTTGCAAGCGCCGGCAAAGTTACACTTGAGTACTGAAAAACTCTTCATGCACACTGTTTGTAGGGATGGGCGATTGTGGAAAAACGTCGATATCGATAAGCGATCAATTCTAATTCGATGTATCGAACAAAGGTATTTTAGATCGTTGAAATTAATAGAATGGTTAAAATAATCTTCAAAATTTGGAAATCAGTGGCACTTACATAATCTTTTTATTTATAACGCCCACGCCCGGACTCGATTACAGTACGAATCCGTACATAATATTGATGAGAAGCATATTCGTATCTTTTATTATATTATATCTATTATATATTATATAGTATATTCGTATTTAACTTTTTCTAAGGCATAGAAAGAAGAAAAGATAATCAGGATTTTTTAAAGATATTTGAACCAGTCACGATTCTTTCCGGGTTTTCAAATAGCAAAAACGTTCTTAAAAAATCTGTCCTTGGTAGTTACTAGAGCTTGTTTCATGATAATCAAATAGCTCTTTACATCTTTCAATTGCAAACTCAAAATATATAGTGTTTTGCACTTGATATCGATTTTCAAGATGTCTATAGTACATCCCTTACAGCTATTCATCCCTTAAAGCTTTTCACATTGCTGATTTTTTTATGAAAAACTTGCATAAAGAGTGGATACTCTTTAACTCCGACTGGAGTAAAGTGGCGTAATAAGGCTCGTATATTGTGAAAGTTACAGACGAATGAAAGTTTCATCTATAGCTAGTCACTATTAAAAAGTATAAAAAATATAACTGAAGTTTGAAATTTCTAACTTTTATACAGTTTGCGAGGATTATTGCTGCTTTTGGAGAAATGCATGATACTTTATTTATTTACTCCTTATTGGCCAAATTTTACAAATTTGAACAAAAGGCGAGCTTAATGCCAAAATGGCATTTGCCTACTTTTCTACCAGCTAACATTCAGGAAGTGCAGAAAAATATAACAGCGGCAATAAGAATAAAGAGAATAATTGTAAAAGAGAAAAAAAATAAGAGAGATCAGAGGTTGGTTAAATAGAAACATATACACGATAAACATACATACGATAAATATTATGAAATATGAATATTGACCATCAGAGATCATAGTTTTATTACAATCATCTTCCAAATTTTATGAGCAGAGCTCTAAGAAATGTGAAAAAACACCCTTTCTGAAGGATCGCTTTGAGTACAATTTCCTGAGGTGTTCCGGGAGAGAATTCCAAAGGCGAGTCGCTTGAACCGTGAAAGAATTGGATACGAATCCAGAATGGTGGACAGGAAAAGACTGAACTGAAAATGGAGTCAGAAGAGCGAAGCTGTCGCTCGTGAAAATCGCGAAGATAGTGTTTACAGCTTTACTTCTGCTCTAATAGCAACTCAATCAATTGAAAGCAATTTCATTCACTACGACATTTGATAAGAAGAATTATTTTAAAGCGAAAGTTAGGAGCAAAACCAGAAAGTCCCAAATTATTGTATGGTGAACAAAAAAGTTAAATTTATTTCCGAGGGCGCCAACTAAGATGGGTAAAACTGCACTTATCGTATACAGTCGTAATATCGTATACCGTAACTCAATGGAATAACGAAAGAAAAGTTTTCTTATTATATACATAAGCTACCTGCCAGTGAAAGTCCCGTCAAATTCGGTCCAGCCGTTTCAGAGATTAGCCGGAACAAACAGACAGACGGATAGACAGACAGACAGACAAAAATTGTAAAAAAAATTATTTTGGTATATGTACCGTATATATATTCATGTGCATAAAGTATAAAGCCGTTATTTTAATATTACAAACAGACACTCCAATTTTATTTATTTGTAATATACATATGTATTGTATATACTCGTAGATGTATGTCGCGCTTGGCTGATTTTTTAAACGGGATCTACCAATCGCTTATCACTTCACGGTATTTATCATGTTGTTAAAACTGACATGCACAGTCAACGGTGCAATATTTACTTTTACCATCAAACACCGATAAGCTGGATCGATACAGGATACCGGGAAAAAGCTTGGCTTTAATATTGATCTTGTTGACATACTTATCTATACCTGTACATACATTGCTGTCCAGTACTGATTGTAGATACATTTAAAAAAATGTTGGAAACTTGTCTGTTGCAATTTAAACAACAAAAACGCACTACTAATCAACGCTTCACACTCTATGATAGGTCGAAATTCTTTTAAACTACCTACTATACAAGATCCATAAATACTTGTGTGTCGGTGTACGGTCTACTATACAAGATCCATAAATACTTGTGTGTCGGTGTACGGTCTACTATACAAGATCCATAAATACTTGTGTGTCGGTGTATGCTACTTTAGGTGTTTTGCTATTTTAAAGTATTCGTTTGGATATCGACATGTCGTAACTTAGTGCCAATCAAGTCGCGAAAACTGGCAAAACCCGTATTACGTGAACTCGTGTAATACATTGCCCAATTATTCAATTAGCTACTGTCATGCACCATTTTGCTACACAATGGACGAAATTATAAAGTAAATGACTAATGCACTTGTTGATTATATGTCAAGAACTATTATAGGTAGCTTTAATATTTGCAGTTGCCATCAGCCTTAGGAGTAGCAACGCAAGTCCAACGCAAGCTTCAGGATTAAGAATAGAGCTACGGTATCTCCTGCGCGATCGTAAGCGGCGACTAAAAGGGGGCTTCTTTGGTTGCGGGTGGTGAGAGTGGGAGCTCGATTGGTCCAACATGCGGCCCCGGGAAGGACGGCGGTGTGTGCGTGCCGTATGTACCATGATGCATTATGCACAATAATGTATATAAATATATAATAATTATGTTTGTATCGAAATTTAAGACAGTCAGTCATACGCAACAAATCTGTGTACACGTGTAATAAACGTATATAGAGTGTCATCTGTTACCCCACCTCTTCTAACATCAGCAACACGCCGTCGGCACAGGCTGCATGCCGCCGTAAGTATCTGAAGTAGATATGAGCGCCGCGCCGGCGCGCCGCCGCCGCCGCAGATTTCGCCGCGCCGCCGCCGCCGCGAAAAGGAAACGGCGCGCCGAGTGAGCGAGAGAGATAATTGAATCGGTCAGTAGTCAAATAGTATGAACGTGCTCGTTGTTGCCGTAGGCCGCTTTAAGCAGTTCTTCTTCTTCTTTTCAGCCTTTAGTAGTCCACTGCTGGAAGTAGGCCTCCCCTAACGTTCGCCATTCCTCCTGGTCCTGCGCCTACTGAATCCAGCGGTTTCCCGCTGTCTTCTTTAGGTCATCAGTCCACCTGGTTGGAGGGCGGCCTGTACTCCTTTTGCCGAGACGTGGTCGCCATTCGAGAACCCTTCTTCCCCATCGGTTGTCGGTTCTTCTAACTATATGGCCTGCCCATTGCCACTTCAGCTTGCAAATTTTGAGAGCTATGTCTGTAACTTTCGTTCGTCTACGGATTTCATCGTTACGAATTTTATCGCGTAGAGAAATTGGTGTGAAATACCGTACCGAACCGTACCTACGTAGAGAAATACCAAGCATAGCCCTCTCCATCGAGCGCTGTGCGACCTTGAGCCTATGGAAAAGGCCAACTGTAAAAGACCACGTCTTAGCGTAGGTCATCACTGGCAACACACACTGCTCGAAAAATTTCAACTTCAGGCACTGAGGTATTCTGGAAGAGAAGACACTTTGTAACTTCCCGAACGCTGCCCAACCGAGTTGGATTCTACGAGTTATCTCTCTCTCGAAGCTGGACTTACCCATACGGATCGCAGGTATATGTACTCGTCGACAACTTCGAGAGTAGTGCCATCAACAACAACCGGTATAGGTGTGACATGGACGTTGAACATGATCTTCGTCTTGTCCATGTTCATCTTAAGATCCACCCTTTGTGAGGCGCTATGGAGGTCACATAATATAGTGCTGAACTCTTCCAGGTTCTCCGCCAAGATTACTATATCATCGGCAAATCAAAGTTGTGTGAGGTGTTCGCCATTGATGTCAATACCGAGCTCGTTCCACTCTATCAGCTTGAACACGTCTTCCAGTGCAGTGGTAAACAGCTTCGGGGATATGAACCTTGTGCCTTGTACTCCGCGCTGCAGTGGAATAGGTTCAGTGCTTCCGTCGTGGACTCGGACTGTCATGGTTGCGGCTTTGTACAAACACTTCAACACCTCGATGTACCGATAGTCAATCTGGCATCGCTGGAGAGACTCTAGCACCGTCCAGATCTCAATAGAATCGAAGGCTTTCTCATAGTCCACATACACAATACATAGCTGCAGATTATACGAGAGGAGCACCAAAATACCAGCTACACCACTACACTCATTTGACTCCGTTCAAAAGCGCGCAGTCCGAATCATCAACGACCCAAGCTTGACTGACAGTCTAGAACCGCTAAGCTTGCGAAGAGGCTCGCTCTGCGCATTCTATCGACTTTACTATGGTGAGGGCTCCAAGGAACTTTTTAAAATGATGCCTACGTCACCATTTCATGAATATACCACTAGACGAAGGTTCAAGTTTCACCGACACCATCTGGACTCGTGGCGGTCCTCCACAGTCCGCTTTGCACGCTCTTTCTTACCACGGACGTGTAAGTTATGGGACAACCTTCCAGCTGAGACATTTCCAGTGGACTATGAAATGGGGTTCTTCAAGAAAGCTGTAAAAAAGCTCTCCTCCAAAGCCGGCAAAGCTCGAGTGACTCCTCTGGGGTTACCCGTGTCCATAGGCGACGGTGATCGCTTAACACCACGCGGCTTGTCTGCCTTTTTGTACGGTTTATTTATATGTATATAAAAAAAACTATCATGTCACACACCGACCTGCAATATCGGCAAACTGTTATTCAAAATTGTATAATTACGTTGTTCTAATTGCTAAGTGTCAAAATGTTACACTTTCCTGAACGGTAATTTGTTTATTTATAAGTTTTAATAAATATAAATATTTTTATCGATAAACTACGTGTTTTTTATCTGCCAACATCAAAAAATCCTTTGGAGGTCACGCCGCCGAAAACGCCGCCGCCGCCGACTCCAAAAAGTCGGCGCGCCGCCGCCGACCTCCCACCCATCGGCGCTCATATCTAATCTGAAGGTTCAGGAGAGCACATTTGCTCTCCCTAAGATGGACCCGTGCTGGGTACCGCGCGTGGAGTACATCGGTGCGTTCCACTGGAGATCCCGCAGTCCTCCCCAAGCGAAGAGCCAAGCCACTAAAGGAGTTTTAGTGCGATACAAATCCCCTCCCTCCTCGCGATACAAAAAAAAAGTATCAACGCAACTAGATACGAGCACAGGCGAGGCTTAGTATTGCTTGAGCTTGTGTACGTATGTATGTCCATGGGCTACAGGAACCACTTAAGACCACGTGGCGTGCATGCTCGTCAGCTACTCCACCGGAATGATGTAGCTCTCCTATAACTTCAAGGCCTTACGAAGTCACGAATTCCCACTCTAGTCGCCCGCAACTCAGTTCGAGCTCCCACACGTCCTTCTTACAGGTCGGCTATTGGACCTATGACTAGTAGTGGAACTTCCCTTACATTTGTCACTCCGTCTGATTCTGCGCCCTCTGAATACAGCAGCTGCCCGCTATGTTCTTCAGACAGAACTCATAATAAGTCCCGCGCTACAAGCCTATCTACATAGTTACATCATTTGGATGGATCATTTGGACAAGGGGGTCCAATGGGGTTCAGATGAATATTAAAATAAAATGTATCTAAAATTTAACATGTTTCTTGAAGTAACCATCTCAAAAAACTTTAAAACCGCTGATTCGGTGGATCCAATTAACCATCTCAAAAATCTTTAAAACCGCTGATTCTGATATACGTATTCTGATCCACGTAACAGTCAACTGGACCAATAATGACATATCGCAAAAACCAGCCAAACCCGTATGACATCAAGACGTGTAACGTTTCGACTAATTCGATGCACGATGCAACACCACGCTCTATTTCTCGCAACAATTAGTTATGCACGAAAGCGGTACAATGTACGTCATAGACTATAGGTTAGGTGTAGAAGTAGCACTTGTAGAATCATTTCGAAGAAACGTGATTATAAAGTCACCGGTTTTACTCAGGATTCAGGGGAGTCCGACTTGTTTCGGACCGTGGAAAGTTCCTTAAACAAAAGGCGTAACTATTTTGTTAATTACTGAGAACCTTCTATAAAATAAAAACAAACACGAGACTTTAAAAACCGTGCTTAGTTCTATATCTATTTTATTGAAGTGAAAACTTCTTTAGCGGCGTTGAGCACTTTTGTGGGATGGGTAAAAACTGTGAAACTCGCGGCAGGTCACGTGTGCTGATCGAAAATTTCGTAAGATAGTAGAGGAGACGTGGAACCTTCACCGATCTGATAATTCGATGAGACATATTTTTTACCAAATATAATTTATAAGCATATATGCCTATGATAACTTGAGTATCGAAAAGTGTTCATAGCTATTTTTAATTTAATTAATTTTAATCAATTTTCTTTCATATCACCTTCACTCTTGTAATAACCGAACGAGTGAATGTCTTCACCGGCTCTTAGACCAAGACGGAGGGGTGACAGCGGATGACGGCTCGACTGTCTATACTTTTATAGCTATGGTATGGATCATTATACAAATAGAGTACAAAAAATCTTGAGCTTTGCAATATTGCAAGCTTTGCGAGCTTTGAAATATTGCAAGTAAACGAAAGATCCGCTAAACGATACTAAAAGACATTTTTTCCGACTAAGGATTATCTTATCATCATGGTTTGTAAATTGCCAAGATTTAAAACAAAACCTAAGTCAATAATAGTAAATGACATAAAAACCTCAACGAGAAGCGTTATGAATTCCTAAGACATTAAAATAATATAAGTACATGCTTTATTATTACAACATTATCGAAGTGTATGTAGCAGTGTACGTAAACATCATTGATAAAAGTGATAAACTAAAAAATACACAATTTTGGAAATCAGAGGTAACAATTATATTTAAACAGTGAAAAATGTTGCAAAAACGGTGAAAATATATGGAGAGTTTGTTTGAACGCGCTAATCTCAGGAACTGTACTGTACCGGTTGGAATCGAAAAATTCTTATTGTGTTGAATAGTCCATTTATTGGGGAAGGCTATATGGTATATAACATCATGCTATGACTAATACCAAAGTCATCACGGACGTAGTCGCGGACAGCCACTAGTTCAATATAAAGGAGAACTTTCACGCAATAATAAATCAGTTGTAATTTTATGTTTGCACTATAACAAACTAAACGATTAGGCTTTTCTAGCTATGCATCTATTGTATTGGGTGTTCTATGTTCTTATTACTCTATGTTCGTAGCGTGGGCGATATGCGTCCGGCCTTGACATACAAGGTTCAATCGTCGTATGAAATGGGAAAGTAAGAGTTAATGGTACCATTTGCGTGGTCAGTGGGGTTGTAGGCGTTTTTGTCTTGATATGATTTGGGCGTTTGTCTATTTTTGGGGATAAAGGAATGAAACAAATGTAGTAAAGAAGAATGCCAAATGTTCTATATAATTTTATCCCAGCCTATATTGTCTGAATATATATATTGTATATAGGTATTGTGATATCCATACTAATATTATAAATTCGAAAGTAACTCTGTCTGTCTGTCTGCTACGCTTTCCCGCATAAACTACTGAACCGATTTTAATGAAATTTGGAACACAGATAGAGTGGACAGTGGTTAAGGAAAACGGGTCCACGCGGGCGAAGCCGCTAACGGAAGACTAGTATATTACAATTGAAGCGCGCATGGCCCGGCGGATAGCGTAGATCGCAAACGATCTATGCAACTAAGCAAAATGGGCGCGGTCGGGTGTGAGATTGGTGACCGCTAGTGGCAAAAAAATCATGCGCGTTTCCGTGCTTCGGAGGGCACGTTAAGTCATCGGTCTCGTCGTTTGTTGTCGATAGATAACAGTCGTTAAATCTTTTGCCTTATGTGCGGTTTGAAAACATCCGACAGCGGGTTGGCCACTAACCCGCATCTCCCCCAACCCGCATTGGAGCAGCGTGGTGGAGTAAGCTCCAGGCCTCCCCAATAATGGGGAGAGACCCGTGCCCAGCAGTGGGACGCAAAAAGGGTTACAGCCTATATTGTCCAGGCCAAGTTATTCCAAATGCAGAAATTTAATGCTAATTTTTAGTGATAACTAAACACATGTGTTAATTCATTAGGCTGTCGCCGTTTTTGTATGCATCTCGAAAGAAAACTCAAATATTAGGGTAGATTTTAATAAAAGGATGACTTTCTGAGACTTTCACGTCAAGCTCAATGAAGGTTTAAGTAAAAACTTTTTAAAAAGGTAATAATGTTTAGTTTAAAATAAAACTAGACAGATGACATAACATGATAATCAGTCGTTTGACATTGATATTAGCCCAAAAATGTTATTTCATTTTACGAAATACTCTACTGTCTGGTTTTCGAAGAAAATCAATAACTTATTATAAATGTAAAACTGTGAAATCACTTTATGTTTCATGGTATAACTGATATTTTAAGTATTTTAAAGAATTAATATAAAAATAATAGTTACATAAGTAAGTACACCTTTTTTTTTTGGTATCGGGGGGGAAACCTTCAAAAGGTACCCGACACCTTGGGAGAGGATACCGGGTTATGTGGGATTTGACCGCACTAAAACCCCCTCGGTGGCCTGCCTCTACGTTTGTGAGGACTCCGGGATCTCCATAGGAACGCACCGGTGTCCTCCACGCGCGGCGCCCCATAACGGCCCATCTTCGGGAGAGCAGATGTGCTCTCCTGCACCTTCAGGTGTTCACGGCGGCATGCGGCCACGCATACACCGCCGTCCCTCCCGGGGCTGCTGGCTGGACGGGTCAAGCTCCCACTCTCACCGTCCGCATCCCCGGAAGCCCCCTTTTAGTCGCCTCTTACGATCAGGCAGGGGATACCGTAGCTCTATTCTTAATCCCGAAGCTACAGGGACTAAGTAAGTACACCTACCTACATCTGTAAAATACTTCTCAATTTTTTATTCACCCTGTGGTTATGGAATAATGCCATTCAAGGCCATCATTCTCAATTCTTAACTCTTGATGTAATCGACTGGTCGTTTTACTAGCGTTCGCGTTGCTCCAACGTTGCCGCTGCGCTAACGCGACTTTAACGTCGCGATTTTAATAAGTAACGACTAATAAAAAACGCAACGTCGATGTTGCGTTTACGCGACCATGACGTTATAGAGTCGCAGCGTGGTTAGAGGTTAGACTCGTGACGTCAACGTTGCGGTTTTTAGCAAACTGGTACAATCAATCTATCCCACTCTGTCCGTATGAGCGGGGGCAAGGCTCTGACCAATGAAATGAAATGAAATATTCTTTATTCACTGTACGGTTCCTTTACTTTTTCTCTTAGTGAACGTTTATTTTTTGTTCTGTCTGCTCTGGGTGCACTTAGGCAATGCTGAGCTGAAGATAACAGCAGACGGAGAAAAACTTCAATGTCCAATCGCAGCACGAGTTAAGTAAATGTGCCCATACTGAGGCGACGTCAACGTAGCGTTTGAGCAGTGACAACGTTGGAGAAACGCCAACGCTCGTAAAACGTCAGTGGGATAGCAGCCTAAGGCGATCGCTGACCGTAAAATTGGATATCCGTTATGAGCATAATGTCGTAATTGAAGATCCACCACTCTAGCTCCGCGGATTCAAGATAACAAAATGGTGTAGATCATTTTGAGTATCTGACAGAGGGAAACGTTTTTATGTTTTATTAACACGCTTTTATTAACTTGACCTGTATGTTTGTATGTATGTAACGGAATCTTTTAACTTCATTTTCACTTACTTCTAGGAGTCTGATTTACTTGAAAATTTGCACAGGGGTCAAGAGCCTATGACAATACAATAATCTCATAACTTTATAATAAAGTCCTAACTAGGATCATCAGGATAAAAAATATATACGAGGAGCGGCTGATAAGTACGTGGCCTAAGGTACATAATGAAACAAATATAAAGTTTTGTATTTTTAACACGTCTAAGCGTCTGATTAACTTGAAAATTTGCACAGGGGTCAAGGGCCGATGACAATGCAATAATATGAGAATAAAAATCCAACTAAAAACTTAAAAATAAATAATGTAATTTTAAAAACCAAAAAACACGCTTTTGTGAAAATACGAACTAAAAAGTAAAAAAAAAGAAGAAAATGTATTTTACTGTAAAAAAAAGCGTGGGGTGGCTTTAAGATACTATTGACACCATGCATCCCACGCTTTTTTTACAGTAAATATATTTATTTATTATTTTCACAAAAGCGTGTTTTTTTTTAGTTTTTTAAACTACATTATTTATTTAACTGTATTGTGTGTTTTCATGTTGAGTGTTGTATTAAATAAAATAGTTTGATGAGATGAGTAGTTTGATGAAATGCGCCAATATGGCGAGCATAAATCAATCATCTGACTAACTGATTTGTATGAATGACAGTGTACGTTAGTTAAGTGACGTCATTGTATTTATTAAGCCGGGTGCCCTAAAATGGCAGATAAGTTATTTTTTATGAAGCTTAATGATTTTAGTAACGAAGTAACTTTGAGCATATCGACAAATGGGTATGAAAATAGAATATATGACATCATACAAAACACTGCGAGCACCAAAATATGGAGGGCATTACACGATTGAGATGAAATTTTGCATGTCCCTTTGATTTGGGTGACAATCTGTAATTATACATTGAAGCAAGCGAAACAAGCAATTATTGTATATATATACCTAAATATATAATTAGAATTTCGGGAAACGGCTCCTACGATTTTCACCTATAGTGCAGGGGTTTTCGGGGGCAATAAATCGATCTAGCTAGGTTTCATTTAAAGAAAATGCCGTTTAATTCGTATACCTTATACATAAACACTAAAGGTATGACTTCCAGACATCTATCAGCAAGTAAGTATAGGTAATTCTATTTTTTAAATTGGGAGCTGAAGTAGATGGCGTTGTTAGTAAGCCAATGAGTCTCAAAAAATCAATTGTTTTTATTCGAGCAACGCACGGTCATCCGGATTTATTTATTTATTTGAATGGTGTAACAGACGAGCATGCAGGCCACGTGGTGTTAAGTGGTCGCTACAGCTCATGGACATCTACATACAACCTCAAGCAAGCATAGGTAAGTCTTGTCTGAGGTCGTATGCAGTTACGCTGCTACTCCGGAGGCTGGTGGTCGCCTCATGTAAGTGTGGCCGGCAACTGCAACTTTCCACCGAAACACAATAGAATTGGTTCACGGTAGAAGTGGGTGCAGCGGTGGTACTTCCCCGGGCGAACCATCATAGTTCTACCACCTACAACTTATTTTAATTTATTTAGGATACTTATTTTAATTCGATTATTTATAACCAAGAGTCACACCATAGTAAAACACAAACAGCCAAATGTCTAAAAATATAATTGGTTTAAAGAAAATTAAACAACGCTCTACTAATCAAAAACGAAATATCATTTATGTTTAACACATTATTTTTATATACTGTTTACGGGTTACTTTTAAGATAAATAATGCTTGTATAGTTATTTAACGAATGAATAACGCTGAAAATGTACTAGATTTTATATTCATATCAGTCACAATCCTTAGAGTGGTTTCAAACTAGCGAATTTTTCAGCGCGTTCGCACGTTTTTGTTTGTTTAATTTTAAGTAGTGCGTGTACGCGCGAAAAAGCCCAATTTGACTTTTTTCGGTACAAAATTAGCGCGTAGTAAGTAGTAGTGTAAGCGCGTTTTCCGCAACGTATACGCGCCGAAAAAACGCTAGTTTGAAACCGGACTAAGGGTGGAAAATTTTAAAATATATACATTTTATACTTTAGTTAAGAAGTCCTTACTCGAAAGCCTAAAGCCTATTATTTATAATTCAATTGGAGCACCGTTTACCCCCTAAGTGGCTCCGTAAATGCGTTACAGCATCTCGATTACCCCGAGGGTTGGGATATTTCATTTTCGGAATTGGACGAGCGTAGATGGAAATAGTCGCCGCTTTTATTGTTCGTGTTTCATGCAATACATTTTTTGAGTGACTGATATGCCACCTTAGAACGTATTATATTGATGTTTTGATAATATAGGTAATCCTTTCATGGGTACGGGTCTATCCCCATAATTGGAAAGGCTTTGCCACGCTGCTCCAATGCGGGTCAGCGGAGAATTCTCGCAAGGATACATAAAGTACAATGCCGCTCCATAAATCAATGTTGGAGCAACACGATGCAGTAACCTCCAGGTCTCAATAAACAAAAATTATTAGAAAGACAGCCGGACTGTTAATACTACAATAGCACAATAACAGAATAGGCAAACAGGAAAAATTAAAATCTAATAGTGATGTCAGCGCCAAAATTACAATTTAAAGGCACGTGTGACGCTATCCACAAACAAGCGGACATTTTTTATTAAAGTACAGGACAATAACACGTTTGTAATTAATTCGCCTTGATTCGGATGATATACGATCAATTGATGCAATTGAACGAAATTGATACGACATTCTTCGTATTAATAATAGCAAAGAGTGTAGAATGTATTTGTTAATTAAAATTGAGTTGTCGCGGGACGCCTAGCAGATTGGAAACATCAAATTTTTTTCATAATTTTGCATATTTGGAGACATCCTCAGGAACGTTTGCTTCCGATGTATTGACAAAAGTAAGCCTTCAGGGAAAGCCAAATAAAAAACGCTTCTCACAGCCATACATAGTCGGATTTTTCTTATAGTGAGTGCCATGGAGACACACAAAGACAGAAACACAAACACCCAGATTAAGAACAGAAATTTAAACTTATCATCAAAATTTGTGTGCGATTCAAATTACGACTGGCACTCAAGCATTTTTGTAAATAATCCGTTCAAAGTTATCTTTGTAATCAAATCCACCAACGAGCTCATTAAACCAGCCTATCCAGATGCAGCACACGCCATTGTGGCTAAAACAATGACACCATACGCCTCCAGCTTCTGAACGACCTACATCCCGATAATTAACCCAGTATAGGCCCTGTCCGAGCCACGTGGATATTTATAACTGCCGTTGAGATTTATCAACTAGTTGAAGAAAATAAGCTTTAGCTGGCGTCACTCATGACTTTCTTCATAACATCTAATTAAATAATAGACTAACGATGAAAGAACGTAAATACGAGTATTAATATGTGGGATAAAAAAATTATTTTATTTATACAGCATTCACGCCATTTGGTGACCGCTGTAACTCATGGACATTATGGACAATGGAAATCTATTTACACAGACTTAACAATGTTTGAGTCATGCCTGAGGACTTCTGTACTCCGGAGCTACTCCGGAGGATGATGATCTATTCCCATCGACACATACATACATCAATTCCTTCAGCACTTGCTGCTGCATTATGGGCTTCCTGATTAATGACTAGCTTGTTAAAAAAAACTATAATACTATAGAAGTGTACCATTGAAGTTCAAAGAAATATATCATTTTATCGCTTGGACTTGCCAATATAACCGTCACTGATATTGACATCAGCATTGTAATTTAATTCCAAATAAATATTAATGAAATACGAAAACAACTCTCTTAGACTTCACTGCAGAACTGAAAATATTATTTTACTTACTGCCAATTAAAAAAAAAATTATTACTTTTACGACAGTTGAAGTGATATTTGACTTTTGTGTTACTATCTTCAAATTCAGACTTGGACCAGTAGACACCTACTCTGACAACCCCGAAGAAGCCTGTGGTTGTACACAATTGGGCTTACTTACTGCCAATTAAAAAAAAAATTATTACTTTTACGACAGTTGAAGTGATATTTGACTTTTGTGTTACTATCTTCAAATTCAGACTTGGACCAGTAGACACCTACTCTGACAACCCCGAAGAAGCCTGTGGTTGTACACAATTGGGCTACTCTTCGTAGAAGACCGATGGTCGACTCATATGAGTCTGGCCGGCACTGCATCTAATAGCACCTATATGAATATACAATACCTAATCTTTGAATGTTCTACCACCTATCATAAATACAAGACTTAACTGAGTTTGATGAATTTTACAGTTATTCACTGTTTACTTGGTAATGGATTATTATGATTATTCACCATTATGAAGCTAGAATTTTAAGACATTCTCTAACGGGCTGCAACGTCAAATATTGACGTTGACTTTTTTATCCGATCATTTTTAAAGAAATTTAAAATTTAATGAAATTAGTTACGTGCATTGCATGAAATATTTTCCATTACTGTGAATGCCTAACAACTAACAAGCACAAAAAATTAAAAGGCCTATGTTCTACAGGCTTCCATGTCCACCAACCCGTACACTGCCACCACAGTAATTCCAAAAGGCGAACAATCCCCAAAAATCAGTCATAAGTCAAAAATCATATTAAGAAACCTATCATGATTTTATTCTACTTAGGAGGCACCTCTCTTAATTTCGCTGCAACCATTAATTTATGCAAAAAAAAGGCCATGCCAGATAAATCGATAAGCCTCAAACAACTTTGATTTGTTTGACAGCGAGTTACTGTTACAACGTCCGTCATACATCTCGATTGGTGTTTTCGGTCACGTGACTTTGACATAAAAATAATATTTTACATAAAACTTAAAATTAATAAAGATGCCATTTTTTTACATAATCGTTTTTCTTAAGACTTCGTATCCCGTAAACAACAGACAAAGCTCTCATCTTCTTTATATATATAATTCTTCTGTACGTGTGTTGACAGTGAACTCCTCCTAAACGGCAGGACCGATTTTAATGATTTTTTTTGTGTGTTCAAGTGGATTCGAGGATGGTTTAGATTCACAATTCGGTCCACTGGAAAATGTTTTTTTATCTATTTAGTTTTCTCATATAAATTGTTTCTACCAGTCAAACGTTTGTATTTCGTGCCGTGTCGTTTTTAAACTTTAACACAGTCAGAATAACAGGACAGTTCGTATGACATTATTTGTTCTATATTTTTGTTTGACAGTAACATGAAATCTCAAAAACAAATCCTCTTTCAATACTTTCAAGGCAGGACAACGTCTGCAGGGCCCACTAGTAATTTTGTAAAACAAGAGTCTGTTAAGCATCTTCATGTATTCATTTATCGATGTCGTGTGCTTGGGTATGGTACGTGTGAATGTGCCCAGCTGGCAAGTACTGAGCATATGTTGTGCATTATGGTGTACAGCGGCATATGAAAAGCCTACGTAGGCCGTACTAGTGATGGAGCGTGATTGGAATATCGATACATTCATTCGACATTCACCCCAGTATGTTTGACACGTATTTCGTGTGCAGAATCATTTATACGGCAATGGTCAATGAACCGACGTTTATTGCTATAGAAAGTAATGCGATTAGAAACAGGATGTGCGAATATGTTGTCAGTGTGTTAGTGTGCAATGCCAATTGCTTAATTTGTGTTTTAGCTCTATATAAAGGTGCCTCGCAACGCAATCTCATTTGCATTACAATGATCATTACCATAAAGTGGATGATTTACATTAATATAATTACAATTTGTGTGAATGAAAACATTTTGGAGATAGTTGATAGAACTTATGTTCTTAGTCGCGACCGATCCCAGGTTCAAATCCTCGGCTTGCACCTCTGACAAAGAAATTTGTAAAGTGCGAATTATCGCTGCTCCACGGTGATGGAAAATATCGTGATATTTCATTGATTACGATGTTCTCCGTCGCCGTGCATGCCTGAGAGAAATTCATAATTTCTCGAAAGCATGACGTCCACCAATCCGCACTTGGCCTAAATCCCTCTCGATTGTGTGAGAAGGAGGCCTGTGCCCAGCAGTGGGATATACAAAGGTTGAAGAAAAATGTTCTTAGTTGCTCCTTGTAGCGTCAGATATCTCCCTCCAATCAAATAGGATCCAGCTACTTTGAAGATTACCTAGAACAAAGAAAAATATTTGTTACAACTACGATATCACTATTAGTATCTTATTAATTCAGTAACTTATCTCAACATACACATACAAAACAGAAAGCTTTATTTTACTCACTAAGTAAGTGCCTTGCTTTACGTTATAGACACACTTTAGAAAACTATTACGCCCGAAATCCCTACTAATATTATAAATTCGAAAGTAACTCTGTCTGTCTGCTATGCTTTCACGCTTAAACTACAGAACCAATTTTAATGAAATTTGAAACACAGATAGATTGAACCTTGGGAAAGGACATAGGTAGGTTTTTATCCTACGGGAACCTGTAAAACGGGTCCACACGGGCGAAGCCGCTGGCGCGGCGTAAAGCTAGTAATACATAATTTACCAATAGACATCACATTTTTCAAGCCCGTGATCCAGGCTTGACCGCATTATAACATTCTACGGCCTAAATACTACTATTTGTATGTGGGCCGCCTGTTAGATTAATGTGTTGATAATAAACATAAGCTAAGATTAACCGTATCGTCGATAAAAATGTAATATTAACTCTGCTCTAAGCATCCCACAACGGCGCGTAGGACGAAAGTTGCAAAATACAGTTTCTTAATCGATCGGCCCTTATTTAGGAGCCACATAGAAATTTGCTTAAAGAACTCGCTACTTCACTTTACTAGCTGCCATTAGTAGCTTGATAAATCCATTGGCTGCAACCCTTTTTACGTCCCACTGCTGGGCACGGGTCTCTCCCCATTATTGGGGAGGCCTGGAGCTTACTCCACCACGCTGCTCCAATGCGGTGATAAATCCATTACTGGCTCTTATTTTAAAGGAAATAAGATCGAAAATACTAAGAACGTAGCATTGCGTGAAGCCAACGTATCGATTTTATCAAATATCGTAAAATCTATAAATCTCCATTAAGCGAATGGATTCTATCAAAATTGTTTATTTAATAAACAAATGACGCTTTTATCAAAGGAATATCACGCAAAACGGCACGCAAAATTTTTCTTGGTGAAGCTATCCCTATTTTCTTCTCCAAAAACGTGTCAATGTGGTACGTGGTGTCGTCAGCCACTAGAAGTGGTAGCCTTCCTTCGCAGGTGAGTGAGTAGGTAACTGTTCCTATTTTTGCTCAAAGACCACAATTCATAAACGGAGAGAAGAAGCGAGTTCCTCTCGTTGTGATGCAAAACCGTCCACTTTTATCGCAGACACCACCAGTTTGAACTTTGTCTGATCCAATTAGCTTAATAGAAAAGGAGGATAGATTTCAATCAACAGTTAAAACTAATTAATATTAATAGAACAAAGTAATTAAAGAAGTCAAAACAATTTATTTTAAGAGGAGTTGATTCTAAATTATATTGTCGTTGAAATCAATTAAGAATGGAACGTCGTCAATTCAAAACAATGCATTAAATTTTTTAGAATGAACAAAGTCTGATTGGGAAGGTGAAAGGATACATGCAAGAGGATTGTGTCCTGACCATTAAAATTTATAGTTTCCAATTATCAATCTGCCACGATTTTAACGTAAACGAGATACATTACAAAGTGGTGACATCTACAAATACATAAATGAACTGAATTGAATTGACATACTCGAGAGATTTCATGACGCTACGCAAATAGAACATACCGTCTCTAAAAGTGGCACCGGATGTTGATGATCAAAGATAAGGAAGCAACTTCAGATTGGGCAATATTTCTGAGAGGAATCTTAATATTACAACTAACTACCATGTCCACTGTACAGCATCAAACTATTAATCTTACTACTACTATACTCAATTTAAGAAATTAATTAAGGTACGCAAATAGAGCATACCGTTGCTTAAAGTAATATAGGGTATAAGTAGATGATCTTAAGGAAGCGACTTCAGATTAGACAGTAACTCTGGGTAGCAACTAAATATAAATAATAAGAATAACCGATCAGGTTAACTGAATACTATCGTATATTGTATGTTTAAAGAAATTGATTAAGCTATGCAAACATAATATGCCGTCGCTAAAGTGGAACTTTATCATAAACAACAACGAGCAACATTAGATAAATTTAAAATTTTCTAAAGTTACATTTACAACCACAATAAATTAATTATTGAGGCAAAGAGTTATATTGTCTTTATCGTGCAGAAAATCTTTCTTTCGGGTGTACCGAGAATACCCGATGTAGGTGTAGATTGTAGGTGGTAGAACTATTATGGTTCACCCGGGGAAGTACCACCGCTGCGCCCACTTCTGCCGTGAAGCAATTCTATTGTGTTTCGGTGCAACTGCACCTATCCACATAGGTGCAGTTGCCGGCCACACTTACATGGCGACCACCAGCCTCCGGAGTAGCAACGCAACTGCTTACGACTTCAGACAAGACTTACCTATGCTTGCTTGAGGTTGTGTGTAGATGTCCATGGGCCACTTAACACCTCGTGGCCTGCATGCTCGTCTGCTACCCCATTCAAATTAAAAAAACAATTTGGACGAATGAAAGTTTTCATAGACGTTATTTTGAAGACCACTGAAAAGATTTAGACAAATTGTTACATAGCAACATATTACAATAGCACAATAGCTGTCTTATATACATAGATTGATTACCGTAAATCCATTCATGCCGATGGTAGAATGATTATAAGTAAATTCCTTGACATTTACCTGTCTGTTCTATAAATACACAATACACCCGATAAATCAATACAAGTTGAATCGGTCGCCATTGGAAAGTAGGGTTCCAATCAAATATTCACCAGACAGATGGTCATAGGGACACAAACTTTTTTTTCAACCTTTTTTATGTCCTACTGCTGGGCACAGCTCTCCTCTCACAAATGAGAGAGATGTACACTATAGTCCACTACTCTAAGTGCGGATTGGCGACCTGCATGGCGCAATGGTTACCATGCCGGACTGCCTGCCTGGGTTCGATTCCCACGCGAAACAGAAATTTAAATGATGAGTGTAAATTTCTGTACTCGGTCTGGGCGTTTGTGTTTCTGTCGATGTGTGTGTCCCTAGTACCCACGACACAGGGTATATCTACCCTACTGTGGGACTATGAGTGTGAAGCGTTATTTTTTTATTATTGGTGGATATCATGCCTTCGAGACATTATGAGTTTCCCTCAGCCATTCATTGTGTCGGAAACATCGTAATTACTTAAATACGAGTATCACGACATTTCCCATTACCGTCGAGCCGTAATAAATACGCACTTTACAAATTTCTCAAAAAGGGTTGGAAAAAATGACAACCCGCATTAGAGCAGCGGGGTGGTTGATTAATTAGTAAATGAACCCTGTAATTGTAACTAAAATAAAGAATCCAAGCAAAAATTAAATAAGGTGAAAGAACGCATAAAAAGAACCATGATTTAGCGTAGGCTACTTTGCTCTCCACGTACACCAAGACGTTTTACGTACGTTTTACATTGGCTGGCTAGAAGCCAAAAAGCTAAACGGATTTAGAGCTGTTTGCAAACAGAGTTTAGCTGCAAAAACTAATATAAAATGTTGCGCGACTTCTTCCGCGTGGACTTTAGATTTAGAATTTTTCAAAAATAAAAATAGCCTAAGTTACTCTTTATAGCATCAGCTACCTGCCATTGAAAGTCCAGTCAAAATCGGTTCAGCCGTTTCAGAGATTAGCCGGAAAAGATAGACAGACAGACCTATATGGGCTCATGCACAACACTTTGCTTGAAGATCATGACATGATCAAATGCATAGTTTACGATTCTATAAAGGACATACAGTCAAACATTCATTTATATATATATATATATATATATATATAAACAGAATCATATTCATGTGGGTACTAGTAAGTATTTTAACGTTTCATAGTTAGTATAAAAACTGTATATATAAGTATAAAAACATTATTGAAAAATTCAATAATGTTTCAGGATGCAACTTAGCTGGTAAGTGGCTTAAAAGGGTTTAAAACTGTTTGTAAACAGAGTTGGAGGCAAAACTAATTAAAACTGCGGCGGCATTGACTGTTTTTTAACCATGAAACTAAAACTGGCAGCAATTCTGCTGCAAAATGTATAGAAAGCATTTTACTCTTTACAACTCTGGTAATCCACGAGCCTCGTGAATTTGATGAAGCCAGAGCAATGCCGTTTCCGAACACAGAATGTAGTGCATAAAGGTAAAGCATTTAGAAATGCACTTTTTACAATGCCTACCTCCCGGCAAGCAGCCAAGTGGTTTAAAGGGATTTGGAGGTGTTTATAAACAGTGTTTATTTGCAAAATGAATTGGATATGCGGCAGCATTTACTAATATCAACCATGAAACTAAAGTTAGCAATAAATTAGCTGCAAAATGTATTGACAACATCTTGTTCTTTATATCCTTTGTAAACCTTCTATCCGTACTAAACGCCCTCCTTTTTGGTACGAGTTAAGTAAAAAAAGATTTTTCAGTCCTAGCTTTAATTGTTTCATGATCAAACTAGATGAGTTCAGCTGTTTCATCCGCATTTTTTGTCTCTTTGAAACATAACTCTCTGAAACCTCAAAGTTTACCGGTGTGCGTTGAGGCGTAACAAATAATCTCAAATTCGTTTATAATATTATTAAGTGTTTTACCGTTTCATACTTTGACTTCCTTACTGAGTTTTTAATAATGTTTCAGTGCGAAATGGGTCAAGCGTCGAATGGCGCCTCTCGCGTCCTTGTTGGACATCAACTGGCAAGTGGCCAACTGGCTCAAATAGATTTAGAGCTGTTTGTAAACAGAGTTTAATTGCAAAAATAATTAGATTTCACGTCAGTATCTGCTGAACTTAAACTGTTTAAAGGCCAATTTTTAATTCCCGGATAGCACTGTTCGTCGAATAAATCGCACTATCATCGTTACTCATACGACATATGAAAAGAGTAGCGATAAGTCTAACTGACTAATAAGTCTAATAACTATATATCGGGAATGAAACTTTTTCTCTTTAGCCGTTAACCTTAAAATTTAAAGGCAACAAAACCTGGTAGAAGGACAATATTTGAATCATTATAAACCAAAAATCTTATATCAACCATTAATATTATCCTAAAACTTAAGTTCCAATGGATTGGGAGGTATTTTTGCATCTCCTTTACAAATCATGATGTATTATCGTTTACTCCGATAATTGCGGCAGTATCAAAAGTACAAACAGTTTTATACACTAGACGCGGAGAGAGAGATAAGACTTGGTCCTAACATAATAAAACATCAGAGATACTATGAGAAACAGAAAACTGCGCCTGCTCTAACTCGTAGCCTAAGTAGCTTTTTTCTTCGTTTCCAGATACAATAGTTAAAAAAAAGAAAGCACTGGTGTTTCCAAACACAGGTTATACTGAATACAGGTCAAGTATTAAGAAAGGCACTTTTGCACTTCCTACATCCTCCTATTGAATGTTGACTGGCAAGACGCCAACATTCAAAAGAAAAGGCTTGAAAAGTTTGACGCTATTCAAGTCAAGTTTGAACGAATAATGCAGATATCTGCATTGCTCTTCATAATCATTTTTTTTTCTTCACATCTAATATTTTTTAACGTTTCACAGTGATAGTCCCACAGTAGGATAGATATACACTGTGTCGTGGATACCATGGATACACACAAAGACAGAAACACAAACACCCAGACCGAGAACAGAAAATTTAAACTCATCATTCAAATAAAAATAAAAATCAGGATAAAATAAAATAAAATTGATAATAATGTACATTTTTATAAATTGTGTTATTATTAAGTTTTTTTCTTTTATATTTGTAATATTTGCATACCTCATGAAGGTAAATATGGCGTACTAAATATGTATTAACAACTTTTGTAAACACCCATATTTGTGCAAATAAAGTTCTTTGTCAAATTTCTGCTTCGCCGGGAATTGAACCCGGAACCCTCCGATCAGCAGTCTGACATGGTAACCATTGCACCACAGGGGTCGTCACAATATCAAATGTGCCACCTCTATGTGTACCTTAATTATTGCCTGGCTGGTCTACTTACAATCTATTTGACGACCTGCGTGGCGCAATGGTTTCCATGCCGGACTGCCAATCGAAGGTTCCCGGGTTCGATTCCCGGCGAAACAGAAAAATTTGAATGATGAGTTTCTGTTCTCGGTCTGGGTGTTTGTGTTTCTGTCTTTATGTGTGTCCATGGTACCCACGACACAGGGTATACCTACCCTACTGTGGGGGTATGAGTGTGAAGCGTTTATTTAAAAAATCTATATTACTATGACGAAACGGAAAGAGCTTAGAAAGAATTAGGTAAGTAGACTGAAAAGAATCGCATAGATCATAGTAGTAGGAACAAAATCAGAGAAACTCTGACAAAACATTATTCGATCTTTCAACCGAACACGAGTACGCTAAATAAAACATGAAAAAGAAGGTTACTTAAACATACAAGTAATTCAAATTATAAATAGTAACAATATTTAAAATGTAATAATGGCCATAAATCAAGAAACTGATGGATAGATATCTTTTTTTTTTGGTATCGGGGGGAAACCTTCAAAAGGTACCCGGCACCTTTGGGAGAGGGTACCGGGTTATGTGGGAACACTGACCGCACTAAAACCTTCTTGGTGGCTGCCTCTGCGCTTGGGGAGGGCTCCGAAATTTCCAGCGGAACGCACTGGTGTCCTCCACGCGCGACGCCCCAGAACGGGCCCATCTTCGGGAGATCAGATGTACTCTCCTGTATCTTCCGATGCTTACGGCGACATGCGGCCACGCACACACCGACGCCCTTCCCGGGGCTACTGGTTGGACGGATCGAGCTCCCACTCATACCGTCCACAACCCCGGAAGCCCCCTTTTAGTCGCCTCTTACGAACAGGCAGGGTATACCGTAGCTCGAGCCTTAATCCCGAAGCTACAGAGACTGATGGATAGATATCTAAACATTTATTTACATAAATATCGGATTATGAAGAATGTATTCATCCAAAACAATTGTGACAAGTAGTATAAGTAAAGTAAAGCCAATTATAACTAATTAGGAGTAGATTTATTTAAGTCAATTCGAATCCAATATGATAAAACGTGATCTTCAGCAGGTGGCGTGTCTGGTTTCCGACTTTTGAAGTTTATTTCGGGCATAGCATCGAATGTATTTTTGTTATAGCCTACTGTATATTTTTATTTTGGTTCAAAAATACTAAGAATAACATGAATTAGACTCAAAGTTTTAGACACAACGCGAGTCGACTCGACGTTTCTCTATGGACTCTGTAGACTGTAGAGATAGTAATAATGTTGTTGTATAAAAAATTAAATAAAACGCTTTTGTGAAAATGTTTGTGTAAAAAAAAGAAAATGTATTTTGCTGTAAAAAAAGCGAGGGGTGCATGGTGTCAATAGTATCTTAAAAACCACCCCACGCTTTTTTTTTACAGTAAAATACATTTTCTTCTTATTTTTTAGTTTGCATTTTCACAAAAGCGTTTTTTTAGCTTTGTAAAGTACATTATTTATTTTTGATTTTTTTGGTTTTTGACGTGATAACGTCTTTAAAATCGTTTTAGTCGGGTGACATGTTCAGAAACTTGTGTCACACCAAAACCTCACGAGCTCGATCGCAGGTATAACGAGAGAGAGACGGACCGATCTCTCGTCTCATCTCGAGCGCTGCCAGTCATTCCGTGAAACTTGTCACGCGGAATCCTCACGAGCGGAGGCTGGCATAGCGTTCGAGTGAGTGGACCGATCTTCCGTCTCTCTCACTCTAGCGGCATACAAACGAATGGAGATTTTCTCGTGCGGACGTTATCACGTAAACATCTCGATCGTAAACCTACTTTACAAACAATTTGCCGTTTTTTTTTCATATTATTACATTGTGATCGGCCCTTGACCCCTGTGCAAATTTTCAAGTTAATCAGACGTTTAGTAGTAGGTGAAAATGAAGTTAAAAGATTCCGTTACATACATAAATACATACAGGTCAAGCTAATATAAGCGTGTTAATTAAAATACCACGGCATGGGACTCCGTAATTAAGTGGAGTTGGGATGGGTTTACAGTGTAGTAATATGAATTTAGAAGGGATTGATGTCGTACAGAGGGTATAACGCTGTTCTAATGAAAGTATTAAGACAAAAGGTTATCTATAACGAATTCCCTTTAACTTTTAATTGGAAGGGGATCATTGATAACAATCCCTGTCCAAGGAAGCAACGTTAAAGACTAGACTGAGATTATCTTAAAGGAAAATATTGAACGACGACAGTTTAAGCTTATTTTGTTACTTTATTTATATTTTCCAACAAAGTTCACCCTTTTAACCTGTTAGGGATGTATTTAAAAAACTTTCTTTTCCTTTGCCTCTAACATTATCGTAACTTCTTTGCAATCTTTCAGATTTTGTAATATGTTTAGTTTACACTCGACGCGGGGCTCAATTTTTGTGTGAGTTGGTGTCAATCATCAATTCAAATTTGATTGATGGTTTGATTTGATGGATTTAATTAGCCTTATTTAAAACAGACATTTTTAAGAGAAGAATAAAAACACCGACATTAGCAACATGTCTGCATAAAATATATTTTTAATAAATGAAGATACTTAAGACTATTGTGTAGATATTTAATTTGTCTTAAATAGGTAAGTAAGACCATTTTTACAATAACTAAAACAGACTTCAAACTTTAGACTTTTAATTGATCGACGAAGTAATGGGATTACCAAAATGATTTTAAATATAACCAACAGCTTTACAAGGTCATCATCAGCTTTAAAATAAAAAAGAATCAACAAAATTCGGTTAACCTATAAAAAGTCATGAAGTAACAAAAAAATCCAGTCAAATTCAAAAAATTTGATGGTTAAATAGGTATTTAGTAATTATTATTTTATAAACAAAAAGAAATTCGATTTCAATATTGCTACATCTTCCAAAGCTTCCGTTTCCTAACAACATACGTCCACAAGTACCTCTCGTAGACCAGACGTGACATATAGTACAAGGTGTTCTAAAATTGTTGCGTCTAGCGCTGTGGCTAAATAACCAAGACAATGGCCATGAATATTCAAAGCAGTACCTTCGACGATGTAAGCACCTCGCCCTTCACACGAGACGGGAACGATACGACGCATATTTGTAAGACATTTTTGAGGTCGTATGCGTGAAGAAAATTTGAAGAGGGTTGCTCATTTTTAAGGTAGATGACCTGAGATAGATGTTAATAAATTTGAGAGCATGGACATAGAAGTTAGACATACAATTTTAGGGTTCCGTACCTCAAAAAATAATCCTTGTGGAATCGCTTCACTTCGTGTTCATTCAAACGCGTGAGGAATCGGGTTGAAATATCATCAAATACTCAGATGAATTCACATCTAAATAACGTTTGGTTTCATACTCATAGCCCCACAGAAGGGTAGATATATCCTGTGTCGTGGGTACCATTGACACATACAATGACAGAAACACAAATTTGAGACCGAGAACAGACATTTAAACTCATCATTCAAATTTCTGTTTCGCGGGGAATCAAACTCAGGATCCTCCGATTGGCAGTCCGGCATGGTAACCATTGTGCCACACAGGTCGACAAATTAATGCTCTTAGAACTGCGAAAAAATCAAACCTCCAAGTCTAAACAATCAATAAGTAAGATAATGAAAATGTTGACGTATAAATATGGGATTTAACAAGAAAATAACGAAATCTTTAAATTTGCTACCTATAACATGACAACTTTTTATCAAGCTCTGAGCTTCCAGTTTAAAAAAACAAAGGGTTGCACTCCGGTAGTGAGGGCGGAAGTGAAAACTTGAACATTAACGTTGTGGATTTTTGATATTTTGGAATGGTTAGGGAATAATTTCGCACGAATTGCTTTTATTATCAGTATTATTTTTTATCTAGTATTTTAGGTAGGTTTTCATCTAGTATTTTTATAAAGTACTCACTCATTTTCTTTCACTATTTCTTCGTCACTTTTTTCATTAATAGATGCACTTTGTTTAATGTCCATATTTTAAATACTTGATATAAACGAATTTTACAAGTATAGACAGTCGAGCCGTCATCAGCTGTCACCCCTCCGTCTTACGAATTTTCATTCAGGCCACGTGTCCTGACGCGAGTTTAACATTTTTTACCCATCCCAAAAAGAAGTGCACAACGCCGCTAAAGAAGTTTGCACTTCAAAAATTACGTCTTTCTAATGCAACGCAAAAGCAACTTTTAGCAACTAAAAATTTAAACAAATCGTTTCGAGGTTCCAAACAACTACCTATACTGAAATATTCCCAAGCATATATCGTCACATCTAAAGGGATTATTCAACGACACTTATACCAAACCGTAGCTGGTATGCATAAAAAAACGTGTCATTGTTAAGAGTGGCAGTTGCGTAATTGTTGGTACAGTTGTCCCAGTGTCCCTTTGAGCACACCGCTACGGATCCACTCGTTCGTTCTAAGAAACCCGTAATGACATTATGTACGTATATGGTCTCATGCACTTGATTAATGCGATGAGTTGATTTAACGACAATCTGAATATAGTCTTAATTTCAAAAAAATACTGAGTAAGTATTTAAAGAAACTCAAAAAGTAAACCAAATTATCGGAAAAAATATTAATGCACGCAATTTCTTCTTCTCTCATTTATCAAGACAAAAAAAATAAGGTAATGATATATAAACTTGAATGTAATGTAATACAAACAACATTTCGAATAAAGTATGTTATAGTAATGGCAATATATTTTAAAAACGTATGACACACGAACGAACGAACAAGCACAAGTATATGAAAAGCTTAGGAGTAATTGATTTTCATGTCCCAGACTCAGAGTTAAGCGTGTTAAAACGCATGGACAACATAAGTAAGCGCTTAAAAATCCAGAAACAAATATAACCCAAAGTCAAAATATCAGATCAATGAAAGAAAGCAGTGCAATACGGGAGACTCATGAACAAAAAATATTGATTCAAATACATATATAACCAAAAGTCAATAACAGATCGAAGAATACAAGCCTTAAAAATTTGACGCAACCAGTTCAAATATTGATTCTCGTATCAAGAGCATATTATGTCTCAAACATGTTGTTTAATCAGTTGTATGAACACACAAGTCTCAATAACAGACACCGAATTTAAATTACTCGACAACACGCTTTTTAATTTATCGTATCAAGGTTGCGTTCCTTTAATCGTTTCTTATCAATTTATTAATTTCTGATATAGAAGTGCGAAAATGAATTAAGTTGTCATGTAGACAGTAGATTTTAATGTACCTTATAAACTTCACTGTTTTTTGTCACATTACTAGCCAAGCTTATTATTATAAACATGTAAGTTATTGTTCACAAAATATTACGGTAATTTAATTTATTCATAAAGATGCCGTATGTAGCAAAGAACTTTCATAGATCAAAAAATTTATTCATAACTTTACGGATACAATGATTTTTTTCTTCTTGCAAATCTTGACTAACATTGAAAAGGAAAACTTTATAGTCCCTTCATCTTTTAGAAGAGTCTAGTTAATTCGAGCGTGCGAAATTTTAACGAAGTCTTGATAGCTTCGAAGTTTTCAGTATCAATTTTATAAGCTATTCAAACTGAAAGTTAGTTAAAAACTTGTTTCTGATCGATGCTATGTCCCATGAATCTTACGGCTCGTAACTTTTTCATTCTTATTTTCAATCATATGGTTTACCTTAAATATTTATGAACCAACTCTGATTTAAAATGATATTTTTCACATCACAAAATCATTAAAAATAACAGAAATAAGGTCCATAAAAATCTTTATGTAACAACAAGTGTACTTTACCGAGACAATAAAGATCAAATCTAAATAAAGACTTCATCCAAAAGGTGAGTAAAGTTAATAAAGAAGCTGAAAAGACGAAAGATAAGACGGCATTTCACGCCGTAGACGGTACCGTTGAAACGCAACACTTGTATACATTTCATAATCTCCTGTATGGCGCAACGGAACGTTTCGGTTCCACGAATTTGCTATTAAAGTGAAACTGTGCGTTAGGAAGACGGGCCCGGTGCTGACGAAACACAAGGATTAAGCGTTGGCTAACTACGAAAGAGTAGAGAAATCAAAACAAGCAATGGCTGGAATGCTGATTGAATTGCCTTTGATCTAAACGGTAGTACCTAGTAGGAGTCGGACCAATGTGCCGGTCGACGTTATAAACAAAAGTGATAGTCCATTCAATCTCAAAAACTATAAATCGTAGATCTCTTTTCCGCATTTTTTTCGATACATACAACCTAAGACTAGTTAAGACAAATTTGGCTTTTTTTAAACATTATATTTTGATGTAACATGTTACCTTGTTGATTAGTCTACATAAATAAATACAAATACAAATAAATGTATTTTATATGTCTGCACAAGATGTATCATCTAATTCTATATTCAGATACAAAAATAATTGTGCAATACTTTTTAGTAGGAAGACAAGAAAAAAAAATTACAATCTAGAAGTTAAGTTTTCATCCGGAGATATTGGATGAAAACTTAACTTAAAACTTAAACTTAAAACTGGCGCTTTTTGTATGGCTATCAAATAATATTCTTATCAACATAACATTATATAACTATGCGCGACGATCACTTCTCTATTGCTAATTCTGTATCTTCAAAGCACTACTTCCAAAACAGTTCTGCAAAGCAAGGGCCACACAGACGAACGTTTCCGAGAGCAGCCGAAGTGGCCCGATCACTTATCACGAAGGGTCACGGTACCGCTACGCTAGCCGCGCCGGCGCCGCTGCATGACGGCCGGCAATGAATGCAAACTGTCCCGATGCTATTTGTGTTACGTTGAAGTTACGATGCCGCTTCTGTATTAGTAGTTAACTTTGCTAATCATAATTGTATCTTTGCGTTGTTTTATTATTTTTAGAGCATTTTTACGAAACGGTTCTGGTACGACCCGTTGATACCGATCTCATTTCAAAATACAATGTTCCTTTAAAACTATTATTTATGTAGAAATAAACTTCTATTTAAATTCAAATCTATGAACGTATTTCGAAACCAGAAACTTTAAATGCATTTATAAAAAAAAATATTTATTTATTTAAGTATTTATTTATTTCAAGCATCTTTGGCTCATAAAACATACACACAATACAATGGCAAAAACATTTCATTATAAATTACAAAATTGGCGTTATTCTATTAATTTAAATTGAAATTATAATTAAATTTAATCTTTTCTTTTTTTTACAGAAAAAAAAATTCGTAATAATCGTCCTTCATTACAAATTCCTCCTACCTGTCTCGATCTCAGAAATCAATTAAAGCAAAATCCTAACCATCCCACATGAACTTAGTAATTAGTATGCGAATAAAACAAAAAAAGCAAAAAATCTACTGAAAGATAATCTTAATCATCAATAAAATTGAAGAATAGTTTCATCGAACAGGAAGATATAACTCTATGTCATAGCAGTCCAGGGCGATGAAGAAAGATCACACGATTTCGGAAACTGTCGTAATTTTCAAACTCAATGTACGAAACCGTCCTAATGCAAGTGGACACGCGAGGCTACGTCTTGACACGCCATCTCTGTTGTTAACGACCACTTTGTCCTGGATGTACCATTTATTTCAAATTGGCAAATTGCAATATGTAATGTATAGGCAGCGATGCGCAACGCAAAATGTTGATTTAGAGTTCCAAATTAGGTTTTACATAAATGAAGTCAAATTAATTGTAATGTAATAAAACTCTCTCTATTCCTTATATATGAAAATCATCCATCCATCATCCTTTTATCGTCCACCACCAGACATAGCCAAACGTTCACCACTCGGCCTGCGGCCTGTGCTCTTTTTACCGAGACATGATCGCCATTCGAAGACCTTTCTTCCCCATCGTTTTTTGAGCCTCGTAACTTCTATGGGTCTTCTTATAGTAGACCAGTGTCGATAATTTTTGAGACCAAAAAAAATTATAGTAGGATGAAAACCACTAAAAAATATAGAGAATATAACAAAAATTAAAGGAAAAAATTTACCGGCGATCTGAGATCGGGAAGGGGGAGGGAGTGAGTTTTTTAAAGGTAAATAACAGTTTAATATTTTAACTTTAAGTAATTTAAAATTTAAGTTTAATATTTTTAATTAACAAGTTAACAGATCTCAGATCCTATTCCCTAAAAAACAGATTCCTTTCATTTTTGTTATATTCTCTACCTTTTCCAATGGGTTTCATCCAACTATAATTTTTTTTTTACTTTTTACCATTTTCAAAATTATCGACCCTTGCAGATTATGACACTTATGTTGTTAACCGTCGTTCGTCTACGGATTTCATCGTTGCGGATTCTGTTTGGTACGAAAATAAGTAGGTACTAAATGTAAAGAAAACTGAAACACAATTAACTCAACGTATGAATATAAATTAAAAAGTCAAACTGTTATCGAAGCCAGAGGAAAATATATTCACCGGGTTTCACATACCTACTGTAAGAGGTTTTGAGTGCAAAGTGCAAGTGCGAATGAAATATGTGGTGATATGTTTCATTCGCACTGTCGTAATTCGCCGTGTCAATTTCTACTGCAATTTTGTTCTGATATTACTTTACTGAGATTTGCTGCTTTTGTAAAGCGATAATATGAACATTTTTGTAGCGATAAGTACTCTCGAGTATCCTCTGTGATGTCTTTATTTCAGAAATTTATGAAGATATTTTTGGTAAAAATTTCTTAATGTAACTTACATGTATTTAAAAGATTGAAAGGATGCTAGTTACCTTTACTAAATTTAATGCACTATTCTTTGTTTTTATAAAGACATCAGACAATAAGCTGTCTACATCACAAGATCTCCTTATAATTGATGAAGCCATATTTGCATTAAGTGTATCTATAAAAACTAGATCCGTCAGAGCAGAACATAGCACCGTTAGTACAAATATAAAGCCAGGCTATATTACCATGCGAATGGTAGAACCCGTAGAACTCAAACTTCATATTCACTGGAATATGGTTAGAAAAAATCCAAGACGTAAGGAAAGTTACTGACAATAATCTTGGTATAATTATGTAGATAATTTTGTAATTAATAACAAAAGAAAAATACTGTACATTAAGATTACAGATTAATTGCCAAGTTGTATTCTATGCGTATGTTTTTGCTTTTACAACGGTAGGAAATATAATAGAATTTACTCAGATAATTATATAGCATTTAATATAATTGCAAAAGGCCATTTTCATAAAAGAAACTAACACGGCAAAACTATATAATATTAGAGCAATAAAAGACAAAAACGACAATATTTCGAATTTTATACCAGTTTGTATATCTGTATGTAACCCTTGCCATGCACATCACGCAAAAATAACGTGGCGCATTCGTAATAAGATTAATAAGCTTATAGATTTTAAGTTTGACTTTGATGTAATTTTTAAACAAAAACACCTTATGATACTCGCTGAGAATACAACAAATTTATAACTAGCAAAAATCCTATTCATGTAGATTCAAAATTGTCACGCCTCATAAACGACGACAAATATAATTTCAACATACAATAATCATGCAATGTGAAAATAATATACAAATGTACTCAAGTACCTACTATTAGCTCTAGAGACGTGTTGAGAGTAATTCATCATGAAGACAGGCGTAAGAGGTCGACGAAGACGTCTTAAATACGTACAACCCTCCCTAGACTAGAGATGACGGATGAAAGCGCTTTGGTAAGGTTTCTTAAAAGTAAAAACTCCTGAAAGTCGCTAAGAAACCTTAGAAAAATGTTACATTTCATATTTTTTCCTTGCTCAAACCATCCTTTAATGCACAAATATTTAACACATCGTTGTCATCTTATCACACTTTTGAACAGTGGTAGTGGCAGTGTGCAACAGAGATAACGGTGTACGAAGCCAAAATTTGCCGATTGTCTCTTCCCACGGTCCGATTTGCAATATGGGATTTATAGAAAATTACTATGTAGAGGTGTTGAGACTGTTGAGAGTAAAAAGGCCGCCATACGTACAATACAACTCTCTCAGATGTCGCGCCTATATAGCACCGTATGCTGGAGATGACGGATGAGAGCCCTTAGGATGGATTGTAGAAAATTAAATATTCGCCTTTAAGTAGCTTAAAAGATGAAGAAAAATGTATAATTCATATTTATTTCCCTTTATAAAATAGCGTTCTCTGTACATTTTCTATGCAAAATAATAATAGGTCCTGTATTAATACTGCAAAGCACTTACCAGCGGTTATCGGTCCTCAGCAATGGGGCAAGGTGCAGTATAAATACTTATAAATCTTTTATTTTCTGACCAATATTTTGATTTAATAAATTTACCGTATTAGGAAGCTATTTCATATTTAATCTACCTATAAATATCGCGTACTCAATCAGTATTTGCAAAAAAACCACACGCAATGCAATCCAGACTAATCCATGCACCTGAATATGAAGTGCACCTACTGTACACCAACAAGTCACAACCACCGATCCAGGCTGTAAATAGTTTTTTAGCCCACTAGGCTTGGAAATTGCTTTTTTCCCGCTTTGGACGAACATCTACTGTTATCACCAACAACATACTTTTATTATTCGTTACAAAAGAACTAGGCTTCATGGTACGAAAGTAGGGCATCATTATCCCGGTCTAGATTTTGTCGTAGTACAGCTTCCTTTATTTTGTTCACAGTATATTCAAGCGAAGCATATAAAAAAGGTACGTACAAAAATGTAAGTCTACTTCTTCCTGCGATGTCTGATAAATGTTACATTTTTCGAAGCATATACATAAGAGCATCTACACATTCCAATATTTTAAAGGACATGAGAACATTTTAAGATACTGACGAAGCTATGTCTGAAGGGAAACCGTTTAGGTGCATATCTGTATTTTACCCACTTTTGGCACCTCTTATCTATCTGAAATTTCCACGGTCGTACGAGTCTACGTTGTGTTGGCGGTCATGAGAGCCCAAAAATATATAATTGCATTGAAATGGATAACCATCAGTCATCACTGTCATCAGTATCAGGGGCATATCAACACACTTGCACGCTTATTGCTAATGTTACCGAAGATAGATAATAATTTTGGTGTAATATAGCTGGAGCTTTATCAGCAGCAAAACCGCAGATCAAATAGGTGTACCTTTTGTTATGCGCGTTATTTCAAGGGAATAGCAAATAAGCGTGTTAAGTTAGTCAAACCTAAGCAGCGCTTTGAACACCTTTTTTGAGATTGTTTGAGAGTAACCCATTTTCTTACTAACCCGCTAATGACCAGCATAATTGACTATGTCTTCAGCCCATTTCACATTAAAAGGAACAAGGAAGGGTGTAGGGAGTTCTTAAGTCTGGTACAAGCATGTGGAAAACAAAGGATTTCACATCTATGGATCGCATTTGATATAAAATTTAGTGAAGAAAAAGAAAATTAAGTAATTTTTTCAGCTGCCAATTCGTAGGCATCATTATTAGTAGGTTCCGAGGACAGGATGAGAAAGTTTCAGCTCCGCCCATGTCACCTACATTATTTACATGCAATTGTTAAACGCTTAATTTATAAGCGTTTCCTGGTCATTCACATCACGGTTGTAACCAATCGTCCATTAGAAAAACGCTCATACATTCCCCAGTGGCAACAAAAGCTTGTCCATACGGTGCGTCGTTACAAAGGGAGCATTACTATCCGCTTTGTGCGAGTGCTCTTTGAGTCGTATGTTTTGAAGTGCTCGGGACACTCCTCGGTTTTTGTGCTTTCACTCTGCCATGGGGGGGTGCGTTATTGGGGTTCGATGAACTTTGCGTTGGATGCAGTTGTCTCGGTGTCTGATGCGAGAGTCTTTAGCCGGGGATTGCGAAGTCTGAGTAGAAATGGCTAAAATGGAAATGAAAAGCTTCCATGTGCTGAGCGATTAAAATAGTTTGAAGAAAAAAAAACTTCCGTTCTTAAAATGAAAAAGGGGTAGAAGAATTATAGTCGGTGTGTCTGTCTTTTCGTCTATCTGTCTATCAATTTCAAGCTAATTGACGATTTAAAAATGTGGCGAGAATATGGAGGATTGCAAAATTTTGTTACACCTTGTATTGTACTCATGATCCATCATAAAAATTGAATTTGAAAAACCAGGGAAAATGGACCTTGACATTTACTGGTAAATTTTCTTATAACGCCAAATTTCACACAACTATTAGGCACAACAATCCATTATGCTTTTATTAAGTGGTAGACGACACACGCGCGGTTCAAATGATGAAATGTTGCTTATGTACCGCTGCACCCAATTCTACAGCAATTCTTATCTGTTTCGGTCTAAAGATGCAGTTGCCGTCCACATTTATTTTACTTGAACCTATCATCAGTTTTCTAAGCCGATGCGCATATGTATACACTATACAGCAGCTCTGATCCTTCCTGATCCTGCTGAATTGATCCATAAATTGAGTTTGAGCGTAGGTGTCCATGGACTGTAAAACATTACACAACGTAGACTGCAAGGTCGTTTGCTAACTTTTCTTCTTCAAATTTACCTACTTATCAGATTAAAAAACAAACCCCACATATTTTTATTTAAAGACGTAATCTCCTCATTATCGGACAGCCAAACAACGTTGACCCTTCAAATTATCACACGTTTCGCCGACACGATAACGGCGTTACGTACGCTCGTGACCTTAAACTTCTACTGTGTGACCCCCAATCCTTTCTGGTCTCTCTGTAAGACTGCTGGGTTATAAATTGAATTGACATGAAAAAAAAATTGACACAACTCCTACTTCATTTGGCATCCCTTTGTGGCCAACCCGCTGTCGGATGAACAACTGATATCCGTCGAAAACTACCGGGAACGACGGTTTAACGTTTCTTCCGACGGAAACGCACCTGAAATTTGCCACTAGCAGTCACCCATCTTACATTCGACCTCGCTTGTTTCGCTTAGCGGTACGTTACCCGCAGGGCATTTTATCAATCGCCGCGCACTCAGAACTTGAATACTAACTACTAACTAACTACTGCTAACAATAAATGGCTTATCCCATCCTGCTCAGAAATGTATAATGCACAACCAATAGGTATATACGAGTAGGTTGCATGTTTGTGAAGTAGTATTTCACAACAAAGAGATATGATTTGTTAAAGTCGTCGTTCTATTTAAAGAGTATTTGAAGAACATGTCGTAGTTCTATGAAAGACACTCTTGTTCGATGAATCGATAGCGTCTGACCCCAGTTCTGTAGGTGCCTTTGTTTGACTGAAGGCACTATTGAACGTGGCTATAGGAAAAAGTTATAAATATGTTTTTTGAACTTACTGGCAGCGGTACATGCTCTTTCGACGGCAGCTATGCTTACGCATCAACTTTATTGAAGACACAATTTATTTTGTTTTGTATGGACACATATTGCACCGGTCCTTATGGCCATTTGGATCTTCAGAGTAATGCATTCACAGCTTTACAGTGACCTTTTTTTTGGTACCCGGCATCTTGGGATTACCGCGTTATGTGGTATATGACCGCACTAAAACCCCCTCGGTGGCCAACGTCTGCGCTTGGGGAGGACTCCGGGATCTCCAGTGGAACGCACTGGTGTTCACCACGCGCGGCGCCCCAGAACGGGTCCATCTTTGGGAGAGCAGACGTGCTCTCCTGCACCTTCTGATACTTACGACGACATGCAGCCATGCACACACCGCCGTCCTACCCGGGCCGCTGGTTGGACCGATCGAGCTCCCACTCTCACCACCCACATACCCGGAAGCCCCCTTTTAGACGCCTTTTACGATCAGGATACCGTAGCTCTATTCCTTATCCCGAAGCTAACTTTACAAGGACCTACATAAGGTAATTTAACACAACTAGTATCTTAAAAACCCTCCATTAACACACGCATAAGAACTAATTAATATTTATATTCCTTAAAGGTATAAAACGCTGATGCAGTTGGCAGGAAGATTGGACTGGATGTAAATTCGGTGCCCTCTGCAACAGCACTGTCAAGAAAACTATACCGGTAGTGAAGGACACTGTGAAAACCGTCCAGAAGCACAAGATCAAAAACTCCTATAGTTTCAAGACAACAAACGGTACCTACTAGTAGCACGCGCGACGGCGCCGGATTGCGGATTCGCGATCGAGGATAGGTTTGCTAATTACATTTATGTCCTACATACATATCTCGCATGGTGGACTATTCATCCACCTTTACTATGTAGACTTCATTTAAAATACTTGTTAGTCTAGGGATCGGATAAAATGGATACTTGAACTAACAAATAACTATTTCATTAATTTGGGAAGAGTTAATCAGTTTGTAGATAAAGCCGTTATGAGCACCGCATAACCACAAAACACAGTTCATCATGGTAAAAAACTTTCAATTAACTTTACTAACATCTAAAAACAGTTCATTTAATTGTAGATACCATTTGATCCACCATTTCGTAGTCATCGCGAAAAATGAAGATCGAGAGTAGTTTTCTTTGTCTGGAGCATGCAAGAGGCATGTTACTGTGTTAAATTCCATTATTACCAGAACGTGTCTGGTAAAGTAGCCTTTGCTCTCGGATACCTGTATAACTATGATGATTACGGACGGTTTACTGATTTATACTGTTATTCTGTCGTGTCTGAGGTTTTACTGAAACGGGCAAAAGTTGGATTGAAATTATTCAGGCCATGCCATTGCTGAAAGAAATAAAAAAGTTTGTGAGAGGACCGAAGAAGCCCAAAAAACTAACAACAGAGTAAGTTCAGCAACAGTGTAATGTTTCGAGATTAATTACAGCTCCATGTTCGTGCAAGACATTTATCCGCGTACCACAGTATCCGCCATCTTTCTTTTCCAACCCCATTCATTGGAAATCAGAGCATGATGCACATTATCCGCTCAATATACACTTCTTGTGGCAACCTTAATTATTTGATTCGATCGCTAATTGGCCCAAATAATTTAAGAGCATATCGGTATATTAAATTGTTGTATTGAATTAGCTACCTATAATACAAGTTCCGTGTGCCATTTCATTGTCAATAATTAAATCGATTCGTTGGATTCCCCTGCATCAGAACAAAGATTGGTGCCTGATGTACGAGTATAATATGCACGATTAGCGTCAACCTAACGTCTGATCGACAATGGTGCATCAGTTGCAAGACATAACTTCAGTGTTAGTTAGATTTTTGATAGCTACTGAACTATTGTAACAACCTTACAAAGGCTTTATTGGGCTACACCAAGGCGTTAGAGAAATTTGATTTATTAAATGCATCATCAATAAAGCGGATGCTGACCATTTGAAGACATTCAAATTCCGAATACTGTCGTTACCGTGAAGTCAACATGGTTATACGGATGTTATATAAGGGCTAGAAATGGGACATTACTGCAATAATGATGACAATTATACTAGTGATAATAATTACTCTCATATTAAATCTACTCCCGAACCGTTTACTACCGCTAAGTAAACAACCAAGCCACTCTTGCATTATGCAATCGGTCATTTGCATGTGGCTCGGTTGTTAGAAAGTGAACACTCATGAGGATGCATTGTATTCTATTAAAAGAAAATCCGTTAACTTTATTGTATAATTATTTAAATTAGTAGTTTCCTTCAATGCTGCTGATGAAGCTACGATCAAAATATGCTTTGAAATCTAATAAAATTTTATCTGACTGGGATAACACTTGAAAACTCCGAAAGGAATGTATAATTATGATTGCTGATTTTGAATCCGTCTTTCTTTTGATATGAAGTTCTGCAGGTACATCTATACTAATATTATAAAGAGGAAATATTTGTATTTTTGTATGTTTGTATGACACGTGGCTGTTCTTAAACAAAATTCATTTTGATTGGTCGATGAGAGAGTTATATTATTTTTAAATAAAATCCACATTATTTAATATCAGTCAACTACACAATTAAATAAAAGAATAAATAAAGAGCACAGACACAAACCAAGAATAGTACCGGTCGACACAGCGGTCTGCGGCCGGCGTGTGGTGCCGCATTACAGATATTTGGTTTCCTCGAGGCGCTCCGTTCTTTTATTGGCTACATCACTTCTGGTGATCTGTCCTCGATATAAAGGTATTACAATTTTTACTTCACGATATAAATATGAATTAAAAAGTTTTAAAAACAAGCTTTTTTTATTGGATACCCATAATCACAAATAAGTATGAAATCCGCCATTTTGATGCGTCGTCAATTTTGGATTTACAACATAACAGATTAGTTATACATTTTAATTGCAACATCGTAACAACTAAAACTGTATGTTAGCTCAATCGGTTCAAAACAAAAGCTGCAAGATTCCATCCGAACAAACATAAATTGGAAGTTAACAAAAAGCTTTTAAAAAGACGTTTAATTTCACAACGTCTCCTATCGTCAACTAGCTTCAAAAATATTGGACGGATTCGATGATGAAATGAAATGGTACTTGGTTGTACCGATGAAAGCGGTAATCTAAAGCAATTGCTTTAAATCACCACTTTATTTTAGGAATTTCAGTATTGATGGAATGGGTTAGGTTTGTTACATAAGCAGTTTTATTAACACAAATCCGTCGACATCGGCTTCCAGATCAGAGCCTGAAAATAGACCCTGGGCCCGTCGACATCGGTGATTATTATCCCTGCTTTCACATCAAAACAGCAGCGGAAAACCTTTAGATACCTAACCTAATCGAAGGCTAACAGATCTATCCAAAACCAGATTTAATGAAATTAAGTTTCGACACTTGACTATCCAAATTAGTAACTCCTAGAGTAAACAAAAAACATTTATCAGTCAAATCTAGAAAAACATCGTAGAACTATTTAGTTTTTGACTAAGGTCAGAATTGTAGCTCAAACCTGAGCACTGGAGCTTCGATGTTTGAATAACATGTACATACATTAATTTAAAACTTTTTTAACACGCTTATATTACCTTGACCTGTTTGTATGTATGCATGTAACGGAATATTTTAATTTCATTTTCACTTAAAAATTTGCACAGGGGTCAAGGGCCAATTACAATGCAATAATATGAAAAAAAAAACCAGCGTGGGGTGGTTTTTAAGATACTATTGACACCATGCACCCCACGCTTTTTTACAGTAAAATACATTTTCTTCTTATTTACCTATTACTTTTTAGTTCGCATTTTCACAAAAGCGTGTTTTTTAGTTTTTTACACTACATTATTTATTTGGTTTTCTTTTAGGGACTGTACCTATCTATTATATAAGTAGATAGCATAAACGCCTCCATTTTCGCCTACAATGTGACTGTATAGAAAATAGAAAGTAAAATCGACACCTACATAGACTTATTGTTGACTTATTGTCACGCAAGGCTACGCGTGGGGAAACAAAAACTCCTAATGGAAGTACTTTACACAATACAGGCGAAACTAATCTCCCTTTCGAGCTACGTTTAGCTGTTAAAAGGGCGTCTTCATGAAGTATAACATTTACGAGCACGGAGTTCCAAATAACGCACACCCTCCCAATTTTCTCTATGGTTACTAGAGTCTAACACTAATAGACTACCACTAACACTGGGGGTTCCATTTAAAGTGTATGGACATTGTTATTCGGGCACAGAATCAATTTGTTAAGACGTATAATAAAACTGAAGGAGGCTTATGTACGTATATAGGTAGACATTGTATGTAATATACGAATATTATACTCGTAGATATTGAAGAAGAATTATTATAAAGAGGGGAGGAGGGCTTTGTAAGATAGCAAAAGTACACAGACAAAAATCCTGAAAACCGATTTTTGTCTGTCTCTTATGTATGATTGTGCGCGGATTACGCCAATGCATGGAATTTAATACGATTTTCCTTTTCATTGATGTATTGCTGTAGGCTTAAAGTAATTATTATTACTATTATATGACTTACTGCCACACTACTAGATTAAGTGCCACATATGAGATCCTTTACCTGAAATCAGAAAAGTTAAAATTTATGACATTTCTTACATAACCACCAGCAGCTTTGAACAGAAGTGAAAGAAATGAAATGCGTGTAAATAATAAGTACATAACAACAAATATAGAAGCTAAAGCTCAGAGCATCAAAGGCCCTCAAGTATTGGTGCTAGCCGGTAGTCAGTGTTGCTCTACAAGGTGCAGTAATAAGAATAGCACATCTTTTTAGAATCAAACCACTGTACAACAACCATGAAGCCACTAAGCAATACGCTTGCAATTTATAATCGTAATGTTCAAAGAGATCATTATAGAAGTAAAACCTTCAAAACATATTAAGAAATCACCTTGAAGTAGCTCTAAAATTTAATAGGCAGTTATTAATTCAAAATTCCCTACTATACTCTTTTTTAACACGCTCTTATTAGCTTTATCTGTAACGGAATCTTGAACTTAACTTTCTTAAGCGTCGCGATTTTTCAATTGCACTTTTATGTAAAGTATTTTGATGATATCACTTTGAGTCTTTGAAGGAACTTCACTTCTATTCTTTCAACAAGTCGTGTTTTATCGATAACCAGCCAGTGTTTTCAAAAACGAAACTAAACTAAACTACAAATATCTACACACAAGCTTTGATTTGTTTTTACTATTAAGGTTTTTAACCATACAAGGCTTTAAGTGTGTAGAAAGGTAAGATGAAAAGTTAATGCACAAATCGACTGTAGCCAATTTATGGTCGTATGCGTCATCTCATTGAGCCATTTGGACCTTGGTAATGATCTCAAGACGACTACTTATCGTAATCTTGAATCTGAGAGCGGACCGTGAATAGAGGAACGTAAAATTAAGTATACAACGACCTCATTACCTCCCACCGCAGAACAATGACCTTTATGAATGTAATTAATTCAATAATACAATAAATAAATATGAACAGTTATGAAGATAACTGTGTTAATGGAACAGTTTTAGTTCTGGATGGTGAGTTAAACTTATGCAGTCAGGTCAATTATAATTATTACTTGGCTGGCTTACTGTCAAAGTCGATCTATTCACGGTCACCGAATCTAGCTCTTTTGCAATGGGTAGAGTTGAGAAGAATAGCCGAAGTTATTTTTTTCAATGGAGTAGCAGACGAACATGCAGGATTCGTGGTGTTAGTCCCTGTAGCTTTGGGATTAAGAATAGAGCTACGTTATCCCCTACCTGTTCGTAAGAGGCGACTAAAAGGGGGCTTCCGGGATTTTGGGCGGTGCGAGTGCGTGACACCGGAGTACTCCCCAAGCACAGAGGCAGGCCACCGAGATTTTAGTGTGGTACAAATCCCACATAACCCCGTACCCTCCCCCAACGTGCCGGGTACCTTTTGAATGTTTACCTCCTCCCGATACAAAAAGGCTACGTGGTATCACTTGTCGCTGCAACCCATTGGATATCTAAGCCTAAGTCTTGCTTGAAACACTTTAAATGCCAGTAAATTTATAAGCCGAGCTTCTTGACTCTTTCACCGACGATAAAACGCAGAAACATCTTCCCACTCGCGACTATTACGCTCCCCAAAACGATTCGTCCCAAAAAAGTTAACGACCGCCCAAAATGGATATTAGGATATAAACATAATAATTCGAGACATGCCGCCTATTCGGTGTTCTCGTGTAATTTATAGCCATCCAGCCTTCGCAACACTAATAAAAACAAGCGGAAAGGTTTTTTGCTAATCTTATTATTGATAAAATTGAAAATATTCATTACATACTAGTGAACCCGCCAGACGTTGTCCTGCCTGATGGCGAAGATTTCCGAGAAATGGCATATTGTTTGTATTTTATCTAGGAATGTTATATATTAAAATTCTGAAAATAACATGTTTCATTTCAGTCATTTATCTAGGAATTTATTCGCTTCGCCCGCGAGGACCCGTTTTATAGGTTCCCGTAGGATAAAAACCATCCTATGTCCTTTCCCAAGGTCCACTCTATCTGTGGTCCAAATTTCATTAAAAATGGTTCAGTAGTTTAAGCGGGAAAGCGTAACAGACAGACAGACAGAGTTACTTTCTAATTTAATATATATCAGTAGGGACTATTGATATTTATTATCATTTGGGTTGGTGCGGAAGGGTACAACTGCGACTAGTAAATGATCTATTGTAGCCGCGTTTATATCTGATTACCTAGGCCGACAGTTGTTAGAAACCGTACGATGCGCTTAGAATCCAGAAGTTTGACATTTTCCGATGTGACTAGGCTATCGCCCAGTATCCGATTTCTGCTATGGGTGAGTGCGACACAGTCGCAGAGTATGTGTATACCGGATTCCTCTTCGCCAGTGAGGTACACATCATGAGATGTTTTAACGACTCCTATAAATAACAAACGGATAGCTTAACGTGCCCTCCGAAGCATGGAAATGCATACTACTAGGCTACTATTCGTCACCCATCTTACACCTGACCGCCCCTGTTTCGCTTAGCTTCGTAGATCTACTACGTTCTTCGCTAGCCGCCGAGGCACGCGGACTTCACTGCATCTTGTTACATTTAATGTCATTGAAACCATCTTTGCTTGTTTGCCATAATTAGCTTAACCTCCCTTACAATAAAATGTCGTCGACAAAATCTATTTTGAAGCTGTACAATATCTCTAATGTTCCAAAATACAGAGGCAATTAAGTACGTTACTCTTATCAGTCTTCATTAAACACAATAAAACGGAAAAATACAATTTTCTATACCCACATAATTGATAATGGATTTTTACAATAGCTCATTATAAACTAAGATAAGGTATGCCCGTATTTTATACAATTAATTTAAAAGCATAGCGCGGTGCCAATTTAAATAATGTAAATTATTTTTATTAAGTCATCGATAATAATAGCATAGAACCGTCATCTGTGGAAATAGGTTCGCATTTGGTACTTCCTGATTATATAAGATATGTTTTAGTTTTAAATCTCGATCTCACCAATGGACAGAGACAGAATTTTAAATGCCATGAAATGGGTGTTGCACTGTTTATAATTTTTCAAAAATATTGGTTTGGTAATATCAATTAACTAATAATAAATTAGAGACAGCAATTGCATGGTTCCTATTGGGGAATATTTATTTCTTCCATAATGCAATTATGTTTCCATTGGAAGTGCGGACCACACACTAGACTATCCGACTCCAAGAAACCAGGGAAGAATCGCGCTTGCTTGGGTAAAGATGATATCCTCTTATAACGACTACCGGCTTAACATTACTTATCTACCTACCGTAAATAAATTCGTAAATTTTAAAACAGTTTTAAATACCAAAAACAAGCTTAAAATGAACAGAATTCATCAAGACAAACGCACCGAAACGAAACTCGATTGGTCTAGGTAGGCGTTCTGGGGTTTCAATAACCACTTTCTATCGGCAGGC
Organism: Pyrgus malvae; assembly: GCA_911387765.1. Lineage (NCBI taxonomy): Eukaryota > Metazoa > Arthropoda > Insecta > Lepidoptera > Hesperiidae > Pyrgus > Pyrgus malvae. The sequence goes on from OU426969.1 coordinate 13,971,228, forward strand.
AGTCCCTGTAGCTTCGGCATTAAGAATAGTGCTACGGTATCCCCTGCCTGATCGTAAGAGGCGACAGAAAGGTGGCTTCCGGGGTTGCGGGCGGTGAGAGTCGAAGCTCGATCCGTCCAGCCAGCAGCCCCGGTAAAGACGGCGGTGTGTACGTGGCCGCATGCCGCCGTAAACACGGAAGGTGCAGGAGAGCACATCTGCGCTACCAAATATGGGCCCGTTCTAGGGCGCCGCGCCTATGCGTTCCACTGGAGATCCCGGAGTCCTCCCCAAGCGCAGAGGCAGGCCACCGAGGGGGTTTTAGTGCGGTCAAATCCCACATAACCCGCCGGTATCCTCTCCCAAGGTACCGGGTACCTTTTGAAGGTTTCCCCCGATACAAAAAAAGGTCCCACGGCAGGCATCACAAGGAGAAATCACCAGAATATGCCAAACTGAATCTAACGAGGACAAATTATATTCGCGACCCGTGTGCAATAGTGCCGGACTGCCAATCGCAGAGTCCTGGATTCGATTCCTGGCGAAGCAGAAATTAGAATGATGAGATTAAATTTCTGTTCTCGGTCTGGATTTTTGTGTTTCTGTGGGTCTATGAGTGTGAAACGCTAAAAGTATACTGACCCGCATTTGGCCCATATACTAAACAATACTCATTACATTTCATTACTGTATGGAAACATCATACGAAATCTCACGTTGCAAATTTACTATTGTCTACAATAAATTCGATTGCAGAACATTCATTCATCATCATTTGTGTTGACGTCTAGGTGTACTTGCCGAGTTCTGATGACATCCGATGATAATTCTACGAAGCTGCTAAGGGTTTGTATACATAAACCGTCGAACCGTCGAGTGAACAAAACAAACTATTCTATTGAGAACTACCATGCCTGTTTCTGCTGGGAAGCAATTCTTTTATGTTGCGATGGATTAATATATACCAATGTAGACTGAAAGCTTGTCCTGGGAACTAGTCCTTATATCCTTTTCAGTAGGTGGTAGAACTGGTATGGTTTACCGGAGGAAGTATCACCGAAGAATAGAATTGATGCACGACATAAGTGGGTGCAATTTGATCTGCAGAAGTGGATTCAATTTAACGACCCACATGGCGCAATGGTTACCATGCCAGACTGCCAATCGAGGGTTCCTGGATTCGATTCCCGGCGAAACAGAAATTTGAATGATGAATTTAAATTTCTGTTCTCGGCCTGGGTGTTTGTGTTCCTGTCTTTGTATGTGTCCATGATACGCACGACACAGAGTATTAATTACCTTACTGTGGGTGTGTGTGTGTGTGTGTAATGTTTATTGTGTTCCAGTGGAAAGGTACAGTTACCGGCCAGACTTCCATGAGGTGACCATCAGCCTCAGTTAGGGAATAATTTCGCACGAATTTCTGTTATTATGTTCTAGTATTTTTATATAGTACTCACTCATTTTCTTTGACTATTTCTTCATCACTTTTTTCATTAATAGATGCACTTTGATCAATGCCCATATTTTAAATACGTGATATAAACGAATTTTACAAGTATAGAGAGTCGAGCCGTCATCAGCTGTCACCCTCCGTCTTACGAATTTTCGATCAGGCCACGTGTCCTGACGCGAGTTTAACATTTTTTACCCATCGCAAAAAAAGTGCACAACGCCGCTAAAGAAGTTTTCACTTTAAAAATACCAGGATTACCGTCACTAGGAGGCAAAGTAAATAACAAAAATTCTCTTTGAACATATTATTATTCTGCATGCGCCATCTTATACTGCAGACGAACCGCGCAGTAGAGCACTTCTTGCCGCAGAGTTCTGGAGTAATGCAATACGAGAGCTTCTATATTTAAACGTTAAAATAAAAATAATGTTGAACTTAAAAATAATTGCATAAGTTAATAAAACAAGCGGGTCTACAGTGCGTAAGTCTCTTTACATTTCCAGTAATCATAATAACGTCATTATGAGAGTACAGTTGAAACGCACTTGTGAGATACAGTTATTACTAGACTTTTATTTTTATTACCGTTTAATTACGCCTAAGCGATCATTCTCTGAATTGGCAAGCGATAGGACACCAGTATTGGTTTTTTTTCGTTCACCGCCCAGTATATTGTATAGGACACCAGACTCAAGTCATTTTAAATTTAAATAGTTAAATAAATAATAAATAAATAAACGTTAGACACTCATAGCCCCGCAGTAAGGTAATTAATACCCTGTGTCGTGGGTACCATTGACACAAACGAAGACAGGAACACAAACACCCAGACCAAGAACAAATTTAAACTCATCATTCAAATTTCTGTTTGCCGGGAATCGAAACCGGGACCCCTCGATTGGCAGTCCGGCATGGCAACCATTGTGCCACGCGGGTCGTCAATCTTGGTATATATATATATATATATATAGAAGGCACTGTGAAAGCAGAAACCTGCCCTAAATTGAAATGTCATTGAAACCACTAAAGTAATAATTTTAGTTTCAGTACCTATGCCAATTATATAAAGGCAATATATTGGGCCCATTGGGCAAATTTAAACCACTTTATTTCAATGACTGTATGGAATGATTTCAAGGTAATGATACAAATTGATTGTCGAGTACATTGAAAAGGGATAAATGTCCGTGCCAAATGAATTAATATGTTGTTTTTTATCTTCCCTCAGGCTATTTCAGTTTGGTCGAGGAATGAAAAGACTGACTGAGCGATTAATAAATTGCATGATCCCAACTACAAAAGTTCAAAATAATTATGAACATTGCGTTTCTTCTAATAGGTACCTGTACCTTTTTTGGTATCGGAGGGGAAACCTTCAAAAGGTACCTTGGGGAGGGTTATATGTGATTTGACCGCACTAAAACCCCCTCGGTGGCTGCCTCTGCGCTTGGGAAGAACTCCGGGATCTCCAAAGGAACGCACCGGTGTCCTTCACGCGCGACGCCCCCGAACGGGCCTATCTTCGGGAAATCAGATGCACTCCTACACCTTCCGATGCTTACTGCGGCATGCGGCCACGCCCACACCGCCATCCTACCCGGGGCTGCTGGCTGGATGGATCAAGCTCCCACTCCACACCATCCGCAACCCCGGAAGCCTTTTAGTCGCTTCTCACGATCAGGCAGGAGATACCGTAGCTCTAATCTTAATCCCGAAGCTACAGGGACTACTACCTAGTACCGAAAAACTTAAAAAGGGGTTGAAACCAAACGTTACAATTAATGAACATAATAAATTTTATTTTTTTAGTAAAAATAAAAAATAAAGCATGGCCCGGCAGTTAGCATAGAACGCAAGCGATCTATGCGACTAAGCCAAACGGACGCGGTTGGGTGTGAGATGGGTGACCGCTAGTGGCAAAAAATTTCATGCGCGTTCGGGCACGTTAAGCCGTCGGTGCCGGTTTATATCGATAGATAACAGTTGTTAAACCTTGTCGGAGGCCTTATGAGCGGTTTGAAAACATCCGACAGCGGGTTGGCCACTAAACCACATCTCCACCGACCCGCATTGGAGCAGCGGGTGGAGTAAGCTCCAGGCCACCCCAATAATGGGACCCGTGCCCAGCAGTGGGACGTAAAAAGGGTTGCAGCCAGTAAAAATAAAAATATAGTTAAGTACCCAACAGGGTTTTATAAATGTTATATGAAATATGACTTTCCAAAAAAGCTGAAATATATGGAATATGGAAACAGAAAACGAAAAAATTACAAGTCTCCTTTTTCCTCTTTCACGACTAGTAAATTCACAAGAAGCAAAAAACTCGTAGAGTAATAGTGAGTCGTTAAGCCACCCTAGTTGTAATGCGAAGGCGTACTAATGCAATAATAAAGCAATTTCAACGGTTAAGCCGCGGCACAGCAATAAACTACTACTCTCATCTGAGTATATGTACTAACATATAACATTAATGTGCGTAAAATGATACAAGGCAACAAAGGCACTTGAAGTTAATCATCTTATTACAATCTCATTAAGACCACTATTACAACCAGACTGTCCTCAAAACAGTACATCAAAGGTATTAGGTACTAGTAATAACAGAAACGATGGACACGACGCACATCAATATTTATAATTAATTTCTCTCTCAAGCGATGAAATTAAAAGTTATGGGGCAAAAATTTAAGCTTTTAGCAATAAACCTTGACTGTAATTTTGAGATATTGGGTATATCTTTAAAAGTCCCTGTAGCTTCGGGATTAAGAATAGAGCTACGGTATCTCCTGCCTGATCGTAAGAGGCGGCTAAAAGGGGGGCTTCCGGGGTTGTGGATGGTGTGAGTGGGAGCTCGATCCGCCCAGCCAGCAGCCCCGGGAAGGATGGCGGTGAGTGCTGCCGTAAGCATTGGAAGGTGCAGGAAAGCACATCTGCTCTCCCAAATTTTAACAGAATTCTGTTAAAATTTATTAGTAGAATCAGATCAGTAGAATTAGAGTTATATAGTACCTTGTACCTTGTATTAATGCCTATTTTAGCGACAAGATTAACATTTGCCATAGTTTTCTTTATTATCTTAAAAACTAGTAGTAGTAAGCATGCCAAAGTTTCCCAAACTACGAACTACTACAATCGGATCAAGGAGATCGAAGTGAATTGTGGGAGAGTAAATAGTGTTCGGAGTTCCAATTATGATAGGTTGTCTATTCTGGCTTCTTCGGATTCTTGCTTCACAATTTCCTTAAATTCACTTTATTGTCATCTCTGAAAGAAAATTTAAACAAGGTGTTTTGATAGTGAAAGGAACATGTAATTCGTTTTCTATAAAGATATACGTATTTGTATCAAACCGAAGAATAAAGCTCTAAAAGTAACGCTAGATGGGTTGGCAACATTATGTTGCTATCATCATCATCGCAACTACCATAATTAAACAAGACCGCTACATTAATTGAAGGTATGCCGAAGTCCATACGACTTCAACTATTGAGATATCGATCAAGAAGATCGAAGCGAACTGAAGGGCAAATCTGCCGTCATAATGAGAAAAGGCACATCTAACATTTTATAAATATGGAGAAAATCGAGTTTAAAGTTTTTATTGGTTTTTGGCGATAAATATCGACAATAATATTACTTTCGAAAAAAGATGAATTAAAATAAATTCATTTTCATGATTCCTATACAATTATTGAAATACAAGTTTTTATTTTATTTGCATTTAATAAATAATTAACATTTTCTCTTTCAACGTAGCAAAAAAAATCAAGTTTTATTAATATTACGAATAGAGGGCATAACTAACCAATTGTGACTTTTCACTCTGACATTTTCTGAAAAAAATATGAAATAATACAATGAAAGGGCATATTTATTAAAATGTGCCTTTAAAAACTTTTAAATTGACTAATATTATACAAGAAGAATTTTGGTAGTAAAGGCATAACTCCTAGTTGTGACTTTTCTTTTAAATTAAATATCAAGGTCTAGTTGGTAAACTTTAAATCAAAGAGCACATTTGTGTTAATTATGCCTTTTCAAGTTAATAAATATATTTATCGTGATAAAACTAAAAACCGAATCTCTGCATATGTGACCTTTTGACTTACTAAAGTCAGATGAGCTCTTTTTACGTACAAAATTTTTAAAAGTGGCTCAGTTGTGCCTTTTAAGCTTACGGTATTTTTGTTTATCTTGTTTCTAAAATTGTATAAAAAATATTGGCAGATGGGCCTTTTTTTTCTGATTCCGAATATGTATATAACTCAATTTCGGAAAAAATGTTAGTTGTGCCCTTTTTATTTATGACGGCAGAAATAATGTTAAGAGTTCCAATTATAAGCGGGCAAAGTGGAACGTGCTTGGAGCGACCGGAGAATAGATATTCTGGGTTGTAACAAGATCTTTCATTACGTCGCATAATCCAATTTTCGGTCGAACCCACCCTCACTGAAATATCCGAAAGATTGCCTTCCACGATTACTTTTTTGTTGATCGATATGGTAAATGTTGTTATTTCCCTAACAACTCCCGAAAATTTGTCATTTTAGATGTTTGTTGCTGAAGCATGCAATGTTGTATATAATATGGTTGTTGATCTCTGTATTTCGCGCATGTTTCATTAAACCTCTTGTAATTAAATCCACATATAAGAAGTCCCGGGTGTAAGGAAGTAAAACAGTGAAATAATACACCACGCGGTGTGGCTTAATAAATTGACCCGCCAAGAATCCTGGCTGAATACGTATTATATTTCCACCTTATACGTACGAAGGAACATATTCACACACTCACACGGCTAAGGAAAAGTAAAAAAGCTGTCACTGATGTCAGCAGAAACTAAGACAATTAACTAATAGCTCATAATCATAATGTCAACCACGCTAAGGCTAGATATTGTGTTTAAGGGAACGTGTACGTTACATTTAATAGACAATTTTTTTTGACTTGTCGAATTATTGTTATTGAATTGATAAAATGTCGGGTCAAATTCTATTTTTGGCGTAGCGTTATATTTAGGAATCTATTAATCTTTTCACTGCCGCTCGATAAGATTCGGGTCTGAAGCTTGAAACTTTCGCACCTGCTCCCAGATTGTACCGCAACAGTAGGTATGTAGGTCAACAGGAACATGGCAGTTGGATAACAACATCAAACGAAAGTGCAGCAATTCACAACTTTATGGAACATTTCACACAATCGCTACCAAACCTATTTTACTCTTAGGTCGTACGGGCGCAATATCTTGTCAGCGGTGACGTGAGTCCGCACAATAAGGTTCGGGTCGCTGCACGGCAAATAGGTCGAGCAGAGCGGGGTTGGGGTAGCCTCAGGGAAACTCGGCTCATCACGGGGTCAACGGCCTAGTGATTACGTATGACAGCTACTAAAATGCCGAAAATAACACTGTTGCACTATGAGGTTAGGTTGTGCCAGGCCGTGATATACACGACGCAGCAACGGTAGATATGAGGAAGTCATCGGTTGATGCTGTCGTCGGAAGTAATTCAAAAACCACGAAACTTCATAGAACTTTTGTACCACCGCTGCACCTAATTCTAAATGTTGTCGACAGAAGGTTACGGAAACTTGATTCAGCCATTCACTCAGTCATTTTTATCCAGATCCTCCCATTATGTAACACCTGGCGTTAAAGACAGTGATGCTGAAAGTTTTTCTACTCTGGCTCTTTTCTCTCAGCTTAACTCATTGTCCATAAAGGCACCTAGAGCCGATGACCGCGAAAATATTGGCGTTCAGTATGAGAATATTTGTATTCCACAATCGAAAATGTAAAAAAAAACATTTAAATTCGAGTTAGGTCTATACAAATTGTTCATCTACGACCTCTTTTCACGCTACTGAGCAAGGATTTTCAAGTTCCCTGCAACTAGCATAAACGCCGCGAATACTCCACACACTAATTAGGTCGTCATCTCACCTGAGGCACTACACGTTTCTCCGACTGCGACTAGTTATACCTAAAATGTCTGTGTGCTTCTTTCTGTTACATAAAATCCTGTACATGTAGAGACAATATAAATTATCCCTTAACAAGTGCATATTTTTTCCGTCAGTACAAAATATACATTCTCTCAGAGATTGTACACAAAAAGCATGAAATTTTCGACGAGCATAAAACATCCAAATTGGGACCATATTAGAGAAATGAGCATACGGGTGCTATGATAGGTAAGTATAGAATATCTAAAATACAGAACAGTGTAGGGAGGTCGAAAGTTGATAAATGGGTGATCGATTGTAAAAGTATTTCAGGCTTTAACGTACGATACTATAGAGAACACATAACATTATAAGAGAGGTAGAACGGCAATAATGCGCCGTTCGTATGAAGAATGGTGTCGCCGATCAAGCCCCGGCTTTCACCTCCATTACATCTGTACTTAACCCTCAGTTAATCTGGTGCCTAAATATACTCTAATTTATCTGGTGGAGTCCAAGGGACTCTACCAACATTTTTTTGGTTTAAATAAAAACACATTTACAAATAGTAACAAAATTAGGTATTTATTTGAGTATCAATTAATACACTATCAGAATTTTAAATCAGACTTTGGTATTTATAATCACTTAAGTTTTTAAAAATAGAAACAAAATTATCTTCTAAATTTAACTATCAAAAAGTAGTGCCAACTTCTGGCTATCATAAAAAATATAAACTTAAGTATATTTTAACTTTTCACTTATGAATAATAATAACAATATAGTAAAATTTTAGGAAAATTAAAAAAAAGATAAGTTTTATATAAAAATAAAAAACGTGCAGCTGTTAGTCTCTAGTTGAGGCGACAATGGGTACAATTTTTTATAGTACAGCTTTTACTACGGGCTTTTACAGTTATTACATAAATATACAGTCTTTCTCTTTAGACGTGAAAGACATAATTATGTGACAATATTTTCTTTGGTTTCTAGGCAATTTGTCATCATCATCTTGTTCTTCGTTCACCAAAGGTACTTTCGCGATGTCAGATATCAACTCGCGCAGCTGACGAGGAAGTCTATCATTGTATAGACGCAAAATTACAATAGATTTAGCATCTAGATGATCTAAATTCACTATTTGTCTACTGGACGCCATTTTGTAGCCTAAAAAGAAGAAATTATATCATAAAACTACAAAAATACTAAGTTATGGAATTAGTAAAAAAGTAACACAAACGCTCTGGTGGAGTCCCGTGGACTCCATGAACGTAATAACTCACCAATAAATGAGCGCACACGCACGTTTTTCCGCTCCCGCACGCCGCGCGCTATTGTAGTAAGGTACTGAGACGCATGAACTTATAAGTGAAATAACAATATTTTTACAACGCTTTGAAAATTCTGTGGAGTCCCTGGGACCTAACAGATCAATTAAGGGTTAAATAAATACGAAGCTTATTTAAGCACATATTTGCAATTGATATCTAGCCAATCTTAGCGCCGCACAATCACACGATTTCAAATGAACGAATTACACCCAAGCACGCATATCGTAGCACGATCGCGTGTTTCTGTAGAGATTTTAGAATTTGCTCAAAATCCTTTGGCGCGTCTGCCCCGCCCACATTTCCATTCTAACCTCTTTAATATGTTCTGTGATAGAGAACCAGTAAAATCTCCGTTCAATTGTTAGACGACTGTTATTTAAACTTGTCGGAGAGACTGACCAGAGAAGAATTTGTCACCAACTTATATCTCCATGTACTCTCTTTAATCTATACCAGGATTACCAGGATCACCGTGATAGAACGTTGCGTTAATATCTGAAATATAAAGAATAGACCAATTTCCCAGATAGATTAGCTAGAGCCATATGCGTTAACGAGTACATTATTTGCTATGATAAGGCCTATATAAAAAATATTCCAAACATTCCAACGCTTATAGGCTAAAATTCGACGACCCGTGTGGCGCAATGGTTACCAGGCCGGACTGCCGATCCAAGGAGGGTTCCGGGTTTGATTCCCGACGAAGAAATTTGAATGATGAGTATAAATTTCTGTTTTCGGTCTGAGTGTTTGTGTTTCTGTCTTTGTGTATCCATGGCTACCACGACATGGTATATCTACCCTACAGTGGAGCTATGAGTGGGAAACGTTATTTATATAAAATATTTTAAAAAATATATTATATGGTTTCGAATACGTGATTATCGGAAACATGGCTAGGTAAATATCTGAAGCATAGAGAACAGAGCAATTTCTAGTAACATCCTTGAAGGATGAAGGAAATTGCTCGGTAAATACGTGAGGAAACTACTTCGTTCCTCGTTGATGTGAACTCTATTTACAGAGATAGGTTGTTTGGAGTCATCAGCTTGCATTGCCTGCCTTGATTTTGAGAAATACAAATTACTCCCCACGTGACTTATCAAATGAGGTAAATTTTAAGTCAGAAAAGTAAAGAGGAGGTTATATAACCTGGAATCTCAGGAATATAATACTTCAGCAGATATTAAAATCTTCTTTATCCCTACTAATATTATAAATTCGAAAGTAACTCTATCTGTCTGCTACGCTTTCCCGCTTAAAGTACTGAACCAATTTTAATGAAATTTGGAACACAGATAGAGTGGACCTTGGGAAGTGGAGGATGGTTTTTATCCTACGGGAACCTATAAATCGGGTCCACGCGGGTGAAGCCGCTGGCGGAAGGCTAGTAAATCCAAATTTTCACGATTATGCGCCACGCGACCAGTCAAGTACTAATAACAATCGTTAAAGTGTTCATTGATATTTAGTTTTTTGTCTGAGTCCCTTATTTTAGAGGACCCGCGTGGCGTAATGGTTACCATGCCGGACTGACAATCGGAGGGTCCCGGGTTCAATTCCCGGCGAAGCAGAAATTTGAATGATGAGTTTAAAATTTCTGTTTTCGGTCTGGGTGTTTATGTTTTTTTTGTGTGTCCATGGCACCCACGACACAGTGTATCTACCTTTTTGTGGGGCTATGAGTGTGAAGCGTTATTATTATTACTATTACACTTATTTTTTTAACACTTTGACCAAAAAAAGTTCTACAAACGCAGACAACGTCTGCGGGGCCCATTAAAGTTTAATAAAATTCTGTAAAGTACATATTCTAAAATGGAATACTAACATTTTTATTCTATTTATATCTCTGGCCTTTTTTCCATTTGCACGACAAAGTCACAAATATCACGGGAAAACATATTGCTTCTGTACCTATTGTTTTTCTCGACTATTAAGTAACAGAGACTACAATTTGGGATAAAAAGGGAAAACGTCGGCGACGAGAATGATAAATGTTATCTTAATAACGTGTTACCAGGATGATAAGTTAAGCTTCTAGGCTTACATATGTACGTATGTGTAAATGAGCATGCTCAGTACCAATGTTGACAATTATAATGAGTAGTGGTTTGTTTGTGGGATCCGTGGTCGAATGCTTTACCGAAACCATTACTTAAATGAACCAAAACTTCATGACAAAATGACAAAGGAATGGCGCAGGGATCATCAGGACCACAGAACATATTAAAAGAGTTAGAATGGAAATGTGGGCGGGCCAGACGCGCCAAGGAATTTTGAGCAAACGGATCAAAATTCCAAAATCTCTACAGAAACACGCGATCGTGCTACGATATGCGTGCTTATGTGCGAACTTGGGTGTGGTTAGATTTGAAATTGCAAATATGTGCGTAAGCTTCGTATTTATTTAAGTACAGATGTAATGGAGGTGAAAGGCGGGGCTTGATCGGCGACACCAGTCTTCATACAAACGGCGCATTATTGCCGTTCTACCTCTCTTAATAATGTTCTGTGATCAGGGCGATGTACCTGAACAACAAGTGTGTAAATATCTAAATGATGAGTTTATACGTCGTTTCCTGATCTGAGTGTTTGTGTCCATATCTTTGTGTGTATCCATGTGACACCCATGAAGAAGTATTCTATTGTAGACTATGACTGTGAAACTTTATATTTATAATATCAGATGCGTGAATAGGTTGAGTTTCCTCAGTCGGCAGGTTATAAAACTCACATGATTTAACGAGAGTAGTATCGCTAATATCCGTTGCTTCGGGTTTTTATATAAAAGAGGGATTCCTGGCAAAACATATATCGACTCGATCTTCCATGAGTTTGTAAAATTTAATACCCAAATTTTTAACAATCTTACAAATTTTCGATTGAGATTTTCTTTAGAATATAATTAAGTGTAAAGTTTACACTTCCAAGTAAACTACCGAATAGGACATTTGTCATGATATATAGAATCATGAAAATTTCTAATAAATAAATCTGTTTTCATGTCATTGTCATCTATTCAAACCCAAGCCAGGCAGCGGAAGCTTCAGATTATCTCTAAAACATAAATTATCCATCAGTCAATTAATATAAAATGTTCATGTTCATGGAATAGTGAGTATATATTAGAATTAGATAATGTCTAATCTACTGAGGTATATTTTAAATATTTTTTTTAAAGAATACTATTTAATGTAAATATATAATATACTAGCTGTGCCCGCGACGTCGTCCGCGTGTATAAAGACTTTTATAAAATGGATTGATTAAAAATTAAAGATTATTTATTTGCATTGAATAAGTAGTAGGTAGATTATTCTTACATGTAGTGAAATCACTTATAATACAATGTTCATATGTTCAGAAGAAACCTAATGTATTTTTTCTAAATCCTTCAAACCTAAAACAGTAAGGAATGCTTACTGTACTGAACTTACTATCCACTTTTCTCACGTTTCGCTTTTCTCGCGCAATCAGATTCTCTTTACAAATATGTACCTCGTTTATTAAAGTTAAGAGATACTGCTGTGCCCGTGGCTTCATCTATGTTAAAAATAGTATCTTTAGTAAATTGGGTGAATTTATACTGCAAAGAATGTATAGACTCATTCTATATACATAGCTTTAACCTACTGCAGAAAAGAGGTGCACTATACAACTACTTGTAGTTGGGAGATAAAATTTCTAAACATACACGTGCTTAGGATTAAACAATCGGAAAAATAATTGTAAGGTTCTAATAAACTATAGGTTTAAAACTTGCGGACAGCAGTTTGGTCATAAGTCATAACTCATATAACATTGTGAAAACTAAAGCAGAAGGCAGGGTCTCTACACAGTGTGCTATCTGTATTTGGAAATAAAGAATATTTTTTATAGAATTCTCCATCAATCAACGTGTGTGGATGAGCCCTCAGCCCGTACGCAATAAAGAGACGCAAAAAATGAGTTAAGTTATCATTGTACCAATTAACAATGTTCAGCATCATACGTATACCTACCCAACGATGGGACAACCCGCGTGGCGCAATGTTTACCATGCCGGACTGCTAATCGAACTCTCCCGGGTTAAAATCCGGGCGAAGCAGAAATTTCAATGATGAGTTTAAACTGTTCTCGGTCTGGGTGGTAGTGTTTCTGTCTCTATGTGTGTTCATGGCACCCACGACACAGGGTATATCTACCCTAATGTGAGGCTATACGTGTGAAATGTTATTTTTTATTTTTTTTTTACACTATGTACTTACTTTTATTAGACTTAAGGCTTTTATTTGAAATTATCTCCATCGAATCACTTTGGAGAAGAAATGAATATTGCTCAATAACGCCATCTACCGTATGACATGTAAACTTTGTGGTTGATAAATCGAATGTCAAATTACCAAATAGGTAGATATTGAGATTAACAGTTGGTTCACTAAAAGTTTCACTATTCGTCACCTAGATGTCTGCAGTAGTCTCGTTTTGTTAAGGCTTTTTACATTCTGTATGAAGGTTTAGAGCAGAGGTTGTAAGATTTGGATTTCGATTAGTCGGAGCTCGAGGCCTTTTCAATATTAGGAGAGCTCTATGCCCAGCAATGGAACATTAAAAAGGTTGCAGCTTGATATAATGTAGCGATAATAATCGTTTCACCTGCAGCCTGTTCATAATCTTCCACCCCAAAAGAAGACTAATAAGCTCAGCAACTAACTCAATGGAGCCTGTGATGTAAGGTTCGGCGGCGGTAAGGCTCGCGATGCGCTTATTAGGTACCTATAGTCTAGCCATTCTCGGCCAACGAAAGAAAATACAGTAAGCTGATCTAAGTATATTTATTATAGTCGACAATATTAGTGAGAGTTCAAAATAATTTTACTTAAATTTAAACTTTTATTTATGGTTTTGAATGGGCTGTTACCGAAACTTTCATACAAATTCCCCAAAGTGCCTTTTAAGTTTATGTCGCGTATTGTGTAAATGAACATAACTTTCTTTTTATCACCCGATTGATATGAAATACACACGAATGTTACGGAAATTCATTCAACAATATATCAGTAAACACATCATTCAAAGAAGGGAAAAGAATTTGAGAATGAAATATTAAGTTAAGGTTACGGAAATTCATTCAACAATATATCAGTAAACACATCATTCAAAGAAGGGAAAAGAATTTGAGAATGAAATATTAAGTTAAGGTTAATTATTGTACGCTTGAGATACCAACTTTCGAATCCATTTTATTTGCTATTGAGGGGTAGTTTTGAAAAAAGCTTAAATAGAATTCTTACTATGTTAGGAAAGATTACAAATACAAAATTATAAGTATATTACTCTGCACAAAAATATTCTGTACATCAAGTTTCGACACTCAATTTTCAAAGAGTTTCAAAGAAATTTGACATTTAAAGGGTGAATTTCGGGAAATGCTGAAACACGTATTCTTTTATTTTGGTTAGAAAATATTTATACCAAATTTCAAGAAAATGTATTGAAAAAATCCAAGTTTTACATACAAATTTTCATCGCTCATTTCACACCCTTAAAGGGTGATTTTTAAAATTATCTATAGCCTAAATGTTAGCGAGGACCAATATATATAAAACAAAAAAAGTTTCATCAAAATCCGTCCAGTAGTTTTTGCGTGAAAAGCTAACAACAGACAGACAGACAGACAGACAGACAGACAATAATTTCAAAACTTATATTTTTAGTTTCTGTTACTTATAAAAAGACCCCTAGAAGTATTTTTTTAAATTTATATGCAATGTACAGAATTGACCCTGCTTACAGTTTTATTATATGTATAGATTATAATTATAATAATAATATGGTTTCTAAATTAAATTATATAAAACAATATTGTACTAGTGTAAAATAGTGGAAATTGACCAGACTTTCGCAACGAACACTGTAATCCCCTCAAACATAATAGCAGACAAAAAGACACGTGTTTAACGAGCGTAAAACACATAATTCACGACGATGGAAACGGGAGCCAGTTTCTCAATGGCGTTAGTAGTTAGTCGTGTACATGTATCCGTTAACATCGCTAGCGGTAATTATCCACGCTTCTATAATCCACGGGTCTCGGTACAGTGACAGCTACTAAATAGTCTGCACACCATGAAATATATACTCGACAACGGAGAAGGTTCTAAAGATGTAACATCTGCACCTACAAGTTTATCCAAACATAAATATCGTCACGAACCAAGTAATGATATCCCAAGAGGAGATGCCACGAAGCTATGGTTAGCGCGTGTCAGATTTTTAGCGTTCATTGAATATTAAGAAATTCTTTGGAGTGTGATTAAATCTTCAAGCGTTATAACAAGATGCCATTTTAAATCTTGATGACTGATGATCTTGAATGAGGTGAAAATTGGGGACACTGGTTTATTTTAGTGTACTTCTAGTACCTTTTATTTTTCTTTTAATATAGTGATCAGTCACTATCACTATATTAAAAGAAAAATAAATGAAAAAATGAAAAATGAATAAATACAAAATAAAAGTAAATAGGAACAAAGGTGGTAGAACTATTATGGTTCGCCCGGCGAAGTACCACAGCTGCACCCACTTCTGCCGTGAACCAATTCTGTTGCCGGCCACACTTACATGAGGCGACCACCAGCCTCCGGAGTAGCTTGAGGTTGTGTGTAAATGTCCATGGGCTGCAGCGACCAATTTACACCACGTGACCTGCATGCTTGTCTGCTACTCCATTCAAATATTTTTTTTAAATAGGAGGATCGGATTAGCCATAGATGGTTAAATAGCGATCATTTTTCGTTCATTGCCTATACCTCAGTTTCTAAAAGAGAAAGGTAAGCTTTGTTCCGACTAAGGCCTCCGGGCTTTATGAATAGTTTGAAAACATTCGACAGCTCCTTAGTCTACTGAACCATATTTAATCAACGTTGAAAGGGCAAGATTTAACCTTCTCAGTTATGTCAAAGATGATCAGTACAGCATCAAATGTCAATGTCCCAAGGCTGAGGATTTGACCGGTGTTACGACTTAAGGCCAGCGAACAAATGATGTTATCCAATGATCTGTATAAAGTGATTGCCGATAATTTATATCCTTAACAATTTAATCCTTAACTTTACGTCCAACACGATACTAAGCAGAATCGTAATTAACACATTTTCTTTTTATAGTAAATTCCAAACACAATGACCACAACTTAGTGTAGACCACAGTGTATATTGGAAATATGCCACCTATTTTCCGTTGCCAAAGCAAACCGTTGGTAATCTACATTTAATATCCATTTCTCATCAGTGAGGCAGTAACCCCGTGGGAGCGAATAGTCCGTTATACCGAATACAATGAACTCGGCCATGTTTGTTTATAAATTGTCGTGATTCTGAGACAATTCCATGCAATTTATGCTATTTACTGTATTTACCATCTGATTCAACTCGAACGTCTACTAGGGTAATATTCGTACTATTCTTATCATTAACTTTGTAAGAAAAGAAATACATTTTTAAAGACTCGTCTGGTACATGTCAGTCTGCCGATCGAGGGTCCTGGGTTCGGTTTTAGGCAAGGAATATATTCGAATGATAAGTTAAAACTCCTGATCTTGGTCTGGATGACTGTGCTCCTGTCTTTGTGTGGCACTCACGACACAGGGAATTCTAGTGTGGAGAATCCATGTGTGTGAAGTGTTACTTTTTGTCCTATCGCTAAAAGGGTCCCAACACTTAAAATCATCACCGAACAGATTTTATGTGCCTTTATCAAAGGAGAGAAGGATTTGGTGGTCTGTTTCTGAATTTTGCTCATACTCGTAGTTATTTTAGGCTTGCAGGTTCCAGAACAGTGTTTTCGATCAACATATGACACATACAGTACACGATGACAATACAGGTTGTTCCTTAAGCACGTAGCCACGTACGTTCTAATGTTGTATGATAGTGTATCTCGTGTCAAAAAGGTTTTGCAGCAAAATGTTATTTGCAAACGTAAACGACAAAGCATTAAAACAGAGTAAAATGTTTTGTAAGGACACATTAATTCAAAATTTATTATTATGGGTAATAATTATCTGAACATTTGCCGTTTTCTAAACCACAGACATAGGATATACTAACGTACCTAAATATAGCGTCTGAAATATGATAATGGTGATCTGAATAAACTTTTAGTAGGCTAAGGGCCTCTTACACCACCTTCAATTAAAGTGACAAGTACGCTAATTGTCGGTTAAAGTGACCCGTAACTTCAATTTCAATTTCACGATGTTCGAGTAGCACTAATCATATGAACTGACTAACTGATAAACTGACCCGTACTCATAGCTTTTACTTGCTTGGAAATGGTGAACGAGGCCCTAAGGGTTAAGTGAAGAAAATTATTGCAAATTTAAGTATAGCTAGGATAGTTGTAAAATAAGAATCTACATATTAATTGTAAGTTTAACTATTTACACTCATAAATAAATAACGTTTCACACTCATACCCTGTATCGTAAATACCATAGACACACACAAAGACATGAAAACTAACACCCAGACGGAGAACAGAAATTGAAACTCATCATTTCAATTTCTGCTTCGCCGGGAATCAAACCCAGAACTTACAATTGGCAGTCCGGCATGGTAACCGTTGCGAGGTAAGTACTTAAATCCTATATTAAGTAAACAAAAACTTCGTCTGTATGATCAAATTTCGAATCGATTGTAAGTACTTACTATTTACGCTACGAATAGGTATATTAAGTGAGGTACAAAGTAACAATGAGAACATTTACAATAATTACAGGCCGATACCGCATGTAAGCCGCGTCGATAGCTTTGTCTATTCTTCGATGAATACAAAATAACAGACTATTTACTCAGAGATCAAAATAACCTTGAGGGCTATTGTAAAGGCGAGGCTTTATAAAAACAAACTACCATACTCTTGCGGTATCTGTTACATCTTTATTTTGGACCCTTCGGGTCCTTCATTTGTTGTATTGTATTTGTTCGAAAATAATTCTAGTCTTCAACTTCTATCTGCTACTCATAAAAATTGTAAGAACTATCGTATGTAATACATACTTTAATTTTCGAAATTGTCTTTTTAAATACTCCAAGTAGGGATCGTCTGTTGGCGTCGTGATACATAATGGATCTAGTGTTGATGTCGTTATTATGGGAGATTGCTGACTGACGTGACTTGACTCGATTATTAAGGTTTATATCTGAATATCCGGAGATACAGTGCAAAGCCGTCTTCGACAAACTCATTGGTACAGTTCTGTCTCCTATTCTATTCCAATGAAGATTGCTTGTCAAATAAATTGTCATATGGACCCTTACAGCATCAAAGTTACCGACTCACCCTTCAGTAGAGACGGCATAGCGCCTCGCTTCGATACATAATTTTTGTGCCAAATCTGGTGCGGGGAAGGACGCACACATTTTAATTTTGTCACACTTTCAAAACTATTTTTTCATCGCTACAGACGCATACATTTATAAATATATCAATTTCAATCAACAACGTCATTTTCTATGCACCGTCAACACTGACACCGACACACACAGACACACTAGTTGTATAACTAGAAGGCACATTGTGCATGGACGTTGGGACGAGGGGTTCGCCCGTAAAAGCCACTCCTCTGACGGGTGTCATACTTATCATATCTTGATGCTCTAAGTATGGACCATTTTGCCGGCGTCGATGAAGCGTTATTATGGGAGATAGCCACACGGTGGCTTGATTCGATTATGAAGGTCTATGTTGAAATGAATGCGAAGCTTCTGTGTTCTAATTCGCGATCGGAGTGTCCCGGGCTCGATCCCCGTCGAAGCAGAAATTTGAATGATGGGTTTTAAAATTGTTCTTGGTCTGGGTAATTGTAACTTAGAAATAGAAATAGAAATTTATTGTGTAAAGCACTTAGTGCGTAACAGTACAACTGTCACGGAGTTGTTATTAATTATACAAATTAGTTCTAAATAAATGCTACCTTTGCAGGCAAATACACTTTTTAGTCTTACATTATTAGTATTATTACATGATCAATATCAGTTAAGAGTTCTTAATTATTATTTAGTTTTTTACTTAAATATAAAGTATATGTTCTTCATTGTCAAAATTAAAATACAATTAATTATTAATCAATTTACATTAATTGTACTTACTTGATTTACATTAATAATGAGTTTTTTATAATAAAAAATTCTTTTAAATTTAATTATCTTTAGAGCGAATATGTCATCTTAAATGAAAATTAGAAAATGATGTCAATAAAAATACAAATACAAGGTCAAAAAAATTAAAAGTAAAGTAAAATTGCGAGCCATGGTACATAACAATAATGTCAATTTTTTAAGTCAATAAAATCTTTGATACTATAGAAACATTTCTCAGCTAACCATTCCTTTACAAGACTTCCTTTACTTTTATTTCTGTCTTTGTGTGTGTCCATAGTACCCACGCACAGGATATATTTACTCTACTGTGGGGCTATGAGTGTGAAACGTTATTATTATTATTTTTTAAATTCATTCGCGGGTCTTATCCATTAGACAATGGATGAGCTAAGATGAAAAAATCGGCATAATCTTACTTTACTGTCAGTACTTACTTATTGAAGTGAAATGAAATATTCTTTATTCACTGTACGATTCCTTTACAAACTCTTGGCTGCAACCCTTTTTGCGTCCCACTTCTGGGCACGGGTCTCTCCCCATTATCGGGGAGGCCTGGAGCTTACTCCACCACGCTGCTCCAGTGCGGGTTGGTGGAGATGCGGGTTAGTGGCCAACCCTCTGTCGGATCTATTCGAACCGCGAAGGCCTCCGACAAGGTTTAACGACTGTTATCTATCGACAACAACCGGAACGGGACTTAACGTGCTCTCCGAAGCACGGAAACGCGCATGAATTTTTTTGCCACTAGCTACAGCTAGGTCACCCATTTCACACCAGCTTGCTTTCTACGCTAACCGCCGTATGGGCAGATAAGGAACATACGTGACAGCTACCACATGTGTCTATGTCGTCCCACACGTCCCACAGCCATTTGCTAACATTGGCAGTTTGATTGATTTAAGTCTATTAAATGTAATTAATATAAACAAACCGAAATCAACAAACTATACGCTCAGTAACATTACAACTCTAGAAGCAACCGGAGTTGTACCGTTTTAACTAGGTACGATAGCAGTGCGGAATGAATTACATAATGTGACCTGAAGAAACGCTCCTACTGAATAGTCCAACAACAATAGTGTCATGCTCTTGTTACAGTGTAATAAATTACGTATTTTAACCTTAGAGCATCAAGGTATGACAAGTATGACACCCGTCAGAGAGGAGTGGCCTTTACGGGCGAACCCCTCGTCCCAACGTCCATGTACAATGTGCCTTCTAGTTATACAACTAGTGTGTCTATGTGTGTCAGTGTTGACGGTGCATAGAAAATGACGTTGTTAATTGAAATTGACATATTAAGAAATGTATGCGTCTGTAGCGATGAAAGAATATTTGTGAATGTGTGACAAAATTAAAATGTGTGCGTTCTTCCCCCGCACCAGATTTGGCACAAAAATTATGTATCGAAGCGAGGCGCTATGCCGTCTCTACTGAAGGGTGAGTTAGTAACTTTGATGCTCTAAGATTTTAACATACAGCGGAACAAGCGAGACGAACAAAGATCGATTTCACTTTAGTTTTCATATGCAAATATTATTTCAGTACAAGTAGAGCAACAGCTATGGAATAATTGATGTGGTTAATATGAATATTCTATACCATTTTTTCTAACATGTGATGTTGTGGTCACTAGGTTGGTTTGTCGCACAAAGGGTCTTGGATCCTGGATTCAATTTACAACAAGGGAGAAATTTTAATGATTTCATTAAAATTTCTGTCTCGCCGGGAATGGAACCCGGGACCCTCCGATCGGCAGTCCGGCATGGTAACCATTGCGCCACACGGGTCGTCCATTTATTGGATTTTAAGGTATGATGGTCACATGACATCACTTAATTCAATAAATTCTACAAATCAATTTGGCATTGACCAATAAAATTATTGGATCCAATAACACGTCAGCTACATTACACAACAAGTGATATAAAACGGGTGGTGTAACCCTAACCTTCGCCAGAAAATCAATAGCCACCCCTCATTATATATTGCACCCCTAACAAGAGACCGTTTCGTTCATTACATCCGCTACTTTGGACGGCATCCATCACTGGGTGGATTGAATCATCCAGCGCTATTTTGTGCAGTACGTCTATGCATTGATGGCTTTGACAAATTGAGGCATATAGAATCAAAGGTAGCTAAGTGCCTCTATGTCACATTTTCAGGAACTGATAAAAACGTTTTTCTAATTTATGAGTCAGGGGTTTTCATATCTCAGTTTTGATTTTAGAGTATGTGATTTAATATTGGTTTTGGCTACCTTTATCTGGGAGTACTAAATAATAAGCCAAAAATAAATAAAAAATCAAACGACTTAGCTATCTTTGACACCAACAGCTTTCGTCCTTGAAGAAAAATAATACTTTTACTTAATATTGGTCATATAAGAATCCGCTGCCCTCTGTTAAGAAAGAGATTAGGCAAAAACTGGGGTTTATGCCTACTCTTGCATTTATGCCTAATCTCGCAGTAGATGTGTAAACCAGTAATTACTTTCTATATAGTACATCCAATGGACTTTCAATTAAATAAATAACGCTTCACACTCATAGCCCCACAGTAGGGTATAATACATACACTGTGTCGTGGGTACCACGGATACATACCAAGATAGAAACACAAACACCCAGACCGAGAACAAAAATTTAAACTCATCATTCAAATTTCTGTTTCGCCGGGGATCGAACCCCGGACTCTTCGATTGGCAGTCCGGCATGGTCACCATTGCCTCAAGCGGGTCTTCAAAACGTACAATCGCAGTAGATTGAAGCCAAGGTTTGTGTCCATAGACCATTTTAACCTTTGGTTCTACCGCCCTAGTTAGTAAACAACAACACAGCAAAACCTTAAAACGTTTATAGCGATCTTCCGCAACTTGTCAAGAGATGACGCCACACGTGTTCTGAATACTTCTGAATCACGCTATCGAATTCTTCTAAATATTTGAATACAAGCGTAAGTCAGTGTAAGCGCAGCTGCTCCTCAGGCAATGACCACTTCGCCGCCAGCGGCTTCACCCGCATGGACCCGTTTTATAGGTTCCCGTAGGATAAAAACCATCCTATGTCCTTTCCCAAGGTTCATTCTGTCTGTGATCCAAATTTCATTAAAATTGGTTCAGTAGTTTAAGCGGGAAAGCGTAGAAGACAGACAGACAGAGTTACTTTCGAATTTATAATATATGTAGGGATGTAGGGATGTAGGGATAAAGCAGACCAAGACGAACAGCAGAGATATTGTTATTATTCTTTGGATACCAATCATGATCCGAGTATATAAAATTAGTACGTATTAAATAAGTACCTAGTTCTGCCACAATAACAAAGCAGCTCGATTGTTAAATTAATATCGTAAAAAAATGGGTACCATATCAATCTAATTATTACGCTTCTCAGCACAAGACTTTAATTAAAAAACATTTATTTTGTATCAACAAAATGAGGTCATATTACGTTCTAAGGACTTAGTTCAATGTACTGAATGATTTGTGACTTCATCGAGTGATATCACTGTTTACGGTATGTTTATTTTAAATAGGCAATACTTATTAATCCTTAAGAGGTTAACGAGTGATGGTTTATTTTTGTTAACTGGGTGTAAAAAGGCCAAGGAGTTACTGCAGCAATAACTGATGGAGATGTTATATCTATGTGTTCATAAAAGACTTGATTCTTGAAGACTGTATCTTTTTTTCGCTGCAGCCTGTATGTTACTACTTCTGGGGCGGATGGTGGAATGCTGTGTCACTGGATACGAGCTTGCTCGCAAAAGTTTAAGCGACCACTTAGTTTAGTGGTCTTCTTGCTAAAATAAAGTTTTTATCATGACATCTGCTTATCTTGGTTCAGGGAAATCTTCAGAGGTGTTTGTATGTATGATGTTGAAAAGTAGTAGAGAGGTACCTGGCACTTTGGGAGAGATACCGCACTGAAACCCCGTCTTAGGCCTGCCTTAGCGCTTGGGGACGACTCCGGAATGGGACCTTCTGGCTAGACGTTTCGAGCTCTCACTCTCATTGCCTTCAGCCCCGGAAGCCCTCTTTTATTACCTCTTACGATCATGTAGGGGATATTATAAGTAATATTCTTAATCCCGAGTTACAGGGGAAGCTTTATATACTTGGCCTCAACCCTCTTTGCGTCTCATTGCTGGGCTTGGGTCTCATCTCATTATTGGAGCCTGGAGCTTACTCTACGCTTTTCCAATGCGGATTAGGTGAGATGTGGGTTAGTGGCAATCCCTTTGTCGCTTTGTCGGATGTTTTCAAACAGCCCATAATGCCTCCGACAACGTTTAACAAGTGTTATCTATCTATTACAACAGGTACCGACGGCAGCACGGAGACCCATCTATATACCTATCGACTACTATTAAAATTCGTACTGAAGCAATTACCTTTCAATATACTTATTGTAAGACACCCATATTTATCAGTAAGTAGTCAAACAACTTACAGGACCCAATTGTCACGATAAGCTAATATTTGCATAAACAATTTAACATAATATTGGCCGATAACATTGCAAATTGGGTAAATATACCTACATACGAGTGCCAAAAAGATACGCGTTTATCGCTTATTTATTGGCGCTAAGTACGTAAACTATAAAAGTACCGGTTGTTTGCGAATACCGCGGATGTACAGAAACTCAACAGAAACTGGTCTGTTCGCTGTGAGCTGATTAACCGACGTTACACATACGTACTCGCATTACTGCAAAAGATATGCGAGAATCAATAATTCGATGATGCGGTTCTGTAAAATTCAAATAAATAATGAAGTATTTTCACCTGGCATTAGAATATAAACGATATAGATTATAGGTGCATAACTCGCGTAACCAACACTTTAGATCCCAAGTAAAGGAATCTTTATCAACAACCAGATGCTAGAAAGAACAATATGGAAAGAACAGGGAGATGCAGAAGACAGATTAGGCATTGTTGTGGCGTTACAATACTAGGTAACGAATCTGATCATGAGCTTGTCATCATATCGTAATCTAAGGATAAGGCTAATTAGAGAACGAGGGAGAAGTAAGAAAGAGCGAGAGAAAAGTTGAAGTGTTTCTGCGTTCTGCTACAGACCTTTAACTACATATCTCAAATCTAAGTGTTATTTAAATCTAATGCAATTAAGTTACTTAAGAATATACATAATTGCCGTGTGGTGTTCGGCGTTAGAATATCTCACTCCGATTCTTCCCAGGAGGTCGTAAGAGACGACCAAGGGACTTATGCCAGGAGATGGGCAGCAGCGTCTTCCTGAGTAAAACAACATCTACTGCGGTCACCAAACCGCAATGCCAAGCGTGGTGACTATGGCAAAAACCCCCAATGACAGCTGACAGATGACAGACTGACGGCTTAACGTACCCTACGAAGCATAGAAACGCTCATGGATTTTTTCCACTAACAGTCAACACACCCGGCGGTATCTGTTTGGCTCTTAGAGCATCAAGGTGACATACTCCTTGGCATATTGGTTGACGCAGGTGGTACACACTTTCACCAGAGTACCAGATATTGAGACCCATACTGCCTCTCTGCTGGACCTTCTGCTGACCACCCATCCATCTGGCTACCGGGTGACGGTTGGGGCCCCACTTGGGACTTCTGACCATTGCCTGGTAAGTTCTGCCGTACCATTGCCGCCCCCAGAAGGTTCTCGACCCAATGGGAAGCGTCAAGTCTGGCATTACAGGTCAGCGGACTGGGATGGACTCCGGGAATTCCTGGCTTCCTAACCCTGGAGGCAGCTGTGCTTCACCTCGGGTGATCCTAGCACGTGTGCGGAATCGATAGCCGATGTGATACGACAGGGCATGATTGGTTTTATCCCCAACTCTGTAGTATCCATTGGCGGGCGAAACAAGCCCTGGTTTAATGGTTCTTGCGCTAAGGCTTCTAGCCTTAAGCAAGAAGCTTTTAAAACCTGGGCTGATGCGCACACGCGCAAGGACCCCGAAACGTCTAAGCTTCGGAAAAAATTCAACGCTGCCTCCCGTTCGGCAAAGAAGCAAATAGCCAAGGCGAAGTTTAGGCACGTCGGCAGAATTGGCCAGCGTCTATCAAGCTACCCTTGCGGGAGTCGAGCTTTTTGGTCGCTTGCCAAGGCTGTCGAAGGTAACTTCTGTCGGTCGTCTCTACCATCTTTACGCAAACCGGACGATACTCTGGCTCACACGGCAAAAGGGAAAGCCGATCTCCTGGGTACCCTGTTTGCCTCAAACTCGACTCTGGACGATGGAGGTGCCACACCGCCGACCATCAAGCAGTGTGAGAGCTCGATGAAGGACGTGCGTTTCACTCAAAAGGCCGTCAGACGAGCTCTACTAGCCCTCGATGTCAAGAATTCGAGCGGGCCGGATGATATCCCTGCGATCGTATTAAAGACGTGCGCTCCCGAGTTGGCTCCTGTCTTAACGCGCTTATTCTCGCTTTCCTACACCACTAGTAAAGTACCGTCTTCGTGGAAGGTAGCCCTAGTACACCCAATCCCGAAAAAGGGTGACCGCAGTGACCCGTCTAACTACAGGAACATTGCAATAACCTCCCTGCTCTCTAAGGTGATGGAGCGTGTTATAAATACGCAGCTCCTTAGGTACCTCGAGAAGCACCGGTTGATCAGCGATCGTCAGTATGGCTTTCGCCAGGGCCGGTCGGCCGGTGATCTCTTGGTATACCTCACACACCGCTGGGCTGAAGCCGTCGAGGGCAACGGGGAGGCTCTGGCAGTCAGCCTGGATATTGCAAAGGCCTTTGACCGGGTCTGGCACAGGGCCCTTCTCGCGAAGCTTCCATCTTACGGTCTTCCCTTGAGGCTATGTAAATGGGTGGCCAGCTTTTTGTCTGAGCGGCAGATTAAGGTCGTTGTTGACGGATGCTGCTCAGATATGAAGCCCATTAATGCCGGTGTTCCCCAAGGCTCAGTGCTGTCCCCTACACTATTCATTCTGCATATCAATGACATGCTGCAACAATCACGTAGTATACATTGCTATGCAGATGATAGTACGGTGGACGCACTATACACCTGTCGAGCCAATGCCTCTAGGTCACAAGTGGAGGAAAGCAGAATCGAACTTGTGTCTGAAGTCGAGAACTCTCTGGAGCGGGTCTCGGAATGGGGTCGACTTAACCTTGTCGAGTTTAACCTCACGAAGACACAAGTTTGCGCGTTTACCGCTAAAAAAAACCCCATTTGTTATAGCGCCCAAGTTCCAGGGTACCGCGCTCACCGTCGGTGAAAGTGTCGGTATCTTGGG
The DNA here is from genome assembly GCA_911387765.1 of Pyrgus malvae. Taxonomy (NCBI): domain Eukaryota; kingdom Metazoa; phylum Arthropoda; class Insecta; order Lepidoptera; family Hesperiidae; genus Pyrgus; species Pyrgus malvae. The sequence continues at coordinate 13,997,356 of OU426969.1, forward strand.
AGTTGACATTACGAGTAAAGTGCAGTACCGGAGTCATTTGGAGCACAAAGCCAAATTGGCGTCCAAAAAGCTTGGTGTCCTCAATAGGGCGAGGCAGTACTTCACTGCGGGGCAACTCCTGACGCTGTACAAGGCCCAGGTCAGACCCCACATGGAGTACTGCTCTCATCTCTGGGCAGGAGCACCAAAATACCAGCTACACCCATTTGACTCCGTTGAAAAGCGCGCAGTCCGAATCGTCAACGACCCAAGATTGACTGACAGGCTAGAACCGCTCAGCTTGCGAAGAGACATAGGCTCGCTCTGCGTGTTCTACCGACTTTACTATGGTGAGTGCTCCGAGGAACTTTTCAAACTCATGCCTACATCACCATTCCATGATTATACCACCAGACGAAGGTTAAAGTTCCACAGGCACCATCTGGACTCGTGGCGGTCCTCCACAGTCCGCTTTGCACGCTCCTTTTTACCACGGACAACCTTCCAGCTGAGGCATTCCCAGTGGACTATAACATGGGGTTCTTCAAGAAAGCTGTAAAAAAAGCTCTCCTTCAAAGCCGGCAATGCTCGGGTGGCTCCCCTGGGGTTGCCCGTGTCCATAGGCGACGGTGATCGCTTAACACCACGCGGCCCGTCTGCCTCTTTGTTCGGTTTACAAAAAAAAAAAAAAAAAAAAAAAAAAAAAAAGGTATGACACCCGTCAGAGGAGTAGCCTTTACGGGCGAACCCCTCGTCCCAACGTGCATGCTCAATGTGCCTTCTAGTTATACAACTGGTGTGTCTGTGTGTGTCGGTTTCAGTGTTGACGGTGCATAGAAAATGACGTTGTTAATTGAAATTTACATATTTAGAAATGTATACATGTGTCTGTAGCGATGAAAGAATATTTGTGAATGTGTGATAAATTTAAATGTGTGCGTTCTTCCCCCGCACCAGATTTGGCATAAAAATTATGTATCGAAGCGAGGCGCTATGCCGTCTCTACTGAAGGGTGAGTCGGTAACTTTGATGTTCTCAGGTTTGGCTTAGCTGCATAAAACGCTTGCGTTCAACGTCATATAGCTAAATAAACATGAGAACAGAGAGAAAGAGAGAGAGAGATTGAAGGGCTGCTGCATTCTGAGTCAAATCTAATATTTTACGTAATAGATCAATAGATTCGTCTCGTCTGATGACATACTGAGCGTCTCACATTCATTTCTCGCTAAATTTGGGAATTCACGATACTTACTTATTCAGATTTTTTAAGAAGTTGGAGAATAGGGACAAAGTTTGGACAAAGTGTTCTACTCCTCTTGCAGGGCAATGCGCACTTCCTGGTTGCTTAGTGGTAATATACAATGGTACCATGAAAACTTGAAATGACGTGAGAAAGACTACCTTGACGACTTGACAGCGTGGCGCAATGGTTACCATGCCGGACTGCCAATCGAGGGGTCCCGGGTTCGATTCCCAGCGAAAAAGAAATTTGAATGAGTTTAAATTTCTGTTCTCGGTCTGGTCTGGGTGTTTTGTGTTCCTGTTTTTATGTGTCCATGGTACCCACGACACAGGGTATTAATTACCTTAATGTGGGGCTATGAGTGTGTAACGTTAAAAGAATCCTTCATTGTTTATCGCTCATCCGCAAATAATAAAGCAAGTAACTTACGATAAGTACAAGTAACGGTGAAGTACTGCTAAGAAATGGGAGCGAGCTAAGGATTAACGTTCTCGATGCTCGATCCAAAGTTTTAAAAAGTTTAAGAGGCCTCCTTGAGATTTGAACGATCCGGAACACGCAAAACTTTCTAACCGATACATACGATTACCAGTACGATAAACTTGTATCACCAAAAACATAAATGTAAAAATGTAGGCCAAGTTCTTGTACATAAAAAAAAGAGTTGAAATCTAAACTACAGCCAAGTTAATAATAATCAGAACCGATATTAACCATTCCAACTTGGCGGGTTTTCATTACACATTGGTGTTGGGCTTCTGAAAAGAGGAAATCTTGCGGAGGTAAGTTTTAGAGTTGGACTTTTTTCCTTCATTAAAATTTCAAAACCCGCCAAGTTGGAATGATTAATATCGGTATTAACAGAATAAAATATTGTATTTCTTTAATTGAATTAAGCAATGTTCTGCACAAAAATACAATTTAATATGGCTAAGACGCATCTGATAGAGACTGAAGCATAGGCGATATACCGTCTTTACCCTGAACCCTGACGCTGATGCCTTCAGCGGATGTCCATTGTGCAATCGAATCAGCCAGCCTTTTAGCGGCGTTCTCGAAATTCCGCCAGCGCTGTTGTGTTTACGATACTTAGAACTGACCTCTCCTCGAGAAGTGTTCCGCAGAAAATAAACGATGTTACGATTTATACAGTAAAATCATTAACTGGAAAGGTTTTGTTGCTTTAGAAGGCAATAGATTACAAATAACTGCACGATTCAATCAAGTAAATAAACCTCAATGAAACACGTCTATACAGCAAGACAAACGAGCGCGGTCGAGTGTGAGATGGGTGACCGCTAGTGGTGAAAATTTTGTGCGCGTTTCCGTGCTACGGAGGGCACGTTAAACCTTCGGTCTTGGTTTATAATAGTCGGTAAACCTTGTCGGAAGCCTTAGGGTCTGAAAACATTCGACAACGGATTTTCCACTACACCCGCATCTCCATCGACCCGCATTGGAGCAGCATGGTGGAGTAAGCTGCAGGCCTCCCCAATAATGGGGAGGGACCCATACCGAGCAGTGGGAAGCAAATGAGGGTGGCAGCCAACCTCAACGTTTTAACCCGCGAAGTCGCGTATTTGAATTGGAACAAACTTTTTTATTGGGGAGACCTGTGGCCATTACGGATTGCACTTGCCACAATGGAATTTGAAGTCGGGCTTGCCCAGTTTACATAAAAATAAACTGAATTCTCAGTGTACCTCGCTATCGATCCAGCCCTTATTGTCTGGTCTGGTTGAACGTCATACAGACCGGTAAAAAGTAGGCTTCCGTCTGATGCTCGGAACAGGTTCGCAACATTTTATCGATTCCATTATCGATTTGGTACTTTCTTTAGAAAAGATTTGCAATTTAATCAAGAAGATAGCTTTCAGCTAGTGTAGAATCAAAGCGAACTATACACCTCGGTAAAACATCGCGTTCGGAAGGATGATGGGTATCCGCTACCAATAAATGTGTTTCCGTGTTAAGTAAAGTTAAGCCGATGACCGTTCAATATCAAACATCAAGAGTATATTATTACCCAGGATGTTAGTAAACTATTTCATTTCATTTCAGTAGAGCACGTTATGGATTGGTCTAGGTTGTTGTCTTTAAATCTTGAAAACGTTTTGTTCATTTTGTGTTAAGCTTTAGTAGTCGAAAGCCATATGGGCGGTACAAAAACATCATCTGACAACAATTTTTCCACTGCCTCTATTTTCAGCCAGTATTGAAGCAGGATGGTGGAAGCATGAGCTAAGCAATTCAGATTTTTTCAAATGGTGTTATATAACTTCCAAATAGCTTCAATATCTACAGCAGCAGAGTTCAACCCTCATGGTCGAATGACTTATGTTTAATCCCACTTGAAGCCTAGAAAAGGCTTACGTAAATAGGCGTATTCTGTTACACCAGGGCAAGTAAGCTGGGATACTTACAGTTAAGCAATTTATGCTTAACTCACATAAACCGCTTCTTAGCAACGCCTTAAGGACACAAAAGAGATTGAGAACTGTGTACTTTTGAGCCGTCATATGACGTCTTACTGTTTGTATCGCACCTAACATAATATTTATTTATTGGCAGAACGTGTTAAGTTATAATAGATTTTACAGCGAGATTAAAACGTCTACAAAACTCAGGTAAGTAAGTAACTGCTAAACAAATTATACAAGTAAACAAATAGAATTTAAAGTAAGCAGTATTATGTGTTATATAGTATAGACTATATACTTTAGACTAGGCTATTGGCTAGACTAGGCTATCCGAAGTAACTTCGTAAACGCAATGTTCGACTAGTTTCGTTAGTTGGAATCAATGGTTGCAGTGTTTACTCCTCGGCGATCGCTGCTCGATCGAATATAAAAAAATAGATTAGTTCTACCAAAGAGAAGAGCAGATACTAATAGAGTTATATCATCTAAGCTAGTGCTATATAAGGTCTTCGAATTAAAAATTCCTAAAGCGTTCGTGTGTCGTATTCGTATTACGTGTGAGTTACAGCTGGGCTAGCGATACTGCAGGGTATTATACCCTTACGCAAAGTTTACAACACAGGTTAAACACCCGTATTTACCTACGAATACGCGCGTAGAGTAAACGGAAACGCCAAAAACATTGAGCACGTGCGCTACTAATAATAGACAACACAGACTGACAGTAGGTTGTACTTTATAGTGATGTTTACCTCGCACGTTAAAGTATGGTTAAGGGTGGATACAGAATAAAAGTAGTGGGTAGATTTAGTAGATGTCCCTGTTGCTTAAGGTTAAGAATTTGAGCTATGGCATACCATGATACCATACCTAATCATAAGAAGACCTTCCAGGGTCGCGGGCCACTAGACAGGGAGTACGAACCGTTCATTCAACAATCGCGGGAAGGACGGCGCAGCCTCACACGCACTGTCGAAAAAAACTGAAAGGTGTTGGGAAAGGGCCTACTAGGGGCGCCGCGCGTGGCGAATACCGATGCGCTCCACTGGAGTTCCCAGTCCTCACCTAGAGCTAAGGCCAGGCCGGGATTTTAGCGTTGTAAAATTCTCGCAACATAACATAATCCGAGATGCGTTTAATCGGGAAAGTACTTACTACTCCGCAGCGCAGTAGCAGCGCAACTGCTAGTCATCGAAAATGTAATTTTTAAATAAACTATACGGAAAAACTGCTACTTTATTTCAGGCTAAATGACTAGGTACCTACCTAATTTATTCTATTCACTTGAACTCGATAATTAAAGATATGCAAATAGTTACATGGTTTGAGTGAAACCTACATGTTTTATGTACCAGCTAGAAGGGTACCCACTTTCAATAAAATATGAAACTATAAAATTGTCCTCACAGATGGAGCAGATAATTTAATATTTAGGCACAATACAAGGAGCGCCTGCCTTAGGTGTGTAAAAGTGTCAATGTTTTAAAGTTTTGTTGGTCATTCATGTTTTGTTAGTCATATCTAATACCTTATAATATAACCTAACACTATAGAGCGGAACCAAGGCACTAAAGTGTTCTCAAGGGATCTGAGTATTGGGCAAAGCCAGTTGACAAGATTGAAGACGGAGTCTGGCGCTATAGTTTCGTCTAAGCCTGAAGTTCAGAGAGAAATTGAGAGGTACTACGGACGGTTATACAGCTCCTCAAAAACTCCCGTCACCAATGTGGTGAACGATAAGAGAGCCAAATTGACCCGACACTATACCGAAGATATCCCGGACGTCAGCCTGTACGAAATTAGAAGGGCCCTTAATCAGCTTAAAAACAACAAAGCACCGGGCGATGACGGTATCACATCTGAGCTGTTGAAAGCTGGAGGGAAACCCCTCCTAGTGGCGCTCGAGAAACTGTTCGATATCGTCATCAGTAGCGGAACTGTCCCGGAGGCGTGGAGCAGAAGCGTGGTGGTACTATTCTACAAAAAGGGCGACAAAGCCCTTTTAAAGAACTATAGACCCATCGCGCTTCTGAGCCACGTCTATAAGCTGTTCTCAAGGGTTCTTACTAATCGCATTGCGCGAAGGCTAGACGACTTCCAGCCTCCCGAACAAGCCGGATTCCGAAAAGGCTATAGTACCATGGACCACATACGCAAGCTGCGACAGATTATACAAAAGATGGAGCATAATCTGCCGCTATGTATTGCGTATGTGGACTATGAGAAAGCCTTCGATTCTATCGAGACCTGGGCAGTGCTAGTCTCTCCAGCGATGCCAGATTGACTATCGGTACATCGAGGTGGTGTTTGTACAAAGCCGCAACCATGACAGTCCGAGTCCACGACGGAAGCACTGGACCTATTCCGATGTTATATCCCCGAAGCTGTTTACCGCTGCACTGGAAGACGTGTTCAAGCTGATGGAGTGGAACGGGCTGGGTATTAACATCAATGGCGAACACCTCACACACCTTCGATTTGCCGATGACATAGTAATCTTGGCGGAGAACCTGGAAGAGCTCAGCACTATGCTAGGTGACCTCCATAGCGCCTCACAAAGGGTGTGTCTTAAGATGAACATGGACAAGACGAAGATCATGTCTAACGTCCATGTCACATCTATACCGGTTGTTGTTGATGGCGCTACTCTCGAAGTTGTTGACGAGAACATCTACCTGGGACAAGCGATCTGTATGGGTAAGTCCAGCTTCGAGAGAGAGGTAACTCGTAGAATCCAACTCGGTTGGGCAGCGTTCGGAAAATTACAAAGTGTCTTCTCGTCCAGAATACCTCAGTGCCTGGAGTCGAAAGTTTTCAAGCAGTGTGTGTTGCCAGTGATGACCTACGGCGCTGAGACGTGGTCTTTTATTTACAGTTAGCCTTTTCCATAAGATCAGGGTCGCCCAGCGAGCGATGGAGAAGGCTATGCTTGGTATTTCTCTACGCGACAGAATTCGTAATCATGAAATCCGTAGAAGAACTAAGGTTACCGACATAGCTCTCAAAATCTGCAAGCTGAATTGGCAATGGGCAGGCCATATAGTTAGGAGGACCGCCAACCGATGGAGAAGAAAGGTCCTTGAATGGAGACCACGTCTCGGCAAAAGGAGTACAAGCCGCCCTCCAACCAGGTGGACTGACGACCTGAAGAAGACAGCGGGTAGTCGCTGGATTCAGAAGGCCCAGGACCGGGAGGAGTGGCGAACGTTAAGGGAGGCCTATGTCCAGCAGTGGACGGTAAAAGACTGATGGATGGATGGATGGATCTAATACCTTTAAATTGTAAATACCTACATTTGAGAATCTCGGAATCTCGCTCCAATGATTTTTATGAAATTTAGTGCCCAGGGTTTCGGCGGCCAGCTAGGTTTTATTTTTAGAATTGTCGTTTTATTCGAATTATATAAGTATAAACTGAGAATATGAATTACTGATATCTATTGAAGAATCATAGTAGGTAAGTACATTATTCTTAGTCTAAGATATTAATAATATTTTGGCGTAGAATGCTGTCAAACGTCATCTGCCAATTCGCCGACAACGTCGATTTGAAAGAGCTCTATAAAAATTTCGTCAATGGAATTATAGTTTCCTTGGTCGAATGCTAACGTAGGCTGACTGCGGAACTTGAGACCCAGGTTCAAACCTCAAGCAAGCATGCTGCGTTGTTATTACTTTTTTTTTACTTTTTTGAAGTGAAAACTTCTTTAGCGGCGTTGTGCACTTATTTTGGGATGGTTAAAAAATTTTAAACTCGCGTCAGGACACCTCGATGATGACAACTCGATAAGAGATATTTTTTATCAAATATAATTTATAAACATATATGCCTATGATAATTTGGCTATCGAAAAGTGTTCATAGTTATTTTTAATATAGTTAATTTTAATCAATTTCCTTTCATCACCTCACTCCTGTCGTAACCGAATGAGTTTTAACTCAATTGATAGTTTTAATATATATGTACTTGTAAAATTCGTTTATATCAAGTATTTAAAATATGGACATTGAACAAAGTGCATCTATTAATGAAAAAAGTGACAAAGAAATAGTGAAAGAAAATGAGTGAGTACAGTAATACCCCGACTGACATTTGCTTAGTAAGCTTCAGGCCACCTTAATTAAGAGAGAGAAGAGAGAGGGGAGAGAGATGCCCGTCAGTGGGATGCAAAAAGGGTTGCATCAAAAGAAAATATATTAGGAAAAGAGCATATAGCTTGAAGCGAAATCTGTCCCAGATATTACTTCTTTAAAGCTGTATACTTAATATCATATCCATAAATCCAGTGACAACATTGAACAATGTACCTTATATAAATTAATTCACTGTGATTTTGTAATAACTAAGGAATGTGCAATGATGATCAAACAATCCATGAGCTGCATTTTAATTTTATCTGATGTATTTATGAACTTTGTTATGTGAACATACTTTGATCTTTCTTAGAAGATCATTTTGAAGAGCACTGCAAGGTATATTTAGCCAAGTAAACTAAAATATTTAACCAACCATGCCAGCAGGCGCAGTCGCAGCCTTCAATTTGGGGGGGGGGGGGGTCGCCAAGAAATTTTGGGGGAGGCACTAAGAAATTTACTGTGTCCCAAATTGGCTTGTTTCGCCTTCCAGCTACAAATGACTGATGGATTTTGGGGGGGTCATGTCCCCTGGGACCGCGCCTGCATGCCAGTTACGTAATATCAAATTTATCATATTCATCATTGCTGGCGAGAAATCCCAATTCTGGTCTCCCTTAGTGCAGCACATAATTGAAGAAGTTTGGTGGAGTAAACTCTAGGCAGTTTCCACTTTTTAAATAAATATCTTCAATATGGATTGGTGGACACCTCCAGAGGAAGTCAAGTAGTAGGAAGTCAAGATTTTCAATTACTGAAAAATATATTTATAGATCTATGTGAAAAGTAAATACATTTAATTTATCGTTAGGACTCAGTGGTACTTAATAGAAAAATTAGCTAAGTAACTACCTGAATAAAATAATCGTAAAACTATATTAAATTACTTATTAGTTTTTAATTTATATAACTAAGTTTTATATTCATGAAAAACTATGTATTCAGTACTTTTAGAATATGCATTGGGAATAAATATTATTTTCTAGCAGTACTAAATAGGAAATGTTCGCTATATTTTCAGACAAAGAAAATCAATGCCCCTAAAATTAAAAAACTGTCAGATATTAAGAACAAGCAAAATATTTCGTTCAATTCGAGCGATTTATCAGGACGATTTAGAAAATGTGGACCACTCAAGTTGCCGGACTGTGACGATTCGTGTAAAATAAAATCCGTGACCTACCTTCATATCCGAGACAATTTGCTGATACAGGTTCCATAAAGGGGAACAATCCTTCTCTGTAGTCCCCTCCATTGTCAAAATAAACACAATTTTAACACAATAATATACGAAACACGATCAAACACAAGGAACCACACCGACCCATGCGAGAACGGTCATCGCGCCATAATAGAAATACGACAACTGTTGCATTTTCTTCCACTATACAATCAATTTTCACATTCACGTTAATAATCTACATTTCACTCCTCGGTTCAAAAATCATAATACGAACGCCACAAAATACGGTATGCAACAAATCAATATTTATAAACATGAACACCCTCCATCAAAATCAGAACGAATAATTCCCCTGTTATGACTGAACAATTAAAAGTAAATAATGAAAAAATACTGAGACGCGTTTCTATATGTAACACGAGCACACATTTCCATAAAATTGATTTTTTACGATGTTTTCATACACAAAACATTCGATCAAATCAAAAACTACACAGAACTTCGCGAGCTAGCAGGAACGGGCGAGCATCGGGCGAGCACATCAGACAGCCGCCGGATAAGTTTGTTTGGCTGCGTTCGTTTTATAGTGTTGCTTGCTAGTCAACTACATTCGGGGTCGATGTTGCCAATGTCACTTCATGTTGATAAGATAACGAATGTCAATATTTTAAATATGAGGTACACTCAGCAGCAAGAACTTTGAATTAAATCGTTTTTTTTGCAATAATAAAACATTCTTTTGAAATACTCAAAAATAGCTATCTCTAATTTTTTTTCAACCTTTTTTTTATGTCCCACTTTTTTAGGTCTCCTCTCACACAATTGAGAGGAATTTAGGCCATAGTCCACCACGCTGGCCATGTGCGGATTGGTGAACGTCATGCTTTCAAGATATTTCTCTTTTCTCAAGTTATTTCTCTCAGGCATGCACGGCGATGGAAAACATCGTAATCAATGAAATATCACGATATTTTCCATCACCGTAGAGCAGCGATAAATTCGCACATTACTTTGTCAGAGGTGCGAGCACAGGATTTGAACCTAGGATCGGTCGCGTTGAGATCCGCGGTTTTTTACCAGTCGGCCATCACTTCTGAAGGATTTAAATGTAGATTTAATAAACTTTGATACAAAAAATTATTACTATACAATGTACAAAATAGTCCATCTTTTTCCCGATTGAGCCTGTTTTGCATAATTGTATAGATCACATGCCTAATTCATGCATAGTACCTAATTAGGGGCCTAAAACAATCTTTACATTATTTCCTTTTATTTATAAATTATTTATCTAATTTATTTTTACCTCCTCCGTGACTATTCCTTTATAAATCGCCATTGAGGCCGGTACCAAGTCCTAATAAAATTAAATGGGAAGGGCAAGAAGGCATGCAAATCTTAGAGCATCACAGGTACTGACAGGTGTGACGATGACGTGACGGGTGAGTCAGTACCTTTGATGTTTTAAGATGTAAATCCACCCCGACCCGTAGAGCATCGAAGGTTAACCAACACCGACTATACAAGCATAAGACATAGCACACTACACTTTCTGGAAACAACATATACCCTCAAACTCAAGATGTCATCCGTAACGTGCCGACAAGGTCATCCCACAGCCCACTGACTTAACACGCTTGACTTTTGAAAGGGGGGAAGCATACAAAATTGTTTATTATTATTGTGTAGAGCCGAAGACCGGGCTCAGTGACACGTCTTGGGAGACACCTATGTCCAGCAGTGGACTTATAAAGGCTGAAACGAGTGATAGAGACAGATTCTCTCTTGTCGACTTTCTTTCATCAAAATTGACAGGTATGACACCCGTCAGAGAGGAGTGGCCTTTACGGGCGAAACCCTCGTTCCTACGTCCATGCACAATGTGCCTTCTAGTTATACAACTAGTGTGTCTGTGTGTGTGTGGGTTTCAGTGTTGATTGACGGTGCATAGAAAATACCGTTGTTAATTGAAATTGACATATTTAGAGATGTATGCGTCTATAGCGATGAAATAATATTTGTGAATGTGTGACAAAATTTAAATGTGTGAGTTTAGATTTGGCACAAAAATTATGTATCGAAGCGAGGCGCTATGCCGTCTCTACTGAAGGGTGAGTCAGTAACTTTGATGCTCTAAGGACTGACTAGAATGAATGATACTGACTATTTGCTATTTTTTTCTATGTAGTTAAAGATAAGTGATGCAAAAATTATACGTGACGCTGGCAATACGCACAGAGTTTGCGATGCCATTGTTAAATAATAAAACGAAAATATTGAATGGCTGCAAGGATATTATCCAATGCCGTAAAAATTATTAAAAAAACCTTGTATATTTTTTTCTTCAATTATGGCATCGCAAACTCTGCATATTGCCAGCGTCAAGTATAATTTTTGCATCATGTTTTGACAGTTTCGGTGAAGTAGCCATCTCTTTACTTGAACATTTGACTGACTAGACTGACTGATACCTGACGACTAACTGACTTTTTTCTTCGACTATAGTGATGCAAAAAATTTACTTGACGCTGGCAATATGCACATAGTTTGCGACGCCATTATTTAAATTGAAAAGTAAATATTGAATGGCTGAAAGGATTTTTATCTAATGCCGTAAAACGAAATTATAAAAAAAAAAAAGATTTCTGTCACTATACAATATTAATCTATCTATGTCTGTCACCGACACTCACCGACCGCCTCTGTTTTCAATTAATTATTTCTATTCAATAATTTGATTTTTATTTATTTCAGTTTGAGTTTCATTATAAGACCTGCCATGTGTCTCATTTAGTATAATATCATTATAATTTACAAGTGCTGTTTTGATAATATTCTTCACTATGCCGAAAGTGTACAATACTTCTGGCGTTAAAGCCGGCTGCATCTATAGAATAAAATTGGAGAACTTTGTGTATGTATAAAAAAACGCCATTTCTATTTGTTGTGCAATATTTATTCTTAAATAAGGTAAAATCGTTTTTTTTACAGTACGTACTCAAAGGTTCAAATATATCCCGGGACAAGTTTAAACATGATTATTGGCCCAAATGGAACAGGAAAATCGACTTTTGTTTGTGCCATTATATTGGGCTTGTGTGGAAATATATCTTCAGTTGGACGAGCTAAAAAGGTAATTATTAATAATTTATTTAAACTTTTCTACCGTACAACAGCATTGGATAGAAGGCGGTTAGGTACCTTAGAATAATTACGTTAAAGAAACCAAGTTAACGCGCACAATTTGCAGTATGTAATTAGTGCCATTAATGGCACCAAAAGCCAGGCCGCTATGTAGTTATTAAGGTTAAACCACCCCTAACTGTGGGATTTCTTTGTCTTATTTATTTATTTATTTAACTATTTATGTACCTACACAGAAACAAGTCACAGTAAGAGCCTCTTTCACCACCTTCATGTAAGTAACATGTACGCTAATAATAATTGTCAGTTAAAGTCACCCGTAACTTCAATTTCACGATGTTCGAGTAGCACTAATCATATGAGAAACTGACCCATACTCATAGCTTTTACTTGCCAATTTACTTTACTTGGGACATAACTAATCAACACTTTACTTGGAGATGGTGAAAGAGGCCCTAAGTAGTGTAAATTAATAAATAATAAATAAATATCTTTGGACAATAAATTCAAACAACAGTTTAATTTATTTAAGTCTATTACATCAGTTATAGAAACAGCCTTGTGGGACTACAGCTCAATCCCAAGCTTTTTTATCAATTAAATAGTCATTAAGATTGTAACAAGCCTTGCGGCACAGGACTTGTTTGGTAGGTACTATGGTAATCAGAAAGCTGATAAACATAATTATATAATTCTAAATACATACTTAAATAGATAAATTAACACCCAGACACAGAACAAATGGTCATGTTATGACATTATACATAATAATATACAAATATTTGTCCTGGATGGGAATGGAACCCACGACTTCACGCTTCTCAGTCGGCTCATCACCCACTATGCCACTGAGGCTGTCAAATTAAATTTGACCGGCAATGCCCGGGCAGCTCCCCTAGGGTTGCCCGTTTCCATAGGCGACGGTGATTGCTTAACACCACGCGGCCCGTCTGCCTTATTGTTAGGTTTATTTATTATTATTATGTTTAAGTTTATTTATTATTATTATTATTAAAAAAAATTAAAAGAAAGGTACAAAGGTACTACTTATTCCAGAAATTTCTTCCAGCAGACCTGTGACTGGAAAACTGGATCTCAATGGTTCTGTATGTGTACACAAAAATATATATTAGGTCCTTAGCGACTTCATACTGCTCTTTTAACAATACTAATTTTATATTTTACAGATATCACATTACATAAGACTTGGATGTACATCCGCAAGTATAGAAATTGAATTGTACAGGGAACACAAACAGGAAAATGTTACAATAACTCGTATCTTTGACAACAAAGAGATATCTCGGTGGTATATTGACAATAAGGCTGCCCCCCAAAGTGCTGTGTCTGCCATAGTTTCAAGTCTTAATATACAGGTAAATGTAACCCCACTTTTGAGTTTTTAAATTAGTTAATATATTAATATAATTTATAATAAAAAACAATAATAATATAACGTGTTGCCACTGATGACCTACGGCACTGAGACTTTTGTCTTTCACAGTTAGCCTTTTCTATAGGCTCAAGGTCGTTCAGAGAGCGATGGAGAGGGCTATGCTTGGTATTTCTCTACGCGACAGAATCTGCAACAATGAAATCCATAGACGAACTAAGGTTACCAATATAGCTCTCAAAATTCTCATCTTCATCTCATCAAATCTCAAAGTCCTCGAATGGCGACCACGTTTCGGTAAAAGGAGCACAGGCCGCCCTCCAACCAGGTGGACTGACGACCTGAAGAAGATAGCGGGAAACCGCTGGATTCAGAGGGCGCAGGACCGACAGGACCGAGTGGCGAACATAAGGGGAGGCCTATGTCCAGCAGTACAGTTTTAAAGGCTTATAGATAGATATATTATGAAAGAATAGCTGCTGTCTATTATATTACATCTACACAATTATTGAAACTGCTTTTTGTTTGTAATTTAGATTTATAAATGTATCCTCTTGGGACATATTAATTTTTTGTGTAGGTAATTAATTATATTCCTATAAACAACCAAGGGAATGTTAAATATATTTATGTAAGGAAAAAGTCATTTCGGCAGCTGAAGCAAGGCAGGCCATATCATGAGAATGAGAAACACTGATTCCCCCTTGGGGGCAGATATATAGCCATAGATATATAGGCATAGTTAAAACGATATATAGGCATAATTAAATGGAGCACAGATCGTCCTGTAACCATTAATATGACAATAATAAACAATAAGATTCAGAACCAGATTGCATGCTGAAAGTTAGGAGAGGCATAACTCATATGGCACATCCAAAGATCGTTGGATTTGTTATCTTAATTTTTTTCTATCTCTAAAGTTATTACAATGTTCTCCATCGCCGTGCATGCCTCAGAGAAATTCATAATTTCTAGAAAGCATGACGTCCACCAATCCGAACTTGGGCAGCGTGGTGGACTATGGCCTAAATCCCTCTCACTTGTGAGAGGAGACCTGTGCCCAGCAGAGGGACATACAAAAAAAAAGGGTTGAAAAAAAAGTCATTGTCTTATAACAATTTCAATCAATTTACAGTAAATCTAATCCAATCATAGTCATAAGTTGGTAATAGGCTTATCTTATCATACACAACATCTTAATTTTATTTAATTAGCAATTATTCCTCAATATATTATCATAATCAAGTACTTTTTATTGTCATTAATCTTATCTGTCTTGTAACAGTCACTTAAATTTCTTATCTGTTATCAAACTGTTTATGATCACTTTTATATTATTATCAACAGTAAACATGATGCTTCAAATGCACTCAGTATTATTTTGGTTATTTATTTGATAACCCTACCTACTTTAAATTTCCACCGTCAGCCAGGATTGGCTGTTAAATCCAATGCCATCAAACTTAAAACTTACAATGTACAGAGTTCAAAAGTGGTTTAGTCTCTTAGTGGATTTTGACTGACACACTTCAAACATTCTTAACTATGTTCTCAGCTTGATGTGCTCATGGAAGAAAATATGTGCCACCAACATGTTTACACGATAGTTTTTTTTAAAAATGCTGCACCATATCTGCACCCTACTTTACATGGTTGACGACTCACTTGGTGCAATGGTTACCATGCCAGACTGCCAATCAGAGGGTCCCGGGTTTGATTCCCGGCGAGTCAGAAATTTGAATGATGATTGATGAGTTTAAATTTCCGTTCTCGCTCAGGGCGTTTGTGTTTCTGGCTTTGTATGTGTCCACGGCACTCACGACACAGGGTACACCTACCTGACTTAGGGCCTATGAGTGTGAAAAGTTAATTAAAAAAAATGTTAATAAATTAATTCAATTTATTAAATTAACATTTCAACTGCAATGACTAATGTTGATATGCCACACTATTTAAATAAAAAAAATGTAAACCTTGTTCAATTTATTGCTGGTGAACTAGTCACAGTAATTTTTTTTCCTCTGGTCCAAGTAATAGGTCTTTGAGCTAGTAATTGTACCACAAGCAATTTTTTTACCTTTGGTGTTCCTTTCTTAGGTAGACAACCTGTGTCAACTGCTACCGCAAAATCGTGTGAAGGATTTTTCTAAGATGGATCCCCACACCCTTCTCCAAAGCACATTGTCAGCGGTTGGCCAACAAAAGCAAGTCACTCAGCTGGAGGAGCTGAAGAAGTGGCGAGCCGACCAACGGAATATAACTGAGGTGCTTAAAAAGAATGAAGAGAAGAAACAGGAGCTTATCAAACAGAATGAGAGGTTATTTATACATTTTTTTATCGTTTTCTTATTGGCGAAAACTCCGAAACCTAGATCAGATGACTGTGGAAAGGGTAGAGTAACTATTATTTTGACGACCCGCGTGGCGCAATGGTTATCATGCCGGACTGCTAATCGAGGGGTTCCGGGTTCGATTCCCAGCGAAACAGAAATTTGAATGATGAGTTTTAATTTCTGTTCTCGGTCTGGGTGTTTGTGTTCCTGTTTTTGTATGTGTCCATGGTACCCACGACACAGGGTATTAATCACCTTACTGTGGGGCTATGAGTGTGTATCGTTTATTTATTTATTTATTTTTATTCATAAACTAGTGGGCCCTGCAGGCGTCCTGCCTTAAAAGGAATGAAAGAGGATTTGTTTTCTTATTATCTTAAAGAGATTTCATGTTACTGTCAAACAAAAATATAAAACAAATAGTGACATACGAACTGTCCAGTTATCCTGACTGTGTCAAAGTTTAGAACGACACAGCACAAAATACAAATGTTTCACAGGTAGGAACAATTTATATGGGGAAACTACTTATAAATAAAAAAAGAATTTCCAGTGGAACAAATTGTGAATCTAAACCATCCTCGAATCCACTTGAACACACACAAAAAAAATCATTATAATCGGTCCAGCCATTTAGGAGGAGTTCACTGTCAACACACATACAGAAGAATATTGTATGTGAAGATAAATGTCATTTTTCAATTTTAAATTTTAATCAGTTCAATTTAAGCGTTTTCATTTAACATATAACATAAACATATAATTTAATGATTCAGACAAATCTGATGATAAGTAATTTATGATACGAATTACATTGTTATGATGATGTACTATTAAATAATAAACTTGAAGAGCTTGAAGTGCTTGTTTGACTTCTTGTTGTAAGACAGTTTTTTTTATGACAATTTCCAGACTAAAACTAAGAATAGACTTGATTAATCAAAGGAAAGAAATTGAGAAGAAATTAAAAGTCTGTGACTGTAAGATCCTTTGGGTGGAAGAGAGCATTCTGCGGGAAAAGGCGAAGCAGCATCAAGTTGACAGGAAGAAAGCAGAGAAGGTTTTGAAGGCTAGTAAGGACAAGATGAAACCGATACAGAAATCTATGGAAAACGTTAAAAAGGCAATTGATCAGCTCGAAAAAGAGAGGCTTGAATTGGTATGTATAGTGAAAACTTGAAAGCAGCAATTCATACTATTTTATTTCTTGGAGTAGTTTTGAGTTACATCCAATTTGTAAGAATTTTATCGATACTTTTCAAATTGATGCCTACGTCACCATTTCATGATTACACCACCAGGTTAAAGTTCCACTGACACCATCTGGACTCTTGGTGGTCCTCTACAGTCCGCTTTGCACACTCCTTTTTACCTTGTGTAAGTTATGGGACAACCTTCCAGCTGAGGCATTTCCAGAGGACTATAACATGGAGTGGTTCAAGAAAGCTAAAAAAGCTCTCCTCCAAAGCCGGCCAAGCTCGGGTGGCTCCCCTGGGTGCCCGTGCCCTCAGGCGACGCGGGGCCGGTCCGCCATTTTGTTCTCTTTATTTATATATAAAAAAAACTTACTCAACAGTCATTTTGGGTAACTTTGAATTGACGTTTAACTTTGAACAAAGTTGGAGAAAAGATATAACAATTTATTACATCGAAACTTTTTGATGTTTCAATATAATAAATGGGTAAAATGGATTGCCAAAATGTTTTTGTACCAAATAAAAATTTAAAAACATAAACTGTCAATGACATAATTCTGAAAATTCCCGTCTTTTCCGTGGTGAAGTTGCTGGAAGTTTTTGGGCTCTGATTTGGAATCGTAAACTAGTCCACTTTGATTCATATGGCAAGACCAAGCTATTTGTTACTTTTGTACGTCAGTGTAGATGTCATTTTTATAGGTTTTTAAATTTAATAATGCCTTCTTTTTGTTTTACCTTAACCTTAAAACAATCGGTTTTTACATTCTAAAAAAAATATTCAAAGTTACCCAAAACTCATGATAACTTTGAATTCGAGTTTTAGGGGAAATTATGGGTAGTTCTAGAAAGATAAACCAACTCAAAAATACATTATTCATTCAATAAAATAAAGGTCATAAATAGAAATCAGATTGTAATAATACAAATAATGTAAAAAAGATTCAAAGGTACCCGAATTGTACGTTGACTTACAAAATTCTATAGTATGTAGCAGGTTCGATGTAGGTTCACTATACTATTCAAATTTAGGTACCAACCCATAGTTAAGATCTTCGAAAATTGAAAATTACTATTGGGCATTCACGGTGCTCTGAAAAACATAGTAATTAATACATTCAACACTTTTTTTATCTTTATAGCTTAAATACCTCTTACTTCCTATAAGGGATATCTATTCCCAACATTGGGACATATAAAATGGTTAAAAAAAATTGATTATTCCAGAATAACCTAATCAATCAACTAAAAGAGAACTCGAACGATTTCTTGCAATCAGTGAAGATACAGGGTGACAATATTACTGAGGAGCGATCCTGGTACAGAGAAATAGAGGAGAAGTTAAAAGCAGAAAAGGACAGATTGAGGAACGCTAAGCTGTTGCTTGACGAACTGAAGATGAAAAAAGCTGAAGCACTTGAACAGTATGGGGATGGTGAGTCAATAACTTATAAAAAAATATTGAATTAAACAGACTTCAAATATTCTGTTGTAAAAGGTATCGTGTCAGGTGATGATTATCGTGATGATCGTGAAAAGCGCGCATGGCCCGGCGGTTAGCGTAGAACGAAAACGATCTATGCAACTAAGCCAAACGGGCGCGCGTAGTCATGATTCCTTTTGGCTGCAACCCTTTTTGCGTCCCACTGCTGGGCACAGGTCTCTCCCCATTATTGGTGAGGCCTGGAGCTTACTCCAGAGCTTACGCTGCTCCAATGCGGGTTGGTGGAGATGCAGGTTAGTGGCCAACCCGCTGTCGGATGTTTTTAAACCGCCCATAAGGCCTCCGACCAGGTTTAACGTGCCCTCCGAAGCACGGAAACTTGCATAAATTTTTTGCCACTAGCGGTCACCCATCTCACACCCGACCGCGCCCGTTTCGCTTAACTTCGTAAATCGCTTGCGTTCTACGCTAGCCGCTGGGCCGTTCGCGCTTCCCATAAAATTACAAACTTCGAATGGAAAACCTATCTTATCATCATTCAATGTTTCTCTTAGAGTCTGAAATAAAGTTGGCGTTAAACGAATTGCTCGTACCAATAAACAACCTGCAGACGGAGAAAACCATTCAAAGAGACAGAAAGGAAGAGATACAGAACGACTTCGAGAGCAGAATATTCCCTGAAATGCAACGATGTCGGAACAAGTGAGTTAATGTTTTGATTTGAAACACCCTTGGAAAATCGTAAACAAAATATAAATAAACTAGTCCTCCGCCAGCGGCTTCGCCCGCGTGGATCCGTTTTAAAGGTTCCCGTAGGATGAAAACCATCCTATGTCCTTTCCCAAGGTCCAGTCTATCTGTGTTCCGAATTTCATTGAAATTGTTTCAGTAGTTTAAGCGGGAAAGCGTAGCAGACAGACTAACAGACAGAGTTACTTTCGAAATTATAATATTAGTTAGTATGGATTAGAAAATGATTTGTTGATTTTAAAACATTCAAATAAAGCAAGTCGCAAGAGCCTTGTGCTACGTTCGAAACCTGTGTTACAGGTATCCCGCTCGAATTGGCGATTGCTAGAAGTAGAATAAACATACTACTTCAATTTGGCATCGGCGATAAAATACGGTCTTGGACTTTTAATGATCTGTCAAATTTAGATACTTTTAATTATCTGTCAAAACATGACATCTTCATACATTTATTACGAGAAAATGGTTTGACCAGACCACGAAAAGAAACTGAAACTCAACATTTCAATCTCTGCTTTGTCGGGAATCGAACCCGGGGGAGGGGGTCCGCGGGAGTCAGTGGGAGTGATTCGTGATTCGATCTCTAAACGCTTCCCTATTCGTAGAAGGCGTAACTCTAGAATACTCCATGTTCTCTATTCTCTTTTGAATAACCCTAGTTTTCCGTCCTATTTAAAGGACAATTTTCAATATGTGTATGAAACGCATGACCGAGTACTGCCCTCGACATCCAATCTGACGGCTTATATTCCACCGCATTCGACTGGTTTCTTCCACAATTCATTTTCCGTTTTGGCTGTACTGCTCTGGAATGATCTACCCCTCTCCATAAGAAAGGCTCCCACACTGCTTTCCTTTAAAAATCAACTCAGAAAACTTGAATCTAAGCAACTAATTGGACACAGATATAATATGGTCACCGCATTATTGCCTTTGTTGTATTTAGTATATATTATTTTGTATATATTTAGTATATATTTGTATTATTTATAATTGTATGTGTTATTATTATGTGTATATTAAACTTTTGTATCTTAGGTTATAGTAGGTTAGTTTACTGTTTTGTTTCGCCTGCCACAATTTTGCCACTAGGCATTAAGTTCGCCCTTGTAAACTGTAGGTTTATAAAAGGGTAAATGAAAAAAATGGAGTTTAGAGAGTGATTTAATACGGGCCCTAGTGTGTGAAGCATTATAGTACCCAGTGGCGGCTAGTGACATTTTTCGATGGGGGTTCACAAAAAAAAAAAAAAAAATTTACCACCCGTTGCCATCCAAGCAGATTCACCCACCACCACTGTCGGTGTCAGTTCCAGTTGATAACCACAAAACATGGAAAATAAATTAATGTATTGCTTTCTTCACATCCACACAACCAAGGGTTTTGAAATATTGTTCAGATTTAAAAACACGCGTAAAAGATTTAGTTTTCGTACAACATTATTGCTTTCAGTTCAAGGCGTATTTCGAAAGTTTCTTTCACACTGCTTACTAAAAGATACAAATGATAAAAGATACACTGTATTGTTCCATTTTTAACACAAAATGTTGCGCATAAACTATTTCTTTAAATATTCATTTAAAAGAAAAACTACGAAATAACTGACAAAGACGACGACACGTTTGTTTGTATACATAAGAACGGCAACATCGCATAAGCAGGTTGAGCCCACGGTTTGGCAACGTCGCGCGTGAGCGGCGCTCCAGATTAGGTTAATTTCTCATACGAAATCTTTTGTTTCACGCGTCGGCCTGTGTCGATGTTTCTCTTTCGCACTCATTGAATACAGCGCTAAGAATCGTACTACACTTCGTTTCATAGGAGCGCAATCGCTGGCGCTCCACTCGCTACAACTTGACGCTAAATGTAGGTACGCGTAGATATAGGTAATAATTAATATAACATACTTTGTATAGGTATAGTATAATAGAATGAATGTAATGTAAGGAAGGATAGTAGGTATGTATTATGAAGGGACATAGATTGCCTATGTAATTTTCTTGGGAGTGCACTGCACCAGCGCTCTTTAGGACGAGCCGCCTCTGATAGTACCCGTGACCGTGCGTTGCTCGACAATGCCATCTACTGAAGTAGCTTCCAATAAAGAATAATAGGATTACATACTACTTAACAATAGATTTCAACAATAGATTTCGCTGTCGGATGTTTTCAAATCGCCCATAGGGCCTCCGACAAGGTTTAACGACTGTTATCTATCGACAACAACCGGCACCGACGGCTTAACGTGCCCTCCGAAACACGGAAACGCGCATGAATTTTTTGCCACTAGCGGTCACCCATCTCACACGAGACCGCGCCCATTTGGCCCGTTTGGCGTAGCTGCGTAGATCGCTTGCGTTCTACGCTCGCCGCCGGGCCATGCGCTCTTCATTAGCATTTACAAAACATTAAAATTTTATTTTGTGTTAAGTATTTTCTTCATGCGCAGCCAGCTGCCATTTGTAGTCATATTTTACGAAAATCGTTGGAGCCCTCTTCAAAATTCGGATTATATATGTATATATATATATATATATATATATATATATATATGTATGTATGTACGTATACTGTATTGCTAATTTAGAGGTATTGGATCTTGTTGAGTGACAATCGAACGAACATTCCTACTGGTTACAGAATAAACACGCTGCAAGACGTAAACAAGAAACGCTTGCAGGCCTTGGAGAAGGTCAGCCCGGACGCGAAGAAGGCCTTCGACTGGCTGCAACGCAACATGGACAAATTCAGCGGACCAGTCTACGGGCCTATGATGCTGGAGGTATGATAATTTTCTTTTTAACATGCTTTTATTAGCTTCACTTGTATATTTATTTGTATGTACGAGGGGCGGCTGAAACAAATATAAAGTTTTATATTTTTTGAAGTTAAAACTTCTTTTTCGGCGTTCTATACTTTTTTTGGGATGGGTAAAAATTTTAAACTCGCGTCAGGACACGTGGCCTGATCGAAAATTCGTAAGATAGTAGAGGAGACGTGGAAGATCGACCTTTACCGATCTGATAACTCCATCAGACATATTTTTTATCAAATATAATTTGTAAGTTATTGCGAAGTTACAGTTTCTGTCGACATGATTAATGTTAGGTTCCAAAGGTATGTGTCTATTAACGAAATTAAAAAAAGACTTTGTATTTATACAAATAACGAGTCTCCCAATAAGTGCTATCAGTAGCGAGGTGATAAGTCATAGTTAAGTTACCTTAGGCCGCGAACTTATCAGCCGCCTCTCGTAATAATATGGCATCCAATGTAGTAGCATTTGTTCTTCTAGATCGCGGACATTTTTTAAACGTCTGCCAATTTGTTCTCGAGTTTCCGAAGACATCGGTCTATCAATGTGAACCGTACACAGTGCTGTTGATGATCCGGCTCGAAGGACCAGATTTTTGTAGGTGATAGAAAGAAAACCACAAGAATTTCTTTAGTAAGAGAGCGATTGACCGTCTTAGTTCGTGGCGCATCTAAAAGACACTGTTGATTGGCTCTTTCAAATTATTTGAAACACTAAGTCTTCTAATAACACTAAAAAGATCCATATCCAAAAATAAATTGATCATTTTATGCTAATAATACGATTATACTCCTACACGTACGTACACTACAGAGAGTACTAAATATTTGTTTCTTTGTTTGAACGCGCTAATCATAGGAATTACTGGTTCAAATTGAAAAAAAAAATTTTTTTGTGTCAAATAGTCCATTTATTGAGGAAGACTATAGGAACAAAAAACTGAAGTCCACACGGACGAAGACGCGGGCGGCTGCTAGTATAATATAAAATAGGAAATAATGTTTATTTCTCATACTTTAAGGCATAAGAACGTCTCCCGGGTTCGCTAGTATAATATAGAATTAATTAGGAAATTATGTAGTGCGTCGCCTGCAGATAATAATGTTATGTTTCCGCAGATAAACTTCCCCGATCCCCGCTACGCACGGTACCTGGAGGCCCGGGTGCCGTTTCGGGACCTCGTCGCCTTCACCTTCTCCAACGAGGTCGACATGAACCTCTTCCTTAACATCGTCCGCAGGGATATGGATCTCGCGCTGGTAATTTTTTTTTTCAACCATTTTTTAGGGTTGCATACCCAAGTTAGTTTGGTTGGATTCCTTTGTTACTGAGACTCCTCTGTCTGTCACAAGGTTGTATGATATGAAGTCCCTGTAGCTTCGGAATTTAGAATAGAGCTATGGTATCCCCTGCCTGACCGTAAGAAGCTAAAAGGGGGCTTCCGGGGTTGCGGACGGTGCGGCGGTGTGCGTGGGGCCGCATGTCGCCGTAAGCATCGGAAGGTGCACGAGAGCACATCTGCTGAAGATGGGCCCGTGCCCGGGAAATCCCGGAGTCCTCCTCAAGCACAGAGGCAGGCCACTCAGGGAGTTTTAGTGCGGTCTAAGTCTCACATAACCCGGCATCCTCTCCCAAGGTGCCGGGTACCTTTTGAAGGTTTCCCCTCCGATACAAAAAAAAAAGATATGCACCGTGAAAGCCAGACAGTTGAAACTTTCACAGATTATATTTTCAACTGTATAACTATCACAGTACATGAGATACAGTCTGGTGACAGACGGATAGACAGGCAGAGATAGGGACGAAGAGCGGAGTCATAGTAATAGGGTCCATGTTTACCCTTTGTATACGGGACCCTAAAAAAGTGTAAAAATGTTAACATTGTTACAGGTGAACGCAGTCTGTAGTCCTCCTGGCGAAATTCCTCAGGCGCCGGATATTCGTCTTATCAGGTATCAGAATTCGATCTCGAATCTATGTATAATATCTAGTATTGGCTGCAACCCTTTTTACGTCCCACTGCTGGGCACGGGTCTCTCCCCAGCTTACTCCACCACGCTGCTCCAATGCGGGTTGGTGGAGATGCGGGTTAATGGTCAACCCGCTGTCGGATGTTTTCAAACGAGCCGCCGTATGGGCGGCCTCCGACCAGGTTTAACGTGCCCTCTGAAGCACGGAAACTTGCATTAAATTTTTTGCCACTAGCGGTCACCCATCTCACACCCGACCACGCCTGTTTGGCTTAGTCACATAGATCGTTAGCGTTCTATGCTAACCGCCGGGCCGTGCGCGCTTATGCTCCATACTAATACTATAAAGAGGAAAAAATTTGATTATTTGTTTGCATTGAATAGGCTTCGAAAGTACTCGACCTATTTGAAAAATTATTTCACCATTGGTATCATACATTATTCCTGATAAACGTATGCTATAGAATATTTCCAAAAACGTTAGAATTTCGTACGAAAACTTCTACAAACAAACCTAACGTGTGAACAAAAACCTTAAAAATCTTAATTTTGTGTAAGCTGCGGAAATTATTTACACTAAAGGACATCAATACCTACAAAACGCCCGCGATACCATACATCTATTACAGTTATGTCACTATAACTACTCTTTTAAGTTATAATATGCGATAGTAATACCGGCTTTATCCAAATTAATTATATTATCATGTTACCTACAAAAACTGCGCAGAAGCTAAACAGAGTCGAGGCTATCCAGCTCCTCGACATCACGGACCAAACTAGAAGGCTCAAACGGACAAAAACACATAAATTAGTGACAATATAGTGTAGTGCTACAAAAAAAACGCAACTTAAACAAGAACAGTGTGTCATAACCCTAATGTGCTAAAACTAAGAAGTGATGTGTCAGTGGACGTACATTTCAATAATATTTATATATCAAGAAAGAGAGAAAGAAAAGAAAGAAAAAAATATTTTTTAATACAGTTGCTCAAAAAGTGACGTATTGCAGGGACGTTTAGCGTGCGGGAAGTGGGCTATTACACACTCGTGCTTTTCTTTATCTTTTCCGCACTCGTGCGTTCTCTTTCCCAACTGTCAAAATAATGTCTATTAAAAAGAAAAAAACCAACCACGAAGTTTTAGAAGTTTTTATGATTCATGCAAATATTTCTAAAAAGAAGCTACTAATTTGTTTCAATATCAGATTTAATGATTCCATTCAATGAGTTAGGTTAGGTTTCATTACATTTCATCGCATTAACATTTTCATTTCATCTTCTTCTTCTTCTTCTTCCTGCCCTTATCCCACTTTAGGTGGGGTCGGCACAACATGTTTTCTTCTTCCACTCCCATCTGTCACTCGTCAGTTCTTCATTCACTCCTTTTTTCATTTCATCGCCTCGGCTCGGGTAGACATTTGTCGGAACTCCTTGCAATGACAGCCTTTCCGCACTTGTAATGAAATATACTATATTTCATATTAGGAATACAAAATATTCGCTTAATGAATGTCATTTTTTCCCGGTCATCGCCTTTAAGTGCCCGTTTGGGCTAGATGTTGAGCTGAGAGAAAAAAGGCGGCGGAAAAAAACTCCCAGCACTCTTTTTAAAAAAAAAGTACATAATAATATATTTGAGATAACAGAATGGCTATGGGTTGATAATGGTCACACGTGACAGCTGATCGTGTGAGACATCATATCAGTTTAAGTTAGCGTAAAATCACTCATTAGTCATATAAATTAGGCTAGATTGTAATATTAAAGTGCTAACCATGTACTTTATACCACAAAAAAAATTTACCTACACTGTTTCAATACCTATAGATTACTTTGTTGAATAAATAAAATTGGACATTGTATTCACTTGATGCTTCTTATCCTTACTAACGTGGGTGAAACAGCGAGTTACAGGTATTTAATATGACGACATGGCGCAATGGTTACCATGCCGGACTACCAATTGAAGGGTCCCGGGTTCGATTTCCGGCGAAGCAGCAATTTGAATGATGAGTTTAAATTTCTGTTCTCGGTCTAGGTGTTTGAGTTTCTGTCTCTCTGTGTGTCCATGGGACCCACGACACAGGGTATGTCTATCCTACTGTGGGGCTAGGAGTATGAAACGTTATTTATTATAAGAAATATTTTTGACGTGACAACATCAAATAAATCGATGAACGCCGGCTGCACGCACGATAAAGGATGACTCATTGTAACGTTACGCTCATTGTAACGTTATGTAGAGGCTTGAACGTTCGGCTTGCGCCGCACCTGGTGCGGCGCGTTTCGTCGACTGTTTATATAGTGAAGTGAAAAGTTAATGTGGTTTTCATTGTTTTGTTGTCGCCTTGTCACGTTAAACTATCGTCCGTAAACCGACTTTACAACCAATTTTTTATTGAAATGTAGTAACAGATGAGCAAATAGGCTTCGCGATGATATGTGGTAGCTGTCACAGACATCATAACATAACATTTTTTTGGTGTCTGGGGAAACCTACAAAAGGTACCCAGCATCTTGGGAGAGGATACCGGGTTATGTGGGATTTGTACCGCACTAAAATCCCCTCGGAGGCCTGCCTCAGCGCACCGGTATCCTCCACGCGCGGCGCCCCAGAACGGGCCCATCCTCTGGAGAACAGATGTGCTCTCCTGCACCTTCCGATGTTTACAGCAGCACGCGGCCACAGACATACCACTGTCCTTTCCGGGGCTGCTGGCTGCACGGGTCGAGCTGCCGCTCTCACCGTCCACAACCCCGGATGCCCCCTTGTAGTCGCCTCTTACGGTCAGGCAGGGCTACCGTAGCTCTATTCTTAATCCCGAAGCCACAGGGACTATCTTAACACAACCTAAAGCAAACCTGTACCCCGAGATGCAATAGATATACAATGTATTTTTTAATACAGTTGCTCAAAAAGTGACGTATTGCAGGGACGTTTAGCGTGCGGGAAGTGGGCTATTACACACTCGTGCTTTTTCTTTACCTTTTTCGCACTCGTGCGTTCTCTTTCCCAACTGTCAAAATAATGTCTATTAAAAAAAAACAACCACGAAGTTTTAGAAGTTTTTATGATTCATGCAAATAGGTATTTCTAAAAAGAAGCTACTAATTTGTTTCAATATCAGATTTAATGATTTGATTCAATGAGTTAGGTTAGGTTTTATTTCATTTCATCTCATTAACATTTTCATTTCATATCAATAAAAAAATTCTACTGAACTGAAGACTTGGCTGTATGGGCATGGATCCCTTTTGCCTACCCAGAATGGGTGAAGACAACCAAAAAAAATCTCTGCATATAGGTATTCTTTTACGGCTTGGAGTTTTGGCGGGAAGTCTGAAGGGAGAAGTTGTGCTCTTGTTTTATTTATTTTTTTATTTTTACTGTTTTAAATAGAATAATAGATGCAGAAATTATACTTGACACTGGCAATATGCACAGAGCGCGATGCCATTATTAAATATTGAAACGAAAATATTGAATGGCTGCAAGGATTTTATCCAATGCCGTAAAATGAATTAAAAAAAATATTTTACTGCTGGCGCCATTTTTCAAAAATGTTCTTTGCAAGTTTTTATTATTTTATAAATTGCTTCATTTTTTCGCAACTGTATTAAAAAAAGTTGTTCAGTACACGTGCGGAACCGTCATTGGAAGGAGTTCCGACTGTCAACCCTCACCTTCGGCTGCGCCTCGGCTCGGGTAGACATTTGTCGGAACTCCTTGCAATGACAGCCTTTCCGCACTTGTAATGAAATATACTATTACGGAGGCTGATGGACGCCTAATGTCTGGCCGGCGACCGCACTTTTCCATATCACAATAGAGTTGCTTTAGGGTGCAGCTGTCTGACTGTGGCTGACTTCCCTGTTCGAACCATTCAAATTCCTGCACCATATAATTAGAATTGCGTTTTTTGTTTACAAGATAAACGTTACACACTCATAGCACCACATTAAGGTACCTAATTAATAACCTGTGTCGTGGGTACCGTGGACATATACAAAGACAAGAACAAAAACACGCAGTCTTTGCATATCGAGAACAGAAATTTAAACTCATCATTAAAATTTATGTTTCGCCGGGAATCGAACCCGGGACCCCTCGATTGGCAGTCCGGCATGGTAACCATTGCGCCAACGGGTCTTCAAATAAAAGTGACTAAAAGTTTATTTTTTTGTGAGTTCTGTAACTTTTTTTTTTCTTTTTTTTTTCTCCAGTAAATACGGCTTCCAAACGTACTTAGTGGACACGTTCACAGCGCCGGATATGATCGTGCAGTATCTTTGCGACAGCTACAATGTTCACAACATACCCATAGGGACAGATTATACACTCAACAACAGTGACAAAGTTCCCAGTAACATCAAGTTTTACTTCAGTGGTGAGTATAATCTTTTTATTCTTTTCTTTTCTTTTTTGCAACCTATTTTATGTCCCACTGCTGGGCACTTCTTATAAGTGAGGGGATTTAGGCCATAGTCCACCATGCTGGCCAAGTGCGGATTGGTGGACGTCATGCTTTCGAGAAATTATGAATTTCTCTCAGGCATGCATGGCAATGGAGAACATCATAATCAATTAAATATTACGATATTTTCCATCACCGTGGAGCAGCGATAAATGCGCACATTTCAAATTTCTTTGTCAGAGGTGCGCGTCGAGGATTTGAACCCGGGATGGGTTGCGTCGAAGACCGCGGTTTTTTACCAGTCGGCCATCGCTGCTCGGACGGACATAAACTCACTCAATTAGTCACTAGCGCATCCACAAATAACATTATTTATTTTGTTAATTAGATCAAGATTCTCTTCTCTGCAGAGCAGACGGAACAAAAAAAATTACGTTCACTATGAGTTTGTAAAGGAACTGTACAGTGAATAAAAAATATTTAATTTTATTTCTCCTCACCACTCAGAAACGAGAAATCTGATGTTTATGAATTAAAGGTTTTTTTTAATAAAATGAAATAAAAGTATAACACTACAAACCATGAGAACGTGAGTACTGAGTACCTTGTTTGTCATAGTGCTTAGTTCTGTCAATCTGGGTTTTTTGTTCTTATCATTTGCCACAAATAGTCAGATGGTCACCCATCTTTCAGTCGACCACGGCTATGCAAAGCGTATATTATATGTGCGAAATAAATTCCATGTTTAACATGTGCCAAAATTAAATGCCCCGAGACGAAAATTTTTAAATTGTAATCTAACGCGTTCCTATGTCCTAAAAAAGAGTACATACATATATGCCATAAAAATTTACAACACATTACCTAAAGATATAAAAGTGCTGCCAAATACAAAGTTCAAGAAATCACTTAAACAATGGCTCATTAAAAAAGTTTATTATAGTATTAATTAAAGTAAAATAAAAAAATAAAAAAATAAATAAAAAATAAATGAGTACTTTGATGACAAAACCTTATGAAACCATCTAATGAATAAAAGTACTAAGGTGTGGGAAGCTTTTCCGCGATAAAATATAAATTTAACAATGCCTGAGAGTTTTTTTTCCTCCGGCTTTTTATCTCTCATTGACCCATCGGTGGGTAGGCATTAAAGCCGAAGACTCTAAAATCTAAAAACTTTAAAATAAACTTAAAATTTAAATTATGTTGTAATCGTAATTAATTTAGTAAATAAATAACTTTAGTTTAATTTAGTTATTATTGGATGCCTGAATAAGGTAGACTGTTTAAATACTATTGTTAAACGCAAACACCAATTTTTTTGTAAACAGTCATCAATAAACATTTTTCATTTCATTTCATTTCATGCCATTTCAGAAAACCACCGCTTCTCAGTGCGAGTATCAGTATACAGTGGTGCAAAGAGTACCTCCATATCAGAGATACAGCCGCCTCGGCT
Organism: Pyrgus malvae; assembly: GCA_911387765.1. Classification (NCBI taxonomy): domain Eukaryota; kingdom Metazoa; phylum Arthropoda; class Insecta; order Lepidoptera; family Hesperiidae; genus Pyrgus; species Pyrgus malvae. The sequence continues at coordinate 14,027,239 of OU426969.1, forward strand.
ACTGGCCGACACTATCAACGTTGATCAAATCAACCGATGGAGAGAACAGTAAGTGAATAAATATCGTATTACACTCATAGCCCCACAGTAGGGTAGGTTATATCTTGTTTCATGGATTAAATAACAATAAATAACGAATTACGCTCATGGTCCCACAGTATGGCAGGTTATATCCTGTTTCATGAGTGAATACACAAAAAGACAAGGACACAAACACCCAAACCAGGAAAGGACAAATAAATTCATTATTTAGATATTTACTCGCTGAAAATCGAACTCAGGACCTTGTGCAATCACACTGGTATGCTACGCACTACTGCCGGTGCCGCAGTCGCCACGTAAACGTCAAGTGAGATGTTTAGGAAACTTCTAAACTGTGATTTAGAATACACGTGGCGCCATCTATTGACAATTGCGGAAGATCGCCACTGTGTCATTACAGAAAACTACCGCTCCTCAGTGCGAGTGTCAGTCTATAAAACAATACGCTGTGCTGCGACCAATAGTTTTTAATATGTTTCCTATTTTTTTTCTCTATCTCTGATTTTTTATTACTTTTGAAGTGAAAACTTCTTTAGTGGCGTTGTGCACTTTTTTTGGGATGGGTAAAAAATGTTAAACTCACGTCAGGACACGTGGCCTGATCGAATATTCGTAAGACGGAGGGGTGACAGCTGATGACGGCTCGATTGTCTATATTTGTAAAATTCGTTTATATCAAGTATTTAAAATATGGACATTGAACAAAGTGCATCTATTAATGAAAAAAGTGAAGAAGAAATAGTGAAAGAAAATGAGTGAGTACTTTATAAAAATACTAAATTAAAACCTACTGAAAATACAAGATGAAAAATAATACTGAGAATAAAAGCAATTCGTGCGAAATTATTCCCTAACCATTCCAATATATCAAAAATGCACAACGTTAATGTTCAAGTTTTCACTTCTGTCGGCACTACCGGAGTGCAACCCGATGTTTTTTTTTTAGGTTGGGTTCCCTAGAAACGCAAGAGAATGAATACCAGCAAAAGAAACAAACTATAGATCTCAGATTGTCAGACATAGAGCGGCAACTCCAGGAGTATTACTCTCTGAGGTCGTCGATCAACGGGCTTTTAATAACCGTAAGTTTTTAGGGTACCGTAGATCAAATCAGAGAAAGTAACCGCTAGGTGCTTCACAGACGGCAACTTTAGTAGAGGCTACTTTAAACTTTTTTTAAAGTTTTTTTTCCATTTTTAATAATGGCATCGCAAACTCTGCGCATATTGCCAGCGTCACGTATAATTTTTGCATCACTTGGTAGTCTCAGAAAAAATCTGTAAGTCGTCTGGTATCTGTCAGTCTAGTCAGTTACATGTTCAAGTAAAGTGATGGCTATTTTACGAGAACGTGTCCGATACATAATATAACACCTTTATAAAGCCTTAATACACTCTCAACTTAAACACGCTGTGTCAGTCTGGAATCCATTTTACATAAAGTATGTGCACTCATTAGAAAAAATTCAAAAAAAGTTTTTAAAAAGCATGCAATACAGATGTTTCAAGAACTATCCCTCATACATTCAGCTCTTAGATAAATACTATCTCCTATCACTTAAAGATAGACGCTCTCAATTGGAAGCAATGTTATTATTTGATCTATGTCATAACAAGTACGATTAGATAACAATAATATTTTTTTTTGCTTGTATTATATTGCTGGTAAAGTCAAGCAGACCCTACACTAAGTTATAAAACTTGTATCGTAGGAGTCCGCACATCCGTTCAGTAGGACACTCAGCCGGTAAATATAATTAAGAATATTTCTTCTACGTAGTAATATTAATTGTTTAAATACATAATTAGAATTTATTATTATACAAAATTAAAATACATTATTAAATTAGAATTCAAAATTTAACATTTAAAATACATTATTAAACTTTTATTGTGTGCATGGCATATGATTGTAAAAAAAAATATGTCTTTTTTATATGTGTGTGTATGTTTGTTACAATGTGCCTATTAGGACACCTTGCCGCAACCTCCTAAGCCGTTCTATATTCCTAAATGTCGTAGAAATGCCGGAAAACATGCTCCCATGAACAGACTAGTTAGTTCGTATAACAACTATTTTTACTCAATAGACATTGTGGCGGAGTGTCCATCTAAGTTTAAAAAATAATTGTTGACTGTATAAAGTCCCTTAGATAACTCGCCTTGTTCCACAATACCTATATTGTTAATACTTTCTTAATATTTTGGTACAGCTAAATCCTTAAGTGTAATCTGCATTACTTTATAATCTAGCCAAGACCTCTGTTCGCGCCAATTAAGTCATTTCACCTCCCTCCCCTTCACCCTCCCTCTCTTCCCCGCAAGCGCACTATTACATAATATGGATCAGGAAGATCTATCAACTCAGTCTGCCTTCGTCCCGCCGCCGACGCGCACGCCGCCGACGCGTATGCAAGTCCTCTAGTGACAACCGCACCGCAAGCCACCTAACACGTGGTCATCAGACTCGCTGCATCGCCGCCATCACCGCTGTCAATAGTTTAGTGATTAATAGGTACCTATAATAGTGAGAGTGAAGGACAACACCAGTTCCCGGGCAAGAGAAGATTGATGAAGACTTCAGCAGCACACGAGCATACCATCTGCTCCAGCCCCTGGGATACACCAAGTAAGTGCGCTCCCTTTATCAATCCTTCTCGTTTTCCACCATTAATTCAAACCGCAACTTACAGTCCACAATTCCATCATCCGCAACGGGGGACCACCCTCCTTTCCACCCTTTATTCCACCACCATTTTTGGTCATAGCGAACCGGAGGTCCCCCCTTTTCCCTACAAATCTGGCCCTTGTCGATCCGGATTTCCTCCAATTTTTTGGTCCAGTCGAGCCTGATTTCGAATCAATAGTTTAGTAACTTCACCCGGGTTAATTAATTATTTAATCTCATAAATACGCATACATATGTATTTCATGTAATATATTATAAGTGCCTATTCATATTTATTTTTGCAAATAAGTATTATATCTACGATTATTTTATATCCCGCATATTAATAACGCACCGCTCACGTAGGTATATTATTATTCTTTTTGCAAAACACACCGCACCATCCGCTATTTATTTTTGCAAATAAGTATTATATCTACGATTATTTTATATCCCGCATATTAATAACGCACCGCTCACGTAGGTATATTATTATTTTTGCAAAGCGCATTCGCACCATTCGCACCATTATTTACCTATATTTGTAATCGAAATTACACCTCATAGGTACGCATTCTATTTTTCATTAATTGAAGTCCGCCATATTTGTGGTTGCCGGAGCCGACGCGACCGGCGATCGTTGTTTCGCTAGCAACTACCTACGTATTCATTCATTACGCCATACATAATTTTTATAATCTTAACTGTTTTAACTGATTTATCTTGTTCACGACAAAATGTCTACTAAAGGCAAAATTGAATCTGAAACGCTTTCAAATGACGAAATTAGATTGAAAATATTAATTGCAAAACGAAATTCTATTTACGAACGTTTACAACAAATTTATGATTTATCTATAAGTGCATTAAGTTCGTCAGACGAACAGGACACATTTCTTGACACGGCATCTGACCTTGAATACTTGCGTACTGAGTTCAAGGACACGTTAGAATCTTATAATGTTACAAATTTAAAATTAAATCCAAACGCGCAAGTCGATTTCGGATCGTGGAAATCTTTTCATGATCTATATAGTCGTATTAAAAGTCAAGTGTCCAAATTAAACGCTCCATCTTCATCTTCAAGTAAATCACAGAATAGTTTACCTACAAAGATTATACCATCGCTTCCGCCCATAGAATTACTTTCTTTTAATGGTGACATACGACACTGGTCTATGTTCTACCAACAATTTAAAACATTAGTTCATGATAATCAGCAATTAACAGATGCTGAACGCGTCTATTATCTTGTTAGTAAACTTAGTGATAAGGCTTTATCAATCTGTTCAGGCTTAATGCCTACCGCTGAAAACTATTCTGTGATATGGAACGCGCTGATACGTAGATATAACGACGAGCGTGCGCTCGCGACTACCTACGTCAGTCAGCTGTTAGAACTGAAGAACGTTAACAGTAACACATCCGCTGGTTATCAAATATTTATGGATAAATTTGATGCTTCTATTAACGCTCTTAAGCAACTTAATATTGATGACATATCTGATTTTCTATTTCTAAATATCGCGCTTAGAAAATTAGATAACGATACCGTAAAGTCGTTCGAAATGTCATGTCGCAACGTAAACATACCGAAATATTCCGCTTTGGTTCAGTTTTTACATGACCAGAATAGGGCTTTATGCCATACAATAAATACTTTTCATACGTCTAACAACCATAAAATTAAAGGTAATTTTGTTCCCGCTCCCGCTAAAAATATAAGCAAAACTTTTATTAATACAGATTCGAATCGGTCATGTATTTTCTGTGAATCGGGTGATCACGAACACCTATTTGTCTGTCCGCATTTTTTAAAAATAAATGCACAGGACAGGTACAATTTTGTAAAACGAAATAAATGTTGCACTAATTGTTTAAGTAATAAACACGCCACTCCTTTTTGTAAGTCACAGCGTAGATGTAGGTATTGCTCCCGCTCGCACCATACGCTACTTCATTTTGTTAGTAGTAGGAATAAGGTCGATCAGCCTTCGGTAGAACAAGGTCCAGGAGAAAAAAATGCATCCACGTCATGTAACGTTTCGCGCGATTGTGGTAATGCGCCGCACCGCACTACATTATTGGGAACTGCGAAGATTAAAGTTTGTACTAAATACGGACACCAATATTTGTTGCGTTGTTTAGTGGACCCTGGCTCGCAATGTGATTACATCACGAAACAGTGTTGCAAACGTTTGTACCTACCGATCTCCAATAAAACATCAGTTAAAGAGGCGCAAGGAATCGGTGGAGTATCGCAGAAGGTTTTAGGTGTTACTTCTTTGCAGTTTAGCTCCCGCTTTGATGAAAATAAACTTTATCATATTGAACCGTTAGTCGTTCCCACTATAACTGGACAATTACCCGAGTCGTTAATAGACGTTTCGAAAATTAGTTATATAAATAATTTACGTTTAGCTGACGATCAATTCCATACACCAGGTGACATTGACGTTTTATTAGGGGTTAACACTTATTTACAAATTTTGTTAACTGATAAAATAATTAATTCGCAATCGCCGAGTGCCATAGAAACGTCACTAGGATACATAATAATGGGAGACGCAGATATCGACTTTCCTACATGCATGCCGCGTTCTTTAGTTTCTTATCCTACTCGTATTGATAATAGTCAAACGTCGCTCATGCATTTGCCGAATCATGCATGCAAGCTGCCGCAAAAACCTTATTTGAGTCCTGATGAACAGGAATGTGAGAATATTTATACTTCCACTACTCGTCGCAGTTTGAACGGACGATGTGTTGTCGCCCTGCCCTTCAAGGACACGCCTGATAAGAGATTCTTTTATAACCGCTAAAAAACGCTTCTCGCTCCTATGACGCTTACAACACCCGCTACAATGACGTAATTCAAGAATACATCAACAAGGGTTTTTTATCATTGGTTGTTTCAAATAATTTTACGGAACCTTGCTTTTATCTCCCGCACCACCCTGTCATACGTAATGATAAAAGTACAACTAAATTGCGAATAGTACTCGACGCAAGCGCTAAGTCAGATAATGACATTTCATTAAATGATATTTTACATAGTGGGCAAAATTTACAGTCTGATATTTTTAATATTTTAATAAACGTACGAGTTTATCGCATCGCATTTTTTGCCGACGCTATGCAAATGTATTTATACATTGAAGTACAAAAATCGCACCGCGCGTTTCAACGCATTCTTTATCGCTTTTCTAATGAGGAAGACATACAAACATACGAATTTAATCGTGTGACTTTTGGTTTACGCTCTTCGTCTTTTCTTGCGCTGCGCGCATTACGTCAGTTGGCTTCCGAGGAGAGGGAGTCCTATCCTCTGGCTGCTTCGGTGGTCGAGCGAGATATTTATATGGACGATATCGCGTCCTGCGCGCCCTGCGTCAACAGCGCCGTTGACGTAGCCACTGAACTATTTCAAATGTTTCAGCGTGGAGGATTTGAATTGGTTAACTGGACTAGCAACAGTTCAGAGCTTTTACAGCACATCCCTGCAACGCACCGTCAGCTTGACGAGGTCTCATTCGACGACCAAAATATTTTTAAAATATTGGTTCTTCGTTGGCACCCCGCAACTGATTGTTTTTCTTTTCTAGTTTCGCCGCCGCCGCTCGCTTGTACCAAGCGTTCTATGTTATCCGCAACCGCTCGCTTGTATGATGTTCTGGGGCTCGTGGGTCCAGTAATTCTTTTCTCTAAGCTTCTCATTAAAACCTTATGGGTTCTCAAACTTGACTGGGACCAGGCTCCGCCCGCTCACGTTGTCACTGCATGGCAACAATATATTTCAGAGTTACCTTTGATATCGAAATTAAAGTTTCCTCGCCATATGGGTATAAATAAAAATTCGCAAGTCTCGCTAGTCGCGTTCGCCGACGCCAGTGAAAAGGCGTATGGCTGCGTGATTTATTCGCACATCGTTAATGATGATGACTCACTAGTGATAACGCAACTAATTTTATTGCTTCGCGTTCATACTTGAATGGAACTTCATTCCTTTTTACGTTCAGACGAATATTATAAAGTATTTAATCAGATCCTTTCTGATAACCGCATCACATGGAAACTTAACCCTCCAAACGCTCCACATTTTGGTGGGCTTTGGGAGTCAAATATAAAGATAGTAAAGTATCATTTATTCCGCGTCATAGGTAAGCAAATCCTCACGTATGAGGAATTGCTTACTGTCCTCACTCAGGTCGAACGCATATTAAATTCACGACCGCTTTACGTGTTAAGTAGCGATCCGGCGGAACCTACTGCACTTACGCCCGCGCATTTCCTCGCTGTTAATCCACTTGGATGTTTACCCGCCGCGGATCTTAGTAAGGAACGCATTAATCTTTTATCACGTTTTTCATTGCTTGATTCGATAGTTCAGTCATTCTGGAAGCGCTTCAGATCAGAATACTTACATACACTACAAGCAAGAGAAAAGTGGAATAAACATTCTATTAATTCCATTTCTGTAGGAACCGTTGTTCTTATCGATATGGATAACGCTCCGCCTCTTCAGTGGCCGCTAGGCGTCGTCACTGAACTGTTTCCTGGTAGGGATGGTGTGGTGCGCGTTGCACAAGTGAAGACTAAGAGCTCCACTTTGCAGCGGCCCATTGTTAGACTTTGCCCTCTACCAACGCAATAATATTTCTATATGCCTATGTAGTTTATATTTTATAAGTTATAGTTTAAGTATAAATTCTTATCCCGCTATTATAATATTTTTATTAATTTACTAATTATATTCATCGCATCGCCTCTGTTCACCGCATATATAGTTTTTTCTATATGATATTAACTCCGCTGTATATATTTATGTTTATTTTTTTTAATTCGCTATTTGAGGAGACCTCAAGGCCGGGGGGATGTTCGCGCCAATTAAGTCATTTCACCTCCCTCCCCTTCACCCTCCCTCTCTTCCCCGCAAGCGCACTATTACATAATATGGATCAGGAAGATCTATCAACTCAGTCTGCCTTCGTCCCGCCGCCGACGCGCACGCCGCCGACGCGTATGCAAGTCCTCTAGTGACAACCGCACCGCAAGCCACCTAACACGTGGTCATCAGACTCGCTGCATCGCCGCCATCACCGCTGTCAATAGTTTAGTGATTAATAGGTACCTATAATAGTGAGAGTGAAGGACAACACCAGTTCCCGGGCAAGAGAAGATTGATGAAGACTTCAGCAGCACACGAGCATACCATCTGCTCCAGCCCCTGGGATACACCAAGTAAGTGCGCTCCCTTTATCAATCCTTCTCGTTTTCCACCATTAATTCAAACCGCAACTTACAGTCCACAATTCCATCATCCGCAACGGGGGACCACCCTCCTTTCCACCCTTTATTCCACCACCATTTTTGGTCATAGCGAACCGGAGGTCCCCCCTTTTCCCTACAAATCTGGCCCTTGTCGATCCGGATTTCCAACAACCTCTTTATAATATTATTCTACTTAAAACGATGCTGGTTGCAAATTTAAACACTATTGTATAGCTCATAAGAATTATTTAAATTATAATTTGTAACTGTTTGTTTGAAGCGCGCATGGCCGGCGGCTAGCGTAGAACGCAAGCGATCTATGCAGCTGAGCCAAACGGGCGCAGTCGGGTGTGAGATGGGTGACCGCTAGTGGCAAAAAATTTCATGCGCGTTTCCGTGCTTCGGAGGGCACGTTAAGCCGTCGGTCCCGGTTGTTGTCGATAGATAACAGTCGTCAGACCTTGTCGGAGGCCTTATGGGCGGTTTGAAAACATCCGACAGCGGGTTGGCCACTAACCCGCATCTCCACCAACCCGCATTGGAGCAGCGTGGTGGAGTAAGCTCCAGGCCTCCCCAATAAGGGGAAGAGACCCGTGCCCAGCAGTGTGACGCAAAAAGGGTTGCAGCCAACTGTTTGTTTTCTCAAATAAACGTTAAAAAAAACACGAACTATTTAAGATTTCAACTGTGCGTTGAAAATAATAAGGTAAAAGATCCGTTAAAAAAGTCACGGTTGCAGATTCGAATACGGATCTTTCCCACGGATATCCGCGGACTTCGTCACATCGGGCACATCACTATTATTGTTACGGCTTTGAGTACCTATATCTCGAAAACAAAGCGTCGTACAGCAAAACCCCAAAAACGCATAAACATGTATTAGGTCTATTATCGAACAGTGAAGAAAGTTCTCGAAAAATCAGTTATAAGAAAAACATCGATTTCTACGAGTAAACAAATTCGGGATCCGCGGCGAGTACGTACCTATATGTAGCGTACATGTTCTGTGCACGAGTCAAACTTCATCGATTCATTGTCTGCTTTTGATGTACAGGTGCAAAACCTGTCGCGATCGATCCACTCCCAGCAACGTACGATAGAGGAGTTGGAGAACCGAGGAGAGACCGACATACAGAAGGAGAAGGAGAAGTGCCTCAAACGGCAGAGGGATTGCGTTACCAAGCAGGTGAAACTCCACCAGGAGTTGGTCGAAGCGGTGACCAAACTGCATCACGTGTACGTCAACAAGCAACTGGCTATGGTGAGTTTTTTTTTCAAACTTTTTTATGTCTTTTTTATGCCCAGCAGTGGGGCACAGGTCTCTTGTCACAAGTGAGAGGGATTTAAGCCATAGTCCACCACGCTGGTCAACTACTAATTGGTGGACATGTTGCATGAGTTTCTGTCAGGCATGCCATGTGATGGAAAACATAGTAATTAATCCCAATCTATACTAATATTATAAAGAGGAAAGATTTGTATTTTTGTATGTTTGTAATGAATAAACTCAAAAACTACTGTTCCGATTTCAAAAATTCTTTCACCATTAGAAAGCTACATTCACCCTGAGTAACATAGGTTACTTTTTATCGCGGGAAAATGCTTCGTTCCTACGTGAAAACGGGTAATAGGGTCAACGCGGTTGAAGCAACTGGCTAAACGCCTATGATTTTAATATAGCAATGAAGCCGGGAACGGCACATAGGCTATTTTTTATCCTACGGGGACCCATTAAACGAGTCCACGCGGGCGAAGCCGCTGGCGGAAAGCTATCCTATTATAGGTATTAATAGCGCAAGCCGATTTTTGTACCAGTGATTACGGGACGATATCTGCTCATTAAAATCGGTAATGGTCTCATTTTAATGAGCTTCAGCTGTAGATATGCAGAAAAATAAACATTTTAATAGTAAATCAATTTAATAAACAAAAAAACGACAATTTTAGTTTCCCATAAAATGGTTCGGACCTAACTAATAAGACAAATCTAAGGAACTCTTTCACCACCTTCAGGTAAAGTGACAAGTACGCTAATTGTCGGTTAAAGTCACTCGTAACTTCAATTTTAATTTCACGATGTTCGAGTAGCACTAATCATATGATAAACTGATCCGTACTCATAGCTTTTAATTTATAACGCCATGCCGGCTTACCAATTGAAGAGTCCTGGGTTCGATTCCTGCAGAGGCATAAATTTGAATGGTGTGTTTAAAATTTCTGTTCTCGGTCTGTGTGTTTGTGTCTGTGTATGTGCCCTTGGTAGCCACGACACAGGTTATATCTAACCTACTGTGAAGAAATGAATATGTAATTAAGTGAAATGTGAAAAATATAACAAAAAATCTGTTTTTTTGTTAGTTAATAATAGGGTCTTGGACAGAAAAAATCAAAATGCATACCTTAAAAAGGTAAATAAATAAATGACTCTCCACACTCATAGCCCCGCAGTAGGGTATATATACCCTGTGTCGTGGGTACCATTGACACATACAAAGACTGAAACACAAACGCTCTGACCGAGAACAGAAATATAAACTCATCATTCAAATTTCTGACTCGCCGGGAATCGAACCCGGGACCCTCTGATTGACAGTCCGGCATGGTAACCATTAGGTGGCACTAAACCACGCTTGGAAAGTAGGATAATTATTAATTTATTTTTATACATGATTTTTATTACCCTGTGAATCAAGAAAAAATAAGTCAATCCATACTAATATTATAAATTTGAAAGTAACTCTGTCTGTCTGTCTGTCTGCTACTCTTTCACGCTTAAACCATTGAACCGATTTTGATGAAATTTGGCATAAACATAGAAAGGACGTTGAGAAAGGACATAGGCTACTTTTTACCGCGGGAAAATATCTCATTCCCACGGGAAGCATATGAAATGAATAAAAAGAGCCGTGTAGTGTTATAAATATTATACTACATGTTATTACTTCATTCACGTCCATTATCAGATTTTATAACTTATATCCTTTTGTTTTATTCTTATACTTTGCTTTTCTATGAAATGAAAAGAAAAATTTTATATTTCTTATTTCATTTCATCTCTATATATAAAAATGAATTGCTGTTCGTTAGTCTCGCTAAAACTCAAGAACGGTTGAACCGATGTGGCTAATTTTGTCTAAAAATTAAAAAGTGAAATTAATAGAAAAACGAAGTGGTACTTAATTTTATATTCCTATATAAACTGTTAGTAACTGTCAAACATTGATTCTTTGCGCCATCGCTGCATCGTCCAGAAGTTTGGCATAAATAACAATACATCAGTCACTATTTGTTTTATATTTTTTATTTGACTGTAATTTAAAAACTCTTTAAGATGATAAGAAACTAATCCTCTTTCAATACTTTTAAGGCAGGACAACGTCTGTGGGGTCCACTAGCTAACTATAAATGAGTTGTGACGTCCCAATTTTTTTTTCACGTTTTGACAGCTCATTAAAAGTATCTCAATTGATTGGGTAGTCCAAGACCAGCATTATAAAATAAAATACTGTTTGCAGGTGAAACTACAAAAAACTCGGGCTACCATAGTTGACAAGGAAGCGAAATTGCGTGAACTTAACAATGACGTAGAAAATGCTCAGGTAAAGAAAAATGTTTTTGTAAACTGATTTGCAATGTTTCAAATGTTTGATTTACAGCCAATCAACATAAGGTGGTTAAACGATTGTGGTCTGACTGGTTGGTGGTACCGTTACGGCCTTTCTCCTGCCGGCCAGACTTATATGAGGCGAGCATCATCCTTCGGAGTAGCAGCGTACCTGCATAAGACCTTAGACAACTTACAAAACGCTCATTTGCTTAGTGTTACTTAACAACGCCATCTGAAATATCTCCCAATAAAAACAAAATCACAAAAAATAAATGTAATATGTTTTTGATTGAAGTTTGAACCCGGGTCTTAAGTCCCGCAGTCAGCCCACGAACCATTCGGCCAAGGAAGCTTTAATTCAATGAACGAAATTTTTAGAGAGCTCATTCAAATCGATATTGTAATTTCTTTGAACGTCGCATTGGCGGATGGCATTTGACGGCGTTCTACGCCACAATATTATTGATACTATCCAACAGATGTCAGGAAGAGTCGTATTTTTCAGTTTATATTTATGTTGATTACCGCTGAATATAATTTTTAATAATTTTTAATTTCTAAAAATAAAACCTAGTTGGATGGATTTATCACCTTTGAAAAGGGTTATTTTTTTCTTTTCATTCTGTTTCTGTATTGCTATAATTAACTTTATATTAATAAAACGCTATATATATATATACATAATTGCGAATGTTAATTAATGATGAGTGGGAGGGAAATCTCTCATACGATCAGTTGTCACTTGTGCCTATTTGTTATCGGGGGGGGGGGGGGGGCTTCAAAAGGTACCCGGCACCTTGGGAGAGAGTACCGGGTTATGTGGGATTTGACCGCACTAAAACCCCCTCGGTGGCTGCCGCTGCGCTTGGGGAGGACTCCGGGATCTCCGGCGGATAGCAGATAGAAGCAGGGGATACCGTAGCTCTGTTCTTAATCCCGAATCTACAGGGACACATAGGGATGCATAGGCACACGTGACAAGTCGTTACGTGTGCCTATGCATGGGTCGATAATAGTATCGACCCATAGCCATACTGAGTATATACTTATGTACTTTTTTTATAAAATCATCAATATTTTACACACCATTAAATACCACCATACACCAATACTTGGAGTTTGTTTTCCGCCGCCTCTTTTCTCTCAGCTCAACATCTTGATCTAGCCCAAACGGGCACCTAAAGGCGATGACCGGGAAAAAATGACATTCATTAAGCGAATATCTTGTTCGTAATATGAAATAAATATTTTGACTTTTTTACTTTCTGGACTGACTTCTTATATTATTATTTTTATTTTTCCAAACATTCAGAAAGAAGTAGAAAAGCTCGCCCAGCTCGAAGACCGTATGCTGAAGCTAGCGAACGAGAAACTAGACGAGGCGAGGCGCGCGTCAAACAACAAGGAGCCCACGAGCGCTAAGTTCCCTCACCGTGAGGTATACGAGGCTCTCCCGGAGCAGCTGTCGGAGCTACAGCAGCTCCGCGCGGATCTGGACGCTAGAAGCCGCTGCATGAGCGACAGTGACGAGGCTGTGAGTATGTTTATTTATTAACTAGCGGTCTTATGTCGGGATATTGCCCTGCCCTCTAAGTAACAAAATACTTAAATCTGATCACAGCATAATGTATTTAAAAACATAATGCACCTACAAAATATTACAAAATACAATTTCTATTCTCATGATAGACAGTTTTCATTCATTTATTTATTAGCTTTTGAGTTTTAGTAGTACAAAAATTCCTTACAAACAATTTTCCTACACAAAGTGTCCAAAGGTTCTCCACAAAGTGACTAATTAAAAAAATACTATTAGAAAACGGTTATCATTTTTGATCACCCGTCTCGCCCGAAATACAAACGTTTGAAAGGTAGAAACAATTTATATTGAAAAATGAAATTCTAATTTTACCGTTTACTTCGCAATTTTCCATATTTTCTCACCACTTAAACCTTCCCTGAACATCAACGAATATTTCAAGCACAAAATTAGCCACATCGGTTCAGCCGTTCACGAGTTTTAGCAAGACTAAAAAAAGAAAAGAAGTGTAAAAAAAGAAAAGAAAAGCAATTCATTTTTATAGATTTACTAGCTGACCCCGCGAACTCCGTATCGCGTTTAAATATTAAATAATAATAATAATGGATAGCATAAACCTTCTCCGTGAAAAAATACATATACATACCAATTTTCATAATAATCGGTCGAATAGTTTCTGAGTTTTGCGATATCATATATACAAACATCCTCTTTTATAATGTATAGATTTCATATTTATTTAAAGCATGTAATGCTTTTTGGTAAATATGAAATACGATATATAATAATAATAATAATAATAAATTTTATTTCGGACTACACATCCATATTTGGTTAGTAACAATATGAAATACCCTGTAACTCATTAAGTTAGCGTAGAACAATAGGGAATATGCATAAATTTTATATTAACGTAAAATATATATTTTTGAGTTAGAAAATTGCAAATAATAATGACAAAATGGAAAAAAAACTTTTTTTTTCGATAACTAGAATATATTGAAAGAATAGAAAATAGAAATGTGAAATATGAAAATTTTAGTCATCCCTTTATTTCATCTAGGTAGTATTTTTTTATTATTTTTTTCGAATCCTCATAACTCATACATATTTCTGTCTTTTGTGGTGCTTCAGTCGATGTGATTAAAAAAAATATTAAAAGTATAATACTTGAAAAATATACGTATTCCCTATTCCTTATTGCTGGGCACGAGAAATCAATGGTGCGGTGAGACTAAAAAGGATTGAAAAAAATAATGATAGTCATATTCTCTTACAGGATTTACAAACGTATGAAAATAACAAGAAAATTATCGAAAAACTAGTCGCCGAAGAAGTCACGTCAAAACAAAAGAACTCTGAACTTGAGCAGACGATGAAAAAAGTAAAGTGAGTATTTGTGAATAAAAAAAATTGTAGATTTTTTTTGTGTAGATGTAGGCAAATGCTTGTTAGAAAATTTTGATAACTTTGTGACGCATATTTCATTCATTGATTAATTAAGTTTTTAACAAAAAAAAAAAATAGAACCAACTTCAAACGGTAAAAAATAAATTGTTCAGTACCTACTTCTTCTTGCTTATGGTAATGACTCTTAAAACTATTTTCGGAGTCGGGCCCTTACTAAAATGTCGTACCAATCGTTCTAAATGGGCACCGACAGTACAGACAGTGGGACAGTACCTACTTCTTCTAGCTTATGGTAATGACTGTCAAAACTTTTTTGGAGTCTGTGCCCATTCAGAACTAAAGGTACACTATATTTACTAAGACAGGACATTTTACTAAGGGCATACAGCCGAATACAGTACCTCCTACTTTTGGATATAAAAGCCCTTAACCTATTTTTTTTTCAATAAATACTCAAATTTTAATAAATAAAGTTAAAAAAAATCAAGATATTTATAATTTATGTTACACCACAAGTTGATACGAGTTGATACGAGAAAAAAATAATTGTCATTTTATTGTCGTCAGGTTGGATTGGCGGAAATCTATAGAGAAACTGCTTTCGTCCATCAACGTACGGTTTAGCAGCATGTTTGCGAAACTCCACTGCGCCGGCGAAGTGAGGTTGAAGCTGGGAACTTGCGAGGTAAGTATAGTAAAGCCAAGGAGACGAGATAAAAAATGTAAACAAAGTTTCAGGAGTTCAAAACATTTTTATTTGAATAAATTTTATACATAGCATATACTAGCTTCGCTCGAGCCATATACATACATTAAAATCTACTTTACAAAAACCCATTTAAGTACTAAAGGCAAAAAATAGACGCGCGATGAGAATGCGCGCCGGGGGATGTGATGATTATTGGTAAAACAAAATATCATCTTCTAATGTATTTATTTGATTACAATTTTAATCTTAATTGACGAAGCTAATTAACGTTTTTATTTAGATTAGGATTAATACTGAACAGAATAAAACAGCTTCGAGATAACGTGATATTTTTCATTAACATTTTACACATAAAAGTAATTATTGTAAGTCAACCGTAAGAGACAGAGTACACTAATGCGGACTTTTGTATAGCAAATTTATATATCTACAATTCTCTAGAACATTACTTTAATGTTTCTCCGCTGGTTAACGCGGCGCAAGAGAATATAACTCTCCCAGTAGGCAAGATTTGTGACAAAAATCGGTATGTTTTAGTCTAGTTACATAAAAGCATAATCAATTATACACCTAAACCTTCCTCAGAAATTACTTTATCTATTTAAAAAAAACCGCTACATAATCCGTTGAGTAGTTTTAAAGATCTAAGCATACATTGGGACGCGGGAAAGCGGTGGGAAGCGAATTTGTTTTAAAATATGTAGTGATTTTTTATTTATTACAACACTTCTTCCAAATACCTACTTGAGAAAGTGACTCCGCAATTCTAAAAATCATATTTTTGGAGCAGCGGAAAATACGCACATAACAAACAATTTTGCCAAAGGTGCTCGCCGAGGGTTTGAACTCTGTATTTACGTATCGGAAACCGCGGTCTTAACCGCTCCACAATCACTGCTCGAATGAATTGATTAGTTGTATGTTTATGAGTACGTGGCTTTATACCACAACGTCTTCTAAATCCCAATTACAATTACTCAAAGTTATACCAAGAACATGAAAATAAAACAAGAGCACAACATATTGTCTTTTTCGACTTCCCGTCAAAACTCGACCAAATGTTGACAACTGCGGTACTGACTGCTTTCCTGTACCACGAAACAGCTGTCATCGACTAACTGACGCCATTACTGCGTATGAATGATAAGGACAGAGATAATAATTGCTCGCTCTCGCAATAGTAATTTGGTAACGGTCCATTTGTTTACATTCTTTATCTCGTCTCGTTGGCCTGACTATAGTACCATTATTTATACTTTGGTAGTACTTTTATTCCACCGAAATAATGTTGTACGTTGTAAGTAACGTTAAACTTATCTAAGCAATTTTTTTATTGTGGAGATATTAGTGAAAAACATATTTGTACTAGAAGTGTACATTAATGAAAAACGATCATTAGCATCATTTAATTCTAAAAAAACCGGCCAAGTGCGAGTAGGACTCACGCACGAAGGGTTCCGTACCATTATCTACAAAAAATCACGTTTATTGTATGGGAGCCCCCTTAAATATTTATTTTATTCTATTTTTAGTATTTGTATAACAATAGCGGCAACAGAAATACATCATTGCCTTTGATTATCCAAAGAAATCATTGCATTAAGATTGAATGAAAGGTAAATTGTGGTTTACGATTTATGACGTATTAAAAAAAACTGCTTACTAGATCTCGTTCAAACCAATTTTTGGTGGAAGTTTGCATCGTAATGTACATCATATATTTTTTTTAGTTTTATCATTCTCTTATTTTAGAAGTTACACACACTTTTTACCACTTTGGAAGTGTCGCTTGCGCTAACTATTCAGTTTAGAAAAAAATTATACTAGAAACCTCAATATCATTTTTGAAGACCTATACATAGATATCTCACACGTGTATCGTCACAAGGGTTTGATGAAAAAAAACATTTTTGAGTTTCAGTTATAAGTATGGAGAAAACCCTCAAAATTTATTGCTTTTTTCTATTTTCGTGTGAAAATCTTAATGTGGTTCGCAGAATACATCTACGTACCGAGTTTCAACAGTACCTATAGTTCTTATAGTTTCGGAAAAAAGTGGCTGTGATATACGGATGGACAGACAGACAGACATCACGAATCTATAAGGGTTCCGTTTTTTTGCCATTTGGCTACGGAATCTTAACAAAAAAGAATTATAGTTACTTTTAGTATTGAATTGGGGAATGGAGAGGGGAAATTGTTACCGCTGTATCTATTTTTGCTGTGAACCAAATAATTCTAATGTGTTTTGGTGGTAAGATTGGTAAGGTGCGTTTGTCTCCTAGACTTGTATGTATGTCACAGCCATCTGGTTAAATCAGCCGCTCAATTAAAAGTCTAGCCCGTTAGTTAAACGACGGTATTATTATAAACAACTTCTCATGAATACATATTTTTCAGAGGGTAAAAATGTTGGGACCTGGCATTTTTTTCCATTTAAAGAGTTTCTTATTTCCAGCAACCCGCATTGGAGCAGCGTGGTGGAGTAAGCTCCAGACTTCCCCATTAAGGGAGAAACCCATGCCCAGCAGTGGGACGCAAAAAGGGTTGCAGCCAGTTTCTCGCTTACACAGTTCTCACTTTCCCAGGTTTGACTGAATTTTATAATGTGTTTTCAGGAGGATTTCAGCGAGTACGGCGTGTCGATCCTGGTGAAGTTCCGCGCGGGGGAGCAGTTCAGCTCGCTGACGCCGCACACGCAGTCCGGCGGCGAGAGGGCGCTCGCCACGGCGCTGTACCTGCTGGCGCTGCAGCACCACGCCGCCGCGCCCTTCCGGTGACACGCACGCACATATACACACACACGCACACACACACACACACAGTCCGGCGGCGAGAGGGCGCTCGCCACGGCGCTGTACCTGCTGGCGCTGCAGCACCACGCCGCCGCGCCCTTCCGGTGACACGCACGCACATATACACACACACGCACACACACACACACACAGTCCGGCGGCGAGAGGGCGCTCGCCACGGCGCTGTACCTGCTGGCGCTGCAGCACCACGCCGCCGCGCCCTTCCGGTGACACGCACGCACATATACACACACACGCACACACACACACACACAGTCCGGCGGCGAGAGGGCGCTCGCCACGGCGCTGTACCTGCTGGCGCTGCAGCACCACGCCGCCGCGCCCTTCCGGTGACACGCACGCACATATACACACACACGCACACACACACACACACAGTCCGGCGGCGAGAGGGCGCTCGCCACGGCGCTGTACCTGCTGGCGCTGCAGCACCACGCCGCCGCGCCCTTCCGGTGACACGCACGCACATATACACACACACGCACACACACACACACACAGTCCGGCGGCGAGAGGGCGCTCGCCACGGCGCTGTACCTGCTGGCGCTGCAGCACCACGCCGCCGCGCCCTTCCGGTGACACGCACGCACATATACACACACACGCACACACACACACACACAGTCCGGCGGCGAGAGGGCGCTCGCCACGGCGCTGTACCTGCTGGCGCTGCAGCACCACGCCGCCGCGCCCTTCCGGTGACACGCACGCACATATACACACACACGCACACACACACACACACAGTCCGGCGGCGAGAGGGCGCTCGCCACGGCGCTGTACCTGCTGGCGCTGCAGCACCACGCCGCCGCGCCCTTCCGGTGACACGCACGCACATATACACACACACGCACACACACACACACACAGTCCGGCGGCGAGAGGGCGCTCGCCACGGCGCTGTACCTGCTGGCGCTGCAGCACCACGCCGCCGCGCCCTTCCGGTGACACGCACGCACATATACACACACACGCACACACACACACACACAGTCCGGCGGCGAGAGGGCGCTCGCCACGGCGCTGTACCTGCTGGCGCTGCAGCACCACGCCGCCGCGCCCTTCCGGTGACACGCACGCACATATACACACACACGCACACACACACACACACAGTCCGGCGGCGAGAGGGCGCTCGCCACGGCGCTGTACCTGCTGGCGCTGCAGCACCACGCCGCCGCGCCCTTCCGGTGACACGCACGCACATATACACACACACGCACACACACACACACACAGTCCGGCGGCGAGAGGGCGCTCGCCACGGCGCTGTACCTGCTGGCGCTGCAGCACCACGCCGCCGCGCCCTTCCGGTGACACGCACGCACATATACACACACACGCACACACACACACACACAGTCCGGCGGCGAGAGGGCGCTCGCCACGGCGCTGTACCTGCTGGCGCTGCAGCACCACGCCGCCGCGCCCTTCCGGTGACACGCACGCACATATACACACACACGCACACACACACACACACAGTCCGGCGGCGAGAGGGCGCTCGCCACGGCGCTGTACCTGCTGGCGCTGCAGCACCACGCCGCCGCGCCCTTCCGGTGACACGCACGCACATATACACACACACGCACACACACACACACACAGTCCGGCGGCGAGAGGGCGCTCGCCACGGCGCTGTACCTGCTGGCGCTGCAGCACCACGCCGCCGCGCCCTTCCGGTGACACGCACGCACATATACACACACACGCACACACACACACACACAGTCCGGCGGCGAGAGGGCGCTCGCCACGACGCTGTACCTGCTGGCGCTGCAGCACCACGCCGCCGCGCCCTTCCGGTGACACGCACGCACATATACACACACACGCACACACACACACACACAGTCCGGCGGCGAGAGGGCGCTCGCCACGGCGCTGTACCTGCTGGCGCTGCAGCACCACGCCGCCGCGCCCTTCCGGTGACACGCACGCACATATACACACACACGCACACACACACACACACAGTCCGGCGGCGAGAGGGCGCTCGCCACGGCGCTGTACCTGCTGGCGCTGCAGCACCACGCCGCCGCGCCCTTCCGGTGACACGCACGCACATATACACACACACGCACACACACACACACACAGTCCGGCGGCGAGAGGGCGCTCGCCACGGCGCTGTACCTGCTGGCGCTGCAGCACCACGCCGCCGCGCCCTTCCGGTGACACGCACGCACATATACACACACACGCACACACACACACACACAGTCCGGCGGCGAGAGGGCGCTCGCCACGGCGCTGTACCTGCTGGCGCTGCAGCACCACGCCGCCGCGCCCTTCCGGTGACACGCACGCACATATACACACACACGCACACACACACACACACAGTCCGGCGGCGAGAGGGCGCTCGCCACGGCGCTGTACCTGCTGGCGCTGCAGCACCACGCCGCCGCGCCCTTCCGGTGACACGCACGCACATATACACACACACGCACACACACACACACACAGTCCGGCGGCGAGAGGGCGCTCGCCACGGCGCTGTACCTGCTGGCGCTGCAGCACCACGCCGCCGCGCCCTTCCGGTGACACGCACGCACATATACACACACACGCACACACACACACACACAGTCCGGCGGCGAGAGGGCGCTCGCCACGGCGCTGTACCTGCTGGCGCTGCAGCACCACGCCGCCGCGCCCTTCCGGTGACACGCACGCACATATACACACACACGCACACACACACACACACAGTCCGGCGGCGAGAGGGCGCTCGCCACGGCGCTGTACCTGCTGGCGCTGCAGCACCACGCCGCCGCGCCCTTCCGGTGACACGCACGCACATATACACACACACGCACACACACACACACACAGTCCGGCGGCGAGAGGGCGCTCGCCACGGCGCTGTACCTGCTGGCGCTGCAGCACCACGCCGCCGCGCCCTTCCGGTGACACGCACGCACATATACACACACACGCACACACACACACACACAGTCCGGCGGCGAGAGGGCGCTCGCCACGGCGCTGTACCTGCTGGCGCTGCAGCACCACGCCGCCGCGCCCTTCCGGTGACACGCACGCACATATACACACACACGCACACACACACACACACAGTCCGGCGGCGAGAGGGCGCTCGCCACGGCGCTGTACCTGCTGGCGCTGCAGCACCACGCCGCCGCGCCCTTCCGGTGACACGCACGCACATATACACACACACGCACACACACACACACACAGTCCGGCGGCGAGAGGGCGCTCGCCACGGCGCTGTACCTGCTGGCGCTGCAGCACCACGCCGCCGCGCCCTTCCGGTGACACGCACGCACATATACACACACACGCACACACACACACACACAGTCCGGCGGCGAGAGGGCGCTCGCCACGGCGCTGTACCTGCTGGCGCTGCAGCACCACGCCGCCGCGCCCTTCCGGTGACACGCACGCACATATACACACACACGCACACACACACACACACAGTCCGGCGGCGAGAGGGCGCTCGCCACGGCGCTGTACCTGCTGGCGCTGCAGCACCACGCCGCCGCGCCCTTCCGGTGACACGCACGCACATATACACACACACGCACACACACACACACACAGTCCGGCGGCGAGAGGGCGCTCGCCACGGCGCTGTACCTGCTGGCGCTGCAGCACCACGCCGCCGCGCCCTTCCGGTGACACGCACGCACATATACACACACACGCACACACACACACACACAGTCCGGCGGCGAGAGGGCGCTCGCCACGGCGCTGTACCTGCTGGCGCTGCAGCACCACGCCGCCGCGCCCTTCCGGTGACACGCACGCACATATACACACACACGCACACACACACACACACAGTCCGGCGGCGAGAGGGCGCTCGCCACGGCGCTGTACCTGCTGGCGCTGCAGCACCACGCCGCCGCGCCCTTCCGGTGACACGCACGCACATATACACACACACGCACACACACACACACACAGTCCGGCGGCGAGAGGGCGCTCGCCACGGCGCTGTACCTGCTGGCGCTGCAGCACCACGCCGCCGCGCCCTTCCGGTGACACGCACGCACATATACACACACACGCACACACACACACACACAGTCCGGCGGCGAGAGGGCGCTCGCCACGGCGCTGTACCTGCTGGCGCTGCAGCACCACGCCGCCGCGCCCTTCCGGTGACACGCACGCACATATACACACACACGCACACACACACACACACAGTCCGGCGGCGAGAGGGCGCTCGCCACGGCGCTGTACCTGCTGGCGCTGCAGCACCACGCCGCCGCGCCCTTCCGGTGACACGCACGCACATATACACACACACGCACACACACACACACACAGTCCGGCGGCGAGAGGGCGCTCGCCACGGCGCTGTACCTGCTGGCGCTGCAGCACCACGCCGCCGCGCCCTTCCGGTGACACGCACGCACATATACACACACACGCACACACACACACACACAGTCCGGCGGCGAGAGGGCGCTCGCCACGGCGCTGTACCTGCTGGCGCTGCAGCACCACGCCGCCGCGCCCTTCCGGTGACACGCACGCACATATACACACACACGCACACACACACACACACAGTCCGGCGGCGAGAGGGCGCTCGCCACGGCGCTGTACCTGCTGGCGCTGCAGCACCACGCCGCCGCGCCCTTCCGGTGACACGCACGCACATATACACACACACGCACACACACACACACACAGTCCGGCGGCGAGAGGGCGCTCGCCACGGCGCTGTACCTGCTGGCGCTGCAGCACCACGCCGCCGCGCCCTTCCGGTGACACGCACACGCACACACACACACAGATACAGACACACACACACACACACACACACACACAGAGAGAGAGAGAGAGAGAGACACACAAACGAATAGAGAGACTGAGGTAAAGACAGACGGACATACAACCAGACTGAGAGATAGACAGACCGACAGACCGAGTGACAGACAGACAGACTATCAAACATAATGAGAGACAGACAGACATACTGACTGAGATGCAGACAGGCGTACAAACTGAGAAACAAATATGCAGATTGAATATAAAGAAACAAACAGATAAATAAGGAAACATACATACAGACAGAAGAAACACAGACTAACAGTAAGAGAGTGACAGACAAACAAACAGATGAGATGAACACGCACTATACGCACCTTTTTTAATTATGCTGTTCCAAGTGTTTTTAGTAATGTCTATCCTCTGTCATCTATATGTACAGATATTACTAATCCCATGATAGTGCAAAATGTAATTACCAAAAAAAAAAAGGAAACTTTATTTAGCAAATATAGCACCACACTATTGCTTCGATATTTTATATTCTCAAATAAAATAATGCAAAGTTTATTTGGAAAATAGTTACTGTTAACAACGCAGAAACTATACTTTAAAAATGTTTTTGTGAACTTTTTTTTTATATATAAAACAGAACTTGCCGTTTTAGTTTTATTTATGCTCGTATAATTGGCGGACTGAGTTCACTGATAACTTAAATAAAGAGATGGCGCCACGGGTATTCCTGAATCACGCTATCGAAGTTTTCTGAATATCGGACCATATATACAAGCTCCGAATAGTCAGTTGGATCGCGGCCGCTTCCCGGGGCATGACCACCTCGCCCGACGGGAGATCGTCCTTTGCCAAAAAATAAAAAGATAAAGGAAATAGTATATTTCATTACAAGTGCGGAAAGGCTGTCATTGCAATGAGTTCCGACAAATGTCTACCTGAGCCGAGGCGTAGCCGAAGGTGAGGGTTGACAGTCAGAACTCTTAGCAATGACGGTTCCGCACGTGTATTGAACAACTATTTTTAATACAGTTGCGAAAAAATGAAGTAATTTAATAAAATAATAAAAACTCGCATAATATAATATTTTTGAAACATGGCGCCAACCGTAAAATAATACCTTATGCAGAGATTTTTTTTGTTTTCTTCACCCATTCTGGGTAGGCAAAGGGAACTATTCCCATACAGCCAAGTCTTCAGTAGAATTTTTTTATTGATATGAAATGAAAATGTTAATGGTATGAAATGAAACGAAACCTAACCTAACTCATTGAATCAAATCATTAAATCTGATATTGAAACAAATTAGTAGCTTCTTTTTAGAAATATTTGCATGAATCATAAAACTTTCTAAAACTTCGTGGTTGGTTTTTTTCTTTTTAATAGACTTTATTTTGACAGTTGGGAAAGAGAACGCACGAGTTCGGAAAAGGTAAAAAAAAGCACGAGTGTGTAATAGTAATAGCCCACTTCCCGAACGCTATACGTCCCTGCAATACGCCACTTTTTGAGCAACTGTATTAAAAAGTTATTTTTAATACAGTTGCTCAAAAAGTGACGTATTGCAGGGACGTTTAGCGTGCGGGAAGTGGGCTATTACACACTCGTGCTTTTTCTTTACCTTTTCCGCACTCGTGCGTTCTCTTTCCCAACTGTCAAAATAATGTCTATTAAAAAGAAAAAAAAAAAACCAACCAAGTTTTAGAAGTTTTTATGATTCATGCAAATAATTCTAAAAAGAAGCTACTAATTTGTTTCAATATCAGATTTAATGATTTGTTTCAATGAGTTAGGTTAGGTTGCATTTCATTTCATATCAATAAAAAATTTCTACTGAAGACTAGGCTGTATGGGCATAGTTCCCTTTGCCTACCCAGAATGGGTGAAGAAAACAAAAAAATCTCTGCGTATAGGTATTCTTTTAAGGTTGGCGCCATTTTTCAAAAAAGTTGTTTGCGAGTTTTTATTATTTTATTAAATTGCTTCATTTTTTCGCAACTGTATTAAAAATAGTCGTTCAGTACACGTGCGGAACCGTCATTGGAAGGAGTTCCGACTGTCAACCCTCACCTTCGGCTGCGCCTCGGCTCGGGTAGACATTTGTCGGAACTCCTTGCAATAACAGCCTTTCCGCACTTGTAATGAAATATACTATTTCGTGATATATGAGTATTGTTTTTTTCAATAACATTTTTTCATTGTAAGTTTTTGTCACAGAATAATGAATACTTGTTTGTAGATGCGTGGACGAGATCAACCAAGGCATGGACTCGACGAACGAGAGGAAGATGTACGAATTGTTGGTGCAGGTGACCACGGAGGGCAAGCAGGGCCAGTACTTCTTGCTTACACCCAAAGTAAGTATCAGTATTAATGATTTCTTAGCGTAATGGTTACCAGCCGGACTGCTAGTCAAGCGCCCCGGGTTCGATTCCCGGTGAAGCAGAAATTGGAATGATGAGTGTCAATTTCTGTTCATGTCTTTGTTTCTTGTATCGTTATTTTAATGTGACTATTTATGTATCTAAGCCATTCTAAATATATTTGATAAATTTTACAAGTTTCAAGATGAATATTTTTGTTTTAAAATCAAGTAAATAATAACTACAATGAAATACAAATATCCTCAATATCTGTTTAGTAGTTTTTGAGGTTTGGGTATCCACGCTTTATCGGACCAAAAATGTTTTATATAGGTATCTAGAGTTAACATTTGTTGTTTTTTTAACTACGTTTTCCATACTGTATTTCAACAACATTGAATTCCACGCATTCCAGAAAATCTCTCCAATGGGCATGATGACAGATTTTAAATACCTTTCCTTATTGTAGGTACACGTCTCCTAGTTTCGAAAAAGTTTATTTCAGCAATAAACTTAAGTTTTGACGTAATGTATTTTCTGCTATGTAATTTGAATTAAGCGCGAAAACGCTCGTAGGTGTCATGGCGTCTGTTTGCTCGTCAAACTTCAAGCAACACGATCACTTTTACTGAGACGTGACGTAATTCCTTTTGATTGGCGTTTTAGATAACATGGCTGATTGCTGTATTTAATACTTTTATTTTATTGAAAATCTTATTAATCTTAATGTTTATATTAAAACGGGGTCATATTTTACAACGTTTTTAGCATATATTTTTCTGTAAAACCTTTATTCTCTGATTCTTTAAAAGTGTCGTCATGCCTATTGAGGGGAGAGACTCATGCCCAGCAGTGGAACGCAAAAAGGTTCGCAGCGAGCCCTACACCCATATTATATTATGTCATATTATTTCCAGTTGCTGACAGATCTGAGTTACAACCGCAAGATAAAGGTGCACACAATCATGAACGGTACCGCGATCGAGTCGTACGAGAAATGGCAACTCGACACCTTCATGCAGAGGGCGCCTTCTTTTCGAGCCTAGTTAAACCTTATTCGTTATAGCGGCTTTAGTTGTTGAATTTTTCTAAAATAAAAGTAGCCTAAGTTACATCTTATTACATCAGGTTAGTGAAAGTCCCGTCAAAATATCCAGTTGTTTCAGAGATTAGCCAGAACAAACAGTCGGACGGACAGACAGACAGACGAAAATTGTAAAAAATTATATGTATTTTGATATATGTACGATATGTACCGTATATACATTTATATGCATGTAGTAAAGCGCGGTTATTTAAATTTTTGAAACAGACCCTCCAATTTTATTCATATAGATATTTATAGATATATTTGTATAGACTAGCTGTAACCCGCGTTTTAACCCGCGTTAGAAATAATTAGTACTATTTCACAATTTGACATGAAAAAGTAGGTATTGTCTACTATTGTTTACTAACTATCGATACAATGTCGTCTTTGAAACTATAGTACATCACTTTGCTCTACAATAAATAATTGCAGCCGCGTACGACGATATAGGGACATAAATTGGTACTTTTTTCACGTCGTGTTATATAACAGAAGTTTTCATACGGAATCCTAAGGTTTATGAAAATATTCTTTATAAATAAATAAGTAAATAATTGTAAAAGATGTTTTCAAATCGATCCAGAAGTTTCGGAGCCTATTCAGTGCAAACAAACAAACCAATCTTTTCTTTTTATGATATTAGTATAAATAATAAATTCGTCAATTGAACAAATAATATTTGTATATCCAAGAGTCTCCAATATAGCGAATCTAAAATTAGTGCTATTTATTAAAGATAAAAAGATACTTACCCATATTCACAAAAGAACTTTGATTTGATTTGAATAATATAGTGCGCATTAGATTCTATTGTATGAAATGATCTTTACTATAGTTATTTTTACTCGACTATGATGATTAATCATGTTTGACAGTGTATGTATGTGAAGTATGTTGAAGCAAGTATGGCCCGGCGATTAACGCAAGCGATCTATGCGATTAAGCCAAACGGTCGCGGTCGAGTGTGAGATGGGTGACCGCTAGTGGCAAAAAAAAACATGCGCGTTTCCGTGCACGTTAAGCCGTCGGTCCCGATTGTTGTCGATGGATAACAGACATTAAACCTTGTCGGAGGCCTTACGGGCGGTTTGAAAACATCCGACAGTGGGTTTGCCACTAATCCACATCTCCACCAACCCGCATTGGAGCAGCGTGGTGGAGTAAGCTCCAAGCCTCCACAATAATGGGGAGAGACCCGTGCCCAGCAGTGGTACGTAAAAAGGGTTGCAGCCATGTATGTGAATATTATCTCAAGAAGCTGTTAATCTGTCAGTTTTCACCAAAACGCAACAATGGTTAATGTGATATGATGCGAATGTTACGCTTATCTACTTACTATGTAAAAGGGCTGTTACTTACATTTATTTGTAGCTATATTTTTCTATACCGGTAAATATGTGATTACTAGAATTTTTAGGAATAAATTTTAACTTTGGAATCGTTTATTGTTAGGAATAAATATATTATTATGGACTTTGACAGAAACAACCTGTGTGGCACAACGGTTACCATGTCGGACTGCCAATCGAGGGAGGGTCTCGGGTTCGATTCCCGGCGAAATTATGAGTTTCAGTTTCTGATCTCTATGTGTGTCCAAGGTACCCACGAGACAGGTTATTTAAATTAATTAGAAGATAGACTCCGTTCAAAACTATAAAGTTAAATTTTCAAGTATTACTGAGGTTCAATTTAAATAAACATTTATGCTTAATATACCTATATATATATTGGCATATACCTACCAATATAGCTTTTAAAAACAGTCTATTATAATAGGTTTTTTTAATGAAGTAGCAGACGAGCATGCAGGCCACGTGGTGTAAGTGGTCGCTGGACATGTACATACAACCTCAAGCAAGCATAGGTAAGTCTTGTCTGAGGTCGTATGCAGTTGCGCTGCTACTCCGGAGGCTGGTGGTCGCCTCATGTAAGTGTGGCCGGCAACTGCACCTTTCCACCGAAACACAATAGAATTGGTTCATGGCAGAAGTGGGTGCAGCGGTGGTACTTCCGCGGGCGAACCGTAATAGTTCTAACACCTACCAAATATTGTATTTGGTAGGTGGTATTTAATAAACGCACGGCGAAGTGAAAGTTTTTAGTGTGAATGAGTAAAAAATATTACCCTTGTTACTTTATTCATTTATTATTCATTAGAATAGAATACTGTGTCATCTGTTAAATGTTGTCGATTTAGCCTCTTAATAGTTTCATGGCTAAAATAAACATATTTTATCTTCTTCTAACACCATGTCAAGAATGGGACGTAACATAGTTGAAATATATTATTAGGTATTTTTAATACTTAACACGTTCATTACCACTACGATTTTCACGATGTCTTCTCGTATGCCGCATATATTCTACGGTGGACTCGCTAGGCGAGTCGCCGGCACTGCATTATAATTGAATCGACTCGCCACGCGAGTTCACTGGCACTACTTAAAGGTAAATTCTATGTTTTGTTATTTTTGTGGCCGTCACAGTGTACAACGCAATTAAAAATGTTTTAGGACTATTCTTTTATCTTTAAAAATTGTATTAGGTTTTTAAAATGGCAAAAAACTCTTTGGATAAAATATTAGGTAAGTTTGTTTCGTAATTTAAGCAGTGGTTGTCAATCTTTTTAACTGTGGTTATTGTTAAGGTTATATTTTGATTTTATAATATTGAATAGACAATTTAACCCTGAAATAAATACGGGCTTTCAGATTTATGAATATGGTATCAGATTAAAATGTGTTATTTTTATTGTGGATATGACAAATTTAATGGATAACAATTTAGAAAAATCATTTTTTAAACATTTAAAATCGTACGCACTTAAATCTTTAGTTTAGCATATATTTAGTCTTAACTATAATTTTGAGCAGAAAATACGGATGCATTTTGGAAATATTAGTGAAAAACACTGAACTCGCCAGGCGAGTCGTCGGCACTGGAATAAGATTTACGTGAACTCTCCGGAAAAGGTTGAGGGTCTATGTCAGAGAACTCGCCTGGCGAGTCCAAGGCATTGTAGAATAGTTTTTTTTCCTTCAAATATAAACGGAGTCTCCACACCCGGCCCACCACATAAATCTTTAGTTTAGCATATATTTAGTATTAACTATAATTTTGAGCAGAAAATACGGCTGCATTTTCGAAATATTAGTGAAAAACTCTGAACTCGCCAGGCGAGTCGTCGGCACTGGAATAAAATTTACGTGAACTCTCCGGGCGAGTCGGTGGCACTGAACGTGTTAAATAAGGTGTTTAGGTTAAAATTCGTTTTGTATTGTATTAATTTGTAACCAACAAAACTTCTGTGTATAAAGTTTAAGCTGTGAATTATAAATTTCATATTTGTAAGACCTAGAATTATATTCCTTTATACCTTACGGTTTTGTTAAAATAACTTTATAATAAGAAAATCACAAGAATATTTGTAAGTATTGTGTTTGCTCTCTATAGGTATGTATGGACTTCTTACAAAATTACCGAGAAATAAAGCTTGCTGTATTTAAGTAAAAAGGAATAAAAGACATTTAACCTTTTGTTACAGTATAATCTCGAATAATGGTGGTATTTCACATAGCTACTTGTGTTCGCTATTGGGTGTTTGTTGCATTTGGCAAACATACAAATACAGGCAAATACGAACATCCATGGTAGTCATATAACGATTATTCGCGTATTTGTCTATTTAATCCCTTTGATGAGCCTCGAAAACCGACAAGCGCACGGTAACGCGAATTTTGTATAGGGCTCGATTGTCAAATAGGCAAATAAGGCCAATAGTTCGTCAAATATACTGTTCACAGTGTAATTGTTTGCCAAATATCAAATACGCAAATACAATAAACAGAAATGTGAAGTTTGCTGGGTAAAACATGTTTCGAACATTTGTTCAAAACGTAAATCCTTACAAATATGTATTGAATGATTGGTAAGATGAGAGTTATTAAAAATAAGTAATAAACGATTACTAATTACAAAACTACCTTGCTTTAAAATCGTATATGATTTCAAAGAAAAATGTAAAGATAATAAAATGCCAAAGAGAACGAATATCTGAATGATACTTTTTTGTTACTCAAAGAAAACTTTTGAGGAAAAAATTTGTTGAATTTGCTTGTTTTTGAGCAGTTCTTTTAAGTATTTTTAAGCCGAAAATTATAGTGTAAAACTAATGTCATACAAACAATTTCAACTCCATTCTGTATACTAAGAAAAATGTAAATTTATGTTTTGGCACAACATATTCCGATTAAGTTCTTTTTTAAAATTTGAAAGTCGTCAGTGGTAAAAGCGCATAAGAATGAAATAAGGATTTTAGCCAAAATATTATTGCCCAGCAGTGAGCATTAAGGAGTGCTCTCTGCTGGGCATGTGTCTTCACGTAATTGAAACTTTGGAATAAACCACTCCAATGAGGATTGATGGTTTCTATACAATGGTATTTTACACTATATGAGCAATAAGCAGTCCGAAATTGTTAATTTAATTTCTTTAAAAAATATATATAATCCATTTCCATTGCTATATAAACAAAAAAGTGTTAACTGTGTAGTCAACATATAGACCAATATCAGTGCATTTGTTTACATAACTGAGTGACGTCACCACAGTAAATGACAGGTTATTTTCGTCAAAATACGCGCGAACCACAGTATAAAAATGACAGATTGAGTGTTTTCGTCAAGATACGCGCGAAATTTGAAACAGTTAAAATAAAATGCAGCTTATTCAATCGATAGGTCATGTAAGTTTGAAAAGAAATGATTTCATTTTAAGATGCCATATTGTCTTTGCTTATATGGGGTTGGCACTTGGCTGTGTAAATATTGTAATTTAGTGTAAAATCTAGGTTATTCGATGTTAAAATTTGATGTTACCATTGAAGATAATATTAATGATTTATTTTGTAAATTGAGTTTTATTTAAAAAACTAGGTATATTTTCATTTTGGTTCTACACTAAAACGTGAGAGCGAGAGTGGAATGATTAGTATTAATAAATAATAATATCTAATAGTAATAATGGGGTAATTTTAATCATGATCGCAGCATTATTTCGTGAACTGGCCACACATACACACACACGCACGTTTATAAAACAGGCCTCTCTTTGTTCTTTGCAGAGTTCCACATTTACTTTTTAACTTACTGCTGCTCCATTTAAAAATAAAAGCTCATTACCATATTGGCTGCAGTCCTTTTTGCGTCCCACTGCTGGGCACAGGTCTCTCCCCATTACTGAGGAGCCCTGGAGCTTACTCCACCACGCTGTTCCAATTTCATTATCTCCTCTGGCTTTATCAGAGCCCCTATTTGTTAAACGTTATTTATTACTACATACCTGCTGGTAACCTGACGGCTCGGATATGATATGACTGATGGGTTAGGTAATGTACATAAGTCCCTGTAGCTTCGGGATTAAGAATAGAGCTACGGTATCCCCTGCCTGATCGTAAGAGGCAAGGGGGCATCCGGCGTTGCTGGCGGTGTGAGTGGGAGCTCGGTGTGAGTATCGGAAGATGGGCTCGTTCTGGGGCGCTTAGTTGGCTGGGGCGTTTAGTTCGCTCTAATCCCGGTATCCTCTTCCCCTTGTACCCTTTTGAAGGTTCCCCCCCCCCCCCCCCTTGACATATAACATTTTATAACCCCGATTTTGGGTTCGGGCACGGGTACGGGTGTCCGTGCTCCAACTGAAAAGTTTCTTGTAGGTGACAGCGTCGACTAAAAGATACTAAAATAAAGGTCTCATTCTACCCCATCATAGAACTTTTAAAATAATAATTGGTGTGATAAAATTTATAATTAACATTTTTTGTGCATAAATATAAGGCAAGCTGTGATTAAAACATTTATTAAAAATAAATATGAAACTTAACACTAAAATCAATATTAATTTACATAGGTAACATATAAATAATGTAACCTCTTAATTCAGTTACTATTACTTATTAGATGTTTGTTATTTAATACAATTTAATAAATTTAGAATTAGTGAGAGCAATGAAATAAATATTGAATACATTATGTTACATTATGTATGTTATTAAGTATGTTTTTAATGACTTACCAAAGAGTGATACAACTTTGGAATGTCTGGATGTCGACAAATATTATGTTAAATTGCTTTTCTATTATAAAATAAGACGAAAAAAAATTTTGGCGGTAAGCTTAATAAAAATCGTACAACAATTTGCATGAAGAGTTATAAGCTTTCGGAGTAGAAGTAAAACTACACTCCATGTAAAATATGACGTAGTCCCTGTAGCTTCGGGATTAAGAATAAAGCTACGGTATCCCCTGCCTGATCGTAAGAGGTGACTAAAAGGGGCCTTCCGTGGTTGCCCGGGAAGGCGCTGTGTGCGTGCTGCATGCCGCCGTGAGAGGAGGAAGGTGCAGGAGAGCCACCATGCACCATTTTAGGGATTTCTTGATAACATTATTTAGCTTCTCGACGTGACAGCCTACGTGGCGTAGTGGGTGATGAGCCGACTGCGAAACGTGAGGTCGTGGGTTCGATTCCCACCCAGGACAAATATTTGTGTGATGAACATGACTATTTGTTCTGTGTCTGGGTGTTAATTATCTATTTAAGTATGTATTTAGAATTATATAAGCATGTTTATTAGCTTGCTGATAACCATAGTACAAGCTCTGCTTAGTTTGGAATCAGATGGTGTTGTGTGAATTGTCCAAAAATATTAAAAATATATATATATATTTTTCGTATTTTGTGCTGTTACATAGCGTGGCGACGCGTCACCACGCCGAAAATCAGTGTACTGTAACCCGTCTCGATAAATCACGCCAAGTATATTTCTCCGTTCCGTACAAAAATCTGACTATGAGAAACTACCCCTCCATCTGCACCCCCTTGCCGGTCCACTGTTCGTCCAGCGTGACGTCACAGTAGAGATCCCGTAGCGCACTCTTGATGTCGAAGCCGAACTCCTTGCTGAAGGCGTCATACGCCGCGTTCAGGATGCCCTGGATGTCCAACTCGTGGAACTTGTAGTTTTGGTCCCGGTACCGCGCTACCATGTTGCGGATCGCCCAGCAACCGTTTTTCTGTAAAGAGGTTTCAATCAATCATTAATTTATTTGTCGAATAAGGTTACACAGTTGGATTATAATAACATAATATTATGGCAGTCGCTCTTATTCTGCCAGTATGGGCATACAATAATTGAAAAAAAAAAACATAAAAATGAAGTAGAAGCAAAATTAAAATTATTCTATTACAATATTAATTGATGTCACAACAGATTAAAATCAAATTAAAAGGTACATATATGACAAATTTTACAAAAAAATATACATTATAATCATCATACAGAAATGTCAAACCAATAAAAATAAAATAAACCAATTAATAATTAACTATTACATAAAAATCATTTAATACACAGTAAAACATGTAATGTCAATAGATAAAAAATACATATTAGTAAAATCGTCAAGTTGGTTTATTAAAAATCAGACCTCCCCGCCGTGATACTCAGCAGTAAACAATGTTTTGATGAGGTTTGAGGTTTAAAATGTATACTGATGCAACCTTTTTTGCGTTCCACTGCTAGGCACAATCCTCTCTCCATTATTGGGAAGCCTCGATCTGCTGCTTTAATGCGGACTGTTGGTGGTGCTGGTGTTTCAACCCGCGAGGACTGGGACACTGTTATCGAAGTTTTTTTGATGAACTCCGAAAATACCCATGATTTTCATACCTTGTTGGATAGCCAGAGAAACTCAGATATTTTCAAGCATATCTGCGATGTAAGTGCCATACAATTATTTTTAAATTTCTTAAAAGGCACTGTTTACAAATTTACTTTTTTTCTCAACAACTCTCTACTCTACTACGACCCAGTTTATTCAGTTACATGTAAAACAACTTATCTACCATAAAATGATAAAAAACAAATAAATTAACTTTGGACTGACAACCAGCGCCGCGATACCTACCACAGCATTTATGCTGACCGAGTTTCGTTTTACAAATTATAGTACATATTGGGAAAGGCCCTATGTCTTACACAGGCGCGGTCCCAGGGGGGAGGTCACAGGGGACATGACCCCCCCCCCCATAATCCATCAGTAATGCGTAGACGGAAGGCGAAACAAGCCAAATTGGGACACCTTTTCCCCCAAATTTCTTAGTGACAAAAATTTCTTGGTGACCCCCTCCAAAATTGAAGGCTGCGACCGCGCCTAGTCTTACAAGAGGGCTGATTAAGGTTGAAGAGAGAAATACTAAGAGAGAGAAATAATTAACCTGCACACTGGCGCTTTTCGGGTGAATCTTGAGGCAATGCACGACGGCTTGTGCGGCGCCGTTGTCCAAGAACTCCTTGCCGTGGGACGCCTCTCGCAGCGACAACGCCGCTATGCACTTTAGCGTTAGCGCCGCGGCTGTTGCGTTATTCTGTTGAAACGTAAACAAGAAAAAGCGTAGAATAGTATGTATGTACGTATGTATGTAAGTATGTATGTATATATGTTGTATGTTTGTATTATGTATGTATGTATATAACAATTATTTTCTTTTCATTATTTTTATACCAATAACTTTTTTAATCACACATTTTCCTGCCTACCGTAAGTTCTCACCATCACCCAGGGTTGACTGGCAGAGAATGCCATTAGGCATTAAGTCTTACCCTGTAACCCTTATTTTAAGGTGATACAAATAAATAAATAAATAATAAAAAAGCGTAGAATGCACCCATGGTTTAAAGGTTACACATACACTATCACCCGTATTCATAAACAATACTATGAGGTCTCATAATCCTCGCCAATGCATAGGGACATCTAAACGAATTCATAGACGATACATGAGTGAAGCCCACTACCACAATACAAAGAGCGCCTATACTTTTATTTTATTTGAATGGAGTAGCGGACGAGCATGCACACCACTTGGTGTTAAGTGGTCGCTGCAGCCCATGAACATCTACACACAACCTCAAGCAAGCATACATGTGTTGTCTGAGGTCTTATGCAGTTGCGCTGCTACTCCGGAGGCTGGTGGTCGCCTCATGTAAGTGTGGCCGGCAACTGCACCTTTCCACCGAAAACAACAGAATTGGTTCACGGCAGAAGTGGGTGCAGCGGTGGTACTTCCCCGGGCGAACCATAATAGTTCTACCACCTACCAAATATCTTTATAGCTTATATCTTTATTGTGCCACTACTATTCGTTTGGCAAAATTGTCATGAATAGATGGCTTGACATAATGAACGCAGTTAATTGGCGCTCTTTGCATAGCGTTGCCTGCTAACTTAAGCAAGTATGCTTCTTGAAAATGGCTGTCTGTGTCGTGGGTACCATGGACACTGAACACATATAAAGACAGAAACACAAACAACAACTATACCAAGAACAGAAACTTTAAACTCATTAAAATGTTCAATCCCAAGACCCTCCGATCGGCATTCCCTAATGATAACCATTACGCCACGCGGGTCGTCAGCCCATATAGTATACCATAGAGTCAGTCAGACCATATAATATAAAGTTTAAAATAAAAATTATGAAGCACTTACTGCATGCCTCGTCAGAAGAGACACTATAATTGAAACGATCCCGCTTTTGACTAACTGCCTCTTAACGTCGTCGTTGCCGGCCAATGCTGTTATTCTGAAAACGAATTAATCGTGTTTTGAGATGACACAAGTTAATGATAAAGGCCACTTTATACTTTCAGAAATAGGAGGTATTAAGGCCATGTTCACCACGCTGGCAACGCATTATTCGTATGACATTAGGTCCTTGAAATTTTTTGAAACTCTCAGGCGTCCAAGTTTATGAAATATAACAATGTTTTCCTCAGTGTGGAGCACGGATAAATAGGCATTAAAAAGTTGTTAGTCAGAAGTGCGCCGGGGTTTGAACGTGGGAACCTCGCATCGGAGACCGATGTCATTACCACTCAGCTACTACTGAAATATTAATTTTTAAAATATTGCTATCTTAATATTAGAGGTGGACTATTTAAATAAAAGCGAAATACAGTGAACCATTTCAGAAAGAAAATCATGCAACCGGAAAAGATGTTATAATGAGATATTAATTGTAGGTAGCAGACTATGAAGTCCCTGTAGCTTCGGGAGTAAGAATAGAGCTACGGTATCCCCTGCCTGATCGTAAGAGGCGACTAAAAGGGGGCTTCCGGGGTTGCGGGCGGGGAGAATGGGAGCTCGAACCGTCCAGCCAGCAGCCCCGGGAAGGACGGCGGTGTGTGCGTGGCCACATGCCGCCGTAAGCATCGGAAGGTGCAGGAGAGCAACACAGCTCTCCCGAAGATGGGCCCATTGTGGGCGCCGCGAGATCCCGGAGTCCTCCCCAAGCGCAGCGGCACCCACCGAGGGGGTTTTAGTGCGGTCAAATCCCACATAACCCGGTATCCTCTCCCAAGGTGCCGGGTACCTTTTGAAGGTTTCCCCCCCGACACCAAAAAAAAAAAAGGTAGCAGACTATGAATGGTAACAATGCAATGTAGTTAAGGCAACTTAACAGATGCCATGGCAACGGCTTGCTTGATCGATATTCGAGCTGAAGCAGCGTTTTGCCGAATATCTTATATTAAACAGATCTAACCAACTGTATCTTTTACCAATTTTTGCTAATATGACCTCCCCAAACGGCGACTACCTCTCGTTCACTGACAAGAATGTCGGTCTAACAACCATGGAACATTGGCGAAACCACAACCAACAAGTGTTGAAAGGAGACATAATCGGTATAACAGATAACAATACATCAATCACTAAAAACTGCATTGTCAAGGTGAATCAAACAGCTTGCAACGACTTTAGCGACAGCACCGATCAGCTGAAGCATCGAGCGAGACACATTAATTACTGGAAGGCAGAACTAGAACGCGCAATCAGAGACATCGACGCTGAAATACAAGTATTAGAATCTCTGCGTCAACAACTGAAAAACGCCATGGACACCTTGAAAATACCGGAGTACATAACCCAAGAATGCTTGGCACTCAGGTGCAACAGAATGCAATCAGACACCGTATACGACGGACCCCAAGACGAACTTTACAAGGAGTCAGTCCTTATCGAAAACATAAAACGTCTACAAGCCGACATGCTGCGAGATATCGAGAATCAGATGAAAATGAACGTTGCCGCTAAGAATGGCTTAGAAAGGGACTGGAGCAACAAATACTTGGCATTCAAATACGAAACCGAAAACTCTGAACTAGAAACCAAGGCGGCAAATGTTAAAGATTCAGCTGGAGCAACGCGTTTATCTGAGGGTCAATCTAACGTGCAAACTTGGGAACATTTTACCGTCAGCAAGTTAGATCAATTCAAAACAGGTATAGATAGATCTAAGGCGCTGAGAGAGAAGGTTGATGCTGTATTGATAAACTCGGCAAGAGATTTGCGTTCCCAAGACATTAAAGTCAACAAAGCTCTGAGTGAAAGAATAGCTCGCACCGATCAGGTAAAGATTGAGTTGGAAAATCAGTTGAAATTAACGCTGGAAAAGATAGTTGAGACGGAAAATATATTGGAAACATTGCACGAAGAAATGATGAAGGTATCGCAAAGATTGCAAGTGGCTCAAACGAGACTGAACACGAAAAATTGGAGGCCAAACGTGGAGAACTGCAGGGAAGGGTCATTGATCGGCCTCATAGAAGAGGTTAGGGACCTCAACGATAGCATGAGTCTATTGCAACGGAGGTCTGTGGAGACAGAGAAGCTTAGAGTGGAGCTGATACACGAAAGATCCAAACTGGAGAATGAGATTATCGTGAAGAAGAAAACTATTTATATTGACGACCAGAGATGCCTGTTTCTTAGATCCCACTTTCAATCTGCTGAGAAATTGTGTGGATTTTAACTATAGTCAGGCCAACGAGACGAGATAAAGAATGTAAACAAATGGACCGTTACCAAATTACTATTGCGAGAGCGAGCAATTATTATCTCTGTCCTTATCATTCATACGCAGTAATGGCGTCAGTTAGTCGATGACAGCTGTTTCGTGGTACAGGAAAGCAGTCAGTACCGCAGTTGTCAACATTTGGTCGAGTTTTGACGGGAAGTCGAAAAAGACAATATGTTGTGCTCTTGTTTTATTTTCATGTTCTTGGTATAACTTTGAGTAATTGTAATTGGGATTTAGAAGACGTTGTGGTATAAAGCCACGTACTCATAAACATACAACTAATCAATTCATTCGAGCAGTGATTGTGGAGCGGTTAAGACCGCGGTTTCCGATACGTAAATACAGAGTTCAAACCCTCGGCGAGCACCTTTGGCAAAATTGTTTGTTATGTGCGTATTTTCCGCTGCTCCAAAAATATGATTTTTAGAATTGCGGAGTCACTTTCTCAAGTAGGTATTTGGAAGAAGTGTTGTAATAAATAAAAAATCACTACATATTTTAAAACAAATTCGCGTCCCACCGCTTTCCCGCGTCCCAATGTATGCTTAGATCTTTAAAACTACTCAACGGATTATGTAGCGGTTTTTTTTAAATAGATAAAGTAATTTTTGAGGAAGGTTTAGGTGTATAATTGATTATGCTTTTATGTAACTAGACTAAAACATCACGATTTTTGTCACAAATCTTGCCTACTGGGAGAGTTATATTCTCTTGCGCCGCGTTAACCAGCGGAGAAACATTAAAGTAATGTTCTAGAGAATTGTAGATATATAAATTTGCTATACAAAAGTCCGCATTAGTGTACTCTGTCTCTTACGGTTGACTTACAATAATTACTTTTATGTGTAAAATGTTAATGAAAAATATCACGTTATCTCGAAGCTGTTTTATTCTGTTCAGTATTAATCCTAATCTAAATAAAAACGTTAATTAGCTTCGTCAATTAAGATTAAAATTGTAATCAAATAAATACATTAGAAGATGATATTTTGTTTTACCAATAATCATCACATCCCCCGGCGCGCATTCTCATCGCGCGTCTATTTTTTGCCTTTAGTACTTAAATGGGTTTTTGTAAAGTAGATTTTAATGTATGTATATGGCTCGAGCGAAGCTAGTATATGCTATGTATAAAATTTATTCAAATAAAAATGTTTCGAACTCCTGAAACTTTGTTTACATTTTTTATCTCGTCTCCTTGGCTTTACTATATAACTATATTGGTCGAGTAATCATGTAGTGTATTAGTTATAACTCACGTTTTTGTACTAGTATTTTTACACAACTTTTTTCTTACAATAAAATTAAATAAGTATTTGAATGACACGTTTCGTTTTTATGCCCAAAAAAATCCACACATGAAACACAAAAGTCCATCTTATTAAATTATCACGAAACACACTGTACTATTTAGTTAATTAAAAACCATAGCACAGCGGCCATATTGTTCCTATAAAAGATAACTAGTTCTATAGCTCATCTTTCCGGTCCAGAAATTTGTCGAAAACTAAAACATATATTAAGAAGATCCTTTTTGATTTA
The DNA here is from genome assembly GCA_911387765.1 of Pyrgus malvae. Classification (NCBI taxonomy): domain Eukaryota; kingdom Metazoa; phylum Arthropoda; class Insecta; order Lepidoptera; family Hesperiidae; genus Pyrgus; species Pyrgus malvae. The sequence goes on from OU426969.1 coordinate 14,066,982, forward strand.
AATTAGGTATATCCCAACGTAGCTTACAGTAAAAGTTTCATCAAAATCAGTACAGTGTTTTTTTAAGACACAGATATTTTTGTCATTTTTGTTAACATGTACTTAAAATAGGTGATTTTTTTATTTCTTTTATTCTCACTTTTTCTTTTTGAATACTTACAACTTAGTAGCCTGTTGAGTGACTGTGACGTCATCGTAGTTGTCGGCCAATACAGTGAACAGGACATCAATCCCACAATCTGCCACGGCAGCACATAATTCGTGGCGAACTAACAGAGCGGCAATACACACCATCAGCTCAGATACTAATGGCGGCTTCGTGTTTTCTGCAATACAAGTTAACAGATTAACAATCATGTACCAAAAAAGTAGTGACAGACCAACGGTTTGAACATTTTAATCTGGTGCCGGAGCAGTCTCTGGGAGCACCTGGTTTACATTAATGAAGTAGCATGCTTTAAATTTATTTAAATTTTTTAGTTAGTCTTATAAAAGCATGTTTTTTAGTTTTTAAATTTATTTTTAGTTTTCTTAAACTATAATTTATTTTCAATAAAATACATATTAATGTATTGTCATCGGTCCTCAATAAATCTACAAAGTTTGAATAAAATCTGGCGGTTTAAAGTGGGTCAAAATCACACCCAAAGGAGTTGGTTACAAACATACAAACATACAAGTGAAGCTAATATAAAGCGTGTAAAAAAAACCGACCTTTTAATAATTCAGTAAGTGGTACTAGTAACAAGCCCCCTAGGTCTCTTGCGTGCTCGTGAGCTTTGCCAAACTCCACTCGTATATCATCGTCAAGAGCTAACTTTCGAATTGCTTGTAGATTTGCTATTTGTAGCTGAAAAAGAATCAGGGTTACTTCATGAGAAAATGAAAACTGTAGAACAGATAGAAACTCCCTCTGACTAATATGATTTTGTCTTGTTTTGTCACTATTGAATGTGAGTAGTAGAGTAGCAATCGCTGCTCCACTGTGAGGGAAAACTTTGTGATATTTAAAACAATATGTGTATACCTGCTTATACAACATTTATTAGTACGGAAGACAGAAGTCTGTTTGTTGTTTATAGCTTTCTTATTATGATTTCTGTTCTCTGTCTGGATGTTTTTTTGTCTTTGTATGTGTCCATGGTATCCACGACACAGAGTATATGTACCCTACTATGGGGCTATGAGTGTGAAACGGTCATTGTTTAAATAAATAACTTTTATATTAACCTTGGTGTTACTCTTTTTCCGGAGAATAGTTTTAAAATTATCTCCAATATTCTTTGCAAATAATCTCTGCCTGTTCATTTCATGTCTCAAAAGACAAACATTCAGCCATCTTAATGTAGATACTAATATATCATCTTCATCTGTACTGTCCAAAATACTGAAATAAAAGAATAATTTAAAAAAAAAACATTCTTCACACTTAAATATTTTTAGTATGTAGTTATGTAGTCTCTAAACTATGCTTTCAATATCCATACAAAATCAAGTATTACTAATTGACAATTACTATATAGTTAACAAGTAACTAAATAAATTAACAAAAAAAAAATAGAACCAACATTATAAAGCTAATGGCTAATTAATTAAGTTTTTAACAAATTTCTCTGGGATTCTCTGGGATCCTGTCATAAGATACTGACTTGTTGACAATGGGACCACCGGGAGTATAAGCATACAAACAAAACAATAATTTTGAAAATCTGTCCACAAACAGTGGAGTAATCGATGAACATACATAATATACAGCCGAATACAGTACCTCCTCCTTTTGGAAGTCAGTAAAAATGTTTAAGTTTTAACTATAGTAAGTTCCTAATCTATACTAATTTTTGACTGTTTATTATGAATCAGAACAAAATATTTTATCTGGCATATGCTACCTTAAATGAACTAAAATATAATAATTTGACTCACTTTTTAATTAAGTCAATGCCTCTCTCATCTAACAAATCTGGTTGCATATCCATTAGTGCTGTTAAAGTGTCCAGTGTTGTGACAACACAGTCTCTGTCCTTTATACATTTCTCATTTGAATATAACTTGTATTTTAATTCTAGAAAATCAATTAATACTTTGTAAACTCCTTCTTTGCCTGCCCGTACTCTGTGTGCTATGTCTTTGTTGCATTCTGCCTGCAAAAATGGTTTCAATTTTAAAATTGTTGTATGGTTAAATTATTGTATTCTTAATTATTATTTAGAATTTTGTGGTCCTCAACTTTCAAGAAGAGTTTCAACAATCATATGGATTTTACACCACCTTGACAGTTTGAAGAAACTATTATTGCTAGGATAACTGATGATTAAATAAATGCTTCTTTATAGTAGACTTCTCATCAGTGCCGGATTTAAAAAAAGGCTGAATAGGCTGGAGTCTAGGATGGCAGATTTTTGAGGGTGGCAAGTTTGGCCCAAATTTTTTTTCAGAGGTGACGAGGCGAGGTGAAGGAGGAGGAGTTAAGGTGAAAATGAGGAGGAGAATTTCAGAGGCCAGGGGTGTAATAATTAATGGCCTAGGCTGCAACACTTTTTGCGTCCCACTGCTGGGCACGGGTCTATCCCCATTATTGGGGAGGCCTGGAGCTTACTCCACCATGCTGCTCCAATGCGGGTTGGTGGAGAAAAATTAATAGCCTACTGGCTGCAAATTTCTAAATCTGCCACTGCTTCTCATCATGACTAATCGTGAAACATTACGTAGATATTGGATAATATAAAAAAAAAAAAATATACAACCAATAATCTTTGCTCACCATTAAAACATTCATTTCTGCTAGAATTTTATCATCATTATTGTCTTTGCTAGCACACAGTTTTTCCAGTTCCTTCACAGTGACAGACACAAGATGATCATTACCATCACTCAACACTAGATCCTTAATAATATTTGACAGATCTACTCCCTGAAACAAAAATTGTAGCACAATGTGGATGAAATTTGCTCTTTTTTATCATGGGGAAATCCATCATGGATATCCCTCTGTTACGAGGGCAACAGAGAGGTTATGCCAGACTCCAACCGGCAGACTCCAACCGGCAGACTAAAACCCCATGGTGATCCTCAGCACACTTTTTGTGAGGCTCATGGGTACGTTCTAGCATTTTTCCACAACCTCATCAGCGCAAGTCTCTTAATTAAGACCCCTTGATAGGATAAAATTTACCAGAATTAGTTTCTTGTTTTTTTTATTTATATTCACGAAAACTTTGCAACCTAAGTATTTATTTGATTTGAAGGGCGAATTATATTAGGAAATTGGATAGCAGCTACAATTTTTTTTCTAGGAAGCTGCTGGTCTGTGTGAGGCACTGAGACCTAAATATTCTGACTTTAAAGAGACCAGCCTGAAGAGGGTGTTGTAATGTGTATCCTATGCGGTGTATCTAGCTCTCTATTGTTTTTTATATATTCTTAACTGAGTGAATTGTCTTTAATTGTATTAGATGAGAATAGTGTTTTTTCTAATACATGAATAACTATGATGTTGACATTTGAAAAGAATCTGAGACTATTATTTTGAATTAATGTGTTTTCATACAAATTCTCACCCTTTCAAGTGTGACTCAAAAAAATTATGATGATGAAAACCTTTCAAGAATGTTTTTATATATCTGTGGGGAAACTTTCAAAAGGTACCCAGCACCTTGGGTGTGGAAACCGGGTTATGTGGGATTTGTACCACACTTAAACCCCCTTGGTGGCCTGCCTTTGCGCTTGGTAAGGACTCCGGGATCTCCGTTAGAACGCAACGGTGTACTTCACGGGCGGCAACGTGCCCATCCTCCTGCAGCTTCAGTTCACGGCGGCATGCGACCACGCACACACCGCCGTCCCTCCCAGGGTTGCTGGCTGGACGGATCGAGCTCCCACTCTCATCGTCCGCAACACCGGAAGCCCCCTTTTAGTCAACTCTTACGATCAGGCAGTAGGCAGTAGGCAGACCGTAGATCTATTCTTAATCCCGAAGCTACAGGGACTTATATTAAAGCCTAAGGGAGAGATTGAAAGGATGTTAGTCTGAGTCACACAGATCATTGACCTGCGGAACCCGAACGGTGGGATCTAGAACTTTTATTTATTAACTCATTCATTAAAATGGTTACGATTTACCTGTGCTTCAAACTGTGCTATAGCTTCTTTTACTGCCTCTTCAGGGCTCATATCAAACTCATCGATATTTTCTTTCACCACTTCGTCGTAGGTTTCCTGAGTTATCACACGAACCATTTTGATTTGTGACTCTTACTTGCAATTGACACCGCTTAGATGCAAAGTTGTTTACTAAAAATTTTAAAAAATTGTCCACATCTGTAATTTTCCTTTCTTGCGGCAAGAAATTTATGTTTTTTTTTTTCAATTATGGCATCGCGCAATCTCTGCTCTGTGCATACTGCCAGCGTCAAGAAAAAGTACTCTGTGGCGTCAAGTAAAATTTTTGCATCACTGTAGTCCACAGAGTACTTTTTATCTGTAGTCGTAGAAAAAAGTCAGTTAGTCGTCAGGTATCAGTCAGTCTAGTCAGTCAAATGACTGTTGAAGTAAAGTGATGGCTACTTTACCAGAACATGTTTGGAGGCAAGCCGAAAAAACATGTTTTCGCACTGTTATTTTATTTCACAACACTCGTGCACTGTCATTAACCTATATCGAGCAAAATGCCATCAACTTTATCCGATATAATTCAAAAATACACTAAGAAAAAAAAAAAAAACAAGAGCACAACTTGTTCCTTCAGACTCCTTTTTCGACTTCCCGCCAAAAACCCCAAATGTGTGAATTGACATTGACACACGTCACGTGTGACACTGAGTGACACTTGACACTGACAGCAAAATTCAGGCATTTATTGCCCGACTTGAAAATAAATTATTTTGCAATATTTACCTAGAAACCTAAAAATAATATTCCGATGTGCTACTAAATAACACATGAATCTAAATTGGACGATAAAATTTACGTTATAATTAGTAAATGTAAAATGATTTTCAGATTTTTGACAGTTATCCAAAGATTTTTGTTTTGACATAAAACAGCTTGAGGATTGTTCGGAATCTATTATCTAAGCTCCAAACTTCTTGCATAATGTATAATTTTTAATGCTTTGAATTGCTTTGCATGTTCATATTAAATTTTCCTGGTTACTACATTTTTGAGTAAAATTTTAAAAAATTGCATTTTGTTTTCAATTTTATGGTAAATATTGAATTAAACCATTAAATTTATCATGTATAGTGAAAAAGTTGGAAGATCGATTATAGTATTTTGATTGTATTTCGCAAGCAGTGCAGATGACGCATACTTCTATTCTAAAAGGAGTGAAACATAAATGTTAAATATCGTTTCTCCTACGCGTAATTAGTGAAATATTGTGGCTGATAACAGTAATTTAGAATTGGGGGACAAACTGGTATTAAAATGAGTTTTCTGGGGAAGCTATTTGGGGGGAAGAAGGAGGAAAAGGGGCCTACTACACACGAGGCGATACAAAAATTGCGTGAGACAGAGGAACTGCTGATCAAAAAGCAGGAGTTTCTTGAACGCAAAATTGAAGTAGAAATACAGACAGCTAGGAAACATGGAACGAAGAATAAAAGAGGTAATTGGCATGGATACGTAATTATTTAATTATTTTCTAAGCACAAGATCTTTCCTCAAAAACGTCATGTTGTCAGTGTTTTGACCTTGTTGGCATTGTATTGCATCCTTCTAGTTTGTTTTCTTGCACATTTGACTATGCGTTTAGGCAACATATATTTTATGATAACTGTCTAGAAAACTGTAGATTGTGTCTGTACTGACTTAAATTTCTTGCTTAACAAACAACTTTATCTACAAATTTGTTACTGAGTAAACAATGCAGTTATTAAAATGAGTCATCAGTATTTCTTAATGATCCTTTTATTTGTATCACACATATATTTGATTAATAATCTGTTCCCCAAGATAAAACAAATAATTAGAACATTATTAGTGGAAATAGGTCAATCACACTGCTCAGTATGTTAAATCACAGAAGTAGAATTTATTAATTGTATGCTACAGTTCACGTCATGTAAAAAGAACATTGGAAGAAAGTGGAGGGGGTATGTGTGCGCATGGGTATACTAGCACTCAAATGTCCTATGGTTTTATTTTTGAACTAATTTTTGCTTGTAGCTTTGTATATTTGTTATCGGTAGGTTAATTATTGCCCTACACACCACATGTTCTAGATAGTGTTGTTGATAAATGTTTTTGTTTGATTTTTCAAATTTTATGTTTGAATGGCAATACCAAATAATGGCATAATTGCCTGCGAGCAACATTGATGTGAGCAGTTAAGATTGGCGAGCAGCAGCACCAATTCCACCATTGTGGGGAAATAAATACAACATTACAATTTCACTCCTGAGCATATAAGCTCTAACAACTCCACTCTAGAGTCTAGATGGCCAAATGAGACAAATCAGAGGTGGGGACCTGTTCCTCTAGGTTATCTCTCTGCCTGTTGGAGAAAAGGAATATGGGCACTCGACCAGGAGTATTGTTTCTCACTAACTCTCACCACAAGCTGTCCTGTGGGTTGTTATTACTATTATTAACACATTATACAACTTATGTAACTTCGTCTTTATTTATTTAATTTAATGATTCATGAAATGAAATGAAATGAAATAGTTTGAAATGAAATAGTTTATTAACATCCTGGGTAATAATATACACTTGATGTTTGTCATTGTTCTATGGTCATCAGCTGACCGTCATCCGCTTTGGGTGCGCTAAGGCTTATATGGACTAGGAGAAAAAAGCGGGCGGAAAAAAACTCCAGCCCTGTTTTAAATAAATTTTCAGGTACAATGGGTATTTATTATGCAGCATGACTGTGGGGCGACAAGGAGCACACGAGACAGCTATCGTGTGTACACAAGCACTAACATAAACATACATTAAAAGTAGAAATTGTACAAAGGTACAGCTTATTTCTTCTACTCAATTATAATTACATTTTCAGCTGCCATTGCTGCGTTAAAACGTAAGAAGCGTTACGAGAAGCAGCTGACCCAAATTGATGGAACTTTAACACAGATTGAAGCACAAAGGGAGGCACTAGAGGGCGCAAACACGAATGCTCAAGTACTCAACACTATGAAGGAGGCTGCCAATGCAATGAAACTGGCGCACAAGGATATGTTAGTATTATATTTTCATTACAATTGGAGCTTTCATGCTGCCATATTGACGAACCGGGGAAGCAGAAATTTGAATGATGAGTTTAAAATTTCTATTCTTGGTCTGGGTTTTTGTGTTTCTGTCTTTATGTGTGTCCATTTCACCCACGACACAGGACATACAAGGGGTGGTCAAAAAGTTTTTAATGAACTACTTTTAAACAGTTTTTAAATCACTGATTATTTTCTCTGCAGAGATGTAGACAAGGTGCACGACATAATGGATGACATTGCGGAGCAGCATGACATCTCGCGAGAGATCACGGATGCTATCAGCAACAACGTGGCCTTCCCCAACGATATCGACGAGGACGAGCTTGAGCGAGAACTGGAGGAATTGGAACAGGTATGTGGTCTTTATGAGGTTCTACTATAGATAGTGATAGTTGTAGGTAGGTAGTAGGTAGGTTTTTGTAGGTGGTAGAACTATAATGGTTTGCCCGGGGAAGTACCACCGCTGCACCCACTTCCGCCGTGAACCAATTCTATTGTGTTTCGGTGGAAAGGTGCAGTTGCCGGCCACACTTACATGAGGCGACCACCAGCCTCCGGAGTAGCAGCGCAACAGCATACGACCTCAGAAAAGACTTACCTATGATTGCTTGAGGTATGTATGTAGATGTCCATGGGCTGCAGCGACCACATAACACCACGTGGCCTGCATGTTAGTCTGCTACTCCATTCAAATAAAATAAAAAAGTTAGGTTTTGTCTACAATGGATTCTTTCCACCATGCGGACTTTCTAGAGCTATGTGGGTAAAGACTATGAGGTCTATTTAAAATCAGTTCTCAGCAGATCACAATAGTCAACAATAGTAGATAATTTGATTTGAATGTGCTTCCATTTTGACTAACATAGTAAATCAGTGTTGGTTCGACGGTTAGCATGATTTTCCGCTTGGGACACAAGCATATTTACATAGGTATATCAAATCAAGCTCAGATTATTTCTAGTGTGTTTGAGTAAGTCCCTGTAGCTTCGGGATCAAGAATAGAGCTACGGTATCCCCTGCCTGATCGTAAGAGGCGACTAAAAGGGGGCTTCCGGGGCTGCGGGCGGTGAGAGTGGGAGCTCGACCCGTCCAGCCAGCAGCCCCGGGAAGGACGGCGGTGTGTGCGTGGCCGCAAGCCGCCGTAAGCATCGGAAGGTGCAGGAGATCACATCTGCTCTCCCAGAGATGGGCCCGTTCCAGGGCGTCGCGTATGGAGGACACCGGTGCGTTCCATGGGAGATCCCGGAGTCCTCCCCAAACGCAGAGGAAGGCCACCAAGGGGGTTTTAGTGAGGTTCAAATCCCACATAACCCGGTGTCCTCTCCCAAGGTGCTGGGTACCTTTGAAGGTTTCCCCCCCGATACCAAAAAAAAAAAGTGTGTGAGTAAGGAACGAAATCTATGTATGTATATAAAAATTTTGTGTCAGTGTTTGTTACCATACTCATACGAAACGGCTGAACCGATTTTGATTAAATTTTATATTCATACCTGGTAGGTCTGAGAATAGGTTGTTATCTATTTTTCATCCCTCTAAGTGATAAGGGTGGCCCACCCCAAAAATTTAACGGTGGTACAGAGTTTGCGGGGTCAGCTAGTAATGAAATAATTTCCTTCATAAGAGCAAGCAATGTGACTGTACAGGTGTGTACCCAGAATAAGAATACTGGGTGGTTGAAGTATGTTAGTAAGAATGTTTATTTGAATAATTACTCCAGTTAATTGACTGTGAAACATGTTCATTTTGAAGTTGCTTCGTTTAGTTTTCGAATATTACATTCATTGCTTGTTACACTGTTTATTGACATATCAAAAGAACCAAACTTTTTTTCTACTATTTTTAATGCCATTGCTAGACACAGGTCTCATTGAGAGGGGTTTTTTACATATTTTAAACACAGATAAACAATTAAACCGCATATTAAAAGTGTAGGTTTTTGCAATACATTAAGGTCTAAACTTTCACTAAATACTAATAATAATTACTAGTTAGATAAGAAAGTAATTTTCGATTGTTTGTATAACAATTCGATTAATAACAATAAAATAAGGGCGGGATTTAAGCCATAGTCCACCACATTGACGAAGGAATCAGGCATGCACAGTGATGGAAAACATTGTAACTAATTAAATATCACAATATTTTCCATCACTGCGGTAAATAATAAAAAAGGCATACCATAAAAAGGTGGCACTTAACCATGCTTGGAAAGTAGGATAATAGTTAATTTATTTTTATACATGACTTTTATTACCTTTTGAATCAATAAAAATTTGGTCAATTGACTATAAGTGAGTTGTGATGTCAAATCATTTTCTCATAAAAGGTATGAAGATGTCACGTTTTGACAGCTCATTAAAAGTATATTAATTGTCAATTGATTTGTTAGTCCAAGACCGGATTTCTTTTGGCAGCGATACGCGCCGATGTGTTGAACTCGGTATATCCGTGTCGGAAACCAGAACTATTATAAACAAGTTAATTTATAAACGTCCTAAATGTAATATGTTGGTATGTTTGTCGACAGGAGGACCTGGACAAGGAGATGATCGGCATCAGCGTGCCGACGGACAACCTGCCCGAGGTGCCCAGCGCGGACGTGGTGCCTGACAAACCGAAGCCCAGCAAGGCGAAGGCCAGCGGTGAGTAGCTGTGGGCAACGGGCGCAGTCGGAACTGAGATGGGTGACACCACAGAACATTATTAAGAAAGGTAGAACGGCAATAATACGCCGTTTCTATGAAGACTGGTGTCGCCGATTAAGCCCCGCCTTTCACCTCCATTAAATCTGTACTTAAATAAATACGAAGCTTACGCACATATTTGCAATCTCAAATCTAGCCAATCTTAGCGCCGCACAATCACGCGATTTCAAATGAACGAATCACACCCAAGCACGCACACAAGCACGCATACTGTAGCACGATCGCGTGTTTCTGTAGAGATTTTGGAATTTTGAGCGTTTGCTCAAAATTCCTTGGCGACGTCTGCCCCTCCCACATTTCCATTCTAACTTCTGTTAATAATGTTCTGTGGCTGACACGCTAGTGGCCTTAGAATAATTACAATTACATTATAAAAACCAAGTTCGCGCGCCCAAATTGAAGCATGTTGATTGGTGTCATCAATGGCACCAAACGCCGGGCTGCTCCGTAATACTTAAGGCTAAATTTTATCACAACACTTTTTTAAAACAAAAGAAATCTAATAAAATAACTTTTCACAGTGTTTTAAATATTTTGTAATATTTCATTGGTCAAAATAAAAAATATTTTGTTTGTCAGATGTGACAGCTGTAGGAATCTATTTAGTGCTTCAATTTTGACAGCGCGCTTGTATGAAGACTGTTTAAAATTGTTTAACGTTAAATATTATTCTAAGCTAGTGGAAAATTTCATGCGCGTTCCCGTGCTTCCAAGGGCACTGTAGCTGTGGGCAACGGGCGCAGTCGGGAGTGAGATGGGTGACACGCTAGTAGCAAATTTCATGCGCGTTTCAAAGGGCAAAGCCGTCCTGGATGTTATCGATAGATATGGGCGGTTGGAAAACATCCGACAGCAGGTCGACGACTAATTGGCTTCTCCACCAACCCACTTTGGAGCAGCGTGGTGGTGTAAGCTTCAGAGGACAGGCTCGTGCCCAACAGTGGGACACAAAAAGGGTTACAGACAGTCAGGAGATGAGCTAGCAAACCATATAGATTTCCAAATTTTAAGCAAAATTGAAAAAAAAAACTTGATGTAAGCTGTAGACAGTTTATTCATTTAGACGGTGTAATTCGAATTAGATGCATAAACTCTTAGAGCATCAAAGTTACTGTACTGACTCACCCTTCAGTAGAGACGGTATAGCGCCTCGCTTCGATACATAACTTTTGTGCCAAATCTGGTGCTGGAAAAGAACGCACACATTTTAATTTTGTCACACATTCACAAATATTCTTTCATCGCTACAGATGCATACATTTCTAAAAATATGTCAATTTCAATTAACAACGTCATTTTCTATGCACCGTCAACACTGACACCGACACACTCAGACACACTAGTTGTATAACTAGAAGGCACATTGTGCATGGACGTTGGGACAAGGGGTTCGCCCGTAAAGGCCCCTCCCCTGACGGGTTTCATACCTGTCATACCTTGATGCTCTAAGAACAAACTACACCGTTTTTGACTATTGAGTGAAAATTTAAGTACACTGCCAACTCGTCTAAAATCCTTTCGTAAATTGTTAATAACAATATAATTTAATTATTTATCAATAGATTACTGGTTAGAAATTGAATGATAATTGAAAAATTAAATAAAAATATATTTAATTGGTTCTCAATAGATTATTGGTTAGAGATAAAATGATAAAATGTTTTCTTTTTATTACAGAGGACGATGAGGAGTTCAAAATGCTGCAATCTTGGGCGACATAAGCACACCAAATCGAAGTTATTTAACAATGCCGCTGCTATATACATTGTAAGTATCTCCACCAACCCGCATTGGAGCAGCGTGGTGAAGTAACCTCTAGGTTTCCCGCAATAGTGAGGAGAGAGCCATGCCCAGCAGTGGGACGAAAAAAATGGGTTTATAATAGATTTTTTTTCTTTTATGTCGTACTAGTGGCCGCCCGCGACTTCGTCCGCGTGGACTTTGGTATTAGTCATAGCATGATGTTAAATAGCCTAAAGCCCTCTGGTGGCTCCCCTGGGGTTGTCCGTGTCCATAGGCGACAGTGATAGCTTACACCACGCAGCCCGTCTGCCTTTAAAAATAAGGCTTCCCCGATAAATGGACTATCCAACACAAAAAGATTTTTTCAATTGGAACCAGTAGTTTCTGAGATTAGTTCGTTCAAACAAACATACAAACGAACGAACGAACTCTTCGGCTTTATATTATATATATATTATATTTATTTTTAAAATTAAAATATTGATTAACGGGCTAATATAAAAAACATAAATAAGCCAAATACAATACTATACTTTATTAATCTATGAAATGAAATAAGAAACATACAATTTTTCGTTTCTTTTATCTTTTATTGAATGGCTAAAACGATTTTTATACAATGCCGTAAAACGAATTAAAAATAATAAGAAACATAAAAGACAGACATGACAATTTTGATAGCTGCATCAAAATGTAAATAAAGAAACACAGAAAGTAAATAATTTTGTAAAGAAATAATAAAGGAAAAGCAAAGTATAAGAATAAAACAAACGGATATAAGTTATAAAATATGATAATCGACGTGAATAAAGTCAAAGATAACTTGTAGTGTATTTATAACACTACACGGCGCATTTCATTATTTCATTTGCTTCCCGCGGGAATGAGATATTTTCCCGCGCTAAAAAGTAGCATAATGTTCTTTCTCAACGTCCTTTCTATGTTTATGCCAAATTTCATCAAAATCGGTTGTAAGTGGTTTAAGCGTGAAAGAGTAGCAGACAGACAGACAGACAGAGTTACTTTCAAATTTATAATATTAGTATGGATATGGATAATTTAGCTTAACAATATTTCTCTCCCACTGCTGGGAATAGGTCTCCTTTTTAAAAGTGTGAGGGATTTAGGCCATAGTCCTCCACCAACCCGCATTGGAGCAGCGTGGTGGAGTAAGCTCCAGGCCTCCCCGATAAGGGGGAGAGACCCATGCCCAGCAGTGGGACGCAAAAAAGGGTTGCAGCCAGCAACCACGCTGGCCAAGTGTGGATTGGTGGACACCATGCCTTTGAGAAAGAGATCATAATACTTTTCCCTTACTGTACAGCATATACATTTGCACTTAGCAAATTTCTTTGTCAGTGGTGCGTACCAGGGGTTTGATTTCGGTACCTCTGTGTCTGAGACCGTACGTTTGTCCGATCGGCCATTGCCGCTCTTGTAACTAAAATTTATAAAAATTTAGTTAGTAAAATATTTATTGCATTTATTAAAATATTAACGACTAGCGGCCGCCCGCGACATCGTCCGCGTATTAGTCATGGCATGATGTTAAATATAGCCTATAGCCTTCCCCAATAAATGGAATATTCGATAAAAAATATTTTTTCAATTCGAATCAATAGTTCCTGAGATTAGCGCCTTCAAACAAAATCTTCAGCATCTTCATCTTCTTCATATTAGTATAGATTAATCACATTTTTTATCTCTTTCAGAAAACTGCATCAAATCTGGTTAGCGGTTCTCAAGATCTGTACATACAGATACCTGCGTTCTGGTTTTTTTATTTAATAACGTTTAGTACCTACATAATAATAAGATTGAATTATTTTTTTGCTTGTTTTAGGGAACACAGGCTGAATTTATTAACGTTGTATAAATATTATGTCCACTTCATTATTTTTTTAATGTTTCTGTATGATCGCAAAGTCGTTAGTTATCAATAATTATTGATTTAGAAACAATAAATGTATGTTGGTAACTTTTGGAAGATGATATTGGTCAGGAAAACACGTGTTCATACTTCATAATTATATTATTTACAATTGTTTACTATGATTTCATATGTCACATAACTCTTACCTCGCTGATAGTAGATTTTTAATTTAATAAAGTTTGACAGCTGGTCTTGCTAAGTTTGTAGCATTTTAAGAATATAGTATAAATTATAATATGATGAAAGTATGGGGATTATTAAAAACAATAATAAAAGGTTTCACACTCATAGCCTTACAGTAAGTAGATATACCCTGTGTCGTGGGTACCATGGACACACACAAAGACAGAAACACAAACACCCTGAACAGAAATTTTAAACTCATCATTCAAATTTCTGCTTCGCTGGGAATCGAACCCGGCTCCGATCGGCTGTCTAGCGTGGTAACCATTATGCTACGCGGGTCATCGAATAATTGAATGACTGTAGGTGTTTCAAAGTCTAAAAATCTATTTTGTCTTTAATGGTTGTGATGGATATATCCACATGTCCAGAAGTCTACCGCCAGCGGCTTCGCCCGCGTGGACCCGTTTTAAAGGTTCCCGTAGGATAAAAACCATCCCATGTCCTTTCCCAAGGTCCACTCTATATGTGTTCCAAATTTCATTAAAAACGGTCCAGTACTTTAAGCGAAAGCGTAGCAGACAGACAGATAGACAGACAGAGTTACTTTCGAATTTATAATATTAGTATGGATTACGAGTACATGATGGTAATTGGTAACTATTGTAACCTTAATAGCTGCTACGGTGTTACGGGCTGAAGACAATAAGACAAATCAAGGGCTACAGCCAAGAAAACAAAAGAAAAAAAAAACTGAAAGAAAGAAAGAAATGTTTATTTCATATTAGGAATACAAAATATTTGCTTAATGAATGTCATTTTTTCCCGGTCATCGTCTTTAGGTGCCCGTTTGGACTAGACGTTGAGCTGAGAGAAAAAAGGCGGCGTAAAAAAACTCCCAGCAACACTCTTTTAAAAAACATTTATATATTTGAGATAACAGAATGGCTATGGCTCGATAATGGGCACACGTGACAGCTAATCGTGTGAGACACTATCAACCCACTTCCACCTGCTCATTGATGCGAGTAATTACTAAAACTAATACATTCTATGAAGAAAAAGCTTGTGTTAGCGAGATTCAAGTAAAATCAACTTGTGTAATGGGCATGATGACAGATTTTTAAATACCTTTCCTTATTGTAGGTACACGTCTCCTAGTTTCGAAAAAAAGTTTATTTCAGCAATAAACTCAACTTTTAACGTAAATTAATGTATTTTCTGCTATGTAATTTGAATTAAGAGCGAAAACGCTCGTAGGCGTCATGGCGTCGGCTTGCTCGTCAAACTTCAAGCAACACGATGACATTTACTGAGACGTGACGTAATTCCTTTTGATTGGCGTTTCAGATAACATGGCCGATTGCTGTATTTAATACTTTTATTTTATTGAAAATCTTGATCATATTTTAGAACTTTTTTAGCATATATTTTTCTGTAAAACCATTTATTCTCTGATTCTTTAATAGTGTCATCATGCCTATTCTAAATAACAACTTCGCGATCATATGGTAATACTTACTAATATTTATGTTGAATGTTTACTTCATCTAAGGAATAAGAGAGTGTATGAAACGTCGTTAATACTATCTTAAGTATTAGTGTTAACCCATCTTTCTGTCGGGAACGTTCAATTAGCTGAATTTCATATGCGTTACAGTAACTATTTAGTCAAAATATTGATAGCGTTTTGGATTGGCATAAAGTACGCTTATATGTCTATCAAAATTGTATTGATGTTAAGATAAAAAATATATAAATAAATAAAAAATGATGTTAAGATTTGAACGAAGATAACACCGGGCTTTTTGTGGAAATAACTTTTTCAAAATATATCCTGCTTTTTGGCTATGAGATTCCATGGTATGCACGTAAAATACTTAATGTGACCATTTATCTTAAGGTGCTGCCATATTGGTATTATAAAATGATTTAAAGTTAGGTAAAAACTACTTTGCAACAATCCGCAATCAGAACGTATGATGATGTATACCTTTTTCATGCAATAGCACCTCCCTCCCTCCAACATAGGTCACATGCACATGCAACAACAAAAAGTATACACCAACATACGTACCACCACCAACACGTGTTTCGCCCCAAAACAGAGCATCATCAGGGTTATTGAGTCTACGACGGTTACCCGCAAAGTAACGCATTTCAGACTCGTCATCTTATTATCAACGATATCTTCCACCAGGCAAGGGATATGCTTGGAAGCGGTTGTGCTCTGATGCTCTCATTTTGAAGCTTGTATACATGCAAGACACTTAGAAAACTTCGATAGCGTGATTCAGGCGTACCGTAACGCCATCTCTCGATCAGTTTCGAGAAGTCACATGTTTATAATGTTGCCAAAGTGATGTCTCTTATAAGACTTACAACATGAAAATATTCTTCATCATTTATTAACATTTTACACGAATAAAAAGAATTGTTTCAAAAAATTTTATGATGCATAGGCAAAACTTGCAATATTGGCTGAATGTTTAAAAAGAGAGTAAGTAAAAATATGTAAAAAAAACACAGCATGTGATAAAAATATTTGAAAATTGCATTTGGGACTGATCGCCCATAAGTGCACTTAAACAATTTTGGTAGACGAAAGTTGGAAAGCAATTTGTATATAATAATAATAATATTTATATTTAATATGTATGTATCGTCAATATAATAATGTATAGGTTAATTATAATGTTGTTATAATCTTGCACTAGCGCTGACATCGCGGTAGGTGATAATCTTTTATAAGCTGTCCTCATTTTGTGCATATTGGTTCAATATAATATTATTTTTAAGAAAATAGCAGTTTTATTTATCTGCCTGTTCATCCATACATCAGCCTGGCCGACTATATTTTGTCGTTTTACGAGCGTTGGCGTTTCTCAAACGTCACTGCGCAAACACGACGTTAACGTCGCGTAAACGTCACGTCGACGTTGCGATTTATACTAAACTGGTACAATCACGCCATCCCACTCTGTCCGTGTGAGCAGGCCCCCCGGCCTAGTCCCCTACGGCCAGCGTCCAAACGCAGCATGTGTTAGTAAACGTTGCATCCTTTAAACGCGTCGTCAACGTCGCGTTTGCACAGAGACAACGTTGGAGAAAAGTCAATGTTCGTAAAACGTTAGTGGGATAGCGGCCTAAAAGTCCACTGCTGGACATATGCCTCCCGACATAGGCGTCCGGCCCTGCGCCCTCTGTATCTCGCGGCTTCCCGCTGTCTTCTCCAGGTCGTCTGTCCATCTGGTTGGAGGGCCAACTGTGCTTCTTTTGCTGAGATGTGGTTTCCATTCCAATAACCATTGTGCCACGCGGGTCGTCAAATCACTGGCAAACACTTTTGACTTCAGGCACTGAGGCATACCGAACAAGAAGATACTTCAAATTTCCCGAACGTTGCTCAACCGAGTTGGATACAGTTTGGCAGAGGGGCAGGATGAATGGTTATGTGGTTACTCTTGATTGAATAGTAGTTTCGACATTCGTTACTTATAAATAATTATCGATCGTTACTGGATACGAAGCGCGCATGGCTCGGGCGGCGAGCGTAGAACGTAAGCGATCTATGCAGCTAAGCCAAACGGGCGCGGTCAGGTGTGAGATGGGTGACCGCTAGTGGCGAAAATCTCATGCGCGTTTCCGTGCTTCGGAGGGCACGTTAAGCCGTCGGTCCCGGTTGTTGTCGATAGATAGCAGTCGTTAAACCTTGTCGGAGGCCTTATGGGCGGTTTGAAAACATCCGACAGCGGGTTGGCCACTAACCCGCATCTCCACCAACCCGCATTGGAGCAGCGTGGTGGAGTAAGCTCCAGGCCTCCCCAATATTGGGGAGAGACCCGTGCCCAGCAGTGGGACGCAAAAAGGGTTGCAGCCACTGGATCGCTAAGTTAAAGACTGTCATCGGTGGTTTGCAGTTTCAATATATAAGCTTAGATATAAAAATACTATTAATGGCAACATTTTAGACAGTCGAGATTCGCAAATTTAGTTCAAAAGCTGTCGTTATCCAGTTACCGACCGATTTTGGTCGCTAAGCTGTCGTTGTCGTAAGCGTAACGAATGTCGAGATGCCTCCGTGTCGACTGCCTCCGAGGCGTAGTGGGTGATGAGCCGACTGCGTGGCGTGAGGTCGTGGGTTCGACCCAGGACAAATATTTGTGTGACGAACATGTATATTTGTTCTGTGTCTGGGTGTTATTTATCTATGTAAGTATGTATGTATAAGTATGTTTATCAGCTTTCTGATTACCATAGCACAAGCTCAGCTTAGTTTGGAGTCAGATTGCGTTGTGTGAATTGTAAAAAAAAAAGAAAAAAAAGAAAAGAAAGAAAAAAGAAAGACGTGTGAATTGTAAAAAAAAAAGAAAAAAAAAGAAAAGAAAGAAAAAAGAAAGACTGCCGGCTCTGGTTTTCTTGAGTTTGTGGAGGAAAAGGGGAGATCTCCCGCCAGGCGATGTCACTGCCTGGGGATCGCGGTCCGAATGCTAACTTCGGATCATTTGTATATATACTGAGAATCTAGGAAACTTCGATAGCGTGATTCAGGATACGTCTTCTGATTGGCCAGTTCAGTATGACGCGTGTGCGTAGTACTCTATTCTTTACAATGTTCGTTGCTTGCGTCGTCTTGCATGGTCAGCATTTCATGTGCGGCGCGCGATCATGTTGCTGTAGGCATCGCGCCGCTACACGTTCTTTCTTCTCATCAATTTATTTTATATTTACGTAAGCAGTCGGTATGGGCTAAGAGTTTTTTTTGAAAAAGGTATTCGTGACTCCCCTCTATTCGCTCTTGTTGCGCCTCCTGTAAGTCTGGCCGGCAACCACACCTTATTACCTCATTAAAAGTGCTGATCTCAACTGATTTAGTATGATCTTTATGAATCATTACCACTTATAATTCTTTCTATTAAAAAGTTTTTCGAATCCACTTTTCTGTCTTTCCCAGAAATGCTAACCCCTACTTACAAAATAACATTAGAAAATATCTAGATAGCATACATTGATTACCTACTGATAGCATACTTAGATAGCTGATAAACCGAATTACCATTCCTTTGTTGTACCTAAATTATAACGTAATTACATAATTTAAAAAATAATTGTACTTTTCCTCTTTACGCTAAAGGTTATGTGGAACGGTACTCTTGTAAAATTATGTTCTAAAATGGTTAAATAAATTAGTTTCAATCAGGTACAGGTACAAGTACAAATGTTTTAACAAGCTGTATTAGCTGAGTGGTTAAAATATCGGGTTTCCACGCGGGCATGTCATTGAATGCCCGACGCGCGCCTGTTAGGTAAAATAAAATCCCACCAAAACATTCTGTAAAAAACTAGCCAAGTCTCGATGGAGCTGCTTGTTTATCTCTAAAAAGTAATGAAATCTAGAGAAAGTCGTGCCAAGTCTAAGGTTCCTTACTGCGATTTCTTTATTATTATAGTTAACGTTGTGTGACTTGGCCGTTGAACATTCTTTTTGTTTACACGTAATGTTATATCTGTTTTAACTACCTATGTTCATGTACGTACCATGTATGTACCATATTAAGCGAGATAATAGCCCATACTGGTATTGGTAATTGGACGCTAGTGTCTCATTTTAGGCTGTTGTTGATTATGCAACACATGCATTCAGCATTGAGAATGCTGACTTCTGCTCACTTCTTTTTGGAGCGTCAAATCGACCACCGATCTAACATAAAATAACACTTGTGTATCCTTCAACGGCCAAGTCACACAACATTAACTATAATAATAAAGAAATCGCAGTAAGGAACCTTAGACTTGGCACGACTTTCTCTAGATTTCATTACTTTTTAGAGATAAACAAGCAGCTCCATCGAGACTTGGCTAGTTTTTTACAGAATGTTTTGGTGGGATTTCACTTCTTTTTGTAGAAACGTGGGCATATTGATTTATTTTATTAGATTTTCTTATTTGACACAGTTTTTTTCTTTTTATTCGAAGTACTGCCTAACTGTAAATTAAACCTAGAAAACTAAGAGTACTAAATAAGTAACAATTAAATAGAGCATTCAATTAAAACTTCTTTCAAATCTAATACCTAATTAAGTAATAATCAGTAATACGTCACTAATCAGAATATTCCTAACATAGGTACCTATTCAAATCTTAGAATTGTTATAATAACAACCTGCTAATTAGGGGCATGCATTAATAAAAAAGGAGTAGGTATTGTAATTGAATATGTTTCATTTTGTAGAAACGACTGGAGAATAGTTTTTACATAATCTGAATTTTCTTTATATTTACTAAATTTTTATGCAACAGAAAACACGATGCCATAAAATTTTCTCGATAGAATTATTTTTCAAAATTAGGACAATATTTTCAATTTTTATCATTTTATGTCAAAACGAGTTTGAATGTAAGTATTTATCATTATTTTTTTACAACAAGCTAATATTATTATAAAGCTTTCTATGCAAACAGTTTTCTATGTTTTGTTTTAGTTTTTTAACGAAAAATGTTTTTCGATTTGGCGCTTACGACATAAATAAGATGATGCTATCATTTCCTCGCGAGCGCTGAAGTAACGCATGCTATCACTCTCTTCTCTTCACCACTCCCATCCCACCATAATACGATAATACCTAGTGATTACATACTCTCTGATACCACCCGTGACCACTGTCAACGATGGACGCGTACTTACTTATGCCCGAATCGCCCGCGAAATACGAAAATTTCAATTTTTTTTTCATTTTATTTAGTTTTGAAAATATATTTTGTTTCTTAGTATGTAAGTAAGTATTAGGTATAAGTTATTATTTTTAGTAAGAATTAGGTAATTTTAATGTTTAGAAAATGGGAAATAAAAGTAAAAATAAATTATCAAAACGGAAATATTTACAATTCAAACGACAGCAAATAGCTTAAATGAACGAAGAAAAAATGTAAGTAGAACTCTTGCACTTGTATATTTAGTTAGAAACAATACCCGATATATCGATTACATCGATAATCGATTTACAATAATTTTATTCGTAATATATTTTATTTTAGGCTAGCTGTCTATTTATGAGCAAAGAATATTTATGTTACTCGGTAGTCACACTTGGTCCTTATTTCATGATTTGGAAAGTAGCGTCTGTAGTCAAGTTTTTGAAGTCTTGTTTCACTCACGTTTGCAATACAACTCAGGTTCGATCCCCAGCGTAGCATATGTTTTTTATTATATAAATTTATGTTTTTTTTTACTATTTTAAAATTACAAATAATTTTTACAATAAAAAAGCTTATAAAAAGACAGACTGAAAACATAAATATTTGAAATTCTTACGGCGGAAAAAAGTCTACATGAACAAAAGAAAAGTACATAACCTAGGTACAAAGCTATGATTCATTATATACTTTAGGTGTTTAATTTTTTACACTGTAATCAATTTTGTTTCATAAATAAAAACCTACAATTACACTGCCCCTATCTATATCGACTGAGTCGATAGACTGACGACAACGAGAAATCCTTACGTAATGTGTAGCCATACTGATCCTTTATTTCACTTATAGTGAAATAGTGAGCGTAGCTCGTAATAAAATCTCGTGCATTACGTAGGAGTGTTCTGGGTTCGATTCCCACTTGTATAGTTTTTGTAAAATTAGTCCTCAACCACAAATATATTTTTTACAGTGAAAACGTTTTTCCGTTTCTTATTTTAAGTATCGATTTTTTTACTTTATTTATAATTTTACATTTGAGCTGCGGCTCACTGTACAATCGTAGAACAGTCGAAGCTGTACATTCGTATTTTTTGCAATGTTTAAGTACTGTAGGTCCACCAATCCACATTTGGCCAGCGTGGTGGACTATGGCCGAAACCCCTCTCAATTGTGGAGAAGGAGAAGGAGAAGGAGACCTGTGCCCAGAAGTGGGACATAAAAAAAGGTTGAAAAAAAAAAGTACTGTAGGTACTAAGTACTTATAATAAATATCAGCAAAGGTGACGAATTACTAATTTTTTTAAATTTATCTTTGTCTATCTATGTGTATATCTGTTTGCCTGTGCGCGCATCACGCAAAAGCTACTAAACCGATTTATTGAAGTCTTCATAATAAGCCGGGTCAACATTTAGGATTTTATTTATACCGGGAAAGTGTAAGGATAATAAAACAACTGCCACAAATCTGAAATCCACATGGACGAAATCGCGGGCAGAAGTCAAGTCTCCGCGTTGCTGATAATAATATATTATACGTACATATTTGTTCAAAATAATTTTGTTACTAAATGACATTGTTGCAAGACAGTTATTTGAGCTTCTTCGTTGTATAAGAGCTTCTTCGTTGTTTCGCTAGGTGACGCTGGCTCGTAATTTAGAAATCAACTTATTTTTTACTTAAAGTCACCGATAGATGGCGAATCCCCGCAAGGGCAGCAGCATCACCCCGCCGCAGGGTAGAGGCGTGGCTTGTGATTAGGTATTTCGCATTGATGCATGCCCTAAACCTTAGCAAACCTCACGAAATAATAAGCGAAATCAACAAAATGCAAATAATCCCTCCTAATCCATAGCAAACGTTTTCAAGCGCAGTAGAAGAATGTCGTAAACGAGTCGACTGTAACGCGGCCGCAAGCGCGTTTTAAAATACAGTCAGCGCCATCTAGCAACGGCGGGTATCATCGCCACTCTTAGTCCAATGCATTATATTTTGACCAAATGAGCGAAATTAATATTTTAGTGTAATTTGTTTATTTAATTTACCTATGTAATGTTCGAGTAGAATAAAGTTAATCGTTCGACTGTTTCTTCTTGTATACTTGTAAGTATAAGTATAAAAGCCAATCTTGTCTTATCCAGAGTTTTCCTTTAATTTTATTTATATGCGTATTAAAAGCAGAAGGGGAGGCATTCGCTCAGCATTGAGACGCAATAGGCTAGATTAAATTTGATCTTAATAAAAAAAACTCAAAGAAAATAATACTGAACCTACTCAATCTATACAAACTATAAACATACCGTTAACTCTTTATCTTTATTATTAGACAAGTGTTAATATAATTAATATTAATAATTACATAATAAAATCAATGAACTTTCTACCAAAGGAATTACCTACTGTCCTGCCTCCTGGAGGACTCGAGGAGAGGGGGTTGAGGTTCGAAAAAACTTCGGGTCACATATTCTCGGAGTCGAAGAAAGGATGTGACTTCGAGCCCCATTTATTTGCGATTGCTTTAAAAAAATATAAGTGTATTATCTATGTTAAAAAATTTCATACACTGGGTCTTATATACAAGTTTGACAATCCACCCTTCAAACAAATAACAATGTCGATAATTATGAAAGACCTCTATAAAAATTTCGTCAATGAAATTAAAGCTTTCTTGGTCGAATGGTTACGAAAACCGATTTCGGAGCTAGAGACGCGAGTTCAAATCTCAAGTAGGCAAGTTGCATTTTTATTTTTTGTGACATTTTTTTTAATTGGGAGCTAGGTATTTCAAAAGGATTTGTAAAGTAACACTAAGTCAATGAATGTTTTGCTTAAAAATAAACCAAGTAAATAAATTGTTTTATTCCGAGCAACGCTGGACGCCCCCAGGTACTATCTAACTAAATAAACAAAATTTTGCTTTCGCTTAACTTCGGAACTAAATGACCTACAGACTTGAAATTTTGGATTTTAAGTATGTATTTATAGCTTACTAGATGATGAAAATTTCAGCGCTCTGGTCTTATCCAGAGGTTCTCAAATAGGGGCCTGAAAATGCGGCGAAATGGTTCCAGTAAAGGATGGACTAAGAGTACTAAATAATCCTAGTTATCCTAGTTTTTATAGTTTTCCCTTTATGTGGCCATTAAACCCTAACTCTGTACCAAATTTCAGCTCTCTGAGTTTATGGGAAGTACTAGTTCTATTTTGATTTTATGAGTGAGGTGAGTGTCGTAAATGCGAACGAAAATGCGAAACTTTGCTTTCCCTTAACAGCGGAACTAAATGACCTACAGACTTGAAATTGTGGATTTTAAGTATGTGATTATAGCTTACTGGATGATGAAAATTGCAGCGCTCTGGTCTTATCCAGAGGTTCTCAAATAGGGGCCTGAAAATGCGGCAAAATGGTTCCAGTAAAGGATGGACTAAGAGTACTAAATAATCCTAGTTATCCTAGTTTTTATAGTTTTCCCTTTATGTGGCCATTAAACCCTAACTCTGTACCAAATTTCAGCTCTCTGAGTTTATGGGAAGTACTAGTTCTATTTTGATTTTATGAGTGAGGTGAGTGTCGTAA
Organism: Pyrgus malvae; assembly: GCA_911387765.1. Classification (NCBI taxonomy): domain Eukaryota; kingdom Metazoa; phylum Arthropoda; class Insecta; order Lepidoptera; family Hesperiidae; genus Pyrgus; species Pyrgus malvae. The sequence continues at coordinate 14,090,965 of OU426969.1, forward strand.
ATGCGAACGAAAATGCGAAACTTTGCTTTCCCTTAACAGCGGAACTAAATGACCTACAGACTTGAAATTGTGGATTTTAAGTATGTGATTATAGCTTACTGGATGATGAAAATTGCAGCACTCTGGTCTTATCCAGAGGTTCTCAAATAGGGGCCTGAAAATGCGTCAAAATGGTTCCAGTAAAGGATGGACTAAGAGTACTAAATAATCCTAGTTATCCTAGTTTTTATAGTTTTCCCTTTATGTGGCCATTAAACCCTAACTCTGTACCAAATTTCAGCTCTCTGAGTTTATGGGAAGTACTAGTTCTATTTTGATGATCCATGAGTGAGTGAGTGTCGTAAATGCGAAACTTTGCTTTCGCTTAGCTTCGGAACTAAATAACCTACAGACTTGAAATTTTGTATTTCAAGTATGTGATTATAGCTTACTGGATGATGAAAATTTCAGCGCTCTGGTCTTATCCAGAGGTTCTCAAATAGGGGCCTGAAAATGCGGCGAAATGGTTCCAGTAAAGGATGGTACGGCAGTGTTGCTTTGCGCTCGACTTGTCGGGGGCACTCCGTGCCCCCAGATTCAAAGAAGACCAATGAAAGTCAAACAAAGGAACAAACACATATCGTCGCTTCTCTCCCGTCCCGTCCCGTCTCCCCAGTCTCACCGCTGGATTTTCCTATTACGTCTATTAGGACGTTGACGTCGTTGAAAATGTCTTTCATTTTAGGTAGGTATCAAATCCACAAGCCATTCTAGAATTTAATCTTACTTGTTACCTTAGAGCATCAAAGGTACCGAGAGTCATACCTGTGATGCTCTTAGCTTGTTACATACTTTATTTTGCAAATATAGGTCAAGGTTTCGTAAAATCCTAGTCTATTGAACCTTCAAGTAACATAATCACAATCGTAAACAATCATGGTTTCATCAAAATATTGCCTAATGTTTTGCTAATAGACTCGGCAGCTAGATTCTTTCATTCGTGCTTAGAATGGTCAATTGAAACATCAATCAAACCGGACACTATCCTAAAAGGATGCATAGACAATGCTGCGGGTACAGCTAGTTACATTAGGTAATGGTTATATAATTTGCGCCATATAACATCAACCCTAGCTTCAGCAAACATTGGAAATTAGAAGCTATATCTAAAGTCATAAGATTGACAATCGATTGTGTGTTACGGCGTGGTGTCTTTGTCTGATTGTACTGAGGATAAGGTAGCCAGTTTAAAGAAAAAAATCAGGACATTCACTTATCAAACGATCATCAAGATCATGATTCGCTGGTTACTATACCTTATGTACCTGTAATATGGACCAATCTTTATATTTAGGCCCTAGTGTACCAGGACGGCGGTGTGTGCGTGGCCGCATGCCGCCCTAAGTATCGGAAGATGCAGGAGAGCACATCTGCTCTGCCAAAGATGGGCACGTTCCAGGGCGCCGCGCGTGGAGGACAACAATGTGTTCCACTGGAGATCCCGGAGTCCTCCCCAAGCGCAGATGCAGGCCACCGAAGGGGTTTTAGTGAGGTTAAATCCCACGTAACATTCCACCCAAGATGCTGGATACCTTTTGAAGGTTTCTCCCCTGATACCAAAAAAGGCCCTAGAGTACCTAAATTCAAAATATTATGCTCCAGACAGTACATACCACACTTAAATGGGGCGGATTATCAGCTTTGGAGCAGCAATTTGCTGTTGTTCCGGCAATAGGGTCTTAGGTTTCGTTTCGTCGTTAGGGGAAAAATGTAAATGATGAATTGAAATACCCTTTTTTCTTTCTGTATGTGTCTTAGGTACCTACATCACCGGAAGTCCTAGTGTGAGACTATTACTCTTAGGTGTCATTCAAAGTCGGGAGTAGGAATGTCTCTTTCATCAAATGTTGGACGGCAGGTCCGCAAAGACTGAGATACACCAAAAATTTTCTCACGTTAGTGTTGTTTCGTTCCCCAGGGGTCAAGCAGGAGAGAAATCTAAATGATTTGAGAATACCTTTTCCTGGTCTGGGTTTATATCCATACTAATATTATAAATTCGAAAGTAACTCTGTCTGTCTGTCTGCTACGCTTTCCCGCTTAAACTACTGAACCGATTTTAATGAAATTTGAAACACAGATAGAGTGGACCTTGGGAAAGGACATAGAATGGTTTTTATCCTACGGGAACCTTTAAAACGGGTCCACGCGGGCGAAGCCGCTGGCGGACGACTACTATGTTATATATTTTAAATAAAAGATACTTTTTACTTGTTCCACTTTATTCTTTCGACTAAGTCCATACATAGGTTATTTATTATTTCACAGAACAGAATGATAGTAGTAATTTGACATTGACGTCTTGTAATACCTATAGGTAGTGTTGTCACACTCTTAACTTAAATTATTACTAAATATACTTATTATAATTGCCATATACAACATAGTACGTCCTAACCTTTTTACGTTTATGATACCCTTAGAGCAGGGAATTACGGAATCAGTGAGGGCTACGAATCAGGATTAGGACTGTCTCCAACTCCACCTGTTGTTTGGCAGCTTTGCAAAGAGTGGTGCATACGAACAATATTTCAACTGCGTGCAGTTAATCATTGGGATGCACGGTGCGCGGCGCTAACCTTGCGCGCAGAATTTCGATGTTAGCACTTTCCCTTGCCGATGAGTTTAGAACAGTCCGTATTCTGGACGTAGTCGATATTTTTCTTATGGATTTTAATAAAGGAAAATAACGAACGATTTCGCATGGTTTGAAACGAATTTGGTTGCCACACGGTGTAGATTTTTTACCATGGTGATTTTACTTAGTTACAGCGGCATAAAGACATTAATTAATTCCAATAACAGCAATGCAAATGCATAGAGCTAAAAGGTACTTCATATACTTACTTTTAAGAACTTATTAGTTTAACTAACGTATGTCTTCAATTTTTTAAATAAAAAACCTGCTTTGACGTAATAAATAAATAATAATAATAAATATCTTTGGACAATTCACACAACATCATCTGATTCCAAACTAAGCAGAGCTTGTACTATGGTAATCAGAAAGCTGATAAACATACTTACTTATATAATTCTAAATACTATTTGTTCCGTGTCTGGGTGTTAATAGATACCTATATTAACACCCAGACACAGAACAAATAGTCGTGTTCATCACACAAATATTTGTCCTGGGTGGGAATCGAACCCACGACCTCACGCTTCGCAGTCGGCTCATCACCCACTACGCCACGGAGGCTGTCATTGAATTGATTTACTACGTTTTGTGGAATTCAAGATGCGCTCGCCGAGTCGCCTCCATCGATTGATCTTGAGAATAGTCCCCCAATCAACTGATTTGCCTGCAACCCTTTATAATATGTGTCGATCATTCGCATTGAGCCAGTCATTTGATAGGTATTGTTGTGGTCATCAAGCACCATGAGGGCTTTAGTTATTGTAAGTATGGAATAATTAAAATAAATAAATATAATCCGTTTAAAATCATCCAGGAAGTTGAAAAAGTGCTGTGTTCGTGTGGTGTTAATTAAGTGTCATCCAAGTGCTTATATTTCCTATTTTTTAGAAAATTCATTAAAATTACGGAACATCGTTAAATATAGCAATTAGAAACTCTGGGATGCATAGAGTATGTAGGATGTGATGTTAAGTTTTACTGAATTAACGAATACAATTTGAAAAGTAGGTATTTAAAGTAGTAGGTAGATATTTTTTTGAAAATATATACATGTTACGTTATTCGAGATTGTGTTTATCTAATATAAACATATTAATGAAATTATCGCCCTATTATACAACTATGCTGCTATTTAAATTACCTACCTGAATGTTCAATATTACCATTCATTTTGTTCTATAAGTAATCGCAAAACCTGTATATGTACCTTGTTATTAGTTAAAGATTTATTTATAAACAAAAAAGCAGTTAAGTAATTAAGAATGAAAGATGTTTTCGGCTCTCGTAGAATATATTTCAGTAAATTATAATAATTTTTTTTTTTATTTGAATGGCAGACGAGCATGCAGGCCACGTGGTGTTAAGCGATCGCTGCAACCCATGGACATCTACATACAACCTCAAGCAAGCATAGGTAAGTCTTGTCTGAGGTCGTATGCAGTGGCGCTGCTACTCCGGAGGCAGGTGGTCGCCTCATGTAAGTGTGGCCGGCAACTGCTCCTTTCCACCGAAACACAATAGAATTAGTTCACGGCGGAAGTGGGTGCAGCGGTGGTACTTTCCTGGCCGAACGATAACAGTTCTACCACCTATAATGTAAGATGTAACTGATAAACGATGCTTCATTTCAGATATCACTTCTACTCATAATTCAAACAGCAACAGGAACAGTGGAGCTTCACAAGCTAACAGAGAAGGTAGCAACCGGCCTGAAAACGCTCAAAGATCTCAAAGAAACAGCCAAAGCGAAGATACACAAGCTCGCCGAAGACATCGACTTACACAAACTCCATCAGCTGGACGTCCTCAACATCTTTTCAGCGCCACATCACCCCCACCCTCACCACCCCCCACATCCCCCTAAGCTCTTCGTCCCTCACCACATTAAGAAGGAGCCCTTCATTGTCGATCCCTACCAAGTGGACAGGTTGAAGCATTACTTCGAACATGAGAAAGAACATGTTCAGATACATCATTACGATCATTAATTTGTAAAATATGTACCTAATTTAAGTTATGGGGATGACTGGGGATGTAGGCTGCTACGTAAACTTTATGTAATTTATATTTAAAAATCATTTTTGTTGCTGACGAATATAAATGAAAAAAAAAAACGCAGATTGAACTGAATTCAATGAAATTAAAGTATGATGGTTTTGGCTCCTGGATAATTCCTATGATAAGTCTAGGATACTCACATTTATACATTACTGAAAAAAAAACAAACGTATTATATAAACATTCGTACAGCCCATGCTAACAGATGGTAAACTACAATAAGATTTTACCTTAAGAACGGTGTAAAACGAACGTGCGCGTGCGTAATTTTTGCGCCTGAAAATGTCAAATCTTGACGTTTCGCGGCAACACGTTCTTCAAAAAAAAAGACGCGCGAACGCGCCGAATAATATGCTAATTTGAAACCGCTCTTAAAGCTTTTATAAAACTTGTTCCCCCCAACCCCCGCATTGGAGCAGCGTGGAGGAGTAAGCTTTATGCCTCCCTGATTATGGCTATTATAGAGATTCATGGCAAATAGTGAGACTCAAAAAGGGTTACAGCAGCAGAAAATGGTTTTGTTAAACTAAGGGGGGCCAAGATTAAATAGTTTTCTCGACTATGTAAATAGAATGTTCATTTACCTTATATTTATGTACTTTAATGTATGAGTAATCTACCTTGCCTGTTCGAAAATGAGAATTATGTAATTAATAAACACAAGCGTGTTAAGTACAAAAGTCAGTGATTACTGCTAATTACTTGATTGGTAGTGAAAATAAAAGCCTGTATGTGTTGTAATATATAACTTTATTATACACAAACCTATCTAATAAAACAACTTTAATCAAAATAATACTCGTTTTTGTTTTTTTATGAAACATTTTTAACTACTAGACGACTAAGCGCCTGTTGGTTACAAACTTAGAGCATCAAAGTTACTGACTCACCCTTCAGAAGAGACGGCATAGCGTCTCGCTTCAGTACATAATTTTTGTGACAAATCTGGTGCGGGGAAAGAACACACACATTCTAAGTATGTCACACATTCACAAATATTGTTTCATCGCTACAGACGCATACAATTATTGTAATAATTATTCTAAACATGTCAATTTCAATTAACAACGTCATATTCTATGCACCGTCAACACTGACACCGACACACGCAGACATACTAGTTGTATAACTAGAAGGCACATTGTGCATGCACGTTGGGACGAGGGGTTCGCCCGTATGGGCCACTCCTCTGACGGGTGTCATACTTTGATGCTTTAAGGTTACAAATAGTAAAACAATTTAGTTCGAAACTTCTTGATAGAGCCTGTGGGGAAAGAGAAAAATGTAAAAAAATAGTAGCCTCTTTTTATTCCAGCAAAGGTAAAGTTCACCTGTAGGTGACCTATTTGCCAGTAGCCCAGTATCTAGTAACGTCAATCTATTCCCCGTGGGCCAACTAGTTGGTCTATTGGTTGGTCCACGGGGAACTCGCGCTAATATTATAAAGAGGAAAGATTTGTATTTTTGTATGTTTGTGATGAATAAACTCAAAAACTACTGTTCCTATTTAAAATATTCTTTCACCATTAGAAAGCTACATTCACCCTGAGTAACATAGGCTACTTTTCACCGCGGGGAAAGTGCTTCATTCCTACGTGAAAACGGGTAATAGGGTCAACGAGGTTGAAGCAACTGGCTAAACGCCTATGATTTTAATATAGCAATGAAGCCTGGAATAGCACATTCACTAACGTTTTCTTTTCTAACGGATTTCATCCGTTAAACGTCAAACGTAAAAAAGCGCCTTCATGCCTTTTCTCTATCCGTACGATTCCTATCATTTTAAATCTCGGATCATAATATTTTTAAGACTCTATGTTCAGAGAAAAAAAAATGATACGATTAACATAAAATTTAAGCCAGCCGGAGTTCAACTTTATATAGATATTGTAATCGAAAGCAATTTAATTTAAAATAGTGATACCCAATGATATTTTAAACATCTTGTTTTATATGTATAATATCATTGGTGATACCCGTATCAATCGACAGATGGCGTTAGCAGTGTACAAAAAATTTCTCAGTAGATTATTTTGATTGATTATTTATTATAAATTAATAAATTTTAATAAAATTAATTTATAGTAAAGTTTGTACACAGGAGTTGACTTTATTATAAATATACTATTAGAATTCAAAATCTATTTGTTTAAAAAAATATCGAATAAGAGGACATGGCAACATTGCTTGATAAAGAGAGCTATGTCCAAAGAAAAACAAAATACCTGTAGAAGGCTTTGTAATCCAGATATTATTTACAAATAATCTTTATATAACTGGATTGATTATGGTAGGTACATAAAGCTATTGAAAATAAAATACGAATTGGTATTGTTGTTTACAATAAAATCAAGAAATAAAATAAAGTTAAAAAAATATATATCTTTTACTATTTTTTGGGTTCATTGATTGAATAGAAGTTTGGGAGGTATACAATTTAAAAAAAAATATTTACACCTGCGGAACTAGCTACGATGACATGGTCTTGCAATAAACTAGTACTATTCGTAGGTGGTAGAACTATTATGGTTCGCCCGGGGAAGTACCACCGCTGCACTCACTTCTGCCGTGAGCAATTCTGTTGTGTTTCGGTGGAAAGGTGCAGTTGCCGGCCACACTTACATGAGGCGACCACCAGCCTCCGGAGTAGCAGCGCAACTGCATACGACCTCAGACAAGACTTACCTATGCTTGCTTGAGGTTGTATGTAGATGTCCATGGGCTGCAGCGACCACTTAACACCACGTGGCCTGCATGCTCGTCTGCTACTCCATACAAATGAATAAAAAACTAGTTGCAAAGAAATTAATATAAAATAAAAACTTTAGTACGTTATTCAACAAAATGTTTATCAAACCTAATATATTTTGGCTAGTCCCATTTTATATATCAATCATTATTTCAAAGTTATTTTCCTATCTGTGATAATAAATATATTTCTTATAAGACTCTGGCAACACTCAATAATTGTCTACCTATACCAATTTTGACACATTCAACCTCAATTCTGACACAGATCATTAAAAATCTTGTCAAAAACATCGTTAGTAACATCGTTGCTCTTTGGCATAAATTCGTCTAGTAAACCATTTTGGAAATCACCGAAATCGTCATTGGTATGAGGAACAGATACCGTATCTGCTAATCCTAGTTCCGTCAAAAGGGTTAGATTGTCGATATCATTTTTTCCATCTGTATTGATATCAGCAAGACCTGGTAGGAGTTTGACATCTGTCAGATTAATGTCAGCCAGACCTGGTAGTAGTTGTTCTGATGAATCTGTGTCATCTTTGTCCTTGGATTCTCTTCGGTTCGATACTTTGGTGTCTTTGATATCATCTTCGCAAAGATCATGGTATTCTTTAATTTCTTTTCCATATTCTATTTCTTCTTCGTCTTCTTGGTTATCCTGAAAAATGAATGTTTTAGCATTTCTTACCAAGATTAATAAGATTGATGTTTTCCCCTCCATTTTGGTCAGGATGTGTGTAGTTTTGCCAACCATACTGTTAAGAACAGTATTATACTGTTTTTCACTACATAATACTTTTTACTGTTGAACAAAAATAAAGTATAGAAAATACTGTTTTCAGTATCAACATCTCGGACGAACACTAAGTTAGTGCAGCGCAGTCACAATGGAGCGTTTCAGAACGAATCTGTCAAATACTTCCTAAAATTAGCTTCAGGTTTATTTTAATTATAGTTTTGATTGTGGTAAGGCTTACGAAGCTTTTAAAATGACTAAATTGATAAGTTGCGCGAGGAGCACTATAAAAATGTCTTTAAAAAATTAAATACTGTTAGTTTCCTTCTCAGACCTAAATATACTTTAATTCTTGTAAAAAAAGTTGGTAACCCTAGATGTGTGTGCAATAAACAAGTAACGACGACGACAATGTGGCTGATGAAATTAAACAGGAGGCATGATAAGAAAAATCGTTTCAAAAGTAGAGAAAGATAAGAATATCTAATAAAAGTAATGTTCGTAACCTTTTATTGAGGATTTCTAAAAAACCTCAATAAAAGTCCACAGGAGTGAACAAGGACAAATAAACATCCTTTTACCTGATTTATCTGCGCTGTAGATTTGTACTGGAAGGCATTTTGTGATAGATCCACTTCAACCGGGAACAAGGAGATGTGTTCCTTCAAATGCTCCATTGTTTCACTGAAAAAATGATCATTGGATGTAATTTTTTTAGTTTAAATAGGACTAAATCTTTTTTTTTCTAACCGGTTTTATTAATACTAAAAGAGGAAATTTAAAGTAAAGCCACCGAAAACAAAACATATTTCAAACTACCCCCCCCATAAGGCCTCCAAGTAGGCTTGATTGCCTGTCTGTTGATACAACCGAAATCGGCGGCGACGTTCCGCAACAGGTCAAAAGATGAAATGCCCGCTCCACGCGTAACGACTTAACGAGTAATCGTTGCGATTTCTCTGTACGTTTTCACAATTTATCGTTACGTGTGGATGGCGGTCGTGATCGCTCAAGATAGTTCGTTCGCCGCGGATTCCGCTTGTGTTCGGGCGTGTGTATCACGCAAAGCGTGCTTTATGCAATAATATGTATACTCCATGACTTTTTTCTTTAAGCACATAATTAGGCGAACAATGCAAGTGCGTCATCATCATATTTCATCGTGGATGAGGTGTTTGTTGTTCCAGCCTCCATGGCGTAGTGGGTGATGAGCCGACTGCGAAGCGTGAGGTCGTGGGCTCGATTCCCACCCAGGACAAATATTTGTGTGATGAACATGACTATTTGTTCTGTGTCTGGGTGTTAATTTATCTATTTAAGTATGTATTTAGAATTATATAAGTATGTTTATCAGCTTTCTGATTACCATAGTACAAGCTCTGCTTAGTTTGGAATCAGATGGTGTTGTCACAACACCAAATAAATATTTATTTATTTATTAACTTCTGCAAGAACTGACGATCGACGCAGATATCTGTGGGAGGCGGGGACAGGTGTTTATGTGGGAAGGGCATTAGACTTGCTTCAGGTTGAGTGTAGATGTCCATGGGCGGCAGCGAACACTTATGCTCATCTGCTACTTCATTTAAAATTCCTTACTTGTGGTAATTGGCGAGTCCTTGTATGAACCTCTTTAGCTGGTAGGCCACATCTTGCGTCTTCTTGTTGTCCAGCAACTCCAGTTTGACCAGCACGTCGAGTCTTTGCTTCGCAAACTTCGCTCGAGCTTCTTGACGGCAACGTAGGATTAGTCTGTAAAATAGGGTTGACACTATGAACAAAAAAAAATTCAAAATGCATTCCTTAAAAACGTATCACTAAACCACAATTGAAAAGCAAGATAATTGTCAATTTATTTTTGTTTAATAAATTTAAAACGATTTTTATTACCTCTTTTAAATCAATAAAAAAATATCAATTGACTATGAATGATATATGCCATCACAACTCATTTTGTCATACTAAATGTATGAGGGCGTGGGCGTCACGTTTTGACGGCTCATTAAAAGTGTCTCAATTGATTTGGTAGTCCAAAACCGGACTATTTTATGAAATCAACGATCTGCAGTTGTGGATTCAGTCATGGCGCCTTACACCCCTGTACTTGCAGTCTCGAGATTTGTTTCTTATTGATCGATAGTGGCTCGATTAGTAAAGGACATTAATCGAGATTGCTAAATTTCATTACAAAGCTATCATTATCGAGTTACCAACCGATTACGGTTGCTAAGCTATCGTAAGTAACTATGTCAGGATTGCCCCTAAAATTTCTTGTTACCATCAGTGAATTTTTGAGATTTTCATAATACATAATAATATAGAATAATTATACTGTAGAAAATAATTTGGGGCCAAGGGGCCTCCACTCCTTTGTTGCCCCAAGGCCTCCAGTCTTCTAAATCCGGCCCTGAGGGCCCACTCTATAGGTACGCCCGTATCCGAAACTAAGTTAATTTTCGGGCCTTATTTTTGGATTACATTCAAGAAATTCTAGCAATATTATTCATTCAATAGCTTTATGTCAGCAATGACAACGCTTATCTTATTAATTCATGAAAAAAGCGATCTGAGTATGCTAAAAATGATTCCGAAAATGTTAGAACTTACGGACGGATGCTTACAGAGTGGGCCCTCTGCGTACAATGCGCTTGGGATCCAGAAGTTTGACATCTTCCTATATGACTAGGCTGCCGCCCAGTATCCGACTTCTGCTATGGGTGAGAGCGACACAGTCGCAGAGAATGTATATACCAGATTCCTCATTAGCGAGACTATCGAACAGAAATTATTGTTTATATATAGAAATGTAATTTAATTTTAACATTTACCTATACTCGTAGTTTCCAGTCTCCACTCGATACAGCGGTTCCTGTAAAGCATTATAGCCATATTCTTCATCATCCATCTCTTTCACCTTTAGGCAGTACGAGAGGTACTCGAATTTGGTGTCCGCATACTTTCGGATAGTAAGTTTAGTGTCGGGTATCGCTTTGTGGAGATAGGTTCCCATGTCTGCTAGGATCTGGAAATGACAAGGAATGTAGGTATAAGAGACACGTTTGAACATTCTTATTTCCAACCAGATTGATATGTTTGAGTCATTTAAATTTGGATCTTTTACTATTAAACGAGAAGAAAACGGATTCAGGATTTAGAGGCTACACGACCTAAGAGTATCAATAATTAGAGGGGGCCTATGAGTTATTATTTATTAATAAACCACTCGCGACTCGGACTCTCCTACCGAAGGCGCCGTACAAGATGCTATTTCATATGATTCAATTACAAATGTGTAGTTTTCAGATTTTTCAATTAATTTGTAAACTATAAAACGATGATACTTGCCAAAATGCACAGTGCTATGTCAACGGGAAAGACCCTATAAATTTTTAATATGCTTAGCTTGACCTGTATGTATGTATGTAACGGAATCTTTTAACTTCATTTTCACCTACTTCTAAACGTCTGATTAACTTGAAAATTTGCACAGGGATCAAGGGCCTATGACAATGCAATAATATGAAATAAAAATCCAACTAAAAATTAAAAATAAATAATGTAGTATAAAAAACTAAAAAACACGCTTTTGTGAAAATACGAACTAAAAAGTAAAAAATAAGAAGAAAATGTATTTTACTGTAAAAAAAGCGTGGGGTGCTTTTTAAGATACTATTGACACCATGCACTCCACGCTTTTTTTACAAATTACAAAGTTTATAAAATATCTGTTATGTTCACTTTGTTAATATTTAAGTAAAATAAATAAATAAAAAATTACCGGCTTCAAAGTCTTCAACATCTTGATGCCATCTCGCTCCAACAGCCGGTGATACTGGCCAAACTTAGTGAACGCCTCGGAAGCCCTCGCTTGCGGCTCCCTGACGCCGATCTCGGCAAATATATCGCCGATGGATTTGTACGTTTGGAGTAAGTCGAAGTAGGCTTTGAGCATTCTGTAATTTAAAAAAAAATAGTTTTAAAAAGTACTTAGGTATATTCGATCGTAAAACTGTCTTAAATTACTATAGAAATAAATGAAGTTGTGGCGGGAACTTGGAAGATTCGTGTTGTGCTCTAATTTTATTTTCATAATTTTTGTGCATTTATGAATTATATCAGAAGTTTGTCGCATTTTGTTTGACATAGATTATTAACAGTGCGCGAGTGTTGTGAAATAAAATAACAGTGCGGAAACATGTTTTTTCCGGTTGCCTTCAAAACTCCCTTAGACCCGTTCTAGTAAAGGAGCCATCGCTTTACTTGGACTGACTAGACTGAATGATTACTGACGACTTACGGATTTTACCCATTTCTACTTCGTCCAGTTTCCACGAAACTGGCAAAGTGATGCAAAAATTATACTTGACGCTGACAATATGAACAGAGTTTTAGATGCCATACTAATTGAAAGAAAAAAAATCCTTTTTTATAATTTTTTTAAATTTGCCCGATTTTGTAAACGAAAACGGACGTCTCATTTACGTCAAAATTTTATTTTAGTTTAAATTGTGCTGTTATTTCAATAAATTTACTTTGTATAAAATGAAAATATTTCATCAGTATAAAAATCTTACATTATTTTTATATTTTTCAATAATTCACGTCATGTGGCGGGTGCTTTTAGCTTGTATAAAAAAATAAAAAAAACTTTATGTAATGAAACTGTTATATTGTCATTGATCACCACCTAAACTATATAATAATATGATATCATTGATGACTCAAGACTATTTTGAAGTCGATCGTTGCCTAATAAGGACCATAGGTTTTATTGGGCCTCAAAAGAGTTTTAGGACTTACGAGTACCTATTATTGTCAAGAAAAAGTATCATAAGCGAATTATTAATTTAAAATTTTTGATGATTGTTTTCTGACAACTAGTGTGGCGCAATGGTACCATGGTACACACGACACAGTGACTCCTTGTGGGGCTATGAGTGTGTAGGAAAAAAATACTGCATGCACAAAGTAATATTTTCTGTAATAAAAAAATACCTTTTGGCGTACTCCACTAGTTTCTTATAGGTATTTTCCGTCTCTCTCATTTCGTTGAGCTTGGCGACCAGAGAATCATTGGACAAGATCGCTCTGGACAAGCCTAATGCATCGGCCGTCCCTGACGACATGTTCTCCACCAGCCTGTGTTTCATCTTCTTCATTATTATGTCCAACGACTTCCCCTGCTTTGGGTCCGCGTGTAGTTTGTTGTAGTTTATCGTTACTTCATCCTGCAATGTTAGGGATTAAGTTTTAAGTTTTTTTTAAACGTTACACACTCATAGCCCCACAGTAAGGTAATTAATACCCTGTGTCGTGGGTACCATGGACACATACAAAGACAGAAACACAAATACTCAGACCGAGAACAGAAATTTAAACTCATCATTCAAATTTCTGTTTCGCCGGGAATCGAACCCAGGACCGCATGATTGGCAGTCTGGCATGGTAACCATTGCGCCACGCGAGTCATCAGTTTACATATACCTTTTAGGTATATCCTTCTGCTCTTTTCTTCAGCTCATCATTGCCTAAGCGCACCCAGAGAAGACAGAAAAAAAATTATGATCACTAAGAGTTTGTAAAGGAACCGTACAGTGAATAAAGAATATTTCATTTCATTTCATAAAATATCAGCGATATTTTAAAGTGATAGGTGTAGATATGTTAATCCCTGTAGCTTCGGGATTAAGACTAGAGCTACGGTTCTGGAGGCCACCGGTGCTTTTCACTGGAGATCCCGGAGTCCTCCCCAAGCGCAGAGGCGGCCACCGAGGGGGTTTTAGTGCGGTACAAAAGTACAAATCCCACATAACCCGGTATCCTCTCCCAAGGTGCCGGGTACCTTTGGAAGGTCCCCCCCGATACCAAAAAAGGTTAGTGTTAAAGAAGGCATGAATTTAATGGAATGTTTTCGTATCCGCCCCTCTCCCTCAATCCATTGCAACGTCAAATCGTCTACCTGCGTAGCACAAAAGCAATTACGTATATATTTCTCTTCTTCGCTGTCAGTACCTATAATGTATACAAATCACGCTTTTTACTTAAACTTAGCCGACATATGGATATCTTCTAGGATTATCGTCGTACTATAAATTTCAACCTTATAACGTGTTTACGTATTTTTAACTTCTTAGGGCGTTTATGACAAAAAAATCGTGATTTTTATTAATCAAAGGCTTGATAAAAATCTATGAATATAATTACGTATATATTTCTCTTCTTCACTGGGTCACTATATACCAATCACACTTTTTACTTGTACTTAGTCGACATATGGATACCTTCTGGGACCAACGTCGTACTCTAAATTTCAACCTTATTTTATAACGGGCGTTGATGGCAAAATAATCGTGATTTTATTAATCAAATGCTGGATAAAAACCTATGCATATTCTATCCTTTTCATGATTTATATTTTCAAAAATAATGTTTGCTGCTGTAAAAAATATTCTTAACTTGAAAGTTAGAAGTCAATTTGAACGGTATCTGATATCACTATTATTTTAAAGTCTTTAAGCTTGGGGTAGGGCTTGATTTCTCTGTCACTAACAAGACGACATAAGTAGTTATCATAGATAAGAAAGAATAAGGCATTATAATAATGCAAACAAAATATATCTTTTAAGCTTTAACGTGTGTTATTTTGATTTGTTAAGAGTAAAAGGAATTAATTCAAGCTTTACTTAAGTACAGTCCAGTAGGCTCACCTTAGCAGATTGTATCATCTTGGCAACTTCAACTTTAGTCTTTCCCTTAACCGATTGCCCATTGACTCCGACCAATTCATCACCACTTTGTAAAGTTCCATCTTTGTCAGCTGGTGTGTTGTCGAATATCTGGAAAATATCAGTGAAGGGCTTTTTAACATACTTTTGTGAGGTCGAGTAACTTTAACTATAGTCGTCTGTAACTTTAACTATATCTATTTATTTATTCATTTTTGGCCAAATTTTAAAATTTGAACAAAAGGCGTGCATAATGAGAAAATGGGATTTCCTGTCAGCTAACCTTCAGGAAGTGCAGAAAAATATAAAGGCGGCAACAAGAATAAAGAGAATAATTATTGTAAAAGAAAAAAATAATAGAAGAGAGATAAGATATCTGAGGAAGGATAAATAGAAACATATACACGATAAACATGCATACGATAAATATTACGAGTTATGAATATTGGAAGACAGAGATCAGGGTTTAATTACAATCATTTGCCACATTTTATGATTTTTCCAAATAATGAAAAAAAACAACCTTTTGAAAGAGTACGATTTTCTGAGTTGACTAACTATAACTATGTTAGTAAATATAAGACCTCCTCAATCGATTTGTGGATCGTGAACAGGGTGGTGGAGTAAGCTCTAAGTTTCCTATATGTCGAGAGACTCGTGTCCAGCAGTGAAAATACGTACGCATACTCGCATACGCAGCATGAAAATACGTAAGTAGATCCAGTGATAATAAAATGAAAATGGTATTCGTGCTTGTCTGCACGTAGAGCCTTAAGATGGCAAACAAAACCATTGGGCGCATTTTAGTTAAATTATAGAGCTTGGGCTCGTAGGATTTGTCTTCATTTATTCTGTTAATTTCTCTCGCTGACGAGGACCTGACTGTCAAACTGGAAGGTGGCTGATAGAACCCTGGAATGCCTACTCGTAAACATATTAATTAAGGACTGAATTAAAATATTCATCTACAATGCATTTTGTGCCAACTTGACTTAGCACAAAAGCCAAACAGTCAAGCTGTCAGCTGGAGTCAGCAGCTTCCAGATAAACCACTCTAGCCAAGCTGTTCGAATTCGAATATGGTTATATACAAAGTCGTGGTAACCTGTGCCAGGCGCGGTCGCAGCCTTCAATTTGGGGGGGGGGGGGGGGTCACTAAGAAATTTAGAGGAAGAGGTGTCCCAAATTGGCTTGTTTCGCTTTCTTCTACGCATGACTGATGGATTTTGGGGAGTCATGTCCCCTGTGACCCCCCCCCCCTGGGACCGCGCCTGGTGTAAGCTTATCTCTATCTCACCTGCACAATATATAAGCAGGGACATAACGGAGCTCCACCACCTATACTTATCCCAATTAGATTTTTCTCATCTTTATTTAGCGTCACACTCCCCGATGTGACTGTCATCCCCCTAAAATGTGAAAACGATATTAATAAAAGTCAAGACTGCTATATTTTGGGAAAAATATTTCCTTTTTTATTAAAATATAAAATATTAAAACTACCATCTAATTCTAGCGGTACTTTTCAGTATTTTTAAAGACTCATTTAATCTATGTGCATGAATAGCAGGTGTTAAATAAAACCACACTAAATTGAAAATAATATTTATTGTCACCTTTGAGCTTGTTGTAGTATTTGAGCTTATGTTGTAGTATTTTGAAAACATAGTTAAGAATTTTAGTATCTTGCATCAGTATCTAATTTAAGAGACGTAAAGTTATATTAGTTTGCACGTTCATCGATTTGGATTCTTAAACTTTATTACTTATTATTTACTACTCTACCGCCAGCGGATTCGCCCGCGTGGATCCGTTTTAAAAGTTCCCGTAGGATAAAAACCATCCTATGTCCTTTCCCAAGGTCCACTCTATCTGTGTTCCAAATTTCATTACAATCGGTTCCCTAGCTTAAGCGGGAAAGCGTAGCAGACAGACTTACTTTCGAATTTATAATATTATTAAGTATTAAGTATAGAAGTATAGATAACAACGAATAAATTTATTTAATAATTAAACACATAATATGGCTAGAATAGAGGTAGCGGTATGTATTGTCAGTGTCAATAAAAAAAAACATTAAAATCACATCCTAGCGCAATTTTTGACGAAAATACGCGCAATATAATTGTAGACAAATCAGTAAATCTTCAGTAGTTTATTATCTAATACTCTATATTGAACTAAATACTCTAAACAGTATCTGTATTCGATTTATGTAACTCGAAAATACACTTAAGGTGAATTTCAGATCATGCTCTTTTCAGTTCCCTCTAAAATTCCAAATTTTAAACTTTAATTAAAAAAGTCTTGACGGAGTTTTGGGGCTAGTCGAAA
The DNA here is from genome assembly GCA_911387765.1 of Pyrgus malvae. Lineage (NCBI taxonomy): Eukaryota > Metazoa > Arthropoda > Insecta > Lepidoptera > Hesperiidae > Pyrgus > Pyrgus malvae. The sequence goes on from OU426969.1 coordinate 14,108,249, forward strand.
AAGACATATCGTGCTCTTGTTTTATTTTTACTTTCTTGGTGTATTTTTGAGTTATATCGGATAAAGTTGATGGCATTTTGTTCGATATAGATTAATCATAGTGCACGAGTGTTGTGAAATAAAATAACAGTGCGAAAATAGGTTTTCTCGGCTTGCTTCCAAAATTCCATTGGTCACGTTCTAGTAAAGAAGCCATCGCTTTACTTGAATGTCTGACTGACTTGACTGACTGATTACTAACGACTTACTGACTTTACCTATTATTACTCGTCCAGTTTCACCGAAACTGGCAAAAACGTGATACAAAAATTATACCTACTTGACGCTGGAGTTTGCGATGCCATAATTAAAGAAAAAAAAGTCTTGGCGGTTGCTATTTTAAGTCATTGAAATTAAGAAAAAATACTGTAGATATAAACTCTTTAGACAGCAACATCTGATTTTTTTTCTTTATTTACACACAGCAGCAGAAGAAGCGTTCTTTACAAAGAATTATAACCATAATATTTGACACACAAACGTTAGTTAAAATAACTAAAAAGTGACACAATATGCAAATGCTTTCATTCGAACACCGGATCTTTTCAAGGTGAAGTTTAGATAACGGTGTGCTGGCGACCTTTCTTTTCGGATTTTTTTCTTACTCATCTGTGGCGTAAGATACTAAAATAAAGTTGCCAAATGTGTTTTGCTATGCTTCGAAAAATCTGGTATTACATCCATTGCGATTTAAGAAACAACTGTTGTTTTATTATTGAATGTAAGATATGATTACGGTATCTATTTTAATTCGCAAGTATTTTTGCCGTTTTTTAAAATTTGTCTATGAAATTGTTGAGTGAAGTTTATTATATTACTGTTGTTATGGGGCTGTAGCTGTCTAACTTATTGTTGGGTAAATACCTAAGTAAATTTTTAGTTTCAATTTGATAAACGTCATAACATTGTCCCGTATTATTTTTTTCTATAGGTATCTAAGTAAGATATTATAACACTTCACACTCAACTATACTAAGCTTAACATACAAAACTTTAATAGGTAAATATATAGATACAGATAATTCTTATTAAAAAACATTGTGACATTCATTATTTAATTTCTTTCTAAAATTGGGAAAAATAGTGTCTAGCACTAACAGCTTTACAACACACAGAAAACTATCGTCCTTGCGTGATATAGTCTGTTCAAAAAGAGAATAGGCGTGGAGCTTATTTATTGTTTCATATGTTGACTCAAGCGATGCTGAAAAGCTAAATACTTTATATTATACGTTCATACTTTTAACGTGCCTACTTCTTTTAAATAAATAAACCGAAGAAAAAGGCAGATAGGCCGCGTGGTGTTAAGCGATCACCATCGCCTATGGACACGGGCAACTCTAGGGGAGCCAACCGAATATTGTCGGCTTTAGAGGAGAGTTTTTTTACAGCTTTCCTGAAGAACCCATGTTATAGTCCACTGGGAATGCCTCAGCTGGAAGGTTGTTCCATAACATACACGTCCGTGGTAAAAAGGAGCGTGCAAAGCGGACTGTGGAGGACCGCCACGAGTCCAGATGGTGCCAGTGGAACTTTAACCTTCGTCTGATGGTATAATCATGGAATGGTGATGTAGGCATCAATTTGAAAAGTTCCTCGGAGCACTCACCATAGTAAAGTCAGTAGAACACGCAGAGCGAGCCTATGTCTCTTCGCAAGCTAAGCGGTTCTAGCCTGTCAGTCAATCTTGAGTTGTTGACGATTCGGACTTTCTAACATCATTGGTTCCATCTTTCGTTTAAATTCGTTTTATACTAGGTTTTATAAGCTCTCAAAATGAACACATCTATTCTTTTTTTGAACAGAACCTAATGCTATAGTGTCATCTAGCGGAAATCTTCTAGCATGACTAACACTTCTAGAACTTTCCAGAAGCTCACATAAGGTCCTGGTGAGATATCATGTATCGGTCCCGTCGCATGTCGTTGAACACGCAGTCGGTAAGTTCCGACTCTATCATTTCTTCTACGATGTCGATTTTTCTGAAATATGACAATATTGTACTTTTTTCAGTATTATCTTTTACTATTAATAAGTAACTAAAAACTAGCGTATGTTTCGGCGCGTAAACGGTCTTGGTTTAAAACAGCGAGATTTAACATTTCTTGGTACAAAAAGAAGCGCGTGTGTAAGCGCCTTATCCAAAACGACCGCTTACGCGCGGAAAATTCGCTCTTTTGAAAGGGCTCTTGTGCATTTTTGGTATTCTAAGTAGCAGTGACTTTGACTTTGTTCTCAATAAAATATAACTATATTTTATTGAGAACAAAGGACGGCGCTGTAAACCCAGGCGCAGCGCAAACGTAACATTATAAGAGGTGTGAAAAAATAAATAAATATTGCATACAGGACTTTATTCGAATCGAAAGTCAAATGCAATTCGATATCACAGATTCGTTACAATCCATTTGACGCAATGATCAACATGCCTGACAATGGACTGACAACTTGAGGGCCCCGTGTTCGATTTCCGGCGAAACAGAAATTTGAATGATGACTAATGATGAGTCTGACTATAAAACTGACCACGAAGAAATATGTTCTATATAATATGTTTGTTCTCGATTTAGCTTTGTCAGAAACTAAGCCGAGGTTTTAACGGATATACCATGACGTGAATATGTGACCCAGTTTAACCTTAAAACCCTCATTTTTTTTCACCCTTAAAAGACCTTTTTTAAAAACGCTGAACAGGTGTCCCTTAATTTTTCTTCGAGGAACCTGTACTAATCATAGACCAATGAAGCATAAAAAATCTTTATAATTTTCGTCTTTTTAGTTACCAGTAGGTATCCCTTATTCGATTTCGATGGTAGTATTTACCTATTTACTTATATTTAAAATGTACTTATGATTTGAGTAATCAATTTGTTTGCGCCACCACCGGGCCGGTTTTTTCATAAGGTATTGTTCTATGAAAAGCTAAAAAGCTAAATACCTTCATTTACGAAACTACAAGATATCATTTTGTATTGTAGCAAGATAGCTTGGGTGCCTGGTAGCTTGTGCAATTATCAATATCATGCAAGAATAAAAGATTCTCGTACATAAAATCAGGACCGGATTTAGAAGTCAGGAGGCCTCGGGGCAGTAAATAAGTGGAGGCCCTTTGGCCTCAAAATATTTTCCAAATATAATGGACATTTTTTTTCAGTCAGTGATATTTTATTGATTCCCTGATTGGAGTGAACAAATATAAATAAATAATAAATAAATAAACGCTACACACTCATAGCCCCATACTAGGATTCCCTGTGTTGTGGGTACCATGGACATACAAAGACAGAAACACACTCATTTAGATCGATGATTTCCGTTAATTTATAATGTAATCACGTTTGTACAAAGTACATACTGTAAAACGCAATGTAATAATGTGTGTACTAATCTGAATTTGATTATTTTTCCTAAATCTCTATTATGGGGGCCTTTTTGTTGAGGCTCCTGGGCTGTAGCCCCGGTTGCCCTCCCCTAAATCCGGTCCTGCATAAAATACATTAAAAATGGCAGACGATGATGTTGATGGCAGATCATAAAAAAATGTGTGCTTCTTGTGATTCAACGTAAGGTTGTGAAATAAATTATACTATCTAAATGATTTTTGGTCTTCACAAATGTCATTAATACTCATTACAAATAGCTTTACATTAGCAACGAGCGAAAAAAAATAAAACTTACTCTTCAAACGGATCAGCGATTTCAATTTTGGTTTCTTCAGATTCTTGGTTTTGCTGCGTTATAACCTGATCACTAGTAGAATATAAAATTAATTTTTAATTTATTTTTTTCAATAAAAAATAACAGCGCGTATTTTAAATATTGTTTATAGCACTTACGTTTTGTTAATAGGTAGATTTTTATTAATTTTTGGCTCCGCTGATGAATTTCTAGGCAAAGTTAATGTTCGCGACTTTTGTTTAGATTACATATCGCATGATTACTGTTCGCGATGATAACTTTCACTAGGTATAGAATTTATGAACAATAGGTGTTGTACATAACATATTATTTGATTTACTTGTTTCGTTTATATAGTAATATGCGTGTTTTTATCATTTTCTAGTTCATAAGTTCATTATTGTTTTATATAGTTTGCCAAATATGGTAGTCTGTACGTTTACCGATTGTTTGCCTTATATGGTCGCGTGTAGATTTACTTGTTGTTGCCCTAATATGGTAATGCATCGACTTACTTATCGTTCACCTAATATGGTAATGCATAGGGTTACTTGAATGACAGGACAAGAATTGTGAGAAATAAATATATCGGTGTTTCTTTCTTAAGCCCCGCCCCGGTCCGTCCCACTTCGCCGGATATAAATATAGCGTCGGATCGGGGCTGGAACACACTTACCACTGGGCTCTAATGGAGGAAACACCTTAAAAGGAAATCGTGTCTTCTTTGATACCTGCCTACCCTGAACATCATAGCAACATACAGTCCACTGCACACCACATAATCGTGGTCCTTCGGTACGCCGGATATAGAAAAAAGAAGATCATTCCTGTCAGAAAAGCCAAGGCCTCCAGTCAAGAATGCCGATTACAAGAAGCGTGTCCAGGCATACCAGCGAAGAGGTTTCTGGTCCCCGGCCAGGGGCCAACGCCGTCGAAGCCTCCACCTCGTCTGCAGCAGAGGTCCGACTCCAGCCAGGGGTCACCGCCGCCGGGACCTCCGCCCAGCCTGCAGCCGAGGACGCCGCCGCATTGTTCGCCGCATCACGCAGCACAGAGTCCAGTGGTGACGTCACAACAGAATCCAGTGGTACCGCCACGACCGAGTCTTCAGCCACGACGGAGCCAACCGTCAGGACGGAGCCAGCCGCCAATAAGAAGACCACCACACGCCCACCGTCGAAGGCCAGCTCCTCCAGGAAAAGGGAGCTGGCCAGGGCACGACTAGAGCTAATGGAAAAAGAAGTCAAACTAGCTGCCGCACGCGTCGCCGCGCTCGAAACTGATGACGACAGCGACGTAGAAGATGGGGAAACGCTTCGTGGGGAACGTACCCACCATTGGGTACAGAATAACCTACTCACAGAGAAACTCCCTGAGAAAGAAGAACCGAAGAAGGAAGTCGAGAAGATTACAGCACCAAACAACCAGGCTGAGCTGCCGACATTCAACGGGGCGCCTAGCGACTGGTTGCTTTTTAAAACAGCCTATGAAGAGACTGCTGTACTATACACGGAAGCGGAGAACCTATCAAGATTGCGAAGATGCCTGCGCGGTGCAGCCAAGGACGCCGCCTACTGCCTGTTCGTCGGGTCGCCGAGCACCGGGGAGGTCATGGGGCTGCTGCAGTCACGCTTCGGGAGAGCGGACGCACTAGCCATAGCCGAGCTCAATAAACTCCGTGCCCTACCGAAGCTAAGCGAACAACCAAAAGAAATATGCATATTCGCATCCAGGGTTCAGAACGTCACAGCGACATTGAAGGCACTCAACAAGCCTCATACGTTATACAATTCGGAAGTGGTGCACTCCGTTATAGATAAAATGCCAGCAGTATTACGTCACCAGTACTATGAATTCAATTCACTCCAGGATGAAGACCAGCCGGACCTTATCACGCTATCCAAGTTCATGGAACAGACAGCATCAAGAATAGGTAGCTTCGCTCCAGTCGAACACATAGCCAGCGAAGACCGGCGGGAGCGGGAACCCAAGAAGCAGATGCGTGCTTTCCACATTCAAGAAAGAACTTCTTCACCACAAGCACGAGAACGGTGTGCACTATGCCAGCGAAGCGGACATCAGCCTGCAGACTGCCAACAACTCAAGACTGCCGAGTTATCTGCAAGATGGGAGCTAGCCAAGACACATCGCCTTTGTTTCCGGTGCCTGAGGGTGCGGCGGTTTCATCACTCGTGCAAGCCGAAGCAGTGCAACATAGATGGGTGCATCTACAAACACCACCAGCTGTTGCATAGCCCCACGACTACAACCGCGCGCACCGAGGAGAAGCAAGAAGACCGAAACTTCACCGTGGCATCAGCGAGAGAAACCAATAACACAAAGGCGCTGCTAAAGATTCTTCCTGTGCAACTCAAAGGACCGAGGGGCGTCTGCAATGCGTACGCCTTGTTGGACGACGGGTCGACGTGCTCGTTGATCGACGCAGCGATAGCGGAGAAGATTGGAGCCGACGGACCAGTCGAACCCTTTTACATAGAAGGCGTCGCGGGAACAAAGATCGATGCTGAGAAATCCAAACGCGTCGAGTTCGGCATCCGAGGCCTCCACTCCAAGCTGCACAGCATCACGGCGCGAACAATGTCCAATCTACGACTGTCACCACAGGGAGTACCGCGCCGCATCATGGAGTCCTGCAAGCACCTGCGAGATATAGAAGACCTGCTGCAATACGAAGAAGGTTCACCAACAGTCTTACTGGGTCAAGACAACTGGCAACTACTGGCAAGTGACGAGATGCGTCACGGCGACAACAAACAACCGGTGGCCTCTCATACGCCGCTCGGTTGGGTGCTCCACGGGCTCCGGGGATTGGGGGGCGCACAACGCCATCGCATCCACCACATACACAGCCACGAAGAGGAAGACAGGGACATGCAACGTTTCCTATGGAGAGACGACCGGCGGGAGGGCCCGCCCGATGAATACCGGATGAAGAGCGTCATCTTCGGAGCTACCTCGTCGCCGTGCACTGCCATCTATGTGAAGAACACCAATGCTCAGGAACACAGAGCCGAGTATCCTGAGGCAGCCGCAGCCATAGTCGACAACCACTACATGGATGACTACCTAACCAGCTTCGACAATGAAGAAGAAGCCATACGTGTGTCCAGAGCCGTGACGCACGTACACAGCCGAGCCAGCTTCCATCTTCAGAAGTGGACATCCAACTCCAAGTTCGTGTTAGAACAGCTGTCGCCGGGGCCACGTAGTGAGACAGTCTACCTGGACAAGGAGAAGATCTTATGGATGGTGTGGCAGCCACACACCGACACCCTCTCCTTCAATATCAACAGGCATAAGATTCCGGAAGACATACTAGATGGCAGCAAGACACCGACGAAAAGAGAAGCCCTTCGCACAGTCATGTCGCTCTTCGACCCCCTGGGAATCGCTACACCGGTCACAATACAAGCGAAGAGGATCCTTCAAGACACCTGGCGCTCCGGCATCGAGTGGGATGCTACACTCCAGCCATCAGAAGCCGAGTTATGGACAAGATGGGTCCACTCGATCTCCGAGTTGTCGCTCCTCGCCGTGCCCCGCTGCTATCACACATGTGACCGCTGGATGTCACAGGCGCGCGACATACAGCTACACACTTTCGTCGACGCCAGCTCGTCAGCCTACGCCGCCGCTGTCTACTGGAGGGTGGAGGACGAACACGGGCAGATACACGTGTCGCTCATCGCCGGGAAGGGCAAAGTCGCGCCACTCAAACTGGTCTCGATCCCAAGACTGGAGCTACAAGCCGCCGTGCTGGGTAGCCGCCTAGCACGCACAGCCATCGAGGAACACGACGTCCAGCCAAGGAAATGCTTCTACTGGACCGACTCACGCACTGTCCTGGCCTGGATACGCAACGGTCCGCGGGTCTACAAGCCGTACGTCACTCATCGCGTCGCCGAGCTGGCGGAGACCACGAAGACGAAGCAATGGAGGTGGGTGCCAACCAGCGTCAACGTCGCCGACGACGCCACCAGGGATGCGCCGACTCCATTCACATCCGAGCACCGGTGGTTTCAAGGTCCAGCCTTCCTACGCCTACCCAAAGAAGACTGGCCGCGAGAGGACACCATCAGCCAACCAGAGGACACCGGGGAGGAGCGCGTGACCGTTCTCAAGGAGGGCACGCGCCTCACTAACGCGCTGCCCGACATAACACGCTACTCCAGCTGGCTTCGGGTCATCAGGGTGACCGCCCGGGTGCTACAGTTCATCGACAAGCTGCGGGCGAGACAACGCTGCACCGCGCTGTGGAAGCGCACCGAAAAGAAAACAGATGACGACCCTACCTGGAAGAGGACCAAGAAGCAGCCGCCAGTACACAAAGCTGCGACCGCCTCCGCGGGGAAGACATTCCTGCTTGAGGCGCGCCACCTACACCGCGCACAGCTATTATGGGTACGAGCTGTGCAAGAAGACGCCTTTCAAGACGAACTCGCAGCCATCAAGAACGGGAAAGCCGTGCCGTCGGGAAGCCGCCTAGCCCAGCTGTCGCTCGTGGTGGATAACGACGGGGTCCTACGCCTACGATCCCGCATCGCCGCCGCCATAGACATCACCACGACACAGAGGGAGCCCGCCGTTATAGACGGCAATCACCGGTGGACGTGCCTGTACATAGCCTGGGTGCACCGCCAGCTGCACCACGGGGGCTACGAAATCACCGCCAACGAAGTACGCCAACACTACTACGTGCTACGCCTGCGCCACAGCGTCCGGACGGAGGTGAAGAGCTGCCAGATCTGTCGCCTGCGGCGGGCGAAGCCAGCCCAGCCGTCAACGGGCAATCACCCCCGCAGTCGCCTCGCTCATCACCAACGACCTTTTAGCTTCACAGGCCTAGACTACTTCGGGCCCCTGACAGTCACCGTGGGGCGTTCTCACCAAAAGCGCTATGGGGTGCTTTTCACCTGCCTGACTACCAGGGCAGTCCACCTGGAGGTCGCCGGGAGCCTCAGCACCGACTCCGCCATCATGGCGCTACGCCGCTTCATCGCCAGACGGGGATGCCCGACGGAGCTATGGTCCGACCAGGGGACCAACCTGAGGGGAGCGGACATCGAGCTGAAGAAAGCCGCCAGAGAAGCCATGGAGAACGAGGCCTCCATCCGCTTCATTACATGGAAATTCATCCCGCCCAGCGCCATTCATGGGCGGCGCGTGGGAACGAATCGTTCGCAGCGTCAAGACGGCGCTCGATGTCACACTGCACGAGAGGGCGCCCAGGGAAGAAGTCCTCCACACGCTGCTCGTCGAGGCCGAATTCACTATCAACAGCCGGCCACTCACTCACCTGTCCGTCGAAGCCGAAGACGCCGAAGCCCTCACGCCCAACCACTTCCTGCTTGGAGGCCCAGCGCGGGTGCCGCTGCCGGGGGCCTTCACCGAAGCGGACGCAACAACAGCCAAGCAGTGGCGGGTCAGCCAACGTCTCGCCGACGCCTTTTGGTCGCGCTGGGTGCGCGAGTACCTTCCCGAGCTACAACACCGGCGGGAGCCACGCGCACGAGGCCACATCCAGTTGGGCGACCTGGTGCTCATCGCTGACGGCACTCTCCCTCGCAACGTGTGGCCGCGCGGGCAAGTGGAGGCGGTGTTCCCGGGACCAGATGGCGAAGTACGGGCAGTCGACGTGAGGACAACCAGAGGGGTGCTACGACGGCCGACAAAGAAGCTGGTGATCCTGCCGACGAATTCTCCATAGCCGCGAACTTCGAGGATCCAGCTGCGGGCAGCTGCGGCGGGAGAATATGTTCGCGACTTTTGTTTAGATTACATATCGCATGATTACTGTTCGCGATGATAACTTTCACTAGGTATAGAATTTATGAACAATAGGTGTTGTACATAACATATTATTTGATTTACTTGTTTCGTTTATATAGTAATATGCGTGTTTTTATCATTTTCTAGTTCATAAGTTCATTATTGTTTTATATAGTTTGCCAAATATGGTAGTCTGTACGTTTACCGATTGTTTGCCTTATATGGTCGCGTGTAGATTTACTTGTTGTTGCCCTAATATGGTAATGCATCGACTTACTTATCGTTCACCTAATATGGTAATGCATAGGGTTACTTGAATGACAGGACAAGAATTGTGAGAAATAAATATATCGGTGTTTCTTTCTTAAGCCCCGCCCCGGTCCGTCCCACTTCGCCGGATATAAATATAGCGTCGGATCGGGGCTGGAACACACTTACCACTGGGCTCTAATGGAGGAAACACCTTAAAAGGAAATCGTGTCTTCTTTGATACCTGCCTACCCTGAACATCATAGCAACATACAGTCCACTGCACACCACAGTTAAAATGTGAAAAACATAATTGATTATTTATCTGTTACTTCAAAATGATATCCATAAATACTAAGATTAATAAATCATAGTTACCTACTCGTAAGTGACGAACAATGAAGAACATATTCTAGGAAAGTTACCTGTTACGAACTGGTATAATAAATAACTTTAAATAAATCTACAACTCTGCTCCTTTAAGTTTTCATTAAAATCAAAATACGCAAAATATATTATGATTCAAATAAAAAACATCTTAAAGCAAAGTAATGGCCAAACAAAGTAATAACCAACTGAAGTACTAGTAATAGGTAGGTACATGTACTAATTATTAATTAAGTTGTAGATAATAGTTTCGACAGAAAGGATACCTAACAGGTAGGTATTAGAAAACTATAGTATAAACAATATTATTGAGCTAATTACAATTTAACTAAGATTAAACGTATTAAACGTGTACAATAATCTATTATTACATTTTGTCCTGATACATAAATGTTGTGACACCGGTCATCGGATGCACAAGTCTTGGGTCAAAGAAAGGATACATCTGGGTCCGCCACATAAGAAACAACACAAATATATATTATCCACGTAAAAACAAAGCCAACTGTCCACTCAAACAAAAGATAACACTCTGCAACATAAAGGAAGGAACTGATAATAAACATTGATAAAACAGTTCACAAAACGACTAATAATTAGATACTTACATTTTGTCCTCTTCGAAAAGAAAATCGTCGTCATATTCCTGCATCATTTTGTAAAGTATTAAGAAAATTAAACACCTAAAACAAAATTCTAAATCCGCAGCACAAGTTAGGTTATGTGATTGTCAGAATTTTGTCAAAGTTATTGATTTTTCAAATCGTGTAAGCTGCGCGCGTTGTTGATACGGGTAACTTCCGCTAGAACAACCAATCACATTGCAGATATATATTAGCGCGGGAGAATCGTACAGTTTTTTTAAGGCTATTGGATTTAGTGTTATAATGCCAAATTAAGTGAAAATTAGGTAGAGTTTGATTAAAACAAAATCTTAGTGAAAACAAAGTCTTAGGTTCGGAGGCTTGCGTAGAGCGTAAGTCAAATAGGTGCTGTCGGGTGTGAGATAGGTGACAGTATACAGTGGTTAAACTTTGTCGGAAGAGAGTTGGCCGCTTACCCATATCTCCACCAACCCGCAACGGAGCTGCGTGGTGGACTTAACTCCAGGCCTCCGAAATAAGGAGGAAAAATCGGTGCTCAGCAGTGGGACACGATCTTAGTACAGTCTGCCCAGAATAAGTGTAGTGCAGGTTATTCCGTAATTAATGATAAACCCATACTAAACAATAAGCGAATCGTCATACAGGGCCTCCTCTCATCCCATGCCTTTTCTTCTTGCACACAGACTATGCAAGATGTAACTAAACTGTTTTTCTTAGGAGTAAACAATCTTGAGACTATCAAATATATTTAATATTTTAATTTAATAATAAACCAAAATGCTCTTATCACTAAATTTGCATTTGAAGGATTAGTACAATGAAGCGCGCATGGCTCGGCGGCTGTCGTAGAATATTAGAGATCTGCGCAGCTAAAACCAAAAGGGGGCGGTCGGGTGTGAGACGGGTGATCGCTAGTTGCAAAAATTTCATGCGCATTTCCGTACATCGGAGGGTATGTTAAGGCGTCTGTCCTAGTTGTTATCGATAGATAACAGGCGTTTTGCCTTGTCGGAGGAATAATGGGCGGTTTGAAAACATCCGATAGCGCAAAAAAAGCGTGGTGGCTGGGCTGCAAAAAAAAATGTTCAGATCAGCCTCCAATATATGTACTTAATATATTTTCCACGTACTCTGTAATCTCTAACTAAATATTTTCCCCTTTTCTCTATTCCGCACTTTCTTACTTCAAAAAAACCTTCTATCGTATTGCAGTGGACTTCAGCGCAAGCATCAAACTTATAGGCCACATAAACCTAATATACATAGGTATCAATACTAAGTTACCTATGTTTTAGGATAATAACTACATACATTGGTCTTACTCGTTGTAATTTCCATACAATAGGTTATTATGAAATACCCAGCTAAGATATATTCAAAAATACGCAAAAAAATATGCATAACAAAAAGACTACGCGACCGTCGCGTCGTGACTACGTGTCTATTTACAAACACCCCTTTTAACGTCAATTTAAAATTCAAATGAACTAAAAAACGTTGGGACCAAGGACGGTTACAACGAAATTGCATAATTGTACCTTATGTATAGGACTACGTCTGTAATTGGAAGTCATTTTGCCCGTGGCGTGTCGCAACTATCAACGCATTCATGCCTTGATCGTTAAGCAACCTGAACTGTTTTAAATGTAAAAGTTGCAATAAACTCGCCTTGCCCCCAGCAGTGCTGTGGAGCGACCCGCGCGTATTAGTCTCGTTTTTCGCATCGTATTCGCAAAATGAATATTGTAATCCCAGTGAGTAATAGAAAAATTGTGATAATGCGCGTTTTAGTACACTAGTTTCGCGCCAGAAATTGACAGTTATTTTTTTTCAGCTGTCACTGTGGTTGTGCGCGCTGTATACTGCCACTGATTCACAAGAAACTGGACCAGTCGGGACTTTTATTCGGACGAATCTTATCGGGTTCCCGGTGATTCACAACGAGCAGAAGTGGATTTTTGATCCTGATGTGTCTCAAAGAAGAAGAAAGCAGTTTTTTGAACTGCATGGTGATAAAGCAGAGAAACTGATAGAAAGATTAGGTTTAGGTATCGATGGGTATGGAGAACAGAGGCTATGGGAACAGAGGCAAAGGGATGAAGGTCATTTAAATGGATTAAATGCTTTACAACCATGACTGTGATCGATTAAAAATCAAAAATTGTAGTGTAAATAGTTTAGAACTAGTAGTATTTAGGGGGACGATAAATAACAAAGTTATTAGGCGAAGGTTAGAATCGTATTCCGTTCATCAATTTTTATCTTAATTAGCATTTGTTTGTTATTTTTCCAAAACATACGATCTGGAAAATATAAAAAAAATGTTTTCATTCCGTAATTTTTGCAATTCCAGCACTGACAACCAAAACACGTAATTATTTTTTTTATAATATGGGTCAGTTTCAAGGTTGGTAATTAGTTATTGCATTTGGTTTTCCCAAAATATTTGTTAGTTTTGAAGAGTTTTTGTAGTAGTTATCTTAATGTTATTATTGTTATTTTACTTTGTATCAAAGTCTATTTGGATATGTCTGTATAAATAAGTTTTCAAAAGTACTCTACTGTTTTATTTTATTAGTATGTTATAATTTTAACCTTTAAAAATAAATACCTATTATAGTTATATTTTTTTACGATATCAAACAAGAAACTTACATTGTATATATTAATTCTATTAATTATTTTTGCTCGGGGAAACGGAATGTTTAAAGTGGTCAAGGATAATACGCCAATTACAATTCTTGAAGAGATTAATATGCCTATCTGCAATATTTCGTAGTTATAATTACACTTTTTCGAATGAAAAAGATGGTGATCAATGTCAGTTGGTCAAGTTTTTTTTAAAAAGCGTTAAAATAACTCTTCATTTCAAATCCGGTAACAGACCTCGCATCGCATCTTTCGCTGCGGGTAAATAATAATTTATTATGTTACATATTTTTAGTCCATATTTTTTCTGTAATGTGATCGCATAATCTGTGCACATTACCAGTTTCAAGTTGATGGCATTTTGTTCAATATAGATTAACTAGCTGCGAAACCCGGCGTTGCTCGGGTTAAAATACGTCGCATGTTTAATCTAAACTTTAAAGAGTCCTTTTATAATCATGTTTTCTAATAGCCATCTTATAGCCTGAAAGAATACTACTGTCAGTCCACCTGAACGTATAAATTAATGAAAGAATTTGCTCTCAGCTCCTAACCGTTGAGGAGTTGTACCTTCAGTCATCAGCTCAGCAACATGATATGATGATATTTATACACAAATACCTGTTTTGCTTTAGTAAAAATATGAAAATCAATTATTGTGCTATAAAATTTGTATGTTCCCTTCGATTTCTCTGGGATCCCATCATCAGACTTTGACTTGGTGACAGCTGGACCATCTCAGGAATGTAAGATTTCTAACAAAACCCCATTTATTGAAAGAATTTGCTCTCAACTCCTAACCGTCGCATTACCTTCCATCATCAGCTCCCCACTCCACCCAACGCGATCAAACTCCCTTACTATCATCTACGTACTAAGGGGTACTTACCACCCCAACGGGAAGTTGATTGGAGTTAGTGATAATAGAGAAAACCGTGTCTTTACGTACAAAGAAAACCCTTTACTTTTTATATATATATTAAGAATTAAGATTACATTGCGCGAGTGGTTTGAAATGAAATAACAATCCGAAAACATGTTTGTTTCGGGTTGCCCCTAAAACACCTTGGATAGAGTTTTAGAGGCAACCGAAATGTTCTGCTAAATTAGACATCGATTTACTCTGATGTTGACTTGACTGATTTCTGACGAATAAAAGATTTCACTTTCATTTTCGCCCGGTTTTAACGAAACGGGAAAAACACTATTACAAAATTTTACTTCACATAGACAGTATGCTAAGAACTAATCAATCATTTTATTAGGAATAGGTAAAAACCTCCACCAACCCGCATTGGAGCAGCGTGGTGGAGTAAGCTCCAGGCCTCCCCAATAATGGAGAGAGACCCGTGGACAGCAGTGGGACGTAAAAAGGGTTGCAGCTAGGTAAAAACCGCAGTCTACGACACGGAGATATCGGGTTCAAAACCGCACTGCACATCGGTTAAATGCGTATTTTTCGCTGCTCCATTGTTAGGGAAAATATGGTGATACTTAATTAATTAGGATGTTTTCCACTACCGTGTAGGCCTGAGAGTAACCAATCTACTACTTACCTAGGGGAAGGATGTCGTATGCGAGATGGATGACCGCTAGTGGCAAATTTCATGTGCGTTTTCGCTTCATCGTCGGTTCCAGTTGAAATCAATAGATATCAGTCGTAAAACCGCGTGTGCTTCACACACTTATGGGCGGTTACAAAACATCCGAGAGCTGGTTGGCCACTAATCCAGATCTCCACCAACTCACATAGGAGCATCTCCAATAAATGAAAAGAGAAAAGGAGAGAAAAGGAGAGGAGAAAAGAAAATCGTCGTCGCAGTGGGACGCAAAAATGGATGGATTACTGGGGAAGTCTATATTACAGGGCTAACTTAAATACTACTAAAATACGTGACTCTATTACTAAACAGCGCCGAAAGCTTCAGTTAGGTAAAGTTCGATGTAGGTACTTACTTACAAAGTGTAGGACGCCCCCCTGCGAGGTGGCGCGACGATCTGTGCCGGGTGGCGTGAAGTAACTGGATGCGTAGAGCCGAAGATCGGGCTCAGTGGCACGCCTTGGGAGAGGCCTATGTCCAGCAGTGGACTGATATGGGCTGACGATGATGACGATACAATTTTGGTAGAAGTCAGGTAGCAAAACAGCCAAGCCAGAAGGCGCGGTCTCAGCCTTCAATTTTGGGGAGGGGTCGTCAAGAAATTTGGGTGGGTCACTAAAAAATTTGGGGGAAGAGGTATCCCAAATTGGCTTGTTTCGCCTTCCATCTACGCATGACTGATGGATTTTGGGGGGGATCATGTCCCCTGTGACCCTGGGACCGCCACTAAGCCAGTTAGAGTTACGGCGTGTAGAGTTAGCTGAAGTTTGGCTCACTCTACATGAGATGTAATAACTTTAGGGCAGTACGAGTCATAATGTGTTCGGCTTGTCGACATCCTACTACTTAATATTATAAATGCGAAAGTAAGTTTGTTTGTTACTCTTTTACGCTAAAACTACTCAACCGAGCATTATGAAACTTTGTACATATATTCTTGGAGTTATCAGAAGTAAAATAGTATACTTAAAAAAACGGGGCACAGACAATTTAACATATTTCTTATGTAATTTATATTTAATTTTTTGCAATGTTAAAGCGCCTTGGTTTAGCTCAATAGAAGTTATCTTTAGTACATGTGGCGACATCTCTTATTGAGTAGCAAAGTAACAAATGAAATTTTAAGTTTCTATAACAGATGGCGCTGTGAGACTAGTAGTTTGTGGTGCTGTGTAAGTTGATGTTAAAAAAATATGATTGGTATATTATTATTCTCATCACAATAAATTATATTTAATCCAAGATTTTCCTTATTAGCGTTTGTATTATGTTATAGTTAGGTATACTTATTTAAAAACAAAAGCTATGTTTGCACACGATTGCCTATTGCACTTTTGTGTATGATGTACCTACTTAGTGAAAATATTACAAATGATAAAATTTTATTCCAAATACTTTCTTTGTGCAAGTCGATATCGATGTATTCCTTTTTTAAATATTTCAATTGTTAGTGGATTAGAACATATATAAGGAATAATACTTTAAAATAATACTACGACACTCTCTAAAACTCTTGGCACGTTTAATTATAAACTTCTGCTACTTATAAGTATAGGGGATTCCTAGGAAAAAGACAATTTGACAACAAAAGTGATCCGTAGAGTTAATTAAAGTATGTCTTCATTGTTTGTATCAATACTATCTGGGGCTCTACTCTAAGCACCGTAGTCCGAAGATTCGCATATTTTTCAGCACATTTTTGAGCCTTTTCTGATCGTCCTATTGGTGGATGCATGACTCTATAGTAAAGTTATCTGGAGCTATTTAGGATATAATACGTTTTATAATCCTTCCAAACTTTTACAAAATGATCGCTCAAAAATACACGATACTTCAGACAAAAGCGCTTAGAGTAGGCCCCTGAATTTTGACGGCCGATTTTTCTTCCTTTTCTTTCTTCCTTAATTTTTATTTCTTCCTATTGATTTCCAAAGAAGAAAACAATATTCAACCTAGATAAATTTTTGCCTGTTTTGGTAGAAAAATATAACCTATTCGTTTTTGTGTTGTTGAGAATCACATTCATTTTTTATTAATTTTCTGTACATTTTTGACAGTAAAATCAGAAGTAAGATTGGGTATAAATTGGTGAAACTTAGATTTTCAGATTGCTCTCAGTCATTAACTGTAATATTGTTGCATTGTTGGTTTTTAAAAGGTGTGTAGATTATGTAAATTGTGTTGACATTTTGTAAAAAATACCATTAAGAATACACAGATTTTGTAAATAAAAATACACTATTCTCAAATCATTTCGTTTATTTATTTTATAAATTTTTCACCGATCGCGACTTGACAATTTTCAAACTTATTTTAACGACAGAGAGTAAAAATATTTTAGCAATTGGAAATAAGAGAAATAGCTAAATCTAAACAGACAATATTTGGAATAAGTATTAAATTCTGGACGTAGTTTATGTTTGTTTGTAAGTATACTTTGTTGTTTAACTTTTGAGTATTTTTTTAACATTTACGTCAACAAACTTAAACCACAGAATAAAAACGTCATCAACGATAAATTTGTTGAAAATTCAAAGGTGACTTAATCTAAATACATTATTTTTGCTGTCTTTGAAATTCCAAGAAAGTTATCATATTAAAATAGAAATAAGTATATCTAAACTGAATGATAGTTATTGATTAATCAACTCCCCTATATTTTCTCTTTTATAAGTTTTAGACTCACACTAATACAATTTACTAAAAAAAAAAACACAAAAATATTTAAAAAAACAATGAAAATCTTTTGAATTAATGGTCTTTTGAACAAACATGATTTTTTATGTGGCACGTAGAAGAGCAATAATCATAATTCATAATGAAAGACAATTAATAACGCTCTGCTATCAGTGAGCTTATAAAAACAAATAAAAGTAGAAAGATCAAAGCATAAGGAAGTGATTAATTCAAAAGCTACCCGTATTATAATAGTGAACTAAAAACAATACTCTTGTGTCATAGAAATGTCATAAATGCATATTAATTAACAGGTTTCCATTATTCTATCTAGTAACTAAAGTGAATATTGTGACTGCTTCTCTTACATTTAGTTTTACAATTAAAGTGATTACATATTTTTCTTTTAACACATTAACTTTGAATTAAGCGAAACACTTTTAATTACTTAGTAAGGCACCTCAAGTTTTTGGTTTCTATTTTGTGAGAGTTTAATTTTTTAATTTGTACAAGATAACTGCCAATATAGAGAAACTTATCGATGTAATCTTAAATCTAGGTAGAACACCGAAGAAATTACCGTAATATGGCATTAAATTATAAATAACGATTTATAATTATTCATTAAAGAGATCAAAATACACATTATTTTAGAAAATACACGTCATAATTTTACACTGTTTGGTTAAACAGTTAAAATTATTAATATCGCTAAGACTAACAATCTTCAATCATCTTCAATCATCTTCAATGTTTTATTTATCGTTTATTGGTTCGATTTTGTCGTTTCAGAGTTGATTTCGTTGTTTATATCTAATTTTTGTGGTCTCTAGCGTGTCTTATTTGCTTCCTGGACAGCGGGGACCTGAAAAAGAAACAAAAAACATCTGATTAACATAGCTCTACAAATATGGCGAACACTGCGATCTAGCGGCGAATAGCAGAATCAATACAATTATGTCTATGCGTAGGAAAATACAACAAAAGTGTCCCTGCTTTTCATTCGATATTTTTGATAAGCAAAATTAGATGCCTTACAACCGGATTTAATTAAAGACTTATTTGCATGTGTCTTATGTAACAATTTAAATTTAATTAATAGTACTCTATACCTGTAAGTACACACAGCGCCATCTAGTAAGCAGTAGTTGAAGTAAAAACATGTTTAGTTTTTTTCTCTTTTTACCGTATTCAAGACAAGTCAAGTAGTAGTTTTTCTGAAGAACAAGACAAAAAATAATAATCACAGACTAAAGAGCAGTAAGGCGACATTATGAGATCATCTTCAAGAACATGTTATATATTAAATTAGGTGTTATGACCACCTTTTTTTTTCAACCTTTTTTATGTCCCACTGCTGGGCACAGGTCTCCTTCTCACAAGTGAGAGGGATTTAGGCCATAGTCCACCACGCTGGCCAAGTGCGGATTGGTGGACGGTGTATGACCACCTATTACATGTTTTTTCTTTGTTTATTCGTAGGTAATTGCATATACTGTAAAATAAGGTGACTCCTGCATTTTGTCTGCGATGTTAACATATTTTTACCTACATACTATTTATAATTAATAAAAAGCTGAAGAGGTTTTTTCAAAGCGCTAATCTCGGGAACTACTGGTGCGAATTGAATAGATGTTTTTTTTATTTGAATGGAGTAGCAGACGAGCATGCAGGCCACACGGTGTTAAGTGGTCGCTGCAGCCCATGGACATCTGCACACAACCTCAAGCAAGCATAGGTAAGTCTTGTCTGAGGTCGTATGCAGTTGCGCTGCTACTCTGGAGGCTGGTGCTCGCCTCATGTAAGTGTGGCCGGCAACTGCACCTTTCCACAGAAATACAATAGAGTTGGTTCATGACAGAAGTGGGTGCAGCGGTGGTACTTCCCTGGGCGAACCATAATAGTTCTTCCACCTCCATTAAATGCATTTATTAGATACATAGTCCATTGAGGAACGTTTAAGGCTATAAAACATCACATTACGACTAACATGAACGAATTAATATACTTACATACATACATCTCACTTTTACAAGTCTATGCACGCGGACGATGAATGCTACAGGTAGGTAGTAATCGATAAAAGCAACAAGGATCAGGTCGTTTTTTTATAACTGTGTATAAACCTCGGTACCTTCCGTAACATCGCATTGAACGTAAGGCCTGAGCCAGCCAGAGACCAGTTTTTGTGGCCTAAGTCAAGTTTTTGCCTAGAACCTATCCACTATCCAGTCCTATCGGGTGTCCGGCTGTCTATAAATAAACTGAATCGCATAACGCCAGTTGCAACACTCAGTTCCGTGATGTTTTGATTTGTGCTATTAATGTACAATATGGTGCAGAAATGCTCCAAATTTTCAAAAAATATACATTTCGTCATCATATTATAAAAAATATTTAACAAAAATTTCCATTACTGAATAAATAAACAACCATTCCTAGAATTCCAATCAAAAGTTCGCATGTGACCATCCCTCTAACTAGTTCAACTAATCGCTAGGGCGCAAACAAGGGTGTGGTGGTGGCGTGCTACCAGGTGTGGTCACCACTCCCTCCATTAGGGACCACTTAGTTTACGATTCGCGAAACTGACGCAAATTGCTTTTAGTCGACACGTGTTAGTGTATTTTATCATGAAATTGGATGTTGTTGTGTTAGGAAAATGTACATCACTGTTATCGAAATTGGATGTTGTTCTATTAATTGACTTTTTACCAATTTTGAAAAGTGTATCTAAAAATGAAGCTTATAGGTGTGTTAGTTTATTTTATCATGAAATTGGATGTTGTTGTGTTGGGAAAAAGTACCTCACTGTTATCGAAATTGGATGTTGTTTTAGTAATTGACTTTTTACCAATTTTGAAGAGTAGTATATGTAAATAAGAACCTTTATAGGTTTGTCTGTTTGTCCGTTCGTTCAAGCTCCTAAGTCAACGCAAATGATATGGCCATATTTTACAAAGACCCGGAATAATATTAAAAAGTTTCTCCATACAAACCTTCATACCATATTTTACTCCCTTAGTGTTAAATACTAGTGGCCGCCCGCGACTTTGTCCGCGTGGACTTTGGTATTAGTCATAGCATGATGTTATATAGCCTAAAGCCTTCCTCGATAAATGGACTATCCAACACAAAAATATTTTTTCAATTCGAACCAGTAGTTCCTGAGATTAGCGCGTTCAAACAAACAAACTCTTTAGTTTATATATGAGTATAGATTTATTTCCACGGCAATCGTCGAAAATCAGCGATCTACGCATCAAAGCAAAACGGGGGCGGTCGAGTATATAATGGGTGACCGCTAGTGGCAACTGGCAAAAATTCATGCCTGTTTCCCTGCTTCGAAGGGCACGTAAAGCCATCGGTCCCGGACGTTATCGGTAGGTAGTAGTCGTTAAACCTTGTCAGAGGCCTTATGGGCGGTTTGAAAACATGCCCATCTCCACCAACCCACATTGGAGCAGCGTTGTGAAGTAAGCTCCAGGCTCCAGCAAAAATGGTTGCAACCACTTATGATTTGAGTTACATTTTGCTTACGACCAACTGCAGGTTGTTTTTAGTAGATATTGGCTTATATACGGAACGCTCGGGCGATTAATAGAATATGTTTGAAATACAATTGTGTTAGGTAATTAATTAATTAGTTTCCAAGAAAGTTAACCCTGTATCTTTAAGGTTAAAGGACAAGAGATTAGATTAAATCATTTTTGAGAGCAAACATTTACTTGAAAGACTTTATTTGACTTTTGAAAGGATGGATGGAACTTTAACCTTCGTCTGGTGGTATAATCATGGAATGTAGGCATCAATTTAAAGAGTTCCTCGGAGCACTCACCGTAGTAAAGTTGGTAGAACACGCAGAGCGAGCCTATTTGTAAGAAAATGTCTTACATTAGGGAGGTATTTTTTTCCGACAGCTTTTTTTCAGTGTACTAAAACCCATCCTGGTGGGTGCCCAAAGCTGATGACGGCGAACCCCGTATGGTTCAAATAAAATAAATTATTATAAAAAGCACAAAATTGGGTTTAAGTCTAATTAATTAAAACTGTAAAACTACTTCAATGTTTCTTATGTACCCTTCTGTAATAGTGATTTTAAGAATTTATGTTTAAATTAATAATTTTATTTATGAAAATAAATTAAAATTTGTACACCCTAAGGGGTAAATATGGAGTTCTTAATATTTTGTAAAACCTTTTCACCCGTATTTGTGCAAATAAAATATTTTCATTTCATTTTCGGGATTTGAAACTGCAGAGTTTATAAACTGAGATGTATAATTATTTGGTAGCGTGACTGATGGACAAAGTCACGGCTGTACGCTAGTTTCTACTAAACAATGCTAATTACATAACAGATGGTTGCATTGCATGCTCCATAACAATTATATTACACTATTATGGTATGCAAAAATGATAATTAGATGGAGAATTATTCCATTGCCATAATTATAAATTTATTAAATTAATTCTATGGCGTATTGCACAGTGCTGTAGTAGCATAATAATTATGTACCTAGATTAAATATAGTTAATCAATCAGAGAAGCCATAGAGGAGTGGTAAAGACATCGGTTTCCAACGCGGGGTCCAAAGTTCAAACCCCGACGTGCATCTCTGCTATTACTAAGATAATATAATGACCCGTGTGGCGCAATGGTTACCATGCCGGACTGCCGATCGGAGGGTTCCGGGTTCGATTTCCGGCGAAGCAGAAATTTGAATGATAAGTTTAAAATTTCTGTCTGGCTCACGACACAAGGTATATCTACCTTACTGTGGGGTTATGAGTGTGAAACGTTTATTTATTTATAATATAGACGTATTTATTGCTGCTCTCCAGTGAGAGGATACATTGTTGGCTACACGTTATCCCCGAGATATTTTCTCGGGAAAAAAGTTGACCATTTTACCAGTCGCCACCCATTTCCATACAAAAAATCAAGTCAATACACAGCACCGTTGCGATAACGTTATGTATATGTTGTTTTTAGTAGATATTGGCTTATATACGGAACGCTCGGGCGATTAATAGAATATGTTTGAAATACAATTGTGTTAGGTAATTAATTAATTAGTTTCCAAGAAAGTTAACCCTGTATCTTTAAGGTTAAAGGACAAGAGATTAGATTAAATCATTTTTGAGAGCAAACATTTACTTGAAAGACTTTATTTGACTTTTGAAAGGATGGATGGAACTTTAACCTTCGTCTGGTGGTATAATCATGGAATGTAGGCATCAATTTAAAGAGTTCCTCGGAGCACTCACCGTAGTAAAGTTGGTAGAACACGCAGAGCGAGCCTATTTGTAAGAAAATGTCTTACATTAGGGAGGTATTTTTTTCCGACAGCTTTTTTTCAGTGTACTAAAACCCATCCTGGTGGGTGCCCAAAGCTGATGACGGCGAACCCCGTATGGTTCAAATAAAATAAATTATTATAAAAAGCACAAAATTGGGTTTAAGTCTAATTAATTAAAACTGTAAAACTACTTCAATGTTTCTTATGTACCCTTCTGTAATAGTGATTTTAAGAATTTATGTTTAAATTAATAATTTTATTTATGAAAATAAATTAAAATTTGTACACCCTAAGGGGTAAATATGGAGTTCTTAATATTTTGTAAAACCTTTTCACCCGTATTTGTGCAAATAAAATATTTTCATTTCATTTTCGGGATTTGAAACTGCAGAGTTTATAAACTGAGATGTATAATTATTTGGTAGCGTGACTGATGGACAAAGTCACGGCTGTACGCTAGTTTCTACTAAACAATGCTAATTACATAACAGATGGTTGCATTGCATGCTCCATAACAATTATATTACACTATTATGGTATGCAAAAATGATAATTAGATGGAGAATTATTCCATTGCCATAATTATAAATTTATTAAATTAATTCTATGGCGTATTGCACAGTGCTGTAGTAGCATAATAATTATGTACCTAGATTAAATATAGTTAATCAATCAGAGAAGCCATAGAGGAGTGGTAAAGACATCGGTTTCCAACGCGGGGTCCAAAGTTCAAACCCCGACGTGCATCTCTGCTATTACTAAGATAATATAATGACCCGTGTGGCGCAATGGTTACCATGCCGGACTGCCGATCGGAGGGTTCCGGGTTCGATTTCCGGCGAAGCAGAAATTTGAATGATAAGTTTAAAATTTCTGTCTGGCTCACGACACAAGGTATATCTACCTTACTGTGGGGTTATGAGTGTGAAACGTTTATTTATCTATACATTTATAATATAGACGTATTTATTGCTGCTCTCCAGTGAGAGGATACATTGTTGGCTACACGTTATCCCCGAGATATTTTCTCGGGAAAAAAGTTGACCATTTTACCAGTCGCCACCCATTTCCATACAAAAAATCAAGTCAATACATAGCACCGTTGCGATAACACTTTTCATTTTTTATAATAGTACTAGTGGTCTGGCCCGGCTTTGCCCGGGTAATTCCATTCGCAAGGGCCAGTCAACTAAGATATAAGCTATCCCAGGGGCGTGTGGGCGTGTGGATATAGATATCTATATCTATCATTCATTACATTACTATTCCTACACTAAAATACGTGGTTTGTGTTCTGAATCTTATTTTAAATGAATATAAGGATTATTTTATGTAATTTTAGTAATTTTATTTTCTTGAACCCCAATTATTATGTCACAATAACTACTTTTACATGTTAGAAAATACAATAGTAATCGTAAGTAAATTAAGTAAAGAGAATATTCACTTCGTGGTACAGATCCTTACTTCCTTTCTAACGCGGGTGAAACTGCGGGGCACAGCAAGTAGTATTAATAACGCCGAAGACCACAATTATTTCACATTAGCACAGAAATCGTCTGCCTTTTAAGCGGAATTGCCTAATAAGTGAGCAATACTGATAACATTTGCAGTTACTGTGGCATATCACGACAGTGTTGCAAGATTCAATGAAACGTCTTCTTCAAGTAATCAGACAATGATAGGAAGACTCCCTACATTCTAAGGATTCTCTTTTACGCACCGATGATACTTTAAATAAGTATAGGATGTTTAAACTTATACTAATATAGCTGATCCCGCAAACTCCGTCCATCCATCCATCAGCCTTTTACTTTCCACTGCTGGACATAGGCCTCCCCTAACGTTCGCCACTCCTCCCGGTCCTGGGCCTTCTGAATCCAGCGACTACCCGCTGTCTTCTTCAGGTCGTCAGTCCACCTGGTTGGAGGGCAGCCTGTACTCCTTTTGCCGAGACGTGGTCTCCATTCAAGGACCTTTCTTCCCCATCGGTTGTCTGTCCTCCTAACTATATGGCCTGCCCATTGCCACTTCAGCTTGCAGATTTTGAGAGCTATGTCGGTAACCTTAGTTCTTCTACGGATTTCATCATTACGAATTCTGTCGCGTAGAGAAATACCAAGCATAGCCCTCTCCATCGCTCGCTGGGCGACCCTGAGCTTATGGAAAAGGCTAACTGTAAAAGACCACGTCTCAGCGCCGTAGGTCATCACTGGCAACACACACTGCTCGAAAACTTTCGACTTCAGGCACTGAGGTATTCTGGACGAGAAGACACTTTGTAATTTCAGACACTTTGTAATTTCAGACACTTTGTAATTTCAGACACTTTGTAATTTCTATTCTCATACCTACTGAATATACATATTCATCAAAATCGGTCAAGCCGTTTCGGAGGAGTATAAACACTAAAACTGTGACAAATGAATTTTATACATGTATTAGCTGATATAAAGCTGAAGAGTTTGTTTCTTTGTTTGTTTATTTGTTTGAACATCACCAACACATTTAAATTTGAATTTAGAATAAATCCAAGCGGGACAGATTAAGCGATAACTATTCTTGTAAGCTGCAATAATGTCAACTGTCAAATTTGACGTTTCGTTTCAAAACTAAAATAGCATTTACCTGCGGCGGTTTTGATACAAACGTTAATTTAAATAGGCGCCCTTTGACGTGTGAGCTAGTTATAAATGACAGGCCGTATATTGGATAGGGTTAAAGGGCGAAACATGATAAAACTGTGGATAAGCTTTAATGATAGTAATCCAGTACAGATATCAGAGGTTTATGTCATTTTAGCCGTTTATTGGAAAATAGGTGTGACTGTTGTGGACACAATGTATTCAGAACTATATTATTATTTTAATAGAGCGACTGGACGATACTACTAAAATCAGCGATACATAAAAAAACAATTTAAGTTTAAGGATGCTATTAAAATTAAGCAGGGGCAGCGACAGCTGAGTGATAAAGACAGCGGTCACCAATGCGGAAGTCCTGAATATAAACTCTGGTGAGCGCCTCAAACTAAGAAACTTGTTATGTGCGTATTTAACGTCCACTTCACACTACAAAAAATAATTAAGAAAGACGAAACTTACCAAAAAATTAAAGATATAACGTCGGCACCCTCTTCTGCGCACCCAACGACAGCTTGTTGCTTATCTTCTTGTAGCCGTCGCTTTTCACCTTGCATTTTGGTTTCTCGTTCGGTTCCACGGGACAACCCTTCAGCTCCCAGACCAGGTTCGTCAACGACTTCGGCCTACTTAGCTTCCTCGATCTCTTTTCTGGAAGCTTTGGGCCATTCCCAGAGTCCCCTGACGTCCTCCCCCCAGAATGGCTGGAGTCCAAGGTTCCATCCAACTCCATTGCTTGGTGAATATTCGACAAACTCTTGTAACGAATGTTGAATATCGGAGAATCTCCCTTCGTGAGAGGCCGTATCGGACTAGCTAAGGGACTAGGTGACTCTTTCGTCGGCGAGTGACTCTTCTGACTGAATACCATTCGGCTCTTGTTATTACTTACACTGTTTTTAATGTACAGCTTCGGTAAGTTTGGGACTGGTGCTATTGAGCATTTCTCTTTGTAAATAGTTATGGGTGGCTCTTTCGTCGTTATGGTGGCTTTGCGAGTTCGTTTCTCGGCTTTCTGGATGTTAAGGGGTTTCTTCGTAGGTATGGTTTCTATAGGAGGTGGTTCGGGTTTTATTTCTGTTATCAAAGGCATATGGATGGGTGTGGCAGCAGGGGAAGAAGGAGCAGATTCGTGTCGTGTCTGTTCGTTGGAGTAACAAGCCTTAATATTCTTAGGTAGTGGTGCAAATCCTCTCACGTAGTCATAAATTTGATCGATTTCATCATATTCATCTGGAATGCTATTCTCGTCTCTGTGACTACTGTATATGTGACTGTGGCGACTTATATGTTTATGTTGATTCGCTGAATCGGAGGATGCGCTACGCCTAAGGAAATAGCCAGTTTTAACTAAAGGTGGGGCGTGTAGTGGTGCGTTTAAAAGCCTCTTAGGATCACCGAGTTTACCGTCTAATACGTGTATTCGATCAACAACGTCTACGAGTAAACGATTGCACTTCTCGACTAGTCTAGAAAATTCCATAAAGTTTTTAATTTGTTCCTCATTTTTGCACCTAAGCATTTTTAAAGGCGCTGCCATGGGTAGAGCGATAAGCGCGTTACCTTCCTTCTGTAATGGTAATGCGAAAACGTGGTCTTCCTCAAACAGAGATAACAGTCTTAGTTCTGGTACAAAATGATTTGAACTTTTCAGTCCTCTTGGTGGCGTTCCGTGCACGAGCCTCACAGTGATTGGCAACCGTTTCGTTAACAAGGTTTTTGCCGTGTGTACTCCACTAATATTTTCCTCTTTAGCCACAGCCGAAAACTTGCCTCTTTGATCCAAACTAAGCAGCACCATATCCCCTTTCGTGTCGGTACATTTTAAGTATTTATTTTTTCCCAAAAATGCCTCCCCTCTGGGCATGATAACTTCTCCAGCTGGGAGATTTCTGGCTCCATCTGCCGTTATGTTTCCATCTAAGTCTGTTTTCGCACAAATTACTCTTATGGGTTCTCTCACAAGGCATCCGTCTTCGAGTTTCCTTCTAGCGAGTTCCGAGACGGACTCGATGCATCTGACAGCCCTACCTTCTTCGCTGAGTAGTTCAAAGTAGCCTTTGTAGGTATCAGGGATAGCGATTCTAGGCCCAACGCTGACCATTCGTCTTCCTTCTTTTAATTTTATAGCTTGGGCGATGATTTTCTTTCTTTTGCCCGCCGATACGAGTAGCGCTGTGCTTTGTAGCCCAGGGCTGGGGAGGGTAGGCACACCGAGGCCTCCATATTGGCCTTTGATGATTTTAGCGACGCTGGGTAGTCGGTTCTTCGCGGCGAACTCTCTGAGGTAGTGGCCCTCGTCAGACCAGCGGGATGCTGCTACCACGACTTGGCCGTCCGTGGCTGCCATCGTGGGATGATGTCACATCTGAAATGGATAATGGAAAACATTAGTCTATCACTTAGAAAGGAATGCTATAGTGCTACATCAGTTATAGAGTCATTGATAACTAGATAGTTTGACTTTTGAAGACCAAAGATCAACGTTATTATTCCAGAATGCATTCGAAGACTCAATTCGAACATCGAAATAAAAAAAAACTTCGAATAATTTTAAAAGTTTTTTCTATTTGATTATTTACTGTCGGCAATACCACAATAGAGATACTGGAGAGGCGCTCTTTATATTGTGGCTTGTGGCAATACCGACGTTGCATAGAGTATTGCCGGCAGTAAATAATCATGTTAAGTTACACTCACGATTCGTTATATAATAAAATAGTTTTTTCTATTACTCATTTTTTAGCTCTTAAGGGTATAAAAACACCAATCCAAAATACGGTAAATCCTAATGTGGATGTTTAATTAAGACGTATTATTATTACATTATTGTTATATTTTAATACAATAGACAATTGATTTGTAGGATTATGTTTCGCCTTTTCCCCGTTATAACAAATCGGTGGTCTAAATACCTAATTTCCTATAAAGCCGCAAAGGTTACCAATTGTTTAACATAAACAGTACTTTGACGGAAACAGGGAAAGCGGGAAGCGAAGAGAAAGTGGAACCTGCAGACTTGTTCCATGGTTCATTAATTGCTATGGGTGGGTTAATAGAGCGTAATGTCAGAGCACTTCTGGTATATGCAACGGTGAGCTGACCTCTTATGACGTAATGGGGATTTAAAATCGGTTGTAGATTGTAGAGCCGTATTGCGGTCCTATAAACTGGGCGATTTTAATTTTAAACTTCCTGAATCAGAAATCTAGTACAAATACAAAAAATGGAGTGTCTGTTTGTAATATTAAAATAAATTTACTACATGCTTATGAATGTATAATAACATTTTTTACAATTTTTGTCTGTCTGTCTGTTCCGGCTAATCTCTGCAACGGCTGGACCGATTTTGTCGGGATTTGGTTGGCAGGTAGTTGATATAATAAGAAGAACTTAGGCTACTTTTATTTCTAAAACTAAAGTCAACGCGGACAAAGTTGCGGGCGGCCGCTAGTCTATAGAGTCTGTTTGTAATATTAAAACAGCCGCTTTTTACTACATCTATGTAAATGTATATACGGTACATATACCAAAATAATATTTTTTTCAATTTTTGGTCTTTCTGTCTGTCTATCGGTCTATCTGTTTGTTCCGGCTAATCTCTGAAACGGCTGGACCGATTTTGACGGAACTTTCTTCTTACAAACAGTTGGAACTTTGTACGAAGTGTTGGAATGCACGTTCTACTTGTATCACGTTTTTCTTTGCCGTATAAGCAGCAAGCAGGGCTCGATTTTATGTGGTCATACGTACTTATGCTGATATTTCGGAGCATGTGAGTATGACCAGCATTCCATATCGTTCCATCGAAATTTAATGGCAGAAAAGCAGTGGTGGTACTTCAACGAATACAGCCGGGCCGGTACATGCGATACCTTGGGCTGGTGCTCGACAGCCGCTGGAGCTTCGACGAGCACTTCAATCGTCTCGTCCCCCGGATTCACAAAGTTGCAGGTGCTATGCATAGACTGCTGCCGAATCTTGGGGACCATGTGAAGAAGTCCGCCGCCTCTACGCAGGGGTCGTGCGCGCCCGTATGGTCGCATAAGCTATCGAGCAGCCGGCGCCGTGCGGCGAAACTGAACGCCGCGCAGCGCAAGATTGCGATTAGAGTCGCACGAGGATATCGGACGATATCGTATGAGGCGGCCAATGTCTTCAATAAGATCCGTGTCCTCCGCCAGGGGGCTGAACCTTCTAACGAGACGATCGTTGAGCTTCGTCGGAGAGCCAGATGGCAAGCTCTGACGCGCTGGCGCGATAGACTGCGCGAACCGCAGAATGCGCGTCAGCGAGTTGTCGGCGCCATTCTGCCCAGCTTCCGGGCCTGGCTAAAAAGGGAAGGTCGCGTCACCTACCGACTGACACAGATACTCACCGGACATGGCTGCTTCGGTGAGTACCTGAACCGCATCGGGCGAGAGGTGTCTGCCAGATGTCACCACTGCGGACTCGACCAGGATTCCGCGCAGCACACGCTCGAACACTGCCCAGCTTGGGACTCTGAGCGGCGGATCCTTGTCCAAAATATCGGACTTGACTTGTCCCCGGCGGCTGTCGTTGCAGCTATGGTGCGCTCTAGGGACGCGTGGAAATCGGTGACCTCCTTCTGCGACACTGTAATGTGCGCTAAGGAGGAAGCCGAGAGAGCCCGGGAGCGCGAAGATCCGGCTCCGCGCGTGGAGAACACCGGTGCGTTCCTTAGGAGATCCCGGAGTCCTCCCCAAGTGCAGAGGCAGGCCACCGAGGGGGTTTTAGTGCGGTCAAATCCCACATAACCCGGTATCCTCTGCCTAGGTGCCGGGTACCTTTTGAAGGTTTCCCCCCTGACACCAAAAAAAAAAAGGTACTTCAACGACCGAACTATGCAGCTAGTGTAACACAAATACTAAGTGACGACCGTGACGAATAAGTGATGACCCGTGTGGCGAAATGGTTACCATGCCGGACAGCCGATCGGAGGGTCCCGGGTTCGATTTAAAGACTCGCATATGAGCAGCGTGGAACAATCTGTAGCCAACAGTGGAAAGTAAAAAATAAAAAAGGTGGGGCCAAATACGCGCATTAAATATTTTCTTAGTAAGATGTGCGTAGTTTGTAGGTGGTAGAACTATTACGGTTCGCCCGGGGAAGTACCACCGGTGCACCCACTTCTGCCGTGAACCATTTCTATTGTGTTTCGGTGGAAAGGTGCAGTTGCCGGCTACACTTACATGAGGCGACCAACAGCCTCCGGAGTAGGAGCGAAACTGCATACGACCTCAGACAAGACTTACCTATGCTTGCTTGGGGTTGTGTGCAGATGTTCATGGGCTGCAGCGACCATTTAACACTAACGCCAACATGCTCGTCTGCTACTCCATTCGAATAAAAAAAAAAAAAAAAATCATGCTATCTATCTATCTGAATTCTGAATCCCTGGCGTGGGAATGTAAATTAAAGAAAAGGCACGGTAATCAATAAATCGATAAACAACCTCAACATCGCAAACACGGTAGAAAACGGTTGCGGTGTCGAGAGCGGCGCTGGAAATGAGTTTAAAAACTCAATTTGGCGAATGGCGACCGCAAATATGAGTTTTTCGGATGTCGGCAGCTACTGGGCTATGCACCGTTACCACACAAACGTGATGTGATTCAGTGCTAGTAAAATGTAAAAACTATGTAGATGATCTGAGGTAGTAGGTACACTGGGAGATTTATTATTTAGTAGCTGTGCCCCGCGGTTTCACCCGCGTTATTTTTTTAAAGTATCCTATTTTACTTCTGATTAGTCCAAGAATATATGTATAAGGTTTCATGATCATCGGTTGAGTATTTTTCTTATAATATAAGTAGGATAGTAAGATTTTTTACATTTGACCACAAACATTTTTTGCATCCCACTGCTTGACGCGTGTCTCTATCCACTATAATAGAGGCCTGGAGCTTACTCCTATATTCTCCTCTTACTGATGCAATGTGGGTAGATCTTGTGGTCAAGTCATTGTCAGAAGTTTTCAAATCGCCCATTCGACCTCCGACAAGAGCGACAAAGTTTATCTACAGATAACAAGCAGGACTGACGAATTAATGTGCCCTCCGAAGCACGGTAACGCACATGAAATTTGCCATTAGCGATCAAACATCTCACACTCTCTTACCCAAGTGTTTCAATAGTAATTTTTTATCATGATGGCTTAAAACACCGTGCATGCTTGAGAGTTACACCTGTACAAAAAAATATTTGAAAGCATGTCATGTCTATGAAATAAAAATAAGGATGGACTCAATTCAGAGA
Source organism: Pyrgus malvae (assembly GCA_911387765.1). NCBI lineage: Eukaryota > Metazoa > Arthropoda > Insecta > Lepidoptera > Hesperiidae > Pyrgus > Pyrgus malvae. The sequence goes on from OU426969.1 coordinate 14,140,147, forward strand.
GGAGAGCTGTGCCGAGCAGTAGAACATTGGCTGCAACCCTTTTCTACGTCCCACTGCTAGGCACGGGTCTTTCCCCATTATTGGGGAGGCCTGGAGCTTACTCCACCACGCTGCTCCAATGCGGGTTGGTGGAGATGCGGGTTAGTGGCCAACCCGCTGTTGTTTCCAAACCCATAAGGCCTCCGACAAGGTTTAACCACTGTTATCTCATAACAACCGGGACCGACGGCTTAGCGTGCCCTCCGAAGCACGGAAACGCACATGAAATTTTTTGCCACTAGCGGTCACCCATCTCACACTCGACCGCGCCCGTTTGGCTTAGTCGCATAGATCACTTGCGTTACGCTAACCGCCGGGCCATGCGCGCTTCATAGTAGAACATTAAATGCGTTTGAAACTTTAAAGGCTTCAGTCTGAATTTCAATAAAAGTTTTGTAATATAAAAAAAAAATTATCGGCCCCAGTGTGACAGCACTGCAGCGGCGCGTAACGCAGCTGTTACATCACTATTGTTTGTGTACATTGACCTTCAGTTATCGTTTGTATATGCGGAAAATTGCTTATATAACAGTTTTTGTTTTAACGGTCTCGGTCAGCGGTGGGAATTGGACTTGAACGATTTGTCTTGGAGTACGCGAGTCTGAAGCGCGCATGGCTCGGCGGCTAGCGTAGAACGCAAGCGATCTATGCAACTAAGCCAAACGGGCGCGGTCGGGTGTGAGATGGGTGACCGCTAGTGGCAAAAAAATTCATGCGCGTTTCCGTGCTTCGGAGGGCACGTTAAGCCGTCGGTCCCGGTTGTTGTTGATAGATAACAGTCGTTAAACCTTGTCGGAGGCCTTATGGGCGGTTTGAAAACATCCGACAGCGGGTTGGCCACTAACCCGCATCTCCACCAACCCGCATTGGAGCAGCGTGGTGGAGTAAGCTCCAGGCCTCTCCATTAATGGGGAGAGACCTATGCCCAGCAGTGGGACGCAAAAAGGGTTGCAGCCACGCGAGTCTGAAGTAATGAAGGTGTAGTAGTTAAGACTTACATCTTACATGTTATTATTGTAATAATAATTAATTTAATTTGATTTATTTTTGGGAAACATACAATCTTATGATACAATTATACACAAATTATAATGCGTTAGTCAACAAAGTTTCCACTGACATATCGTACATAACAGCATTTTAGTAGATAGGAGCGATAAAGAGATGGTTTAAATGAATAGACTAAAAATGTTTACCAGATTAAAGATAATGATAATTTTGTTGGGAAAAATTTACAAAAAAAATAGTATTTAAAATCAAGGATTAGAATACCTATTACAAAATTCACAGTCAGGTTATCCATCATATATGATTTGTCTAATGTTCTTCTTATAAAGGCCTATTGAACAATTAAGAGGGTCAACATTAAATAAATGAGTGTTATAAAACTGCAAGATTAATTTAAAAAACTTTTCAAAACATAATGTAACAAGTTGACATGTACCTTCGAGTATGAAATTGCGTTTTTATTGCTGTCTAAATAAAAAAAATAACTTGTAGACTTAAGATATACTGTTTTAAACAAAGACACGATGATTATAGCATATTAATTAATAATATATATAAAAGAGAAAGTGTGTATGTATGTTCATTATAGACTCCGAAACGGCTGGACCGATTTCAATGAAATTCTCGGAGAATCTTCAGATTGGTCCAACGAGTAATCCTGTAATGTTTGGTTCACTTCATGCTAATGATTCTTTCTAACGCGGGTGAAACCGCGGGGCAAAGCTAGTTAATAAATATTTGCCCATCGACTAGATTGGTAAAACACGCATGAACAATATTGTAAGATTTTTATCGTAAAATGTACCGTGTTTTATGCAAATAAATATTTCATTTCATTTTATTTCATCATCCGGGTGGGAGACACGGGTTTGATACCAGCGTTTTATAGCGTTTTTATCATCTGCGCGACGCAAGAGGGTAATTTGTTTATCAGTCTATGTGTGTGTGTGTTCGCTTGTATGTGGCGTTGTAGAGATGACGATCAAATCATCAAGATTAATAAGGTAAAGGTTAATTATTATACCGTTTATACTCACTCAAAAACTGCTTCAGCAGGAGTACTTATAGGTACTTATTCAAAAATGTTTGACGACTCGGGTGGCACAATGGTTACCATGCCGGACTGCCAATCGAGGGGTCCCGGGTTCGATTCCCGGTGATACAGAAATTGGAATGATGAGTTTAAATTTCTGTTCTCGGTCTGGGTGTTCGTTTTCCTGTCTTTGTATGTGTCCATGGTACCCACGACACAGGGTATTAATTACCTTACTGTGGGGTTATGAGTGTGTAACGTTTATTATTATTATTATGTTTATGTTATGCCCTAACTCTGCAAGCCCTAGCTTCACAAACTCTATACCTCATAATTTGTGGGTTGGACATTTGTTTTAACGTGGAACAGTTCTATTGTGTTTCAATGGAAAGGAGCGGTTGCTGACCACACTTGCGTGAGGGCCCGGTCGACATCATCACGAAAAAAAATTTCAATTTAGGAGTAGAAAATATTCCCATAATTATTGCAATTTTTTCTCGGTCACCGCCTTTAGGTGCCCATTTGTGTAAGTTGCTGAGCTAAGAGAAAGAAGCAGGCGAAAAAAAAAACTCTCAGCAGCAATCTTTAAAAAAAGAAGTACATATACATATTAGAGAAAATAGAGTGGCTATGGGTCGATAATGACCACACGTGACACGAACATGTACAAAAGACCTACTTGGCCCGCATGGTGGACAGTAGGAAGCACATATTCCATTCTCCCCATAAAATACTGAACAGGCAGGTTCCTACCCGCATATCAGATGTTTTCAAACCGTAAAGTCTGTTACAAGGTTTAACGACTTATTTATCAATGTCAACCGAGACCGAAGATTTAACGTGCCCTCTAAAACGCGGAAACGTGCGTTGATATTTATACTTGCGACTACCCATCCAACTACTGAAAACCCTATATTATTGAGAGTGAGTAAGAGCGCGTATGGTCCGGCTAGGGTTGCCAGGTCGCCAAACTTAATAGCCGGACAGACCAGCCAGTTTGGCCGGACATTTGGGTAGAAAGGCCGGACACCCTACATTATTGAGGAGTTTGTTTCACAGTATTAATAGGCACGACAAAAAATTGTAAATAAAATGTAGCTTTTTTGATTATTGTCATAAATCTTGTTAAATTCTAATGAAATAATAAATAAAATCGAATACCAAATCAGTATTAAGTAGGAGCGACCGACAGTCGATTCGCCTTCGTTCTGCCACGCTCAGCGCTTGCTCGTTTGCGAAATGTAAAAAGCCTAATAAAAGCCGGACAAGCCAGATACCGTTTATTTTGGCCGGACACGCAATCAAAAAGCCTACCTATGTCCGGCTTTATCCGGACGCCTGGCAACGCTAAGTCCGGCGGCGAGCGTAGAACGCAGTTAAGTCAAACGGGCGCGGTCGGGTGTGAGATGAGTGGCAAAAAAATCATGCGCTTTTGCTTGCTTCGGAGAGCACGTAAAGTCATCGGTAACAGTCGTTAAACCTAGTAGGAGGCCTTATGGGCGGTTTGAAAACATCAGACAGCGCGTTGGGCACTAACCCGCATCTCCACCAACCCGCATTGGAGCAGCGTGATAGAGTAAGCTTCAGGCCTCCACAATAAAGGGGAAAGAGCCGTGATCAGCAGTGGGACACAAAAGGGTTGCAGCGATGGTGCAATTTTTCCTTCTCGGTCTGCCGATCGAGAGGTCTCGGGTTCGATTCCCGGCGAGAAGGATTGAGTGATGAATTTAATTTATCTATCTCCACTGTAGGTGTTTGTGTACTCAGATCCTGTAGCTTCGGGATTAAGAATAGAGCAACGGTATCCCCTGTCTGATCGTAAGAGACGACTAAAAGGGGGCCACCGGGATTGCGGTCAGTGAGAGTGGAAGCTGTCCAGCCAGCGGGCCCGGGAAGGACGGCGATGTGTGCGTGGCTGCATGCCTCCGTAAGCATCTGAAGGTGCAGGAGAGCACATTTGCTATCCCGAAAATGAATCCGTACTGGGCGCCGTGCGCGGAGGACATCGGTGTGTTCACTGGAGTCCTCCCCAAGCGCAGAGGCAGGCCACCGAGGGGGTTTTTGTACGTATAAAAAGGTGTTTGTGTACTCACGACACAGGAAATTCTAATGTAAGTCGTTATATGTACTAGTAGGCAATACTACTTAGCTACATAATTCGTTGACTTTATCTGCAACCCTAGAAGGTTTTCAATCGATTCTTATGACCTAATATCATACGTGGTCTTTAATGGTCGCTGAAGTCGGCGGAGAACCTCAGGCAGGCCTGACTCTTGCCGGACTTTTGCGTTGTTTTTTTTTCCAACCTTTTTTATGTCCCACTGCTGGGCACAGGTCTCCTTCTCACACAATTGAGAGGGATTTAGGCCATAGTCCACCATGCTGGCCAAGTGCGGATTGGTGGACGTCATGCTTTCGAGAAGTTATGAATTTCTCTCAGGCATGCACGGTGATGGAGAACATCGTAATCAATGAAATATCACGATATTTTCCATCACCGTGGAGCAGCGATAAATTCGCACATTACAAATTTCTTTGTCAGAGGTGCGAGCCGAGGATTTGAACCTGGGATCGGTCGCGTCGAAGACCGCGGTTTTTTACCACTCGGCCATCGCTGCTCACTGCGTTGTTACTCCGAAGGTATCACGGAGTTTTAAATAACTCACAACCACCAGAGGATATGGTACGAAGTATCGCTAGCATGAGTCTATACTCATTAGCGATACGATACATACATGCGATGCATACATGCGATTAGCGCACCTATTGCGCTAATTGCCACCGCATACTTCAGGGCTGTTGTTAAACGATCACGAATTACTTTACGATCTAATATTGAATGTCTATGAAAGTGTTACTGCCAAGTTAATTTAAAAAATGGTGGCTAATTATATCAATCTTTTTTTAAATGTATTCCCAACAAACAAATACGTCGTATAAGTCTTGACTTGTACGACCTAAAGTTGGATAGCAGTCTTACAATGGTAATGATATAACTACCAGGTCCTATATACGTTTTTAATGTAACTAATTAGTCGTGCGTCGATCGAATAGGTCATAGTAAACTGGTCTTAGCAACGTTTGGGTGACTAAACTATATGACGTTATATTACATCTTAGCTAAAACGTTTGTACGACAACGCAATAGTCATACTAACGTTATAGTCCGATAAATGTTTTGAACTGACCAAATTATGTCTTTGGAAAACCTTTATATGACATTTATATAACGTGCATATTGTATAGACGTTTTCACAGAGACGTTTATATAACAATCACTATCTTGTTTTACAGCGGTCAATTAAATACTCTTAAATGACTTGGTTGTTTATTGACGACTCAAATATAACCTTTATATTACATGATGTCCGTTTAATGTCATGTCCTGACTTTAATCAAACTTGCAGTCGCATTTAAATCAGGTTTTGACTTTATAATGACTAGGCGGCCATATTTACGAACTTTTGATGAAATTTTGTTACGGAAATGGAATCAAAAAAATCGTGGAGACGTTAACGAGAATTAGATTAACGAGAATTTTGGTGAATATTCACAATATGAAAAAGGGTTTTTTATGTTTCTTGAGGAACCCTAATAGCTAGCTGTCATGGCGACCATTATCATCACCATCGGGTCGTATAGAGGTAAGTTTGCGACAAAAGCAACATGTCGGACATTTTTAGAAAAAACCTATTTTTATTAATAAAAGTCCATTGATTTTAACTCAAAATCGAGGGGGCATGAAAATCTTAATAGTATTCACATAGGTATATTATCATAAAACTTCAGTTCCCAGTCGAACTAAATAGCATGAGAGACAGATAAAGTAAGTAAGATATGAAAATGACATAAACTCAGCTAGCATTTATTTCCTTGTAATTATTTATTTTACACTAAAATCTTGAAACGAAACCACAAACATAATACGAATAAGTCTTACAAGTATTGTCTCTTGACTCAAATAAAACGTTTTAGTCATTCAGTAACACCTGTACGACCACAATACAACGAAGCGACGAAAGTTATGGTTATCCCATAACATTTGTACGACTTTTGAATGACGTTAACGAAGTTGGCTCGAGACTTCTGTATGACCATTATACGACCATTGAGGTCGTATAACTGGGGCCATTTTCGCGTTTAGTAAACGTTATTATAAAGTTAGTATGACTTAACTATTGCGATGTATGGTATTCAGATAACGTTTACTAAACCTTTATACGACGATAAATTGTTACTTGGGTTGTTATATTTAGTGATATTTGAAATGTGTTTTTGGCAACACCGGTTCTGGTACAAATAGTAGGTTAGGGTTCCTCTATTAGTCCCTCTAGCTTCGGAATTAAGAATAGAGCTACGGTATCCCCTGCCTGATCGTAAGAGGCGACTAAAAGGGGACTTCCGGGGATGCGGACGGTGGGAGTGGGAGCTTGACCCGTCCAGCCAGATATGATTCTTCCACGGACAGATATGTCAGACGTGTTGTGATGATGATGGCTAATATCATCATGATATGATGATGAACATAATATGTTGTTAAGTAACAACTAACAAGTACGCGTAAATATAGGATAAACAGGTAACGGACCGTTATATTTGATCCGCCGGGATTTACTGCACCACGGACCATGAAAATGTATAATAGCTTTTGTGTCTCTGTTCGTTGAAGAAACGAAGGTCTATTGTGTAATTTGTATACGGAACTTAAAAGGAAATAATAAATACATATTATTATGATGATTTTAGTAGCAAAATAAGTGAACATCAGTTTTAATTAAGAATACCTGTATATAGAGTGCATATGGACCTAAGGTGTGGTCTATATATGTATAAGTCTAGCTACTAAATTATATAAGAAACAAAATATAATTAATAAAATCAGGCGTTACTTTGCGGAACTCCATTTCCCCAAAACAAAGCATCATCAGTGTATATAAGGGGATGTTTTGGGGCGAAACGCGTGTTGGTGGTGGTACGTATGTTGGTGTATATTTTTATTGTTGCATGTGCATGTATCCTATGTGGGAGGGAGGGAGGTGCTATTGCATGAAAAAAGTATACACCATCATACGTCCTGATTGCGGATTGTTGCAAAGTAGTTTTTACCTAACTTTATAACAAAATATATCTTCCTTCAACAAATGTAATAGCTTCTCGTATTTCAGTCCGTTTCTTATGTTATAGTAGTAAAATAATAAGGAAAATCATAATTTTTTACACTATATTCAAGCTTTGTTTGTGGTAAGATCAGGCGCGGTCACAGCCTTCAATTTTCTTCGCCCAGAAATTTTGAGAGGATCACTAAGAAATTTGGGGGAAGAGGTGTTCCAAATAGGCTTGTTTCGCCTTCCACCTACGCATGACTCCTGGGACCGCGCCTAAGTAAGATCGGTTTAATTTCCATGTTTATTTGTATTATAAACTTCTCATCTATACAAATATTACAAATTCGAAAGTAGCTCTGTCTGTCTGTCTCTCTGTTACGCTTTCCCGCTTAACTACTGAAGCAATTTTAATGAAATTTGGAACACAGATAGAGTCGACCTTGGAAAACGACATAGGATGGTTTTTATCCTACGGGAATCTATAAAACGGGTCCACGAAGGGCAGGCCGCTGGCGGAAGGCTAGTATACTAGTTTTGCTATTTAAACAAAAAAAAAAGAAACAAGGCTTTTTTTGCGGGACATTGAAAAATAAATAATGTGCTCTTGTTATGTTTTAATTTTTTATCACCGTGTTGCAAATGTTTACTTGACACTGGCAAAAAAGTCTTACGGATGAGACGCCATTCGTAAAGAAGAAAAAACAAAGCGTATTTAAAAAGATACACAGTAACACAGATAATAAATATATAAGAGTTTTAAATGGCTGTTTAAGGGCCGATTTATGCAACCACGGATAAAAATATTCTTTAAATAAATAAATATTAGCACTTAAGAATAAAATTAAATGTAAGTGCTGTCATCGTTACTCTTATATAAAAGGACAGATATAATATTAAATAACTAATAACTTTATCTGGGGATTGAAAATTTATTATAAACTCTACACGCTAATAGATAAATGTACACATAAATCAGTTTACATATTTCTCTAACTGTAAAAGTACATTATTGTACAGTTATTGCATCATAAGCCATTATTATATTTTACGGCCCAAACATAACAGTGAGTTTATACTGTATTGTTAATTAGTAGCTTACGGCGTGAGAAAGAACACAATAAAATAACTTTATTGGATTATAAGTAATGAACGTAAGCTTGAAACAAAACGTCGTAAGATTATGGGAAAGTATTGCGATGGGATTAATTAAAATTGTTAATTTATTTTTGAACATGGAAACAATTGAACATTTTATTATTGTTTTAAAAGGGTAGCTAAGTTTGTTCCAGAAAAGAATAGGCATGGACTGGATGGGTGTATGTTACTCAGAGTTATCATCTTTTCGTCCGAAGAGGATTTCAGCATCCATTGTACAGACACTCGTTTAATGAAGAGATGTCTAATGCCACTCCGACTGCGTTAGAATACAGGAGGACATTAAAAAAGGCGCCACACCAGAAATCGGTGTAAATAGTTGCATTTGATGTTCATATATATGTATATATTGTGTGCGTGTGTATGTCACTGAACTCCTAAACGACTGAACGGATTATGATGAAATTTTTTGTGTGTGTTCAAGGTGGTTTGAGGATGGTTTAGATTCACAATTTGGTCCACTGGAAAATGTTATTTTTAAATATTTTATTTATTTATAAGTAGCTTTCCCATATAAATTGTTCCTAAGTACCTGTCAAACGTTTGTATTTTGTGCCGTTTCGTTCTAAACTTTAACACAGTTAGAATATCAGGACAACTCGTAAGTCATTATTTGTTTTATAGTTTTGCTTGATAGTAACATGAGAGCGCTTTAAGATAATAAAAAAAACAAATCCTCTTTCAATACTTTTAAGGCAGTACAACGTCAGCATTCGGGCGGAGCTGGGCTGTACCACTAGTCAAAAGTATATAAATTAAACGATTTCATATCTATCACACTTACATTTCACATATATGACGACCTGCGTGGCGCAATGGTTACCATGCCAGACTGTCAATCGAAAGGTCCCGGGTTCGATTCCCGCCGAAACAGAAAATTGAATGATGAGTTTAAATTTCTGTTCTCGGTCTGGGTGTTTGTGTTTCTGTCTTTGTGTGTGTCCATGGTACCCACGACACATGGTATATCTACCCTACTGTGGGGCTATGAGTGTGACGCGTTATTATTATTATTATTATGAACTCGATCTATCGATTGACTTACTTGTCAACAATACCTTTTATACTTCTCATGTCCCGCAGTGTACACTGGTTAAGGTTTTTTGTTCCGCGGGTGAACGTCCTGTCTAAAGGACCTTATCCTCGATTGATTAAACGAAGAAATGAATGATGTAATAGCTGCCTTCTGTGTGGAAATTGTTTGTTGTTTTATTTAAACAAACTGGTTCCAGAAGGTTGGGATTTCAAAGCTTTAAGCAGGATAAAAATCGGGATCAATCGATTTATCTTTTGTTCTATAACTAAAAATTAAGAACAATGACATAAGATGAGAAAGGACGTTTTTAAGCGGTTTTTGCAACCTATTTTAAGAATCCACTAAAAAACAAAGTTTTTCCTGACATTTAAAATTGACATCGCCCAACCCGCTTGTCCAGTCTTTATTTCAGAAAAAAGGTTGAAACATAAGTAAAATAATATAACAAATACAAAATACCACACGCTAATTAAAATAAATATATAATAAAAGTACACATAAAAACCTTAAATTAATTATTAAGGTTAAGTACCAGGTGGGACCCCTTACCAACGCCAACAATTCCTATCACAAGTATGACGACCCGTGTGGCGCAATGGTTACCATGCCGGGCTGTCAATCAAAGGGTTCCGGGTTCGATTCCCGGCGAATCAGAAATTTGAATGATGAGTTTAAAGTTCTGTTTTCGGTCTGGGTGTTTGTGTTTCTGTCTTTTTATGCGTCCATGGTACCCACGACACAAGGTACATACACCCTACTGAGGGGCTATTTTATTCAGACCACAGTCCACCACGCTGGCCATATTCGGATTGGTGGAAATCATGCCTTCGAGAAACGAGGAGTTGCTCTTTCTGGTGGAAAACATCGTAATTAATTAAATAACATTTACCACCACCGTGGAACAACAATAAATACGTACATTACAAATTTATCTGTCAGACATGCTCGCCGATGGTTTGAACCCAGTATCTCCGTTTGCGGCAGCATTTGAGTCAAAATTTTTAACCTCGTACACCGAGAATCACATTAATATCATCTCAATCTTTGTTATCATATCATATCTTAGCTATCATATCATCATTCTTTGTTATAGTGGATATTAAACAACAATATGATTTCGAAGGAAATTTTAGAGAAGGAAAAATATCGTGCCACAAGTTGTAATTTGTCAAAACCTTCTTAAACATATTTGTGCAATTTTTTTTTCTTACATTCAAATTTAACTGTGGTAGGTCTAAGGCAGTAGTCAGCCAGAATCTGACAGTTTTAAATGAAAACTTCAGGTTCTTGCAATTATCAATCTATGGTCTGAACATATAATACTGACCGTGACCTAAGTATCTGCTTTCCATGTTTACAAGCCTTAGAGCATCACAGGTACTGACAGGTACGACACCCGTCAGAGGAGTGGCCTTTATAGGCGAACCCCTCGTGCGTGCAAGCACAATGTGCCTTCTAGTTATATACAACTAGTTTGTGTGTGTCGGTGTCAGTGTTGTCGGTGCATAGAAATTGACGTTGTTAATTGAAATTGACATATTTAGAAATCTATGCGTCTGTAGCCATGAAAGAATATTTGTGAATGTGTGACAAAATTAAAATTTGTGCGTTCTTCCCCCCGCATCAGATTAGACACAAAATTTATGTATCGAAGCGAGGCGCTATGCCGTCTCTACTGAAGGTTGAGTCAGTATCTTTGATGCTCTAAGACTATAATACTGACCGTGACCTCGCCGCTTTCCATGTTTACAAGCCTGTCAGAATTTCCAATTGCGAAAAGTGTTACAGACATCTTCATCCATTAATGATTATAAACAAACATAAAACTGGTTCCATGTTTAGTGAACCGTGATACCATTTAGCCACCTATCATCACAGCGATTCTCACAATTATCATAAATATGACGTCCAAATCAGGGTATAGGACAAATCTAGTTGCAATAAATCAGAACTCCATGGGAACTCGGCCTAGCGGTCCGGCGCGATTCTGTAGCGTGTGGGCTATAGAATTAGCGGGTTAGCGCTGTGAAGCAGGAGCGAGAAAAGCTAATTAAAGTAACAAGAAATTACCCAAGTCCGAGTCGGACCTGCCCTTGAAGGGTTCCGTAGTAGCAATCTACTAGTAGCAAAGTATATCTTTTTCGGCAGTAAAAAATTACTTTGTTTTTCTTAGTATTTGTATAAACGGCAAGTTTTGTATAATATTTCCGGTATTAAAAATGTGCTAAATCTCAAAATCTGCTTACAAAAACAGGTTGTATCAATAAAGATTAAAAAATGTTATCCTCTAAGACTTTGTGTATTAGACGAATAGTGTTGTTCACTATCGTAGAAATATCTCATTACAATCATCCTTACCTACTCAAGAGGCTGAATTCAATTATGTATTTTGTACGAATAATAATAATCTTGATTTTAATTTTAGCAATGAACTTAATAAGTGAGATTGCGTTTTTCTTAGTTTGAATTTTACGTAGAATGTATGTATGAATCTTGTAAAAAATAAGCGAAGCGAAACAGAATGTAATTTAAATCAAATTAAGTTCAAAGTCTTTCACGCATTAGATACACTAATTTTTGTGTGTTGTTCATTAAAAATTATCACTTGGCTTGCGCTGAGAAAATAATGCAATGTTACTAATACTTTTCCTTTTTGTAATGGCATCGTAAGATATGCTTATTGTCAATGTCAAGTAAAAACATTTGTATTTATCTTTTATGCGTTTCGTGAGAAGATAATTATAATAATAGTCAAAAATTGTAATTAGTCTTTCAAGTTTGACAAATATTAGTTACCAGAACGTGCATGATGTTGTCCTTGAGGAAACCTAAATAGCCATATTTTCCAAATATTATTGTTACTAAGAATTATTAGTTACTAAGAATACACTTATTAGTTACTAAGAAATACACGAAAAATATGAAAATAAAACTAGACTGCGTAATTCCTTTATCAAGCCAAAAACTGCTAAGCCTAGTTCAATATCTGAGCTTACATAGGTACCTATAGTAATAGTTTATGTTAAGAAAGATAAAATGTCAAATACTATTATTCTCTTTTCTCAACACGGAGTTGCAAATAAGCGCGCACCCCCCTTTCTCAAGAAGTAAATTAAATGTCAGGATTGTTATGTGATAAAACCACTCAAATAGGACAATAATAAGATGATTCATTTAATGAAATTACCTCAATCATTAATTTTCCGTTACACTTAATATCCTTATTTATAAATGTTATTTATGCAAATAATACTTCTAACTTATTAGCAACAAAGTTACATATATATAAAGTAACGTTAGTGCCCCAGTTAGAGGCAAAACGGTATGCTCTAATCTAAGGAGTCGTTCTGACGTAAATAATGTGTAGTTAATTTTTTGCGTGAAATGCAAATTTTAATAATTACCCCAAAAATGTTAGAAAATTGTACTCTATTTCCTTACTAGGTTTAAGCACACGCCATCTCTGATTTAGATACATTTTAATTTGAATTATGATTAAACTATTTAGTATAGCATTTGAATAATAAATACACAATGTTTTAACTTCTGGTTTAATCTAAGTTGTTTGATGTCCCAGAAAAGCAAGACAATATTGTAAAAGTTATGCCAAACATGAATATTTCGAGGTAATATCATAGTACAGAATTACAGTATTATTCATAATATTACGACAAGGTAAGTAATAAACTTCTCAACGATATGGAAATGAACGTTATGATATAATAATAGGTAAGTTTAAATCCGCTAGACCATGGAAAGTTTTTGTTCACTTTAATATATACAATACATTAATTATCTTCCTAATTAGATAAAGTCACGTTTAAGATATCCTTCTTTAGTGTTATTATAAAAAATATACAAATAAATATTTAACAGGAATGAGTTCATTGTGATTGTAATATTGTACTGTAATACGTTATAAAAACGGGATATTATTTCTATTTTCGCACGGCCCGGTGGCGAGCGTAGAACGCAAATGATCAACGCACCTAATCCAAATGGGCGCGGTGTGAGATGGGTGATAGCTAGCGGCAAAAATTTCATGCGCGTTTCCGTGCCTCGGAGGCCACGTAAGCCGTCGGTCCCGGTTGTTATCGAAATATAACAATCGTAAAACCTAGGCCTAGGCCTTATGGGCGGTTTGAAAACCGAAAGCGGGTTGGCCACTAACCCGCATCCCCGCCAACCCGCATTGGAACAGCATGGTGGTGTAAGCTCACAATAATGGGAAAAGACCTGTGCCCAGCAGTGAGATGCAAAAAGGGTTGCGACTATTTCTATTTGATTTCTGATTCATCATCTCGAAAGGAATAAAATAGAGAACTAAGACCGCTATCCCACTGACGTTTTACGAGCGTTTTTCCAGCGTTGCCACTGCGTAAACGCGACGTTACTCATCATTTAAATTTACGCCTCGCCGGGAATCGAGCCCTCTTATCAGTCCGGCAACTATTGCGCCACACGGATTGTCAGACGCTTGTTTCCTAGCCACACGGACTCTCCTTATTGGGCTTGTTGGCCACTGCCAACGGTACAGTTACAATATTATCTGCCGACAATAGCTCTGATCGTGCGATACAGTCGCGCATAAAAATTATATTTTTGTGAAGCGTCGTGATCTGCTTGCCGTGACATTAAACTTGGCGATCTTCGACTGTTTTAGGGGCCCGCAACTCAAAAGGGAAAAGAAATTTTATCATTTCGCTTTTTTTAATTATATAAATAGAGTACAGTCTTTACGGGTAACTTTGAATTGACGTTTAACTTTGAACAAAGTTGGAAAAAAGATTTAACAACGTATTACATCGAAACTTTTTGAACCAAATGAAAATTAAAAAAATGAACTGCTAATGCCATAATTATGAAAACTCCCGCCTTTTCCGTGGTGAAGTTGCTGGAAGTTTTTGAGCTCTGATTTGGGATCGTAAACTGGTCCACTTTGATTCATATGACAAAACCAAGCTATTTGTTAATTTTGTACGTCAGTGTAGATGTCATTTTTATAGATTAGGTTTTTAAATTTAATAATACCTTCCTTTTATTTTACCTGAACCTTAAAATATTCAGGTTTAACATTCTAAAAAAAATATTCAAAGTTACCCAAAATTCATGATAAATTAAAATTCGAGTTTTAGGGGAAATTATGGGTAGTTCTGTTGTTTCTTCCGTAAATTTATTTTATTAGAAAAAAAAACAACCCAGAAGGACACTATTCATTCAATAAAATAAAGGTGTCATAAATAGAAATCAGTTTTAACATTACAAATAATGTAAAAAATGTTCAAAGTTACCCGAATTGTACGTAGCGTATGAGTTTTAGTGGTGTTTAATGGTAGGGTGTATATACAGGATATATATAATATACACCCTAGCATTGTGTATGTGTGTACCATATGGTAGTTTATATAGGAATTGTCGTGACACAAGACGTGGCGATCTTTAGTTTAACTAGGGGTCCGCAAATAAAATGGTGTGGGATTTTAAAATTTTCAATTTTATTTCATTGAAAAATTTAAATTAATTTTGTAATGGCTGCAACCCTTTTAGCGTCCCACTGCTGGGCACCGGTCTCTCCAATGCGGGTTGGTGGAGATGCGGGTTAGTGGCCAACCCGCTGTCAGATGTTTTCAAACCGCCCATAAGTCTTTCGATCAGGTTTAACGACTAATATCTTTCGACATCAATTGGGACCGACGGCTTAACGTGCCCTCCGAAGCACGGAAACGCGCATGCAATTTTTGCCACTAGCGGTCACCCATCTCGCAACCGACCGCGCCCGTTTGGCTTAGCTGCATAGATCGCTTGCATTCTACCTTAGCCGCCGGGCCATGCGCGAATTTTGTAATAATACTGTTTATTGTTACCTACATCCATACCATCAAATGACATTGATTTTGGTGATTATCAGTTATTTTTTAGGGTTCCCCGACTCTAGGTTAAAAAAGTGTCGGTGTTAAAATAAATAGACATTAAATTCGAATGGCTGCGATGGAGTTGTACAAAATGTATGTTCAAACCAGGCAATTAAAGATTCGGCCATATATGTACCTACCCTATAGTTGGAATAAACACTATAACGTGTGGGGTACATCCCACAGAATCATGATAATAAAAATAACGCTTCACACTCATACAAACAGTAGGGTAGATATACACTGTGTCGTAGGTACCATGGACACACACAAAGACAGAAACACAAACACCCAGACCGAGAAAAGAAATTTAAACTCATCATTCAAATTTCTGTTTCGCCGGGAATCGAACCTGGGACCCTTCAATTGGCAGTCCGGCATGGTAACCATTGCGCCACGCGGGTTGTCAAATAATAATTCAAATTTCTCTGCACTCCCTTGGGTAAGCTGGTAGATAATGCCACTTGGCATTAAGCTCGCCTATTGTACCACATTTTATGGGTTCAATAAAGTTTTTAAATAAAAATAAATTAATAATTAATGATTGACAATAAACAATTTATCATCCATCTATTTTGCTTATTCGTCCAGCCTTAGTCCCTTAAAGTCGGTAGACTGGACATAGGTCCCCCCCTAACTTTCCCCAGTCCATCCGGTCCTGCGCCTTTTGACTCCAGCTTCAACTTTCATAGTTTTATAGCACAGGTAAAATCAGAATAATCAGAAACAGGTAGTGGTAGAAAAAAAAAAGAAAAAAACCATAAATGTTATGGTCGTTTAGCACAAAACTAATTAACTTCTATTTTTCATTATTTTCATTATTCATTATTTTTAAATCCAAACTCAATATTCGCTAAGAAAAAAAAAGTTATACAGTTTATTCTTACACTAACGGCCGCCCGCGTCTTCGTCAAAGTGGCGGTCCCGGGGGGGGGGGGGGGGGTACAGGGGACATGACCCCCCCAAAATCCATCAGTCATGTGTAGATGGAAGGTGAAACAAGCCAATTTGGGACACCTCTTCCCCCAAATCTCTTAGTGACCCCCCTCCCCCCAAATTGAAGGCTGCGACCGCGCCTGCTTCGTCCGCGTGGACTTTGGTATTAGTCGTAGCATGATGTTATATGACCAATAGCCTTCCCCAATAAATGGGCTATTCAACACAGAAAATATTTATCAATTCGAAACAGTAGTTCCTGAGATTAAAGCGTTCAAACAAATAAACAAACTCTTCAACTTTATAATATAATAAAAGTATAGATTACTTATACAGAACCACCAATGCGCCAGTCGAATTTGTACTTGACCGGATTTTTTCGATAAGATTTGTGTGGTGTTACTGGTTACAGTGCACGCAGTGTCGGGTCATAAGGTTATCTTCATCTTTCATAAGAAATCCTCGTTCATTAAATAAAAATTGTGGTTTTTACTAACCGGGACATTTGCTTGACCTGTGTAGAAAATCGAAAATGGCAAACTTAAACTTGACTCAAAGATTTGTTTGCGGAACTCACTTTCGTATGCAAATGAGACCGCTACTCAAGAACAAACAGACAAACGACATGTGGCACATAATTAGTAGATGTTTACCTTTTTTGTGAGCCGTGTCATCGTTGGCTTTATAAATTTTATATTTAAGGATGAACTAGATTCGCTCCGCGGTTTCTCGATTAGTCTGAGCGCTTACTGAAAATATTTTAAACAATTTTAAATACTTGTGAAACGTCTTAATAATTTTGCTCACGTTTTGATTATGTTTTTAAAATTGACACACACACACACACACACACACAAACACACACACACACACAAACCAATACGCTTGATGGATTTAATTGTAATCAAGATGAACTGCATAAAATTATGCTCTTTAAGCGATTATTATTTTGATTTTGGTTTGTTTTTTCTTTCTGTTTTTAGGTTATATCTAATACCTTTAAACGAGCAATTCTTGTATATATCTAAATATATTTTTTGAATCTCGGAAACGACTCCAAAGATTTTGATGAAATTTAGTACACTGGTTGCGGGGATGATAAATCGATCCACAAATTTTAATTGATAGAATTTGTCGTTTTTTTAAATGTTTATGCAGTTAAATATAAAATTACTCTTACCGACATCTATTGGAAAATATTAATAATATTGTGGCGTAGAAATGGTCAACATTTGACAATCCACCCTTCAAACAAATGACAATGTCGATAATTATGAAAGACCTCTATAAAAAATTCGTCAAGGGAATTAAAGCTTTCTTGTTCGAATGATTACGAAAGCCGACTACGGAGCTAGAGACCCGGGTTCAAATCGTAAAGTAGTAGTTTGCTTATATAAGCTGGCAACGCTATGCAAAGAAAGCTTTTTTTTTCAATTATGGCATCGCAAACTCTGTGCATTCTGCCAGCGTCAAGTATAATTTTTGCATCAATTTTTTGCCAGTTTCAATTGAACTGTACGAAGTAGTAACAAAGTCAGTAAGTCGTCAGTAATCAGTCAGTCTAGCCAGTCCAACATTCAAGTAAAGCGATGGCTACTTTACTAGAACGTGTCCGATGGAATTTTGGAGGCAAGCAGAAAAAACATATTTTAGCACTGTTATTCTATTTCACAAACACTCGTGCACTGTAATTAACCTATATCAAACAAAATGCCATCAACTTTATCCAATATAACTCAAAAATACACCAAGAAAATGAAAATAAAACAAGAGCACAATATGTCTTTTTCGATTTCCCGCCAAAACTCCCAGAAAGCTTTTTGACGTGCGTTCGTTATGTCAAGCCATGGATTCATGTTGATACTCATAGTAGCAGGCTTCACTCAAGTATCGTCTATGAATTCATTTAGATGACTCTTAGAGCATTAAGGTAGGTATTGACTTGACAGGTGTTGAACCTATGCGTTGGCGATCACCATGGGACCTCATAGTATTGTTTGTATATGAGCATTGCTCGTATCGCTCGGCCAACTGGGTACTGTTTTTAAAATCAATAAAGCCCAAAACACAGCTACCTAACAATTTTCTAATATCAAAATAGATACTTGGAAGCAACAATTCTTGCAGGTACTTAGAAAATCTATTCACAAGGTGTTTAAACTGTTTAAAGCTCGATGCGCCGAAGCTAGTTCAATTAAGGCAAGATTACCCGCTCGTCTCAATCAGTTCCAGGGAACGGCTCCGGAATAAGTTAAAAGCTAGTACCGTAAGCTTAAAGACTGCGCTGCCTCTTACAGGTTGCAAACTCATTTTAAATACTTATCTATTTAGTGCTGGTCTTACACATTTAACTCTGATTTAATTCTGTTGATTTTCTACCGGTATATTTTGAGTCCGGAAGGTGAGGGCGTTCTCAACATCACCGCGGCGCTTGTAGAGGACCCG
This sequence comes from Pyrgus malvae, assembly GCA_911387765.1. NCBI lineage: Eukaryota > Metazoa > Arthropoda > Insecta > Lepidoptera > Hesperiidae > Pyrgus > Pyrgus malvae. The sequence goes on from OU426969.1 coordinate 14,158,816, forward strand.
TAAGGTACTTTTTTTAAACTTAAATATGAAAAAGAGCAAAGTTGTGTGAGTAATACCATTCATAACTAAATAACGGCTGGATCATTTTTATGACTTTTAAATTTGTATATTAAAAATTATAAATTATGAATATATATTATAAATTTGTATATCCCTATGTTATCGTAGGGATTAGCTTAGCATAGTATGTACTAAAATATTATTATAAAAATTTCAATTTTATAAATATTTCAACAATTTTATTTTAGCGTATAAACGTACTTATCAATCATTTGTTTACCGACTTCCAAAAGGAGGAGGTACTGTATTTGGCTGTATGTATTTTTTTTGTTTGTGCCCTCATTCAAAAATACGACACATAATATACGGTACTAGTGGCCGCCCTCACTTCATCCGCGTGGACTTTGGTATTGGTCATAGCATGATGTTATATAGCCTTCCCTAATAAATGGACTATTCAACACAAATATTTTTTTTCAATTCGAACAGTAGTTGAGATTAGCGCGTCCAAACAAACTCTTCAACTTTATATGTATATGTATGTCCTCGTATCAGTACAGTTTTTAATAGGCGACTGTCATTACTTTCTTTATGTTTTTAAAAAAGAACGTTACATACTCATACCCCACAGTAAGATAATTAATACCTTGTGTCGTGGGTACCATGGACACATACAAAGACAGGAACACAAACACCCAAACCGAGAACAGAAATTTAAACTCATCATTCAAATTTCTGCTTCGCCGGGAATCGAACCTGGGACCCCTCGATTGGCAGTTCGGCATGGTAACCATTGCGCCACGCGGGTCGTCGTTTCGAATGGCTTCTCGGTTCAATTTTGTCAGCCGAGCCAGGTAAAAGCCAAAATATATACCAAATGAACACTGGAGTCGAAGGCCAGTTATAATGGGCATGATGACAGATTTTCAAATACCTTTCCTTATTGTAGGTACATGTCTCCTCGTTTCGAAAAAAAGTTTATTTCAGCAATAAACTCAACTTTTAACGTTAATTAATGTATTTTCTGCTATGTAATTTGAATTAAGCGCGAAAACGCTCGTAGGTGTCATGGCGTCGGTTTGCTCGTCAAACTTCAAGCAACACGATGACATTAACTGAGACGTGACGTCATTCCTTTTGATTGGCGTTTCAGATAACATGGCCGATTGCTGTATTTAATACTTTTATTTTATTGAAAATCTTATTAATCTTAATGTTTATATTAAAACGTGATCATATTTTAGAACTTTTTTAGCATATATTTTTCTGTAAAAGCGTTTATTCTCTGATTCTTTAATAGTGTCATCATGCCTATTGTCTTAACTAATTTATAAAATGACAAGTAAGTTTGTATAGATACTTCAACTCAGTTGTGCGCGCGGCGCTATGTGTGGGTAAACCTGTATATACACAGTGACTTTGTGTGCGTGACAAGAGGTACAGTGAAGTTGCTCGGACGATCACGGCCGCGTCACTGTCACACAAATTAAAGCTGCATAATTACTAGCCCACGCACACATAGCGCCGCGCGCACAACTGAGTTGAAGTATCTGTACATGCGTATAAACGTAAATAAACGCGTCTAACGGTGTGTGACGCGGATCACACGAGCCATCGGCGCCATTGGCTGTGACACCGTCGGGTTCCGCTTGTTAACAGATCTTCTGATTATAATTACATTTGTAAAGAAAATAAGTATTGTTTATATTGCTATTTGTGCCCGTTTTGTATCGGAAAGGAAACCTTCAAAAGGTACCAGACATATTGGGAGAGATAATAAGCTCTCCCCCAAAGCCGGCAATGCTCGTGGCTCTCCTGGGGTTGCCCGTGTCCATAAGTGATCCACGCCTTTTTGTACGGTTTATTTATAATAAAAGATACCGGGTTATATGAGATTTTTACATCACTAAAACCTGACTGTCGAACTCTGAGTGGCCTCTGCCTCAGGGCTTGGGGAGAACTCTGAGATCTCCAGAGGAAAGCAGCGATATCCTCCACGCCCCAAAACGCTCCTATCATCCGGAGAGCGATGGTACTCTTTTGCAACTTACAGTGCTTGTGGTGGTATGCGGCCACAGACAGACACCGCCGTTCTTCCCGGGACCGCTAACTGGACGGTAGGAGTTCTCACTCCCGCTGCCCGCAACCCCAAAATAACTCCTTTAGTCGCCTCTCTATCAGGTAAGATCCCGCTACAGGGACTAGATGATATCCAGGGTCATCGATAGATACTATTAAAGATGGCAACGCAAACAACTTAGAGCTAAGCGAAACGGGCGCGGTCAGGCGTAAGATGGGTGACCGCTAGTGGCAAATTTAGGGCTTCCATGCTTTGGAACCGTAACTTGTACCTTAAATCAAATCAAGTCCTCTTTTACCCTGCCTTTTTCATTTAACTTAGAGTTCGGGCTGCAACTCTTTAAGAAGGCTGTTGAAGAACAGTATTCGATATTTCGCATCAAAAGACTAAAACTATTTTTAACATGTTATAGGTGTCGGTCGTCATTATTGTTTCAGAAACATACCTACTTCTCATAACATAAGCTGAAGAGTTCGTTTGTTTGTTTCTTTGTACGCGCTAATCTCAGGAACTACTGGTTCGGATTGAAAAAATCTGTTTGTGTCCACGCGGATGAAGTCGCGGGCGTTTGCTTGCACTCCGTAAATTATTCTGTAAGCCTTGATTTAAGGCAGCTAAAACGATCATTAAATTAGTCAGTCAGACAGTCAGGCATTCCGCCATCAGTCAGGGCATTCCCTTTAATTCCCAACCATACATAGTACCACGCAGCCAGGAAGGAATTAACGCGAGCCTTCGCAATTCTTAGATACATCTGTATTGCGTGCTGAACGCCCGAGATTTTTTTAATGGAATGAGATTAACATTTAGTTTGAAATTGCCTTAGAGCGGTTCAAACTATCGTATTTTTAGGCGCGTGAATTTGTTTTTTTGAAGCGTGTGTACCCGCGTCAAGATTTAACAATTAAAGATGCAAAAATTACACGCGTGTAACCGCGTAATTTTTAAGGCTACATTAGAAAATCATTAAACAATTCAATACGTTGGTGTTCTTAATTTATCTAATTTTCCGCGCAATTTTCTTAATTTTTCTTTCATAAGAATTCTCCTGACACTAACAAAAACAACAAAATTAGCACAATTAGCGAAGTCGGTCCAGCCGTTTACGCGTGATGCCGTGGAGTCTAATATAGCTAATTTAAATTTTCGTAGATTTGTAGTATGATATGATAGAAAGTCCGGACGTCGTTCGTAGGATAGTTTAAACTTTGAACTGGAATAATCCATCAAGTGATTCTATTATTACTAAACTGATCTATTCAAATCTTTAACCTTTGTATGGGCAGCGGTGATGAAGCTGATACTTGTCGAACCTGGAAGCCTTACCACCTTTATATTATAAAATATGTAGCGACCTTCCGCTACTCATCAAGAGATGGCGCCACGGGTATTCCTGAATCTCGCTATCGAAGTTTTCGGAATATCCTACCATATATACAAGCTCCGAATTGAGTCAGTTGGAGCGCGGCCGCTCCCCGGGCATGACCACCTCGCCCGGCGGGAGATCTCCCTTTGCCAAACTGGTGACCCCGGACAAGAATACGTTCCTTCTGACCTTCATCAGTCGCACCTTCACTCCCTGGATGGACTGCAGCATCACTTCACCAGCTCGTCAGGGTCATCGCAGCGCATCGTGATAACGCTTCCTGATCCTGATCCAGCTACCTCCTGCAACGTCGTGGACGGCTCGAGTACCCACTCTACTCGCCTCCACATTCCAACCTACCCTCACATCTCGACTCACCGAAGATAGAGGGCATCTCCACACTTCGCTACACCCTCACATCCCGACTCACCGTGGACAGAGGGCGACATAAGGTCTGCACCCTCACATCTCGACTCACCGCAGATAGAGGGCATTCAAGGCGCTTGTAAGCGAAGATTACTCAAGCATGGATTGAAGATATCGACCTCCGGTTTGAGCAGGGGGTGATGTAGCGATCTTCCGCTACTCATCAAGAGATGGCGCCACGGGTATTCCTGAATCACGCTATCGAAGTTTTCGGAATATCCTACCATATATACAAGCTCCGAATTGAGTCAGTTGGAGCGCGGCCGCTCCCCGGGCATGACCACCTCGCCCGGCGGGAGATCTCCCTTTGCCAAAAAATACAATAGTTTCGGAAAGAGACAACAATCAGGAGAACACTGCGGGGCACGGGTCTCTTCTCATTATCAAGAAAGCCTGGAGCTTACTCCACCACGCTTCTTCAATGCAGGTGACCAATCCGTTGTCAAGGTAACGACTTTTTTACGTTAATAATAAACGTGCCCTCCGAAGCATCAAAATCCGCATGAAATTTGGCACTAGCATTCACCCATACGTTCCTTGCATACTACGCTAGCCGCCGGGCCATGGCTGGATTGAGCTACATATAATTTCCATCTGATATTTTTGTACCTAACAATCGGCACAAAACACGCAAGAAACTCGGGAATCGTCTACTAAACAGTTTAACATTACACTTCTAACAACTTTATTAGTATTCTACGAACCTCCTGCACTATCTCTTCATCTGCTTGGGAAACATTGTAAACTTTGTTGCCCAAGGAAGGATTTTCAAATATAAAAGGACCTAAGAATGACCTATGTATACCTACTACATTATGATATGTGGAAATGATATGTGGAAATATACAATAAATAAATAAATATCTTTGGACAATTCAAACAACGCCATCTGATTCCAAACTAAGCAGAACTTATGTGAGTGAGCTATGGTAACCAGAAAGCAGATAAATATACTTATTTAAGTAAATACATACTTAAATAGATAAATTAACACCCAGACACAGAACAAATACTCATGTTCATCACACAAATATTTGTCCTGGGTGGGAATCGAACCCACGACCTCACGCTTCGCAGTCTGCTCATCACCCACTACGCTACGGAGGCTGTCATGCCCATTAGTATTATTAAAAAATCATTATGTGATTATTATCAAAACCAGAAATAGCGGGGCTGACGTGGACTGAAGTCCAGGTTTTTGTTGTAGTTGCCATTTGGGAATAGAACCTTGAATAGCCAAGTCTCGGCAAAAAGAGCCACGGAGGAAGTAGACAGCGGGAAGCCGGGCGCAGGACCGAACGGAGCGTAGAATGTTAGGGGAGGCCTATGTCCAGCAGCAGATGTGATTGTGATGTGTGATGTGATTTTAAAAGATGATGGATGAATGGATGTGATTATTACTGGCAATATAATAAAACAAAAATTATCATTCAGTTATTGAAGCAGGCGTTACTTTGCGCAACTCCATTGATATAAGCAACTTTGCAACGCATAGATGCAGTCTATGCGTTGCAAAGTGAGGGAGGGTGAGTGCATGATCTCATCAAAGTATACCTCTATACATTTCATCTTGGGAATCAAAGCTCATCTTTACAATAGACCTGACATCTTTTGCTCATTTATTTATCTATACTAATACTGGCTGGCTGGCTGCAACCCTTTTTGCGTCCCACTGCTGGGCACGGGTCTCTCCCCATTATTGGGGAGGCCTGGAGCTTACTCCACCACGCTGCTCCAATGCGGGTTGGTGGAGATGCGGGTTAGTGGCCAACCCGCTGTCGGATGTTTTCAAACCGCCCATAAGGCCTCCGACAAGGTTTAACGACTGTTATCTATCGACAACAACCGGGACCGACGGCTTAACGTGCCCTCCGAAGCACGGAAACGCGCATGAAATTTTTTTTGCCACTAGCGGTCACCCATCTCACAACCGACCGCGCCCGTTTGGCTTAACTGCATAGACCGCTTGCGTCCTACGCTAGCCGCCGAGCCATGCGCGCTTCACGCGCGGATTTATAGTATACTAATACTATAAATCCGAAAGTTTGGATGGATGTTTGTTGCTCAATCACGCAACAACGGCTGAACGGATCGGGATGGAATTCGGGACAGCTGGATTATAGTCTAGAGAAGCATAGGCCATTTTTTCCCGAAAAAGTGTACAGTTCACTCACTCTCACTCATCAGCCCATATTGATCCACTGCTGGATATAGGCTTCTCCCAAGGCGTGCCACTGAGCCCGATCTTCGGCTCTACGCATCCAGTCACTTCCCGCCACCCGGCGCAGATCGCCGCGCCACCTCGCAGGGGGGCGTCCTACACTACGTTTGCCTGAACGCGGTCTCCACTCCAAAAGCAGTCTCGTCCAACGATTGTCGGCTTTTCGGCAGATTTGACCAGCCCACTGCGACTTCAGCTTACTGGTTCTTAGAGCTATGTCGGTGACTTTAGTCCTCCTCCGTTTCCTGGTTTCGAATCTTGTCTCGAAGGGACACCCCGAACATATCTCTCTCCATTGTTCGCTGCGTGACTTTGAGCTTGTGAACCAGTCTCATCGTCAGTGTCCACGTTTCGGCTCCGTAGGTCATAACGGGTAGGACGCACTAGTCGAAGACTTTTGTCTTGAGGCTTTGAGCTTCTCGAAACACAGTACAGTTACCATATATTAGTTTAATGATATAAACTCAAATCACACGAACGATTACCAGTACATCACACAGTAGCGACCCGAGCCAAATGATTAAAGTTAAGTACCTACCTGACAATGACATAATAATGTAATTCCTAATAATATTTAGCGAAAACACCAAATTGTTAAAACGCCATTGTGTTAATGAATCAGTAAACCTTCAGCCAAGGTTTATCTTGCAATCACATCGATAATGTGTGAAGTCAAAATGTCAATGGCCCAAATACATGGAGGCAAGTATTTGATAAATATTTTAGTGATGAGTTTCTGCAAAATCGATTAGTATTAAAGATAGGTACGTTATTTTGTGGAATGACCTTACTTCATCTCAAGATAATTGCGCTTTATGTAGGCCAAATGTAGTTGAGAAAGGAGTGAAATTGTGCCAATTTTTTTATAAAGACACACACCCATTTTCACTAACCATAGGATACGGCTAAATCTTATATTTTATTACCTTTCAAATCAATAAAAATTTTGACTATAAATGAGCTGTGACGTCACAAATCATTGTCTCATATAAAATGTATGAGGATGTCACGTTTTGACAGCTTATTAAAAGAATCTCAATTGATTTGGTAGTCAAAGAACGAATTGATAGAAAATTTAGGCCTGCTACTGTAATGGTAATGAAACCCAATTAACACTTAACACGCTTATATTAGCTTGCCCTGTATGTATGTATGTAACGGTTCTTTTAACTTCATTTTCACCTACTTCAAAGCGGGTGCTTTTTGATATACTATTGACACCATGCACCCCACGCTTTTTTTACAGTAAAATACATTTTCTTTTTCTATTTTTTACTTTTTAGTTCGTATTTTCACAAAAGCGTGTTTTTTAGCTTTTTAAACTACATTATTTTATTAAAAAATCCAAAACAAACTTACTTTACAGTCAGACGGCGTCAGTAGTTGATTTTTGTGATCAATGCCCGAAATCTGTAACAAAAATATTACTCGTTACAATTTGAACATCTTTGGGTGGGGTTCTAAGCTGATTAAAAAAATCTTCAAACATTATTTTACCACGTTACTTGACTGCATAGAAATGCCGTGAAATGTGCCCAGCGGTAAATAAATTCTTCAAAGGCTTCGAAGCGAAAATCCTCTGGAGTTTAAAACCCGACGCGCTCCTGTGACTAAGAAATGAAGATCCTCTGGAGTTTAAAACCTTACGCGCTCTTGTGACTAAGAAATGTGTGTGGTGTATATATTGCTGCTCCACGATGAGCGAAATGGACGGCGTGATGTTCTCTAACCCGTTCTTGGCAGTGTGGCGTACTATGGCTTAAATCCATCTCAATTGACGACCTGTGTGGCGCAATGGTTATGGTAACCAGGTAAGCCGGACTGCCGATCGGAGCGTCCCGGGTTCGATTCCCGGCGAAGCAGAAATTTGAATGATGAGTTTATCTGGGTGTTTGTATTTCTGTCTTTGTGTGTGTCCATGGTACCCACGACACAGAGTATATCTACCCTACTGTGGAGTGTGAAACTTTAAAAAAAGTTCCGAAATGAGATCTGTTCCCAGCAGTGGAACACTAAATAGGATTGAAAAAAAATTACCTTCGGACTCTTAATCAAAGTCATAAAAATTGGCTGTTAAAACGTCTTCATTATTATTTCTTTTTGGCAATAAAAAATAAATACATCACAAGTGAACTGACTGGAGCGGAATTCAGGTCAGAGCTGACTGACAGTTCATCGTTCATTCGTTCATCATTAGTCGATTCATTAAATAATGAGACGTCATTTAACGGGCCTTCCGGTTATGTCTTGATCAGGATGCGGCGTTTTGTGGCAGTGTACTTAAATTGGGTCTTTAGTGCTTATTTTCTTTCGGCTCTTCATACAAAAATTGATGTTGGTAGTAGAGTTATAGTGGTCATCCATGAAATACGTCACACGATGAGGGGGAAGGAGGGGGTCGAACAATTGTGACATTGTATGACGATGGGTGGGAGGGATCTTGAAATTCGTGACGGTATCTACTGCCTGATAGTAAGAGGCGACTAAAAGGGGGCTTTCAGGGTTGTGGCCGCATGCCGCCGTAAGCATCTGAAGGTGCAAGAGAGCACATTTGCTATCCCGAAAATGGGCCCGCACTGGGCGCCGCTCGCGGAAGATACCGGTGCGTTCCACTGGAGATCCCGGAGTCCTCCCCAAGCGCAGAGGCAGGCTACCGAGGGGGCTTAAGTGCGGTACAAAACTCACCTTGGGAGAGGATGCTGAGTACCTTATGAAGGTCCCCCTCCACCGATACAAAAAAGGCCTGCATGGTGCTGGAAAACATAGTAGGTAATCATAAATATCACAATCCCCTTACTGTGAAGCCGCGGTAAATAAGCACTTAATAAATTTCTGTGTCAGGGTATTGAACTCTGTACCTCCGAGTGAGAGACCGTCGCTGACAGAGAAGGCCGTCGCTGTTCTATTAGTTATTAGAGTATTTATCAGAAATAAGTCGTTCCGACCTAAACGATAGAAAGAAGGAAAGAAAAAAATTTTACGTTATTTTTTTTGGCAACCACTTTTATGGTGCTTTACTAAAAAGTAAAACCTATGCTGAAAAATAGAGAAAATAATAATAAATATATAGCAATGTTTTTAGACCGAGGCAATAAGTTGAAAAAAGTTTCATTGTATGGTGGTTTCGAAAAAAGGCATAACTTTTTTATTTGACGTAACAAAGAACCTAACTTAACTAATTAAATAAGACAGGAGAACAGTGAGGCAGTGAACTGAAAAAAATGTGCTGGATCTTGTTTGACGTTTAGATCGTTTCAAAACCACAACCACAAAAACTAAGTACAAATAAAATATCAAGCTCTTGGAATATCGGTTCACGCATTACTTACAAAACACAAAAGAATATAGAAAAGGCCACACACGCGAAGTCGATATATTTTTACGTGTAAGAGACACCTTGCTGGGCTCTCGGCTCACACCAGACTATACGCGACAAGCGAGTGAGAAAAAATATATAAATTAATTCTAAGCACTAATTATGCTTATGCTCTAGCCTAAGCTTCCTAAGCTCTACCTTGGGACTAGACAAGACTTTGCGGGTAACCGTCGTAGAGTCAATAACCCTGATGATGCTTTGTTTTGGGGCGAAACACGTGTTGGTGGTGGTACGTATGTAAGTGTATACTTTTTGTTGTTGCAAGTGCATGTGTCCTATGTGGGAGGGAGGGAAGTGCTAATGCATGAAAAAAGTATACATCATCATACGTTCTGATTGCGGATTGTTGCAAAGTAGTTTTTATCGAACTTTATAACAATGGAGTTCTGCAAAGTAACGCCTGATTCTATTAATTTTATAACATTGGGACTGATATCATGGACACAAACACTTACGAGCACGTATTCGTATGCACCCATTTCTCGGTACCATAATGTTCGTGTGTATATGGTACCTACTTTGTGTACCATACATACAAGGACACAGAGAGACACCCATACCGAGAACAGATATTTGAATTCATCATTTTTTCGGTGATAGAAGCCAGACCATTGCTCCATATTTTGAGACAAATATTTATTTTAAAAAAAATATTTATTTTTCTGCATAAAATTATATTTGTGCTGCAATTACTATTGTGATGATCATGTTTAGTAATAGTTAGTATTCTGTACTCATTTGTAAGAAGTATGATAAGATAGTTTCATAGAGTAATATGAACTTGTGTAGTTACTGCTGGTTTTTCCCTGAATGGTCCGTTAAATATAAATACTAACCAGAATGTGACTTTGACGACTTTTCCTGACATATTTCTTCAGGCAAGAATTTTTTCCAAATTAACATTCACATTTTTATCTTAGCTCGCTAACAGTGAGACCGTTCATGTTTTATTCTGAGCCTATACGATTTTTACGAGCCGCCATCTTGTGAAGCGACTAGACGTCATAAAATGGTCGCGTTAGGTTTTCATAAAATGTCAAAATAGTTGTCCAAGTATGTGAGGTTGGCATGAATATTTTTTCTGCATAAAATTATTTTTGTGCTGCAATTATTATTGTGATGCTCATGTTTAGTAATAGTTAGTATTCTGTACTCATTTGTAAGAAGTATGATAAGATAGTTTCATACAGTAATATGAACTTATGTAGCTAGCTACTGCTGGATTTTCCCCTGAATGGTCCCTTAAATATAAATACTAACCAGAATCTGACTTTGACGACTTTTCCTGACATATTTCTTCAGGCGAGAATTTTTTCCAAATTAACATTCACATTTTTATCTTAGCTCGCTAACAGTGAGACCGTTCATGTTTTATTCTGAGCCTATACGATTTTTACGAGCCGCCATCTTGTGAAGCGACTAGACGTCATAAAATGGCCGCGTTAGGTTCTCATAAAATGTCAAAATAGTTGTCCAAGTATGTGAGGTTGGCATGACAGTTAGAAAATTACTTCCCGTGAGCTTTTTACGTTTTATGAGTGTATTTTCGGTGTCAATTCTAGTGCCTTGGCGAGAGTTTACAATGGGTTTATACGATAATAACGTTTATTCTTTATGAAACAGGTCGGACACAGGTGTAGCATATTTATTCTCGATTTAGTAAGCAACCTGTTAGACTATAATTTATATAAAACAGTAATTACGAGCCAACAGGATTTTGTACACTAATATTTTTCGAATATGCAGATCGCATTTTGAATTTTTTTGCTTTGAGGTTTTAAGCTTTTTGTATTACGAGCGTGAAAGTAAGTCACGTAAAGTAATGGATTTCTAGTGACGTAACGACATAGTATAAATTTAAAAAAAAATCTTTAGCCTCATAACTTTAAGGCCTACTAAAGGATTTGCCTCTTGCACATAATATTTTAGAATGACGCGAAGTAACATAGTATAGTTCACCTTGAATTGTTTGTGATGTCATGAGGTCCTGAATTTTTGATATAATATTTATGTTATATAAGTAATATCTAAATAAACGAAATTAAAAATCTTTTTGACATAGACAGACACCGATGCGGAGGGCTTATATCAAAGAAAAAAAACACGATTTCGGAATCCATACAAAGAAATCTACATTAAACTATAATAAGGTTATCCATAGTTCGGATACCTCTAATTACCCTTAATCGGAAGTAGGCGTGTAAATTCACTGAATTAAATAATTAAAAAACCTTCCTCAACTAAATTATGATGAGTTCATTCACGAAATTGTGATTAATTACCTCACGAAATACTTAGTCATTTCATGAAGGAAAAACATTAAAATGTTATGGTGTGTTTCACGGTAGATTTTGATCACGCTTATATTAGCTTGACCTGTATGTATGTATGTAAATAATCTTTTAACTTCATTTTCACTTACTTTTAAGCGTCTGATTAAGTTGAAAATTTGCACAGGGGTCAAAAACCGATGATAATGCAATATTATAAAAAAAATTAACAAAAAAATTAAAAATAAATAATAAAGTTAAAAAAAATAAAAAACACGCTTTGGTGAAAATACGACGTGGTGTCAATAGTATCTCAAAAAGCAACCCACGCTTTTTTTCACAGTAAAATACATTTTCTTCTTATTTTTTACTTTTTAGTTCGTATTTATTTTTCACAAAAGCGTGTATTTTAGTTTTTTAATTTTTTAACTTCAAAGCGCTTAAAATTTTCTCACAGTCGCTTTTTTTAACGTTATTCACCTAAGAATAAAATAAAATAAAAAATATTTAATGATATCTATGCGGGAAAAAAGTAACCCTTCCCTTCCATATTCTGATAAAAAATAATTTCTTTAACATTGGTATTGTTTGAAGTGATTTGGAGTATTTGTTAACAAAAAATCTTAAGCGGTTTTAAATGCATTTATTTGTGTATTGTAAACGAAGGTTAACTGCATATTTAGGACAGGACAAAAAATCCTATGTCATCAGTGTGCTGTACAGTCAATATTAAATTTACCATTAGCGCATCATTATACAAATGAAGGTAAATGGTATAAAATTCCGACAGCATCATTTTGCCACATTAAAAAGGTAATCATTTACAAAAAATCGATGTTTCGTAATGTTAGGTTTACGATCCCGTGTATTGACAGGCCTTTGACCTGGCTATGAACCACGGTTTAAGTCATAAGCTTATTGAGCAGTTGATCATCATTATCGAATCATGTCATTAATCATTTTCATCATCAGAGACTGAGAGTCGATTTGCGTCGTTTTTATTTTATTTTAAATTAAATACTTGCGGGGTGGTCCCATTCTGATTGTGACCTAATTGTTAGCTTTCATTCAAACTGGATAAAAATATTTGAATCAGGTATAGCAGAGAAGTATAAGAAACAATTTAGTCGGCTAGCGACTCAAAAAATGATACAGGTATGTATTTTGTGGGTATTTTGAAGTATTCAAAATAACAATAATATTGTACGTAATTATTAGATTTCATTTACCAAAAATGATCAATATGCTTTATAAACCAAATATTAAGTAAAACAGGTTCGAATACTAATAAGAATGCCGAAGAAAAGCTTTCAGTGAGTGTAACGTTACGACAAACAAAGAGAGGGACACACAGAGTAATTAAACATCTAGTGACATGAATGAGTAGATAATTAACACACAAGACAGTATGGGTGACACACAGAAATATCTGACACAGAGACATTTTTGTGTAAGGGAAAAAATAATACTCAGATATGCGACACATTATCGACAAAAGCCTCAGACTTCAGACGATAACATTTCTGTCTTATGTCTTATGTCTGTAACCGCTTAACGGTTATAACTCGTGCCATTGCGAAGTGACCGTCCCGTTAATGAGATACTGACCGATAGCGGCCAAAGGTCAGCTCTTGACTTTGAATGCATGGTGTTACTGTTAGGGTTGCCACTTTAGTGGCTAGATGGGTGTACTTCAGAAATTGACATAATTTGAAACTCGTATATGTACTGGACTGGAGATGTACATAATTTGTATTGTTCCCTTTCCGCAACAAATTACATTTATTAATCAACTAGTCTTCCACCAGCGGCTTCGGCTTCGTGGACCCGTTTTAAAGGTTTCCGTAGAATAAAAAGCATCCTATGTCCTTTCCCAAGGTCCACTCTATCTATGTTTTAAATTTCATTAAAATCGGTTCGGTAGTTTAAGCGGGAAAGCGTAGCAGACAGTACTTCATATGTCGACCGGGAAAGCACATGATTGCACCCATTTCTGCTGTGAAACAATTCAACGTATATAGATATCGTAATAGAGATCACATAACACGCGGCCTGCATTTGCTTCTGCTAAAACACTTAAATAAAAAAGACGAAAGCCCAAGACAGTCAAATGCCTGAACATTAAAAGAATATGAAGTACATAATGTTCGGGCTAAAATTAGAAACGGTGGAATTAATAATTATAAAATTTTGCAACAATTTGTAATTTAGTCCAACTTAAAGATTATTATTTCAATATTTTAATGCGAGCAACGTCGCGGGAAATAGCTAGTAATGCAATAAAATCTTGTAGGAGTAACCCTACTAAGATAAGTATTTTAGCAATCCAGTGTGTACCAGACCATTGGCGGCTTGGGTATTATTATAAACAATTTTCTAGTAGTTTGTGTGTCATGGGATATTACGATAGGAATGCCGGGTTCGCTGGGCCAGTGTGGCTAGGTCAACACCTGATTGTCTTAAACTGGGACGGACAGAGTTAGAGTTAATGTTTTGTGCGTGTATGTTATAGGGTATAATTTTTAAAGAATTATAGAATTCTTTCCTCGGCTTAGGTGTCTTATTAAATTTGTTTTCATTTTTCATTTAAGCACGCAAAGCCCGAGGCTGGTGTAGAACGCAAGAGATCTACGCAGTTAAGTTAAACCGGCGCGGTCGGGTGTGATACGGGTAACCGCAAGTGACATATATTTCATGCGCATTGAAATTGTTGTTACTGATAGATAACAGTCGTTAAACCTTCTCGGAGGCCTTATTTGGTCAATAAATGCCTTTTTTGTATCGGGGGGGAAACGTTCAAAAAGAACTCGGCACCTTGGGGGAGGATACCTGGTTATGTGGGATTACACGAACTAAAACCCCCTCGGTAGGCTACCTCTGCGTTTGGGGAGGACTTCGGGATCTCCAGTGGAACGCACCGATATTCTCCACGCGGGGCGCCCTGGAACGGATCCATTTTTGGGAGAGCAGATGTGCTCTCCTGCACCTTCCGATGCTTCGCTGTAAGTATGCGGCCAAGCACACACCGGCGTCCTTCTCGGGGCTGCTGGTTGGACGGATCGAGCTCCCACTCTCACCGCCCGCTACCCTGGAAGCCCTCTTTTAGTCGCCTCTTACGATCAGGCAGGGGATACCGTAGCTCTATTCTTAATCCCGAAGCTACAGGGACTAAGGTCAATATAGGCCTAAGTGATATTATCTCCACCAACCCGCATTGGGGGATTTTGGGAGGGTTGCAATAATTTCCATTACTTAACAAAATAACAATACCTAGTCTCTTTTTAACATCCTATACCGAAACTGTACAACAATGATGACAATTGAAATTGTACAACACAAATCGTCACATTCAATACTAAACACCCGAGTTACCACATTGTAAGCTTAGTCAATTTTCAGGTTCGCTAGGGTTCGAAAGTCGAATGGGTTTTATGAAATTCGGAAGGATCATTGTGTTGTTATTGTTAGCACGTTGACATAATGATGTGGCAACATATCTTAGGGTTCTGTAGCTAAACAATATAAAGTCAATAACGCTTCACACTGAATTAATATTTAAGCTGTCTTTTGAATGTAACAGATTAGATTTGCAAGAATTTTTACGTGCATCATCTGCCAGTTACTGATTCTTAACCCTAACTAAAGCCGCACATAACCTACCAGCTAGCATAGAAAGCATGCAAAGCGAAACGGATGTGTGATGGATGACCGCTATTGACCAAATTATCATGCGCGTGTCCAGACTACGAAAATCACATTAAGCCGTCAGTTCCGAAAGACACCTACGTTGTTATCGATAGATAACAGATGTTAAGCCTTGTTGGAGGCCTTATTACGTTAGGTACTATACGCCTAACCCGCATTTCCACCAAACCACATTGGAACAGCGTCGTGGAATAAGCTACAGGCCTCCCCAATAATGGGACGGCAGTGGTACGCAATCGCGAAAACTTCTTTTTTAAATTAATTAGTCTACTGTGCTCCTAAATTGTAACACGGAACCCGATGTGCGAATTTTATTCACATTTGGCCAACTTTTTACGACGTATACCAACATAAAGACATCGTTTTGTAAGTCTTGTTTCTGAAAATCTACCAAGGTTGTGTCACAAATAGCATAGATGGGCTTTGATTGGATATTGTGTCATTCAATACATTTACCATGCTATTGTACGACTAGCGGCCGCCCGCGACATCGTTCGCGTGGATTTTAGTTTCAGAATTTCTCTAAAATAAAAGTAGCCTAAGTTAGCCTTATTACATCAGCTACCTGTCAGTAAAGTCTCGTCAAAATCGGTCTAGCCGTTTCAGAGATTAGCCGGAATAAACAGACAGATAAACAGACAGACAGACAAGAATTGAAAAAAATATTATTTTGGTATATGTACCGTAAATAAATTCATATGCACGTTATAAAAAGCAGTTCTTTTAATATTACAACCGATAGACACCCCAATTTTATTTATTTGTATAGATTAAAAATAGATTTTAGTTGCGAAGGTTTTTCTATATTACTTTCAATAATTAAATTACAACCGCCTTTAACGATCGAATCGAATTGCGGGATTTGATTTCTAAGAAGCATACGCTATGGTACCTTTGTAATTAATATGAAGATTGGTTTTCTTAAAACAAATCTACGAGTATATTCCGATTTGGTTCGGTTTTAGATTTATTATATTTATTGATGGTTGATTGTTGATGATGATAGATGATTGATTGATAAAAAACCTAAGTAAGCGTGTTAAATATGAAGCGCGAATGGCCCGGCGGCTAGTGTATAATGCAAGTGATCTACGTATTTACGCCGTTTGGCGCGGTCGGGTGAGAGATGGGTGGCTAGTGGCACACATTTCATGCGCGTTTCCGTGCTTCGGAGGGCACGTTAGACCGTCGCAGTCCCGGTTGTTATCGATAGACACGTGGCCAGCCGTGGGACGCAAAAAGGGGGTTAGATAAGCTAGATTTGCTACCTCATTCTGTTTCCTTTGTATATAATAGTTTGTGTGTGTATCTGCGTATAACGTGGAAGGTAAATTTATGCTCGGTACCCAGCTTGAAAAAAAAATTTCCCCTCCCCCCCCTGATTAAGAAACAAAAATTTGCGGCTCCCAGACCAAAAACTTGCCCCCCAGACCAAGAACTTGCCCCTCCCTGACTAACAACCTGGATACGCCCATGGCTGCAGCCCATGGAATACACACAACTTCAAGCAATCCTGAGTCTTCCCTGAGACCGTATCCAGTCGCGCTACTACTCCAAAGGCCGAGGATCGCCTAATGTAGGTAATTCTGACGTTTCCACGGAAACAATAGAATTTCTTCACGGCAGATATGGGTGCAGTGGTGGTACCACAGAACATATTAAAGAGGTTAAAATGGAATTATGGGCGGGGCATACGCGCCAAGGATATGAGCAACGCTCATATCTCTACAGTAATACGCGATCGCGCTGCAATATGCGTGCTTGTGTGCGTGCTTGGGTGTGATTCGTTCATTTGAAATCGCGTGATTGTGCGGCGTTAAGATTCGCTAGATTTGAAATTGCAAATATGTGCGTAAGCTTCATATTTATTTAAGTACAGATGTAATGGAGGTGAAAGGTGGGGCTTGATCGACGACACCGGTTTTTGTACGAACGGTGCATTATTGCCATTTGCCTTTAAATATGTTCTGTGGGTGGTATTTCCCCGGGCGAACCATAAAAGTTCTACCAATTACAGTCTTTACTTTAGTATTTGATTTAACGCTGACCTTTGGTCCTACAGTCTTGTTGTATCTATTGACGTCACAAGACGGAGCTGGACGTATATTGATGTAACTTTACGACGCTCATAAACCAAGACTCGTAAACATGTTTTATGTAAAGAAGACTGTGGAACATGTCGATTGTTTATTGATTCTTTGGTTTACTGTTATGTCCAGATGAATATTATATTACTCGATTAGCAAAATAAAATAATAGACAATTATTATTTATTAAATTAAATGATGGATTAAGTGAAAAAATTAACGTCAAATGATTGTTAACCGAAAATAAACCAATTTTTAAATACTTTTATAAATGCGTGGCTCATAAAGTACTCAACCGATTTTGATTGAACTAAGACTGATCTGTTAGTTGGAGTATGTATAACCAAAAGAACTAAAAAAAGGATGTTTTTTTAAGTCAGCTTACTATAGTTTTTGAGTTTTGGCGGGGACAAACATAGTTCATATTTATTGATTCATATATGTCAAAAAACAAACAAATATAAAACATATACTTTTTACATTACTTATGAAATTTGGCACACCTGCTTAGAAGCTGATATCCAAAAACTGTGCAATTATGACAATATTACATACTTACACAGTACATCGAATAGTTGACGACACGGTGGAGCAATGGTTACCATGCTGGACTGCCCATCGTGCGGTCCCGGGTTTGATTCCCGGCGAAAGAGAAATTTTAATGATGAGTATAAATTTCTGTTCTCGGCCTGGTTGTTTGTGTTCCTGTCCTTGTATGTGTCCATGGTACCCACGACACAGGGTATTTTATTATAATTATTACCTTACTGTGGGGCTGTGAGTGTGTAACGTTTATTTATTTATTTATTCTATTAAGTCGAATGTTATAATGATTTTATTTATAAAAAGATAACCTACTTTTTTTGAAGTCGGTTAAAAATGTTTCTACGAAGACACGTTATAGGTATTAATATCAAATTTTAGTTCAGCACTGTTCCCCGAACATTTTTATATGAAAGCGCTTACTATGAATATAATAAACGGACTCAAAAACTTTTAAGTCGCTTAAAAACCCGAGAATCATAATTGCACGCCATATTCGGTCTGATCGTTAGTGATGTGCCGTTCCGGGAAGCGATATCGATAACACCGTTAGCTCACGACATAATTATCGATAAATTATAATCGACGGCGATTTGAGGGCGAGTTGTGTGGGAAAATTTTATGCGATAAATTATTGTCTTTACTGTAACAATGAAACGTCAAAATAAGATTAGTTTCTTAAGGGCCCCTTGTACCGCAAATGCTGTTTTTAAAATCAATATGAATCAGTTAAAAATTTACGTGAAATTCTGAAAAAAATATATGTTTCAGTTGAGGATCTTACAGAGTACAATTCGCTTACAGTTACACAATCAGACGAACTTCGCTCTTTAGAAATAAATCCAAAGTAACCTCTTTTTTAAAAATATTTTCAATACTGTGTCTAAAATAATAAACTTATTAACATTATTTTTACACCAATCTTTAGATAAATCATTTTTGTAGTACATTTTGCTGAGGTGGATTTGATAATGTTATTCTGTGGCGTTCTAGCCCGCCGAATAAGGTCTCCGGAGTTCATATCCAGTCGGCTCCCGCGAAACGCAGATACAAGTCTACTGGGTGAGTGAGTGAAATGTCAAATCTTCGGAACAAGGTGCCCTTAAGTAAATTAGGAGGACTTTACAATGCCAAATTTCGTTAAATCTTTTTAAAGAAATGGAACAATCAACAAGTACCTAATAAAACACTTGCGGTTATGGTTTATTTTTATTTTATTTAAATTGGGCAGTAGAATAGCATGTAGGACACGTGGTGTTAAGTGGTCGTTATATCCAAGGGATTACATATTAAATCTAAATATACCTAAAGCAACCCTGAGTTTTTTTCTGAATTCGTATATGCGCTGCTAATGAGGTAGACGAGGCGACCACCTGATATCAGTCTGGCCAGCAACCACACTTTTTCACTGTAACACAATTGAATTGCTTCACGGCAGATGTGGGTGTTTCGATAGTATCACAGAGAAAACGAATGATAGTAGAGGTGCCCTGACTTACTATTCATAACAGAACCGGTGTCGCCAAACACACACCTTTCAAATATCAGTAAAATATAACAATACATAAAAAAAGGTTGCACTCCGGTAGTGCCGGCAGAAGTGAAAACTTGAAAATTAACGTTGGGCGCTTTTGATATTTTGGAATGGTTAGGGAATAATTTAGCACGAATTGCTTTTATTATCAGTATTATTTTTCATCTAGTATTTTTATAAAGTACTCACTCATTTTCTTTCACTATTTCTTTGTCACTTTTTTCATTAATAGATGCACTTTGTTCAATGTCCATATTTTAAATACTTCATATAAACTAATTTTACAAGTAGGTATAGACAGTCGAGCCGTCATCAGCTGTCACCCCTCCGTCTTAAGAATTTTTGATCAGGCCACGTGTCCTGACGCGAGTTTAACATTTTTTACCCATCCCAAAAAAATTGCACAACGCCGCTAAAGAAGTTTTCACTTCAAAAAAAAAATTGGCCACGATTTTTTAAATTATCTTGGCAGTATAAAATTTTCATAGACATTCAATATTAGATCTTAAAGTAATGTGTGATCGTTAGAGCAACTGTCGGCCCTGAAGTGTGCGGTGCCAGTTAGCGCAGCGTGATCGCCTCACCTATACTCATGCTAGCGATGCTTCGTAGCATCTCTTCCAGTAGTGTGAGTTATTTAAAACTCCGCGGATCGTATGTATGTGGTACCATCAGAATCCCTTGTAATAGCGCAACCGCATACGACCCCACGCAAACTCTGGATTGCTTAAGGTTTTGAAGATATCTCCATGGGATGTGGCAATTGTTTAAGATCACATGGGATTCACGCTCGCTGCTACTCCAATTAAAAAAAAATCGTGATCTTTTATTTTAAATACTTTTGAATGGATAATGATGAATAATTTATGCAAATTTAAAAGAAAGAGGATGCTGACGTTCATCCACCATCTTATAAAATCGTTTATCAAAAACACAACAGCGGAACTAATTCCGTTACATAAAAACTTGTTTTTTGCGTTCGCGGAAAAAAGAAAGTACGAAATTTCGATTGCTCACATAACAATTATATACATTTTGATGACACTGTTCGAAGGATTTATTCATAGGTCATTTACATCAATCTTTCAAAGGTTTATTAGTTACATTAAAGCGCAATAAATACATTTTCATGCATTTCTTCAAATTCAAAGACATCATTCAAATTTCTGCCTCGCCGGGAATCGAACCCGGGACCCTCATACGTTCTGATTGCGGATTGTTGCAAAGTAGTTTTTACCTAACTTTATTGTAATCGATCTTGTTGGCTGCAACCCTTTTCACGTCCCACTGCTGGGCACCAGTCTCTCCCCCATATTGGGGAGGCCTGGAGCTTACTCCACCATGCTGCTCCAATGCGGGTTGGTGGAGATGCGGGTTAGTGGCCAACCCGCTGTCGGATGTTTTCAAACCGCCCATAAGGCACAAGGTTTAACGACTGTTATCTATCGGCAACAACCGGGACCGACGGCTTAACGTGCCCTCTGAATCACGGATGAATTTTTTTGCTAATAGCGGTCACCCATCTCATAGCTGCATAGACCGCTTGCGTACTACGCTAGCAGCCGAGCCATGCGCGCTTCAATCGATCTAGTTGAAATATAAAATTTTCAAGAGTAGTCCCTGTAGCTTCGGGATTAAGAATAGAGCTACGGTAACCCCTGCCTAAGAGGCGACTAAAAGGGGGCTTCCGGGGATGCGGACGGTGAGAGTGGGAGCTTGACCCGTCCAGCTAGCAGCCCTAGGAGGGACGGCGGTGTATGCGTGTCCACATGCCGCCGTGAACACCTGAAGGTGCTCCTGCAAGAGCACATCTGCTCTCCCGAAGATGGGCCCGTTCTGGGGCGCCGCGCGTGGAGGACACCGGTGCGTTCCTATGGAGATCCCGGAGTCCTCACAAACGCAGAGGCAGGTCACCGAGCGGGTTTTAGTGCGGTCAAATCCCACATAACCCGGTATCCTCTCCCAAAATGTCGGGTACCTTTTGAAGGTTCCCCCCCCCCTCCCCCCGATACCAAAAAAAAGGTAGCGGGAATGTATCCCGCATGAAATCCATCGCACCACAAAAACCACGTCGACTATTATCCATCATAACACCAAACGACTAATAGTAATTCAATATCCCGATGCATCACAGGTTCTTGACAACATGCAAGTCGTTTTTAGGGTTCCGTACCGTAAAGGGTAAAACGGGACCCTATCACTAAGACTCAGCAGGCTTTCTCATGAACCGTAATAGACAGTTGAAATTTTCACAGATGATGTATTTCTGTTGCCGTTATAGCAACAAACACTAAAGCAAGGTTAATATAGAAAACTAGAATAATATAAATATTTAACGGGGCCAACATACAACAAACGTGATTTTTATTTCTCGTTTTTGCTCGATATTGACAACGGTATCAGGTAAACGCTTGTAGTATTCACAAAATATTAAGTTATATATTAAATTATTAAATAAATAGTTAAATTAAAGCAAATATTTAAGAGATACTCCCAAACAACAGACATTATTTTTTGCCGTTCTTATAGCTAAATCCGTCCCACCTTTGAATATTAAGTGTGGACAACGGATTCTCAGACCTTCCGAACATACATAATAAACTTTCATAAAAATCGGCCAAGCCGTTTTGAATTTTGTGTTTATAGATAGTACGGAACCCTTCGTACGCGAATCGAACTCGCACTTGGCGGTTTTTATTAAAACAGGCTCAAGCCATTAACCTGGTCATATTACGATCTCACGAAGTATCGAGGGAAAAAGATAACTAATATTAAATTATTACCTTATATTACTTTACGACTTTAGTACCAGCACTTTGAGGAACTGAACTTGGAAATAGGCAACTTAGACGTAGATACTGGTATCGTGAAAAGTTGTGAAGATATTATAGATTTTATGTGAAAAGAAAAATGATATATTAAAAAACCATTAAAAAAAAAACGGCAAATTGTTTGTAAAGTAGGTTTACGATCGAGATGTTTACGTGATAACGTCCGCACGAGAAAATCTCCATTCGTTTGTATGCCGCTAGAGTGAGAGAGACGGAAGATCGGTCCACTCACTCGAACGCTATGCCAGCCTCCGCTCGTGAGGATTCCGCGTGACAAGTTTCACGGAATGACTGGCAGCGCTCGAGATGAGACGGGAGATCGGTCCGTCTCTCTCTCGTTACACCTGCGATCGCGCTCGTGAGGTTTTGGTGTGACACAAGTTTCTGAACATGTCACCCGACTAAAACGATTTTAAAGACGTTATCACGTCAATAGAAAAGTTAAACATTAGATGGATGGATCAATAAAAAATTTAAAGTTAAAGGCACAAAATAATAATAAAAACTGCTTTTTAAATATATTTAGTTATTAATATAAAGTTCTTTATTCAAACCATGACTATTAAAATGATTGAAATAAAGGATTGAAATGATTAAAATAAAGCGTATAAAGTTATATTCTACAGTTCTAAAGTTATATTATACAGGTATGCATGGAAGGATAAATAAAATAAAAAACTAAAATGTTCATATTTCATATTTCCACATTTCCTAGTTTGAAAAAAACTTTTTCCATATTGAAAATACTGTTATTTGCAATTTTCTAACTGAAATACATACTTTACGTTAATTTTTTTTATTTGAATGGAGTAGCAGACGAGCATGCAGGTCACGTGGTGTTAAGTGGTTGCTGCAGCCCATGGACATCTACATACAACCTCAAGCAAGCATAGGTAAGTCTTGTCTGTGGTCGTATGCAGTTGCGCTGCTACTCGGGAGGCTGGTGGTCGCCTTATGTAAGTGTGACCGGCAACTGCACCTTTCCACCGAAGCACAATAGAATTGGTTCACGGCAGAAGTGGGTGCAGCGGTAGTACTTCCCCGGGCGAATCATAATAGTTCTACCACCTACAATCGATCGGTTTAAATTAAATCTATGCATATTTTCTATTACTTGCTAGTCATTAAAATATTAAAAAGCTTCTTGTATTTAAAAATAATTATTTCGACTTAAATTCAGACTGAATATATAAAACCACTTGTCAATTCTTAACAAAGGGCAATAAACTAAAATACATACGCCTTTTGTTTAACCGTTACACGTGATTCGTTCACGAAATCTCGTTAATCAGGTTACCATTTCCTTGCGACATTTAAGATTAATTAAAAAGACAAAAACGGTTATAATAAAGAGTTAATGAACCAAAACATACAGGTTTACTGTAACGCAATTCTTAACAAAGGATACAAAAATATTGAGTTTAAGAAACATGTTTTTCAACTCATGTCCCACTGCTGGGCAAGTCTCCTCTCGTAAGTGAGAGGTATTTAGGCTATAATCCACCACTCTAGCTTAGCGCGGATTGGTGGGTATCATGCCTTCGAGCAGGCGCGGTCGTAACCTTCAATTTTTTTTCGCCAAGAAATTTTGGGGGGTCACAAGAAAATTGAGGGAAAAGGTGTCCCAAATTGGCTTGTTTCGCCTTCCATGTACGCATGACTGATGGGTTTTGGGGGGGTCACGTGATCCCCCCCCCCCCGGGGGGCCTGCCTTCGAGAAATTATTAGTTTCTCTGGAGCATGCATGGTGATCGGAAACATCGTAATTCATTAATAGGATCTTATTACCTAACGCTGAAATAAATCAAAGACAAAGACAAAAAATTTCATTTGCACAAATATGGGTGTTTACAAAAGGTGTTTTTATTTGGTTCGCCATATTTACCTTCATGAGGTATACAAATGCAAATCATAAAAATAATAGAAATATAAATATACAAATAGAAAAATACGAATATACAAAAAAATAGAAATATACAAATTTGGTACTAACGGTCATCCTCATCTTACACCCGACCGCGTTTGTTTAGCTTGGTCGAGTAGATTGTTTGCGTTCTGCCACTCGTATGCTCCATGGTCCAAAATACATAATTCACTAGTTCTTACAAGAAACCATTTATTTGTTACTACACAATTTGAAGCGCCCACGGCCCTGCGGCTGGTGTAAAACGCAAGCGATCTACGCAGGGAAGTGAAACGCACTCGGTAGGGTATGAGATGAAGTCTCTGTAGCTTCGGGATTAAGAATAGAGCTACGGTATCCCCTGCCTGAAGCGCGCATGGCCCGGCGATAAGTGTAGAACGCAAACGATCTATGAAACTAAGCCAAACGGGCGCAGTCGGGTGTGAGATGGGTGACCGCTAGTGGCAAAAAATTTCATGCGCGTTTCCGTGCTTCGAAGGGCACGTTAAGCCGTCGGTCCCGGTTGTTGTCGATAGATAACAGTCGTTAAACCTTGTCGGAGGCCTTATGGGCGGTTTGAAAACATCCGACAGCGGGTTGGCCACTAACCCGCATCTCCACCAACCCGCATTGGAGCAGCGTGGTGGAGTAAGCTCCAGGCCTCCCCAATAATGGGGAGAGACCCGTGCCCAGCAGTGGGACGTAAAAAGGGTTGCGGCCATCCCCTGCCTGACCATAAAAGCCGACTAAAAGGGGGCTTCCGGGATTGTGGGCGATGAGAGTGGGAGCTCGATCCGCCGAGACAGCTGCCCCGGGTAGGACGGCGGTGTGTGCGTGGAGCGTGGCGTGGTCGAGTAAGCTCCAGGCCTCCCCGATAGTGGGGATGGTCCCGTGTCCAGCAATGGGACGCAAAAACGGATGTAATAAATAAGACTGTTCAGTGGCCGAGAAGATTCGATATTCACTATGTTTACTTTACGTAATGTTACTTAGAAAGCTGAAGTTCAAAGTCAAGATTGAAAGATATCGTTCAAATTTGCATATTAATGTCCATGCGAAGATTTCCACGTAACATCACTATCTTTAGTGATGTGAATATTAAGTCAGTGAAAGTTATCGATATATATTATGTGTGCATAATTGAGAAGGCGCCAAGAGTTGGTTTCTTTATGTTTTATTCATTTTGTTTTAATATTGTAATATAATTTCCATGCGTGTTTTATAGGCGCGTGAGGTTAATTTAATTTAATGTTTTACCGCTAATGGTTGAAATGTTTTCTCTGTTTTAGAGTAAATTTGCTTACACTGAATACAGTTTATGTAAGTTGGTATAAATTAACCACCTTGAAGTTGTTACTACACCATTTATGAAATGTAGTTTAAAATTTAAAATGTAGCTGTAGCATTTTTACTTTACTTATCTAACAATAAAAGTTTGACAAACAATTATAGTAAATACTAATAACACAACAAATTAAATTATTTATTTAGAATTACCTTTACAAATGCGGTTAAAAATAAGTTAAATAAAAAAAATGTTTGTAAAGTAGGTTTACGATCGAGATGTATACGTGATAACGTCCGCACGAGAAAATCTCCATTCGTTTGTATGCCGCTAGAGTGAGAGAGACGGAAGATCGGTCCACTCACTCGAACGCTATGCCAGCCTCCGCTCGTGAGGATTCCGCGTGACAAGTTTCACGGAATGACTGGCAGCGCTCGAGATGAGACGGGAGATCGGTCCGTCTCTCTCTCGTTACACCTGCGATCGCGCTCGTGAGGTTTTGGTGTGACACAAGTTTCTGAACATGTCACCCGACTAAAACGATTTTAAAGACGTTATCACGTCAATAGATGTGATACACTATTAATTATAGGAGAAAAGCAATGAAATCGTTTACAGATAGCCATAACAAAGGTTATATCACGACAAAACCTGCGACACAATGCTATTACGTGCGATAGTGGTGTTCCATGTCGACAGCTATCAATAAATGTCGATGAATTTATAGCGTCATAAATCATTTACGACTTTTACGGCGCTGGTGTAAAAGCCAGTGTCATTTGAATTTCGAACGGCAAACGACCGTTCCATTACGTCGTAATGTTTATTTATTTATGTGGCCGATCAAGGTTCGATTACAAGCGTAAATTTATCATGTGGGAGTTTTCAGGAAATGCTAGAATCAGATCATATTTATTCATTCTTATTACACGTTACATAAAAATAAAACAACAATTAAAGGTTTAGTCTACTTAAAAAAGTTTGGGATTTTCTTTTGTTTTAAACAATTAACAGTTTCTAAATTGAATAATATAAAGTAGGTAACGCGATGTTTCCAGGACAGTGATCAAAAACTTATGATCCAAGAAAGGCTAACCGCCGCAAAGCTTCAAAGAATTTTGAAGAAGCAAACAATAGGTGACATGTATTGTTTACGTTAACAATTTAACTAGTGAACACGTGCAAGCAATAAATACCGAAATCTTTTGTTTTTCACACTCTTTCAAAGTGGCTCATTGAGAAACAATTTTATGTTATAGAGGTTGTGGAAACATTTCTTTAAGTTACTGAGGGCCAATACAGAGATTACTTATTTAAGTTATAGAGGTTGCGTATTTTAAGTAATAGAGGTTTTGGGCTCTGATGGGAAGGCACCATATTATTTTTTGAAGTTATAGAGGTTTTTAAGTTACCGAGGTTTGAGTTATCGAGGTTCTACTGTATCAACAATTACTCATTTTAAATTGCGTGTTTTTCCCGTTTATAGTTTCAACCATCTTCTCTATTTAGCGCTTATGTAAGCACAATACTGGATGAATATATCTTTCTTTATTCAATCTTCATTTGCGTACTTCCTTTATAATAATTCTTATACAAACATACTTCTAAATCAATTTAATTATCTTAATTTAATTTAACTAATTAATTTCCTATTCCAAATCTTATTATATATATTTCAATTTAATTTAATTATAATTTAATTTATGAAGCATCATCACCATATGCCGTGTTTATTTGAAATTGTGGGTATTATCTTATTTTATAACTATTTCCTATTTATGATTATGAATAATAGGCCAGTCATTATCGACACAAAAAGAGGCAAACATCGCAAACGCGCATGTATCTACGAATCTTTTATATGTTGTTAGGTCCCCTAAGAGTAGACTATATCAAAAATTGCAACCCTGAAAACCTTGTGGTCAGATGTGAGATGGGTGACCGCTAGTGGCAAAAATTTCATGCGCGTTTCCGTGCTTCGGAGGGCACGTTAAGCCGTCAGTCCCGGTTGTTGTCGATAGATAACAGTCGTTAATCCTTGTCGGAGGCCTTATGGGCGGTTTGAAAACATCCGACAGCGGGTTGGCCACTAACCCGCATCTCCACCAACCCGCATTGGAGCAGCGTGGTAAGCTCCAGGCCTCCCCAATATTGGGGAGAGACCCGTGCCCAGCAGTGGGACGCAAAAAGGGTTGCAGCCAAGTAAGAAATAAAATTTTATCTTAACATATAAAATCAATATGGAACCGTCAATAAATACTGCTTCAGCCTTATGCAAAATCCGTCACTGTTTCAGTACTATACCTATAAATTTCTTATTATACGAGAGTGAATTAACTTCACTCAGATAGATCGACGTGTAGAGCACGGCTTCGTAATTAATTCTGTGGAACTGGCCATTAAACGCGATCCCTAAGGAATAATAGTTAAAGGGAATATGGAAAACGTAGGGTTAACAGCTTTCTGAATGACGAGACCTGTTGGCGTATTTAACAGAATAATAACTATTTAGACTTACTGGTGCGTTGACTTCAAAAAATAAATTTTACAATACTATGTATATATATGTGTAATGTGTATATATGAGAATTTCTACCTAGCAGTAAATTGAACAAAGAAATGATTTAAGTATTATAAAATAAAAATATTATATAATATGTAGTATAATAAAAAACACATAAAGTGCAGTTTTATATATATACTAGTCTATACTAATATTATAAAGAGGAAAGATTTGTATTTTTTTATTTTTGTATGTTATGAATAAACTCAAAAAATACTGTTCCGGTTTCAAAAATTCTTTCAACATTCGAAATTTTCATTCACCCTGAGTAACATAGGCTACTTTTTACTGCGGGAAAATGCTTCATTCCTACGCGAAAACGGGTAATAAGGTCAACGCGGTTGAAGCAACAAGCTAAACGCCTATGATTTTAATATAGCAGTGAAGCCTGGAATAGCACATAGGGTATTTTTTATCCTACGGGGACCCATTAAACGTGTCCACGCGGGCGAAGCCGCTGGCGGAAGGCTAGTAAAGGTAGATATACCCTTTGTTGTGGACACACACAAAGACAGAAACACGAACACCCAGACCGAGAACAGAAATTTCAAACTCATCAAGCAAATATCTGCTTCGACAGGAATCGAACCCGGGACCCTCCGATCGTCAGTCGGGCATAGTACCTAACCATTACGCCACGCGGGTCGTCGAAGTAGTTTCTTTTAACGGATTTATTTTTATTTAAGGCAACTTAATTAAGATTTTGTCTTCATTAATAGATACCTAGTGATCGCCACGCCGTAGTCGAAATTAAAAGTTATCAATAAACTTAACATAAAAAATTAAATATACTAGATTTTTTAATTTAGTAAAATTATAATTAGTTAACTTATTTAAAAATTATATCGATAGTTATACATAGAAAATCAGAAATTATGAGAACGATTTATTTATCGTAATGACAAGTTATTTTTATTTTTTTTCTGAAATAATACCAATCAGCAAATAGACTGCTAAGCTATTTCTACTAACTAGGCTGATATTAATACTTTATACTAATAAGCTGATGGTATTAGTCTAGCCTTCATGCAACCCTTAGATTAAACAATACCAATAATCACTTTAGGTTTTAAATATATGTACTGACCTACCTCACTTAATTATTAATTTGTATGAAATTGTAAAAAAAATCCGTAATTTATTTTATTCTTTATTGTAATTTATTTTAAGCTAAATTTGTTTTTATTGAATTTCAATATGTATTTCCTTTCAAATTATTATAACTCGGCCAATTTTTTCTAATGTAACTGAAATTGATTGTAAATATTTAATATAAAATGTATAATAGGCATGATGACACTATTAAAGAATCAGAGAATAAACGGTTTTACAGAAAAATATATGCTAAAAAAGTTCTAAAGTATGATGCCGTTTTAATATAAACATTAAGATTAATAAGATTTTCAATAAAATAAAAGTATTAAATACAGCAATCGGCCATGTTATCTGAAACGCCAATCAAATTGACGAGCAAGTCGACGCCATGATACCTACGAGCGTTTTCGCGCTTAATTCAAATTACATAGCAGAAAATACATTAATTTACGTTAAAAGTTGAGTTTATTCCTGAAATAAACTTTTTTTCGAAACTAGGAGACGTGTACCTACAATTAGGAAAGGTATTTAAAAATATGTCATCATGCCCATTATTTAATTTGAAATATTTATGTTTTTAAAGTTTTATGACGTGTTTAAACTAGTAGTTGTACCTGTTATTGAAGTAACACTTAGTTCGTAACCCATAATTTAATTTAGTGCATAAATGTTTTAGTGTTTACTTTGTACCTGTTACCTTCTACCTGTTATTGAAGTAATACTGAGTTCGTCACCTTTAATTTAATCTTGTGCAAAAATGTTTTAGTGTTTACTTTGTACCTGTTACTTTGTACATGTTATTGAATAAACACTAAGTTCGTAACCTATAATTTATGTGCAAAAATGTTTTAGTGTTAACATTGTTGGTACAACATTATATAAATAAATAAATTTACTTTTAGTAAGCACGCTCAATATTAAGAAATAAAATAAAAAGTGATGATTACAATAAAATGTCTACAGACGACAGGTTTACCGACTAGTAATGACCGCTATAAATATCGATAATCCCGCATTTTAACGACATACAGCCCATCCCTACACAGGCTAACGATATGATTGCGCCTACACGGATTCCTATCTTTGTCACAGCCTCTAACCTTGGGCCCCGGCCTGAATACTGCATTCGTCTAGCTTCAACTTTCTACTGACAGTGGTTATTTGGGGATAAAGATTTTTGGGTGCACTTTCGAAAACCCCCACCTCCGATCGCTTTGAAACTTTGCACAGACCTTCCTTTCGATGTTATAAGACAACCCCTAAAGGGATTTTTGGCGCGTATCAACATTTTCCGAGAAATCGAATTTTAAAAAATTGGATCGGCAGGCGCGTTATATCTATATAGGGTTGCCATCTCTAAAATTTGTCAACCCGGACAAGACGCGTTAAAACCCCGGATTTTAGAGCCCAAAACCCGGACATGTCAACAGCGGGGGGACGGTAAATTTAGCGAGTCGGTTCGTCGGTTGATCGCGACATGGGCACAGTGCGTGTGTGTGTGCGTGTGTGCGTGGGCCCAAGACTTTATTATTTTAAGCCCGGACTACAAATGAAGTCCGGCCCGGGCGCTCCCCGGACGCCCTCAAAAGTAGGACAAATCCGGGGAAACCTGGACGGATGGCAACCCTATATCTATATAGTGGGAGTTTTCTGGGAGTGGAGTCATAAGAAGTAACACCCTTACTTCTTATGACTGCACATGTTGATTAATGACCACCCATCCTACTGTTGACCGCAGGTGTCATTGAGCTAAGTAATGTCCCTGAAACTCATTTTTAAAATCACTGAGCTTCGAAACGGGCGCGGTCGGGTGTGGGATGGGTGACCGTAAATTTCATGTGTGTTTCTAGGACATGGTGGGCCCTCGGTCCCACAGTCGTTAAACCTTGCCGGAAGCCTTATGGTTGGTTTGAAAACATCTGACAGCGAGGTGGCTATTAACCTGAAACTACACTTATATGCATTGGGGTAGCGCGGTAGAGTATGCTCCGGGCCTCCTCATTAATAGAAAACTCATGTCCAGCA
Organism: Pyrgus malvae; assembly: GCA_911387765.1. Lineage (NCBI taxonomy): Eukaryota > Metazoa > Arthropoda > Insecta > Lepidoptera > Hesperiidae > Pyrgus > Pyrgus malvae. The sequence continues at coordinate 14,190,126 of OU426969.1, forward strand.
GTGGGACACAAAAAAGTTGCAGCCAGATGGTGCTTTACCGGTTTCTGGACCACACTAACGTCACCACGCCGAAAATGCCCGAGTCATTTTTAATAAATTTTTAGAAATCGGAAAAAATGGAGAATTAATTAGACCTATTTACGCAAACCGGAACCAATCCACACTCATGCCGAAATTTAGTTAAGTACACAGAAAATCTTAAAATTGCACCTTCTGTCGACCCTGCAAAGATCAAAATGATCTGACAATTTTGACAGAACAAAACATTTTCATGATATTATTATGTTTACCAATCCACAAAACATTAGTTGTCTAATACATAAAACAGCTTTTTCTCAAAACTATCATCATCATCATCATGTGTGGGTTGGTCCGGTTTGCATAAATAGGTCCAATTTACGTTGTTTGCAAAAATAATTTAAATATTCATATTTAAAAAAATAAATGAAAATTAATTTTAGTGTTTTTTAAATGTTACAACTTTTTGGTTTATTTAGTTGGCAGTGTTGGCACCCTTCAAATCAAATCAAAATGTTTATTGCATTATTACAGGTACAACATTGTCTTACAGTAATTACCCTTCGTGTACGGAACCTTATCACTAAGTTCCAAACACTTTTTTTTTGCAGTTTTTTTTTATAGATGGTACGTAACCCTTCGTCCGTGATTCCGACTAGCCGTTTTTTTAAAACATTGAACTGTTTATATATTTTTTTGTTTCAGATTTATCATTGTCTATTCAGAAAACATAAACAATAAAAAATATTTTGTGAGTATATTTTGTGTGGTTTATCATTTACCCTAATCAAATGTCTCTTATCTACTGAAAATCGGACCGGATATTACATGATCATTTTACTGCATATGGTCTATACTTTCACTCTTTAAATGGAATTGAATAATAATGCACCTCACTTAGGGTTGGCTGCAACCCTTTTTATATGTCCCACTGCTGGGCACGGGTCTCTCCCCCTTATTGGCGAGGCCTGGAGCTTACTCCACCACGCGGCTTTAATGCGGGATGGTGGACATGCTAGTTAGTGGTCAACCCGCTGTCGGAAGCTTTCAAACCGCCCATTGGCGCCCATAAGGCCTCCGACAAGGTTTAACGACTGTTATCTATCGACAACAACAGGTATCGACGGACTAACGTCCCCTCCGAATCACGGAAATGCACTTAGGGTTATTGTTCTTAAAATAAAAATTAGCAACTCTTAAATTCCAAAAATGAAGTATCTACCTCCTTCGTGCTAGAATTCGTTCGTGATTAAACGAAATGCAGTTCCATTTAAAGAAGCAACCCCATTTAGTAAATAATTTGCGACTAGCTTAGAGCATCAAGGTATGACAGGTATGACACCCGTCAGAGGAGTGGCCTTTACGGGCGAACCCCTCGTCCCAACGTGCATGCACAATGTGCCTTCTAGTTATACAACTAGTGTGTGTGTCGGTGTCAGTGTTGACGGTGCATTGAAAATGATCTTGTTAATTGAAATTAACATATTTAGAAATGTATGCTTCTGTAGCGATGAAGGAATATTTGTGAATGTGTGACAAAATTAAAATGTGTGCGTTCTTCCCCCCGCACCAGTTTCGGTACAAAAATTATGTATCAAAGCGAGGCGCTATGCCGTCTCTACTGAAGGGTGAGCCAGTAACTTTGATGCTCTAAGGCGACTAGCTATTGTAAGTACGTAATATAACTAACCGGCAATAAGTCGTAGCTTCCAACAAATATTTATGCAAATAGCTATGACATTTCTGCCCCGAGCGCTGCATGGGTTTCGGAGGGAGTACCCCAATGTATCCTTTTCGAAGCTTGATTATGAGTTGGCAAACTATAAATTCGATTATTGTCGTATAAATCGCTTTTTTCAACCTTTTTTATGTCCCACTGCTGGGCACTGGTTACCTTTCTTACAAGTGAGAGGGATACTGGTATAGGCCATAGTCCATCACGCTGGCCACGGATTGTTGGACGTCATGCTTTCTAGAAATCATGAACTTCTCTCAGGCATGCACGGCGATGAAGAACATCGTAATCAATTAAATATCACGATATTTTCCATCACCGTGAAGGAGCGATAAATGCGCACATTACGACTTTGTCAAATTTGGTGCGCGCCGAGGATTTGAATCCAGGATCAGTCACATCGAAGACCGCGGTTTTTTACCACTAGGCCATCGCTGCTCATAATCGCTCACAAATCGTTTAGCGCCTGAATAACCAAGCTTTGCTCGATAATGTAAATAAACAATTGATTTTAATGGTCTAACCTCAAACCAAACACTCACTGGCTTAGTGTTGCTTAACAACGCTATCTGCTGAGGTCTGCAATATCTCAGTCTCAGTTTTTAATATTCTGAAAACACGTATAAAACAACATTTTCTAAAAATTAAACCTAACTAGCTCGATTCATCGTCCCCGAAACCCCTGCATACTTAATTTCATGAAAATCGCTGGAAGTCAGGTGCACTGTGATTTTTGTTTATCCAAAAAGCAGATTTTATTGATTCTGTTTTGTTTATTTCAATATTTGTAAAACGGCCCCAAAAATGTACATAATAATATGTTTTGAATGATTTGAAGAATAAATGTACTTAAATACAAAATAACAAAATACATATTAATTTTAACAAAGCATTGACATTAATTGCTAGAAATTAAACTAAATAAACTGATTAAATTAAAAGTGTGTTATGTTTTGTGTTTTTAATTTTTGTTTTGGGTAAATAAATCAGAATGTGGCAAGTAGAAATGTAATATAGGTATGAAAAAATCCACGCAGACGACATTCAGATGAAAAAAAATGCACCAACAACGACAACAATAATATTATAATGTTATGACATTATAATATTATGGGTATCTTTTTAAGCTTATAGTTATTTTTACAATTGTACAAAATATGAGATATTTAGAGATCGGGTGTTATCATCTAGGTATACAACAAAATAGATATAACAAATAATAATAAATATTTTTGGACAATTCACACAACACCATCTGATTCCAAACTAAGCAGAGCTTGTACTATGGTAATCAGAAAGCTAATAAACATACTTATATAATCCTAAATACATACTTAAATAGATAATTAACACCCAGACACAGAACAAATTGTCATGTTCATCACACAAATATTTGTCCTGGATGGGAATCGAACCCACGACCTCACGTTTCGCAGTCGGCTCATCACCCACTACGCCACGGAGGCTGTCAAATAATATATATAACAAAAATTGCTATTGCTAGCACAAACCACTAACATTGTCAGTTATCACTTATCATAAACTAGCTGAACCCCGCGACTTCCTCCACGTGGATATAGACTTGTAAATCAGAAATATCAACCATCTTTACCAATGACAGGAGACCATCCGTATACTCGACTGGCGCACCATCACCGCCCCTTTTCTTTTGTCGGTCTTGACTACTTTGGGCCATACAGCATAACCGTCGGCCGTCGACATGAAAAGCGATATGTTGCACTTTTTACATGCCTTAGCACTCGTGCCGAGCATATAGAATTGGCTGGTTCCTTGACATCAGATAGCGCAATTATGGCGCTGAGAAGAATGATGGCAAGAAGAGGCTGTCCAACGGAAATTCACAGCGACAATGGCACAAATCTACGCGGAGCCGATGCCGAATTGAGAAGAGCAGCTTATAGTGCAACAAAAGAAGAGGCTACATCCCGCTGCATTACCTGGCGTTTTATTCCACCTGGGTCACCATTTATGGGTGGAGCTTGGGAAAGGTTGGTGCAGTCTATAAAACGAGCCTTAGCTGCTACTTTAAATGAACGCCATCCGACTGAAGAGGTATTGTTGACTCTGCTATTAGAAGCCGAATACACCGTTAATAACCGCCCATTGACACCTGTCTCAGTTTCTCCAGATGATCCAGAATCCCTTACTCCTCTGCATTTTATACTTGGAGGACCAGCACGTGTACCGCTTCCAGGAAGTTTCAGTGATTCAGACCTAAACGCAAAGCAGAGATGGCGACATACACAACGCCTTGCTGATATTTTTTGGGGTCGTTGGGTGCAAGAATATGCGCCACTGCTTCAAAACCGGCGGGAGACACGGAGCCGGGGTCCAGCACCACAGATTGGCGACATCGTTCTACTGGTGGATGAAAATTTACCGAGAAACACATGGCCACGAGGGCAAAAAACCAACGTATATCCCGGAAGAGATGGAGTGGTCCGAGTGGTCGAGGTTAAAACTAAATCGGGACTATTAAGAAGAGCAGTTAAAAAGATCGTCGTGCTTGCGAAAGAAGTGCAAGAAGTGCACGGCGGGAGAATGTGCACGACAGTGCGGTATTAATATTAGTATTTTCATTATTAATTGTAAATTTAATTCGTTTTAAATAAACTTGCCGTTTGAGGTGGGTGGCAGAGTAACCGTTTCGCGTTAGTCTGTAATTCGAGCTAACCTATGCATTCTGAATGCAAAACTCCTTCGAATGTCAATCGTCATTGTCAATAGAAAATAAGAAAAATGGTTGTCTTCGCTGCCGCCGCCCTCATCGATTCGGTCAAATATCAAATCGTAATTTTTATTTATAAAATCCAGCGACCTATCCGCCACAAGATCCTTACCAAAACTAAAGTTCAGAGGTAAGTAAAAAACCATTTGAATGCGGAGAAATGAGGTGAGTCTCCCTTGGTATTTATGCACATAGAAGATGGTTTCTAGGAAACATTGTGATCTTTGACACCGGTGCTAATGTATGGCTAGATTTGAGGATTCCCTTTGCAAGAATTCCATTACGTTTTACGTACCAAAAAACCTGTTACGATTGATAACGTAGCCAGTAATGTATTCGTTAGGAATACATCTTTATAATTGTCACTAACCTCTTAGGACACAGGTGACCTTTTGAATATGAGAAGAATTTAGGCCGTAGATCACCTTTGGCGAAGAAGCGTATTTGGCAAATAAAATCGACACGCTTCCTCTGTCAAACTTTACTTAGATCAGCTTTTTATCTGGCATATCATTAGATAAATAGCAGTTAGTGGCATGACTAAGAATGCAAATGAAATAATCTGGTATGTTCTATAAAGTAGTTTACATGAGAAAGGAACATTTTTTGCACATTATAACAATACAGACACAATTAAGTTTACAATAAATTATAATAGACCTTATATTGAACAAACCTTAATTATTATACGTTCTAACAATAAGAACCTACAAATAGTAATTATAATGTTCCTTTCTATAATAATTTATCTACTTTTAGCATTTTGCAATTTTTTTTGTTATAATAATATCTCATCACTAGAAAGCTATTCTATTGACTTTTAGTAGGGGAGCCCACGAGGCCAATTGTGGATTTACTCGAGCGTCATCAGGAACTTGTGCATTTTATAGGTTGGGTTGTAGTAAGATTAAAAGATTATAATGACGTTTTACGTTTAACCGGTGGGGAAAGCGCCTATAGGTTTTCAAAAATTTTATACGAAAGGTACAGGTAAAATAACGACAAACATCATGAATAATAGAATAAATTATATGCATGGTAAGTCATATTTCAGTAATTTAAATGCATGGTAAGTCATATTTCAGTAATCGGATGATTTTAGTATGAATGTATACAAAACAGCGAAATAAAAAAATAGCATTTTGAGAATTTCGGGAGAGTTCAATTTTTTATTACTTAAAAAGTTATGGTTCAACCGACCATTTTGACATCCAGAAGTAAGATAAAAAATATTGTACTTATATAGAAGGTTTTTTAATGGCGGCAGTGCTCACCAGGATGCAAAGTGTACCCGATATCTTAATCTGACGCGCTCGAGTAAATCCGAAAATCCCCTCTTGGGCTCCCCTCCTACTCATATTTAATGTATGTTAATAGAGAACTTATTTCTTTAGTCATAAGAATCTATGAATTTCTCACTTAATTATTAAAAAAAAAACTTTTTTAGTTGGAATGGGCAGAAAATTTCGGAGTATGTGGAAAAGGAACCAAGTCGAGCAAACAAAGTTTTGCTAATGTTGTTGATTCGACGAACCCAAGTTAAGCAACGATCCATGATAACACCCAGATTTTTTAATTCATACCTACATTATTGTTATTTATCTCTAAGTAATATAACAACAACAAATCGACGCCAGCACTGGCGCCACTGATCTAAGCTCTGAGCATTTAAAAAGTCGTGACTCGCTAGTTTCTACTACCGACCATGATAACTAATGTAGTAATTACTCAATCCGCCTAAGAAATTACTAAAAATGGCCAAGTGCAAATCTCAACTACACAAAGAGGGTAAAATCTTGAACTTGACAAAAACTCTAAAAGTTCGTTTTACGTCGTTAATACAACGAAACTGTTCTCGATGTTGTCCTATAACATGTGTCATGTAATGTTACTTTCTTCCAAATTTCATGAAATAAAATATTCTTTATTCACTGTACGGTTCCTTTACAAACTCTTCTGAACGTTATTTTTCTTGTTCTGTCTGCTCTGGGTGCGCATGATTCTAGCTCAGCGGAATAAAATCTAAAATTTTGATAATTTTGTGAAATAAGCTAGAAATTGCCGTTTTTTGTTTGATTGTACAGAAAAACGTGGACGACTCGTGAGAGTAAATTTTGCTATTTTATCATAGATAAATATTATATTGTATAGTACACATAGATGAATATTATAGACTGGGTGTGCCCCGAGGTTTCATACGCGTTGGAAAGGATCAAATACATATTATACATTCTCTTCCCATAGTTTTACCGAGGTAAAAAGTAGCCTATGTCACGGTACTCTCCATGCTTCTAGATATCTCCTATGTTATATAAGATCATTGCATCACGACGTGAAAGACGGACAAACGAACAAACAGACAAACTTTCGCATTTATGAAATACTAGCGGCCGCACGCTACTATGTCCGTGAATGATTTTAGAATTTTTATAAAATAAAAGTATCCTAACTTACTCCTTAAACATCAGCTACCTACCAGTGAAAGTCTTGTCAAAATCGGTCCAGCCGTTTCAGCGATTAGCCGAAACAAACAGACAGACAGACAGACAAAAATTGTAAAAAATGTTATTTTGGTATATGTACCGTATACATATTCATATGCATGTAGTATAAAGTGGTTCTTTTATTATTCCAAACGGACCCTCCAATTTTATTTATTTGTATGTATATATAGAATAGATCCTCTTTGTTTGTAATTTGTAATGTGCGCATTTTATCGCTGCTCCACGGTGATGGAAAATATCGTGATATTTAATTGATTACGATGTTTTTCATCGCCGTGCATGCCTGAGAGAAATTCATAATTTCTCGAAAGCATGACGTCCACCAATCCGCACTTGGCCAGCGTGGTGGACTATGGCCTAAATCCCTCTCAGTTGTGAGAAGGAGACCTGTGCCCAACAGTGGGACATAAAAAAGGTTCAAATGAAAATAGAATAGATTTCTACACTGTGGCGCCACTGGTCTATAACTAATCTTAAAGCTCTGAGCATGTAAAAACTCGTGACTTCTTCCAACACGCTGACTAATGTAGCAATTTCTCAACCTGCCCTAGAAATTATTAAAAAACGATCAAGTTCGAATCTTAATCGCACACAGAGTGTTCCGTAGACCGTAACACCTTGAAATATTTTACACAAAAATACAAAAACGTAAAAACAATTTAATGTTTTTAGGGAATACTTTAGAAGAACTTTAGGCGCTGTAGCTTCGGGATGAAGGATAGAATTACGGTATCCTCTGCCTGATCGTAAGAGGCGACTAAAAGAGGGCTTCCGGGGTTGCGGATGGTGAGAGTGGGGGCTCTACCCGTCCAACCAGCAGCCCCGGCAAGGACGGCGGTGTGTGCGTGGCCGCATGCCGCCGTGAACACCTGAAGGTGCAGAAGAGCACATCTGTTCTCCCGAAGATGGGCCCGTTCTGGGGCGCCGCACGTAGAGGAAACTGGTGCGCTCCACTGGAGATCCCGGAGTCCTCCTCAAGCGCAGAGGTAGGCCACCGAGGGGGTTTTAGTACGGTACATATCCCACTGAATCCCACGTAACCCGGTATCCTCTCCCAAGGTACTGGGTACCTTTAGTAGGGTCCCCCCCCGATATAAAAAAGGCGGTAGAACTTTAATGGTTTGACCTGGGTAGTATCAACTGCACCCACTTCTGCAGTGAAGTAAATCTATTGTGTTTTCGTTGACGGCCAGATTGATGAGGAGACCACCGCAAGCGGAGTAGTAACGCAACTGCATACGACCTCAGGCATGACCCAGGTTTGCTTGAGGTTGTGTGTAGATGTCCATGAGCTGCAGTGACCACTTAACACCACGTGGCCTGCGTCGTCTGCTACTCCATTTAAAATGGTTTTGACAGGTAGACCTATAGACAATGAAGTTTCACATTCATAGCCCCACAGTAGGGTAGATATACAATTATTAATTAATAATAATAATAATAATTAATAATATAAAATTAATAATTATTTTTTTATTTGTTTTAAATCTATATAAATACCTATATAGGGTAGATATAAAATTGTCAAAACACTATGTTTTTCAAATAAAATAAAATACCCTGTGTCATTGGTGTCATGGACACACACAGACGAAAAGAAATTTAAACTTATCGTTCAAATTTCTACTTCGCCGGGACTCGAACCCGGGACTATACGATCGGCAGTCCGGCATGATAACCATTAAGCCACGTCGTGTCATAATGGTTTCCTTTTTTCTTTCGCGGTACGGACCGCTAAAAAACGATGAAAACCAAAGATATTAACATTCCGGTGCATATGCATTAATGCATATTTTAATTATCTGGCGCAAAATAGACCATGTATGCATGCAAGTTATTATGCGGTTCGTTAGTTATGGTTTTGGTTTTTTAGCTTTGAAAAGGTTTTAGTGATCTGTATTAAAAACAAGACGACCCGCTTGGAGCAATGGTTACGATGCTGGACTGCCAATCGAGGGGTCCCGGGTTCAATTCCCGGCGAAACAGAAATTTGAATGATTAGTTTAAATTTCAGTTCTCAGTGTGTAACGTTTATTTTATTATTTATAAAAGTCGAAGCAGAACCTTAATAGACGACCCAGGGCGCAGTGGTCATAACGTATCACACTCATAGCCCCACGGTAAGGTAGATATACCCTGTGTCGTGGGTACCATGGACACATACAAAGACAGAAACACAAACACCCAGACTGACAACAGAAATTCAACCTCATTCAATTTTCTGCTTCGCCAGGAATAGAACCCGGGACCCTCCGATCAGCAGTCCGGAGTCGTTCAAGATGTCTTTTGTTCGATTCCTAGCAACTCTTTTTGCGTCCCAATGTTGGGCACGGATCTCTCCGCGTTATTGCGGAGGCCTAGAGTTTACTCCACCACGCTGCTCCAATGCGGGTTGGTGGCCAACCCGCTGTTGGATGTTTTCATACCGCCCATAAGGCCTCCGACAAGGTTTAACAACTGCTATCTATAGATACCAACCGGGACCGACGGCTTGACATGCCCTAAGAAGCACGGAAATGCGCATGAAAGCCACTAGCATTCACGCATCTTTTACCCAACCGGCAACCGCACCTGTTTTGCTTATTTACTTAGATCGCTTGCGTTCTACGCTAGCCGCTGGGTCATGCGCGCTTTATTGTAAATCTATAACCTCCCTATAATTTACCTTTCAAAGATCAATTCTTGTATATATCTATAATATATTAAATCTCGGAAACGGCTCCAACGATTTTGATGAAATTTAGTACCCATGGTTTCGGGGGTGATAAATTGATCCAGCTAGGTTTCTTTTTTACAAATTGTCGCTTTATTTGTAATTTCAGCGATAATCAACATTAATATAAACTGAAAAATATGACTCTTACTGACATGTATTGGATAATATTAATAATATTGTGGTGTAGAACGCCATCAAACTTCATCCGCCACTCCGCAGTTCAAACAAATTGAAATGTAAAAATTTCGTACATAATTGTCTTAAAGCTTACTTGGCCGAATGGTTACGTAGGCTGACTGTGGAGTTAGAAACCCAGGTTCAAACCTCCATCAAACATATTGCGTTTTTTTATTTTTTGTGACCATTTTTTTTAATTCGGTGCTATTCAGATGGCGTTGTTAAGTAAAACTAAGCTAATGAGTGTTTTGCTTGAAATAAAACAAAGGTAATCAATCGTTTTTATCCGAGCTATTCCAGTTACTAAACCAAAAGCCCTTCTCACACTTGGCATATTTTTTTGCTCTAAGGTAATATTCATTTTTTCATTTGCTAGGGTAGTAATAAAAATAGTATTAAAGGAGATATTGAAGACATTTTATGGCCAGTGTTTATTATAATTTTTGAAAAAAGAAGCATGGAACTGGCAATTAAAAATTCATTCAGATGAGAAATGAATAAACATTATTAAAGGAAGTTGGGCGATTATTTCAAATATAATTTATTATCCCTGCTGAAGTTCTGAACATGTTTAAAAATAATTAACTATTCTTACTGTCGATCCTTGTACAAGCGTGTAGGATATACACGTATAGTATAGTACGTACGTACGTAGTACGTATAGGAGTATATGAGTTTGTTTGTTTGAATGTTTTTTGAGATTCAATTTCTTTATCGTTATTATATCGTGTTAATGAATTTTGTCATTATTCGATTATAATGTCAATCACATTCTTATAAAAGTGCCCTTTGTCAGGACAAAAAGCTAATTTATAAGATTCTATCCTCAATGAGATTCACAATTCTTATAAGTAACTTTATGGATTAATTATTTTGACATTAATTTTATCTAGTGGCAACTATACCAAACAAATAAGCTCGACAAATGATTGTTCGAAATTATTAATTGTTTAATCGACTTAAATAAAATGGAGTTTCTCGATTCTTCGTAAACTTTCAAAAACTCACATAGGCCTAATAAACTTTCTCTAAACTATCCGTTACTACTTTTGTACAACTGTAGTGACCTTCCGCTACTCATCAAGAGATGGCGCCACAGGTATTCCTGAATCACGCTATCGAAGTTTTCGGAATATTCTACCATTTATATACAAGCTCCGAATTGTGTCAGTTGGAGCGCGGCCGCTCCCCGAGCATGACCACCACAAAAACCAAAAAGTCAACAATCTTCTTCTGGACAATTATTTTGGGTACATGTGTAAAGTTATTTTGTTACAGGTGGTCACAGTACTAATAAATGTTTTTGATTTATACATTATTTATGTTGAAAACCATAATTATCACCTGTCTACACAACACCTTGCATTTCAAACTGGTTATAAAATTAGAAAGTCACCCTATGCTGGCTTACCTTTATACATGGTGTACCTAAGGTGTATTTATATAAATACGGGACAGGTGCCCCGGGTGGAAGATTTAGGGGGGCACGAAAACCATAATACATTTTTTTATTTGTATGGAGTAGACGAGCATGCAGGCCACGTGGTGTTAAGTGGTCGCTGCAGCCCATGGATTTTTTTTTATTTCATTTGTATGGAGTAGCAGACGAGCATGGAGGCCACGTGGTGTTAAGTGGTCGCTGAAGCTCATGGACATCTGCACACAACCTCAAGTAAGTTTAGGTAAGTCTTGTCTGAGGTCGTATGCAGTTGCGCTGCTACTCCGGAGGCTGGTGGCCGACAACTGCACTTTTCCACCAAAACACAACAGAACTGGTTCACGGCAGTGGGTGCAGCGGTGGTACTTCCCCGGGCGAACCATAATAGTTCTAACATCTACAAAAACATCTACACACAACCTCAATCAAGCCTCGACCTCAGTCAAGTCTTGCCTGTTGTCGTATGCAGTTACGCTGCTATTCCGAAGGCTGATTTGCAGGGCTACTTAATAAAGTTTAGCCCCAATTAAAAGAATTGTAAATCATCGTACTTTATAGGACTAATTAAAAGAATTGTAAATCATTGTACTTTATATCACTGCACAACCTAAGCTACCTTTTAGTCCCAAGCTCTAAAGGCCAAACCACACTAGCTACTTTTAGCATCGGCAATCGGCGATTATGCGTGAGTGCGATTTTGGCTTAGAGCATCACAGGTACTGACAGGTATGACACCCGTCAGAGGAGTGGCCTTTACGATACCCTCGTCCCAACGTCCATGCACAATGTACCTTCTAGTTATACAACTAGTGTATCTGTGTGTGTCGGTGTCAGTATTGTCGGTGCATAGAAAATTACGTTGTTAATTGAAATTGACATATTTAGAAATGTATGCGTCTGTAGCGATGAAAAAATATTTGTGAATGTGTGACAAAATTAAAATGTGTGCGTTCTTCCCCCCGCACCAGATTTGGCACAAAATTATGTATCGAAGCGAGGCGCAATGCCCTCTCCAGTGGAGAGGAGAGATTGGAGAGTCTCCACTAACGGGTGAAGTTCCTTTGATGCTTTAAGGATTTTGGCAACTTGGTCGCGGCATCGGATCCGCGCGTTGTAGCGTTTTCAAGTGTGCATGGTGCAGCGTTATGCCGCTGCGTTTAGCGAATAAATAGCCGATCGCCGATGCTCACAAAGCTTGTGTGGTTTGCCCGTAAAGAGACACAATTCTACGCGCTCTATTTTTGCCATTACCTCACAATAGTCATAAAAATTCCACACGTAATCGACCCGCCTCCCTATCGGGGTAACTTATCCTTAAGGACCATCAGTAGGACATTATATACATTGTTGCCATACAATTAAGGCTATGTTTTGTTTTCCATACGATATTTTAAATTGATATCAATACTTAATGGTCACTTAGTAGGCTAGTGCATCGTTAAACCCGTTTCAATATTTTATTTGTTTAATTTGTGGGTAGATAGCGTACATTGTTTAGGCGGTTAGTTCGAAATTCGAATATTTGAAATTGGAGTCGAGGTTTTATGACGTTTTTGGACGTAGACATAGAGTTTAAAATGGTTTAGAATCGCCAAAATAGTTTAATGTAAGTATAAAAACATAAAAAGGTAAAAGAAAATTTCCGTTAACTTTATTTTATGTAATGAAATATTGTAAGTACCTATCAAATTGCAGCGAATAATGTAAAAACGACGTACATTTTTTTGATTTTTCAACTTGTCATAACTAGTTTATCTGGTTTGCTCGTTAAGTTTATTTATATGGCAAGTGCACATAAAAATAATTGAAAGTTTATTTCATAGTAAGAGTTGTATTAATAAAGAAGGTTGAGTTTTTGTTCGTCAGTCATCAAAAGTTATTTGATTTGAAGGGAATTGTCCATTCTTCTACTGATCAGCTTTTTTTACATTATCTGTTATGTGCTTTTTTATTCTTGCAATGGCTATGGAATTATTGTTAATAATAGGATACGTTTTTGTTCGTTAGTCATCAAATGTTACTTTGATTTGAAGGGAATTGTTCATTCTTCTATTGATCAGCTTTTTTAAAATTATCTGTTGTATGTGTTTTTTATTCATGCAATGGCTACGGAATTATTGTTGCAAAACCACTTTTTTAAAAGTACATTTTACAAAAAATGCATCTAGCCGTTGCACATCAATAGATTCACGATATGATCTACAAATTACTTCTTTTGTGGTACTTCTACTACACTTCAATGCTTTTAACCTTTATTTCTAGTGATAGGTGACCTTTAAAAACGTACCTTCCAACAGCTTAAAGTCAGCGATCTGAAACAAGAAAGTTCGATTGTTAGTGTCGTTACACCATCAAGTGATATGTCTATTTAGTTATGGCTTTTATGGTTCGACAGACTTGCATGAGGCGACCATAAGTCTCCGTAGCATCGCAATAAATGCATATGATCTAAGACCATAGTCAGGTTTGGTATAGGTTGTGTCGTGGTCATATAGGTGAAGTACCACCGCTGCACCCACTTCTGCCGTAAATCAACTCTATTGTAAAAAAAGCTCTCCTCCAAAGCCGGCAATGCTCGGTCGGCTCCCCTAGGGTTGCCCGTGTCCATAGGCGACGGTGATCGCTTAACACCACGTGGCCCGTCTGCCTTATTGTTAGGTTTATTTATTTAAAAAAAATGTGTTTCGGTGGTAAGGTGCAGTTGCTGGCCAAACTTTCATGAGGCGACCACCAGCCTCCGCAGTAGCAGCGCAACTGCATACGACCTCAGACAAGACTTACCTATGCTTGCTTGAGGTTGTGTGTAGATGTCCATGGGCTGCAGCGACAACTTAACACCAAATGGCATGCATGCTCGTCTGCTACTCCATTAAAAAAATATAGGTATATGGGATATACAGATATACAAATTTAAATTTATTTCAATTTCATTTAAGAGCTCGCCATGAAAATAAATTATGTGCAGAGCTTGCAAAACTCATGTATACAAGCAGAGCTTAATTTGCAAAAGTATCTACATTTTTTAATAAACTACCAATTTCAGTACATGCCACTATTGGTGTAGAAGAGTTCAAAAGTAAATTGAAAGTATTTCTGATTTACATTTTAACTGACAAATTTAATTAACGTTTTCATATTAATAAATCCGTCAAGTTCCTTCTTTAATAAATAAAAATAAATAATGTAGTTTAAAAAACTAAAAAAAACATGCTTTTGTGAAAATACGAACTAAAAAGTTCTTTTTGAGATACTATTGACACCATGCACTCCACGCTTTTTTTTACAGTTAAATACATTTTCTTCTTATTTTTTACTTTTTAGTTCGTATTTTCACAAAAGCGTGTTTTTTAGTTTTTTAAACTACATTATTTATTTTTAATTTTTTTTGTTGGATTTTTTTCATATTATTGCATTGTCATCGGCCCTTGATCCCTGTGCAAATTTTCAAGGTAATCAGGCGCTTAGAAGTAGGTGAAAATAAAGTTAAAAGATTCCGTTACATACATACATACATACTTAGTGCATTAGTTATAAGTTTTATTATTGTATACACGTCTGCGGTAGGGATATAGAGGATAAATTTTATTTAGCATCTATGTATAACCTGTATTCCACAATAAAGATGTATTTTATTTGAAAAAAAGGGTTGCTACCCAAATTTGTAAAATAGATTCAGCAGAAGTGCAGTGGTATGTCACCGGCCATTAATGATGATATCGTAGTTCCCATAAATGAAGTAGTTTACAATAATAGTGGTTTTATGGTTGTTGACCTTACACTTCACATGACTGTATCATTTGAACAACTTTTATAGTGACGTTTCGCATCGATGGACACCCCTGTTTCACGTACTCGTCTACAAGGAAAAACCCACACTAATGCAATGGCAATAGGCGTGAATATTACTTGCACGTATATAATAATTTTACGTAGTTAGTGTTCCATTTTAAAACGACTTTATTGTCATTAACATATGGTTTAAATTGTTTTGTACGTCAAAAATAAACGGAGTGGAACTAATAGTGGATATTTTTGTGTTGTAGGTGATATTTTGCAAAATTACGAAGAGCCGTACGTGAAAGACTTTTTTCTCAAAGACAAAGAGTCTCGTCTTTGTTATTTTAAAACCTGCAACTACTGAATTTAAAGTTCTATTAAAGTTTTGTGGTTGACCTTGCTAGGTGGGGCAGTTAATATTTAAGTCTTGAAAATGCTTTCCAGTGTTAATTTATTTTCAACCTTTTTTATGTCCCACTGCTGGGCACAAGTCTCCTTCTCACAAGTGAGTCACCACGCTGGCCAAGTGCCGATTAGTGGACGTCATCCTTTCGAGAAATTCTGCATTTCTCTCAGGTTGTCTTCATGTTCGCCATCGCCGTGCATGGCGATGGAGAACATGTTAATCAATTAAATATTACGATATTTTCCATCATCGTGGAGCAGTGATAAATGCACACATTCAAATTTATTTGTCGGTCGAGGATTTGAACCCGGGATCAGTCGCGTCAAAGACCGCGGTTTTTTACCACTCGGCCATCGCTGCTCAAGCTAGCAAGCAAGTCAAGTTTTAAAATTCATGGGATGGTGAAACATAAAATATCATTTATTAACGCTGTAAGAGACTAGATTAGTATTTTGAAATTTTTATTCACAAAATTTAGTCCCTGTAGCTTCGGGATTAAGAATAGAGCTACGGTATCCCCTGCCTGATCGTAAAAGGCGACTAAAAGGGGGTTGTGGACGGTGTGAGTGGGAGCTCGATCCGTCCAACCAGCAGCCCCGGGAAGGGCGGCGGTGTGTGCTTGGCCGCATGCCGCCGTGAACACCTGAAGGTGCAGGACAGCACATCTGCTCTCCCGAAGATGGGCCTTTGGTACCTTTTGAAGTCCCCCCCCCCCCCGATACCAAAAGAAAATGATTAGGAAGAAAGGATAGGTCAAAGAAAATAAATTACACGCAGTACAATTTATTGTCATTGATTAAAGGTGTAAAAATGAATATTTTCAGTATTTTTATAATAAGTAACAGTGCAAAACTAAGAATTTTCATTTCCACCTAACACCTGTGTACATACATATAAGGCTTTCAGGGTTATTCCCTTTCCCCAATTAAGGTACAGCGCACACAAAACAAAACAAAAGCACTTGTGTTGAGCTTTTAAAGGCCCTAATGTAAGTTATACTTACATTGGGCGCTTTGTCTATGAGAGGTGTGAAATTTCTCGGTTTTCTAAAAGCTCTGTAAACTGAGAATACCTTTATCTTTACGACTGTTAGGAAAAAAGGAATAAAACTTGGCAATTGTTAGAAGACGTTTTGTAATTAAATTTGGGTGTGAAAAGTTTTAAAAGAATGTTAGCGTATAGTAAGATTTAGGAGATTGGAGCGGGTTAAATCCCGGGACGGCTAACAGTCGCTTAACCTTATCGGAGGCCTTGACCGGTTTGAAAACATCCGACAGAGGGTTGGCCACTAACCCGCATCTCTACCAACCCGCATTGGAGCAGCGTGGTGGAGTAAGCTCCAGGCCTCCCCGGTAATAGGGAGAGACGTGGACGCAAAAAGTGCTGCAGCCAGCCAGCCATTAGGCGAACATCTCCGAAACAGTAGCGCAACTGCACACGACGACCATTTAACCACTTAACCGCTCGTCTGCATGTAAACAAAAAAATCTTATTCGCTTTTGATGTGTCCTTCTAAAGACAGAGAGAGTGAGAAAGAGTCTCAAGCAATCAAAGGTAAGGTTTATTACTATTATTCATTTATTTAGTACACAAAGAAATTAAAAATACGATAAAAGAAGAGAGTATGTACAGCGTACTGCTTATTTCTAAAAGGTTTTTGACTCCTGGTATGGCTGGTATGTTAATTGTTAACTCCACCATGAAAAAAGACAATCAACTCCAACAACGAACAAACTTGTATAATTTGTTTATTCAAATGCACAAACAATAATCTCAACACGTACATTGTTCTAGTACTCCATTGTTAAATTTTTAACTTCATATAAATAGTTGTGGGAAATTGATAATTATGAATGGAATGTTTATAAATAGATAATACAATGACATAGGTGTGAACATTCTCCAAATTATCTGAAGGGCACATTATCGTAGTTAAAATATTGAGTTAGTGAACCCGTACTGTGCACTGTGCTTTGGAAGGCACTGTCCCCACTGTTTTTTTTTTCAAAAATGGCTTCGCAAACTCTTTGTATATTGCCAGCATCAAGTATAATTTTTGCATCACTTCTTAATCATAGGCAAAATCAGTAAGTCATCAGTCAGTCAGATAGCTACTTTAGCAGAACGTGTCCGATGGAGTTTTGGAGGAAAGCCGAAAACACATGTTATGGCACTGTTATTTTATTTCACAACACCTTTATCGAACCTATTAACCTTATTAACCTATATCGAACAAAACGCATCAACTTTATCCGATATAACTATAAATATAAAGAAAATTAAAATAAATCAAGAACACAACATGGCCTTTTTGATTTTCCGCCAAAACACCTCCTCGCTTTTATCGATTGACAACAGTCGTGAAACCCTGTCAGAAGTCTTATGGCTTTGGAGACATCCAAAACTGGGCTGGCCACTAAATCACATTTTCAACAACCCGTATTGGAGCAGCGTGGTGGAGTAAGCTCCAGGCCTCTCCAATAACCGGGGAAGACCCGTGCCCAGCAGTGCGACGCAAAAAGGGTTGCAGCCTATATCCTAGCCATCAACTAGCTTATTGAAAACGTTTTTCACACTAAAATATAAATACAAATACAAATAGGACCCAGTCCCAAACAGATCGAAGGCGGATTCAGATAAGGCAATTAATATGTGCGTCGGGTGCGCAGGACGTCCGCGCAGTGTGCGCCGCCCTTAAAAGGCTGGGACGTGAGGCACATTAATGAGGTCCAGGGTTTGATACCTTTCCTGCGGCTTTGTTTAGATGTAAAGCTAAAAGCGATCAGACGGATTGATGAGTAATGCACTCAGGAAATAGCTTGATAAGCAAAGCAATAGAATAGCTGATTGGTTAATGTATCGGACACGCAAGCCAGAGACCTGGGTTCGAATCCCAGCGCGCAACATTAAGATATTTTAATTGTATGAACGACTGAACGTTTGATTGTTAGCTCATACACGTAAGGTTTTCTTTTTATAGACACGCCTCGTATTGGCTTATAAGATGCTTATAAGTATGAAATCCCTTATAACTTATTTATTTTTATAAGGACTTTTTGTTTTATACCAGCCACGAGCCTATACTTGCTTTATTTTTAGAAAATTTATTCTAATTATAGAAAATTGACTTTGTCGGATAGGGTTCTTAGGTCGTAAAACTCGTAAATAACAAAATCTCATACACGTAAGGTTATCTTTTTATAGACATAAACATGCAACCTAGCGAAGTCAATTTAATTATTACGTACCTAATAATGATGTAGTCGCGACGCTAACATTTAAATTATTTTGTACTACAATATGCATTAAAAGATATTTTATAAAATGCTATGTACATACCTAGATTAATCAAGTATATGGACGTATGGATAAGTAATCAATAATCAATACCAAATAAGGTATATAACAAATATTTCCATTTAAATGAAAATCCTTGAAGAAAGTACCATACCACAAGATGCTACCACAAAATACAAAATGTTAAATGAAAAAATGTTTCTTTATTATCTTAAAAAGTTTTGTATTTATCATTTTAAACAGTTTTGTATTAATTAACAGTTGAAACAGTTATTTTTTTTTTTCATCTAAAAACGGCAAATTGTTTGTAAATTAGGTTTACGATCGAGATGTTTACGTGATAACGTCCGCACGAGAAAATCTCCATTCGTTTGTATGCCGCTAGAGTGAGAGAGACGGAAGATCGGTCCACTCACTCGAACGCTATGCCAGCCTTCGCTCGTGAGGATTCCGCGTGACAAGTTTCACGGAATGACTGGCAGCGCTCGAGATGAGACGGGAGATCGGTCCGTCTCTCTCTCGTTATACCTGCGATCGCGCTCGTGAGGTTTTGGTGTGACACAAGTTTCTGAACAGGTCACACGACTAAAACGATTTTAAAGACGTTATCACGTCAAAAATAAAGACAAAACCTACTCGGTTTTCGGGTTAGAGTACTTGCATAAGAATAAACCCTTTTTTTTCTTGATAATGGTACTGACTGTTAAAACTATTCTAGAGTCATTTGGACACTATTATTGGACAAAAATACTTTAAGGAATCATTATAAAAAATGGCATGAAAAGAAATTTACGCTACAAATTTAGAACCTGGTACCTAAGTATCAGTGCGTCATGCCACATTCATCTTATATATAAAATTCTCGTGTCACAATGTTCGTTCCCGTACTCCTCCGAAACGGCTCGACCGATTCTCATGAAATTTTGTGAGCATATGGAGTGGGTCTAAGAATCGGCCACCATCTATTTTTCGTACCCCTAAGTAAGGGTGGCCCACCCCAAACATTTGAACCCGGTGCAGAGTTCGCGGGGTCAGCTAGTACTAATATTATAATTTGCTTATTCGTTAGTCTTGTTTCACGTTGAGATATAGTGGAAAGATATTTGTGTGTGGAAATAGGATAGAGTGACATAGGTTCTCACCGCGGCATAACATTTCATTCACAGGTAGAGATCCATTATATTTGATCTTTTTTAAAGGGAGTCAAACCACAGGGCACAGTTTGTTAACGAATACGCCTACATCTCTGTCGAAATGCCAACCGTGTAAGCCTGAACGAGATTCAGGAATCTATGCTCTAGATAGAACCAGATTATTGGGGCTTCACAGTATTAGTGTACGCGTGATTGACGGGATTAGTTAGTATCACGACACTATAGTAGGGGAGCCCAGGATGCTAAATTTGCAGTTACTAAAGCGTGAAGCGACACTTGGATTATGAAGATTCGGTCCTAAAACAAAAAAAAGTTTTAAGTTTCTCATTTTACTGGGGGAAGAGCGTATATACGCTCGGTTTCCAAAAATATTATGCGCGCATGGCAGCTTAAGGTCGAATAAATTAAATGCATGGTAAGTAACATTTCAGTAATCTGTCGATTTTAGTGTGAATAAGATGGTGGGTGGACACAAAACTGCAAAAAAAATAATACATGTCGACACTCTCGGACGAGGTCCAATGTTTATTATTATTTTTATTTGAAAGTAAATCGCCCAACGATAATGTGATATTCTTTATGAAAATTCTGACAACTGGAAGTGAGAAAAATATACAAAAACTTTAGTCTTCCTATATAGATGGCTTTTTTATTCTGGGAATACTCAATAGAGTGCAAGGTATATCCCATATCTTATTCTGACGCGCTCGAGAAAATCCAAATTCCCCTCTTGTGCTTTCATACTATGGAGACTTGACACCTAGATTGCGTGTATGCAATGCTATTTTAACCAATATTTACTGCAAAGGTTAGACAAAGGTAATACAATTGAAAAATGTGAAAGCTAGTATTAATATAAATTCGATATAATATTACTTGTCATGTTATTTACCTAGTCACCAATATTAATGTGACTTGTTATTTACCTTTTTTTGGTATCGGGGGTTAAACGTTCAAAAGGTACCCGGCACCTTTGGAGAGGATACCGAGTTATGTGGGATTTGTACCGCACTAAAATCCTCTCGGTGGCCTGCCTCTGCGCTTGGGGAGGACTCCGGGATCTCCAGTGGAACGCACCGGTGTCCTCCGCGCGCTACGCCAAGTGCGGGCCCATCTTCGGGAGAGCAAATGTGCTCTCCTGTACCTTCAGATGCCTACGGCGGCATGCAACCACACACACACCGCCGTCCTTCTCTTATAATATTTTATTCTACTTCTAGCTATTTCGCAACGTAGTTTATTAACTTCTAGTTAGCTAAATTTCATCTGAATAATTTAAGCCTTTATTGCATCGTTTAAAAAACATTAAAATACACAAATCAAAATCAAACTGTTAGTAAAAAGAAAGTTTACTGTTTTAGTTATAACAACAAAAAATCGAATCGATTTTGAAATTTGTTACAGAGAAACAATAAAATCTTTAAATATTTTCTATTGTTTTGTATTATTGACGACCCGCGTGGCGCAATGGTTACCATGCCGGACTGCCAATCGAGAGGTCCCGGGTTCGATTCCTGGCGAAACAGAAATTTGAATGATGAGTTTAAATTTCTGTTCTCTGGTCTGGGTGTTTGTGTTTCTGTCTTTGTGTATGTCCATGGTACCCACGACACAGGGTATATATACCCTACTGTGGGGCTATGAGTGTGAAGCGTTATTATTATTATTATTGTATAAAGCGAAATCAAATCAAATAACTTAGGAACGTGTCTAAAAATTATTACTTTAGCCGTAGGCCCAAGATGGCTACCGCGCGCCTTCTTGCATATTAATGTGTTAGTATTGTTCATAATGCACTTAATAGAATATTAATAAAGAGATAGTGATTCTAGTAACAGAAAGCTTCGGTTCCCATGATGTCATAGGAAGTTTGTAGAGGTCAATGACCTCAGGTGTTTTGTTATTAAATCGAAATTTAGTTCGGCGCTGGCGGTCAGAAATGGTCAGGGTTTAGATATATGACCGCTAACCGTTAACTATTGCAATATCCATGTGCGTTGTTATTGATGGATAACAATCATTAAACTTTGTCGAATGCCTGTTGGGCTGTTTGAAAACATCCCAACATGTCCCCCTGTAACTTCTAAAATAAGAGAATGATAAAACTAAAAAAAATATATGATGTACATTACGATGCAAACTTCCACCAAAAATTGGTTTGAACGAGATCTAGATTAAGTAAACGTCATAAATCGTAAACCACAATTTACCTTCCATTCAATCTTAATGCAATGATTTCTATGGATAATCAAAGGCAATGATGTATTTCTGTTGCCGCTATTGTTATACAAATACTAAAAATAGAATAAAATAAATATTTAAGGGGGCTCCCATACAATAAACGTGATTTTTTATAGATAATGGTACGGAGCCCTTCGTGCGTGAGTTCGACTCGCACTTGGCCGGTTTTTTAAGTCTTTATGCTGGGCGCAGGTCAAGTGAGTGTGTAATTCACATATTATTATGTAAGTCCACCATGCTGACCAAGTGCGGATTGATATTGGACAGCATGGGACAGCTAATATTAATGGTTTGTGATCTTTATTATTTTCTCTAAAATTAAAGTAACAAAATATGAACAATCAACAATTGTTTTATTCATAAGAAGACAAAAAATTATGTTATACATGCATCGTTTCATTCATAAGAGGACAAAAGTTATGTAGGTAGCTTAAACGGCCCACACGCTATCCAAACAAATTAGTTATACCAAATAGTTCGTTGCAACTTTGTCGCAAGAATGTATACTATATGTCAGTAAATGTGTACAACAAATTACCCGATTCTGTAAAAACACTGACATCAACAAAATTAAAAACTAAATTAACAACATGGCTTATCAATAAATGTTTTTATAATGTTAAAGACTATTTAGATTTAAGAAATATGGACATTTAAATTGACATAATTAATGTATTCTGACATGGTATCAATTAAGTATTTTATTGGTGTTTAATTAATTATGTGTTTTATCGACATTTGATTTTTTAAGTATTTTAGTTAATTAATATGTTAGTTTAAAAATGTATTATTATAATGTTTGCATGCCTAATTGGCAGAGTAAGAGAATCCTCAACTTAGACTAAGACCAACATGTAACCTTACTCTTGCAAATAAAGATTATTATTATTATTATTAAAAAAATATGTCGATGCAATACACTACGACGAGTTTTTTTTTCTTTAATTATGGCATCGCAAACCCTCGCCGGCGTCAAGTATAATTTTTGCATCAGGTTTTTGCCAGTTTCAGCGAAACTGGACGAGTAATAATAGGCAAAGTCAGTAAGTCGTCAGTTAGTAAATCAGTCACTCTAGTCAGTCAGACATTCAAGTAAAGCGATGGCTTCTTTACTAGAACGTGACCAATGTAATTTTGGAGGCAAGCCGAAAAAACATATATTGGCACTGTTACATATTTTAATTCACAACACTCGTGCACTATAATTAACCTATATCGAACAAAATGCCATCAAATTTATCCGATATAACTCAAAAATACACCAAGAAAGCAAAAACAAAACAAGAGCACAATATGTCTTTTTAGACTTCCCGCCAAAACTCTCTACTACGAGTTGTTTTTGCGACTGAGAAGATAAGGGTACGTACACGCGAACTGATTAGTAAAATAATTAAAATTAAAATTACAGAATTGGTATTAAGAAGTTGTAAACCACGGTTTACAATATATATATATATATATCGGTCGGTCGGGTGTGAGATGGGTGACCGCTAGTGGCAAAAAATTTCATGCGCGTTTCCGTGCTTCGGAGGGCACGTTAAGCCGTCGGTCCCGGTTGTTGTCGATGGATAACAGTCGTTAAACCTTGTCGGAGGCCTTATGGGCGGTTTGAAAACATCCGACAGCGGGTTGGCCACTAACCCGCATCTCCACCAACCCGTATTGGAGCAGCGTGGTGGAGTAAGCTCCAGGCCTCCCCAATCGGGAGAGACCCGTGCCCAGCAGTGAGACGTAAAAAGGGTTGCAACCAAACCACGGTTTACAGGTGCTAGGTGCACTATTGGAGTCCCTGTAGCTTCGGGATTAAGAATAGAGCTACGGCATCGCCTGCCTGATCGTATAAGGCGACTAAAAGGGGATTTCCGGGGTTGTGGGCGGTGAGAGTGGGAGCTCGATCCGTCCAGCCAACAGCCCCGGGTAGGACGGCGGTATGTGCGTGGCCGCATGTCGCCGTAAACATTGGAAGGTGCAGGAGAGCACATCTAACCTCCGAAGATGGGCCCATTCTGGGCTCCGCGCGTGGAGAACACCGGTGCGTTCCTTAGGAGATCCCGGAGTCCTCCCCAAGCGCAGAGGCAGGCCACCGAGGGGGTTTTAGTGCGGTCAAATCCCACATGCCGGGTACCTTTTGAAGGTTTCCCCCCGATACCAAAAGAAAAAGGTGCACTATTGGAGCAATGGGATAGATGAACGAAACACCTTTTTTATTTAAATAAGCTTTTATTTTCATTTTATAAAAAACTGACCTGGCGTAATTCTCGGTACTCGTGCCCAACTATAAAAAGGTCTTTCAACTTATATGACATAAATGGCCCTTTTACGAATACAAACACCTTACTCGTGACTCAGGTCTTTCTTTTATATCTTTTCTTTTTTAACCTTTACAATTCTTACGCTCGTTACGGCATATATTAGTCAAGTGTCATTTTCCTCCTTTTTCAAGAGCCTCTTGATGATGATTGAGTAGCTCACTTTTTCTTTTTAACTGAATTACCTGGTTAGTTCTGTGTCTGTGGGGTGGTTTTTTATTTGTCTTTATTATAAATGCGACGGTGTTAAAGAATAGGAATGGCTCGGAATTCTTGACGTTTCTTTGAAATTTATTACTCAGCTGTCGTCTATTTTTGAAATTACTCAATTATAGTGTAGCTGGCTGTGGTTGGTAGTTGGATATAATCGAATCATAATCGAAAAATTATGAGCGAACAATCGTCAATAGGTTTGGCTTTGGTACTACCAAAATTTGTTTTATTTTTGGGTGCCCAAAGCCGACGAAGTGGGAAAAACACCGTCTAAATAAATTCATAACTACAAAATAAATAAAAAACGCAAAATATGGGATAAATAACATGGTTTGTAGGTAAGCATAATAAATAAATTAGTTATTTAGATTTAAGTCAAAAAGTTATATAGGTAGATTTAAGTGTATTTTTTTTCTTTAATATAATAATAGTATGTTTGTATTTCTTTAACAATATTTGCATACCTTACTGAGGTGAATATGGCGGATTTTAAATATACAAAACAACTGTAATACCCACATTTGCGCAAATAAATCATTTTCTTTTCTTTTCTTATCTTCAAATCCTGAACTAAGTCAAGCACTTGCTTTAGGGTGATATTACATTTGTCAATATCTTTGTCCAGTGTACGTTTGATCAAAGAAATTGGACGACTTCATCAAAATATTAGACATTATTTCACAAGTGAAATAGCCATCCCACAAATAAATTTATTTGATCAAATATTGGACAGTAAATTGGATAAACATATTTGATAAGTGCAATACCAATCTTAGAAATATAATACTTTAATAAGTAAATGATTTTTGGAACCCTTATCTTGGTCTCCTCTTCCCGGATAGACGCTTAGATGATTTTTTCCATACGCTTTATTTCCCAAAACTTAACATTTTCTGTTTTTTTTTTAATATTTCTCCATTATGAAATAAAATCGATACATATACCTATAAATACCTATAAATTGTATAGTTTTGTAGGAAACTAATATACAGGTCCTGTCTTAGTATATTTTTAATAGATTCTTTATTATTCTTGTAATAAACGAAAATAAATTTGCGAGATTATTATCTTTATTCATAACATTACTCTGAGGGGCTCGTTCACCATCTCCAAGTAAAGTGTTGATCTCGCTCGTGTTCTCCAAGGAAAGGGGTGTTACGTGCCATGTAAAGTTAATTGGCAAGTAAAAGCTATGAATACAGGTCAGTTTATCATATGATAAGTGCTACTCGATCATCGTGAGATTGAAATTGATGTTACGGGTGACTTTAATCGACAATTAGCGTACTTGTTACTTTACTTAAAAGTGCTGAAAGAGGCCCTTAGGAGTTAAATGTGGCAAAATTCATGCGCCTTTCTGTGTTTCGAAGGTACATGCGTTGTAATCAAAGTTTGATAAATCCTATTTCAACATATCCTTATAAGAGTAATTTGTGTAAGTTATCTTCGCCATTACCTACATGGCTGAAAGCAACCTTCACCAACCCGCATTGGAGCAGCATGGTGGAGTACGCTCCAGACCATCCTAATTATAGAAGGAGGCTCGTTCGTGATGTTAGGACGTAGGGTTGCAGCTAAATAATCTTCACGTAATATGTTCTCACTCATTATGAAAAAAATATTATCTGTGTCCAGGAGTGGAACGCAAAAGTTTTTAAAATATTCTAGCACGCCATTAAATTTTCAAAGAACGGTCATTGACAAAGACTGATACGGACGTGCCTGAGTGAATTTTGATTTGATATCTTTACGTTTCGGAGAAAAAGGGTCTTGATCCTCTTAGATAGACAGACAGACGGATAACGAAGTGTTAGGGTCATCTATAGAATCGTTTATCCTAATTTTGGGGTACGAAAACATACAAACTGTGATACTTATTTATAAAAATTAAAAAATTCAGAGAATATTAAATTCCTCCGTAACATACAACATAAAGGTGTGCAATTTTTCAAGTTAATAACTAGATTTGTCATAATTATGTCATATAAAATTTAATCATTGAAAATAGAATTCAGAATTCATTAGTTAAAATATATCGACATGAATTGCGAATAAATTAAGTAAAGTTTCAATAATCAATTAATAACAACGATAAAATAATAAAACGAGAGTCAAGAAATGGTCAATTGGTTGCAATTTTGGTCACTTGTCTCTCGAAATTCCCAAGTATTCCAAAGCCTAGCGCGTTACTGGTTTCCTTTGAATCTACTGATGGAAGCATTCAGGTTCACTGACACCGCAACTGAAGAGTTATTCCACACACCTCACTTTTCCTTATTCGAAAAACGAAAATATCGACAACAAACTCAGTGTTTTATGACTGCATTCCCTTAAGAATGGCTCGTTTAAAAATCAACTTTAACACGTTAACTTAAAGTCTAAATAAAGGAAAATAGATCGTCTTAGATAGCATGACGTGACATTGAGCGTGTGTGACCCCGATTGTTGCAAACTTGTTGTTTGCAGTTCGAAAATCGAATTTCAACTTTATTGCTTTTCTCTTAAGGTTGTGGTAAATATGTATAGTAATATATATTTAGATAGGTATAAAATATTACGTCCGTTTGTCGTAGATTCTTATTTGACACGTCATAGGGGCTCGAACGTGTCTTTTGAAAACGTGGTCGGAATCAATAAGGTGGATTACACATACTCTGTAATCGCTAACGTCTATTTTATAATCTGAATTGAATTGTTGAGTATCGAGATTGTTCTATTTAACGGTTTTATAACGAAACGAATTCAAATAGATTTAAAAAGCAAAAAACGAAGAACTTGCGCTTTTAAAAATTTATTGTTGATTACGTCTAAAGAAGATTCGATATGTTAGGTTATTACGAGACTTGAAATTTTTATGCCACAAACTAGAATACATTAATAAGATTTGTAGGTGGTAGAATTATTATGGTTCGCCCGAGGAAGTACCACCGCTGCGCCCACTTCTGCCGTGAAGCAATTCTGTTGTTTCGGTGGAAAGGTGCAGTTGCCGGCCACAGTTACACGAGGCGACCACCAGCCTCCGGAGTAGCAGCACAACTGTATACGACCTCAGGCAAGACTTACCTATGCTTGCTTGAGGTTGTGTGTACATGTCCATGGGCTGCAGCGACCACTTAACACCACGTGACCTGCATGATCGTCTGCTACTCCATTCAAATAAAAAAAAAGATATTTGTCCGGGTAAAGGTAGCCTTGCCACTATCCAATCCCCATACTATCACTTTACAAATATCAGGTCATTCTGTAGCACCGTTGCGACATGGACGAAGGACAAATAAACAAACAAACACACATTCACATTTTTATGGTGGACTAGCCGTGCCCCGCGGTTCCACCCGCGTATTTTTTTAAAGTATCCTATTTTACTTCTGATAACTCCAATAATATAAGTACAAAGTTTCGTGATGATCAATTGAGTAGTTTTCGCGTGAAAGAGTAGCAAACAAACTTACTTTCGCATTTATAATATTAGGAGGATTATACGAAAGTTAAATGATGTGCTCCACGGTGATGGAAAATATTGTGATATTTAATTGATTACGATGTTTTCCATCGCCGTGCATGCTTCTCTCGGGCATAATTTCTCGAAGGTATGAAGTCCACCATTCCGCACTAGACCAGTATAGTGAACTATGGCCTTAATCCCTGTCACTTGTTAGAAGAGACCTGTACCCATCAGTGGGACATAAAAATTGTTGAAAAAAATACGAATGTACTTTTCAATCGTCCTTGTGACCTTCAACACGATGACTTTCTTTTGCGAAAGCGTTATAAAGCGGATAGTCGTATTTTGGCGTTTGCCTGTATCAGTACGAGCTCTGTCTGAGAGCTTCCAAAGTTGCTAGAATGAGAACTCGACCTATTCAGCCATCCCCCGGGCAGTACAAAGGTATGTCTGGCCGTAAGTTGTCCTAAACACCTAAAACCTCCTGTAAAAGACGTTTGGGAGGGACTGCGTGGTGGACCCCGAAGCCTTCGACTACTACGATGGAGCTCAGATCAAATAAAAGAGTATAGACAGAATGCTGCGAACTACAAAGCACACAAAGTGCGGCCAGTTTTAACTGCACCTAGCAGTGTACACATACATGACACGCAAACACGTACAACGAAACGAAAACGTTGTAAAAATATAAAAATCCACAAGAAAAAATATTGAAATATATTGACAAAAGTTATAATTAATAGTATTAATGAATAATAATTATAATAATGAGGAAATTTGAATTATGATCGCTAGATGTGTGTGTACGTCGGTCACGCACACATGCTTACAATTCCGACCTCACATTGTTGTTTGCAGAGTTCCATCTATACTTTTTTATTTGATCTGAGCCACGGAGATCGTGGAGTTCAAACCTATCGGCATCCTAAAGACATGTTACAAAGTATATGGGTAATTGAGTTCAAATCTAATTTTATATAGAAAAGTCATTTACGGTAGATACTCTTGATTTCAGAACGAAATGTAAGTTGACAATAAAAGTAGCATACAACTTCAAAATTAGAGTTTTGTTTGGAATCATACGTATTAGTGCTGCTTCTCCGAAACCTGATGGTTGCCTCATATAATCAAAGAGCTATATGCATTTATAACATGGTATCGCGTCACTTTATAGCAATAATCCCTAGATACTTATCTCACAACAAACAGTTGTTAAAAGCCTACTTAAGCTTGATAATTCATCTCGACGCCCACGCAACCCGAACAATACGAATCCCATAACTTCATTTCTTAGTACCGTGTAGGTGTGGCTAGAAAGTACTCATTTTCACTTTTAGCTTCTGTGTTATTGATACTCAACATTATAACCCTTATATTCACGATGATAAAGACGATATTGGCATGCGACGGTTTTTCATTAAGATAAATCGAGTAGCTATTATCGGTTCAGATTGAGAACGTTTGGACGCTGCGTTTGTTAAGCTTAACCAACTTTGTAAGAAGAAGCTTATGTTAGTATTGCCGTAAAAGCCGTTTATGTCCTAATAATGGGATTCGTTCGTCTCTTAAAAATGAAATGGGCCATATTTTGTCCACATTGAATTAGGGGATGTCAAAATGTATTTAAGAATAGACCAGTAGAGTAGTTTACGAGTATTTCTTTTTACAACCTAATAGTGAATCATGTTTTAAGTGCTGCAGGACTCAGAGAAAACGGGAAATTTAAATGGAACCATAATATAAAAAATAAACCTAAACGAGAGGAAAAGAGTGATATAAACAGTGATGTGATTTAAACAGAAACAAAGATTTGTGTGTCATATTTTTAGGAGTTGCTTAAGATTGGCTGTCCCACTGCTGGGCACCGGTCTCTCCCCATTATTGAGGAGGCTTGGAGCTTACTCCACCAAGCTGCTCCAATGCGAATTGGTGGGGATGTGTGTTAGTGGCCAACACGCTGTCGGATGTTTTCAAACCGCCCATAAGGCCTCGGCTTAGTGAGCTCTCCGAAGCACGGAAATGCGCATGAATTTTTTCGCCACTAGCAGTCACCCATCATACACCCGACCGTGCCCGTTTGGCTTAGTCGCAGAGATCGCTTCTACGCTAACCGCCAGGCCATGCGCGTTTCGGTAAAGGTTATTTCTATGCTTCGGGTCCTTAACCGAAAAATAACCTGTAATTTCTATGCAATATTCATTTCTTTACAAACAAGCAACAAACGTTAATTAAAAATAAATAATACGTCTCTAAATTATTATACGATTAGTTACAGCTGCATTATAAACGATCATTAAAACTAATCAGGCTTTGCAAGGGCGTGTCTGCCATCAGTGTGAACCGTCATTAGGCTAATGTAGGTCGTTATAGAAAACAAAACTTTCTATACAATAGCCTTTTTTTAGCTGTGACATTTTTAGCTGTTGTCACTAATTTGTCGCCTAAACTTTGAACATAGGAGCTAATTTCGCGTGAATTGGATCACGAGTTACGACTTTTTTGCTGTCATTCGTAATATTTGGCACGCGACTCTAATTAATTACACAAAAAGCTTCTTAACTTCTGTCCTTTTGTCAACCGTAATGCTCGGTTAGGGCTTTTGTAAGATAATTTATTAAAAGCAATTCATTGAATAAGATCGATTTCTCGAAGTTTTGCTTCTGTTTGTTTAAAGATGAAACGTTTGTCAATTTTCGATTTGGCTTTCAAATGCATAGAAAAAAGTTTTCTTTATATGAAGAGGTTGCAATTGGAACACTGTATAAATTAAAATATAATATAAAAATATTTATTTATCCACTTGTTTTTAGGTTTTTTGTTCTTCACGCAGTCGGGTTTTTTGAAGAAATGAAATATATTATTATTTACTCACTAAACTTCTGAAAATAATATGATTTTTATAATTTTAGTGAGCAGTATTTAGGATAAACATTGGATAAAACACAAACACAAATGCTATTTTTCGCCATTCTTAAATCTATACTAATATTATAAAGACGAAAAAATTTGTACTTTTGTATGTTTGTGATGAATAAACTCAAAAACTTCTGTTCCGATTTCAAAAATTCTTTCACCATTAGAAAGCTACATTCACCCTGAGTAACATAGTTTATACCGCGGGAAAATGCTCTATTCCTACGTGAAAACGGGTAATAGGGTCAACGCGGTTGAAGCAACTGGCTAAACGGATATGATTTTAATATAGCAATGAAGCCTGGAATAGCACATAGGATATTTTTATCCTACGGGGACCCATTAAGCGGGTCCACAAGGGCGAAGCCGCTGGCGGAAGGCTAGTAACTAATAAACTATGTAGACCTGATGTCATAATCTGAGGCCTTTTGCAAATATTGCAAAATATTGCTACAAATGCATAAATCACAAGTCACTGATATCGAGGAAGTAGCGGTCAAGGGCAGATTGTGTCGACATACTGGACTGGACTGATCGTGGTTGTGTAACGTATAACAATATAGTTCGCGAGCAAAGGGAAAACGACCAGACTGAAGGTACATGGAGAGACGATCAGCCTTCAGAATAGCAGCTACGACTAACGACTAATAGGAACGTTTCACACGCGCTTCACGTTCATAGAACAGTAGGAAAGATATACCATGTGTCGTGGGTACCACATACAAAGACAGAAACACAAACACGCTCGCAGACAAATAAATGTCTTTGTCTTTGTCTTTGAAGACCAAAAATTGAAATTTAAACTCATCATTCAAATTTCTGTTTCGCCAGGAGTCAAACCCATGACAATCCGATTGGCAGTCCAGCATGGTAAAAGCATTGCGCCACGTGGGTCGTCAATATATAGCAAAATTATATATATATAGTTTGCGAGCAAAGGGAAATTTACGATCAGACTGACTTACATGAAGCGACGATCAGCCTTCAGAATAGCAGCTACGACTAACGACTAATAGGAACGTTTCACACACGCTTCACACTCATGGTAGAGTAGGGTAGATATACCCTGTGTCGTGGGTACCACATACAAAGAAAGAAACACAAACACGCACGCAGACCGAAAACGGAAATTGAAACTCATTATTCAAATTTCTGTTTCGCCGGGAATCGAACCTGTAACCCTCCGATTAGCAGTCGGGCATGGTAAAACCATTGCGCCACATGGGTTATAAAATACATCAATGAAAGTAATGAATGTGTTATCACTGATAACTGATAACAATCAAAGATCCTTTATATTTTCTCGAGGGTTTTAATCTATACTAATCTTAATATATAAAAAACGTGTCGCGTGTTTGTCCGCGATGGACTCCTAAACTACTTAACCAATTTTAATAAAATTTGCACACCGTGTGCAGTTTGATCCAACTTGAAAGATAGGATAGCTTACATCTCAATTTATAGTCGCAATATTATTTTATTTCTGATATTTTAAGGCAGGACAACGTCTGCCGGATTCGCTCTGTTAGTAACTGTCAAACATTGATTCTTCACGCCATCGCCCAGAAGTTTGACATTGTCTGAATAACAATACATCTGTCACTATTTGTTTTATATTTTTTATTTGTATACATAAAAACTCTTTGAGATGATAAAGAAACTAATCAATATATTTAAGGCAGGACAACGTCTGCGGGGTCCACTAGTCATCATCATATCTATAAAAGAGAAAGTGTGTATGTATGTTCCTTATAGACTCCGAAACGGCTGGACCGATTTCAATGAAATTCTCGGAGAATCTTCAGATTGGTCCAACGAGTAATCCTGTAAAGTTTGGTTCACTTCTCTTTCTAACGCGGGTGAAACCGCGGGGCACAGCTAGTATATTATAAAACTGAAGAGTTGAACTACTGGTTCAGATTGAAAAATTATTTTTGTGTTGGATAGTCAAATTATCGGGGAAAGCTTTAGGTTATATACATCATACTATGACTAATACCAAAGTCCAAGCGGACGAAGTCGCTGGCGGCCGCTACTGAGAACATATTAAGTCAGTTTTGTACGAAAATAATTGTAGAAGACGACATCAGATAATGCAAAATTCAAAGGTCAAAACTACAAAAACTATAATAATATTTGTCCAAATGACCGTCTATTTTAAACAATCGTTAGACATGACTGCATTCCAATTTATGTTGCTTATCTTTGGTTCTTAATCTTCCTTTGCATTTATCTATACAAATAAATACAATTGGAGTGTCTGTATTTTTAAAATAACAGCTTTTTACTACATGCATAAGAATATATACGACTAGCTGACCCCGCGAACTCCGTATCGCGTTTAAATATTAAATAATAATAATAATGGATAGCATATAAACCTTCTCCGTGAAAAAATACATATACATACCAATTTTCATAATAATCGGTCGAATAGTTTCTGAGTTTTGCGATGTCATATATACAAACATCCTCTTTTATATGTATAAGATAAATACAGCAAAGTAACATTTTTTACCATTTTTGTCTGTCTGTCTGCCTGTTTGTTTGTTCCGGCTAATCTCTGAAACGGCTAAACTGATTTTGACGGGACTTTCACTGGCAGGTAGCTGATGTAATGCTTAAACTGGAGTAAGTTAGGCTACTTTTATTGCAGAAAAATTCTGAAACTAAATTCCACGCGGACGAAGTCGCGGGCGGCCGCTAGTCGACAATAAAGTTTAATAATGATATATAAAATATATGAATAAACAAGTACCTCGCTTAGTAATTGATTGATACACGTATACATATAAGTAAGTAAGAATAAGTTTAGATGGCTCCGTAGTGGAGGTCCCGTGGTCCCGAGTTTATTTCCCGGTATGCACTTTTGACTAAGAAAATTGTTACGTGCGCGTTTACTGCTACTGCGCAACGAGAAAAAGTATTGCAATATTTTATTATTACTATTCTTTTTTTTCAACCTTTTTTATATCCCACTGCTGGGCACAGGTCTCTATCACAAGTGAGAGGGATGTAGGCCATAGTCCACCACGCTGGCCAAGTGCGGATTGGTGGACATCATGTTTTCGAGAACTTATGAATTTCTCTCAGGCATGCACGGCGATGGAGAACATCGTAATCAATTAAATATCACGATATTTTCCACCACCGTGGAGCAGTGATAAATGCGCACATTACAAATTTCTTTGTCTTAACAGCCACCGTGGCGTAGTGGGTGATGAGCCGACTGCGAAGCGTAAGGTCGTTGGTTCGATTCCCACCCAGGACAAATATTTGTGTGATGAACATGACTATTTGTTCTGTGTCTGGGTGTTAATTTATCTATTTAAGTATGTATTAAGAATTATATAAGTAAATTTTATTAGCCTTCTAATTACCATAATACAAGCTTTGCTTATTTTGAAATCAGATGGTGTTGTGTGAACTGTCCAAAGATATTTAGTACATTTATTATATTTATTCTTTGTACGAGGTGCTTGCCGAGGATTTGAACCCGGTATAGGTCGCGTCAGAGACCGCGGGATTTTTACCACTCGGCAATCGCTCAATACTTTACTACTTCCTTTTACTTACTTACAATTTTTACTTACTCACATTATGTTTTAAATTATTAACGCTGGTGCATTTTACAATAAAAATACTTGCGATACATTCAAGATAAGATAATAATATGTTGTCTTGACAAACGCACTGATACACTCCTTGCATTTAGAAACTACTATATCCATACTATATAACTGGTTGACCCTCAAAACAGCATATTGTAATGACATTTGAATTGTTGACTAAACATTACATAGCGATCTTTAACTATAGCTTTTAAACATACAGTGCTTGAATTAAGTTTAAAAACCTTTTAAGAAGTAAGATTCATATCTAACGAAGTTAGATTCATAACGAACGAATATTAGATATTCTAAACTAGAGTTTGACTCCGTCTTTGCACGCATTATATTATTATATGCTAGTGTTATAATAATAATAACGTTTCATACTCATAGCCACAGTAGGGCAGATATACCCTGTGTCGTGGGTACCATGGACACATACAAAGACAGAACCACAAACACAAATATAACACCCGTGTGGCACAATGGTTACCATGCCGGTCTGCCAATCGGAGGGTCCCGAGTTCGATTCCCGGCGAAACAGAAATTTGAATGAAGAGTTTAAATTTCTGTTCTCAGTCTGGGTGTTTGTGTTTCAGTCTTTGTATGTGTCCATGGTACCCACGACACAGGATATATCTACCCTACTGTGAGGCTTTGAGTGTGAAATGTTATTTCTTTATTTATATGTCAGAGCCGGACCTCAGGCAAGAGTCCTTTATACTATGCTCAGGCTTTTTTGAGGTTATATTATCATGTAGATTTCCATCGGCTGTTGTTACCATTTAACATCAAGGCATGTGTGGTCATATGCTGCTCCATTTAAATTAAAAAGTACTCTGTACTGATGCATTTATGGCGCAAATTTCAATATTTTGCAAGGAAATCTGAGATTCATGAAACTTGGCTAGAATCCATAACCTATAGCACACATAAAGTTAAACTTGAGAAAAGTATAAATTTCTAAATTGTAAATACTCTCCACCAACTCGCCTTGGAGCATCGTGGTGGAGTAAGCTACAGCTACATAAGCAGACCTCCCCAATAATGGGGAAAGGCCCAAGCCCAGCAGTGGGATGCAAAAAGGGTTAGGGAAAATAAACCAGCCAGCCAAATACTGATAAAATAATATGTAATTATAAAACAGAAACAAAATTATAATTATAAAATTTACATTGTAGTTATAAAAAATAACTATACAACTTAATTTACTTATATTAAATTATGAATATAACACATTAAAAAAAGGAAATACTTAATAATAAATTATTAAGGTATACGATTTAAGGATAATTATTTTAATAAATCTATAATTATCTTTAAATCAAACACTAATTTGGTATGTCGATTTTTTTATCGCTACCAACTTATTTTTGAAATCAGCAGACAGAATGAGGAAGCCAGGATTTCGAATTCCACGCCATAAAAAATGATTCGATTTGCAACGCAGCTGGTCGTACTTACGATTGTCGAATCGGAATCACAAAATTAATGACGGCCGACTAAATTAATGAAGTCCGACAAAATTAATGACGTCCGACAAAATTATGATGTCAGACAAAATTATGCTATCTTGCAGAATTATGGTCTTCGACAAAGTTATGACACATGCCCGCGAACGGAGTTAGATAAACGATTTTGTGCTAATTCATCCGTCTTAATTTATTGGTCCGGTAATAGTTATTTTAATGTATGCAATAACTGTAAATTTGTTTACCGTTTTGATGGTGTGTGATTTAAAAGAAGACTAAATTAAACTTATTCCTATGTAGCTACTAAGTCAATGAATGAATAAATTTAAAGAAACACTTATAGATTTTTTTATCGCTACCAACTTATTTTTGAAATCAGCAGACAGAATAAGAAAGCCAGGATTTCGAATTCCACGCCATAAAAAATGATTCGATTTGCAACGCAGCTGGTCGTACTTACGATTGTCGAATCGGAATCACAAAATTAATGACGGCCGACTAAATTAATGAAGTCCGACAAAATTAATGACGTCCGACAAAATTATGATGTCAGACAAAATTATGCTATCTTGCAGAATTATGGTCTTCGACAAAGTTATGACACATGCCCGCGAACGGAGTTAGATAAACGATTTTGTGCTAATTCATCCGTCTTAATTTATTGGTCCGGTAATAGTTATTTTAATGTATGCAATAACTGTAAATTTGTTTACCGTTTTGATGGTGTGTGATTTAAAAGAAGACTAAATTAAACTTATTCCTATGTAGCTACTAAGTCAATGAATGAATAAATTTAAAGAAACACTTATAAACTATGAGTCACATCAAAAATTTGCCAATTTGATCGTAACAATTTAATATTATTAATCAACTTCCTTCGCGCATGGCCCGGAGGTTAGCGTAGAATGCAAACGATCTATGCAACTAAGCCAAAAGGGCGCGGGTGTGAGATGGGTGACCGCTAGTGGCACAAATTTCATGCGCGTTTCTGTGCTTCGGAGGGCACGTTAAGCCGTCGGTCCCGGTTGTTGCAGATAGATGACAGTCGTTAAACCTTGTCGGAGGCCTTATGGGCGGTTTGAGAACATCCGACAGCGGGTTGGCTACTAACCCGCATCTCCATGAACCCACATTGGAGCAGCGTGGTAGAGTAAGCTCCAGGCCTCCCTAACAATGGGGAGAGACCCGTATCCAGCAATGGGACGCAAAAAAAGGGTTGCAGCCAATGAACTTCCTTCATACCTTTCAAAACCTTGGCGATTTTCAAAACTTATTGTTTAAGGGACCTATAATATGTGTCTTGTATTATCTAAAAGAAGAAGTAGAAGGGTGTTTTCAAAACCAATATTCACGAAATAGTCTGTGTAATTTGTTTGAATAAAATAAGGTTAAAAATAACTTCTTTTTTACATTACACATGTATCTAAATTAAATAAAAACGCAATATGTAAAAAATATTACCTATATACGAGAAGATAATCCTGACATAGGTATC
Organism: Pyrgus malvae; assembly: GCA_911387765.1. NCBI lineage: Eukaryota > Metazoa > Arthropoda > Insecta > Lepidoptera > Hesperiidae > Pyrgus > Pyrgus malvae. The sequence continues at coordinate 14,227,796 of OU426969.1, forward strand.
CAAACGAACTGATAGGAAGGATTTATGTCGTATGTCTGTCACGGAGATAAAAATTGTTACATTTTTAATTTAGTTTTGACGAATCCTCTTATAGAGTGATGGATGCTGCGGATAAAATTGCTTTTTAAGCCGGTCTCATGAGAGAAACTTTTAATTATAATCCGTCGTATCGTATCATAGGCGGTTGCTACAAGCATATTTGTGTTTATAAGCTTTGGGATATTTTTGATTCGCGCTGCTATACCATTAAACAGATATATCGATTTCTATTAGACAAAAAACGAGAGGTAGCATTTCATCTACAATCTATTTTTAACACGCTTTTATTAGCTTCAGTCTTATGTAACGGAAATTTTGAACAGGATTTTGACGTACTTCAAGATGTCGAATTAATTTGAAACTTTTCATTGACAATGTAATAATGAACTTAAAAAAAGAAAAATAAATGATATTAACAAAAAAGTAAAACGACGCTTTTGTGAAAAAACAAAACCAAAAGTAAAATCTAGTTCTTTTTAATTTGAAATTTGAATTAAGAATAATATTTTTAAAAAGCTTAGACTAAGAATAATGTACTTACGTACTATAGACAGAGGCATATTTTCATTACGGCACGCTAAAGCGAGATCGAAATATACTTAAAGAACTTGTTAAAAAGAGATGGAAGCGAGATTTTCTGTCCTTTTCGGTGTAACCACATATTTTGACAGTGCCCTTTAATTATGTGGCAGGCAAACTGTGGAAGTCGGGGTGACATTGTTGTTTTATAATATTTATGTGTTAAAATCGATTCTCACAGCTGTAAATTGTGTTGTATTAAAAGCAAATAACATTTTTCTAGTTCCTTATTATGGTGAGCTGCAGTATTTTAGGTTGTAAGAGCCGCAGTGAGCGTAAACAGGAAGGCTGCCGGAAGGTATTACATTTTACGCGTAAGTTAAATACTTCTCTTTAAAATGTACTAAATATGTATTGTTTATATATAGATATTTAATTGCTTTTGTCTTATAACTAGTCATTCAACGTAAATATAGTGAAATTCGTGAAAATAAACTTATATTTGTTTATTTCAAACATTGTCAAATTCGAAATTGTGTTGTCAGATCTCGAATCAAAATATCCTCCCCGTATTAGTAAAAAATTAACCATCTTATTTAAATATAATTATTTTTAACAAAAACAGTGACAATAATAATATCAAAGATTATATGTTACCTCATTAGTAGTTAGTTACATTTCAAGCGGGAGGCTCAAATACCCCCTGTTTATATATAACTATTTAACCTTCCATGTACGCATGACTGACGGATTGGGGGGGGTCATGTCCTGTGACCCCCCCACCTGGGACCGCGCCTGGGGTGCACGTTATGAGCATTTTCCCGACATATTAAATTTCACTCACACAGACTATAAAAAGATACTCCATACATTTTGTATTAGACATTATGAGAAGTTTACCAGACGAATTTCATCTCATGTTGCTGTCATATTTTTTTCAGTTTTCCAACTGACGCTCTTGCCGAAAATAAATGGATTCAGGCCACTGGACGTATTGACTGGCAACCATCAATTTAATTCCGAATTTGTTCGGTCTATTTTGAAAGCCATTTATTGACCAAAAGGATAAAGAGAAGAAAAATAATAATAAAATTGATACAAATGTACATTTTTATATATTGCGTTATAACTAAGTGTTTACTTTTATCTTTGTAATATTTGCATAGCTCATTAAGGTAAATATGACGTACTAAATATGTATTAACAGCTTTTGTAAACACCCATATTGGTGCCATTAAAAATCTTTGTATTTGTCTTTTATTTTCTCCTATATGTATGTCCTGTAATTTGCTGACCCAATTAACTTTATGCCAGTCAACCAATCTAAACTCACAAACAACCAACCATAATGCACAAGCATATAAATCCTTTCACAGTTTGGTCTGCCAATGTTTATAGTTTACTTGCTTGATATTGTAGATTACCAAATTTGGGGGAAAATATGATAAGTGGGTAACACTGGCTGCGAAAAAGAGATGCCAACAAAGTGGTTACACCGACCCGCTGTCTTTAGGATTATTGGTCTTTGTTAAAAAGCGTAGCACCGGGAACGAAGAATACGAAGAGGCAGCGAGTTTCAGCCGGACTCCTTGCACGGGAAAGGGATGGGAATAGAGTGAAGTTTTGCGAAGATGTATAGATAGAAGGGAATTTATAAGCGACCTACCAGGGCTCGTGAGGAGAACGAGAGTAGGAGAAGTGATTACGTAGGGTGCGAAGGCGAAGATGGGTTTTTCAGAATAGCATTTCCGCAAAACCGGATGGGGTGCCACTTGAGATCCTTGCGAAATTGAGAGACATGATCAAATTTGTTGTCGGTCTGTTTAATAAGTATAATAAAGACAAAATTTTTGATTGACAAAATATACGAAGATGTTTTTTTTTTCTTTTCAATTATGGCATCGCAAACTCTGTGCATACTGCCAGCGTCAAGTATAATTTTTGCATCAATTTTTTGCCAGTTTCAATTAAACTGGACGAAGTAATAACTAAGTCGTCAGTGTTCAGTCAGTCCGACATTCAAATTAAACGATGGCTACTTTACTAGAACGTGTCCGATGGAATTTTGGAGGCAAGCAGAAAAAACATATTTTAGCACTGTTATTCTATTTCACAAACACTCGTGCACTGTAATTAACCTACATCAAACAAAATGCCATCAACTTTATCCGATATAACTCAAAAATACACCAAGAAAATGAAAATAAAACAAGAGCACAATATGTCTTTTTCGACTTCCAGCCAAAACTCTACGAAGATGTTACGTTTTGACAGCTCATTAAGTGCCAATCACAATTGATTTGATACTAAACTATCCAATGACAAGAACATGCTGTAAGAAATTAATAGACACAAAATATTCCTAGCATTACGTTACAAAGGTCGTAAGTAACAAAAAAGCGTAAGCGATTGTAATATCTATGTAGAAAACACAAAGGGCTATTATGGAGTAGTTAGTGACCGATGCTGTTTTCTGATCGGAAGGTCGATGGCTTTGCTATGGCAAGATCCTAATCGCAGTTTTTATTCGTTAAGTAAACTGTACAAATTTAAGGGAGTACTTACACTGCCTCTGAACACATTCAGAGTTTCATACTGGCTTTTAAAACTGTAATAAACTAGTTAACTACTAATAAAAAATATTTTGATACAATAAAATCTTTTTTATGTCATGTAACTGGTGGGTATCACAAAAACATTCACTGAAATAGTAAAAAAGAATATTTGTTATCGTAAAAAGCTACTGTCGTGTAATCTGATGATCAGCAAGACAAGGTAATTAAATACTAACAATATGCAAAATAAAATGAGAAAAAGAATGTTTTCTTAGTTAATAGTTGTGGAAAACATAGAACTGCTTCTAGAAGATGACAATTAAGTTCATGAGGGATTACGGAACTAAAAACCTGGGAGGTTTTTTTCCGCCGGCTTTTTTTCCTCTCAGCGTATAAAAACCCAGTAAATTGGGTACCCAAAGCCGACGACGTGGGAAAAACACCGTCTAAATAAATTCATAACTACTAAATAAAAAAACGCAAAATATGGGATAAATAAATAAATAACATGGTTTGTAAACATAATAAATAAATTTGTTATTTAGATTTAAGTCAATTAGTTATATAGGTAGATTTAAGTATATTTTAATTTCTTTTTTATAAAAATAGTATTTTTTTAATTTCTTTAAAAATATTTGCATACCTTACTAAGGTAAATATGGCAGACTTTAAATATATTAAACAACTTCTGTAATACCCATATTTGCGCAAATAAATCATTTTTCTTTTCTGCTTCTAAATAACAGATATTACAAACTACGGTATGAGTGTCTTTTCTCTTTTATTTTCAAACTAGAGGCCACTAGCGACTTCTTCTGCGTTGACTTTAGTTTTAGAATTCTAAAATAAAAATAGCCTAAGTACTCCTTATTACATTAGCTACCTGCCACTGAAAGTCCCATTAAAATTGGTCCAGCCGTTTCAGAGATTAGCCGGAACAAACAGACAGACAGACAAAAAATGCAAAAAAAATGTTATTTTGGTACTGCATATAAATTCATATGCTTATAGTAAAAAGCGGTGATTTTAATATTACAAACAGACACTCCAATTTTATTTATATGTATAGATTAAAAATTAGTATTGTATAAGTCTTGATGTCCCAAAGCATTCTCCATCGGCCATTCACCATAGAGGCCTTAGTGTAAGTGTGCACACGCGAAAACGTTACTAACGCGTTTGCGTTAAGAATTTAACTATCGACCTTATACCTTTCAGGTTAAGATCTGTCCAATTTTAACTCTGACGCAGTAGTAACGTTTTTGCGCGTTTACAAATTACAAACTAAGGGCTCAGCAGTGTTGCGTAAAAAGGATTCCAGCCAAATCCATATTTTGGTTTGTTTGAAGGCAGACCCATTTTTTGTTTATATTCTAGTTTGCCCGTGTACAAGCTCCTTTATGTCGATAAGGCGGTTACATCAGAGTGAGTAATACTTCGATTATAATTGAAATTTTCGTAAAAAATGGCTAAGTGTGAGCTGTTATCATGTGAAGGACTTAAGTGGCTGCTTTTTGCATTTAGATAGTTTTTTCTTATAAAGATGTAGATAGAGTATTATAATTAAAGTGACTACATCCATTGCCACATTTTACAGAACAGTGATAACTTTTTTTACAATATTTTTAGCAATATATATTTGTAAAACTAATTGCAACGTAGTCCCATCGCTACAGTCTACCAATCCGCACTTGGCCAGTGTACTATGGCCCGAGATCCGAGAGAATCTGTGCCTAGTGGTGGTAGATGTACAAGGTTGAAAAAAAAGTTGGCTTCCTTATGTAAAAGTGGTCGCATCTATATAGACTCAAAAAAAAAACTCATTAGAAAAATAACGTCGCCGCGCTAACTAGCTAACTAGGCAACACTATGCAATGTACGTAAAGGCCACCAAAGGGGGTAAAGTAGGGAAAAACAGTTTCAGTATGAAACCTATGGAGAAAACTCACTTCAGGGTACTAGGGTTTTTAGGGTAGGTGCAACGGTGGTACTTCCATGGTAGCCCCATTAAAGTTCTTATATAATTAATAGAATCAGGCGTTACTTTGCGGAATTCCATTGTTATAAAGTTAGGTAAAGTCTACTTTGCAACAATCCGCAATCAGAACGTATGATGGTGTATACTTTTTTCATGCAATAGCAGCTCCCTCCCTCCCACACACACATGTTGCACATGCAACAACATACATATACACCAACATACGCTGGTGCGTATGTGGTGTATATGTATGTTGGGGCGAAACACGTAGTGGTGGTCCACCAACACGTGTTTCGCCCCAAAACAGAGCATCATCAGGCTTATTGACTCTACGACGCGCGACGGTTACTCGAAAAGTAACTATCGTATAAGTTGCCTTAAAAAGTTTACATGAGTCCTTGATTGGAAACCATATTTTATCACGAAAGGAGTTTTTACCTATTGTAAGGCTAGAGTAACTTTAGAAAGGACACAGGATTACATCTGGGCGCTTACACCACTATAATTAGGTGTCGTAGACAGTGAATCATGAGGAATGCTGACAAACAGCATTTGTCACTTATCTTGCTTATTGTTGGCTTAAAACCGGCGTGCCTTGCTTGGGATTTGGTCTGATAGCGAAGGAAAAGATAATAACGCGTGAAATGTAAATAACATGTTTTTTCTTTATCTTTTAATGTAGAGTTTTTATATGCTAAAGCAAAAGGCTGACATTGTAAATGTTACAGGTATGATAAGTGTAACGGAAGCAATGATATTATATATATATAAAACAAGAAGAACGGAAGTGTTTGAGAGGTGCGGCAGTCAATAGATGACCGGTAAGAGTAGACGACGAGAAAAGAGAAGACTAGTTAAAGACAGTAGTTGAGGGGAGACGTGTAATAGAGAGTAAAGAAGTAGAAGAGGAGAGAGAGGAGAGTAGAGTAGTAGAGCGGAAGAGATTGTTGAACCTGTTTGGAGGCGAGAGTACTGCAGTTGATTAAAAATGAATTGGTGACATTAGCTGTCATTATTCGATTTGCAATTCTTGTGTCATTGAAAATATATTTGAGATAAATTAAGTTTTTAACAAAAAAAAATAGAACCGACTTCAAACGGTAAAAAATAAAATTGTTCAGTACCTACTTCTTCAAGCTTATGGTAATGACTCTTAAAATTATTTTTGGAGTCGGGCCCTTACTAAAATGTCGTACCATTCGTTCTAAATGGGCACCGACAGTACAGACAGTGGGACAGTACCTACTTCTTCTTGCTTATGGTAATGACTGTTAAAACTATATTGGAGTCGGTGCCCATTCAGAACGAAATGTACACTATATTTACTAAGACAGGACATTTTACTAAGGGCCCGACTCCAAAAATAATTTTAAGAGTCATTACCATAAGCAAGAAGAAGTAGGTACTGAACAATTTTATTTTTTACCGTTTGAAGTCGGTTCTATTTTTTTTGTTATCCCCTCATCAGACTTTGACTTGGTGACAGTTGGACCACCTCAGGAATGTAAGATTTGGAATAAAAAACTATTTATTGAAATAATTTGCTTTCAACTCCTCAATGTTGCAGTACCTTCCATCATCAGCTAGCAACATGAGATGATGATTACTATGCACAAATATCTCTTATGCTTCAGAAAGTATAAGAAAATCAATGTGTGTGCCTATAAAATTTGAGAGTTCCCTTCGATTTCCCTGGGATCCCATCATCAGATCCTGATTTGGTGACAATGGGACCACCTCGGGAGTATAAGCATACGAACAAAAAAGAATTTTGAAAATCGGTCCACAAACGGCGGAGTAATCGGTGAACATATATAAAAAAAAATACATACAGCCGAATACAGAACCAAAAATGAGGAAAGCGATTAAGTCTTTTTACTAATGTGTTATTCCTTTCTATTTTAGTACATATTCCTATGTTATGTTACGGTGTCGTACGTAGAGGATATTTTAGGATCAGATCAAATGAAAAGGTAGTCTAGAAGCGATATTTTCAATTGCTATCGCTTCAAATCCAGCAGTAAGACTCTCAATGCGGCTTGTTGATCGTACTCCGTAATTTCATCATCGGTCTATCTCGAATTAGATCGAAACGATGTAATCTGGATGCAAAATTAGGGCAAAGATCAAATGAAGTACCTTCTATAATCGAATCGTAGATCGGCCATGTAACAGAATTGATGTTTGCTCAAAAGTTAGATGTCAAAACAATGTTTATTTTCTTCTATGTTACCTCTCGGCCGGCCATTTTATTGGTATTAGGAAATTATTATTTAACGTTTTAAATGGTTGTATGTGAGTTTCATATTGACATATGATGACCCGCGTGGCGCAATGGTTACCATGCCGGACTGCCAATCGAGGGGTCCCGGGTTCGATTCCCGGCGAAACAGAAATTTGAATTGTAAGTTTAAATTTCTGTTCTCGGGCTGGGTGTTTGTGTTCCTGTCTTTGTATGTGTCCATGGTACACACGACACAGGTGTACACACACATTTATCAATAAAATATGATTAATTTGAGTTTTGGAATGTTAGTAACATGATCATATTAATTTCAGCCTACAATTATAATTTGAGAAAAAGTAGTTGTTTTGAGGAGAGTTAATTTGTAAAAGAGCTCTTAAAATTTCGTGCGTGCTGCGTGTTCTACCGACTTTACTATGGTGAGTGCTCCGAGGAACTCTTCAAATTGATGCCTACATCACCATTCCATGATTATATCACCAGACGAAGGTTAAAGCTCCACCGGCACCATCTGGACTCGTGGCGGTCTTCCATAGTCCGCTTTGCACGCTCCTTTTTACGACGGACGTGTAGGTTATAAAAAAAGCTCTCCTCCAAAGCCGGCAATGTTCGGGTGGCTCCCCTAGGGTTGCCCGTGTCCATAGGCGACGGTGATCGCTTGAAATCACGCGGCCCCTGCCTTATTGTTAGGTTTATATATATATAAAAAAAAGTTAGCTGAAAACTTAAAAGGAAAATTAAAATCATATCTGAATGTTTGTATTATTTGAGACTAGCCTTCCGCCAGCGGCTTCGTCCACGTGGACCCGTTTAATGGGCCCCGTAGGATAAAAAATAGCCTATGTGCTATTCCAGGCTTCATTGCTATATTAAAATCATAGGCGTTTAGACAGTTGCATCAACCGCGTTGACCCCATTACCCGTTTTCACGTAGGAATGAAGCATTTTCCCGCGGTAAAAAGTAGCCTATGTTACTCAGGGTGAATGTATTTTTTGATATCGGAACAGTAGTTTTTGAGTTTATTCATTACAAACATACAAAAATACAAACATACAAGAATACAAATCTTTCCTCTTTATAATATTATAGATAATAGACGTACGAGAGTAACCACTAATAAAACTTGTACCATTAAATCATCAAATTGAGAAATCAATTTAAAGTTTCTCCATTTAGTACCTACTTTATTCTATCTTTCTTTATCTTTCCCAGCGACATACCAAAGAAATAGAGCATTGGCCCTAGGACGTCACGACAAGGTTCAAAGATCAGTATTGATGTTTATTGTAAGAAATGATGTCATTGTGTAACTGTAACAGGCTGATTTAGTTGGATTTCCGGCTTTGTAGACGTGTAAATAAAGAATTGACTCCCTGCTGAGGTTTGCAGGAGGCTTAGAGCATCACAGTTACTGACTCACCCTTCAGTAGAGACGGCATAGCGCCTCGCTTCGATACGTAATTTTTGTACCAAATCTGGTGCGGGGGAAGAACGCACACATTTTAATTTTGTCACACATTCACAAATATTCTTTCATCACTACACACGCATACATTTATAAATATGACAATTTCAATTAACAACGTCATTTTCTATGCACCGACAAGACTGACACCGACGCACAAAGACACACCAGTTGTATAACTAAAAGGCACATTGTGCATGGACGTTGGGACGAGGTGTACGCCCGTAAAGGCCACTCCTCTGACGGTGTCATACCTGTCATACCTTGATGCTCTAAGATTTTTGTCCGCATAATAATATACCTCTTTTGTAGAAATGATGTACTTAATTTGATGCAACATTGTGTGACTAAACGCTTATAAACTTCAATTTTACTATCAATATTAACAGACTTACTACAGTTATTAAAATCTCACGGCTCGAGTTAATTTAAAGTCCGCTACAAAGTTATACGTAAAAGGAAGTGCTTCCATCTACGAGTACCAACACGAGAGTTTTAAATTAACATCAAGACGCCATATCTCCTTGGGTCTAACGGTTCGAAACTGCATTAATGGGAAAACGCACCATAACTGCCATATAACAGCCTATTTCCATGGGATGTCATTAGAAAATTAATTCCTTGGGCATTTCTGAGCGGAAATCGAAGGAGACTAAGGAAATAAGCGATTGAACTTGCAACGATCGGCTCGGACCTGGTGGTATACGGATGGAAAAGTAGCCCCGCGGCCAGTGTAGAACGTAAGCGATCTACGCAGCTAAGCCGAACGGGCTCGGTCGAGTGGAAGATGGGTGACCGTTAGTGGCAAATATTTCGTGCGCGTTTCCGTGTTTGGCAAAGGGAGACCTCCCGCCGGGCGATCTCCAACTGACTCAATTCGGAGCTTGTATATATAGGTAGGATTTTCCGAAAACTTCGATAGCGTGATTCAGAAATACCCGTAGCGCCATCTCTTGATGAGTGGCGTAAGGTCGCTACACGTGCTTCGAAACGCACGTCAAGCCATCGATCCCGATTGTTAACAAGATAACAGTCTTTCAGACTTGTCGGAGCCCTTATGGGTTTTAAAGCATCCGAAATCGCGCGCGCCACTATACCCCATCTTCACCTGGCATTGGAGCAGCATGGTGGAGTAAGCTCCAGAATCAGAATGGTGAGTGGTCACCATCGCCTACGGACTTTTGGAATACCAGAGGAGTCGCCTATGCGTTGCCAGCTTTGTTTTCAAGGGCTCTTTGAACACCTTTATTAAAGAAATCCATGTAGTCTAACGTGAATACAACAGAAGGAAGCTTATTTCACATCATAGTTTGCAGGATTTTAGTAGAAATAAACATGAAAGGTTACTACGTGGCTAATATGCCTTCTATGATGGATGGATGGGATCCGCATAATTGGGGAGGCCCGCATCTGATAGAGATGGTAGTCATTACACTCTATTTTGATTATTTCATATTGCTGCATATATCAGCTATAGGTACTATCAGAATCTAAAGCAAACAGTCCGTAATCTGAGGCATTATGCAGCATCGCTTATTAAGCTTTACGTAAGCATCAAACCGAGCTAATTTTGCAGCCGGGCCTGGAATTAAGTACCGTGCCTTAGTCAACATCAAGGTAACCCTTTTTTCTGTCCCACAGATTGTGGCAAGACCACAATTAGGCGGCTAGCGTAAAACGCAAGCGATCTACGCAGTTAAGCCAAACGGGCGCGGTCAGGTGTGAGATGGGTGACCGCTAGTGGCAAAAAATTCATGCGCGTTTCCGTGCTTCGGAGGGCACGTTAAGCCGTCGGTCCCTGTTGTTATCGATACATAACAGTCGCTAAACCACGTCGGAGGCCTTATGGGAGGTTCGAAAACTTCCGACAGCGGGTTGGCCACTAACCCGCATCTCCACCAACCCGCATTGGAGCAGCGTGGTGGAGTAAGCTCCAGGCCTCCCAATAATAAAGGGGAGAGACCCGTGCCCAGCAGTGGGACGCAAAAAGGGTTGCAACCAATAATACAGTAGTGTTGGTTGACATGTAACAGCAGTTGTCCATTAAAATTACTATGTTTCCGCATATTACAGATAGACTATTGGAAGCTAAAGCAAACAAGTCGTAATCTGGGGCATTATCCAGCATCGCTTATTAAGCTTTACGTAAGCATAAAGTTGAGCTAATGTTGCAGCCGGGCCTGGAATTAACTACCGCGGAGACTTCCTTAGTCAACATTAAGGTCAAAGGAACCTGTCGTAAAGATGCTTTGAAAGTTTCGGTCGGAATGAGATTGGAGAATAAAACTGAAGCTTAACTTATAGGCAATAAATATACCTACCTCTATTTTATCAAATTTTTAATAATATTTTTATGAAAGGGATTCAGAATTAAGGATTTAGTGACCATGCGGGCTAAACTATTTCCTTTCATTTCAACTATTTCATTTCATTTCAAACCACTTTGGATGGGCATTAGTCAAAAGCTGTTAATAAACTATTTCATTTCAACTATTTCATTTCATTCCATTTCAAACCACTTTGGATGGGCATAAGTCAAAACCTGTTAATTAACTATTTCATTTCATTTCATTTCATTACAAACCACTTTGAATGGGCATTAGTCAAAAGCTGTTAATAAACTATTTCATTTCATTTCAACCATTTGATTACAAACCACTTTGGATGGGCATTAGTCAAAAGCTGTTAATAAACTATTTCATTTCATTTCAGATTTTATTGACTACCATTGTCGGGTACAAATCTCTATCCATAAACCTCGATAGCATTCCCCGATAGCATAGGGGCGATACGATACGAAATATTCATAAAGGCATTGTCGATTAAATTAAATCTTCTTCATTTACTATTCAACTACTAAAACCCAGCAAATAGTTAATAGCTTGATCATTGCTGTCCTCCCTTTGTAAATCATTAGTGAACTGAGTTGCTTTGTAATTCTAGCATTTCTTTAAAGTTCATGTAGAGATTTGATTTCGATGCCAGACAGACATAGTTAATTTCGCTAAGCTTTGCACTTGATTGTACGTGTGAAATTCCATTTCAACTTAATAGTTACAATCAGATGGCAGAACTAGTTGAATAGCTTAAACTTCAACTATTCTGCAATTTAGATCGACAGACAAACTTGCGTGCAAAACTTAGTCCATTACATAACGTCTTTACGCAATTTCGAAACGGTGTAAGTGACTTTACAAGTTCAAATGCGTAGTATATAAATTTCTTCCCTATTGCTATTCCGTTAGGGTATAAAGTGCGTAATTTACGCATTAGTATGATTATCTGGTCTCTCATGTCAAATTGGTTTCGTATTTATTCAACGCGTAGCAAAAGGGTAGCGTCAGTAAAAAAGAGGTTAGAAAATAAAAATCTATAAAATTCTTGTGTCACAGTGTTGACCGATTTTTATGAAATTTTATTTGCATATTCCGTAGGTCTGAGAATCGGTTGTAATCTTTTCAAACCCCTGAGTAATATGATTGGACCACCCCAAATAGCACGGAGTTCGCAGGGTCAGCTAGTAATAATATTATAAAAAATCAACACAATTTGAATATTAAAAGAATTGTAAGTGTTTATGAAAGACGCTTATCTGAAGATTTCACACACGTCATGGAAAAAAAATGGTAAATGGGAGTGAAAACGCATAATCGCTATAATCAGTTATTTTAGTTTTAAAATAATGCCTTAGAAACATGATTGTAGTATTGTAGTCTATCTACCAATTAAGCTTATGATTTGCCTGACTTTACTCGCATTCAAGAATTATTCTTTGTTAGGGAGTTATAATTATTATATATCATTTTTTTATAATTCACACTATACTTCAACTAAAACCAAGAAATATAAGAATCCGCTGTATTATTTTCGAATAAATTCTTTCTTCCAATAATGCAGTAGGTACGAGTACCAAGCCTCTCTTGATTGCAAAAGAAAGTTGCGTCGAACTCATATTTTTCCATTTATCCATCCATCCATTTTTACATTATCCATAATGAATATCGTGTTATCCCGACAGCCGGCACGCTAGCTCATAAATAAACCTAACCGGTTTTGCAGACCGTACCGCAGATGATAGCATGTAAAGTAATAAGCGCCGATAAAACTGTAATAGCTCCGGACCGGCTTTACGCAAGATCGGAGATAATTATGCTGACGGTACCCGTTAACAGCAAGCGCGGGAGCTGACCGTACGGGCATATGAATGCAAATGTGCGATTATGCGATCTTCTGCGATTTTGTTATAACTATTTTGTGTCAGACAGCGGTTGGACTAGTAGGAATGAGCCTTAAGGCATTGACAAGGTGCCTTTATAAAATCCTTGATGTAACTATTTCTAGGGTGCTCATTGAACAGAAGAAAATATCAAATACAAGTACAAAATGGGATATATATTATATAAGTACACTATGGAACCATGGTCTTCTGACATGAAGGAATTTATGTCAGAAATGTCGACCAGACTTGTCCTTGCCTGTAGACCTGTGACCTAAGAGCTGGCGGCTATTTTGCCCTGCCGCCAGTGTCTTTAGACTGACTTTTTAGATGAAATATTTTATTTATAAGCCTTTATGTTTTATATGTTTTTATTTTTATTTTAAGTTATGTTTTTTTTTCCAAAATTTTTTTATGTCCCACTGCTGGGCACAGGTCTCCTTCTCACAAGTGATTAAGTTATGTATATATAGTTAATTAAGATTAGCATTAAGTCGTTTTGTATTGAATAACATATATTATTATGTTGTAAATAAATAAAAAAAAATAGTACAAAATGACGCATCAAACTCATATTCTCACACAGTGCTGGATTTACCAAAAGGCTGAGTAGGCTGAAGCCTAACAGATTTTGGGTGACGGCAAATTTGGGCCAATTTTTTTTCTTTTTTCTGTGTCGTGGTGACTATGATTGCCCACAAAAATAGGAATACGGGAAGAACGGGATTTCGAACTAGTCTTTTTAGTTTCCACCTGAATCTAACCGGGGATCCACGATCAGCCGTATGCCATGCATCGTATGCACTCTTATGGGACGACTTCATTGTATAATTAATATCTAATAGTTTGTTTGTCAACACGACTTTAATTAAGAACAACGATTCAACTTTATGATTCTAAATCAACAAACCTCTAGTTGATTCTTAAAAAAGTGTCCTATGGAGCCTTAGAGCATCAAGGTATGACAGGTATCACACCCGTGGTCAGAGAGGAATGGCCTTTACGAGCGAACCCCTCGACCCAGCGTCCATGCACAATGTACCTTCTATTTATACAACTAGTGTGTCTGTGTGTGTCGGTGTCAGTGTTGACGGTGCATAGAAAGTGACGTTGTTTATTGAAATTGAAATATTTAGAAATGTATGCATCTGTAGCGATGAAAGAATATTTGTGAATGTGAGAAAAAATTAAAATGTGTGCGTTCTTCGCCCGCACCAGATTAAGCACAAAAATTATGTATCGAAGCGAGGCGCTATGCCGTCTCTACTGAAGAGTGAGTCAGTAACTGTGATGCTCTAAGTATGGAGCATAATGAATCAAAATATGAAAAAAAGAAAACGCAGGTGAAATACTGCTACTGGTGGTAACCCGACCCAATAGATTTTTAAAGGTTAGCTTTGTAGAGTGGTCACATTCTACAACAACCGCGGGGCTTTGCGCACTTCAAATACAGTTTTTACCGATGTGAAACCTACTAAGTTACCCAATAGTGTGATCGTGACATCAACAAAGTCAAATAAATAGACACGTATTCACGCAAAAAGGTTCGAGGTCCGATTATGACATTTGCATAATGTCAAGGCCAACTGTCACTTTGACAGCTTCATTCAATAAACAAAATGGCGGCCGAGGCTTTGGCCGTACGGTAATTATTCCGTTTTTTTGTAGAAAGTACATTCCTATGTCGAATATGTTTTCTGACCTTTTTGACCTACTACTGTCAGATTTTGAAATGGTCAACGATATTTTAAAGTGGCCATGAAATACCTGAGTACTAAGAATTTTTATTTGAGCGGCGATGGCCGAGTGGTGAGGACCGCGGTCTCCGACGCGGGAGATGCCGGGTCGGCGCGCACCTCTGGACAAACGTTTGTAATACGCGCATTTCATTTAATTGATTACGATGTTTTCCATTGTCTTGCATAACTGAGAGAAATTCATAATTTCTCGCAGGTGAGTTATTTACTAATCCGCACTAGGCCAGCGTGGTGGAGTATAACCTCCCTCTGACTTATTAGACGAGACCTGTGACCAGCAGTGGGACATAAAAAAGGTTAAAATAAATAAATAAATATAAATAAATAACGCTTCACACTCATAGCCCCACAGTAGCGAAGATATACCCTGTGTCGTGGGTGCCATGTACACACACAAAGACAGAAACACAAATACCCACACCGAGAGCAGAAATTTAAAACAGCTTAAAGCCCGTTCACACATGTCTCCGTTTTACTGTTCCGTTTTATCGTGTACGTTTTTTTTTCTTCGATGGCGTATGTAGTTGTATGAACGACTTCACACATGGCACAGTATTCTGTATACAGTAAAAAATATCGTTCCGTAAAAAAATTACATTCCGTTTTGTCATCGAATACTGGACAACGGAACAGTAAATATATACGGATACGTAGAATTTTAATGGATAGATACTGTGTGCGTGGCGGGCGGTGTGTGCGCGGTATAGGAGGGGGAGTGATGCGTCCATCTTTGTGGAATAGCGGCGGTATACTGCGAGTTTTCTGTTCACACTTTCACACATCGGATCCAGTAATGACGGATCCGTTGAACGTTATACGGTGCCTATGTGTGAACAGAGCATAAATTTATGACGTATCCGTTAAAAACGTACCAGTAAAACGGACTCCCATGTGTGAACGGGCCGTTACATAAGTCACTTACATGAGAACATTAATTTAAAAAACTAAAAACACGCTTTTGTGAAAATACGAACTAAAAAGTAAAAAAATAAGAAGAAAATGTATTTTACTGTAAAAAAAAGCGTGGGGTGCATGGTGTCAACAGTAACAGTGGTAAAAACCACCCCCCGCTTTTTTTACAGTAAAATACATTTTCTTCTTATTTTTTTACTTTTTAGTTCGTATTTTCACAAAAGCGTGTTTTTAGTTTTTTAAACTACATTATTTATTTTTAATTTTTTAGTTGGATTTTTATTCTCAAATTATTGCATTATCATCGGCCCTTGACCCCTATGCAAATTTTCAAGTTAACCAGACGCTTAGACGTGTTAAAGTACCTTAGGCCACGAACTTATCAGCCGCCCCTCGTATATTTTATTTTATCCTGATGATCCTAGTTACGACTTTAACATAAAGTTATGAGATTATTGTATTGTCATCGGTCCTCAATAAATCTACAAAGTTTGAACGAAATCTGGCCGTTTAAAGTGGGTCAAAATCGCGCCCAAAGAAGTCGGTTACAAACATACAAACATACAAACATACAGGTGAAGCTAATAAAAAGCGTGTAAAAAGAATAACAAAATTTTAATTCGTTCTGTTCGTCATTGTAAATATGTGCGTACTCAATTAACACATTCGTCTATTTTGTGTAATTTTTTAAAACATATTCTGCTAATTTTGTTTTGAATGTGTTAAATGACTGTACATTTTTAATGTGTGCAGGTATGTTATTATAAAGCTGCGTTCCTTCATATTATGTTAATATTTTTCTACCATAGGACGTTTTAGTTTTAGTAAGGACAAGAAAGCTACTATTTCATATTATATCAACCTGAACCGTCTGGTTTGTCTAGAAGCGATGGCAAGAGACCTGATGGTATGACTTTAGTACCGTGGCATCTGGGGCGTCCCTTGGTATGGGATGTTACCTGTGTAGATACCTTGGCCCCCTCGCATATTAATAACACTGCGGAGAGGGCCGGGTCTGCCGCCGACCAGGCCCAGGTCCTCAAGCGCCGTAAGTATTGTAATTTATCAGACAATTACTTATTTGCGGCGCTTGCTGTGGAGACCTTGGGCCCTTGGTCTTCTGACATGAAAAAATTCATGTCAAAAATGTCGTCCAGGCCTGTTCTTGCATGTGGTGACCTGAGAGCTGGTGAGTATTTCGCCCAAAGGCTCAGCATCGCTATTCATCGGGGAAATGCCGCCAGCGTCTTAGGCGCCATGCCGAACACGGACATTTTAGAGGGAGTTTTTTATTTATAATTTTATTTTTGTAATTACAATATTTTTTTATTCTTATTGTATATAGTTAAGTCTTTTTTAATATAAATTGTAAATAATCTAACATAATAAAATGTAATTATATATTATAAGTAATACCTGTAGCTCTACAATTACGCAGATGAGTACAAAAACACTTTCCTTACAAAGTGGCGCATAACACTTCACTTTTTAAAAGTCACACTTTTACTATCGCGCCTAAATAATTGCCGTCTCACTTTCACTGTGTCGCCCTTTCTCTTGAATAAAGACAATGGAATAACGAATAATTGTTGCCGCTAAATGCTATGTCGCAGGGTACTTGCTATTTATGACATAGCGTAAAGTCGCTACATGTCAGGATTTTTATGTCCTAAACTGACACCTCTCAGAAATTAGTAATAGATTAATATATTTTATTTGATACCCCGTATAAATCCGCATCGGAGCAGCGAGGTGGAGTAAGCTCCATGTCTCCCCAAGCGTTGCTGCAATAAAATTACATGGATATAATTGAATTTAGAATTTAACCATTTTGCTATTTATGGCGTTGCATAAAGTTGCTATATGAGAGTATTAAGTGTCGATTACCTCGCAGTAATGAGTAATAAAATAAAGGCACATCTATCATTTGATACCCTATATAAAATTATTTTATTACTAGGGTATAATTAAATTTAGAATTCAACCTACCTCCTTTATCAGGCTGACTGGAATTAATTTATTTTGCCTTATTTCCTTCCCATTAAATTTAAGTTACGATAAACGACGTTGTCTATCAAATATCCATTAAAACATTACGGACAGATTAGCACAGAGCAGTTGTAACTTGATTTAGATTTGCTTCCTTAATTTATCATTATCGTTAATTTTATCACTATCCCAAAATTAAAACTTTATTATTTGGTATCTTGGTAGATACTAGATACATTGAATACTGTTGCATTTGACGTTACTTAACTTTCTTGTAAGCGAAAGCGACACAAGCCTAGCACACGCACCTAGCAAGGAACATTATTATGTTAGTGTATTAATCATCTTAAATATAAAATTCTCGTGTCACAATGTTCGTTCCCGTACTCCTCCGAAACGGCTTGACCGATTCTCATGAAATTTTGTGAGCATATTGAGTAGGTCTGAGAATTGGCCAACATCTATTTTTCATCCCCCTAAGTAATAAGGGTGGTCCACCCCAAGCATTTGAACGCGGTACGGAGTTCGCGGGGTCAGCTAGTATTTTTATATATTTAACCATTTTCGATAAGTTATTGTTTTACAGTTACATTATTGACGACCCGCGTGGCGTAATGGTTACCATGCCGGACTGCCGATCGGAGGGTCCCAGGTTTGATTCCCGGCGAGGCAGAAATTTGAATGATTATTTTAAAATTTCTGTTTTCGGTCCGGGTGTTTATGTTTGTGTATGCGTGTATCCATGGCACCCACGACACAGGGTATATTTACCCTACTGTGGGGCTATTAGTTTGAAGCGTTATTTATTTATTTGTTCTGATAATACGCTCATCATTTTGAATTAAAATAAATATATTTTTATTAGATAGTTCATAGCATCTGACGGCTAACAGACTCCTAAATAGAATGACGCGTGTTAGACTGACTTTTTATTTCATGGATACATTTAAGAAAATCCGGAATGAAACTCAGCCTGCGACATATTGAAGCATGATAATAGTGTGCGACATGAGACGTCGGTGCAAGTACCATGGTACTATCTGTTCTGTGTCGGTACGCCCCCGCTCAACACTATTGTAATCTTAACTGGTACATTCGCACGACAATGTCTAACCACGGTGTTTGCGATCTTTCAAAAGTTCAGGATACAAGAAATCAGTTATTAACGAGAGAAAAATAAAATGAGGATGTGCCTTCGAAAAATTATCAGTCCAATACATTAATTAAATTTGATCGAAATATGAAAATGCGAGGAACGCTACACAGTCATTGCCTCACACTAGGATGATCTGTATTGTGCGTGATCTGTGTCTCTCAAATCCCCTCGGTGGCTGTCTCTGCCCTTGGGGAGGACTCCGGGATCTCCAGCGGAACGCACTGGTGTCCACCACGCACGACGCCCCAGAACGGGCTCATCTTAGGGAGAGCAGATGTGCTCTCCTGCACCTTCCGACGCTTACGGCGACATGCGGCCACGCACACACCGCCGCCTTTCCCGGGGCTGCTGGTTGGACGGATCGAGCTTCCACTCAAAGCGTCCACAACCCCGGAAGCCCCTATTAGTCGCCTCTTACGATCAGGCAGGGGATACCGTAGCTCTATTCTTAATCCCGAAGCTACAGGGACTAATATTAAAAGAAAACCTATGAAAGTTCCCATTAAATAACTGCAGCGAATTATGCGGAAATAACGAATACAGCTTAATAATCTCACACAACATCGCGCACAACTGTACATTACATCACCAAACATCTGCTTTCACATCGATCACAATCGAGATCGATATTGCAATCGGATTTCCGTTGTTGAATCGATTTAATTATCAAACTATATTCACAAGAGCGTTAGATCATTCGAGATATATGTATTTCAAATTTGAATTGTTTCCGTCTATCAATATCAAAAGTCACAATGACAATCCCAGAGCAGTAGATTGGCGTCGCGCAGTGTGAAAAGTCCTGGGTTCGATTCTCAGTGGGGAAGATATCTACTCATTACACTACCTGTATACCGACTGTTATTTCTTTCTTCTTCTGTTATTTTATGAATTTCGACGTCTTTTTCTATTTTAGGAATTTATTTTGTGTGTTATTTCTACACAGTAGAAAAGTTATGTATAATTCAAACTTTATAACCACTCGTATTTTTGTTTATTTATAACGTTGTAATAAGAAGCAGTTCACTTTGTAGGGTACAGAAACTGAAACATACGTACGAGACGAGGCCGTATACGAAATTATAATAACGACCCGCGTGGCACAATGGTTACCATGCCGGACTGCCAATCGAGGGTTCGATTCCCGGCGAAACAGAAATTTGAATGATGAGTTTAAATTTCTGTTCTCGGTCTGGGTGTTTGTGTTCCTGTCTTTGTATGTGTACATAGTACCCACGACACGGTATTAATTACCTTACTGTGGGGCTATGAGTGTGTAACGTTTATTTAATAAAAAAAAACTATAATTAATCAAATTAATCTAATCTTAATCTATGCCGATTTCGCTGATTTACCTGATTTAACACACAGCAAAATCTCTTATGTAAAATCAGCGTACCTAATCGGTAAAATTTTGTATACGGCCTCTTAAGTGACAGAATAATATCTAACCGCTTACTGTCTCTGTCTGTCTGTCTACACGTACTTAAAACTTAAACTTTGTGCAATATCTCTGGATAATATCTATTGTCACATCATAAAGTTTTTCCGGTAACTTTGCATTTGGTGCCATCATTTTTTTAAATGATGTAATCACTAGATTTTTCTCGCGGTTTCGCCCACGTGGAATTCGGTTATTATTCTATACGAATTTTTATTTCCTATTTCTTCCCTATGTAGGTTGAAATATCAAAAAAACTAGTATGAATATTTATTTATTTTCTTTCTAGAGCCTAAATGCAAAGTTTTATGTTTCTATCCTCGATGATGGGAGCACTTCATACAAATTTTCATCCCTTATTTCAACCCCTTTAAGCCTATTTTTCGCGATATAAACTATCCTATATCATTTCCCAAGGTCTTCTATCTGTGTGCGAAATTTCTTAAAAATTGTATCAGTACTTTGGGTGTGAGGACGTAACAGACGTACGTTCTGATTGCGGATTGTTGCAAAGTAGTTTTTTACCTAACTTTAAGACACACACACATAAATAGATACAGTGACTTCCCCGGTGGTAGAACTACTATCGTTCGCCCGGGGAAGTACCACCGCTGCACCCACTTCTGCCGTGAACCAATTCTATTGTGTATTGGTGGAAATGTGAAGTTGCCGGCCACACTTACATGAGGCGACCACCAGCCTCCGGATTAGCAGCGCAACTGCATACGACCTCAGACAAGACTTACCTATGCTTGCTTGAGGTTGTATGTAGATGTCCATGGGCTGTAGCGACCACTTAACACCACGTGTCCTGCATGCTCGTCTACTACTCCAAATAAAAATAAATATAAAATATTATTAAAAATTATTGAGTAAATCCGGGTGATATCAAATAGCTAGAACCAGAGAGAGTGTACCCATTACAACACAAGACATAAGTCAATCAGTACCACCATCGTTTAAACACGAATTTGCCTACAATGGCTATAGGTGTGATATTAATTCAATTTCGACTCCATTGTGCTCATTCAATTTTAAACCCTATTGTTGTCAATTAGGGCTGAAGTTTGAATGCGAGCCACCTATTGTCGCTTGCTTGACAAAGGTCATATATGCCAATTTTTGTCTGAGATGCCATTCAAAGGATTTATTGTTCTGTTGGAGAGAATTTTCGTAACCGTATGTTCCGGAGAATATATAACTTTGTAGGTCAAATACATATGTATATTTTAAAGGTCTACTGATTTATTCTTGGTACCGTTATATACGAAATTAAATATCATAGTCGATTAAAAAATGTAGTTAAAAAATAAAAAAAACTCGCTTTTGTGAAAAAACGAACTATTCGGCCCTTGACCCCTGTGCAAATTTTTAAGCTAATCAGACTCCTAGAAGTAGGTGAAAATAAAGTTAAAAGATTCCGTTACATACATACATACAGGTTAAGTTAATAATGAAGTTATCAATTCCTCTGCACCTATAAGTATATATCTATATGTTGTGAATGAGCAATAGGTATCAAATTGTTAGGATTTTAAAATTGGACTGAAGAAGACAGCGGGAATCTGCTGGATTCAGAGGGCGCAGGACCGGACAAAATGGCGAATTAGAGAAGAGACCTACATACGAGTATATACTCTAAAGGCTGTCTCAAAGTTAAATAGTTTTTTTTCTACCTTTTTTATGTCCCACTGCTGGGCACATGTCTCCTTCTCACACAATTGAGAGGGATTTAGGCCATAGTCCACCACGCTGGCCAAGTGCGGATTGGTGGACTTCATGCTTTCGAGAAATTATGAATTTCTCTCAGGCATGCACGGCGATGGAGAACATCGTAATCAATGAAATATCACGATATTTTCCATCACCGTGGAGCAGCGATAAAATCGCACATTACAAATTTCTTTGTCAGAGGTGCGAGCCGAGGATTTGAACCTGGGATCGGTCGCGTCGAAGACCGCGGTTTTTTTACCACTCGGCCATTGCTGCCCAGTAAAATTGATACTTATGTGCATACACGCTATTTGTTAGAAGTTGCTACAGAACTCGAAGCGCGTGAGTGGAGTGCATTTTATTTTGCATTTCAACACGTATAACTATCAAATCGTCAAAATGTTGACTGCTTATTGATTTTAAATGAAGTTATTTGCCTTTCGCAACACTATCACGTATCGTCTACAAGTAACATTGCGGCATTGTGAAGTGCTGACAGCTGCAATTTGAAACCTAACTCGTGCTGATAAATAGTGAATAATATGTATTAGCATTTTTTAGTTTTAAGTTTAGTTTTAATTTACAGGTATAAATAAAAAAAAATACATACAGCCGAATACAGTACCTCCTCCTTTTGGAAGTCGATAATAAAATTGGAGTGTCTGTTTGGCTGCAACCCTTTTTACGTCCCACTGCTGGGCACGGGTCTCTCCCCATTATTGGGGAGGCCTGGAGCTTACTCCACCACGCTGCTCCATTGCGGGTTGGTGGCGATGCGGGTTAGTGGCCAACCCGCTGTCGGATGTTCTCAAACCGCCCATAAGGCCTCCGACAAGGTTTAACGACTGTTATCTATCGACAACAACCGGGACCGACGGCTTAACGTGCCCTCCGAAGCACGGAAACGCGCATGAAATTTTTTGCCACTAGCGGTCACCCATCTCACACCCGACCGCGCCCGTTTCGCTTAGTTGCATAGATCGCTTTCGTTCTACGCTAACCGCCGGGCCATGCGCGCTTCAAGGAGTGTCTGTTTATAATATTGAAATAACTGCATTTTACTACATGCATACGAATGAATATATACGGTACATATACAAAAATAGCATTTATTACAATTCTTGTCTGTCTATCTGTCTTTCTGTCTGTCTGGTTGTTCCGGCTAATCTTTGAAATGGCTGGGCCGATTTTGACGGGACGGGACGGGACGGGACTGGCAGGTAGCTAATATAATAAGGTGTAACTAAGAAAAATTCTAAAATTAAAGTCCACGCGGACGAAGTCGCTGGCGGCCGCTAGTTTTAAATATGTTTTTTTATACCCCACTTCTGGGCACAAGTAGTAACGTGACACATGTACGGTAATGGAAAAGGGTGCACTTCCGAAAATTAGATACCGAATTTTGTCACCAAATTTTGCACAGACGTTCCATTGGACTATCTAAGAGTCCCCTTAAAAGGATTTTTGGCGACGCGCAATATTTTTCGAAATATTGAATTTTTTGAGTACGCTCTTAAGCACGCTCTGGTATATCTATATATACTTGTCGTTGCGTTACAGGCGTTACTTATGTACATAGATATGTACATGTACATATATATGTACATATACCCATGTACATATGTACGTATGGCCACCCATCCTACTTTTAACACTATAATTATTTATATTTGAAAAATACCCAAACCGAATCAGAGCACCCCACTATCCACGTGGTCTTGTCTGTACTACCCCTAAATTTGGTGACAAAATTCGATATCTTCTTTTCGGAAGTTTATCCATGGAAAACATCGTAATATATAAAATATCACAATATGTTACATCACTGTGGTGCATCGATAAATAAAAATTTTCTTTGACAGAGGTGCGCGGCGATGCTTGAACTGGGTATCTCCGAGTCAGAGACTGCAGTTTTTACCGATCGTATGTTAACTACTTAGGGCCCACTCTGTAAGCATCCGTCCGTAAGTTCTAACATTTTCGGAATCATTTTTAGCATACTCAGATCGCTTCTTTTTCATGAATTAATAAGATATGCGTTGTCATTGATGACATTAAGCTATTGAATGAATAATATTGCTAGAATTTCTTCAATCTAATCCAAAAATAAGGCCCGAAAATTCACTTAGTTTCGGATACGGGCGTACAGAGTGGGCCCTCTGCACCGTTCGGGTCCTTTAAGCTATAACATACCTTGTATGGTTCTGGTGAGTTATCTGAAACCAAAAATATATAATTAATAAATATAATTACTTATTTAGAAGTTAATTTAATTAATGTTACGAAAAAAATTTAATTAATTAATTAGATGAATTTGCGATCCCTAGCTAGCAATTTTAGCGTGTTTTGCTCTTTTTTGACAGCCTCCATGGCGTAGTGGGTGATGAGCCGACTGCGAAGCGTGACGTCGTTGGTTCGATTCCCTCCCAGGTCAAATATTTGTGTGATGAACATGACGATTTGTTCTGTGTCTAGGTGTTAATTTATCTATTTAAGTATGTATTTAGAATTATATACTTATGTTTATCAGGTTTCTGATTACTATAGTACAAGCTCTGTTTCAGGTTTCTGATTACTATAGTACAAGCTCTATTTTTCTCTACTTCTTGCTTTTAAATCAAACCAGAGCTTTGAAAAAAGTTTAGATTTTATTTAAAATCAGGGCTACAAGTTATTATGAATTTCAAAGGTATATACGTAACAGAGAAATCGAGATATATGAAAAGATCTCAAATTTGAAGCACAATTAATTTTAATAACAACCAAGTATTTTGGTTGCGCTGTTATTTACGTAACCTTATTATGTTATCAAAGTTTCACAATAATTAGCCGACTTTAGAGATTTATGTCTGCAATTTGTTACCGAGATCTGTACAGTCGGCAGCAAAATTAATAAATTTGTAGTTTGTGAGCTTTCTCCACCGACCAGTTAGCACAAATAAAAGTCATGATTCTAAACCATTAGAAACATAGTTTTCTAGATGACATTTTGAAAATTATTTACAAAAAATTTAGTAGATTTCAATAGAATATGATAAAAATAGTTAATTTTCAACCTAGTTCTAAAATCGGCGCTTAAAATAATTGAAATGAAAAATTAAAATTTTAGAAAGTATTTCTAGGCTCAACCCTTTCCACCAATATTGGGCACGGGTGTCATCGCATTATTGAAAGAAAGAAAGAAAAAAAAATCATATTAGGAATACAAAATGTTCGCTTAATGAATGTCATTGTTTCCGCGTTCGCCTTTAGGTGCTCGTTTGGGTTAGATATTGAGTTGAGATAAAAAGGACGGCGGAAAAATCTCCCAGCAGCACTCTTTTAAAGAAAGTACATTTATTAGGATAACAGAATAGCAATGGTTCTCTAAAGTTTTGCGCCATTTTTTAAATTTTGATTTGTGGTTACTTTTTCATTACATATGCCCTTCACTGTATAGACTGCTTTCTTAAACTTCGCATGTAATCCAATAATTTCAAAAATTCGTAGAAAAATGTAAATTAGAAAGTGTAAACATAAGGAGTATAAACATAAATGCTTGCCACCATTTTGTTGTTTATAAAAATCAACGGTTGAAAAAAATTGTTAGCAGAAATTTTGTTTCTGACTATACTTCACTTTTTAATCTTCAATCGTACAGCCGTCTATTGGTATATAATTTTGCATCGCGTGAGGACAATAGTTCGATTACGCAATTCATCAGCACATATCCGATACAAACAAAACAATATGAGTAATAACCTTGAAATAAGCACCTATATTCACGCTTGTATTATCGTAATACGCAAATTAAATTAATTTTAACGGACAGCGTAACGGCGTATTATGTTAAAAGTATAAGCAAAAAATTGGAGTCATTTTGGCTGACTGCTTGATTGCCTACGGAAAGTATGAAGGTTTCGATTCTAAATTCACAGTTATGAAACTTCGGTAAAACTATATCATTCCGTTGATTCATATTAGAAGTTTGAATTTTACACATTGTTTACACATGCGACGAGTATCTCCATGAACTGTGACGATTGTGTGGTTAACATACTGGTCTCCGACGTGAGGATCCTTTGTTGAAACCCATAGGAGCCTCTCTAAGAAAATTGTTATATACACATGTATCGCTGCTCCACGGTGAGCGTTGCATCATTTAATTGTAATGTTTTCCATCACCCTGAAACAGTGTTGGATCCAGGATTCAGTTTGGGGGGGGCTTGATTTTAGTTTGGGGCAGGTGCGAGCTGAATTTGTGCAAGGGGCCTGGTGTGAATCCCCTCCGTTTAACAGATGCATCGGTAAATGCAACGCCAACTATCTATAATAATCTTTAATAAGAATCTTTATTGTCTTACATAACATTTGTACATGATGATATGTTATGAAGTCTCTGGTCTCTGAGATAGTTGAAACTGTGTTTCAGAGACCATGCAGTGTCTTCTCCCATTTTCGTTGCTACAGTATGATTTACAATTTTGATTAAAATATATTGTATCTTATGTTAAAGAAAAAAAATCTGCTACTAAACTACGTTAGGTTTTTTTTTCAACCCTTTTATGTGCCACTGCTGGGCACAGGTTTCCTCTAACAAGTGAGAGGGATTTAGACCATAGTCCACCACTTTTCCAACACTTTTGTAGGTGGTAGAACTATAATGGTTCGCCCGGGGAAGTAACACCGCTGCACCCACTTCTGCCGTGAACCAACTATATTGTGTTACCTGTGCTTGCTTGAGGTTGTATGTAGATGTCCATGGGCTGCAGCTTAACACCACATGGCTGGACGTTCGTCTGCTACTCCATTCAAATAAAATAAAAAGGCTGGCCTAGTGCGGATTGCTGGATCAGGATAGTATAGATTAGTGGATATCATACCTTCGAGAAATTATGAGTTTCTCTCAAGCATGCACGGCGATGGAAAACATTGTAATCAATTAAATATTACAGCATTTTCCATCACCGTGGAGCAATGAAATACGCAAATTACAAATTTCTATTGTCCGAAGTGTGCGCCGAGGATTTGAACCTACTAGATAGTACGAAACAGCGGTCCTAACCACTCGGCCATCTCTGCAGGTACTAAAGCAACTTTATATAACTGACCGAAAGTGAGCGTGGCCCACATACAGCCACGTGGCGCTTTGACCGCGTTTTGTGATTATACGACGCCACTGTTATGCTGGAAACGGTCTTTAATAGTTCTAGGGATACTTAGTATAACCGTTTTGTAATATACGTAAAATTACGTTGGTTTAGTATTTTTCTATGTCATAAGTCAGACAAAGCAGGGAAATTTGCAGAATCAGTCATTTAAATGAGTCCGGTCACTAAACTTTTTTTTAAATAAATGCAAGTACCCGGTCAACCGAGCGTAGCTCGGATAAAAACAATAGGGTCTTGGACACTATGCACAAAAATATTCAAAAACCTTACCTTAAAAAGGTTGCACTAAATCACGCTTAGAAAGAAATATAATTGTTAATTCTTTTTTATACATGATTTTTATTACCGATTAAATCAATAATAATGAAGTCAATTGACTATATATGATAAGTGACGTCACTTATTATTTTCTCATACAAATTGTATGGGGATGTCACGTTTTGATAGTTCATTAAAAGTATCTCAGTTGACTTGGTAGTCCAAGACCGGATTGATTTTCTTGGTTTAATTCCAAACAAAACATTCATTGGCTTAGTGTTACTTAACAACGCCATTTGAAGTAGCTCCTAATAAAAAATATATTGTCACAAAAAAGTGCAATATGCTTTGATTGAGGTTTAAACCCTGGTTTCCACCTCCGCAGTTAAGCCTACGTTACCCCGAATGGAAACGTAGCCACGTATATACCTAAAAAGCTTCATTTGATCGACGAAAATTTTATAGAGCTCTTTCAAATCGACATTGTCATTTGTATGCGGATGACGTTTGACGGCGATGATTCTATTATTGGCTGTAAGCTGCAACCCTTTTGCGTCCCACTGCTGGGCACGGGTCTCTCCTGGCCTGGAGCTTACTCCACCACGCTGCTCCAATGCGGGTTGGTGGAGATGCGGGTTAGTGGCCAACCCGCTTTTGGATGTTTTCAAACCGCCCATAAGGCCTCCGACAAGGTTTAACGACTGTTATCTATCGACAACAACCGGGACCGACGGCTTAACGTACCCTCCGAAGCACGGAAACGCGCATGAAATTTTTTGCCACTAGCGGTCACCCATCTCACAACCGACCGCGCCCGTTTGGCTTAGCTGCGTAGACCGTTTGCGTTCTAATCTAGCCGCCGAGCCATGCGCGCTTCGATCTATTCTTCGATTCTATTATTATGTTATTCTAAATATTAAACCTAGCTGGATCGATATATTACCCCCGAAAGCCCCTGGGTACTTAATTTCATGAAAATCGTGAGCCGTTTCCGGGAATCAAATTACATAATGCTCATTTAAAGGTATTAGGATAGATAGAGAATAAACAAATAAATAAATAAATAATTAAATTTCAAAGAGGAATATCTCTTTGATTAAAGTATAGTGTCCCGACAGTTTTGTTATTTACGTAAAATTCCGTTGTTTCAGTATTTTTCAGTGACACAAATTAGACTAAGCCGCATCGAACTCATTGACGGGAGAGTCTATACCTTCGATGCTCTAAGGACTAAGCTGACATTTAAAGAAATAGGCTCTTAAAATTAATTTAATTTAAAATATTAGTGTCCTTATCATCTGAGCAGCGATGGCCGAGTGGTAAAAGCCGCGGTCTTTTACGCGACCGATCCCGGGTTCAAATCCTCGGCGCGCACCTCTGACAAAGAATATTGTAATGTGCGCATTTATCGCTGCTCCACGGTGATTGAAAATATCGTGATATTTAATTGATTACGATGTTCTCCATCGCCGTGCATGCCTAAGAGAAATTCATAATTTCTCGAAAGCATGACGTCCACCAATCCACACTTGGCCAGTGTGGTGGACTATGGCCTAAATCCCTCTCACTTGTGAGAAGGAGACCTGTGCCCAGCAGTGGGGCATAAAAAAAAGGTTGAAAAAAAAAATCATCTGTTAAGTCTGCCTACCTAGACGGAGAAACTTGGCAATAAGATAAGATTTAAATACGCAATTTAACCTCAACGTTTTCTCGCGCAACTCTACGCGTTGATGTCGTTTGTATGGGAAAGGTAATTCATGTTGCTCTGTTCCCCGATTGGTTTTGTCTTCATTCTTTTATGTAACAAGTAAGCTTAGAAACTAAAAGCCAACTACTGGAAAATCCCTATAAAATAAAAATTAAATTTATAAAAATTTCGTCCTTAAAGGTGTCGTGAGTCTTTGTTCATTGTAGTATAAAAACGGTTCTACTCACTTGGTTTTTCGGGATCATCCGACTAGTTTCGGACCATTCCGTGGTCCTTATTCATGAGCTCCCGCCGCTCGCCGCGAAGTGACGAGGGAAACTAGTCGGGCGATCCCCAAAAACCAAATGAGTAGAACGATTTTTATATAATATTTTTTCACACGTAGGTTTTATTTCAGCAATAAAAACCTAGACCCTTGAGTGGGATTTCACAGTCTGAACCACTAACCATCATTTTATTACTTACTACATTTAATAAGACATTTCCAGTAAATCTAATCTAACTGTCAACCAATAGTTACAATCATTACTAAGTCAGTCTGTGCTTGATCCGATTAATTTAATGTACCGTTGATTGATGTAAAGTGACCTTTGATCTAAACGGTATTCAAAATGTAATGCAGAATTATGATTGGATCCAAATCCGAGACTTTAAAATACATCTATCATCATTAACCTTCGATCAAGAAAGTATGGATGCACCGAAATCGTTAAATTCGTGTCACCGTATATTTTTTATCTATCGAATACCTTTAAACGAGCAATTCTATACTAATATATAAAGCTGAAAAGTTTGTTTGTTTGCTTGTTTCAACGCGCTAATCTCAGGAACAGCTGGTTCGAATTGAAAAATTCATTTTGTGTTGTATAGTCCATTTATCGGGAAAGGGTTTAGGATATATAACATTACGCTGCGACTAATAGGAGCGAAGCGTCAGTGAAAAATGTTTCAAAAACTGGGAAGGTCTATAGAGTTTGTTTAAACACGCTAATCTAAGGAACTAATGGTTCAAATTGAAAAGTTATTTTTGTGTTGGATAGTCCGCTTATCGGGGAAGGCTTTAGGCTATATAACATCATGTTATGACTAATACCAAAGTTCTCACAATAATAATAAGAACTGTCTTGAATAAGAATTGACGACCCGCGTGGCGCAATGGTTATCATGCTGGACTGCCAATCGAGGGGTCCCAGGTACGATTCCCGGCGAAACAGAAAATTGAATGATGAGTTTAAATTTCTGTTCTCGGTCTGGGTGTTTGTGTTCCTGTCTTTGAATGTGTCCATGGTACCCACGAAACAGGGTAGTAATTACCTTACTGTGGGGCTATAAGTATGTAACGTTTGTTTTTTTGTTTGTCAGAAAGAAAACATCTTTAACAAGAATCATTCACTGCCATTATCATCGATAGATCGATCAGTGCATAATAATATCAACATGCATGCCTTCAAAATTTGCACAAAACTACGATTGGAAAGCAGTATAATTATTAATTCAGTTACATACATGATTTTTACTGCCACTTTAATCAATTTAGTCAATTGACTTAAATGGTTAGTGACATCATAAACCATTTTCTCGTATAAAATGTATGGAGATGTCATGTTTTGACAGGTCATTAAAAGTATCTCAATTGATTTGGTAGTCCAAGATCGGATTGTGTCCATGAGCAGCTGGGATTTCTTTTTTTTCAACCATCTACACGCGATAGAAGGTACTTCCGTGCTGGCCTGCTATTTATTTTAATAAAACAGAAGAAGACAGTTCAAATCGAAAGTAGTTACTCATTACGGCACAATGATTCCACAATAATGACTATATTTAATTACGAACCTTTATACTGACCACACTTGTAATTATTGTGCTCCGTTTAGGATGAGCGGTTCTTCGCAGTAGACAATTAGGTAAGTGTTGTATCAGAAGATGTGAGTGATAGGCGAGAAAAACTACATTTTTAACGTTATTTTAGGTAATTTTCAATTTTTATTTGCTTTATTTTAGGAAAATAGTACGCATTATAAATTACCATTTCGCAAGTTTGGTGCTATAATTAAGATAGCAGGAGGAAACTATGCGTTCTAAGCGCCACGTGGCAGGGCAAATGAAAATGGGAAATGCAAAAAAAAACCTATGATTGCGATTTACAATGACCCATCAGAAGGAGCTGAGCAGATGAAAGATATATAGGAAAATAGCAGGAAACCCTGTATGTTGGTGTCATGGACACACACAAAAGACAAGAACACACGCAAGCAGATCAAGAAAATACCTAAAAATATAATTTTGGCATCTTACCCCCATGGAAATCGAAGTCGGGACCTCTTCCACGGTACTGCTACGTGGTGAGCACTGCGATAATTGGGTTGTCACATGCCGTTGTGATAGTTAGTAAAATCAGTTTACTATAAAAATTGAGTAGTCTTTACCCCTAGCGAAAAGGAAATATTGTCTTTAACCCTTTTTGCATCCCGCTCCTGGGAATATTTCTCTCCTCATTATTGGGGAGGCCTGGCGCTTACTCCACTATGTTGCTCCAGTGCAGATTGGAGGAAATTAAAGGGAAAGGAAAAGGAAAATACGTGATGACCAAGAAAGGAGGATCATTTAACCAATCATCATGAGCTTCTATGTTGCGAGCTTTTTTGCGTTTTAAACTCGCTCTTCTCTTCCTATCGCTTACAGCTCATCTTTCGTAATGTGACGCCTAAATTTTTCTCTACAAATGAAGGAAGCGGAATGTTTAAACGTGTTATATTCAATTTAATTATACGTTACTGTTATAATGGCCAGTCCGCCTACATCGGGCATACATTACGAGCCATCTGTCGGCCCATGCATGGGATTCTGGGTCGAATGCCAGCGTAATAGGGGCTGTTATACCATGCGCTTAGAATGACTAATTAGATGTCTTACTGTTTCTTCTGGAATCTAGTGTTAATAGCAACAATTAAAATTTGTTAAATATTGTTTCTAGTGTTGGTTGAATAAAATTATCTAAGAGTTCCCGTTGGGCTATGAATAATTAGGGTTGCAATCCGTCCGGGTTTCCCCGGATTTGTCCTAGTTTAGAGGGCGTCCGGGGAGCGTCCGGGCCGGACTTCATTTGTAGTCCGGGTTAAAAAAAAATAAAGTCTTGGGCCATCCGCGACACACGCACTGTGCCCATGTCGCGATCAACCGACGAACCGACTCGCTAAATTTACCGTCTCCCCGCTGTTGACATGTCCGGGTTTTGGGCTCTAAAATCCGGCGTTTGTTTGGCGTAGTCCTGGTTGACAAATTTTAGAGATGACAACCCTAAATATAATAGATATTAAGCTAACGCAACACAAACATGAACAAGATGAAAATTAAGCTGAAGTCGAAAGTTTTCGAGCAATGTGTGTTGCCAGTGATGATGGTGCTGAGACATGGTCTTTCACAGTTAGCCTTTTCCATAGGCTCAAGGTCGCTCAGCGAGCGATGAAGAGCGCGATGCTTGGTATTTCTCTACGCGACAGAATCTGTAACGATGAAATCCGCAGACGAACCAAGGGTAACGGCATAGCTTTCAAAATCTGCAAGCTGAAGTGGCAATGGATAGGCCATATAGTTAGCAGGACTGACAACCGGTGGGGAAGAAAGGTCCTCGAATGGCGACTACGTCTCGGCAAAAGGAGCGCAGGCCGCTCTCCAGGTAGACTGACGACTTGAAGAAGATAGCGGGAAACCGCTGGATTCAGAGGGCGCCGGCCCGGACGTAAAGGCGAACATTTTTTCAACCTTTTTTTATATCCCAATACTGGGCACAGGTCGCCTCTTGGAAGTGAGAGAGATTTAGGTCATCACCACTTCCACCACCACCATCCACCACGCTGGCCAATTGCGGAATGGTGGACATCGTGCCTTCAAGAAGTTATAAATTAATCTCAGGCATTCACGGTGATGGAAACATAGCAATTCATTAAATATCACAATATTTTCCCTCACCGTGGAGAAGTGATAAATACACATTTAACAAATTTCTTTGTCATAAGTGCGCGCCAGGGATATGTACTAGGTATCTCCGCGTCGGAGACCGCGGGTTTTACCGCTCTCGGCCATTGCTACTCAAAATACAAACACACACAAAGAATAACACGGCTACAGACAGAAAGTCGGTATTTAAAAAAATAAGGTTTTGAGTGCAATCAAAAATCAATCGAATCTCCATTAGGAATAAAATATTCGTTACCGTCGAGCAACGCCGCGGGGCGCAGTACAATTATGCCGTTTACGAATGATTGATGGTGTTTTGGAAGAAACCATTTTTTATGTTATCATCGAATACATTTAATCCGTTAGCGTTTGGTGAAATTGGTGCTTATATGCGATGCGATATGATCGTTAGGTCGGTAGTGTATTTATAGCTCAGAGAATGAATATAAGTACCTATTTAATTAAGAAAATCATTGCATTTTATGTTTTAGAAACAGAAAATATTCAAAATTTAATTACAATGTTTTTTTTACATCTAATCGTATTGATCAAAATTTTTAATATTTCTGACACTAAAAAAAATATATAAATTCCTATACATAGTTTCATTCATAAAAATAAATCATCCTAATTTGTTTTTTACGAATGCACTAATAAAATAAGTAACTTAAAGAGTTTCGTACCTTTGATGGAGTTTAAATAATTTCCTTTCCTTAATGAATGCTTAAACTATAGGTTAGTAGTTTTCCAATTCTATAGATAAGGCTATTGGAAAAGGACGTTGTTGTGTTAGTTATTCTTTAATTGCTATTACTATTGTGTTTTGTTTATCAATTATTTTGCATTTTATTTTTATGTTAATATAATTTGCGGTGTATTGACAAATAATAACGACTGTATCTTATCTACTAGCTGTGTACCGCGGTTTCACCCGCGTTAGAGAGGATCATTAGCATAAAGTGAAGTCCCTTCTGAAGTGCCGTGGACCAGGTTTTTGTAGGACTATTTAAGATAAACATTTCTGTCATACATTACATATCTAAATGTGTTACTCTAGCGGTTTTGGCAGCGCACGCAAGAATAGCTCGCAGATGGTAGAATTTATCCTACTTACTTGACACTTATCGTCATATTTTGGACAATTTACACAATACTTTTATAAATTGTAGATTATGTGTTATTCTAATGTATAAGCTATATTATTGTAAAGTTTTATTAAAATTCATTCAGTAGTTTTTACGTGAAAGAGTAACAAACATCCATACTTGCAAACTTTCGCGTTTATAATATTAGTAGGATCTATCCATGTAAAATAACGCCGTTGCATATAGCAACAAGTTTAAATTTAGATCTGATACATCGCACAATCAGCGTAGCTTGCACTGGACGCGATCTTAATCCTATTGTTTCAAATCCATTGTTTTAACCGGTACTGAATGGCAGTGGGTTAATCAACGGTGGAACAGCGTGGAGATAGCGACCTTGGATGCAATCGGTTCAACGAGTCTTGGGCAATGCTTGTTGACAATGAAAGTTTGAGTTGTTGATTAGTCATTCGATGTTCTGGGTTTGATACCGTTTCTATCATAGCGTTTTATGAGTCATGGAGTTTTTTTTTGTTTCTATTGGAAAAATGGTAAAAAGACCATGCGATTCGAAAACAGAAATAATGACACACCTCGTGTCATATTTTTGAATGAATGAAAGCACGAACAACAAAAGACGGCCCGTCACGTTTATATATAGAAAAATAAAATTGTAAAAATATTATGTAATAAAAGTTTATATGGAAAAATGTAATTGTAAAAATATTAATTATATTGAGATTTTTATCATATTTTTATACCCTATAACTTATTTCCGTTGAAGACAAACCCAAAAAAATAAATGCACTAAAATTGGTCCAGCCTTTCTTGAGTTATAAATGGTGTAACAAACACGACTTTATTTTATTTATAGATTGTATGTTTCCCAAAAATAAATTAAATCTAAATTTATATATAAATCTGAAGATTTGTTTGTTTGTTTGAACGCGCTAATCTCAGGAACTACTGGTTCGAATTGAAAAATTATTTTTGTGTTGAATAGTCCATTTATTGAGGAAGGGGCTATATAACATCAATATCACTAATACTGATATTCACGCAGACATGGTCGCGAGCGGCTTCTAGTAAGTTAATAAAATGATTACTCGAAAATATACGATGATAATATAATAAACCCTTGGATTCGAGAATCATTCGAAATCCAACAGTACCAGCCAATTTGCATAGTATGCAGTTTGCTGTTTAATATAAAAGTACGTAGTTATTACTCGAAAACCTTAACTTAAGACTAATGATAGGCCTTATGGGATAATGGCAGGTTGGATAATCGTCTACACATCTATTAGAGGACGGACAAGCATTTTTTTCTTATAGTTTTAAGAAAATTAAAAATACATACCATGTTATTTAGCTCAGTAAGATTGCTAGTGTCTATTTCTTTAAACTCTTCGATGAAACAGAAGCTAGGTATGTTAAGACAATTTGAGATGATAAAGAAAAAACCGCCAAGTGCGAGTTGGATTTGCGCACCGAGGGTTCCGTAAAATATTTTGTTAATGTATGATGTACCTAAAAATTTACGGTTTTAGCATTTTCACCTTTATTTGTGCTGTAAGACGTTGTTTCGTGTCAAATTTCAAGATTCTGAGTTCACGGGAATTACCATGTAGGTTTTGATTCCCTTGCGAGTGTCAAGTGGAAATTTGCGGCATAAACGGCTGTATCTTTTGATTGCGCTGGCTTAGAAGTTTGATTTTTTCACAGCTCTAAGGGACAGTAAACCTGAGTATTTGATATAAATTCCAGTTTGATACCTCCATGCGTTCTTGAGAAAAAGGGTCTTAACAGTCCGTCTGACAACAAAGTGATCCTATAAGGGTTCAGTTCTTTCCTTTCGAGGTACGGAACCCTAAAAATTGCCTCATTTAGTATTATTTTTCATATATTTGCTGTACGTATTCTCTTCAAGGATTTCTTAGTTAAATGAAGAAGTTTATTTACCTATGTTAAGAACACCAAATGGATCCAATTTTTAATAGGTAATAGCAGATGGTTTTAAAATGCAAAATGCAAATGTACTGCATTGAGTACTTGATGCTGCGATCAGTAATTTTGACACATTTGACGACTCGTGTGGCGCAATGGTTACCATGCCGGACTGCCAATCGGAGGGTCCCGGGTTCGATTCCCGGCGAGGCAGAAATTTGAGTGATGCGTTTAAAGTTCTGTTCTCGGTCTGGGTGTTTGTGCTTACTTTGGGGCTATGAGTGTGAAACGTAAAGAAAACCTTAACAAAATTTTTATGCGTGAAGGCAATTAATCATCCAATTATGTATGATTTAATATTTCCTATCCGGAAACACTTGGCCGAGGCACACGACTCGGATATCACGAGCGAAGAATAGGAGAATATTTATTAATTAACGCAATCAATATAAACGATATAGCGCAACGGTTAAATGCCGGACTGCCTATGGGATCTCGGGTTCGATTTCATTAAATATTTTCCATTCAAACAAAATTTTTCTTCCTTTATTATGTATTATATATATATATATCTATGAATTAATATATAATACTTTTAAACGAGCATTTTTTACACGCTTTTTATTAGCTTCACCTGTATGTTTGTATGTTTGTATGTTTGTAACCGACTTCTTTGGGCGCGATTTTGACCCACTTTAAACGGCCAGATTTCGTTCAAACTTTGTAGATTTATTGAGGACCGATGACAATACACTAATTTGATAAAATTATTCCATTTTTCAATTTGCAAAATATGATTTTTGTTCGATTGCGTTTATAGAGCTACAGCTATTATACGACTGTTATAGATCAAACGATCTAATAACGAGTATTTTAGCCACTTTAATTCAGCATCTGCTAAAAGGTGGAGTAAAAGTGCTAAAACATAGTGCTGTAAACGTTTATTCGACGTCCTTAAAGCACACATTAGCAAATATTGCCAAATAGTCGAGATAACCGCTATTACACGATAAATGGGTGTTTTAAGAACGGTTACTCGGCTCTTATACGATTAAAGGCTGAGTAATCTAATTACTATTCGACTATTTTGCTGCTTGGGTTGCTCATATTTATGTAGGGGAGTAGACTATTGGTGCTCAGTAACCGAAAACGTGTATGAGATATATAAAGAATATAAATAATTTGTTAAGTCGTAAGACAGGTGAAATTTTATGAAAACGTAAAAATTAAAAAAATATGTAACCTTGTTATGTAACAAGCCTAATGATAGATAAAGATATTTTTGAAAGAAAGAAGAAGGTTCTCAGTAACCAGTCCATTGCTCGTGGAAACATCATGGAAAGAATAAATAATCCAAACTAAAAAGTAGAAAATAAATAATAGTTTAAAAAAACTAAAAAACACGCTTTTTATAGAAAACCGAACTAAAAAATAGAAAATAAATTTTAATGAATTTAAATTAAGAAAATAGTGTTAAAAATTTCAATGAATATGTAAGTTAATAATAGTGTGAATAAAAAAAAATATTTTATTTAAAAAAAAGCGTGGGGTGCTTTTTAAAATATTATCGAAATGATAATCACTCTACTCATATCTGTCAATAAAATATTTATAACTATTGACACCATGCACCCCACGCTTTTTTTAAAATATTTTTTTTTTATTCACACTATTATTAACTTATATTCATTGAAATTTTTAACACTATTTTCTTAATTTAAATTCATTAAAATTTATTTTCTATTTTTTAGTTCGGTTTTCTATAAAAAGCGTGTTTTTTAGTTTTTTTAAACTATTATTTTTTTATGTAAAAACACCAGCAAACAGACATACGGGCCACCTCATAGTGAGTGGTCAATATCAATCAAATTTCAATAAAGAGTACTTATTGAAATCATATTTAGAGTTTAAACAATAAATTATTAACAAAATAAAGTATGTTTTATTATTTATTTGGTAAAAAAATATTTGGTCTTGTATATAGGTCATATTTTTTGAATCTCGGAAACGGCTCCAATGATTTTTTATGAAATTTAGTACCCAGGGGGTATCGAGGGTGATAGATCGACCAAGCTAGGTTTTATTTTAAGAAATTGTCGGATAAAAATCCGTATTTTCAGCGATAATCAACTGAAAAATATGACTCTTTCTGGCATCTATTGGAGAGTATTAATAATATTGTGGCGTAGAACGTCGTCAAACGTCATCCGCACTTCAAACAAATGACAATGTCGATTTGAAAGAGCTCTATAAAAATTTCGAGAAATCCGATTAAAACATCCTTGGCCGAATGATTACGTATGATCAATAGAGATCGTAGAGACCTAGGTTCAATTCTAAATACAAAGTACTTATGAAGCGTTTTTATTATATTTTTTGTGTATATTTAATTGGGAGCTATTTTAGATTTGAAATTAAACCAAGAAAAGTGATTTTATCCGAGCAACGCTCGTTCGTCCAGGCACTTTTATATTAAGAGCGCATTGCCCTGCGAATGTCGCAGAATGCAAGAGATCTAGGTAGTGTTAGGCGCAAGGCACAACACTACGGGATGACGCTATAGGAACCTTTTTTTTTTTGACAAGGGACGCTTGTTGCATACTTAAAATGGCGGAGCGTTGTTGTTTGTTTCTCGTAGTGTTATTAAATGTGTAAATTACAGTATTAAACTCTTTTATTGTCTTATAGAGTCAGAAGTGGCATTAATTTAGTGTTCTCACGTTCATAAACTAAAATTCATCTGTGTTGTGTATATAAACGCAAACAAAATAACTGTCGGTGTCATATTTCATGAACACGGTGATAGAAAGTTTTTGTGTTGCTTTATTTAGCTATAGTGGATGTTTAACTTTGTTAAATACACAGGAACTAAAATACTGTGTACATATTTATAGTGTTTTTCATACGTTTTACCTGAGTAGGAAGTTAATCTACGCCGTATTTCCTCGTGAACTTTGCTTGTGAAAAACTGTTGAACAAGTTTCAAAGGACGCTATCGTGGTGCACGGTGATAAACTAATAGCTAACTCATTCATGCTGTAGCCGATCATAAGAGTGTGGAATGGTTTGTGCGTCACAAGCTTAAGGAGTGCATATCATATGCATCTTTCATCTTGGTTCACCGGGGGTGACTAACTGGTGCTGTTACTTGGTGAGATCCATCCATATTGTACATTTTAACTATAATTTTATGAAGGAAGTGAAAGTGCAAAACAATTTTCATTACAAAGAAACTTCTTACTGTTAATTGTTTATAAAGGATAATTTTATAATTAATTGGTAGATTAGGAAAACTTAATTTTAATTTTAATCTCTTAGTGTAATGTGTGAAGGTGAAAATAACTGTTGAATATCATAGAGCTATATAAGTGTATACTGAACAATTATAGAAATTTTAGTTTAGGTTTATATATATATATTTAAAATGGGTCGGTCTAAGCATAGGAAGCGGGCACATAGTAGCTCAAGTTCATCATCTTCATCCTCAGAAGAAACAATG
This sequence comes from Pyrgus malvae, assembly GCA_911387765.1. Taxonomy (NCBI): domain Eukaryota; kingdom Metazoa; phylum Arthropoda; class Insecta; order Lepidoptera; family Hesperiidae; genus Pyrgus; species Pyrgus malvae. The sequence goes on from OU426969.1 coordinate 14,267,386, forward strand.
TCATTTAAAAGCAAATTAAAAGATAAGAAAAGGAGAATCAGAACTCTAGAAGGGTTGGTAAGACAACTGAGAAAAAAAAGATTATCCGACAGGAGTCAGACTCCACCTTTGTCTAAAGTAGATAATCCAGTGAGTTTTTCTGCTGTCAGTGAGACACGACCCGTTGTCCGTTATGTTGGTCGTAATGATTTTGTCCCTGAGTTCAACCCTCAGACTACATCTGTATCAGTGGAACATTGGATTCGCAACTTAGAAAGTACAGCAAAAATGCATGGATGGGATGAACGCACTTTGATTTGTAATTGCACTTCGAAGCTGGGTGGTTATGCCAAAGGTTGGTACGAGCAGCAGGCTTCATATGAAATAAGTTGGGAAGAGTGGAAGCATAAATTGATCAGAGCTTTCCCATTTACTAAAAACAAACTATCACAGATAAGAGAATTAGTTAACAGGATTAGGTTACCCGATGAAGATCCAATTGAATTTTATTACACTAAGCTAGGCATTGGTATGTCTTGTCATCTTAGTGATGAAGTTATTACTGAAGCTGTTATAGGGACAATTGGTAACAAGTTGTGGGAAGTAGGAGCGAAATCAGCTGGTTGTCGTGACACTGGCTCTCTTTTGCAATACCTGGCAAGTATTAATTCTGCAGATACAGATAATCTGAATTATGACAACAATCAACCTGGTACTTCCAAGCAAAGTGATCAAAAGGCAAACAAGGCCATAAAATGTTTCTCCTGTGGTAAAATTGGTCATAAGGCTAATAGGTGTTTTAAGAGTAGAAGTGTCAAGAAGGTAGCTCCAGTTCAAACCAACAGTAGATATAAGAAATGTGCATTCTGTGATCGGGTTGGTCACACTGAAGTAGATTGCTACAAGAAAAGATATCAAAAGCATTGTACCTTTTGTGATATCAAAGGTCATACCTTAGATGAATGCAGGAAACGTGCAAAAGCAAGTCCTCAGCACAAGTCGGTGCGTAAAGTTCAGACTGTATGCAGTGACCTCTCAGACAAGAAATATTTTAAAACAGTTCAGGTCAATGGAAGTCCGGCTGAAGCTTTTGTGGACTTTGGTAGCTCATGCAATACAATGAAGCAAAGCTTTTGTGAGCGACACAATCTAGAAATAATTGCCAATGACGATATTGTTATTAAAGGTTATGGTGATGCCCTTACTTTACCACTAGGGATGACTGAAGGAGTGTTAAATGTAGATGGCATCAACATGACGTCAAAATTTTATGTTGTGCCAGATCAAGTGCAAGATTTTGATATCTTAGTAGGTCAGCCATTTACTGAAGCTGAAGATATTGTAGTAGTTAAAACTGCAACTCAGCTTAGCGTTTTTAAAAGGGACATGGATATAGTGCTAGAAATTGCAGAGCTGTGTGATGGTCTTGAGAAAGTGCGGTTGTATCCCCATGATGATGTTATACTGACTCCTGGTATTAACAAGGTTTCAGTAAGGACTGAACCTGTAATTAGCGGATTTATGGAAGTAAATTATAGTGAGCAGAGAGAGATGATGAATGAGAAAGATGTACTGAATGAAGAAGTTGAGAGTTATGATGGGTTAGCAACTATAAAACTGGTAAATAAAACAAATAGTCAAATTTTGCTCTCCAGTCAGGAATGTATTGCCAGAGCAGAAGTAAAAGACTTGAATGAACAGAAAGTGAATATGCCAATAGCAAGTGAGCATTTGACGAATGAGCAGACAGAAGTTTTAAACTCCCTTCTTGATGAATATAATGGATGCTTTGCTAGCAACGCCATGGAGTTAGGAAACTGTAGCATCGAAATGCATATCAAATTGACTGAAGATAAAGTGATTAATTATAAACCGTATCGAATGTCTTACCATGAAAGGGAAGTGGTGAGAAATATAGTGTCGGAGTTGCTTGAAGCAGGCATAATAGAAACATCGAGGTCACCTTTTGCAAGTCCTGTATTATTGGTGAAGAAGAAAGAAGGAGGTTATCGCATGTGTGTCGATTACCGCGCATTAAATAAAATAACAGAAAAAGAGAGATTCCCTTTACCTGTTATTCAAGATCTGTTAGATAGACTTGTTGACAAGACAATGTTTTGTTGTTTAGACCTGGCCAATGGGTATCATCAGATCAAGATAGCCGCAGAATCTAGGCCGTATACAGCATTTGTTACACCTGATGGACACTTCCAGTACAGAATGATGAGTTTTGGTCTTTGTAATGCTCCTGCAGTGTTTCAGCGGGCTATGAATGAGATTTTGGCACCTGTAATTCATAAGTGTGCGGAAGTATATATTGATGATGTGATCATTTGGGGAACGGATTCTTCAAGCTGCTTGAATAATCTTAGAAAGGTGTTGGAGTTGATTGATGCTGCTGGGGTAAAGTTGAAACGCAATAAATGCTCATTTCTTACCAGCACTGTGGAGTATCTGGGACATGAGATACGTGGGGGAGAAATACGTCCATCTTCATATAAGATTACAGCTGTGGTGGATTTCAAAACTCCAACGTTCACGAGATTCGTCAGTTTTTGGGACTGGCGAGTTATTTTCGCAAATTTATCAAGGGGTTTGCTACCATTGCGAAACCTCTCACGATGCTGACTAAGAAGTCGTCTGAGTGGTATTGGGGTCCTGAACAGATTGAAGCCGTAGAGAAACTAAAACAGGTACTCACCTCTGATCCTGTCCTTGCGATTTACCATCCAAACCGTGAAACGCAGATCCACACGGATGCTTCCAAACTGGGTTTAGGTGGAGTACTATTACAGCGTCAAGGGAATGGTGATTGGAAGGCTGTTGCTTACGCAAGTAGGCAAACTACAGCTACTGAACTAAAGTATCATAGTTTTGAACTAGAAGCGTTAGCTGTTGTATTTAGTATCCAGAAGTTCAAAGTGTATGTAACTGGCATCAAATTTCGGATTGTGACTGATTGTTCTGCCTTACGGTTGGCTTGGTCAAAAAGAGATTTGTCGTCACGCATTGCACGCTGGTGGCTCGAATTACAAGAATATGACTTTGACGTGGAGCACCGACCTGGAACAGCAATGGCTCATGTGGATGCTCTCAGTCGAAACCCAGTCTCAATCCAACATATCGAAGAGAAGGATTTTATATATACCCTACAAGATGCTGACGAGGAGATTCAATCCACCATCACCAACCTTCAACTTGAACTTGATGCCAACAAGCACAAGAAAGATGGCCTGTCAAAAGACTATAAAGTGGTCAATGGCTTATTATGCCGAATGGTGAATGGGGTTAGTAGACCTGTTCTACCTAAAACAGCAAGATGGCACATAATGAAAACCTATCATGACAATAATGGGCATTTCGGTGTTGAAAAGTGTATAGAGGCGATACAAGCCAAATACTGGTTCCCGAAGATGAGGAAGAATGTAGAGCGATATGTTTCTAGCTGCATCGGTTGCCAATTCACCAAAAAGCCAACAGGCAAACAACCAGGACTGTTACATCCTATTTCTAGACCCGCTATTCCATTTGACACCCTGCACGTGGATCATCTGGGGCCATTTTGCAAGAGCAATGGAAAAGCTTTTATTTTCGCTGTTATTGATGGCTTCACTAAGTTTGTTTGGTTGGAAGCTGTGGCAAGCGCTAATGCTAAAGGAGCGATAGGTTCATTGCGGAAGTTGTGCCAAGTATTTGGGTACCCCGCAAGAATAGTGAGCGATAGAGGCACGGCATTTACTGGACGGGAATTTAAAGATTTTTGTTGTGAGTTGGACATAAAGCACGTATTAAATGCTGTTGCTACACCACGCGCAAATGATCAGGTGGAGCGTCTCAACCGCACGATTTTAAACTCACTTACAGCTCATATGGGAGAAGAGCAAAAAGGCTGGGATAAATATTTACCTAATGTGCAGCTGGGAATTAATTCAACCGTAAGCCAGGGTACAGGGAAATCTCCCTTGGAGCTTTTGTGCGGGTTAAGGCCTAGATTGGCTGGAGATATACGTGATGCATCATACTCACCCGCTGACATACTACCGAACAGAGAAGAAGCATCTAAGAAAATTTGCGAGAATGCATCGCAAATGAAATTGCGATATGATAGGAATCGCCGACCTGCTCTTCCTATCGATCTAGGTAGCCTGGTTATGGTTGAGCGAAAGATTTTACGACCGGGGCTGTCTAGTGGGAAGTTGGTTCCAAAATATGCTGGACCGTATAAGATTACTGCTCTTCTGCCTAATGATCGGTATGAGGTCACTTCAGCAGTAAAGGGTAAAAAGGCGTATAAGAATATTGTTGCTCGAGACAAGATAAAAGTTTGGCGAGATCGATGCGATTCATCGACTGATGATGACCAAACGCATTCATCTTAAACTTTTAGTATCATTTGCTTACGGGGCGTCTGATTGATACATTACAAATTTTAAATATAAAAATAAAATAAAAAAATTGCCTTCGGGGCCTACACTTGACTGTAACGATTGCCTACGGGGCCTGATATCTCTGAGCTACTAATTGCCTTGTGGGGCCTATTGTTTCTTTTAGAACGCTTGCCTTAGGGGCCTATAGCGTACGATGTTGCCTGCCTAGAGGGGCCTGGTGGAGTGTTTAGTAGCTATTGCCTGCACTGTTACTTGCCTGCCTACGGGGCCTGGCAGATATGTGAAGTGATGATTGCCCATGGGGTCCTATTACAACATTTTGTGTGCAGTTATTTACCATCACGAAAACCACAGTATTCTTTATTTGGTTTTACCGTCTGTACTTGCCTTAGGAGCCTCAGTACTTACACTCATGTTTGATTGCCTTAGGGGCCTCAGCAGTTGACAATGTTCACGTTGCCGCAAGGGCCTTAATTGTTTGTACTTGCCTTAGGGGCCTCAGTACCTTCGCTCATGTTTGCTTGCCTTAGGGGCCTACGCATTCTATCCATCTGACGATCTAGCTTGCCTAAAAGGGCCCTAGCATATGATACAACTGGGGAGCTGTTCCTGTGAAGCTGCTATCTTCTGCATGACTGACTGGTCATCGCTGGATGCAGTTGGACCATCGCCTTCGGGGACCGAAGGGTTGCAGGATGGCCGAGCTGTTAGGCGCAAGGCACAACACTACGGGATGACGCTATAGGAACCTTTTTTTTTTTGACAAGGGACGCTTGTTGCATACTTAAAATGGCGGAGCGTTGTTGTTTGTTTCTCGTAGTGTTATTAAATGTGTAAATTACAGTATTAAACTCTTTTATTGTCTTATAGTAGCTAAGCTAATTAATCGTCATGTATACTGTAAATAAAATATAATATAATAATAAACCGTAATATTTTATAGGCCGGCGAAGTCTGAGTGGAAGCTTATATTACATATCATTATATATTAAATATTTATTCACTTATTTTAAAAAGTTGAAGAACAAAACAAAGTTTAACGAAATGGCTCTTTTCTTAGCGAAAAATATAAGCTTTATATATCTTAAAGATATATTTACAGTATCTCCAATTTTTATAGCCAGCAAGCGAACCTTTTCACTGAAATATAAAAGGATTTCTGCATTGTAGAATTTATTAGTATAAATAGTTGAGCAGCGATGGTTGAGTGGTAAAAAAAACGCGGTCTTCGACGTATACTGGGTATACTGGTACCGATACCGGGTTCAAATCCTCGGTACACACCTCTGACAAAGAAATTTGTAATGTGCGCATTTATCGCTGCTCCACTTTGATGGAAAATATCACGATATTTAATTGATTACGATGTTTTCCATCACCGTGCATGCCTGAAAGAAATTCATAATTTCTCGAAAGCATGACGTCCACCAATCCGCACTTGGCTAGCGTGGTGGACTGTGTCCTAAACCCCTCTCGTTTGTGAGAAGACACCTGTGCCCAGCAGTTGGACATAAAAAAAACTAAAAAAAAAAACATTAATATATGTAAAAATAGGTGAATCGGTCCAGGTCAAATCATGTAAGTTCTACCATCTCTTAAATTTGAAAACGATGGGTTTCATTAACATTCCTTAAACGAACCGACTTCTGAAGACCATAATGACATCATTACAATAATGATATAACACTTCCTTATATGAATCTTTAAATTAGTCATGCGTTTGGTTTTTAGTCCCTCGGATAAGGCTAGTCACGCATTGCACAAAAACTGCGGAGTTAGGGTCATTATATATTGGCATTTTTTATTAATTTATTTTTGCGATATAAAATTTTTGCGTGTCTAGTCGTTTTTGTTAGAATTGTACCTTTTTGTAAAGTACAATAATTGGTACAAAAACTAGATTCGTGCGTTTCGTGCGATTGCACAATATTTATCATAATTTTGTATTTTAAGAATACATCTATTAGACTCTCCTTAATCGAATATTAGTACAATGCCTATTTACATTATTTTATTCTAAGTATTAATATTACTAAACATTTTTTGTTCTTTACAGTAAAAAATCAATGCCGAAGATTGGAAAAATATATTTTCACACTACCTTTAACAGAAACGCAATATGTCGCTTAGTTTAATAATTACGGGTATATTTTAAGCCGTCATGTCTACAAAGAAAAGGAATTGTTAAAATTGCCTAATTATTAAAATTCAGCCAGTGTATGTCATATTTTTCTTGGTACGATGGCGATGGTACGTCATTATTACCCTTAACTTCTCCGAAGTCGATAGTTTACGTGGTACCTCGTCCGATAATTGGATGTGCGCTAAAACACACGAGCCGACAACTCCTCACGATTTTACAATCACAGGAACTGATGATCTGAGAAATACGTTTTTCTACATTTTTTGTATACATACGGTAGTACGTTTTTGCGGTCTACATTGTAAGGCTGAATAGAACAATTTGTTAATTTTTGCGTCTGAGAAAAAAGGGTTTGATTATAATAATTGATGAGGTTTCGAAGGATTCTTAACTTAGACGTTATTGTATTGTATTCTTTTGTGCTTCCAAATTCAGTTATAACTGGTTTTCTACCGTAGCTTAGTATTGTTGAAGTGAAAACTTCTTTAGCGGCGTTGTGCACTTTTTTTGGGATTGGTAAAAATGTTAAACTCGCGTCAACTACACGTCGCCTGATCGAAAATTCATAAGACGGAGGGGTGACAGCTGATGACGGCTCGACTGTCTACACTTGTGAAATTCGTTTATACCAAGTACATATTTAAAATATAGACATTGAACAAAGTGCATCTATTTATGAAAAAAGTGACGAAGAAATAGTGAAAGAAAATGAGTGAGTACTTTATAAACAAGCTAGATGAAAACCTACTGAAAATACTAGATGAAAAATAATACTGATAGTAAAAGCAATTCGTGCGAAATTATTCCCTAACCATTCCAAAATAACAAAAATCCACAACGTTAATGTTCAAGTTTTCACTTCTGCTGGCACTACCGGAGTGCCGTTTTTTTAGATAGTTTTGGATTGCAATAGCAATTCTGTTGTGTAGTAAGAAACTATTGAATGTGTGGGCACAGTTTGACCTATACGAAGCGACCACCAGCCTCCAGAGTAGCAGCGCAACTGCATACGACCTCAGACAAGACTTACCTATGCTTGCTTGAGGTTGTGTGTAGATGTCCATGGGCTGCAGCGATCACTTAACACCACGTAGCCTGCATGCTCGTCTGCTACTCCATTCAAATAAAAAAAAAAAATGGACCCCTCCCCCCCTTTTGAGCCTTACGTTATTAATGGACAGCCCTTGTGTAGTTTGGCAATTCTATTGTGATGTTCAAATGTCAGTATCAAAAGTGTTTAGAAATATAGCTATTGCTCTAATAGTCCCGTGCGATACTGATTTTATTGTTACCTAAAGAGATCACTCATGACAAGTTTATGCAACGACACAAAAAACAATCTATGTGAATTCGCAATCTCAAAACAGGTGTAAATTATTTGCTGTATCTTTATGAGAAATCCGCTTAATTTGGGGGCATTTAAAGGGCGTTAATTATTTACTTCTTTTGTATCAACCCGGCATTGTTTTGCAATGTTGGGCTTATGGGTAAAACTAGTTGTGAACAACATTAAATGTCCACATCCTTTTTAGAATTGTATAGAATTGCTAGTTTATGGGATAGAATTAAAACCGGCCAAGTGCGAGTCGGACTCGCGCACCGAGGGTTCCAAAAACGGTTTACGATTTATGACGTATTTAAAAAAACTACGCACTAGATCTCGTTCAAACTAATTTTCGGTGGAATTTACATGGTAGTACATCATATATTTTTTTAGTTTTAACATTCTCTTATTTTAGAAGTTACAGGGGGTTACACATTTTACCATTTTGGAAGTGTCTCTCGCGCAAACTATTCAGTTTAGAAGAAAATGATATTAGAAACCTCAATATCATTTTTGAAGAACACGTATGGGTTTTATAAAAAAAAAACAGTTTCAGTTCCTCCAAAATTTATCGTTTCTATTCTTGTGTGAAAATCTTTATGCGGTTTACAGAATACATCTACTTACCAAGTTTCAACAGAGTTCTAATAGTTTCGGAAAAAAGTGGCCGTGACATACGGACGAACAGACAGACAGACATGACGAATAAGGGTTCCGTTTTTTGCCATTTGGCTACTCAAACCTAAAAACTGGACAAGGGACGGTGACTTATTCACAGAGGATTCCGTATAAACTTGTAAGGTCATCTTTGCAATTACGTAAAATAAATAAATAATCAGACTTTTGAATAAATCATCTTAGCAATATATGCTTTTATCCTTGAGCCTAAGGGTTGCTTGGGCAACTATTCAAACTTCTTCCTTGTATTCTTCATTACTGAAGGTCGTGTCCTTAGTGAAACACCTTAGTGGTTCCTATGTGTTGCCTTCATTTATCACGATGTTCGGCTTTTTTAGGGCTTCTGTGACGGAGAGGTTAGTGCGGTCACCTGGTCACACCAACGGTTAGGAGATCGACTGCGGGCTCTTTTTCCTTCGACCTTGCCCACTATTATCAGTTTGTCTAGGTCGTCCGGTTGTCGACAGGCAATGTGACCAAAACATTCCATTCCTTGATAGCATATCGTTGAGAGTCTGATCTTGATGCGAAGTTGATCCAGTATAGACTCGGTTGTTCTCTTGGCGATCCATGGTATGCGAAGAACCGAAATTATAAAGAAAAAAAGAACAGGTAGGTTTTGTAAACCTTTGCTGCAACTGGGCACAGATCTCGTATAAGAATTAAGAGAGATATGCATGATAGGACATAGTCCACCACGATGGCCAGCTATGGTGACTTAGGCTTTAGAACGTGAAATTCACACTCATAGCCCCACAGTAGGGTAGTTATACCCTGTGTCGTGGGTACCATGTACACACATAGAGACAGAAACACAAACACCCAGACCATGAACAGAAATTTAAACTCATCATTTAAATTTCTGCTTAGCCGGGAATCGAACCCGGGACCTTCCGATCGGCAGTCCGGCATGGTAACCATTGCGCCACATGCGTCAATTCAAATTTATTTTTTCTATTTATCTATTTACATTTTTTTATTTTAAGATCTACGGATGACGCCATAATTATCGGATGTCGGTAAAATAAAACAAAAAACTTAAACGTCGTGGGAATCTAGCTTTTTTTTACAAAAAGCGATCGTGCGATGGGATGGACGGCCCGACGTTGAAGCCTTACAATATCCTTAAGCTTTTTTATGCTTATTTGCTTGGGCTGGGCCGATAAAATACTACCTGAATATTGTACGCTATATCTTTAACGTAGGTATAATGACTAAGTCACTGTAGCTTCGGGATTCAGAATAGAGCTACGGTATCCTCTGCCTGATCGTATGAGGCGATTAAAAGGAGCTTTCTGGGTTCTAGGCGGTGAGAATGGAAGCTCGATCCGTCCAGCCAGCAGTTTCGGAAAGGACGGCGGTGTGTGCGTGGCCGTATGCCGTCGTAAGCAACGGAAGGTGCAGGAGAGCACATTTGCTCTCCCGATGAGCCCGTGCTGGGGCGTCGCGCGTGGAGGACACCGTTGCGTTCCACTGGAGGTCCCGGAGTCCTCCCCAAGCGTAGAAGCAGGCCACCGAGGGGGTTTTTAATGTGGTAACAAATTCCAGATAACCCGGTATCCTCTCTCAAGGTGCCGAGTACTTTTTGAAGGTATTCCCCCCGATACAAACAAAAGTATACTTAAGGTTATAATAATTCAATAGTAAAGTAATTTTATTTGACATGAATTATTTAAAAAACTATGTCAAGCCGTCTATGTATTTATTTATTCATCATTTGTATCACCTTAAACTAAGGGTGATGGTGAGAACTTACGATAGGCAGAAAATGTCTGAGTAAGTTGTTAGAATAAAAAAAACCGCCTATGTCAAAATAATTTTCATGTCATACTGTTTATCTTTTTTATCTAGTGAAATAAATTAGGCCATATGCATAATTATACCACGAACCGGAAGTAAGTACTAGGAATTTATTCGAAAATCTAAATATTTTTTTTACGAAACGAATAACGAGTTTACGTCATAAAGGAGAAATGTTCAGGCCTATAAAAATATAGAACCACTAGTCTTCCGCCAGCGGCTTCGCCCGCGTCGACCCGTTTTAAAGGTTCCCGTAGGATAGAAATCATCCTATGTCCTTTCCCAAGGTGGACCTTGGGAAACACATAAACACATAATATTACGTGTGTTTCATTATATCCATTATAGACACCTAGAAACTCAAATTTCATGAAGCTAGGCTCAAACGGTTATAAAGATATGAAGGTCAAAAAGTCGTAATTTTTAGCACTGACTGACTGACATATAGTACCTAAACCTAACCTACTTCCAGATGACCTAACCAAATTTCATTAAAATCGGTTCAGTAGTTTAAGCGCGAAGGCATAGCAGACAGACAGACAGAGAGAGTTACTTTCGAATTTATAATATTAGTATGGATAATTTGGTAATGACTGTATTTTTTTGTTAATTGTGAAGTCCTTAGCATAAAAAAATATGCAGAAAGCTGAGAATAAATCGGTTGAGAAACCAATGTAAAAATATGTTGAAAACACTATTTTCAAAGTATTTATTTTGAAGGCTTATTAAAAACACCTTCTCTTTGCTGCTCTCATAAACAGCTTGTTATTATTTACTTTGAGTTATTTGACGCAGTTATTTTAAGCCTAATTAAATAATTAAATGTAAATTTAGCCGAAAGCAGAAATGAAATGAAATGAAATGAAATGAAATGAAATGAAATGAAATGAAATATTCTTTATTCACTGTACGGTTCCTTTACAAACTCTTAGTGAACGTTATTTTTTTTTTGTTCTGTCTGCTCTGGGTGCGCTTAGGCAATGCTGAGCTGAAGAAAAGAGCAGACGGAGAAAAACTTCAGCCCTGTTTTAAAATATGGGGTATACAATAGCTAACTTTCTTACAGAGTAGCTATGGGCCGATAAGGAACATACGTGACAGCTACCGCATGTGTCAATGTCGTCCCACAGCCACCTGCTAACATAGGCAGTTTAATTCATTTAAGTCTATTACATCAGTTATAGAAACAGCCTTGTGGGACTACAGCTCAATCCCAAGCCTTTTTATCAATTAAATAGTCCTTAAGATCGTAATAAGCCTTGCGGCACAGGACTTGTTTGACTTTTTTTTTAAATCTGTGAAAAGGGAGGGATTGAACATTTTTCGGGATTTTATTGTATATTCTGATCGACATCCCGATAAAAGAGTGGCTCTTTTTACGGAGCCTACACTTGGGGAATGCAAGTTTGTGGCCATTCCTTGTCGAAACACAGTTCGAACTATGTAGATCCAAAAAGGTCATAAATTCATGTTTGTTTTTACGAACATACATTATATTTTCATAAATATATTGCGATGCAAATGTTAGTATATTAGTCTCCTTAAATTTTTCTCTCAGTGATTCTCTAGAATTTAATTTATATATTGCGCGAATAGCCCTCTTCTGTAAAATAAATATTGTGTCGACATTAGCTGCATTTCCCCACAGTAAAATACCATACGACATTATACTATGGAAATAACTAAAATAGACCAGTCTAGCCGTATCGACATCTGTAAGTGATCTTATTTTTTTAATTGCAAAGACGGCAGAACTTAGTCTATTCGCTAACCGAGAGATATGGGGTCCCCATTGAAGCCTAGAATCAACAGTTAATCCAAGAAATACAGCTTCATCAACAAAGCTCACTTCCTCGCCATTCAATTGTGGTTTTACAATATTTTCTTTAACATTAGGTGGTGAAAACTTAATACAATTGGTCTTTTTGTTATTGAGTAGTAGGTTATTTACATTAAACCAATTTACCACCTCAGAGAGAGCATTGTTCACATCGTCATAATTTTCAGTTTGTCTATTAGTTTTAAAAATTAAGGAAGTATCATCTGCAAACAATACTATCTCGTGATTATTCTCCACCATATATGGCAGATCGTTAATATATATTAAAAATAGGAACGGACCGAGTATTGAGCCCTGTGGGACCCCCAAATGAACTACAGACCCGTTTGACATTTTACCGTTCACTTCAACCCTCTGGATCCTATCACTCAAATAAGACTCCAGAAGCCTGAGCGCGGTTTCTTTGATGCCATAGTGATTGAGTTTCCTGATTAATGTTTCATGGTGCACACAGTCAAATGCCTTAGATAGGTCACAAAAGATACCTAAAGCATCCCGTGACCCCTCCCAAGCATCCACTATGGTCTTAAAAAGCTCTACTCCGGCATCTGTGGTTGAGCGACCCCTCGTAAAACCGAATTGATTTTTATGGATAAGTCTATTATTTGTAAAGTGTTTTAGAAGTTGTTCCAAAATTATTTTCTCAAAGATTTTACTAATTGAGGGCAGAATTGAAATTGGTCTAAAGTTGGAGGGATCTGAAGTATTGCCCGACTTAAATAAAGGTATCACTTTACTATGTTTCATTAGATCAGGAAAGTCACCACTCTTAATACAGTTATTGAATATTATAGCTAAGTGGGGTGCTATTAAGTCTATTATTGAACTAAGTATTTTTACAGAGATACCCCAAAGATCAGTAGTGTTCTTAATTTCTAAAGTCTTAAATATCTTTACAATGTGTTGAGCGTCTACGGGCCTGAATGTAAACTTACATTTGCATTCGCTTACATTTTTCTTAAGCAATGATTCGGCGGCTTCAGGGGAAGACCTAAGCGATTTAGTCGTCGAGACTGGAATGTCAGCAAAGTATTTTTCAAATGTTTTTGCTACAAGTTCGTCTGATTCAATGACGGTATCGTCCACAATAAGTTTATAGACACGATAACGGTCATTGACTCTTCCAGTCTCGGCGTTAATAATGTTCCAAGTCGTTTTAATTTTATTCTTACTAGATTTAATTTGGTTACCAATATGCAATGACTTGGCCGCGATACATACTTGCTTAAACAATTTTGAATAATTTCTAACGTGTGCACAAAAAGACTCGTCTCGATTATACGATCTCTCTTCATAGAGATCATATAATTTTTGTCTACTTTTATGTATCCCTAAAGTCGCCCAATCACTGAATGATTTACAGTTTTTAGGAGAGATTTTTTTTTGATGTAAAAACAGTATTATATATTTTGTGTATCTGAGAACATAATGCCCCATAATGTTTATTTACATTATTATGGGCCGGAATACGAAACCCATTTTCAATAGCACATCTAAATCTCTCCATGCGTTCTTTAGTCACTGGAACGACCACCTTGCTCTTACTAACCTGTCTGCCCATCCTGTAATTAAAGCAAACTAATTGGCCACAATGATCAGAGCCTAAGTTGTTTATTATCATAGATTGCGCTGGTGACCCATCTGTAAAAATATTATCTATACAAGTTGCTGTGGATTGTGTAATCCTAGTTGGTTGTGAAAACACGTTAGTAAGATTACAGCATTTTAAGACAGATAAAAACTTTTTGCTTAGGGCTGAATCCTCCAATATATTTATATTAAAATCACCACAAACAACTATGTCCTTCTTCTTTTTAGTATTGTTGCACAATTTATCCAGTAATTGTTCTAAAACTGACTCAAAGGTATCATACAAAGAGTTTGGAGGTCTATAAATACAAACAATAATACAATTTAATAACTCCACACAGGCTATTTCTATAGTTCGTTCAATAGAAAGGCTCACGATGTCTTGACGAACCTTAAACTTTAGGTCCTTACTTACAAAAATTAACGAGCCACCACGTAAGGCTGTCTGCCTACTGAACGAACTTGCGACTTGGTGCTTATCAAAGTTAAAAACAAGTTGGTAATCTTTCAACCAATGTTCTGTAATACACATAATATTAATATTGTATTCCTTTAAAAATAATTCTAATTCTAATTCTTTGGATAGCAGACCTTGGATATTTTGATGCACCAAGTTTAGACATTTATTATTTCTTATTATATTACTTGACAAAGGGCATATACACGTATTTATACAGTTGCTAGAGATTGATGTCTCTGTTGTCTCATCATTTAATTTAAATGATTTTGATAATGATTTAAACTTTTCAATGCAGTAGTACTACAAGTATTACTACATGTCGATACATTAATCTGCTCAATAGAAGCAGAAGTTTTTATAGCTAAATTTATAGCCGAGTCTAGGTTTAAATAATATGATAGCAGGGCAGCTATCTGTTTATAAATAAAATTTGATAGATGAAATCTATCCAATGTCAAAAACAAATTATTATTAAATATTTTATTAATGTCAATCAAATTAAATATGTCATTATTATTATAATTATGATCAGAGCATTCTAAATTAATACATTTGTTATGATTGCCAATTAAATTATACATATGTATATTTAATTGATGTCTTATTTTATTTTCATTATAATCCTCCTTAACATAAGGAATTGTAAATAAGATAATTTTTTTGACTTTAAGATCTTGTAGTTTTTTAATATAATTAGTAAGTTGGTTTTGCCGAACATTTCCCCGTCTACCAAATAATAAAATTAAAGTGGTAGTGGGGTCATATTTGCCCAAAAGTACCTTATCCATTATTTCTGTCATTGTAGCCCCAGGCATGCTAAAATTACATATATTCTGGCCAATCTTTTTATGTAATCTGGCACCCATGTTTTTGCCTAGTTCATCGCTGAACATGAGTGTTTGATTTTTACAGGATAATGGATTCTCAGCTACGAAGCTGGCATTCTGTAATGGTAAGGAGGGTTCAGTCCCAGATGCTGGCCCCGAAAGCAGCGGCTCTGGGTGTTGCGCATTATTAACTAAAGATTGGAATCTTTCTTCATTATATTTTGATAGCTGTAGAAGTTCATCCATGGCCAACACATGGTCACTGATTTCCCTCCTGGCGTCATTGTAATTCTTAGTCATCTGTTCTAGAGACTGGTGAAGAACGGTAATTTTATTATTTAAGGCAGAAATGTCCGCTTCGTAACTTCGTCTACGAGCTTCCATCTGTAAAGTAGACTTCTTACAGTTTTCGTACAGAGATCTATATTTTTTACATAAATTTATGTGGTTTTTAAATACATTTTCCCTTTTTATATGTTTATTTGCCTTTTTAATAAACTTATTTAGTTTTACATATTTTTTTACTTTTTTCCTACTGGCACCACACATCCCAACCGGTAAGCTGTTAATTGAGTCATCACCTGTCAGGTCTATGGTAACCGCTTTGGGGCTAGTCTTGACCGGCGCTGAAGAACATGATGCATTGATCAACTCGTCAAATAAACTTTGAGTATTATTAGAATTTACCAAAACTGCCCTTTGTTCGAGCTGATCAATACGTTCCCGGGCATCCGCCAGTTGAGAACGCAGCTGGGTAATAACTTTTAAGTTGCTGTCGTATTCATTGCAACAGTTATCAAAATCCTTAGACTGTCTTTTAAGTCGGTCCCTCTCCTCGCGGATGTCCAAAAACTGCACATGTAATTCCGCCATTTCAGTTTTAATATGCTTATATTTATTTATGACTTCCAGTGTTTCTATTTCATTATCGTCCCTCTCTCTTAACAATTGATTACATTGCTCTTTCGACTCGCGAAGTTGTTGGAGAGCGAGTTGGAGTTGGCTCTCCAGCTGGCGGACCGTAGAACTGCGAGTATTCATGATTAATAAATTATTATTTACGAAGCAAAACTTGAGGTTTAAAAATATAATAATAAAGAAGAAAAGCGAAAGCAGCAATGTTTGTTTAAATTACAATTAGGTAATTTATATTTATTATTATTTTGCCTCCAGAAACAATGGATAAGGGGTAACTTATTTCTTTGTAATTACTAGTTAGTAGTTAGAATAATTTTTGATGTTGATAATAATATGCAATATAAATGAGTGAAAACAGTTCTCCAAATATTGTAGGTATGTAATTTAAGAGAGTAAAAAAAAAACGTTTTTTTTATATCAAATACTAAATTTCCAATATACCAGCAATTACTTTCTTTTTTATAAAAAAAAAGATAGAATTACTAGATACTATATAGATTTATTTTATTTTAATAATTACAATTAATATTATAAGGGCAAAATCCTCTTAAATTTATCTTTCTGTTACTTAAAAGAAAAACCAAGAAGATATGGCTATGCGCTTATAACTTGAGTTTTAAACCAAAATATTAGCGAAATTTTGAAAAAATAATTTAAAAAAGTAAAAAATAAATAAAAAAAAACCAAAAACAAAAAAATTAAATAAAAAAAAAAGAAGGCAAAAAATAATCTAAGCAAAGGATTCGATTCGGCGTCCGCTACGTAGTGAGCTAACAGGTACAACCGATACACCAAACAGCGTCAAGTGTCTCTTGCGAAAAAATGTTATATATTGTTACTGAATCTAGTCTTATCTTTTGAAGTGTGCTTTGATGTTATGATAGGAATTTATTTTTGCAACACCCGCGATGTAAAAAGTAAAATCACAACAAAGACTTTGTTATAACTATTGGTATGACAAATTATTACGTGATATATGATAATTCACTATATCTCCGTCGTTTCACAACACATTAATTGAAATTAACACTTTTTGTAGTGGTAAAGAAATTAATTAAAATTTAAGTTTTACAAACAATTTTTTTTTCGGTGGCGATGGCCTAATGGTTATCACTGCGGCATTGTCCAGTTTGTATGAAAATATTTTTCATATAAAATGTGAGAATGTCGCGCGACAGCTCAATAAAAGTATCTCAATTTATTTGGCAGTCAACTACAGTTTCTACAAATGGAAGCTAGGAATCAATGAAATATTTATATAAATTAGCTATTTCAAATCTGAAACTGGGTAGAGAAGGGTTTGGCTTTTATCTTATATTTATCTAATAAAATAAATATGTAATGTAGTTTAAGAAACTAAAAAAAAACACGCTTTTGTGAAAATACGAACTAAAAAGTGAAAAATAAGAAGAAAATGTATTTTACTGTAAAAAAGCGTGGGGTGCATGTTGTCAATAGTATCTCAAAAAGTACTTTTTATTTCTATTTTCACAAAAGCGTGTTTCTTAGTTTTTTAAACTATATTATTTATTTTTAATTTTTTAGTTGTTTTTTTTTCATATTATTGCATTGTCATCGGCCCTTGACCCCTGTGCTCAAGTTGACGCTTATAAGTAGGTGAAAATGAAGTTAAAAGATTCCGTTACATACATACAAACATATTTATATATATACAGGTCAAGCTAATATAAGCGTGTTAATGATTGTTATTTTTTGGTATAATTGTTTTTATCTATGCAGTCTGTCCACGCAGGGACAGGAATGGTCAGTGTGCTTTGTTAAGTGTGTATACCATGTGTGGTTACCACGCCGGACTGCCAATCTCGATTACCAGCGAAACAGAAATTTGAATGATGAGTTCAAATTTCTGTCCTCGGTCCGGGTGTTTGTGTCTTTATGTGTATCCAGGGTATCCACGACACAGGGTATATATACTTTTGTGGGGCTATGAGTGTGAAACGTGATTTTTTTTAATTAATCAGTAAATATACATATTTAACTTCCAAACACTAACGTAGAATACTATTAAACAAAGTCGTTACACCTAATAGTACAAAAATGAAGTAATCTTTAAACGTTCACAACAAAAACTTCTAACGATTTCCTCGGTAAGAACTTATTGAGCGTATCGTCATTAGTTACCATCTATAATCGGACGGTGGTCGAAATGCCTGGACCTTAACAATGACCTTGCGTACTAAAGATTTTTTGGTTCCGCCTAAAAAGGCGAAGTTGGAGAGATAGGAAATATGTATTAATTTTATTTTTACGTAAAATGTACATATATATATAATATATTGCAAATAATCATCACAGAATGGAAAAAAATAAGTTTTTTTTCGAAAACTATGGAAATGTGAAAAATGAAAATTTTTGTTATATTTATTTCATCCAATAACGTTTTTAATATTTTTTCGAAATCTTATAACTTAAAAAAAGAACATATAAAACAATTATATACTTAGACGCAGTTTCAAACGGTTAAAATTCCAAATACCTCGTTTTTCTCATAGTTTTTGGTACTGCGACTACTGCGTTCTCGGACGGTGTCGTGAGTACGAGTAGGTATGGGCCGTTTTAACGCTAAGCGGTGAGGTTTAACTTTGACTCGTATTTCTGTCTTTCGGGGTGCTCTGCTGCTTCTTACTATTTTTTCTTCTTACTATTATTCATTCTTACTACTGTTTTGAATATATTTACAGTACCTGTTTATTGTTTAATGCACCCTACCCTCTAATTTCGAATTGTCTTATATATATTTCCTTCTCGGTTGTCTGGAAGAGATTGCTGTTAGCAATAAGACCGCCTTTTGCTTTCGTTTTAATGTATCTATGTAATGTATGTTTTCCTTGTATTGGTGTGCAATAAAGAGTTTGTATTGTATTGTATTGCTCCAATCGATGTGGTCCTTTATGAACACTTGAGCCCTATTCCAAATAGGATAGATTGATACAATAAAAAAAGTTCCCAATTTTAAATAGGCGAGGTACACATGGCCTGGCGGCTAGCGTAGAACGAAAGCAATCTACCCTAATCCAAACGGGCACGGTTGGCTGTGAGATCGCTAGTGGCAAAAATTTCGTGCGCGTTTCCGTGCTTCGGAGGACACGTTAAGTTAAGCCATCGGTCGACTGTTATCGATAGAAATTATCGATAGATAACAATCGTTAAACCATAGGTCCATAGCAGGTCTTATGGGCAGTTGAAATTAAAATCTCAAAGCGGGGCCACTAGCCCGCATCTCCATCAACACGCATTGAGCAGCGTGAAGTGCAGCGTGCAGCAGCGTGGTGAAGTAAGCTCACTAGACTACCCTTTGTCAGTCCCTGTAGCTTCAGGATTAAGAATAGAGCTATCCCTGCCTGATCGTAAGAGGCAACTAAAAGGGGGCTTCCGGTGTTGTGGGCCGTGAGAGTGGGAGCTCGACTTCCTCTGGAGATCCCGGAGTCATCCAGGCAGGCCACCGAGGGGTTTGAGTGCGGTACAAATCCCACATAACCCGGTATTCTCTCTCATGGTGACGTGACGTGAAAATGGGTGTTTGAATCTAAGGCGACTTTCTCAAGTGACAACATGACAAATGGTAAAGTTAGACAAAGACCTACAGGGCCAAATATGGAGCGCGTGTTTGTATGCTTTCTAAATATATTTAAACCGGGTATTGTGTCCTCGGTGTTGTAACAACCTTTCTCTAACGAGTGGACGGAATAATATATTTTTTACGTACGACGTTGTAATGTTTAACTTGTATTTTATGATTTTTTATGTGAACTGCAAAAACTTGCATGAACGTTTTTTGTAATCCTATGACAAAATTTGGACTTTCGGATTTTTCCAGATCAACGGATAATCTTTTTTATAGCTTAAGGCAATTTAAAAAATAAATAATGAATAAATAACATTTCACTCTCATACACTACAGTAGGGTAGGTATACCCTGTGTCGTGGGTACGATGGAATCACACAAAGACAGAAACACAAAAACCAAGAACAGATATTTAAACTCACCGTTCAAATTTCTGCCTCGCCGGGAATCGAACCCGGGACCCTCTGATGGCCATTCCGGTATGATAACCATTGGACCACACGGGTCGTCAAATATAACCGGCCATTTTAATCTAGATTAAACTTAGAAGTTAAATTTTATTCTTACACTAAATGTGCCCTGCGGTTTTACCCGCGGTAGAGCGTGATATTTTATTACCTTACGCGATAAATGGACCATCCAACACAAAAGTAATTTTTCAATTCAAACCAGTACTTCCCAAGATTAGCGCTTTCTAACAAACGCCTCAGATTTATGATATTAATATAGATAAGTAAGATAAGTAAGTTATAGAATTTAATACAATATTAAAATACATACTCTCAATAACAAAATCCATTCCTAAATAATAAAGTTATAAATTCACTTATATCCTGATGTATAATTAAGTCATTAAAACCACCTTTAAGGGTTTGGAAAAAAAAAAAGCTTAAATGGCCTCTTTAACGACCCAAATCGTTATCATACATTTGTTAATAACACGTTAAAAAGATGTGTGAAAAGTAAATTGGAGACCTACAAACATTGACAGAATTTCGAGATAAAACTGTTAAGGGAAGCGGCTCTTTTTGACAATTATTTTTATTTATTTACGCATTTGGAAATGTTTAAATATTAAATGCATTTTCGTGCATTGCAGTCAGACTTTAGAACGCCTACGCTTTGGGTTTGGTACATTTACCGAGGGTTCCGTAATATTTTTTTTTATATATCATGTTGCTATAAATTTACGGTTTTCGCAATTTTTTTTATCTGTGCTATAAGACGATGCTTCGTACTAAATTTTAAGATTTTAAGTTCTCGGGAAGTACCCTGTAGGTTTTGATTCCCTTGCGAGTTTCGAAAATTTGCGTGAATTTGCGGTATAAGCGGCTGTATCTTTTGATTGCGCTGGCTTAGATGTTTTATTTTTTCACAGCTCCAAGGAACAGTAGACCTAAGTATTTGATATAAATTCCAGATTGATACCTCCACAGGATCTTGAGAAAACGGGTCTTGACAGACAGACGGACGGACATCAAAGTGATCCTGTAAGGGTTCCGTTTTTTACTTTCGAGGTACGAAAACCCTAAAAAATACGTTAATAAGATGAAGTTTAATTTTTGTGTATTTATTAACAATATTTAATTCGCTTACAATCAAGTTTTCCTTCAATGTACTACTCCTATTCTTTTTGTTTTTATTGTATTTAAGGTAAGGTTAAACCGCTTTTTGGAAACCTGTTCCGCTGCAAAATATTTTGTTTTGTTTGTAATAAGCGCCAGTACTGAGTTGATATTGAGCTTTAATCGATCTGACCTTAATACTTGTGACCTAAAGCCAACTATGATATGCCATCTTTAATACTAAATTTGAAAAAAACTAATATTATAAATGCAAAGTTTGGATGTTTTGATGGATTTTTGTTGCTCAATCACGCAAGAACGGTCGAACAGATCGGGATGAAAGGCACAGGGACAGGTTATAGGAATAACACAAAGGCAACTGTTATTTTATGTATTTGGAAGCGCGTATGGCCCGGCGGTTAGCGTAGAACGCAAACGATCTATGCAACTAAGCCAAACGGGCGCGGTCGGGTGTGAGATGGGTGACCTCTAGTGGCAAAAAATTTCATGCGCGTTTCCGTGCTTCGGAGGGCACGTTAAGCCGTCGGTCCCGGTTGTTGTCGATAGATAACAGTCGTTAAACCTTGTCGGAGGCCTTATGGGCGGTTTGAAAACATCCGACAGCGGGTTGGCCACTAACCCGCATCTCCACCAACCCGCATTGGAGCAGCGTGGTGGAGTAAGCTCCAGGCCTCCCCATTAATGGGGAGAGAACCGTGTCCAGCAGTGGGACGCAAAAAGGGTTGCAGCCAATTGTTATTTTCAGAGTAGTAAGATTTTGCAGGGAATATCGTATTATTCCCTTGAGATAGATTAGTAGTAGGTATGTAAACTGAGCAGCGATGGTCGAATGGTAAAAAACCGCGGTCTTCGATGCGACCAACCCCAGGTTCAAATCCTCGGCGCGCACCTCTGACAAAGAAATTTGTAATGTATAGCATTTATCGCTGCTCCACGGTGATGGAAAATATCGTGATATTTAATTAATTACGATGTTCTTCATCGCCATGCATGCCTGAGAGAAATTCACAATTTCTCGAAAGCATGACGTCCACCAATCCGCACTTGGCCAGCGTGGTGGACTATGGCCTAAATCCATCTCACTTATAAGAGGAGACCTGTGCCCAGTAGTGGGACATAAAAAAAGGTTGAAAAAAGCGAGAGGATGAGAGGAGCAGCGAGGTGATGGAAAATGTCGTGATATTTAATTGATTACAGTGTTCTCCACCGCCGTGCATGCCTGAGAGAAATTCTTAATTTCTCGAAAGCATGACGTCCACCAATCCGCACTTGGCCAGCGTGGTGGTGTCTTCGCGGACAAAGTCACGAGCGGCCGCTAGTCATAGCATGATGTTATATAGCCTATAGCCTTCCCCAATAAATATATATTCAACACAAAAATATTTTTTCAATTCGAACCAGTAGTTCCTGAGTTTAGCGCGTACAAACAAACTCTTCAGCTTTATATATTAGCATAGATTTTGACTACGCATATTTAGGCACAAATATACTCTCGGAATTAACAGGCATTACAATTATATTCCACCACGCTGGCCATCACCAGGTCATACAACTTATTAATTACTTTCCTCAATCTTACGATTCCATGTTTATATCCTTTTGAAAACTGATATCCGTTACATAGTCATCAAAATATCAAATACCAGTGCAATGTTAATAACGCAGAAGTATGTATGAAAAACAGATAACACTTATCAGTCGGCCGTGAAATGTTAATCGGATTAATGCATTACTTTCGCTTACGCTGAATTAAGATTATTCCTTTCGCGATACGGTTTTACGCAGATTTTTGTGATAATAACAACGTGAAAAATTCAAGTTTGAAGTGAATTATTATTTTCCATTTTCCACTGCAGTTGAAAATTGTCTCTGTTAACATTTGTTGTTGTCTCGCAATCTCATTGTTTTATTGTACTAGGAGACACTTCTGATTTTAGTAGAGTATATCTATCCAAAATTAATAACATTTTTAATTGTTATAAAACAAAAAAGGGCTGATAAAACAAACCAAAGAAGAAATTAATAAGGCAAATTAAAACATTCCTGCTACAAAATCAGACTATGAATATTTACATCGGAGATCAATCAAGTTTCGGATCAATTTCAATCAATTAATTTTCGGATCAATTTTCGGAGACTATGAATATTTACATGTAAGTATAATAATAATAACATTTCACACTCATAGCCCCAAAGAGGTAGATATACCGTGTCGTAGGTGCCATGGACACACAAAGACAGAAACACAGGCACCCAGACCGAGAACCTTAAAGCATCACAGGTACTGACTTTGACGAGAGTTGTTGCTCTAAGCCGAGAACAGAACAGAAATTTTAAACTCATCATTCAAATTTCTGCTTCGCCGGGAATCGAACCCGATTAAGCCACTCGGGTCGGGACGCGGGTATATATGTATAAAATACAATTCATAAATATTTACACCGACACTGCGACTTCGGAGTTTGTAACGAGTCAGCAACCACATAACCTTTATAACGAAACACAACAGAATGTCTTCACGACAGAAATAGGTACCTAGGAGTCCCTGTAGCTTCAGGATTAAGAATAGGTATCGTAAGAGGTGAGGTAAGGGGGCTTCCGGGGTTGCGGTTTCCGGGAAGGGCGGCGGTGTGCATGTGATCGCATTCCATCGCAAGCACAGGAAAGTGCAAGAGAGCACTATTGCTAAGAAGATCCCGGAGTTCTCCCCAAGCGCTGAGGCCGGCCACCGTGAGGGTTTTAGTGCAATTAAAATTTCACATAACCCGGTATCTCTCCCAAAGTAACTTCTGAATATCCTCCTTCCCCATACAACAAGGTGGTACCTATAAAGAGATAATCTAAGATTGACAGTTAGTGCAGTCCAACCCATAGTTTCAAACAAGAAAAAACAGTGTTTTGACTTAACAATGCCCATCACCGTGAAGCATAAATAATCTTTAATCTCGTTACTAACGATCTGACCTTTGCCCTAGCTGATATTAATATCAGATAGCTGACGAAAGAAACTATCGGTTATTGGGATCTGAAGATTTGATGTATTGCTTTTGCGAAAAAATCAGTCAAGTGCGAGTTGGGTTTGTACTGTACTTTCTTACAATAAGAAAAAAGTTAGTTTTACAGACTTTCAAAAAGGAGGTACTACGTTCAAATGTACTTTTATATGTATATTTACTGATTTCTCCGACAATTACTGGATCGGTTTTCCAAATTCTTTTGTTGGGTTAGTCTTATTTTCATCACGTCAAAATTTGATGTTGGGATCCCAGGGAAATCGAGGGAACTCTCCAAATTTTATAAGCACATAATCAGGTTGATTTTTTTGTATATTTTTCTAAGATAATTCACATTTTAATGTATCATTTTAGTACACACATGCTGCCAGGCCTCACATTTTATACCCGAAACCAAATTCGTAAGATCAAATCTACAGACGATCGAAGGTTACTGACATAGCTCCCAAAATCTGCAAGCTGAAGTGGCAATTTGCAAGCTAAATAGTTAGGAGGACCGACAAACGATTTGTGAGAAGATCCTCAAATGGCGATCTCATCTCGACAAAAGGAGCACAGGCGGACTGACGACCTAAGAAAGACTTCCCGCCGTCTTCCGCTGCTGGATTCGGAGAGCGCAGGACCAGACGAAGTGGCGAATACCTATTAGGGAAGGCGTACATATGTCCAGCAGTGAACTTTTAGAGCCTGGATGGATGGATAGAAGGATCTGATGAGCATTCAAGCTACGTTGTGTTAAGTGGTAGTGCAGCCGATGGACCCACACATAACCTCAAATAAGCCTATATCTTACCTGAGGTCGTCTGAAGTTGCGCTGCTACTCCTGAGGATGAAAGTATCGTTCTAAAAGTCTGACCGGCAACGGCATCTTTCCGGTCTAATCATGCAACTTCATGGTCATAGGTAACCACTACTTATTAGGCATCGTCAACCACAGCTCTGGTTGACTTAGCGTCTCCAGAAATTTCCGACGAGGAAGAGAGGACAGGTTTCCGTCACCTTTTGGATACGGAACCCTAAAGCAGAACATGCCATACGAAGACAACTAGTTCATCATTCAATTTTACCACTTGGGTTACGAGTGTTACTCTATTATTATCATTGTGTTACTCGTAAGTCGTAATGTGAAAACATCACAATAGATTAATGTGTCGTGAGATAAGGATAGTGATAATTGAGTATTTTTGTTTGTGAACAAAGCGAAGGCTTTTTATGAATTGCCAGAAAAGGATTGTATTTCACGATGAAAAAACAAACAAACAAGGAGCTTTGAGAAACGCTCACCACGTTACTCCAATAGCAAGGGTATATGTTATTGGCAATTGATTTTACTAATAAAAAAGCATAAGCAAAAGCAAAGCAAAAGCGCGCATGGCTCGGCGGCGAGCGTAGAACGCAAGCGATCTATGCAGCTAAACCAAACGGTCGCGGTCAGGTGTGAGATGGGTGACCACTAGTGGCAACAATTTCATGCGCGTTTCCGTGCTTCGGAGGGCACGTTAAGCCGTCGGTCCCGGTTGTTGTCGATAGATAACAGTCGTTAAACCTTGTCGGAGGCCTTATGGGCGGTTTGAAAACATCCGACAGCGGGTTGGCCACTAACCCGCATCTCCACCAACCCGCATTGGAGCAGCGTGGTGGAGTAAGCTCCAGGCCTTCCCAATATTGGGAAGAGACCCGTGCCCAGCAGTGGGACGCAAAAAGGGTTGCAGCCAAGCCAAGCCAATAAAAAAGCATTAGGGGTGATATGTAAGCAAGAGTCTTTAACAGATATGTAACAAAGTGTACAAGGGTCTAAGGGTCACTAATAAAAAGATTATAGGCGCGGGATGTGAGCATGGCTAGGCGGCTTACGAAATATTGTATGTACGTACGCAGTTAAGCCAAGTGGGAGCGGTCGGGCGCTAGTGGCAAAAATTTCATGTACGTCTCCGTGGTTAGCCTTTCCGACTTTGGCCTTTGACCTAACGTCAACAACGGGGACCTTAAACCTCGTCAAAGGCCTGGTGGTTTAAAAACATACGACAGCAGGTTGGCTAGTAAACTGATCACCACAAATCCACATTGGAACACCGTGGGGGAGTAAGCTCCAGGCCTCCGTAATAATGGATCCTTTTCCAATAGTGGAACGCAAAAATGGGCTGCGGCCAAAAACTTTTTCTGTTAGCTGTCTCAGTGTTTGAGAACTCCGAAAACTTCAGTGGAAGGCAGACACCAGTATGGCTTAACGCCTGAGCAGGCAAATATTGTGTATATAAATTGTGTATGTAAATATTTGTGTATATAATGAGAATATGTATAACAGTGTATATGTATGTATAAGTTGTATATGTGTACATATTATTATACTATTTCTTTTGTTTTTCTTTCTCTCTTTCTAAACAATTTCTTAGCTTTTCCTTTATTTCTCATAAACAAGGCCTACCACACATTTTCACCTTCACCCAGGGTCGACTGGAAGAAAATGCCAAAAGGCATTAGGTTAAGCCCTTTGTAACCCCTAGCTTATGGTGTTTGCAAAAATAAATAAATAAATAAATATTGATTTCAAACTACACAAGACTCCCATAAGATTTAACGGCTGCCATCTGTCGATAACAACCGGGATGAACGATCTCCGGAGCACAAAAACGCTCACAGATCTCCCAAACTATCCAAACTCCATTATTTTTCTGAGTAGCTGTCTAAATGTGTTTTTGGTTAGGCATTACATTACATTATTTACCTATCATGATATGTATGTATGAGCCCAAAAATCATTTCATCATTAATGAACAATATTGCAGGCCAAATGAGATCACTTCCAGCAATTCATCATCATCTAACATTTCGATACATCAATCAATTTGTCTGGCTGTTGTTCACATCCTTGGCAACGCCTACTTTATGTATAGACGTGTCAAAGAATATGTAGCTTGTAGAGAAGCAATGAGGAACTACAATATCTATGATGGTATTTAAATGCTCCAATAATCCTAGTAGTCTAAAAATCCAAATATTCGTTCAAACTTCCAAAGATAAGGCATAGGAGGACAGTTAGTTGTAAGAAAATATCTCATAATATGATGACTTTAATTGTTTAAGTAAAGTAAAAAAAGTAATACACCAATAGTCTTGGCCGCCTACCGCCTTAATACTGATCTGTAGGTATATCGTAGACGACTTTTTTGCATTCCAGTGTACAATTTTATTTTTCTTATTGAGGCAAAATTATGTTTATTCAAATCATTATTACTGAATGTTTTGACTTTGCATATTTAACTCGTATATAAAATAGTATAGTAGTATATAAAATATAATTTTCGAGTTTAAACCTTAAAATCAGCAATCAGAAGTGAGTATTGGGGCTTTGCAAAGAATATTATATAATTTTCGGATATATTGATATATCTCAGCTATATCACTCTGTCTCGATTGTGTCAGTTGCTCGTGGTTTTAACTTTATACAAGAAAATTAAATACATGAGTCTGTATTGTATTTATTTGTTTTTGTTATTCAATTATTGGGTGCTGTAAAGTTGATGTTGCATAAAAAGTAATTTGTTCGAGATGATATGAGATGATAGGTTTTTATGGTTTCCTAGTATTGTCTTCATACAAAGCTGTTGTTGATACAAAATTGTTAAGATTATTTATAGTCTCGTGCTTATAATACAACACAAAAAATGTGTGATGAATCACAAGATAAGCACTCCGAGGTGGAGTCAGTTTAAAAAAATGTAAGCGGAATAGGCAAATATACCCAATTCAAAATAGATTTTCTGAGTTCTTTACGCCGTCGATCCTAGTCGCGGGGAAAGACCACAGAACATATTAAAAGAGGTTAGAATGGAAATGTGACGGGGCAGACGTGCCAAGGATATGAGCAAACGCTCGTATCTCTACAGAAACACGCGATAGCGCTGCGATATGCGTGCTTGTGTGCGTGCTTGGGTGTGATTCGTTCATTTGAAATCGCGTGATTGTGCGGCGCTAAGATTGGTTAGATTTTAAAATGCAAATATGTGCGTAAGCTTCATATTTATTTAACTACAGATGTAGTGGAGGTGAAAGGTGGGACTGGATCGGCGACACCAGTTTTCACACGAACGGCGCATTATTGCCATTCTACCTCTTTTAATATGTTCTGTGGGAAAGACTATGCTCTACAGCAGGACACAGAAAAGTTCCAGTCATTACTCAAACGGTTGAAGTTCGTAAGAAAATTACTCCTATTTTGATCATTCTTCATTATTGGATAGGGTCCGCAGATGAGACGAAAACATGGCAATGTGATTTCTTCTCTCACTGATTTTTAGATAATGGTCTGATTTTGTTCAAGCAATTCGATATTATGAAACTTAAACAACTAAATGTTATTTTAAAGTTACGAAATGCGATGACTGAGCGACAAAGACCAGAGTCTCCGACACGGTGAAGATACCTCTGGCTCTGACAAATAAATTTGTTAAATGCTTATTTATCGCTGCTTCACGATGAGAAAAATACCTAGTGAAGAGGTGTACGCGCTCGCGCTTGTGTGTGTGTGTGTGTGTGTAAATATTTAGTATAAATAGTTATCCTGATTTAGTTCTCAAATTACGCGTTACAATCAGGTCAAGTACTGCAAATGGGAACTTTCACGAGGCTGATACGTTATCAGTAACGGATTTTAGGTTATCGTATGGCACAATTTCTCCGTATCGATATGTTATCGGATTATCAATTGTGTTTACATTATTGGCTATATATATTCTGTTATCACTTATTTTATTAGAGTTATAGGTTTGAATTTTATTATGATCTCTTGAAAGTTGTGCGGCTGGCGTACAACGCAAGTAATCTACGCATCTATCTTATCAACACACACACACACTTGCAATTGCAGTTACTATTGTGAGCATATTATAAATATGATACCTCAGTGACAGTCGTGTAATTTTGTAATATTTTTTTTCCAACCTTTTTTTATGTCCCACTGCTGGGCACAGGTCTCCTTCTCACACAATTGAGAGGGATTTAGGCCATAGTCCACCACGCTGGCCAAGTGCGGATTGGTGGACGTCATGCTTTCGAGAATTTATGAATTTCTCTCAGGCATGCACGGCGATGGAGAACATCGTAATCAATGAAATATCACGATATTTTCCATCACCGTGGAGCAACGATAAATTCGCACATTACAAATTTCTTTGTCGGAGGTGCGAGCCGAGGATTTGAAACTGGGATCGGTCGCGTCAAAGACCGCGGTTTTTTACCACTCGGCCATCGCTGCTCATTTATTAATAAAAGTAATATTTTGTTTTAAAAATGTAAATCCTTAATTGGCTGAAGGAATTATTTAATAAAATTTGTATGTATTTTAATCCTAAGAGCTGTGGCTTTTGTAAATAAATGAAAAATTTCATGTGTGTTTCTATGCTTCGGAGGGTACATTAAGCCATCGGTGCCGGTTACTGTCGTTAACAGTAGGGTAGGTATACCCTATATCGTGGGTACCATGGACACAAAGACAGGAACACAAACGCCCAGACCGAGAACAGAAATTTGAACTTATCATTCAAATTTCTGCCTCGCCGGGAATCGAACACGGGACCCTTCGATCGGCAGTCCGGCACCATTGCGTCACGCGCGGCGTTTGAATACATACAACAAGGGAATGGCCACTAACCGCCTCTCCACCAACCCACATTGGACCATAACCACCGGGACGACGACTTTACGTGCCCTTCAAAACACGGAAATGCGAATAAAAAATTATCCACTACCGGTCACCCATCTCACACCTGACCGTGACCGTTCAGCTTAGCTGCGATATCGCTTACCTACGTTACCCAAGTGTCATACGTGCTTCATATTGTTACGACTTTGAGTATGAAATCGAAGCGATCTCTACCCAGCGACAAGGAAGAAATATTCGACGACTACAGCGAAGAAATTGGACTATAGTGATTGTGCTTAGTGATTCGGATTCTGTCAAGTGGATTTATTTAATATTTTTTTTAAATAATAATTTATAATAGGATTAAATAATAGTAAAAATAATAGTAAAATAGATGTAAATGAACATTTCGTAATTGTATTATAGTTTAGTTTTTTTCCTTTATATTTTTATCATTGTATATTTGCATACCTCATGAAGGTAAATATGGCGAACTAAATATATAAACATTTGTAAACACCCATATTTGTGCAAATAAATGTCTTTGTCCTTGATTTTTTGAAAGAAAATAATGAACGCCTTCAACGTTACAAGCGGCATTTTCATTACCCATAGCGCGTAACATTATTTTAAAGATATACCTACATGTTACAGGTTGAAATTTGATAAGGTTCTTATCATGTGGTCAGTTCCACTATTATTACAAAAAATGAGTATGTCCACGTATCTATTGCAACTGTTTATGTTGAAATATGTTGATTTCGTATATAGAGTAATAGGTAAGTGTTACGGTAATGCTTATACGACAAATATGCGTAATAAGAATATAAGTAATACTAATTTTAGTGACCGTTAACGTTTGAGTGATATAATCAACTATTTCCTGCGTTTGACGATTACGGATGAATGGTGCAATGGTTATTATGCCGGAGTAACGATTAAGGGTTCCGGGTTCGATTTCGGGATAGGCAGTTTGAATGTTGAGTTAAAATTTCTGTTCTCGGTTGGGTGTTTATGTTTCTGTCTTTTGTCCGTGGGATGCTCTAAACATGGAATTCAAGAGTGACTATTCAAGGGTGAACTTTGACTAATAAAATTTATACTTCACAAATAAATAAAATTGGAGTGTCTGCTTGTAATATTAAAATAACCGCTTTTTACTATATAAATATGAATGTATATACTGTACATACCAAAATAAGTTTTTTTAGAATTTTTGTCTGTATGTTTGTTCCGGCTTATCTATGAAATGGCTGGATCGATTTTGACGGGACTTTCACCAGCAGGTAGCTGATGTAACACGGAGTAACTTAGGCTACTTTTATTTTAGAAAAATTCAACAACTAAAGTCCACGCGGACGAAGTCGCGGACGGCCGCTAGTTAATGTATAACTCTACACAATCATAGACCCACAGTAGGATATCCTGTGTCGTAAGTACCATTGTCACACGCCGGGAATCGAACGGGGACTCTTGATTGGCATTTCGGCATCTTTTTATACAATCTACGAGCAAAACTTAATTCTTGTTCAAATCCCTATACTTTTTATATAATAATTATACTTTTTATATATAAGTAGCATATAAGTATTAAGTTGATTATTTTGTTATTTACATAATATTACTAGTGGTCCGGCCCAGCTCTGCCCGGGTGCAGACATTGTCTTGCCTTTGTTTGAGGATTTAATTTTAATTATCTTAAAGAGATTTCATGTTACTGTCAAACAAAAATATAAAACAAATAATGACATACGAACTGTCTTGTTATACTGACTGTGTCAAACTTTAGAATGAAACGGCACGAAATACAAACGTTTGACAGGTAGGAATTTTTTTTATAGGAAAACTACATACTTATAAATAAAAAAAAAAAAAAACATTCCAGTAGACCAAATTGTGAATCTATACCATTCTTAAAGCCCCTTGAACACACACAAAAAATTTCATCATAATCTCTTCAGTCGTTTAGGAGCTGTTCAGTGACATACACACGCACACAAGAAATGTATATTAAGATTTTCATTTATAAATTATTCAATGAATAACGCTTCATACTTCACTAAGGATACCCTGCGTCGTTTATTTAATTTATGAATTATCAGATATACTTTAAACAATCTGGGTGGCCTAACCTACCACGGGTTAGTGGAACCCTCATCACATAATACAATCACTTCCTTAGAATATCGGGTGTCCTTAGAATTTTTCCATCGTAACTGAACAATGGGGTCCGATCATGTCGGTGTAAATTCATATTCAAAATTGACTGCATTGAATAATTATAATGACTATCTATCTAACGAAAGTCTAATTCGTCTATTATTTACTACAACATATATTGTAGGTGGTAGAATTATTGTCGTTCGCCCGGGGAAGTACCACCGCTGCACCCACTTCTGCCAATTCTGTTGCGTTTTGGTGGAAAAGGTGCAGTTGCCGGCCACACTTACATGAGGCGACCACCAGCCTCCGGTGTAGCAGCGCAACTGCATACGACCTCAGACAAGATTTACCTATGCTTGCTTGAGGTTGTATGTAGATGTCCATGAGCTAGTGACCACTTAACACTACGCAGTCCGCATACTCGTATGCTGCAAAGAAAAACCGGCCAAGTGCGAGTTGGACTCGCGCACCGAGGGTAATAATAATAACGTTTCACACTCATAGCCCCACAGTAGGGTAGATATACCCTGTGTCGTGGGTACCATGGACACACACAGAGATGGAAACACAAACACCCAGACCGAGAACAGAAATTTAAATTCATCATTCAAGATTCTGTTTCGCCGGGAATCGAACCGATTGGCAGTCCGGCATGGTAACTATTGCGCCACGCGGGTCGTCTGATTGAGGGTTCCGTAAAATATTTTTTTAATATATGATGTCACTAAAAATGTATGGTTTTCGCAATTTTTCCTCTTTCTGTGCTATAAGACGTTGCTTCGTACCAAATTTTAAGATTCAGAGTTCACGGGAAGTACCCTGTAGGTTTTGATTCCCTTGCGAGTGCCGAAAAGCGGAGATTTGCGCAATAAACGGCTGTATCTTTTGATTGCGCTGGCTTAGAATTTTGATTTTTTCACAGCTCCAAGTGACAGTAGATCTGAGTATTTGACATTAATTCCAGCTTGATACCTCCTCGCGTTCTTGAGAAAAAGGGTCTTGACAGACAGACGGATGGACAACAAAGTGATCCTATAAGGGTTTCGTTTTTTCCTTTTGGCGTAGGTACGGAACCCTAAAAAACTGTCCAACAATAGGAAAAAATTAAAGTTTATATTTCCGTTTAGATCTTTTTTTTACTGACAAAGGTAACACACAACTTAACCTCCTGAAAAGTGCAACAAAAAACCTAAGTGTATTTAATTCAAACACGGAAAGTCCATTTGAAACGTTAGAAAAAGCTTAAAGATCTAGAACAGCCTTACGCACGTAGTGGCATAGTTGTCACGACCGGTATTCTAGATGTGCAAATTTGGACCCAATTCGGTTTTCGCTCGACAATTGGTAACTGTTACAGTTTCTATGGAATCGGTATTAGTTGGTGCGTACTTTTAATCCGTTTCATTAATTTAACTTCTGTTGTGTTGTGTGTGTATCAGTTTTAAAGCCTCAGTTTGTGTTAAAAAGCAGTTATATCGATCGAAAAGTCACTTTATTACAAACTAAAAAAAATCCGACGAAAATGTTGGACACTATTCCGGACTTATAGTATTATCCATGGCAATATTTTAAATGTGTTTGCTTGTTTGTTTGTTTGTTTGTTTGTCCTTCTGTCACGTTGCAACGGTGCTACGGATTGACCCCTTTTTAACACGCTTTTATTAGCTTCACCAGTATGTTTGTGAGTTTGTGAGGTTGTTTGTAACTCTCCTTTGCTTTGAACTCGATTTTGACCCACATTCAACGGACAGATTTATTTCAAAGTTTTGACACTCATCAAGAATTGGTGGCAATTCAATAATTTCGTAAGTTTATTAAATCTAATTCCAAGAACTTCAGAAAAATATTTATAACCATAAATCGAACTAAAAAAAGAAAAATAAATACAGTTTAAAAAACTAAAAACACACGCTTTTGAAGCGTATCAAATTAAAAAGTGATAATTAATCCTTAATATAAACAGAAAATATTAATGAACAAAAAATATTAGTATTATTGTAAAAAAAAAGCGGCACTCTGTGCCATAATACCAGCCACTCTCCAGTGTGACATAGGTTACTTTTTACCCGGGGAAAATATATTATCATTCTTATGGGAATAAACGAGAAACCCACGCGGGGGAAGCCGCGGGCGGAAATCTAGACGTCAGATAAGAATTGAGTCATAATAATTTAAACATTCAACAAATTGCTTTGGGTTCAAAATAAATTTCACGAACTCCAAACAAATAAAGGCTTACCTTGTTAAAAATTTTGTTACAAAAGTAATTTATCTGATGACTACAAGGTGGACGGCTTTCACCAAAAAATGCCGTGTGAACTTATTTCGATTTGTAAAAACAATTACTGTTTTTACTTTTTTTGGAGCTGAGTTACATTCCTTAAGAACCACATTGGGTTATTAAGAAATGTGAAGTCGACGTGGACTAATATAGATTTCAAAATATAAGTAAAAGAGATATTTTAAATGAAAGGATGATTGACAAGAAGAGGAGCAAGAAGCAGCAAGAAGAATTAAGCGATTCCAATAAATGTAAAAAAAATGTAAAAAAAAAACACCCATAAGGAGTTTTAATCGTTCTTTAGCCAACCGTAGTTTATTCAAAAAGAGGATAGAGGGACTGTTTTGTGAATTAAAAAAAACAGAAAGAAACCCCATTAAAAATAATAAAAAATGCTTAACAACGCTCCAAGTTACTTTTCCATTATTATCTTTCAAAGAAAAAAATAAGAAAAATGATTTTATTTCTAATTCATATTAGGAATACAAAATATTCGCTTAATAAATGTAATTTTTTCCCGGTAATCGCCTTTAAGTGCCCGTTTGGGCTAAATGTTGAGTTGAGAGAAAAAAGCCGTCAGAAAAAACTCCAATCAGACCCTGACCCATAATATTCAATATGTTAACTCTAGAAAAACATTTTTTTCTACTAGTTTGAACAGGGTACCGTCATCGATTGATGTTGCTTTTCGTACATTTCCTATGTTGGTCATTTTTTCATAGCCCCACGCTAGGATTTCCGGTTATGGGTACCATGGTCACATACACAGATATTAACACAAACACCCAGACCAAGAACAGAAATTGGAACTCATTATTCCAATATCTGTCTTGCTGGCAATCGAACCCACGACTCTTGATTGGGAACCCGCCATGACAACCATTGCGCCACACTCGTCAACTGACGTTTGATTAGACGTTATCAGTGACGTCACAAACAATCCGAGATTGCGTCTTATTAAAAATGTTGCCACATCCTGATCCTGCAAAAATTCCAATAGGTAACGAATTCTTAGAAAATAGGGTGTGTAGCTAGGGTTTGACTAATTCAAACTTATCTCACAATAATTGACCTTAGCGTTATTTTAACCGCAATATAAATTTTGCAAATCGATGACGATAAACGCATTACGTTCGTAAGATCACGTTTTTACAGGGAACCAAGAAAACAAGTTTTCGCTGAATCAGTGAGTATGTATTAAAATTAACTTTTAATATAACGAGTGCTTTAAATGGGTCAGACGGTAAAACCTGTCTTAGGAACCAATTGCGAATTTAATTTTTTCATTACTGAACTTAAAAAAATTTTTTCATCTTGAAGATGATAACTTTTACTGAACCAGTCTCCAGTTCAGCCCTCCCCTGCCCTGGGGTCATAATAATAATAATAAATATCTTTAGACAATTCACACACCATTTGATTCCAAAATAAGCAGAGCTTGTACAATGGTAATCAGAAAGCTGATAAACATACTTATATAATTATAAATACATACTTAAATAGATAAATTAACACCCAGACACAGAATAAATAGTCATGTTCATCACACAAATATTTGTCCTGGGTGGAAATCGAACCCACGACCTCACGTTTCGCAGTTGGCTCATCACCCACTACGCCACGGAGGCTGTCAAATAATAATGACTAAGGAAAGTTAAACATCTAAAAACTTATAAAAACTATGTACCGCAAAAAGTCTGCATCCATCCTCAACTAAATCTTTACTTTATCTAAAGTTACAGATGGGAAAGAAAACCCTTCGAATGGTGACCAAGTTTCAACAAGGGAAGCACAGGGTGGACTGATGCCTTAAAGAAATCATCGGGAAGCCGCTGGATTCAGAGGGTGGACTGGATAGAGTGGTGAACATCACCAGATGCCTATGCCCAGCGGGGGACTTTCAAATAATAAAGTTAATGAAGTATCGTTTTCCAGACATTTATTTATTTTTTTCAACCTTTTTTATGTCCCACTGCTGGTCAAAGAAACTTTAGGGAAACTTGGGCATAGCCCATCACGCTGGTCAAATGCGGAATAGTGGACATCGTGTCTTCGAGAAATTATGAGTTTCTCTCAGGCATGCACGGTATTGGAAAACATCATAATTAATTAAATATCACATTTTCTATTTTCTGTAACGGGCAGCGATAAATACGCACATTTCAAATTTCTTTGTCAAAGTTGCGTGCCGAGGATTTCAACCCGGTATCTCCATCTCCATGTCGTAGAATTAACCCCACGTCCATCGCTGCTAACCACAGTTATATTATTATGCATGCTTGTTCAATTTAAAGAGGATTTGAGGTCAAGATTCGCTCTCGGAAACATCCGAGATCGTGACGTCATACGATCCGATGCGTGATAAGGTCATTGTGTTAAGTATGCGTGAACATGGATTCTGCTGATGATTTCATTGAATAATTCTAATTTTGTTAATGATTGACTAACGAAAACTTCAGACAAACAAACTTCGTAGGTAGAACTATTATGGTTCGCCCGGGGAAGTACCACCGCTGCACCCACTTCTGCCGTGAACCAATTCTGTTGTGTTTCGGTGGAAAGGTGCAGTTGCCGGCCACACTTACATGAGGCGACCACCAGCCTCCGGAACCGGAGTAGCAGCGCAACTGCATACGACCTCAGACAGGACTTACCTATGCTTGCTTGAGGTTGTATGTGGAAGTCCATGG
The DNA here is from genome assembly GCA_911387765.1 of Pyrgus malvae. Lineage (NCBI taxonomy): Eukaryota > Metazoa > Arthropoda > Insecta > Lepidoptera > Hesperiidae > Pyrgus > Pyrgus malvae. The sequence goes on from OU426969.1 coordinate 14,304,294, forward strand.
GCTGCAGCGACCACTTAACACCACGTGGCCTGCATGCTCGCCTGCTGTTCTATTCAAATAAAAAAAAACTTACTGAAAATGAGCGCTCTCAAAAGTATGCTAAGTGTGAAGTAAAAAAAAAATACTTTCATCTAACGTAATGACGTTAGATTAAAAAACCGATGTTTTTTTAAAGCTCCTAAAATGCTAAAGTTAGAAAATCAATAACAGGCCTATTATTTAAGTGTTACGATTACAGGTAGCGCTGACTTTAAAACTCGTCAGCGTGGGAGTTGGGTATCATAATAACCTCAATTTCAAAACACAATTAGGACAGTTATAACGTGCAAATAAAGACAGCCACAATACATGACAGGCACAAGATTTTGATGACGCATTAAATGAACATTAACAAACATTTGAATCGTCAGAAACAAACAAAGAACCCACCTTTGAGTATCGAGCAAGTCATCAAATACCTCAACGTTATATAACTGTTTACCAATTACAAAGGCATTGGAAGTAAGCTCAAACAATCAATCGGAGCGTAATTCTCAAGAGTATGTTAGGACTCAGATGCCGTTGGAGACTCTTTAGAAATCGCAACACGATTCGAACAATGAGATTCCTGAAATTCCGTAAACAATGTAACACAAGTAAGACGTCAAAAAGGCAGTTCTTTGAAGTTTATCTGGATCGGGGCTGGGAGTCTTAGGGCCTCGTTCGAACCTCAATATTTATTGCTTTTTTCTATTTTTGTGTGAAAATCTTAATGTGGTTCACAGAATACATCTACGTACCAAGATTCAACAGTATAGTTCTTATAGTTTCGGAAAAAAGTGGCTGTGACATACGGACGGACGGTCAAACAGACAGACAGACATCACGAATCCATAAGGGTTCCGTTTTTTGCCATTTGGCTACGGAACCCTAAAAAAGAGAATAATTCTTATCTTTAAGACACATACCTACCACATAATATTACTTTTTTTCTTAAATAAAACCGTGAATCCCTCGTCTACTACGGAACCCTCTTCACGAGTTTAATTTATATTTTTCCTGTTGTTCGTTATTATTAGTTATATATAATGAATTTCATAAAAAACATATTAATATTTTCTTCAACTAAGCTTCATTCTATGCACAGACATATTAATTCAAGTACAGCCTAACCGTCACATTTGTCCCCGAAATTATATTAAACTTAATGTAAAGCGAAACTGACCCTAACTGGGCTACTTCTATTATCTAAGTGAGAGTAACAATCTAAAAACGTGATTGACACAGCATACATTGACCGTCGAGTATGACAAACCGATCCATTGTGTGTATAACAAGCCCAATTAACGGTAAACTATGTTGAACAGCGGAAGAGTCGCAAGGCAAATCGGTCAATGCGGTGATATAATAGGAGTCAAGCATTCATTGAAGAAACGGTACATTTACGAATGTGTGTGTAACGTGAAAAATATTATTTACTCTTTCTGCATGTTCTGAACCGCGTGACCTAGCGGCTCGCGTAGAACGTAAACGATCTACGCGAACTGAGTAAGCGAAACAGTTGTAGTCGAGTTTGAGAAGGGTGATAGCTAGTGGCAAAATTTCATGGGACCCGCGGGTTGGCCATTAATTGTCATCCTGCACGGTGCAACGTATCAACGTAGCTCCAGGCCTCCCTAATTATTGGGAAAAGACCCGTGCCCAGCAGTGCGACGCAAAAAGTGTCTCTGTCCTCAGTTTTACGGGATTTTGACAGTTTTTAGGTATTATGACTAACCAACAGACCTCTAAGTCATTTAGATATCTCCCCGAAAACGAACTCAGAATTGACCTGCTATTTCTATCACCAGTGGTGATTCACCACTAAAAATGTATCATCTTTCATCTCTTCAAACTAAAAATCGGTGTTTGGAATTAAATACCGATTCCTAAGTTCAAAACTTGAACTTAAAAAATAATAATATGTTTCTTAAGAAAAATGATAATTTAGAGCGGAAGAAAAGTGGCAATTTTGAATCTGTTTGCAGAAACATAAATACGACAAAAAAAGAAATTTATCAAAATTAAATATAAAATTCTCAGGCGTTCTCTTTCTAAACTTATTCAGCCAACATCTCAAAAAATAAGGTATTTTATTTGTTTATTTATTCTTTATTGTTACAACTTAAAAATGTTGTACAAAGGGCGGACTTAATGCCGTGAGGCATTCTCTACCAGTCAACCCTGTCTGATGGTGAGAATTTTAAGTAGGTGGCAACAATAGCACTACTTCTACAAGGAAAATTTTTCTTGTGATAAGCTTGTATCTAAAGAACTAACACTGAGAGAGTAAATATATGATGCATAATATAATACATAAATAAAATAATAATATAAGATAAATTATAAATTTACATATTATAATACTAGTTTACATTATATACATTGTATACATAAATACATATAGGTATAATTAACTTCACCATTTCAAAAATAATATAAAGTATAAAGGAGAGTACTTCTCCATAAATTATGCAAAATGCAAAAAGATAAGCTTAAAGCGCATTCCCAGTGCATTCTTATTGCAAGATTTCATATTTCTCACGCCTGTAATTATTCACTCCAGATTACAATTTACTAGACTTAGTGCTCTCATTATAAATGCATCCAATTTATAATGATACAGGTAATTTTAGTTCAGAAGTATTGGCTACGGTTTTGGATAGGGTTACTAATTGGTTACTAACTTTAAAAAAAAGTATATTTAGGTCTTAGAATGAAAATAAACAGTATTTTACAAAAATGAACAGAATTTTATTCTATAATTTTTTAAAGACATTTTAGTGCTTCTCGCGCAACTTGTCAATTTAGTTATTTTTAAAAGCTTCATAAGCCTTACCACATTCAAAACAATAATTAAAATAAATTAGTAGCTCATTTTTTATTAAATTAATTGAAGCTAATATTAGGCAGTATTTGACAGATTCGTTCTGAATCGCTCGATTGTGACTGCGCTGCACTAACTTAGTGTTCGTCCGAGATGCTGGTACTGAAAACAGTATTTTGTATACTTTATTTTTGTTCAACAGTTAAAAGTATAATGTAGTGAAAAACAGTATAATACTGTTTAACAGTATAACAGTTTAACAGTATGGTTGGCAACCCTAGTTTTGGAACATAATTTTCGTTCGTTTTCGGTTATATGACCAGACCAACTTGACCAGCTCAAGTACTGCTCGGTAGACAAGAAATTCCACCGACACTATTTGGACTCGTGGCGGTCCTCCACAGCTTTGCGCGTTCCTTTTCGACCCGACCCGCGTGGCACAATGGTTACCATACTGGACGGCCAATCAGAAGTCCCGGGTTCGATTCCCGGCGAAACAGAAATTTGAATGATGAGTTTAAATTTCTCGGTCTGGGTGTTTGTGTTCCCGTCTTTGTATGTGTCCATGGTATCTAGAACACAGGGTACTAATTACCTTGGCTGTAACCCTTTTTGCATCCCACCGCTGGGCACGGGTCCCTCCCCATTATTGAGGAGGCCTGGAGCTTACTCCACCACGCTACTGCTCCAATGCGGGTTGTTGGATTAATTACCTTACTGTGGGGCGATGAGTGTGTAAAGTTTTTTTTTATCACGAAAGTGTAAATTAAGGAAATGAGTGGTAAGGACTGCGGTCTCCGCAGTTAAGGCTTTTTTTCCTTACCTACATATTATATCATGTCCTGTATTAAGATTCCATATTAAGAGCAGCGATGGCCGAGTGGTAAGAAGAGCAGCGATGGCCGAGTGGTAAGAAACCGCGGTCATCGACGCGACCGATCCCGGGTTCAAATCCTCAGCGCGCACCTTTGACAAAAATAAATTTGTAATGTGCGCATTTCATCGCTGCTCCACAATGATGGAAACTATTGTGATATTTAATGATTACGATGTTTTCCATCGCAGTGCATACCTGAGAGAAACTTATGATTTCTCAAAGGTATGACATCTACCAATCCGCACTAGGCCAGCGTGGTGAACTATGGCCTGAATCCCTCTCAGTTGTTGGAGGAGACCTGTGCCCAGCAGTGGGACATGAAAAGGCTGAAAAAAAATTCTCGTATGTTTGAAATATACGTTCGACAACATCTGTCCCCTGAACGGAAAGCGCAATTCGTTCGAATCTTAATACAAGACATGATATAATATGTAGGTATAGAAGAAAGAAGCCCTAACTGCGTAGGGAACTAAAAAACAAGCCCAATGGTTTAGATTATTTTTAAAAACAATACTGAACTTATTTTGTTATCTTTAATAACATTCTAAGCTACTTGGGTTGTTTTTTTTTTCTTTTGAGTTATTCTTGTATTGTATATGTTATACGTGACAGCAATATTATGTGTAAATGCTATTACATTGCAATCTGCTTACAAATGTAACGAGGTTAAAATTTATTATTATAAAATGTAATGATGAAACCGTTATGTAGCATAGATGTAGTAATCCTATGTATCTATATGTCCAAATATGCTTCTGAAAGGGTCAGATTTATATCTTTCTGAAGGTTTCCTTTCATAAACAATTACTTTAATATCATTTGACAACCCGCGTGGCGTAATGGTTGCCATGCCGGACTGGCAATCGAAGAGTCCCGGGTTCGATTCCCGGGGAAGCAGAAATTTAAATTTATGTTCTTGGTCTGGGTGTTTGTGTTTCTGTCTCTGTGTGTGTCCATGGTACCCACAACACAGGGTATATCTACCCTACTGTGGGGCTTTGAGTGTGAAACGTTATTTATTACTTAATTAATTATCTTTGGATATTATAAAATAAACCATTAAAACTGTTTAGCTAGTGTTACAAATTGTTTGTCGTTATTCGTTCACGGTGAGACAGTCAATTACAAAGGATTAATAAGATTGTGCCCACGAAGCTACATGTGATCTACTCGAGCGTCGAGTCACAATACAAAGAGCTTGGTCGAGTGGACCTAGTGGGATTTTAGATTAGAAGACAGAGGGTAAAATTTCCATGGTGCTTGATAATTATCTTTATATCGCCCAGAACTGAAAACTTTAAAAAATTAATGAAATAGGCACATTGAAATTTGAAGCAATCATTTTAATAATATCATTATAACGATTTGAACTTTAAATAAGGAGTGGATGTTTTTAAGTAGCAAAAAAGTGCCTTTCCTATTTTTGATGTATTTCGGATATTTTCTGTCTATTTTGGTTATCAAAAGTAAAACCTATCATCAAAAAATCTTTAATTTCGTATTTTAATTATTAGTTTCAAAGAATTCTATACGGCAGCTTAAGGGAAGCCCAGTATTCTAAGCGCTCGCGCTCGAGAAAATCCGATAATCTCCTCTTGATCTTCCCTTCTATAAATACTTAACTAGAAATAATAATTACCACAGATTATATTATAATGCGTGAAATTAGAAATTTCGTTGCGTTAGTAAATCGCGTATCGTCGATTGGCATTGTAAGCGATATTAGATATTAGTTTGGGCCTTGATCCGATTGTTTTGTACTCGATTTTAATCGTCCATTTAAACCGATTATGTTTCGAGATGTAATTTACAGTAGCCTTAGATGCTGGTTATTATGTTTATTAATATAGTGGATGTACTTGACGTGTTATTATATTACACTAGCTGTGCCCGCGAACTCCGTACCGCCCTTAAATGTTCGGGGTGGGCCACCTTTATCAGTTGGGGGGGGGGGGGGGATGAAAAATAGATGTTGGCCGATTCTCAGACCTACTCAATATGCTCACAAAATTTCATGAGAATCGGTCAAGCCGTTTCGGAGGAATATGGCAACGAAAACTGTGACACGAGAATTTTATATATTAGATATGGTTTTATTTTTGTTCAGTTAAAAGTGCTCGCTGGGATTGGAACCTGGATTCTGGTATGGGATTTTGGTATATCCAGCATGACTTCTCTCTTATCAATTTTATTTGCAACCCACGTGGCGTAATGCTTACCATGCCGGTATGCCGATCGGAAGGGCCCGGGTTCGATTTCCGGCGAAGCAGTAATATGAACGATGAGTTTAAAATTTCTGTTCTCGCACCAACAAAGACAGAAATACAAACACCCAGAGTGTTTGTGTTTCTGTATTTGAATGTGTCCATGGTACCCACGACACAGGGTATATCTACCCTTCTGTGGGGCTATGAGTGTGAAACGTTTATTTATTTATTATTGTGTTCGCTAAGTCATCTTCACTATTAATATCGTCCGAGTTTATGACAATAGATTCAAAATATTTTGCCGTCGTTCTGGGTCTTCAACATACGTCAGACTCATAGTATTCTTCATCGGATGAAGGTCAGAGAAACCAATCCAGATGCTCTGTAGGCTTTGTCAATATGTAACAAGGTCGTCGCGTCTTGGCGTCCTGCCAGCCTTGGTTGATCTTGGACTTCTAGTGATTCTTCGTTACGTCACTAACGTATGTAATTATTTATTTAAGTAAATAAATAAATAAAAATTCATTTATTTTGCTGTCACAATTAGGTAATGCAAAAGAAGAAAAAAATGTTTACAATTACGAGGTTAATACACTGATGTTGTTACAATTAACAGTTAAAATAATTCTTTGTGAGAGCCAGTAACATATATATATAACTGTATATAATATATTTAAACGAGCAATTCTTGTATAAACTTATATATATAATCTGAATCTCAGAAACGGCTTCAATGATTTTCGTGAAATTTAGTATGCAGGATTTTTCGGGGCCGATAAATCGATCTAAAGCAAGGTAACAACTGAAGGTATTGTGTTTTCAGGCAATGAAAACCTGCCTCAATATAATTAGATTACGAAAGAAAATTTAAGCCTAGGTGGGAAATTGGACGGTCTCGAAACCAGAAGACCCGGGTTCGAGTCTGCAAGTCAATTATTTTTTCCCCTTTTTTCAAGTTACTTTTTCAGGTTAAACCAAGAAAATAAATCGTTTTTATCCAAGCAAAGCTCGGTTATCCAGGTACTACTTATTATATGAATTAAGAAAAAGACATATCGTCATTTTGTTATATTTTCATTTTCTGACAACCATAGAAATCGAAAAAGGAGCTGACAACTAAAAAAAAATAAAAAAACCCGACTGAGTTTATGTGTAATTTGGAAACCTTTTTGATCGATGATGAATGATGATACTCGTATACGTTTGGCAAAGCAAGGTGCAGTTTCGTTGTAAGTGTATGCGTGTAATGTTTACGTATTACACATGGCGAGGTGTAGGGACTCACATTGTTGTTCGCAGAGTTTTTCTTTTTTTCAATTATGGCATCGCAAACTCTGTGCATACTGCCAGCGTCAAGTATAACTTTTGCATAAATTTTTTGGCACTTTCAATGAAAATGGACGAAGTAATAACAAAGTCAGTAAGTAAGTCGTCAGGATATAGGATTTTTTATACCGGAAAAATGTACTTTTTATATACACTCACGGCGGCTAATAAGTTCGCGGCCTAAGGTACTTAACGATGACAAATCACTTCGCTACTGATATCACTTATTGGGAGACTCGTTACTACTATAATTACCAAGTGTTTTTTAATTTCGTTCATAAACACATTACCTTTGGAACCTAATATTAACCATGTCGATTGAAACTGCAACCTCGCGCAATTTGTAGCATCGCGCAGTGATTAAATTCCTTGTAGAAAATGGAAAAATGCCGAAAGAAACTTTTGAAGAGATGTAAACTAATCATGTAACTGAGGGCCCACTCTGTAAGCATCCGTCCGTAAGTTCTAACATTTTCGGAATCATTTTTAGCATACTCAGATCGCTTCTTTTCATGAACTAATAAGATAAGCGTTGTCATTTATGACATTAAGCTATTGAATGAATAATATTGCTAGAATTTCTTCAATCTAATCCAAAATTAAGGCCCGAAATTTCACTTAGTTTTCGATACGGGCGTACATAGTGGGCCCTCTGTAACCAGATGATCTAACTCAGATGAGTAAAACCGGGTCACAGAACAATTAAACGGATATAATTTGATCTTAAAGTTACACTTTAGTCTTCGTTAGTAAAATAGCTATCGGTTTCAATAATCCCTTCTAAATTTATAACAAGGTTGTGCCATCTTCCCTTCTTCATAAATTGGCTTCACACTCAGTGTCTCCTTCACCTTTCAAAAGTAAAGTGCCTCTTCATTTTGTCCAGCATCATCTTAAACGACTTCATTTTCAATATCTTATCAAGGTTAATAAGACACTTGTTTTATTTCAGTATCATCGTTTCTCTGTTTATTGAATGAAAGAAAGAAAGAAGACGTTTACTTCAACAAGCAAGTTCAGCAAATATTATGTAGCTTAGAAAAAACATAATTATAATACCATTCTAATAAAGTAATAAAATCGGTCAAGCGTGCATGGCCTGGCGGCTAGCGAAGAACGCAAGCGATCTATGCAGCTGAGCCAAACGGGCGCGGTCGGTTGTGAGATGGGTGACCGCTAGTGGCAAAAAATTTCATGCGCGTTTCCGTGCTTCGGAGGGCACGTTAAGCCGTCGGTCCCGGTTGTTGTCGATAGATAACAGTCGTCAAACCTTGTCGGAGGCCTTATGGGCGGTTTGAAAACATCCGACAGCGGGTTGGCCACTAACCCGCATCTCCACCAACCCGCATTGGAGCAGCGTGGTGGATTAAGCTCCAGGCTTCCCCTATAAGTGGGAGAGACCCGTGCCCAGCAGTGGGACGCAAAAAGAGTTGCAGCCAACCATCACGGTTCATGAGATTTAGCCTGATGACAGACAGACGGACGGACAGCGGAGGCTTAGTAATAGGGTCCCGTTGGCACCCCTCGGGCACGGAACCCTAAAAAGTAATAAATATGAATACAGAAGAAAGATGGATCATTGCAGAATTACAATATGGAACAGGGCCACGCTCAACTTGTGTCGCGATAGAAACCACGTTGGGACCTCCATTGTATATTACATCTGTGCAGTTGCAATGGGCGCAATGGGTGCAACCACCATTGAAAGAGTGTACTGGAGTGTGCTACAGGCTTTCCCAATTATGTGAGCAAATTAGCCAGAAGATTCTTAAACTAAACAGAAAGAGAAACCGACAATTTAGGCAGTTTCTTACGGAGCTCGAAATGTAAGAATCTAGTAACATTACCCACTCATTTATTCGGTACCATCGATTATATATGATCGATGTTCGGTGCCAATTTTCAAATTTTATGCATAAACTTTAGATAAAAATAAGCTATACGAAGAGCACGTTACGTCGATAGTTTCCCTCTTCAAGCCTCGAGAACCTCCGTCAGAAGAATCGTATCCTTCGGTTTCAAGTTGTTGTGAAGAGTTTTTTCATTGAGTCTAGTATCATCTCAACAACCTTCCTATACTTCATTAAAATGTGCTTCTTTGTATTTTTCGTTTTTAGCCTTATAAAGTAAATTATTTGAGATAACATTTGAGAAATTCTGCGGACAAGGAGTGCAGAAATTAGGGTTTCATAAAAAAATTGGTTACAAATACATAAATAAATAACGCTACACACTCATAGCTCCACACTAGGATTCCCTGTGTCGTGGGTGCCATGGACACACACAAAGACAGAAACACAAACACCCAGATCAAGTACAGAAATTAAAACTCATCATTTCAATTTCTGTCTTGTCGGGAATCGCACCCCGGACCCTCCGATCGACAGTCCGGCATGGTAACCATTGCGCCAAACGGGTCAGCTTACGTTTACATTTACGATAGTTTAACGTGACAAAGTCATAACAAAACAATGAAAACCATATTAACTTTTCACTTCACTTTATAAACAGTCGACGAACGGCGCAAGCTAAATGCTTAAGCCTCAATGTAACGTTACAATCAGCGTAACGTTACAATCAGCGTGACGTTACAATAAGCGTGACGTTACAATCAGCGTAACGTTACAATCAGCGTAAAGTTACAATGAGCGTAACGTTACAATCAGCGTAACGTTACAGTCAGCGTAACGTTACAGTCAGCGTAACGCTACATTCAGCGTAACGTTACAATCAGCGTAACGTAACAATGAGCGTAACGTTACAATGAGTGTAACGTTACAATGAGCGTAACGTTATAATCAGCGTAACGTTACAATCAGCGTGACGTTACAATCAGCGAAACGTTACAATGAGCGTAACGTTACAATGGCCGGCGTTCATTGATTTATTTGAAGTTGTCACGTCACAAGTATTTTTGCATCGACATTTTGTGTTATTCACGCAAATCCCTTGCTTTACAGTAACGTTAACATTTTTTTATTTTGCAATTACAGCTTATCTTTATAATTATATTATCAGTATTATCACTGTTAATTTGTATGAGTCAATGGCGTATCTTTGCTATCTAAAAATGGCGATAATCGATTACAAATCTATCCACTCATATTACTAATGAACTACTTACGGCGATTACCAAAAGATTTTGTTCTACTTGATTGTCAATTGTTTAACATTGACCTGGTCTTATGAAACTAGTTGTGGCTTGCGATTTCTCTTGTGATTAAATTAAAAATTAAGAATCCAAATTAAATCTTGCACGTGTTTCTTATATTTTGTTATAATGGTAATGGATTTAAAGCCTAAAATTGAGTCAATTGATTATTTTAATGTTACGCTGTAGGAACATGCATTCTCTCAGGGGTAAGAAGAACTTTACATGCCAGCTAAGTGCAGGTTGACCAGACTGCGGAGTATCATATAGCTTATTGTTTAGAATGTTTAGATCATTCCTGTAGAGATCAATTTAAAAATACCACACGTTTGCATTGAACGAAATTCTCATTATGTGTAGGTCAATTTGGCAGTTCACGATATTAGTGAGCTACGACAAAAGCATTAAACTTTTCACGCATGGCTCGGCGGCTAGCGTAGAACGCAAGTGATCTATGCAGCTAAGCCAAACGGGTGCGGTCGGGTGTGAGGTGGGTGACCGCTAGTGGCAAAAAATTTCATGCGCGTTTCCGTGCTTCGGAGGGCATGTTAAGCCGTCGGTCCCGGTTGTTGTCGACAGATAACAGTCGTTAAACCTTGTCGGAGGCCTTATGTGTGGTTTGAAAATATCCGACTTCGGGTTGAGATTTGCTCCGTGCTCCTCCACCAACCCGCATTGGAGCAGCGTTATGGATTAAGCTCCAGGCCTCCCCAATAGTGGGGAGAGACCCGTGCCCAGCAGTGGGACGCAAAAAGGGTTGCAGCCAGCCAGCCAATATTCGTACATACATAATGTGTGTATTTTGGTATAGTTTCCTATATTTTGGTATAAATACTGACTTAAGTAAAATATGCAATAATAAAATACAACACATGTTTGTACGTTATTATACATATGTTTATAAAACTAATTTTAATCAATAACAACACCATAAATCAGGCCATTGTGTTTCAATAAATAATCAATGCGATGCTATCCGTATTAAATCTTGTTATAATGAGTTCGATGTACTCTTGAAGCGATTTTTTATGGAAATTTGTAGTTAGCCATCGAGAGTGCACTGAAAGTTGAGAAGCCAGTGGAAACTGCATTTTAATTATTAGATTTTTAAGGTTCCGTACTCCAAAAGTAAAAATAATGTAGTTTAAAAATCAATAAGAAGAAAATGTATTTTACTGTAAAAAAAAAAGCGTGGGGTGCATGGTGTCAATAGTATCTTAAAAAACACCCCACGCTTTTTTTACAGTAAAATATATTTTCTTCTTATTTTTTTTTTTAAATTTTTCACAAAAGCGTGTTTTTTAGTTTTTTAAACTACATTATTTATTTTTAAGTTTTTAGTTGGATTTTTATTCTCATATTATTGCATTGTCCTCCCTGTGCAAATTTTCAAGTAAATCAGACGCTTAGACGTGTTAAAAATATAAATTTTTATATTTCTTTCATTAAGTACCTTAGGCCGCGAACTTATCAGCCGCCCCTCGTGTATTTTTTTTATCCTGATGATTCTAGTTAGGACTTTAATATAAAGTTATGAGATTCTTGTATTGTCATCAGCCCTTGACCCCTGTGCAAATTTTCAAGTTAATCAGACTCTTAGAAGTAAGTGAAAATGAAGTTAAAAGATTCCGTTACATACATACATACGTACATACATACATACATACAGGTCAAGTTAATAATATAATAATTACATACATACCTACAGGTCAAGTTAATAAAAGCGTGTTAATAAAATTTTATATTTCTTTCATTAAGTACCTTAGGCCGCGAAATTATCAGCCGCCCCTCGTGTATTTTTTTTATCCCGATGATTCTAGTTAGGACTTTAAAATAAAGTTATGAGATTATTGTATTGTCATCAGCCCTTGACCCCTGTGCAAATTTTCAGTCGCCTATGGACACGGGCAACCCTAGGGGAGCCGCCCGAGCATTGCCGGTTTTGGAGAAGAGCTTTTTTTACAGCTTTCTTGAAGAACCCTATGTTATAGTCCACTGGGAATGCCTCAGCTGGAAGGTTGTCCCATAACCTACACGTCCGTGGTAAAAAGCAGCGTGCAAAGCGGACTGTAGAGGACCGCCACGAGTCCAGATGGTGCCGGTGGAACTTTAACCTTCCGTGCCGTGTAACCGTGCCGTTGTAAGCAAGTTTCGTAAGCAAGAAATCTGAAAATCACTGTCATTAACAAAAAACTTTGAAAAATATTACCTTACTTACATAATTATTCTATACTAGCTGACCCCGCGAACTCCGTATCGCGTTTAAATATTAAATAATAATAATAATGGATAGCATATAAACCTTCTCCGTGAAAAAATACATGTACATACCAATTTTCATAATAATCGGTCGAATAGTTTCTGAGTTTTGCGATATCATATATACAAACATTACTTAACACCCCCGCAACCCCCCCTTCCGGGTGGAATTTCGTAAAATCCGTTCTTAGCTGACCTCTACTCGGCGAAAGGAATATTCCTACCAAATTTGAAGTCGGTAGGTCTTATAGTTCCAGAGATATCGTGATGAGTCAATATATGGGTGGAAATACCCCCCCTTCCGGGTGGAATTTCGTAAAATCCGTTCTTAGCTGACCTCTACTCGGCGAAAGGAATATTCCTACCAAATTTGAAGTCGGTAGGTCTTATAGTTCCAGAGATATCGTGATGAGTCAATATATGGGTGGAAATCTCTTATATATATATAAATACAGAAGAAGATTTAGTAGTCATGCTGACGCTACTCGGGTTACGCATACTAAAATCTAGTGCACACCATGAGGTGCCGTTGTGACATTCAAAGCCGAACGGACTTCATGAGATAGATCATCTCTACCAGCTTTTTCAACCAATAGACATACACAGACAGATGTTAAGGTACTCTTTATGATATAAATAAGGCATGAGCGAGTTTTTATGCAAATTTAAATGGCGAAGACATACAAGCAGAATTATATTGGAATTTACATACGATACACTATGACTAATCCATGTAGGTATTATGTTGATCATGCTTAAATTACGCCTATAAATTTTTTAACGATATCTACAAAAAAATATTAATAGGTATATTAAAAAACTTTGTAGGCAAGCTGATGAACACTGCCTGAACCAATGATATTATATAATTATGTAAAACAATGAACCTTATTTTATCCATTTCGTTTAAAATGAATTGGATTTTTTCATTGTAAAAAAAGTCTTTACTTTGTCGAACATTTATCATAAAAATAATACTGATAATTTATTTTATTATAAAAATTGAATAAACCAATGTGAAATAACAGAAAAATGAAAGCATCGCTGTAAATAAAAATTAAAAAAACGATTTATGATCAGTTTCGGTGGGGCTTGGATATCTATATTAATATTATAAAGAGGAAAGATTTGTATTTTTGTATGTTTGTAATTAATAAACTCAAAAACTACTGTTCCGACTTCAAAAATTCTTTCACCATTAGAAAGCTACATTCACCCTGAGTAACCATAGGCTACTTTTTACCGCGGGAAAATGCTTCATTCCTACGTGAAAACGGGTAATAGGGTCAACGCGGTTGAAGCAACTGGCTAAACGCATATGATTTTAATATAGCAATGAAGCCTGCAATAGCACATAGGCTAATTTTTATATAACGGGGATCCATTAAACGGGTCCACGCGGGCGAAGCCGCTGGAGATAGGCTTGTACAATAAACAATATGAAATATTATTTCTTCTCTCTTTAGTACAGAATATGTACTAAATGTTATTAATACTATTACTACTTATTTAATATGATGCACCGCTTCGCCATTTTCAACTGTTTATTTTTCACCTTTCTTTTGATAAATCATCATTTCTGATTGAACGTAAAATTAACAAAAAACCTTTAACGAATCCTGTTTCTTCTCAATCCGTCAAATTTGATTTGTTTTATTTAATCGCGATGGGTGACCGCAGGTGGCAAAAATTTAATGCGCGTTTCCTTGCTTCGGAGGGCACGTTAAGCCGTCGGTCCCGGTAGTTGTCGTTTGAAAACATCCGACAGCGGGTTGGCCACTAACTCGCATTTCCATTGGAGCAGCGTGGTGGAGTAAGCTCCAGGCCTCCCAAAAATGAGAAGAGACCCGTGCCCAGCAGTGGTACGTAAAAACGTTGCGGCCAGTCTCATTATACAATTATATTGGTTGCACAAGCCCTACAGTTGATTTAAGTAGGTTTCAAGTCTTTAGTTATTTGTCGCGAAAGTCATTTCTTACTGTTGCTTAGCGACGAAAATAAAACAAAAAAAAAAGATATATTGTCAATTAAAAATTAGATGAAATTTTCTAAATACAATAAATTGTCTTATTGTACAGAAAATAATCGTTTGATTTATAATATTTGGCGACCGTGAAAAAATCGTACATTTCACTTTCTTTAAAAATACATCCCATTAAACTATGGATGCCTTGAAAAGAAAACGAACTCAATTCCGCAGAGAATTTACTATAGCTACAGAAAAAATGACGAAAGCTTTTCAATCTCTAGATACGGAATTGATTGAAGAGAGCTATATTCTGGTAAGTGATACCGCAAACAAATTGTTCGAATGCGAAAATATAATGCGAGATATGTGGTGTGATAGTGAAGACTTTGACGAGGAGGCCTATCAAACAGATCAAGATAGGGCTATAGAATACCGTCAAAAATGGCTTTTAATAAAGTCAAAGTTCAACAAAATTTGCAATGCTGACGACAACAATTCAGTGGTTTCTGAAAAGTCTATACACTCAAACAGAACAGTCAAATCGATAAACACACCTGGAAATTCACATAAAAGATTGAATATTCCAAAATTGGAAATTTCAAAATTTGATGGAAATATAAAATCATGGCTTTCATTTTGGGGACAGTTCAAAAAAATTCATTATGATTCGGAAATTGATAATACGGACAAATTTCAGTACTTACTCCAATGCATGGCCGATAATTCAAAAGCAAAAAAACTACTCGAAAGCTATCCACCTTCCGGAGAAAATTATGAAAAAGCCCTAGAAGCCCTAAAATCAAGATTCGCAAGAGACGACATGCTAATAGAAACATACATCAGAGGATTATTATCATTGATGAATGAAAAGAATTTATTTGATCTTGGCGACTTGTATGATAAAATCCAAACACATTTACATGCCCTCGAAACATTAGGCGTAAAGGAAGAAAAATATGCATGCATTTTAATTCCAATGGTGGAGTCAACTTTACCGGATGAAGTGTTAAAAGCATGGACAAGACATCGTCCTAATGATTTTGATGGAAAAAAAGACCTTACACAATTGATGCAATTCTTACGTCAGGAAGTGGAGGCAGATGAGAGAGTAAGATTGGCACAGGAAAATTTTTCAGATGCTACTACATCAAACCAGCCAACAGCGTGTTTTATTACAAAAAACAGCAATAAAAATGAGGTAAAATCTTTTAATAAAATGTTACCGTTTTGCATATGGTGTAACAAATCATCCCATTTTAGTCCACAGTGTAATAAAGCTGCAGCAATGACGTTAAAAGAACGGTTAGATTTCGTTGCAAATATTAAAGCATGTGAAATTTGTTTAAAAACCAATCACACAACTGCAAAATGTAAGAGTTATCCAAAATGCTTACTATGTATGAAAAGACACACAACTATTATGTGTCCTGAAAGAGAACAGTATTGTACACGTAGCAACATGAAAGATGAAAATGATATATCTAATAATTTAATGTGTCAATATAGACACACAACTTTGTTACAAACATTAGTTGTAAAAGTTATATGTAAAAATGGTAAGGAGTTACGCGTCAGAGCTGTGATTGATAGTGGAGCTCAAAGATCTTATATTAGAAAAGATTTGGTTAGACAGTTGGGTATAACACCTATAAACAAAGAATTAATATCTCATTGCTTGTTTGGCGGAATCGAGGGAACATCTGAGATACATAATGTTTATAATATTTTAATTCGTAGTTTAGAAAATGATTGTAGCATAAAAATAAGCGTTGTAGAACAAAATAATATTTGTGGTTTTTTACCTAGAATAAAATCTGATGTGATCGTTAAGCAACTACGAAAACAAGGTATAAAACTGACTGATACAATTGACTCTCCTCAAGACGTGACTTTGCTCATTGGAGCTGACTTTTCAGGGTGTCTGATGACAGGTGAAATAAAACATTTAGAAAATAATTTAACAGCTTTTCATACAAAAATGGGCTGGACAATACAAGGTCCAATTACTGGTATTTATAGTTCGATTACGAACATGACGACCACTCTTCACTTTTTAACAAAACTTGATCTTTCAGAGTTATGGAGTTTAGAAAGTTTAGGTATAAGGGATCCTGCTGAACAAATGGAAAGATCAAAATGTGAAGCTGAAGTTTTGAAAAATTTTTACAAAACCATCAAGGTTAACCACGAGGATCGGTACGAGGTTTGCTTAACGTGGCGTAGCGCGTCACGTCCACATTCAAATTATGATTTAGCAATGAAAAGATTAAAAAGTACAAGCAATCGTCTTAAGCAATTAGGTAAGATAAAGCAGTATGATAATATATTTAAGGAATGGCTCCAATTAAATATTATTGAAGTCGCACCGGATCAAGCAGTTATTGGCCATTATTTGCCACATCATGCAGTTTTTAAGGCGTCAAGTTTAACAACAAAAATTAGACCAGTTTTTGACGCTTCAGCAAAAGATAGACAGGGTTTATCCCTTAATTCCTGTTTAGAAAAGGGTGTCAACCTAATTGAACGTATTCCACAGCTACTTATAAACTTTAGGAAAGAGGCTATAGGTATCACAGCGGACATAGCAAAAGCTTTTTTACAGATATCCTTAGAACCTAGTGATCGTGATTATTTACGATTCCTATGGTATTCGGATCCTGAAGATACTGATTCGGATTTAATAACATATAGACATCGAAGAGTAGTTTTTGGAGTCGCTTCAAGTCCATTCCAGTTAGTTGCTACGTTAAACTATCACTTGGATAATTGTGCTCCAAATTTAAGAGAAACGGCTACTCTATTGAAGAATTCATTTTATGTAGACAACTGCGTTATCAGTGTGGATTCAGAGGAAGCTATGCATAAATTTATAAAGGAAGCAAAGGAAATTATGTGTAATGGAAAATTTGATTTAAGAGGATGGGTGACTAGTCCTATTAAGGTTGAGAGTAATACTGAGATCATGTCAATCCTCGGCATTTTATGGAATATTAAATCCGACAGTTTATGTTGTAATATTAGTAGTCTTAAAAACTTAGATATAAAGTTAACAAAACGAACTATTTTATCTGTCACTCAACGTTTATTTGATCCAATTGGCTTCACATGTCCTACTACCATAATACCAAAAAAAATAATGCAAAAGGCTTGGCTTTCAAAACTAAGCTGGGATGAAGAACTACCAGATATCCTAGCTACAGAATTTAAAACATGGCTAGACCAGATTCATTTCATTGGTGAATGTACAATAAAAAGGAGTTTAAGAAATTTTACAAATATTAAGCGCGATAATTCTTTACACGTATTTTGTGACGCAAGTAAAGATGCTTATTCAGCCTGCATATTTCTTCGTACAAAATACGGTGACGATGTAGAGTTAAGCTTAGTACAGGCAAAATCAAGAGTAACACCTATAAAAAAAATTACTATGCCAAGGCTCGAATTACTATCCGCTACACTTGCCAGCAGGCTAGCTTCTATGGTGATTAGTTCACTAGATTTGAAAGATTGTGAAGTTCATTATTGGACTGATTCAAGTGTAGTATTAACTTGGATTAAAGGAGAGGGCGATTGGAGTGTTTTTGTCACTAATAGAGTCAAAGAGATAAAACAGTTAAGCTCTGTTACTGCCTGGAGGCATATACCTGGCCACCTAAATCCTGCCGATTTACCATCAAGAGGAACAAATCCTAAGAGCTTATTAAGCAGTCGTTGGTGGGAAGGTCCATCTTGGTTATTATTAGAAAACACGAGCTGGCCCACAGCTGATTTTGAAGTTAATTTAAATGAAGTTGACAAAGAAAGACGTAAAACTGGGACTCATTCTATGCTCGCAGAAAATGAATTATTTTTGGATAGGTTTAGATATTTCTCAGTATATTCTAAAGTGGTAAGAATGACTTGTTGGATATTACGGTTCATAAGATTACAGAAAATAAATAATGGAAGGACAAATAAGGATCTTACTTATGAAGAGTATGAAAATGCGGAGAAAGTTCTTATTAAATTAATTCAAAAAACCTATAAAGGATACATAGAGAAAAAAAATATACATTTTTTTACAGATGAAGAAGGTGTCATACGTGTGAAAACCAAAATTGAATTTGGTATTGAAAATACTAGTAAAAATTATATTACACCCATAATACTTCCAGGCAATGAACCAATAATACAGCGATTAGTACAACAGAAACATTTAATACTTCAACATGCTGGAGTACAAACATTGATGTGCAGCTTAAGAGAAAGATATTGGATTATAGGCTTGAGAAGGTTAGTTCGAAAAGAAATTAATAACTGTGTAGTCTGCAAAAGATTTAAGACTAAATGTTGCAATCCGCCTACAGGTAGCCTACCTGTAGACAGGTTTGAAGCAAATAAAGCATTTGAAGTTTCAGGAGTAGACCTAGCTGGACCGCTTTATTTAAAATCCAAATCGAAAGCATGGATTGTATTATTTACTTGTGCTACCTATAGAGCAATACATTTGGAGTTAGTCGAATCGCTGTCCACAAGTGAGTTTATCATGGCT
The DNA here is from genome assembly GCA_911387765.1 of Pyrgus malvae. NCBI lineage: Eukaryota > Metazoa > Arthropoda > Insecta > Lepidoptera > Hesperiidae > Pyrgus > Pyrgus malvae. The sequence continues at coordinate 14,323,459 of OU426969.1, forward strand.
TTAAGAAGATTTATTGCACGAAGAGGTCGAGTGTCTTGTATTTATAGCGATAATGGTACAAATTTCCGCGGTTTAAGTAACGCCTTTAATGCTTTAAATTGGACTGAGATAATGAGTTACTCTACAATCTCACAAATTAAATGGAAATTTTTACCTCCCGGTGCACCGTGGTGGGGAGGTTTTTACGAACGTCTAATAGGAGTGGTGAAACAGTCTTTACGCAGGGTTTTAGGACGTGCTTCAGTGACAGCTACAGAGCTATATACAGTTTTATGCGATTGTGAAGCTACAATAAATAGTCGACCCTTAACTTATATAAGCAATGGTCAAGATGAACCAAAGCCATTAACTCCTTCAATATTTATACAGCCGTTAGTTGAATGTGAAGTTGAAGATTTAGATAAAATAGACAAATGTTCTTTAAACATTAGAGCTAAATATTGTCAAAGTTTGCGAGAAGCTTTCAGACTCCGATTTAAAAATGAATACATAAGTACTTTAATACAGCCACGGAATAGAAATAAATACGTTCCTATAAAAAGGGGCGATGTTGTTATTATGGAAACCGAAGATTCCCGTCGAGTTAACTGGCCACTAGGTATTATAGAAGAGATTTCAGAAGGTAGAGATGGGATACCTAGAGTTGCTCGGGTACGTACAGCAAGCGGAATTAAGATAAGACCAGTACAAAGATGTTTTCCTTTAGAAATTAATAATGACTTTGACTGAGTTAACTGAATTTTATTTAAACATTTTATATACTTTTTTTAGTTGGTATAATTGTTCACCTTCCGGTTTTTTCTGCCGCCGGAATATGTCGCGAAAGTCATTTCTTACTGTTGCTTAGCGACGAAAATAAAACAAAAAAAAAAGATATATTGTCAATTAAAAATTAGATGAAATTTTCTAAATACAATAAATTGTCTTATTGTACAGAAAATAATCGTTTGATTTATAATATTATTGGACAAGCCTTGCCAAACTAGTTGTGTACATTAATATTTCGACAGTATATTATTATATAAATAAAAACAAAAAGCAATAGAGCCTTGGGAGAAGAATTGAGTGTCGTATGCATTTATTGTATGGCATAAAGTGCGTGACTGATAATTAAGGGCGTGTCTATATGGAAACCCAACGTTGGGGAGTTGTCAAAAAATCTAAACATAACTAAATCTCAATAAAAACTAGAAAATATTAATGCCATAGATCTAAAAGTGACTCATAAAGATAGAACACATCTTTTGGGGCTGGGAACAACGTAGGATAGAAGTGATAAAGTGCTCTACCAACCTGCATTGGAGCAGCGTGGCGTGGGCTCCATGTAGGTAACCCTTTAGTCAAGAGATGATATTCACGCGTAACAGGGGGACAAAGACAAACAAAGACGAAGACAAATGATTTATTTGCGCAAATATGGGTATTACAAAATTTGTTTTATACATTTAATAGTCCGCCATATTTACCTCAGCAAGGTATGCAAATATTATTAATAAATAAAAGTACTGAATAAAATCTAACTTACAAATTTATTTAAGTAATAAATTTACTAATCATATTATTGATTTATATTTATCCCATATTTTGCGTTTTTGGTAATTATTAATACGGTATTTTATCCGCGTCATAGGCTTTGGGCACCCAATTAACTGGGTTTTTATATACAAAGAGGAAAAAAAGCCAGCGGAAAAAAATCTTTCAAGTTTTTAATTCCGTGATCCCGTAATCCCTCACGAAGTTAAAGTTCATCGTTTAGAAATTCAGAAATCGAGTAGTACGCTTTTGGGACCTCCAATAGTGTTAGAAACAAGTGACAAAAATAAGCATTAAAAGATATAAAGATTTTAGTAAGGATTTCATTAGCATGTAGGTACCTATAGAAAATAGGTAGGTATTCGTTGAAAGAAGTTATTTTAACATTTCTCCACCACCGCCTACCCGTGGTGGAGTAAGCTCCAGGCCTTCCCAATAATGGGGAGAGATCCATGCCCAGCAGTGGTACGCAAAAAGGGTTGCACCCATTTTAACATTTCCTACATAACTTGATCAACTGTTTACGCTATCATGATGCACAGTAATTTTACCTATCAGTAGATTTAGAAAGAGATTGTGCACTCAGAGTATACAGCAGATATATATGTGCCTGTAATAGTCTAAACTTTGTAGGTATCAACTTTAGTCAAATCAGTCGCTGAGCTAGAGAAAGCTGATAAAGGTCACAGAGAGGTTATGCTAACTTAGCAAATACTTAATTAAATAACTAAAGATAACTTTATACAATTATTTTAAAAAAATCTTAAAAAATACGACCGTTATTTATTAATTCAGAACGGCTAAATACACAAAACACATAAGTAGAGACTCCACAAAAAAGTTCACGACTAAACCGTGCCAAAGCAAACAGGTCGATAAATAAAAAAGTTACCAACTAGGTACCTATCTATCTTATTTATTGCAACTTGCAACATTGATAGTAATTGGAAAGGTCGTCTACCTGAGATACAGCTGATTATTGTACAAGTTTTTTCTTATTTAATACCACTACTGGTTCTATTCGGTCGCATAAGTACCGTGCAAAGAAAACAGTTCAACTTTCAAGTTAGTTTCCAAGTCCTACGCCGTTACTGGACACGACATTCGCTACATGTGCAAGAAAAAGTTCAATAAAAACTTACCAATGATAACCTAATACCATCCGGATGCAGTTCAAAAACCTCACCTTACCACTATACAAAACAAACTACACGAACATAGATAGCACTTTGACTTGTCAATGTGACTTTCTATCCCAATAGTATCACAGCTGTATTGGTTACTCGTCACGAAATCACACACTTGACAGTTGAAAGGGGCACTTAGTAATTTTTGAGCTGATCCGTTCTTTTTGGTGACGTAAAAGTTTTATCGCGACCGGACGCAACCGTTCGCGCACGATACCAACGACCATCTGAACGGTGACGACGGTGAGTTGAGCTTCGGGCGGGTTGACCTTCGTTGGAATAATGAAATGCTGTGCTGAGTGAAGTTAGTTACATAGACCGGTTCGTTTAGGCAAAAGTGGTTATGTCGAGTGTCTGCTTTTTTCTCCTGACTCGACACAACGATTAGTTCAGTCTCCTATCGAATTGCGACTCCTTCGATTAAGGCTGTATTAAAACTTAGATCGTCTACTTAGCTGCTAATCTTACTTTGGAAGGTTTCATTTCTTTTTTAGTCAACGCCGATTGAAAATGTAGAGATGTTTTCATTCTTTTTTTTGAAGATAATAGGTGCTACCATTTTGCTATGTAGATCTCATCAGATTGTCCCAACAAAACCAAAGTTAGAGACGGTAGTACTCTCTCTTTTTTGTATTGCGGGGGAAACCTTCATAAGGTACCCAGTACCTTGGGAGAGGATACCGGGTTATGTGGGATTTGTACCGCACTAAAACCCCCTCGGTTGCCTGCCTCTTCGTTTGGGGAGCACTCCGGGATCTCCCGTGGAAGTGGAACGCACCGGTGCCCTCAACGCGCGGCGCCCCATAAGGGCCCATCTTCGGGAGAACAAATGTTCTTTTTTGCACCTTCAGATACTTACTGCGGCATGCGGACACGCACACACCGCCGTCCTTCCCGGGGCTGCTGGTTGGACGGATCGAGCTCCCACTCTCACCGCCCGCAACCCCGGATGCCCCCTTTTAGTCGCCTTTTACGATCAGGCAGGAGATAACGTAGGTCTATTCTTAATTCTGAAGCTACAAGGACTAGGCAGCACCTAGCAGACCACCTATACAGGGTTAACGTCTCGACTCTACTATAGTCCATATCCAGCTGTCAGTCCTACTATATAGGTTACTCGCTTTTCCACTACTCCCTTTTTAAATTTAGTTTTTTAGGAATGTTCGAGCTGTGATGCTGAACAGATTGCAACTTCGTCTATATATCTATATATCAGCAAACTAACCTAACAACTTCTCATAAGTTTTGAAATGCTTTATTATTTATCCAAGTTGTAGAGTCCTTAATCAGATAACAGGGAATTTCAGGAGTATCCTATAACTTCATATTTATTTATTTTAAATTGACTCTACACAATTTTGGCTCCTGTCATCTTCGTCATCATCATTTCAGGACTCATGTGCCTCAGTGAGAAGAACTTACGATATAATTTTTAGACATGTACATTCTAATCTCAATTTGCTTATGTTTGTTTGTTTGACTTTGTTAAGCCATTTTAATGCCCCATTGCTGGGAAGACGTCTCTTCTAACAGTTAAGTCGCATTTATGTCATTGTCTACTATACTTACTAACAATATGTTATTATGGGTTATCATTTTACTCCCATACTATAGAAACGACCTTGTCTTTTTTTTCAACCTTTTTTGAGTCCCACTTCTGGGCACAGGTCTCCTCTCACAAGTCAGAGGGATTGAGGCCATAGTCCACCACGCTGACCAAGTGCGGATTGTTGGACGACATGCTTTCGAGAAATTATGAATTTCTCTCAGGAATGCACGGCGATGGAGAACATCGTAATCAATCAAATATCACGATATTTTTCCATCATCGTGGAGCAGCGATAAATGCGCGCATTACTAATTTCTTTGTCAGATGTGCGCGCCGAGGACTTGAACCCGGAATCGTTCGCGTCGAAAACTATGGTTTCTTACCACTCGACCATCGAAAATAAGGTGTAGTATCTTTTAGTGTGGCACCAGTGACTCTACAATTACTAGTTAAGTATGCATTTTACAGTATAACACAATTTTCCTAACATAATGGGCATGATGACAGATTTTTAAATACCTTTCCTTATTGTAGGTATACGACTCCTAGTTTCGAAAAAAAGTTCATTTCAGCAATAAACTCATTTTTTAACGTAAATTAATGTATTTTCTGCTATGTAATTTGAATTAAGCGCGAAAACGCTCGTAAGTGTCATAGCGTCGGCTTGCTCGTCAAACTTCAAGCAACACGATGACATTAACTGAGACGTGACGTCATTCCTTTTGATTGGCGTTTCAGATAACATGGCCGATTGCTGTATTTAATACTTTTATTTTATTGAAAATCTTATTAATCTTAATGTTTATATTAAAACGGGATCATATTTTAGAACTTTTTTGGTGTCTCACACGATCAGCTGTCACGTGTGACCATTATCGACCCATAGCCATTTTGTTATCTCAAATATATTATTATGTACTGTTTTTTTAAAAGAGTGCTGGGAGTTTTTTTCCGCCGCCTTTTTTCTCTCAGCTCAACATCTAGCCCAAACGGGCACTTAAAGGCGATGACCGGGAAAAAATGACATTCATTAAGCGAATATTTTGTATTCCTAATATGAAATAAATATTTTTTCTTTCTTTCTTTCTTTTAGCATATTTTTTTCTGTAAAACCGTTCATTCTATGATTCTTTAGTAGTGTCATCATGCCTATTCTTAAAGCTCAAATTCATCTACTCTGTCCTGTATATTAACCTCACTTCCCAGTTAATAGTTAACTAACTGTAACCTCTTAAAAGGTGTATCGTATTTAACCTTAGAACTCCCATAGATAACCCCGAACATGTCTTGGCGAGATTCAGTAAGTTTTCCGAAGTATTTCCAACGGTATTAAATAAATCTTGCAAAGTTGAAACAGTAGACGATAACGGTAAAGCCTTTTTTGGTGCCTAAAGTTGCTTGCACGAAGGCTTGGAGCACAGATTAAAAAGGTCGTAAAAGCCTTCTAGACGTGGTATGCTGATTTGAGTATTTAGGAGGATATTGTGAAAGTTTTTTTCTCGGTTTTTTAAGTTAGGAAGAAACTTTTTAATGAAACCTAAATGAAAAAAGATCATGATATTTAAGTTTTTGGGGTAACAAGATTTTGATAGATCCTAACTAATGCTAAAAAATATAATACTAAATATTAACATACACCATCTGCCTATCCATTTTCATGTTATTTTCATGTCATTTTCTACTTAATAATAATTTTAAATAGGTATAAATTGTTATATACTTAATTAAAAGTAAAATCAACAAAAAAATTAAAAAATTTAAAATTTGCTCTTACTACGGCACCAACACTCATACCACAGAATATAAACATTCTAGTACCACAGAATATAAATAATCCTAGGAAATGAAAAAAAAAAAATTAAAAATGAAAAAAAAAATTAAAACATTAACAATGCTACGTACATAGTGAATTTACACCGCCATATTATTCTGACCACCCGTCACTGCCACCGCCATAATGTTTACCATGCCCGACTGCTAATCGGAGGGTCCCCGGTTCGATTCCCGGCGAAACAGAGATTAGAATGATGAGTTTAATTTCCTATTCTCGGTCTGGGTGTTTGTGTTTCTGTCTTTGTGTGTGTCCATGGTACCCACGATACAGGGTATACCCTACTGTGGGACTATGAGTGTGAAACGAAACGTGAAACATATTTTTTTTTATTCATTAGCATTTTATACGCTATATAACTTTTATGGCTTGACCGAGGAAGCTGAACCCATTTCCGCAACATGAAGCAATGCTATTCTTGCTGGCCAGAGTTATATCCAAACAGCCCTTCGAATCAGTATCCCAACAGCATATGACATGAGCATGAGCGTACCCAGGTACTTGGTCAGGGGAAAGAGGCAATATTTAGGTTCTTGGTGAGGGGAGGGGGGGGCAAATTTTTTCATGCTTGGTACCACGCATAATTTTGCCTTCCACGTTACATGAAGACACGCACACAAAATATTAAATATACAAAGGAAACAGCAGGAGGTAGCATATCTAGCTTATTCTTTATAGGTTTCTTATTTCGTTTGGGAGATCTTTTGGGATTTTTGAATCCCTGAATATGGGACCTTAATCCAGGGGCGGGGCAGCTGCCCCCCCTGCCCCCCTAACCCTCGGTACGCCCATGGACATGAGGCAAGCCAGACTTGCTTGAGGCTGTATGCGGCTGCAGCGACCTTTTAAAACCACGAGACTTGTATTCTCGGCTGATGCACCCTTGAAACAAAAAAACATACAACAAAAAAGCTTAATAATAAACAAAACATACGCCAATAGTTGTATCAACAGTCATTTATTAATGTGTAGGTATTTCTTTTTCATGTTTAAGTGGTAGTTAGCTACCACTTATTAGCTACCATTTATTTAGATAAATGATGGGCGAACCTACCAATAATGATCAGACTTTGATTTATCTGGTCTACCACTCGCAAATTTGTAACTAAATTATGACTTCATAACCATACTGTATAATATTGAACATATTAATTTTAATTCTTTCTCTCGATTCAAATCGACGTGGTCGTTTGCTATGGCCAAAAAAGATCTATACGATATAGTGAATTCAAAAGATGGAGCTGGAAGGTGGAATTTAAAACTAAATATAGATAAATAAATAAATTTAAATATGCGCGCATGGTCCGTTGGTTAGCAAAGAACGCAAACGATCTATGCAACTAAGCCAAACGGGCGCGGTCTTGTGTGAGATGGGTGACCGTTAGTGGCAAAAAATTTCATCCGCGTTTCCGTGCTTCGGAGGGCACGTTAAGCCATCGGTCCTGGTTGTTGTTGATAGATAACAGTCGTTAAACCTTGTCGGAGGCCTTATGGGCGGTTTGTAAACATTCGACAGCGGGTTGGCCACTAACCCGCATCTCCACCAACCCGCATTGGAGCAGCGTGGTGGAGTAAGCTCCAGGCCTCCCCAGTAATGGGGAGAGACCCGTGTCCAAAAAAATAAAAATGTTACTAGCGTAACTACTACTACAGCGTTTAGTTTCTTTTATTTATCTTGATTAGTAGGTACCTAAGCCGAAACGATTATTAAAGATGGTAACGTGAGCGATCTACGCAGCTAAGCGAAATGGGCGCGGCTTGGCGTATGATGGGTGACTGTTGATGGCAAATTTAATACGTTTTTGTGCTTCGGGAGATTAGTTAAGACATCAGTCCCGGTTGTCTATGACAGATAGCAACCATCAAACTTTGTCGGATGATACTGGTGATTTCTGAACATCGGACAGTGGACAGCTACTGACCCGCATATCCACAATCTCGCCGCGGAGAAAGCTGCTCTGCTTTGTAACAGGGAGAGTGGCTGGGATCCTTTTTGCATCCTACTGCTGAGCTCGAGTCTCTCCTCATTATTGGGGAGGCCTGGAGTTTACTCCAACACGCACTCACCCATCTAAAACCCGACCAGATTAGGTTTTTAGATGCATAGATAGCCGACAGGCTATGCGCGCTTCAACGGGAAGGGTAATACTCTCAAATGGCCGCTACATGGGCTGCAACCAGTCATATTTTATCACATTTTTTAACCGAATTCAAAAAAGGAGGAGGTTACTCAATTCGACCGTACATATATATGCTTATGATTGTTCGCGGATAATTTAATATGCAAGTGAAAGAATAATTTAAAATGCAAGTGAAAGAAAAAACTGAACAAACTGACGACGTTCAGTCTCTAAATTAATATAGGGACGTGAAACAACAAAAGAAGTACAATTAAAAACTACCTACATAAATCACGTTATCGAGACATGAGGTACATGAAAAATTTCGGCTTCTCGTTAACGGAATGCAAACCAATTAAAAAGATCTGAAAGCATGGACTTTGAAAAGGGGTTCCTGGATTAATTACTGTGATTTGAAAGGGTTCTGACTAAGGCTGTATTTGTAGAAAACAACTTTTTATGTCCTATAAATATACGAATTCACGAAGTTCAAATCGCACCCCTGGAATTATAGTGCCCTAATCCAAAAATATCAATTCATGGGAAACGTCAAATAAAGTTTTTGTTTTATCTTACACTTTTTTTTGTAATAAATGAAGGTTCTTAGTGTGACAATTTATTAAACTCAAAATATTTCATATAATTTAATTTCATTGTTTACTTACTTATTTACATGTTTAATAAGAAAGTTTATTTAAGTTTAGTTTTTTGATATTATAGAATCAAATATTTGGTCTATATTTTGTTATAAATTGTCATTAACTCTTGCCTTTATACTCGGCCAATTTCAGTTAAGGTTTCGGATAAGGATGCCTGCACAGGCATGTTACTGCTTGCGTCACTCTAAAACTATAACAAAGGCGGTCAATAGAGAAAAATAAAAGAGACCGAAGTATACGTTTTGAAGCTTCCACACCAAAATCGGGCCCTGGTTTAGTAAGAGTCGATGAATGTTTTATGTTATGTTGTGTTTTTTGTTATCTCTAAATGACCAATTTAATGCTAAAGAAAGAAAAATGATATTATAACTAAGTACCTGTATGAAAGTCACCAAGTGTACATTAGTTCGGGTGTTCAGGTTCTAAACATTTTTTAATATAGCAATATATCGTGAAGCGCGCATGACTGAATGGTCTAAGCAGCTAAGCCAAACAGGCACGGTCAAGTGTGAGATGGGTGACCGCTAGTGGCAAAAAAATTCATGCGCGTTTCCGTGCTTCAAAGGGGAACGTTAAGCCGTCGGTCCCGGTTGTTGTCGATAGATAACAGTCGTTAAACCTTGGAGGAGGCCATGGGCGGTTTGAAAACATCCGCCAGCGGGTTGGCCACTGAAGCGCATCTCCACCAACCGGCATTGGAGCAGCGAGGTGGAGTAAGCTCCAGGCTTTCCCAATAAGGCGGAGAGACCCGTGCCCAGCAGTGGAACGCAAAAATGGGTTGTAGCCAATATACCGTCTTACGTTGTATTTAAAATGGATAGAAGAAAATTAGACATATTATATCCTGGCAATAGCACATGGGGTATTTTTTATCCTACGGGGAACGGGTCCACGCAGGCGAAGCCGCTGGTGGAAGGCTATCAATAATTATTAAATGTACCTCTAAAATAACAACGATTAACGATTCTTACCTACCAGAAAAAAAGTTGAAATCCTGTTACCTACACGAAAATCTTATTCAAGGTTAATATTTCAAGTTTAAATAATTATTATATCACGTATCTACATAATAATACATATTATTTGTTCTCATCCATCTCGTGGAACCCAAGAAAAAACCACAACTCGACTCTATTTTTGTAAAACCTTTTCAACCAGTACCGTCGCATGCGCATCACCTGACTGTAAACCTATTGTTAAATAATGAACGAAACCGGCGGAAAACATTCATCTCTCTCTTACACGTTGAACTGGTATACTTTGCTTCTCCTCTCATGAGAGATCCCAAAGGAAACGATCGTGCACTTCGTTTTTTGAAATTTGAATAAATTTACACTTTAAAAGAAATGTTTCGAATAACAGAAGGTTTATGACCTTTGATCAACTTTGTTGTCAAGTGTTGTGGTTCATAAGGTTCAACAAAAATAAATTTAAACCGCGCATGACCTTGTCGCTAGCGAGAGAGTGCAAGAGATCTGTGCAGCTAAGATAAATGGGTGCGGTCGCGTGAAGGATGGGTGATTGCTAGTGGCGCATTTCCGTGCTTCGGAGAGACTGCCGCGGCCACTTAACACCACGAGGCTCACATGGTTTTCTGTTACTCCATTTAAATAAAAGAATGCTATGGTTGCTTTCCAATGTCAATTATCAATGGCACCATACATAAATAATAATTAACATAAAAAAAAATATGACAAATAATAGTACCCGGACGACCGAGCGTTGCTCGGATAAAAATTCGACGCGGATGTCCTGAGTTCAAACTATGGCATACACTGACTACATTTATGCATGCACTGTTTACATTATCACTTCTCCACGGCGAGGAAACATATTCTGATATTACATTACAACTTAACGACGCTTTCTATCTATCGCCGCGTATATCGGAGTTACACAAAATAAGCATGATGTCTACTTAACCAGTGCAGGCGCTGCCCCAGGGGGGGGGGTCACAGGGGACATGACCTCCCCCAATCCATTTCTCCACCTCTTCCCCCAAATTTCTTAGTGACCCCCTCACAATTTCTTGGCGACCCCCCCCCAATTGAAGGCTGCGACCGCGCCTGAGCCAGTGTGGTTGAACGTGATCAAAATTCCTTTCAATATCTAATCCCATGACATGTTCACAGCAGTGGGACATTAAAAAGGGTCACCGTTTGACTTTATTGATTACTATAAGCTATATAACATCATGCTATGACTAATATCAAAGTCCACGTGGACGTAGTCGCGGGCGGCCGCTAGTCATAGCATGATGTTATATAGCTTATATGCTTCTCTAATAAATGGACTATTCAACACAAAAATAATTTTTCAATTCGAATTAGTAATTCCTGAGATTAACGCGTTCAAACAAACAAACTCTTCAGCTTTATGTATTAGTAAGTATAAGTATAGATGTTGATTGAAAGAGATTAAAATACATCTTATTAGCTCTGATCACAGTGTCTTTGCACGAACTCTAGTCTAGGCTAGACTAGGATTACGTTCAAAAGGCTTCTAATGTTTTTTCTCAATATATCTATGGATTAAGGGTTCCACATGAATACTTACGTTGTTTTGACTTTCACGTTGTCTCGATGCATATTATGGAATATTCGGCCTTTTTTGTATCGGAGGAGACCATCAAAAGGTACCCGACAGTTTGGGAGAGATAGAGATATTCTGCGAGATATTTACAGCACTAAAACCCCCTCAGTGGCCTACCTCAGCACTTTGGGGAAACTCTGGGATCTCAAGAGGAACGCACTGGTGTCCACGCGCGGAGCCCCAAAGGGGCTCATCATCCGGAGAGCAATTATACTGGGTTGCAAATGGTACACTGTCCTGTGCTGCTTTTATTTATTACCACTGCTTTCTGCGTAAAAGTGTGTTTGCCGGCAAGACAGTTAAAATACCACCGCTGCTTGCGATTCTGTCGTGAAAGGAGGCCTGAGACCTTATGGCGGTTAAAGGCATTTATCAGCAGGTTTGTCATTACTAGGTTGCACCACCAAGTCCCTGTAGCTTCGGGATTAAGAATAGACTACGGTATCCCCTGCTTGATCGCGAGTGGCCACTAAAAGGGGTTCTAGGGTTGTGGGCAGTGAGAGTGCCGGGTGTGGTGTGTGCGTGGCTGCCTGCCGCCGTTAGCATCGGAAGGTGCAGGAGAGCACATCTGCTCTCCCGAGGAAGGGTCCGTTCTGGGGCGCCGCGCGTGGATGACACCGGTGCATTCCACTGGAGAGCCCGGAGTCCTCCCCAAGCGCAGAGGCAGACCACCGAGGGGGTTTTAGTGCGGTACAAATACCACATAACCCGGTATCATCTCCCAAGGTACCGGGTATCTCTTGAAGGTTTTCCCCAGATACCAAAAAAAGGTTGCACCACCAATCTTCATTTGAGCAGCGTAATTGTGTAAACTCCAGGCCACCACCACTATGGGATGAGCCAGCAGTCGGCCGTTAAAAAAACTGCCACACTGATACTGAAAAACGGTAAAACTGATACGGAACTCTGGGTCGTAGATTCCAAAACACTTAACCCTTTTCCAACAGGATGGTCAATGAACACTTAATGCAGCAGATGGCAAGCGACTAACGCTTTGTTTCCAGCTAACTCCTTACCATACGAGGTCTTCTTTTTGCGATCCAAATGCGCGGTCGCATCGTGAAGGAAAAAACTGGTCAAGCGCTTTTCGGACGGGTTCCGTAGATGAATGTTAATCGTCTTTCAATAGAATCATTGTTACGACGTACATTTACCTAAATTTACGGTTTTTAGGCAGAGACAAAGATTATTATTTGCACAAATATGGATGTTTACAAAAGCTGTTAATACAAATTATGTACGCCATATTTACCATCATGAGATATGCAAATATTACAAAGATAGAAGAAAAAACTTAACTATAACACAATCAAACACAATAAAAATGTACATTTATATGTATATTTTTTTTATATGATCCCATTTTACGCCTTTTAAAAATTTATTTTTTTATTTATTTAGGTACTTATGTATTTATTTAGTCATTTATTTATTTACTTGTTAGGGTACATTTCTTTAAAGAAGAATCAGAATTCGGGGTGATTTTGTTGTCAGACAGACCATGACTTAAGACCCTTTTGTAATTTTTAGGGTTCCGTAGCCAAATGGCAAAAAACGGAACCCTTATGAATTCGTGATGTCTGTCTGTCTGTCTGTCCGTCCGTATGTCACAGCCACTTTTTTCCGAAACTATAAGAACTATACTGTTGAAACTCGGTACGTAGATGTATTCTATGAACCACATTAAGATTTTCACACAAAAATAGATAAAAGCAATAAATTTTGAGGGTTCCCAATACTTAGAACTGCAACTCAAAAAAATTTTTTTCATCAAACCCATACTTGTGGGATATCTATGGATAGGTCTTCAAAAATGATATGGAGGTTTCTAATATATATTTTTTCTAAACTGAATAGTTTGCGCGAGAGGAACTTCCAAAGTGGTAAAATGTATCCCCCCCCCTGTAACTTCTAAAATAACAGAATGATAAAACTAAAAAAAATATATGATGTACATTACGATGCAAACTTCCACCGAAAATTGGTTTGAACGAGATCTAGTAAGTAGTTTTTTTAATACGTCATAAATCGTAAACCACAATTTACCTTTCATTCAATCTTAATGCAATGATTTCTATGGATAATCAAAGGCAATGATTTATTTTTGCTGCCGCTATTGTTTTACAAATAATAAAAATAGAATAAAATAAATATTTAAGGGGGCTCCCATACAATAAACGTGATTTTTTATAGATAATGGTACGGAATCCTTCGTGCGTGAGTCCGACTTGCACTTGGCCGGTTTTTTAATTCTAGGTCAAAGTGTCATTTAACACGTCAATCGTCACATAAGAAAACATTTAGTCACAATACTTTTCTACTACACTAATCTTTGGGAGAGCAGATGTGCTCTTCTGCACCTTCCGATGCATACGGCGGCATGCGGCCATGCACACACCGCCGTCCTTCCCGGGGCTGCTGGCCGGACGGATCGAGCTCCCACTCACACCGCCCAAAACCCCGGAAGCCCCATTTTAGTCGCCTCTTACGATCAGGCAGGAGATACCGTAGCTCTATTTTATCTAGCTACTAGGACTATTCAGTTATACCTATATATATATATATATATATATAACTGTATTTTTTTACCGCCATTTGCTCTACGGGTAAGGTTAAATTTTTAGCGGTGGGGGAATTTACCCTACTTACAGTTATATGCATAGATTATCGTGTATCGTGCATGTTTGAAAGTCTTACAAAATTTCATAAAGACTCACAGAAAAATTTCATAAGTTCTCAAAAGTACTTAACTACTTACTGGATGTATATCCGGCAACCCGCTCTTTACCGCCATGGTCCGAATCGCTGCTGATTTAGATAGGTGTGGGATACAAGAGTGGAAAAAAAATGCCACATGTAAATTATCACTTCACTCTGACTTTTGCGATGTTAGCCAGTTTCTTGCGCTATACTTGCTTGTTATGTTATGTAAAGGTTAGTTTAGATTGTACCTTTTTTGTACCGGGGGGGGGGGGGGGGCGGGGATCAAACTTGTGGCGCCATGGTTACCGTACCGGACTGCCGATCGAAGGGTCCCGGCGAACCCCCTCGGTGGACTGCCTCTGCGCTTGGGAAGGACTCCGAGATCTCCAGTGAAACGCACCACGGCGCCCCAGAACAGGCCCATCTTCGGGAGAGCTGCTCTCTTGCACCTTCCGATGCTTAATGCGGCATGCGGCCACACACACACCGCTGTCCTTCCCGGGGCTTCTGGCTGGACGGATCCAGCTCCCACTCTCACCATCCGCAACCCCGGAAGCCCCCTTTTAGTTGCCTCTAACGATCAGGAGACCGTAGCTCTATTCTTAATCCCGAAGCTACAGGGACTGCCTCTTTAACACCTGTTGCCATGAAGTTTCATCAGATTAAGGCAATATAGTATCCATTGTTTTGACTTTTACTTTGAAGAAAAAGACTCGGAAAAGGCCCTGCTGGATTAAATTAAACAGTGGTTACCACAGAACACTTAAAAGAAGTTAGAATGGAAATGTGGGCGGGGCAGACGCGCCAAGGAATTTTGAGCAAACGCTCAAAATTCAAAAATCTCTACAGAAACACGCGATCGTGCTACGATATGCGTGCTTGTGTGCGTGCTTGGGTGTGATTCGTTCATTTGAAATCGCGTGATTGTGCGGCGCTAAGACTGGCTTGATTTGCAATTGCAAATATGTGCGTAAGCTTCGTATTTATTTAAGTACAGATGTAATGGAGGTGAAAGGCGGGGCTTGATCGGCGACACCAGTCTTCATACGAACGGCGCATTATTGCCGTTCTACCTCTCTTAATAATGTTCTGTGGTGGTTACTTAATAGGGAAGTGAGTGAATTGACATCGCATAAATCTGCTACAATGAATCCAACTAACTGTTGAAATAATTCCCGATAAAAACTACTGCGGAACAGCGGAAAAATGGTTCGATGATTTAGTACAAAATAAATGATAACTCAATATATCCAAAAACATGACTTTCTTTAGGTGACTAAAGAAAAACTTACAGTAACATTACGCTATTGGATTGCGATCTTGATTTTGAAATACCTAGATATTTTCTGATCAGATTGATAATCCGTCAATCTAATTCATATATTATCGATCTGGATCGCGATTATTGATTTTGATCACAGATGGCCGCCTCAGTATTAGTTCATCTCTTTAATATTTAATGCCTGAAGCCTTAAAAGGTAGCATTTATTTGAACTCGTATTATGCATTAAATCCTGTAAATTATTATACTAAAAGCCTTACTCTAATGTTTAAATAAATAAATAAATTAGTTTTACAACTCAAATGCTAGATAGTGTGTACGAGACCTACGTTTCGATAGTTGCTTATATAAATCTTACAGAGTTGTGACTGCAACATTGTCGTGCTGCGGAAGTAGGTGTGAGTGTGCCTTATGTTGACATGAACTTTATTATAGAAACAGCTTAATATTTATTTCTATGACTTTGATCTCGAATTGTACGTTTAAGAGAAGGAAGAAAGTTTTTTTCAGGGTTCCGTACTAGAAGGGGCTAGACATTAAAAAAATTCACAGATAATGTATTTCTGTTGCCGCTATAACAACAAATACTAATAAATTAAGTTTTTAACAAAAAAATAGAACCGACTTCAAACGGTAAAAAATAAAATTGTTCAGTACCTACTTCTTCCGGCTTATGGTAATGACTCTTAAAACTATTTCTGGAGTCGGGCCCTTAGTAAATGTCGTACCATTCGTTCTAAATTGGCACCGACAGTACAGACAGTGGGACAGTACCTACTTCTTCTTGCTTATGGTAATGACTGTTAAAACTATATTGGAATCGGTGCCCATTCAGAACGAAAGGTACACTATATTTACTAAGACAGGACATTTCACTAAGGGCCCGACTTCAAAAATAGTTTTAAGAGTCATTACCATAAGCCGGAAGAAGTAGGTACTGAACAATTTTAGTTTTTACCGTTTGAAGTCGGTTCTATTTTTTTGTTAAAAACTTAATTTATTTCACTCTTTGTAGTAATTTTAATAATTCTGTATGTATTAGCATAATTGGAAAAAATTTCACTTAACTTCTAAACTTTAAACAGATTTACCTTTTATAGTCATGTTTATCTAATAGCCATCTAAAAGTCTGAAAGACATACTATCATTCCACCTGAACGTATAAATTAAAGAAAGAATTTGCTCTCAGCTCCTAACCGTTGAGGAGTTGTACCTTCCATCATCAGTTAAGCAACAGCAGGTGATAATTACCAGACATAAATATTTGTATTATGTTAAAAATATGACTAAAAGCATGTGTGTGCCTATTAAGTTTCAGTGTTTCCCTCGATTTCCCTAATATCATATCATCAGATTTTGACATGGTGACAGTTGGACCACCTCAGGAATGTAAGATTTCGAACAAAAAACCATTTATTGAAAGAATTTGCTCTTAACTCCTAACCGTCGTAATACCTTCCATCATCAGTTCAGCAACATGATATGACGATAATTATAAACAAATGTTCGTTTTGCTTTATATAAATATGAAAATCATTTGTTGTGCTATAAAATTTGAATGTTCCCTTCGATTTCTCTGGGATCCCCTCATCAGACTTTGACTTGGTTACAGTTGGACCACCTCGGGAATGTAAGATTTCGATTAAAAAACTATTTATTGATAGAATTTGCTCTCAACTCCTCACTATCGCAGTACCTTCCATCATCAGCTCAGCAACATGAGATGATAATTACTATGCACAAATATCTCTTATGCTTCAGAAAGTATAAGAAAATCAATGTGTGTGCCTATAAAATTTGAGAGTTCCCCTCGATTTCCCTGGGATCCCATCATCAGATCCTGATTTGGTGACAATGGGACCACCTCGGGAGTATAAGCATACGAACAAAAAAAGAATTTTGAAAATCGGTTCACAAACGGCGGAGTAATCGGTGAACATATATATAAAAAAAAAATACATACAGCCGAATACAGTACCTCCTTCTTTTGGAAGTCGGTAAAAAAGTAGAATAAAATCAATAGTTAAGGGGGCTCGCACACAATAAACGTGATTTTTATTTTTAGTTAACGGGCTGTATCTCATGAACCGTGATGGTTAGACATTACTTTTCTCAGATAATGTATTTCTGTTGCCGCTATAACAATAAATACTAAAAAATATAATAAAATAAATATTTAAGTGGGCTCCCATACTATAAACGTGATTTTATAGATAATGGTATGGAACCCTTTGTGCGTGAGTCTGACTCGCACTTCGCCGGTTTTTAGAGACAAAGTAATACCAAACAGATATTTCAAAGTAAATGGTGAACCATTTATAGGTAGTGGAACTTTTATGGTTCCACTGGGGAAGTGACACCGCTGCAGCCACTTCTGCTGTAAAGGAATTGCTTCACGTTTGTGTTTCTTTGGAAAGGTATGGTTGCCAACCAGATTTGTGGCAACCGTCAGCGTCCAGAGTACCAGCGCAACTGCATACGACCTCATGTGATACTTTGGTTTGTCTGACCATATAAAATAAATAAATAACGTTTCAAACTCATAGCCCCACAGTAGGGTAGATATACCCTGTGTCGTGGGTACCATGGACACACACAAAGACAGAAACACAAACACCCGCACCGCGAACAGTAATTTGAACTCATCATTCAAATTTATGTTTCGCCGGGAATTGAACCCGCGACCCTCCGATCGGTAGACCGGTATGGAAACTAATACGCCACACGGGTCGTTAAATGTATAAGTGAATATTGCTACTCACTTTTTTTAAAAAGAAAAAAACTTAGAGCCTTCAAACCGAGTATTCCGACAACTCATAATAATATAGGTATGTCACATCACAATGGTCACCATGCCGGACTGTCAAACAAGGGTTCTATTCCCGGCGAGGCATAAATTTGACTGACATGTCCAAATTATTATTCAGTTTTCGTATTTATTCTCCTGTCTTTCTGTCTTCTTGTCAGCAACAAAACAGTGAATCTTCTTCAGTGTCGGGGAAACCTTTTAATGGACAGGATAGATACCAAGTTATGTGGGATTTTGTCACACTATAACCCCTTCGGTGGCTCAGCACTTAGGGAGAACTCCGGGATCTTCAGTGGAACACACCAGTGTA
Source organism: Pyrgus malvae (assembly GCA_911387765.1). NCBI lineage: Eukaryota > Metazoa > Arthropoda > Insecta > Lepidoptera > Hesperiidae > Pyrgus > Pyrgus malvae. The sequence continues at coordinate 14,342,034 of OU426969.1, forward strand.
CTCATCGTGCGGCGCCGCAAAATGGGCCCATCATCCGAAGAGCAATGGTGCTCTCCTGCAGCTTCTGCAGTGCTCACAACGGCATACGGCCACGTACAGATCGCCGTCATTCTTTAGGCCTCTGGCTTAACGGTTTGATCTCCCACTCCTGTCGCTCGTAACCCGGGAAACCTCCTTTTAATCGCCTTTTACGATTAGGCTGAGCATATTGCAGCCCCATTATAATGTTATATTATAGTCCCGAAGCTACAGGGGTAGGATTATGAGTAGAACTGAGTGTAAAGGGTACCAATATTTCAACCGGCCTTAAAGAAGCCTCAGGATTAGGTGATCACAAATCAACAGTTATCACAATCAGTTAGTAAAGATGCATAACACGTTATAAAGTTATAACATAAGCACATGACCTAATACTTGTAATACGTGTGTAGAATGACCGTTACCCGACCCAATAATGGGTGGGAGCGTCCTATGCGTCATACGGTTTTGTGAGGAAAATTCTGTACATCGATTGCACATTACTAACTTAAATAAATGATAATTAAAAACGCTTTAAATTAACTTATAGACAGCGTCAATCGTCCGAGTTGCCTTGGGTCGGACTGAAAATCAGCGCCATGGTAATGTATTTTACCATGGCATACGCTGAGTCCTGATCCCATTCGCAGTGCATTGTTGCAGCACAGATTTTTATACATAAAATCAAAAAGTATAAAAAGAATGTATTTTTTTTGTTTTTGTTTTGGTAAGCTTATTTTTTATTTTATTTTTTGTATTGTTGTGTGCTTCATGTGCGAATAAAGTTTCTTTCTTTCTTTCTTTATAGTCCAGGAAATATGGGAATACCGGGAATCGAGCCCAGGACCTCAAGTAAGGCACAAACGGCCACACTTATGAGGCGACCGCCAGCCTTCGGAGTAGCAGCGCAACTGCATACGACCTCAGACAAGACTTACATTATGCTTGCTTGAGGTTGTATGTAGATGTCCATCAGCAGCGACCATACACCACGTGGCCTGCATGCTCGTCTGCTACTCAATTCAAATAATAAAAAAAAACAGCGAGGTCCAATATTGACTAATACACTGTGAAGCGCGTATGGTTCTACAGCCGAGGTAGAATGTTAAATATACGAAGATAACCGAAACGAGCGTTAGTGGCCGCAACCCTTTTTGCGTCCCACTGCTGGGCACGGGTCTCTCCCCATTATTGGGGAGGCCTGGAGCTTACTCCACCACGCTGCTCCAATGCGGGTTGGTGGAGATGCGGGTTTGTGGCCAACCCGCTGTCGGATGTTTTCAAACTGCCCATAAGGCATCCGACAAGGTTTAACGACTGTTATCTATCGACAACAACCGGGACCGACGGCTTAACGTGCCCTCCGAAGCACAGAAACGCGCATGAAATTTTTTGCCACTAGCGGTCACCCATCTCACACCCGACCGCGCCCGTTTGGCTTAGTTGCATAGATCGTTTTACGTTCTACGCTAACCGCCGGGCCATGCGCGCTTCATGCGAGCGTTAGTAGCGGTGTAAGATGGGTAGGTAATGGCTTTTCAATTTTTACGGAACGTACCTACGTTTCCGTGCTTTTCGGGACACGTGTCGTCGGTCCTGGGCGTCTACTCGTAAAATCGGTAAAATCGATATACCTATCGTGAATTTTTCAGCATATTTTTGACCCTGTTCTGACCTTTTTTGTGGATATTTAACTCTTATGGATATATAACTCTATGGTAATGTTATCGAGAATATGGTGCTATTAAAAGTGTAACACCCTTCAAAATTTTACAAAATGATCACTCTAAAATACACAATACTTCGGACAATCGCGTTTTTTAATTCAAAACATACATATGTAGGTACAGCAGTCGTAGGCCCGTTTCGGAGGCCCTATGGGCGGTTAGAATACATCAAATTGGAGCAGGCAGTCCTGGATTTATAAATAGGCCGTATAGGCCGCTGCCTATGGGCGGCAGATTTCAGAGGAGGGTCCCTCGATTTCAGACGATAAAAGCCAAACACGTTCACTGGTTTTCTCATGGTTTTTTATACTTTATTAAAATCTCTATAGAAACTTATTCCTATCGAAACCTATATTATCGTGTGAGTGATAGATGAGAGCAGCAAGGCAGGTGGACGGCAGTGGCAATTTAGCAACCCCCGCTTTCCTTAGGTATGTACATGGGGCGGCGGAAATAAAGTGGCCTACACTCATAAAAAATATAAATCCGCCACTGGGGGCCGGATTAGTTCTAATGGTCATAAGAATTTGAATAATTTAAAAACCATAAATATAGGTAAATAAATACCATAATACATAGTTTATCAAATCATGTTATAAGAGCGTTTTCAAAAGTGTTGTACAATTAAAAATAACCGAAAATTAGTAATAAATAATCGCTTAAGTTTTTCAGAGGTGCGGAACTCTAAACAGTAATTAAAAAACTAAAGCAAATATAGCCTCATCGAAACGCGAAAACTGTCGCGATATCGCGTGTTTTTAGGGGTGTGTCTTTGAAACCGCCGAGCAACCTTGGGAGATAGAGTCGCCTTGGCTCTTGGGCAGGGTCTCTTTGCAAGGTTTAAATCAATTTTATATAGTTTCTATTATAAAATTCAGATTCATTTTGACACACTTTTGGCTTCAACCCTTTTTCTGCGTCACACTGCTGGACACGGATCTCTCCCCATTATTGGAGAGGGCTTTCTTTGTTATCAGGTATCAGGCTTTGTATCAAAGGTACCCGGCACCTTGGGAGAGGATACAGGAGTAGGTGGGATTTGACCGCACTAAAACCCCCTCGGTGGCCTGCTTCTGCGCTTTGTGAGGACTCCGGGATCTCCAGTGGAACGCACCGGTGTTATTGGGGAGGCCTAGAGTTGACTCCACCACGCTGCTCCATGGTGGGTTGGTGAAGATATCTCTCTCTCTGATCTTTTCACTTTTATAATAATATAACGTTTCACACTCATAGTCCCACAGTAGATATACCCTATATCCTAGATATACCCTATACCCTAGATATACCCTGTGTCGTGGGTACTATGGACACACATAGACAGAAACAACACCCAGACCGACAACAAAAATTTAAACTCATCATTCAAATTTCTATTTCACCAAAAATCGAACCCGGGATCCTTCGATTGGCAGTCGTGGCATGGTAACCATTGCGCCAGGCAGGTCGTCAAACGTCAACTTTCGAATTTTAGCAAATATAGCCTCATCGTAACGTGGAAACTGTCACGATATCGCGTATTTAGAGGGTGTGTATTTGACAACGCCGAGGAACCTTGAGAGATAGTCACCTTGGGCCAAGACCCGTAGAGTAAATTTTCAATAGTTTCTATTATAAAGTTAAGCGACATTCATTTTGATACATTTTTGGCTGTAACCCCTTTTTTGCGTCCCTGGTTCCATAAAATAAAATAAAATAAATAAATATCTTTGAAATTCACACAACGCCATCTGGTTCCAAACTAAGCAGAGCTTGTACTATGGTTATCAGAAAGCTGATAAACATACTTATATAGTTCTAAATACATACTTAAATTGATAAATTAACACCCGACACAGAACAAATAATCATGTTCATCACACAAATATTTGTCCTGGGTGGGAATCGAACCCACGACCTCACGTTTCGAAGTCGGCTCACCACCCACTACGCCATATAAATTTACTGCATATTTGTTAGTGTACATCTTTGCTAATATTATAAATTCGAAAGTAATTCTTTTTGTCTGTTTGTCTGCTACGCTTTCTTGTTTAAACTACTGAAACAATTTTAAAGAAATTTGGAACACAGATAGAGTGGACCTTGGGAAAGGACAGGGTGGTATTTATCCTACGGGAACCTATAAAATAGGTCCACGCAGGCGAAGCTGCTGGCGGAAGGCTAGTAGCCTATAGTAGCAGAAGACGCCGCGAATAAGCGTATATCGTTCACACCAATAGGAACACAAACCGATAACAGAAATTTAAACTCATCACTAAAATTTCTGGGAATCGAACCCAGGACCATTCATTGGCAGGCTGGTATGGTAACTGTTGCACCTCGTAGGTAATCAATTAATGAAACCTGAAAACTATTGCGAAATCGCGTGTCTTTCAGTGTGATGGTTTATTTGACAACGCCATGTGACCTTCACAGATAGTATTAGGGGAACCCATGTAGGGATTTTAGGCTTTTCTCGAGCGCGACTTATTCACCTTGTTGAGTTCTCCCAGGATAAAAATACCAAAAAATACAATCGGAAAGCTAAAAATTATGGATATTTTCTCTTATTTCCGGTTATTAAAATTGATAGATTAGAATATCACATAGCTGTTTAGCGGTTTACTTTAAAAAAACAACGGGTTGCACTCCGGTAGTGCTGGCAGAAGTGAAAACTTGAACATTAACATTGTGCATTTTTGATATTTTAGAATGGTTAGGGAATAATTTCGGACGAATTGATTTTATTATCAGTATTATTTTTCATCTAGTATTTTCAGTAGGCTTTCATCTAGTATTTTTATAAAGTACTCGCTCATTTTCTTTCACTATTTCTTCGTCACTTTTTTCATTAATAGATACACTTTGTTCAATGTCCATATTTTAAATACTTGATATAAACGAATTTTACAAGTATCTAATAGACAGTCAAGCCGTTATCAGCCCTCACCCCTCCGTCTTACAAATATTCGATATTACGTCAGATCACTGAAATAACACTGACCTTGCATTAAATCTTCTCTCGAAATATTCGATATAAATCGATCTTTATTTACCGCACTCGATATTTTACCTTTGGCCTTTTTAATAAACTTTTTTAAAACCTTTGCCACTTTCTTCACGTATCGGCGAAATGGAAAAAAATCATAAAACCTTTTTTATCTTGCTACCGTCTAATCTGTAATTCTGTATAATGCATTAGGTCTTCATGGATGGCGTTCGAGTAAATCAGATTTAGCCTCGCGGGCTCCCCTACTATAGTAATCACCTTGGATGCCAGGGTCAAAGTGAGCCATAATTACCTGGTATCATAAATTAACGGAGTATGCTTTACTATACTTCCGTGTTTGAAATCCAAATATAAACAGCACGCTTTTCTCTTTTACTGAAAGGGAAATATAATTATCCCACCAAGAAGGTGCAGTTGCCGACTAGACTTACTTGAGGCGACCATCAGCCTCCGAAGTAGCAGCGCAACTGCATACAACCTCAGACAAGACTTACCTATGCTTGCTTGAGATAGTGTATGGAAGTCTATGGGCTGCAGCGACCACTTAACTTCACGTGGCCTGCATGCTCATAGGCTACTCTATTCAAATAAAAAAAATCACATAAAATGATGCCTTTTTTTGGGATCGGGGGAACCTTCAAAAGGTACCCGACACCTTGGGAGGGGATACCGGGGATTTGACCGCACTAAAACCCCCTCGGTGGCCTGCCTCTGCGTTTGTGAGGACTCCGGGATCTCCATAGGAACGCACCGGTGTCCTCCACGCGCGGCGCCCCAGAACGGGCCCATATTCGGGCGAGCAGTTGTGCTCTCCTGCACCTTCAGGTGTTCACGGTGGCATGCGGCCATGCATACACCGCCGTCCCTCCCGGGGCTACTAGCTAAACTGGAATTTTAGTCGCCTCTTACGATCAGGCAGGGGATTCCGTAGCAGGGGATTCTTAATCAATAATGCCTAGTGCATATGGCTTATTCTGTGAAAACTATCTCATGTAGATTCAAGGTCCTGAAGTGCGTGCATCGGTGGTACTTCCCCAGTTGAGCCATTAAAGATCTACCACCTCTTGAAAATAACTTCAGCCTTCAGACAGTTTAAGGATGTAGAGGTTTTATAGTTTACTGTGTACTCTCCTGTACTATGTGTTCCGCTATTTTAGGCTGCAATACTAATTGCGTTCCACTGCTGGGCACGGGTCTCTTCCCATTCTCACGCTGCCACAATGTCGGTTGGTCACAAAGTCACTGCCACAAGTCTTTTCCAAGACTTATTACTTACTAGAAGCAAGTCGAGTGATGGTTTTTTCTAGTTGAGAAACAATACGTATTATTATGAACGTGATATAATAATTAATTAGACTTGAAATATTAACCTTGAGTTATAAGATGTTCGTGTAGGTAATAGTAATTTCATCTTTTTTTCTGGTATTGTTATTCGTTGTTATTTTAGCGGCACATTCAATTATTATTGATAGCCTTCCGCCAGCGGTTTCGCTCGCGTGCAGTTGCTTTATGGGTCCCCGTAGGGTAAAAATAGCCTATGTTCTATTCCAGGCTATATCTCTTAACTTTCTCACATCCATTTGAAATACGACGTAAGACTATATTGCCATATTAAAATCATAGGCGTTTAGCCAGCGGCTTTGACTGCGTGGACCTATTTTACAGCTTCTCGTAGGATTAAAACCAACCGATGTCCTTTCCCAAGGTCCACTCTACCTATGTTCCAAATTTCGCTTAAATTGTTCAGTAGTTTAAGCGAAAGAGCGTAAAAGATAAACAGGCAGAGTTTATAATGTTAGTAAATAAGTAGTATTATTATGAATAATAATAACTTTAAAATAATATCTCAACCTTTAACCATAGGTTAAAGTTTCTATTACAGTATCTATCTAAGGAAACTACTTTTGTATTCATGAAAATTCTCGCAATCAGTTCAATTATAAACTATTTCTGCAACCCAAATACCTAGGTAGACAAATCGGTACTAATCACAGTTACTCTTCAATGGGGTGCCCAACTTGGCTATTAAACTTGGATTATAAGATTTACTTTTATTTTCTTTACAATTTTCAGATATTTAGGTATTACCCCTTTAAAAATTTCATGTAAAATATTGCCAAGACGACGCGGCGACGCCATATTCTAAGACTTTAAAAAGCACAGTAAGGTGCATTACTGGTGTAGGATTTTCAAGACTATAGCGTCAACTTGTTGACTTGTATGACCTTTTTTAATGAGCTCACTACACACGCTAACAACATAGATAAACTATACCATAGATAGATCATAAAAGCCTACACCACTTTAAAAACTTACAGTTAAAATCTTCTTATAGAAACCTTTTTCAAATTCAGCTACTCACGGTTGTTTGAAGAGAAGGTGCTAAAATGAAAAATCATGCCAGATACGTTCAAGATCCTACGGATCTTGATCTCTGCTCAATATGCATCCTTCCGTAAGTTCTAACAATTTCGGAATCATTTCAGGTCGTCGTTAATTCATAAATTTATAAGATTGGCGTAGAAATTGATGGCATGTAGCAGATAGCTATTGAATGAGTAATATTACTAATTTTTTTCAGTCTTCACTAAAAATTAGTGCCGAAAATTCACGAAGTTTCGTACAGAGAGTCTACTCTTCTGCTGCTGTACCATGTTGCACTCGGGTCTTTCTTTATTATTTGAATGGAGTAGCAGACGAGCATGCAGGCCACGTTGTGTTAAGTGGTCACTGCAGCCCATGGTCATCTACATACAAACTCAAGCAAGCATAGGTAAGTCTTGTCTGAGGTCGTATGCAGTTGGCCGGCAACTGCACCTTTCCACCGAAACACAACAGAATTGGTTCACGGCAGAAGTGAATGCAGCGGGTACTTCCCCGGGCGAACCATAATAGTTCTACCACCTACAAGACTTATCCAGGCTCAATCACATTTGTGGCTACCCTCATTTTAGATTTAACCCCAATTATAAGTTCCATGTCGTTATTTAGATTAGTAAAACTTTAAACTGTGCTGCGGCGGTGATTGCAGAAGTTTTGCGCTAAACGATGATAATTACCGTATGCCGTGCCGGAACACGGTTATGGCCCGCGCTGTTTTTAGCTGTCCTTTGACATTTTGGTTTGGAACTATTAAGATTAAACATTATTAGTTAGGTACAGCGATGTGCAGTAATGGCCGAGCGATAAAAACCGCGCTCTCCGATATGGAGATACCGGGTTTAAATCCTCAGCTCGCACCATTGACAAACAAATTTGTGGTGTGCGTATTTATAGCTGCTTCAAAGTGATGGAAAATATTGTGATATTTTATTAATTACGATATTTTCTAGCACTGTGAATGTCTCAGAGGAACAAATAATTTCTCGAAAGCATGCTCGCGGTTTGTTCGGTTGTGGACTATGACCTATATACTTTTTACTTGTGAGGAGACCAGAAAAACGTAAAAAAATTGTTAGCTGTTTGTAGCTTACAATTCATAGTAAGTTGAATAGCATCTAAAAGGTGAGTCCATCTACCTTCTAGCATGGCCCAGCAGCTCGCGTAGAACGCAAGCAACCTACGTCTGGTGTGAGATAGATAATCGTCTGTGGTATATTTCAAGCGCGTTTCAGTGTTTGCATTGATGCAATAGAATTCAAGGTACGACATCTGATTGCAGGTTCTAAAGAGGAGGTATAGATACTTCAACTCAGTTGTGCGCGCGGCGCTATGTGTGGGTAAACCTGTATATACACAGTGACTTTGTGTGCGTGACAAGAGGTACAGTGAAGTTGCTCGGACGATCACGGCCGCGTCACTGTCACACAAATTAAAGCTGCATAATTACTAGCCCACGCACACATAGCGCCGCGCGCACAACTGAGTTGAAGTATCTGTAGAGACAAAGTGTTTGTTGATACAATCCAGAGAAATGGGAAAACTGCAATCATACGATGGCCGTTTGGTAATTCCCATGGAATTTAGAAACTTCCACACATCAGCGGGAGAAGAGTTGACTATATTTTCGTGGAAATATCGGCGTTTCGCAGCTCGAACCATCTGATTACACCGATTTCTTGCCGCCTCAAAAGTTGACCAATTTATATTTGAACGGTCTTTTTCTAACTTACGAAAGGCTCTGTTACGTTTCCTCATAGCCATCATAACCAGCCTAGTAAGCCAAGGAGATGGGAGACGCTTCAGACGAACTCTGTGGAGCGGAAAATGGGTGTCATACAGTTTCAGTATTATATTATTAAGTAGGGAAAACTTTGTTGTCTCCTGTAGACTATTCATGCTCCCAGCACAGATAAAAAATCTGCGCTTGATGCGTCGCTCTAAGCTCCTCTATATCTTTCTATATCTTATTATTTTCTAAAGTTCCTCAAATATAATATGCTAGGTTTAAACTTTGGAGGCTTGATTTTGTATGAGACATATATTAGGTCATGAAAAAGAAAAATGAAACCCAGGCGCCGAGAGCTGACGATAAGAACGTATCCGATCCGGGGAAGCTGCAAAAATGAGATCGATGAGTTGGCGATAGAGGCAGAATTGTTAAACTTACTGATTCCACAATGAAATTTAGTTTTTGTGCACGAGGTGTATTTTAAAGTGTCCGTGTAGGTTCGGGATTAAGAATAGAGCTACGGTATCTCCTGCCTGATCGTAAGAGGCGACTAAAAGGGGGCTTCCGGGGTTGTGGGCGGTGTGAGTGGGAGCTCGATCTGCCCAGCCAGCAGCCCCGGGAAAGACGGCGTTATGTGCGTGGCCGCATGCCACCATGAGCATCGGAAGGTGCAGGAGAGCATATCTGCTCTCCCGAAGATGGGCCCATTCTGGGCGCCGCGCATGGACCGGTGCGATCCACTGGAGATCCCAAAGCGCTAACCAAGCGCAGAGGCAGGCCACCGACGGGGTTTTAGTTCGGTCAAATCCCACATAACCCGGTATCCTCTCCCAAGGTGCGTTTTGAAGATTTCCCCCCGATACAAAAAAATAGGTCCGCGTGATGAACTATGACCTAAATCTTTTTCTTTACCTATGATCTCTACTTACGATAACTTAAGCCCAACAGTAGGATGGTAAGAGGATGAAATAAAGTGTGTTTATTTTATTAAAACAATTATATAAACAAACAAAATAACATTCCATTCGATGATCAATCTTAACGGAATTCTAAAATTTGATTCAACGAAACAGAGACATAACAGAACAAAGGATTTAAATAAAAACTCTAAAACAGTTACGTTTAACCCAAGGCTTTTTAGGAAAGGCATTATATTTAAATTTTAAAACAATGGGCGTGGTTCACAAAAAGTTATGTATATTACGAATACGGTTACAGAATGGGGTCAAAGCTATTAATTTCGGCGCAATAAGTTGATCCTTCTGGTCAATTTTACGCGAATGCATTTTCAAATTTTAGGGCACGGATCCTGACAGGCAGACGGACGTAAAGAATGTGCTGGGTTTACATGCCGCTGTTTTTATTATTATTTATTTTTTAATTGGTTTATAATGTTCCAAAAAATGTTTTAAATAAAATACTCATAGCTACATACTAGAGTAATGGTACCATTGGTACATAAAGACAGCATTATAAACTCCTAGGCCAAGAATTTGAAATTCTGCTTCGCCATTAGAACCTGGGACCCTAGATCGGCAGTTTGGTATTATAACTATTTGGATCAACCAACCAACCAATATTCATAAGGAAGTATTATGAATAGTACGATTATTATGTTTGTGGTAGCTGCAGTATTTACATTTATGAACACACACAAAGACAGAAATACAAAGGCTTAGATAAAAATCCAAAACTCTATTGAACTCTTTTGTGGCATTGGGAATCAAATCCGGTACCCTCGATCGGCATGAAAGTATACCACTAAATGGAAGCGGGAACATATAAAATTTTTTCAACCTTTTTTATGTATCACTGCTGGGCACAGGTCACCTCTTACAACTGAGAAGGGTTTAGGCCAAAGTCCACCACGCTGGCAAAGTGTGGATTGGTGGACGTCATGCTTTTGAGAAATTATGAATTTCTCTCAGGCATGCAAGGCGATGGATCACATCGTAATTAGTTAAATATCACGATATTTTCCATCACCGTAGCATTGCACATTTCTTTGTCATTGTGCGCGCCGAGGATTTGAACCCGGTGTCGGTTCGTACATAACGAAATAAAGAAATCAAATAAACTGTGAAACAGTTATAAAGTTATAATCTTAGTAATTTTTTGAGTATTTTTTGTTAATGATGTTTCTTTGCTAACGCTTAGTAGTTAAGGCTATAAATATTAAATTATTAAAATTTAAATTTGTAAGCTACAAATACGAATACACACATGTTTTTAATAGAAATACAAGCGGTTGAAAATTAAAATGTAAGCCTGTCTTAAACAGATGCTCAATTTCGGAATCCATTAAATTTTTTGGTTTTATTTTATACCCTTCGTGGAACTCAGAACGGATCTTCGTTGCGTATATATGACGGTAGGACCTTTATAAGATTGTAGTATTAAAAACCGACCAAGAGCGAGTCGAACTTGCGCACGATGGGTTCCGTACCATTATCAATATAACACGGAAAGAAAGAGTGTGTGTACTTATGTACACGCGTTAGAAGTTATACTTCTTATTAGTTTAAGAGAAACCTGCAAAATATTATAGCTAGGTAGATATGAATTAGTTTAAATAATAATTTATAATTTACAATGTAAATAAATTATACATACCGACAATTAACCTCATAAATGCACTTAAAACAGCTGTTTATTAAAACCACTTTTATCACAAATATTCAAAATAAATATATATACTAATAAATTATCAGCAAATATCTATCAACGTCGTATATATTTATAATTGATTCAATAAAAACGCCAATATATGTTTTATTTATTCACACTGTTTAATTGTACCGACAACAACAACTTGAACATAGTTATCGGTTTGAATAGCAACTAACTTCAGACTGTTGGATCTGTCAGTGTGCGCGCGCATTGTAAAAAAATCACTTTCATCATTTTTCCCAATCGCGCCAAAAGAAGTATAACTTCAAGAATCAGATTTGTTGTATCAGAGGCCCCATATTTTTTTTATCTTAATTAAACTTTTTATTGTTAACGTCAATATGGATCTTAATATTCTGTGAATATTTTACTAGTCAGTTCTAAGAAAATAGTGCCCAACAAAAAGAAATTTAGCAATATTAAAATGCTAGAACTAACGCTTGCTTGTCGCTATTAATAACTATTTATAATGGATAATAATATTATATTACAGTAATGAATAATATAATTATACGTTATAAATAATGTATAATAATATTATCCATTATAAATAGTTTCAATCCAATCAGCTAACCGCCATCTCCTATATTAATAGCGAGAAGCAAGCGTTAGTTGACCTCTCGAGACCTCTTAATTAGGTTTCAGAACCACAGCTTAAGGGTTAATTGCAAGGCTAAATGCAGCCACTATATAATCTGTTTTCTGTCAACTTTACTAATAAAGGACCATAAAAAGATTTTAATTTACAACCATTACACACAGTTTTGACGACCCCCCAACAAACATTTAGGCGACGATTAGAGCTTGTTTTGTTACTTAGTGGGTTACAAAGGCATTACAGTAGCAGCACTTATGACTAATGGCGAGAAAGTGGCGTAAGCAAGTAACGTATATCACTTCTACTTATAATACAGAGTTACAAGGGCGACAATCAGGCGAGCTTAAAGGTTATGGACGTATTATGGCAAATCTTAACACTGTTGTACATGCAAAGCATTTTGTATTATAGCTTTAAGTGAATCTTAGAACTCTAAGATCTAAATAAGAATAAGAATTAGCTACTACCTCCAAAAGTGCTATGCAAGTGATTTTAAACTCTTTACAAGAACCTAAAGTTGCACAATAGCGTTAATAAGCGCTACCAGCTTTACAATGGTGTTTATTTAATCTTATATAGAACCAAATGCTTGAAGTTATACAAAACTCTCTTGTATTACCTTAAGTCAAATAGGAGTATAATTTTTCGCTATAACAGATCCTCTAGCGTCTATTGTTACTTCTTTGTAACTAAAGGTAAAGTAATAGCGCTTAAGGTCACTACTGTATTTCTTATATTGACTACTATTGTTTTTGACAACCAAAATAAAATAAAAATTGTTGTAAATACTTGGAAAAATCAATGTAGGACTGGTGGAAATAGACAGAAATTTATCAGAGAATATTATCTCATTTTCAACTCCTCTATTCCTATTGAAAATACGTCCTCTATTCCTATGGAAAACAGTGAAGCGCGAGTTTCCTGTGAGCCAGATGGTTCCGTACATGCTTTTCAAAATGATGATTGTGCTATTACTACAGGTGATAATCAAGATCAGAATTCTCTATGCTCCGAAAATTTTGTTGAGACTGAAGAGTGAAATTTGCCTTCATCAAGCGGTGAAAGTGAAGATGACACGAGTGACATTTTGAAAAATATTAATTTTCGTGAAAAGTTGAGGGCATGGGCTATAAAGGAAAACATAAGTCAAACGTCTCTGAAAGATTTGCTATTAATTTTAAATGAAAGATTTTGTAATATTCAACCTATTATTTATTCAATTGTTCCACGAGCACGTTGTAATCTACTTCTTTTTTACTGGTTGGTTGACTCTTCTTAGTGACTTTAGTTCTTCATCGGTATCTGTAATATCCAACAAACTATCCAATTCACGTTCAGCTTCTTCAAAAGTTGGAATATTACTTCTCTTGAGTTGACACTTTATATCTCGCCAATCAGGCTGTGGTAAGGAGTAAGCCGATCTTACAAGTTTTGTTGCGTTTTTTTTGGCCATTTTACTATACATATTAAGTATTATGTTCCCATTGCGAAGGCGCAATCCAGTGCATGTATTTTCCTTTTTCTAAGGTTTTTAATATTTTATACGGCATTCTGAAACCAATTAATACAAAACAAAATTAGCAGTAAGTACATTAAATACCTTATTCTACTGGCAATTACTTTAATTCAAGAACAGTTGAATGTTAATATATTATGATGTTAGCATTTCATCTTTTACCGTGGGCGTAGTTAAAACAATATAATAATTTATATCTACCTACTTCTTTGTATTCTACTCGTCCAAAACAGTGAACAGGTAAAAAATAACATCAATACATGGTTTAAAGTTTTGAGCACTACGGATCCCTAAATTCGTTTGCTCGCCATGTTTAGATAATGAAATATTAGATTATGGTTATAAAAACAAATATTTACAAGGTTTCCATGAAGTATTTTGCTTTAGTATGTATTTATATTACTAGTACAGTATTATAAGATCAATAAGGCAATTTTTTTGTACTCTTTTACAAGAAAAGTGTGTCACTCCATATTAGACAAAACATTTGTTTTCAGTAAATAGACAATATATATCGGGCGCTCGAATTATTTACCAATAAATATGTAACATATTCACAGTGTACTTACCTTCGCAGCAAAAATACGCTTCTTTTCGCACCATAAAACATATACTAATGGTTCACTTTTTTTGTTTAATGAACCATCTTGAGGTTGCCGATATTATATTAGCTATTGAAAATAATATATTATTTTATTATTGTTAGATCGCAAATTAGAAAATATATTTTCCGGGTATCAAAAACTCTTGCGGGAGAGACCTTTACCCCTTTGTGGATCTTGAATAGCGTTCAGACCGTTACAAATCACCTATTTACCTCCCTTTTAGCGCTTGAAAATATAATTAACGCCTTTGTATCTCTACTGTATCGCTTAAGGAGTCAGTTGACGCCTACCTGTAGCCGGCTTAGCACCCATAGAAGTAATATAAAACCATTTTTGCCATTTTACCGCTAACAGAGTTAATTTTCGCTTATTTACCCCTCTTGTATCGCTAAGAGATCCTATTACCGCTATCATAACTCTCTTATAGCATGATTGTACCACTTAGCCAATTACCATAACTCTTGTATACCGTCATTATACAACCTTAAGTAATATAAAAATTGTGCCTAATTCGGGGGTAAAGTAGGGTTAGAGCGCGCTCTAACCCCAATTTGTAACACCCATAAACCACTTTAGAATCTAGTTAGCGCTCCTTTAGACTTATTATAACTCTTACTTTAGCGCCTAAATGTTACTTGGGCCGCGTGGCGCAATGGTTACCATGTCGGAGTGCTAATCGAGGGGTCCCGGGTTCGATTCCCGGCGAAACAGAAATTTGAATGATGAGTTTAAATTTCTGTTCTCGGTCTGGGTGTTTGTGTTCCTGTCTTTGTATGTGTCCATGGTACCCCCGACACAGGATAATAACTACCTTACTGTGGGGCTCTGAGTGTGTAACGTGTTTATTAATTATTATTATTATTATACATAAATATATTGCGCATTTTTTATTTTAATTAATTGGATGAATTTCATTTCATTTACTTTAATTCTATTATTTTAATTTAATGTAGGTGCTTGTAATTTAATAATTTAATTTTATTTACAATTTTATATGAGAATTATTTTTTAATGAAATGAATTAT
Source organism: Pyrgus malvae (assembly GCA_911387765.1). Classification (NCBI taxonomy): domain Eukaryota; kingdom Metazoa; phylum Arthropoda; class Insecta; order Lepidoptera; family Hesperiidae; genus Pyrgus; species Pyrgus malvae. The sequence goes on from OU426969.1 coordinate 14,357,290, forward strand.
TATTATTATAGCCTAGTGGCTGGCGTAGAAGGCAAGAGATCTACGCAGCTATGCCAAACGGGCGCTCAGGTGTGAGATGGGTGACCGCTCATGGCAAAAAAACTGTATTTCTGTGCTTTGGAGGGCACGTAAAGTCATTGGTCCCGGTTGTTATTGATAGACACTGACAATCGTTAAACCTTGTCGGAGGCCTTATGGGCGGCTTAAAACTGCAGACAGCAGGTTGACCAGTAACTCGAATTTTTACCAGCCCGCACTGAAGCAGCGTGATAAAGTAAGTTCCAGGACTTCCCAATAATGGCCCAACAGTGCGAAGCAAACGGGGTTGCAGCCAAAGCTGAAAACTTAAAAAACTCTTTATAATAAAACAATACTAAGACTGAGAACAGAAATAAACTCATTTAAATTTCCCGTTTCGCCGGTAATCGAACCCAGGATCCTCCGATTGGCAGTCCGGTATGGTAACCATTGCGCCTCACGTCACGGGTCGTCAGTCAGTGAGCAAGCTAAAGTATCCAAAACTTCGATTTATATACCTATCCTTTTTTTGGTACCGGGAGGAGTAACCTTCAAAAGGTACTTGGCACCTTGGGAGAGCCCTCGGTGGCCTGCCTCTGCGCTTGGGGTAGACTCCGGGATCTCCAGTGGAACGCACTGGTGTCCTCAGCGCGTGGCGCCCAGTACGGGCCCGTCTTCGGAAGAGCAAACGTTCTGAGGCCTTAGTGTAAGTCTGCACACACGAAAACGTTACTATCACGTTTGCGTTAAGAATTTAATTATGGACCTTATTCCTTACAGATTAAGATCTATCTGTCCAATTTTAACTCGGACGCAGTAGTAACGTTTGCAAACGTTTACAAACTTACACTAAGGGCTCTGTCCTGCACCTTCAGATGCTTACGGCGGCATGCGGCCACGCACACACCACCGTCCTTCCCAGGGCCGCTGGCTAAATGGATCGAGCTCTCACTCTCACCGCCCACAACCCCGGAAGCCCCCTTTTATTCCCCTCTTACGATTAGGCAGGGGATACCGTAGCTCTATTCTTAATCACGAAGCCGAAGCCGTCACTACGGACACATATCCTAGCTATGATAGAAACTAATATCTAAACCTGTAAGCTACAACACCATACCATTATTCTTATGACCATACGTCGAATAAATATCCAGTTATGCTCCCCAAGGTCAAAGTGCCAGGCAAATCTGGTACTGGTTTCGCATTTCTATCATTCCCATCGCAATCTCATCACAAATTGACCAGCCACTTCCTTATTGCCCGAGTCAATATTTCGATAACGATGGGCCGTTGTCGTTATGCGGGTTGTACACTCGCGGCCTGGAAATAGAAATATTTTTGCTAACGGTGGAGTTATAGCCCGCTTGCTTATATACTTTCTGTTAACTTTGGAGGGAAAACTTCGTCAGCGACATTGTGCACTTTTTTGGGATGGTTAAAAAAATTTAAACTCGCGTCAGGACACGTGGCCTGATCGAATGTTCGTAAGACGTAGGGGTGACAGCTGATGACGGCTCGACTGTCTATACTTGTAAAATTCGTTTATATCAAGTATTTAAAATATAGACATTGAACAAAGTGCATCTATTAATGAAAAAATTGACGAAGAAATATAGTGAAAGAAAATGAGTGAGTATTTTATAAAAATACTAATGAAAACCTACTGAAAATACTAGATGAAAAATAATACTGATAATAAAAGCAATTCGTACGAAATTATTCCCTACCCATTCCAAAATATCAAATTTTCACCTCTGCCGGCACTACCTGAGTGCAACCCGTTTTTTTATTTCTGTCAACTATTTTTAATATCCCACTGTGTCACAATCTTGGAAAGAGAGGTATTAGGGCCATAGTTCAACACGCTGGTCAAGTCCGGTCTGGAGATCATGCCTTCAAGAAATCTCTTTTTTGTCAATACAATAAACAATTAATCAGTACAAAATATAATATATAGAATATATGGCTGCAACCCTTTTTTGCGTCCCACTGCTGGGCACGGGTCTCTCCCCCTTATTGGGGAGGCCTGGAGCTTACTCCACCACGCTGCTCCAATGCGGGTTAGTGGCCAACCCGCTGTCGGATGTTTTCAATGTTTAACTACTGTTATCTATCGACAACAACCGGGACCGACGGCTTAACGTTGCCACTAGCGGTCACCCATCTCACAACCGACCGCGCCCGTTTGGCTTAGCTGCGTAGACCGTTTGGGTTCTACACTAGCCGCCGAGCCATGCGCGCTTTTTAAATATAGAATATATAAGAAAGTAAAACTTTTATATACCTATAGCGTTCTGATTTTTCAGTCGTTTTGAAAGGCAAAGTTTGTATGAAAGTTTGGAAAACTCAACGAGAGTGCATCACCGCCGTAAGTTACTGCTCTGTTGGGGAGGTGTTGGTCCTGGTGAAGATTGTTTCATGGAATTTTACCTTAGAGCAACGACGGCCGTATTAACGTCCATCAAAGTAGCCCAAAATTTTTTGAAGGATGCGGGGTTACTCCCCACACAAATAAAAAAATCAGTCAAGCGCGGATCGGACTCGCTCAACGATGGTTTCGTACAACTATACAGTATTTTTTACTATTTAATTACAAACAGTTTTCAGGTTTTTTCCTTGAACTTGTAATTTATAATGATGTTAAATAACATCATTTATATTATTGTAATATTATTATTAAATATTATTATTATTAAAATTACAAATAACATCATTATTTATATGTATTTTATAATGATGTTAAATGTATTTGCCAAATTTCATAGTAGAATCAGTAGACACTCCGCCGCGATGCCACCGCAACCGGCGGGAGCTCCAGAATAAGGTCCTCGGTCAGGACCGAAACATGCCGGCATTCCCGACAAACATTAACGTGAGTACTGCCGTATAATATATAACTAGAATGTTAGTGTACACTCACGATTATTTCAATAATAAAATGGTCAATACCTCTTTTTTTCCTTTGAAAGTGTCGAAACAAGCGTTTTTGCTTCATAGAGCTCCTTTTTTTACTTTAATTTATAAGTTTTTATGTTTTATGGCTTCTAAGGGCTGTAGACCTGAGTACCTATATGGTTTTAATTTCTACTTAATATCTCCACGTGTTCTCGAAACTAAAGGTCTTTACAGATAAATGGAAGAACAGACAGACAGCAAAGTGATCCTATAAAATAAGCGTTCCCTTTTATTCCTTTAGAAATGCAGAACGTTAAAACATAGATTTCTTTTTCATCATCCTACCTTCACTTTTATTGCAGTCAATCACAGCTTGTTTCATACAACGGTCCTAGTTTTTCTACCGTGACTATTTTGCAATAGGTAAAGACTGGTATTGCGGCTCTGACGGTGCCGGGGATCCGTCGTTGCTTTAAGATTTCCAATAAGAATGAGACTCTGGTAACCGTGAGACGAGATCATCTTCGTATAACTCCAGAACTGAATAGAGATAGTTCGTGAGAGTTTTTTGGTTCCTAGTAACAATACTGTAAGCTATTTTTAATTTTCAGCCCTAATTCATTTCTAATATAGATGTTCAATGTTAGAAAGTCAATCCAGCTATGAATGTAGTTCAAATTTCTTTGCTAACATTTCAAATAAAAGCTTACGCAAACAAGCACATTAATAAAAGGGCCGACAGGACTTCGTGAAATTGAAAATCTGTATTATAAATGCGAAAGTACCTCTGTTCATCTGTCTGATAAGCTTTCATGCCTAAACCACTATTATTTAATAATATAAAATATTCCAGCGAGCAGCGATGTCCGAGTGGTATGAATCCGCGGTCTTCGATGCGATCGATCGCGGATTCTAATCCTCGGCGCGCACCTCTGACAAAGAAATTTGTAATGTGCGCATTTATCGCTGCTCCACGGTGATGGAAAAAATCGTGATATTTAATTGATTACGATGTTCTCCATCGCCGTGCAAGCCTGAGAGAAATTCATAATTTCTCGAAAGCATGACGTTCACCAATCCGCACTTGGCCAGCGTGGTGGACTATGGCCTAAATCCCTCTAGTGAGAGGAGACCTGTGCCCAGCAGTGGGACATAAAAAAAAGGTTGAAAAAAATGTATTCCAGGGATCTGCTACTGCACGTCACTTACAAATCACAGAATTTTTAATATTTAGGATTTCAGTTCGGCTTGATTTTAGTTTGGGGCAAGTGCGGATCGAAATTTTGAGATCAAAAATTGCAGGTAGGGGGGAGGGGTTGCTGATGTGTGACGTGTACTCGAACTGCACCTGGTCCGAGTACACGTCATATTCAGATTCAGATAAGGGTTGATTTTAGTTTGGAGGAATTAGAGGTTTGTCAAGGGTAAGCCCGAATGGTTTTGGGGAAGAGGGGAGGGGGGGGCTTGAGTTCCCTAGCCCTCTCCTGGATCCGCTAGTGGTCCTCATATTATAATCACCAATATGTTCCAACAGTGTGCCGTATCATTCTTACTTTTCTTTTGTAAATTCTTTCTCGTGGCCCAACAATGAGATATAAATGTAATTACTGGAATTAGCATATTCCAAGCACGATTCCGTTCTTCGGGATCAATATGGAATCGGTATCAATGTCGGTTTCTTCGCAGCCTTTTTACTCTCATAACGTTTCACACTTATAGCCCCACATTAGTGTAGATATACCCTGTGTCGTGGGTACCACACGGGACACACACAGAGACAGAAACACCCAGTCCTAGAGCAGAAATTTAAACTCATCATTCAAATTTCTGGTTTGCCGGGAATCAAACCCAGGACCCTTCGATTGGCAGTCCGGAATGGTAACCTTTGCGCTACGCGGATTGTTTACTCTCAGCTTAATATCTAGCCCAAATAGGCACCTAAAGGTGTTGACCGGAAAAAAAGACATTCATTAAGCGAATATTTTGTGTGAATTCCTAATTTGAAATAAATATTTTTTCTTTCTTTCTTTCTTTCAAAGCCTTGAGGGAGGCTTATAGGTAATGGGCGGTTTCAACCCGCACGCCAATCTGCATTGGGGGAAAGTGATGGAGTAAGCTGGAAGATCTCCCGTGAGACAACCGTATCTAACAGTGTGATGCGAAAAGAGTCGTAATCTATATACATATAATAAATCTGTAACAAGTCGGTTTCTGTACATTGAAGATATTTGAAAAAAACTGTCACTAGGGCTATTTATTAGCGTAATAGAACCCAAAACAATGATTTTTAGAATTATTGTCTGTTTGTCTGTTTGTCTGTTTATCTGTTTGTCTGTTTATCTGTTCGTTTGTGCGCGCTAATCTCAGGAACGGCTTAACGTAGAAGGATGCGGTTTTCACTGATGTATTGGTATTTTTTTGGATTAACATTTAGGGTTTGTTTTATTTAAATCGGTTCACAAACAAAAAAGTTACGTCAATTTCAAGGATGAAATGGATGAACGCCTGCACGCTGACTCTGCGCAATGAATCAGCACTCCGGTGCTAATGCGTTTAAATGCATAATAAAATAAAGAATTACGTATTTCAGCATTTTCCGAAATTCACCCTTTAAGTGTCAATTTTTTTCGAAATTCTTTAAAAACTGATTGTTGAGACTTGATTTATAGAATCTTTTTGGGAAAAGTAGAAAAAAGTAAAAGCAAGTTTTCAATCACTTATGCTAGATTTCATCTCTAAATATTTAAAAAAACCATACATATCACCACATATTCAAAGAAATCCTCAATACAAAATGTACAAAACCTTAACAAAACGAGGCTACTGCCGACATCTATGTTCATATTCTGAACTATTTAGTGATCTGTTGCAAATTCGCTATATCGACAATTTAGTTTAAACGCAATACGATAGATGTCGTTGTTATTCATTTATTCATTTATTCACATTTAATTGCTTTTTACAGGTAGATTTACAGGTGGTGAACTACATAATCATTATTTTACCCAATAACGCTATTACAAAGTGGATTGGTGGAGATTATTTCAAATAATTAATTACGAGTATATTTACTTAATAAAATATCTAATAAAAAAAATTAACAACTTAGAGAGCTTTGGAACTGGCGCTGATATTGTACTCATTGTGGTAGAGCATTATGGAGGCGCGGCGCGGTGGTTACATCCACATATTATGGGGGGGTCACAGGGGACATGACCCCCCCAAAATCCCTCACTCATGCGTAGATGGAAGGCGAAACAAGCCAATTTGAGACACCTCTTCCCCCAAATTTCTTAGTGACCCACCACCAAAATTTCTTGGCGACCATTGCCCAAAATTGAAGGCTGCGACCGCGCCTGGACTCGCGTGGCGCAATGGTTACCATGCCGGACTGCCAATCGAAGGGTCTCGAGTTTGATTCCCGGCGAAGCAGAAATTTGAATGATGAGTTTAATTTTCTGTTCTTGGTTTAAGTGTTTGTATTTCTGTCTCTGTGTGTCTTATGGTACCCATTACACAGTGTATATTTACCCTACTCTGGGGCTATCAGTGTGAAACGTAAAAAAATCTAAGTGTTCTACCGACTTTACTATGCTGAGTGATCTTTTCAAAATGATAGCTACGTCACCATATCATGATTACATCACCAGTCGAAGGTTAAAGTTCCACAGGCCGCTTTGCACGCTCCTTTTGATGTTTTGAACGGATGTGTAAGTTATGGGACAACCTTCCAGCTGAGGCATTTCCAATGGACTTTGACATAGGGTTCTTCAAGAAAGCTGTAAAGAAAGCTCTTCTTGAAAGCCGGCAGTGCTCGGGTGATCGCTTAACCACGCGGCCTTTCTGCCTCTTTGTTCGGTTTATTTATAAAAAAAGTGATTTCGAATAAAAGAATAAGCAATTGCCGAGGGTCTTATAATTTTTTTATTGAAATGAGCAGACGTTTTCAGTTGTTAATTTAATAAGAGCTATTACATACATACGCAGTACTGGCACTGGTGTTACACTAATATGCTAAAGCGTCACGGCAGCAGCTCTGCATGGTGGTCACGCCCAGAATAATATTAGTAATCGATATATTTATTTCTGATGCTGTGTGAAGGGTTGTTAATAGGACCAATTGACTCTTAATCGCGTAGGGCCTGATCCTCTCACGCTGCTCCAATTCAGGTTGATGACGTCTTCATTGTTAGTGGCCTAACTGCTGTCGCAAGTTTTAAATCGCTCAAAAGACCTCCATTAAGTATGAACGACAGTATGTTAACGACCATTGCAACCAACGTGTAAGCAACCAAGAATTTGATTCCCAACTACTAACCACGTCTGACATAGCGTAGACATTTCACCACCTTTCTGCAATATATTTAAGTTACATAATGATAATGAATCTATGCATTATTTGCAGTACAAATTATTTAATTATAATGATTCTTTCCGCGGGCACAGCAGTCCTATCTAAACACTTTAAAAACAGGCTATTATAATATGTTTAATTTGTAAAGAGAAACTGATGATAACGACTGTAAAGTCGGTATTATAAGAGGAGTACAGTAAGAATTGTAAGGACTCAGGAAGAATGTTTCCACTCAACATAATATAATATGAACTTTTGTATCATATGTAATTTCATAAAAGGTAACAATAATCCTAGGGACAGTGGAGGGCAAGCGGTTACGAACGAAATTGCAACCTCATCAGCCACGACCACTCTGTCAAGACTGAACGACTAAGGAGGAGGAGAAACAAATAATCCAAGCCTAATCAAGCCTTTTGTACAAGTCTTTATCTACGCGGACGACGTCGCGGGCACAACTAGTTAATTAATAAAATGAAATAATAACAACTAGGCCATCGGGAGCAGGGTAAAGCTGTCGCGATATCGGGGGCGATGACCGCGCCCTCTGCCCGCTGAACACTAACACTATGGAGAGGTGGTTATTTTTTTAAATGTATGCGGACATCTTCATTTGGATTTTTTCATGGTGTACGTATTTTATTATGCAATTAAGCCCTTTCATCTAATACCCAAAATGGGTGGGTTGTCGCGTGGTAGGTAACAAAAATATTATGAATCTGACATTTTGTTGCGGCGGCCATTTTGAATTTACAACAATATTGAGTATACAAAATTTCAGCTCAATCAGTTTTAAAGCTCATACTACTCATACTCGTATCTTCAATGCTTCAAAATTATTTTGCAAGACTAGGTAACTCTCCAGCCCCCAAAATAACGTTGCAAGTTATTAAAAAGTATGTAAAAATGATTACTATTGATAAAAATATCATTATAGGTTACACACTGTTATTTTTTTCTCCACGTATTTTCCAAATGAGATACTTTCCCAGATAAAAAGCCTAGGTAACTCTTCAGTTCCCAAACTATATCAATACCGAATGATCAGGTTAAACCGTAGCACCGCTGCGACGAGAAAGAAAGACAAACAAACAAAAAACACAATTGCATACTAATAATATTTTTTTATTTGTGTTCACATTAATAAAAACAGTATAATGTATACATATAAGAAGAAAAGTTTTTTTTAACCATAGGGTCGTAGTTAAATATAATCCAGATAGGTTACTCAACAACCCAATAAAACTACGTACGTAAGCCCTCTCTACCCCACCACTGTTCCACAATATATTCCGCACAAGGCCCTCGAATGCTCATTAAGGTGTCCATATTGGTGCGTCGTTATCTATTACTTCCACTTCCACAGTTGGGCAGTGCTTGGGTGCTGTACGTATGGAGAATGGGCATAGGTTTCCAAACTAGTGGAAACGTTATAAAATGACGAAATTAAAAAAAAACGTCGGACAGCGTCTCTACTTTCATGACTATTCTCGACTCGACGACCTATGTGACGCAACAGTTTTCAAACCGGACTGTCAATCGAGGGTCCCGGGTTCTATTCTCAGCGAAGTAGAAATTGGAATGACGAGTTTTAATTTCTGTTCTCGGTCTGGGTGTTTGTGTGCTTGTCGTTGTGGGTGTTCATGGTACCCACGACACCGGGAATTCTAGACGGGCTATGAGTGTGTAGCGTTTACTTATTTTAATTTTAAAAAGAGAAACGTCAGGCAGCTCCCAAATTACAAGGTTTTTGTTTTTTTTTTGACTGTTTTTCAACTCCATTTAATGCACTACTGCTGGTCACACATAGTTCTCCTCTCGGAGTTGAGAAGTATAAAGGATGGAAGGCTGGAAGACACTTATTCTAAAAAAAAACATTATTAATTTTCTTTAAAAAATTGGGCAATAGCATGGAGGCAGCCCAAGAACAAAAAGAGGTTCCTGCGGCATGTTGTGCACAGTAGTGGGACATTAAAATGATTACATACTTTTAACAGACAGACAGACAGGTTTTCTTTATTCTTTTTGAGACACAGAATCCTTTTATACCCGTTCGAGCGACTCATGTACACAATACGGCGATTAGCGTAGAACGCCAAAAACGATCTATGCAACGAAGCCAAACGGGCGCGGTCGGGTGTGAGATGGGTGACCGCTAGTGGAAAAAAATTCAAGCGCGTTTTCGTGCTTCGGAGGGCACGTTAAGCCGTCGGTCCCGGTTGTTGTCGATAGATAACAGTCGTTAAACCTTGTCGGAGGCCTTATGGGCGGTTGGAAAACATCCGACAGCGGGTTGGCTACTAATCCGCATTGGAGCAGGCAGCGTGGTGGAGTAAGCTCCAGTCCTCCCTAATAGGGGGAGAGACCCGTGCCCAGCAGTGGGTCGTAAAAAGGGTTGCAGTAAACAGACAAACAGACAGACAGACAGGTTTCCTTTATTCTTTTTGTGACACAGAATCCTTTTATACCCATTCAAGAGACTCATGTACACAATCAGTTAAACAGTTCACGTTTTCCTGTGCTAATAAATTGTTTACAGTGTGTCTAACACAAGTTTTGCATCGAAACAATGATAAAACCACAAGACAATATTTCGCCGCAACTTTACATTACTTGAACGTGGATATACGAAGGACTTGGAGAAGGTAAATAAAGGTATCATGATTTTTTTTAATGAAATAGAAATAAGACTGAAGTGCGCATGGCCCAGCAGCTGGCGTAGAACGCAAGCAATCTACGCATCTTCTCAAAACGGGCGAGGTCGGGTGTGAGTAAGCTTCAAGCTTCTTCAATAACATAGACCCGTGCCCAGTTGTTGATGCGGTCAAAGAGACAATAAGATTCATTCGTGAAATATGTAATTTTATTTTATTTGATTTATGTTTTTTTATAACTTAACAAGTCACCTTTTTTGTCATATATTGGGGATACTGGAGATTATTCTCAATAATATGGGGTATTGTACAAGGCCTAGTCCAAAATTAAACATCAACTTTGGAACTGACTAAATTATTCTTCTTCTTTTATTATTATGTTCATATCTTCTCGATTTTCGTACATCCTTGACACTTAGTACATCTAACTTCGCCCTTGCGTGAGGTTATTTTAGTTCCTAGCCTTTTATTCTAGGGCTAACGTTGCAAAACTTTATAATTTATGTATGTTCGTCGTGCCTACATTAATCTTGTACGCGATTAAGCGGTAAGACCTTAAAGCATCCAGGTATGACACCCGTCAGAGGAGTGGCCTTTACGGGCGAACCCCTCGTCCCCCAACGTCCATGCACAAAATGCCTTCTAGTTATACAATTAGTGTGTCTGTGTGTGTCGGTGTCAGTGTTGACGGTGCATAGAAAATGAGGTTGTTAAATTAAATTGAAATAATCATTTTATTGAAATTGACATATTTAGAAATTTATGCGTCTGTAGCATACATTATTCTTAGTCTAAGGTCTGTAGCGATGAAAGAGTACTTATTTGTGAATGTCTGACAAAATTAAAATGTGTGCGTTCTTTCCCCGCACCAGATTTGGCACAAAAATTATGTATCGAAGCGAGGAGCTATGCCGTCTCTCTTGAAGTATGAGTCAGTAACTTTGATGCTCTAAGGGCAAGACTGAACTTTGCTGTTTCTTATAATGGGGTACTATTTTTTGTTAAATCTGTTAAATACCTACCTATAAGCATCTAGTTGATCTAGTGTTTATAATTAAGTGGTAATACAAGTAAGCGAAGCTCGCATGGCCCGGCGGTTAGCGTAGAACGCAAACGAACTATGCAACTAAGCCAAACGGGCGCGGTCAGGTTTGAGATGGGTGACCGCTAGTGGTAAAATAATTTCATGCGCATTTCCGTGCCTCGGAGGGCACGTTAAGCCTTCGGTCCCGGTTGTTGTCGATAGATAACAGTCGTTAAACCTAGTCGGAGGCCTTATGGGCGGCTTGAAAACATCCGACAGCGGGATGGACACTAACACGCATCTCCACCAACCCGCATTGGAGCAGCGTGGTGGAGTAAACTCTAGGCCTCCCCAATAATGGGGAGAGACCCGTGCCCAGTAGTGGGACGCAAAAAGGGTTAAAAGTCACTGACCAGTGTCCAGTAATATGTTGATTATTTTTATACTATCAAATTGGTTTTAAAACATTAAACTGATAACAGCGCTACCTCTATATACTACACGGAACTTTTTCAAGTAAGAGTTGACATTAGAGTGTGACAACAGCGGGAGTGAGACAACCACTTTGCAGGTTACTATCAAGGTTCTCTTCGTAATTTTCAAAAGTATAACTAGATGGCGCTCTATTGTATTTTCATTTACGTGTTATTGTTATTATTTTACATTTTTAGTAATGTAAACTGATAAAATTAAGATAAAGATGAAATATTTTATTTGCAAGACTTTTATTTTGCGTTTATTTTAAATTTTCCCTCATTTTTGTGGAATCCGAAGAACATTACACTTCAGCTTTTAAAATAGGCAAATAAATAGCAATCCGTTTTGCTTTTTCATTTCATAATTATTATTTTATTTTAAGAATCTTTGCTAAAACGGAAAATACATATGAAGTAGAAAATTATTTATCTCTGAATTTTATCGTTACTGAAACGAATTGGAACCATTTCCCTGGAGGCAGGGTCGCTAATTGGCAAAGAAACAACAAAACATACACAACGTGCTATCCTAATTGCCAATTGGATTGGGACCTGGACACTTCTGAAAATGTCCTTTATACACCTAGGTTTTCATGTTTAATTATCTATTTCGAGTAGACCCGGCATGACACTGCCAGCTTTATGTATTTTACACACTATTATCTAATTTGCAATGTTTATATCAAAATAATTGGTGCTACGCGATAGTATAATTTTGATTGATGAAATAGCTTCCATGATTATTTACTGCCAGCAATACTCACGGAGCATAGTTGATGGCGCAATAATTTTTGTATAAGTATTGTTTACTAATTGTCCGTACTCAATTCAACTTATATGTAAAAATTCAAATATATCTAACAACGTATACTTCAAACTCAAACTTAAAAAATGTTTTTAATACAGTTGCTCAAAAAGTGGCGTATTGCAGGGACGTATAGCGTTCGGGAAGTGGGCTATTACACACTCGTGCTTTTTCTTTACCTTTTCCGAACTCGTGCATTCTCTTTCCCAACTGTCAAAATAATGTCTATTAAAAAAAACCAACCACGAATTAGTTTTAAAAGTTTTTATGATTCATGCAAATATTTCTAAAAAGAAGCTACTAATTTGTTTCAATATCAGATTTAATGATTTCATTCAATGAGTTAGGTTAGGTTTCATTTCATTTCATCTCATCAACATTTTCATTTCATATCAATAAAAAATTCTACTGAAGACTTGGCTGTATGGGCCTTTGCCTACCCAGAATGGGTGAAGAAAACAAAAAAATCTCTGCATATAGGTATTCTTTTACGGTTGGCGCCATTTTTCAAAAATGTTCTTTGCGAGTTTTTATTATTGAATTAAATTGCTTCATTTTTTCGCAACTGTATTAAAAATAGTTGTTCAGTACACGTGCGGAACCACGATTGGAAGGAGTTCCGACTGTCAACCCTCACCTTGAGCTGCGCCTCAGCTCGGGTGTACATTTGACGGAACTCCTTGCAATGACAGCCTTTCCGCACTTGTACTAATGAAATATACTATATTGTCTCAACACATATTTCATGATATACATTTAATTCCTTCGTAATATTTAATATCTGGTGCGAGACCTGGTGCCCAAGCTAAGCCGTAGCTAAAATAGATGGCACACCAGGATTCCCTGCTAGCAATAAAAATAGCATAACATTGTGAGTACCTTATGAGGCTATAGTCAGTATATGTGTGTATGCGTGCAAGCTTACCTGTGTGTATATGTGCATGTGTATGTATGTGTGTGTGAGTGCGTGTAAGTGTGTTTGTTACATCACTTCAGTGCGTGAGCAAGTCCGAAAGTTCTTTACCAAAAATAAAAAAGACAAATAATATTTTAGTAGATAATATTGCAGCGCATGCGACGTCGTGAGACAGCAAATATTCAATTATACATAATTATAAATATATAGAAATGGTTGAATAAATAAAAATGAAAGTTCATATATATGTCGGCGTAGGGGTTACATCTCCTTGAATAAAACAGCAAACTTCCACAAACACACGGTTTATTCGATAATCACTTAATTTATATCACTTTAAAGCAAACTTCACAGACACACGGTTTATAGTCACTTATTTTTATATTACTTTAAACACAATCACGATAAAGCGGCATAGCATGTGCATCGGGCAACTGCTCGCAAACGACTCATCCGAAACTACTGGCGCGCTGCCCTTTTATATTGCATTGGTGGGGGTATTGCCTGTTGCACGTGTTGCTTACAAAGATGGCGGCGCCGACACGGCCATACTGACATGCGCACGTCCTCGTGCGCGCAAATTCTTTATACACCAGACATTTTTTAACAAACTACACAAAATTACTTTTTTTTTTATAACTCTTAGCCATCTTTAACTATATGCAAGTTTTTAACACATTAGATTACATTGATATCAAATCGTGATACACATTACATGATTAGATCTGGGCCGGTTCATATCAACCCTTCAGAGATTTAAAGATAATAAGTCATAGCATAGACTCCTTTAGTTTTAGTAAATTAGTCCAAGTACAAAACACTGTAGTTGTTCATTGCTTGGTTGCTAGTCCGGACACTAAGTCCCTGTAGCTAATTCGTGCTAGACCAGGCATGAGCCTCTTTAGCTGGTTGCTAGTCCGGACACTAAGTCCCTGTAGCTAATTCGTGCTAGACCAGGCATAAGCCTCTTTAGCTAGTTGCTAGTCCGGATACTAAGTCCCTGTAGCTAATTCGTGCTAGACCAGGCATAAGCCTCTTTAGCTGGTTGCTAGTCCGGACACTAAGTCCCTGTAGCTAATTCGTGCTAGACCAGGCATAAGCCTCTTTAGCTGGTTGCTAGTCCGGATACTAAGTCCCTGTAGCTAATTCGTGCTAGTCCAGGCATAAGCCTCTTTAGCTAGTTGCTAGTCCGGATACTAAGTCCCTGTAGCCGAGTCAAGGTCCGGACTGTTCCCTCCAATGACTCTTACTAAAAAAAATTTTTAATTTCATTTACTTTTGTTGTTACTATATTATTATTTTTTTTTTTAATTTATCTTTCTATAGGGCGTAGGGGATGACTGAGCGGTGTAATCATCTTCATTTACTGCTTTATTTATCACTTCACTTTAAATTACGAAATTATTATTCACGCACTAAGCTAACCGACAGTGAAATGAAAAACGTTTATTGATAACTGTACAAAAATTTAGGTGTTTGCGTTTAACAATAGTATTTAAACAGTCTACCTTATTCAGGCATTCGATAATCACTAAATTAAACTAAAGTTATTTATTTACTAAATTAATTACAATAATTTTATTACAACTTATTTTAAATTTTAAGTTTATTTTAAAGTTTTTAGAATCCGTTAAAATAAATTTTAACGGATCTTCGGCTTTAATGCCTACCCACCGCTGGGTCAAGGAGAGAAAAAAAGCCGGAGGAAAGAAAACTCTCAGGCATGGTTAAATTTATATTTTATCGCGGAAAAGCTTCCCAAACCTTCGTACTTTTATGCATTAGATGTTTTCATAAGGTTTTGTCATCAAGGTACTCATTAATACTATAATAAACAGTATCTTAATAGAGGTGTGTGTGTGCTTGGTGTCTCGAATGAGACTGATCGCTTCGCACGTCGACCCGGCCAACCTGACGAGTCGCACGTCCTCGTGTGTACCTGTAACAACGTAAACAAAGTGCAAGTATCTCTATGTTCTCGGCCAACCTGACCACAACGCGAATGTACAATAAAAATAATAACTTCTCACACTCAGCCCCAAAATAAGTTTACCCTCTCTTGTGAGGACCATGGACATACAAACAGATGAACAAAACACCCAAACAGAACAGAAACTGAAACTTATTTCAATCCGCGCTTCGCCGGGAATCGAACCCGGGATCCCCGATTGACAGTCCGGCGTGGTAACCAGTGCGGTCTTAGGGCTTGGCAGGGCCCTCGGACACATAAATTTATGGCCCTCTTGAAATATTTAGTATAAAACAGGAAATTATAACCAATAGGGGAATGTTTACAAAGATAGCATTGAAATTTGAGACATCGACTTCAACGTATTGGTATTTTTGGTATGGTTGATAGTTTTTAACTTTTCGACAGCATTAAGGATGCACTGTAATGATGTGTAAATTGATTCCCCTATAGTTGCCCGTAGACATCGATGATCGCTTAACTTCGGTCCGTTAGCCTTTTTGTCCGATTCATATTGTAGAAAATAAAAATAAGAGATGGTGTGTAGCAAAATAGAATGGAAAAGCCTATAGCACTACTACCATATTAACCAAGATCCAGTTTCTTTTTTTCAAATCCGGATAAAACATATTCAGTGATGCTAATCACTTATAATTACACTATATTATTGTTTATAAGATGTGTATTAGCGTGGGAAAAAAATATTAAAAATATTCAGAGGGTATTTATCCAAGACGTGTAACTTTTTAAATCAAAAAGCTTATTCAGATAGTAATGTTTGTCGAATATTGAAGAAACGGAATTATCACTTTCTGAAAAAGAACAGCTATATTTTAATTTTAACTGGAAATATGTTCCAACAATCGGTTTCGTTAAATTTATAAGTAACTTTTGCCAGCCAATGGGATCCTCCCGTAAGGCCCGGGCACGTGCCCCATGTGCCCCTATGGCAAAGACGGTACTGGTGGTAACCAATGCGCCACGCGAATTGTCTTTTAATCGACACTAAATAATTTCTTTCAACTCCAGATACATTAGGCACCCATACGTTACTTATCGCACAAAACTTGGAGAAAATAACATCAAGAATCTATTGTGGACTTTCATTTCTTTTATCTCATCAACTTATTGACAAAGCAACAATAACACATTCAAATGTACCAAAAGTTCCTTTAAAAACTTTAATCTTAAAACCAGATACAAAGCTAGGTCCAGGCCATCCATGGCCAATACACAACAATAGTCTCCTCTGAGACTCTTGCCCCCGCCACATCACCAGCCGTCCATCGCTCCCTGACCAACCCCAGCAGGAGTTGCGGTAACGACAACAGACTAATGAATGCAGTGCGGCCAAACTATAATAGTCTTGCCTTGTGATCTATTAGTCGGCGGAGATAACCTCCTCACCGCTTTCTACATCAGAAAAATCTAGATAACAGCTGGTACATTACTCAAAGGAATTTTTCGTACACGGTCATGGGCATACCTAAAGATTTTATTACCATTTACCAGATTTTAGATTATATCGATCACTATCGAAAATGAGTTGGGACAAAGTCTTACGATAAACAGTACGAGTCTATTCTTGTGGCCTTATTTTAATTCACCTGATATGAAAAGAGTGACATTAATAAAACTGTTGTCGCCAACGATTTTAATTAGTAAAATAGCAACATTCTAGGGTAGATAAATAATTGTGTTCATTTATCAATCATAATACGGATAGTTGTTAGTGCATGTTTTATAAAGTACCTTCTATTTTCTTTAAGTTTCTGTACAAATACCGACAAAGTGAGATAATAGAATTATTACTGTCCTAGACTTCAAGGAATTAGGTAGTAAAATAAGTACGCTAAAGCTCCGTTCAAATAAGTATTGATTTGTAACTGTGTTGTCATTATAATTGAGTTAAGTGTAATTCAGTTACTGTATCAAACCACTTGTTGAGGTTATTGTTTCTGTGTCATAAGATCAGATCGGGTAAGTGCAGTTGTGTTTCATAGTTATATTACGAGTTAGTATGAGTTCACACATGTTATAATTATACTGTATAGGATGTTGTGTAGTGATTTATTATAAAATACAGTGCTTATTATCTTGAAAGTGGTTTGGTTGATTCACAAAACCGTAAGTAATTTTCTTAAGTAGTGACATTAGTAATCTTTTTATTTTGAATGCCTGAATTCATAACAAATTATGCATGGCTTTAGGAAGATCACTACAGTGACCAATTACTGTTTTTTTTTAAACAATCGAACTTCATGTCATATTTTAAACAATTATCAGGTAAAATAAAACGGATAAACAGTAACCATTAATTTGTTCAGTACAGTCCACGTTTACAGTACTGTATGAATTTCTGAATATACGTTCGTTGAACGAAACTGTTCGGTGAACGAACGTCGTTCACCTTTAAAGTTATGGCCAACAGATTATTTAACAAGATAGCATTCGGTACCAGAATCAAACTAAACATAGAACGACTGACCGGATTGATGTAGTTGCCCATAAAACACCAGCCATATTGCGCCGTGTCAACAGGCGCTTGGCTATCGTGCTGACCACGCTGTTGTCTGCGCCTTCAACCAGAGATGTGTTGCTCGTATTGCCACGACGATAGGTAGGCGCCTCGCCACATGACATCTCGCCATATGTCAAACATAGCGCAGCAGTGAGAGTCCGGTTCAGATCCCAATTCTGATGTCGGCGTAGGGGTTACATCTCCTTGAATAAAACAGCAAACTTCCACAAACACACGGTTTATTCGATAATCACTTAATTTATATCACTTTAAAGCAAACTTCACAGACACACGGTTTATAGTCACTTATTTTTATATTACTTTAAACACAATCACGATAAAGCGGCATAGCATGTGCATCGGGCAACTGCTCGCAAACGACTCATCCGAAACTACTGGCGCGCTGCCCTTTTATATTGCATTGGTGGGGGTATTGCCTGTTGCACGTGTTGCTTACAAAGATGGCGGCGCCGACATATATTTAAGTAATAAATTCTCTGTTTGGTTGTAGTAATTTTTAAGTAGCCACTCTATCAATTTATCTTGATATATTATTATGATATATTGCATTCGTAACGATTGCAGTGTGATATGTTGAGTAGGGAAGGCCGGGGTTCAAAGTGCCGGGGGTAGGTTGTTCCGACCCAAATAACTCCGCGAAGAAAAGAGATAGCAATATGTGTAAAGTGCGTTGTGAAACGTCATACTATCGCGCTAATACGTCAGCCAATTTATTAACGATGTGTCGGTGTGTAAGAGTGGTAATCGAGTAGTGACACATAAACATCACGTAAGTAAATTTTTTCGTTCTTAAACTTTTTGGTCTATTTCAATCATTTTTTAGCTATTTGTGTGTGACTTACGATTATTAGTTAGGCAAACTATAGTGATTATCTTTTCAATATCATTGTTGCCTTTTTATGCCTATTTTATTACAATTGGAGCTTAGTTTTTAAAAATGGGAGTTGGGGTTCAAAGTTCCTTTCTTGGGGGGCTAGTTGTTCCGCGGAACAAAGTGCCCCGTAATGAAACACGAAAATAATAAACTTAAATCTTTGTTTTAGGATGAGAAACTACAAACGAATACCGAACAGGGTAATAATTATATTGACCGGCACAATGTTATTACTCATCTTTATGGACCATTTTATAAAACACACAAAGCCCAATCCCAAGGACCCGGTATTGTTATTGCTTGATAACCATAAATCACATGTTCACATGTCTGGATTTATTTTTATGTGTTTTTTTTGTTGTATTTTTGTGTTATTAATTAAAAAATACTAAATTAAACTGTCATTTTCAATACCAGATCAGGGGAAACAATTCTGAATGGGAAAAAGAAAAAAAAAACTCGATATGTGCAGTGTTACGGACGTTATCACTGCCACGGGATCCATACGCACAGAAACACGGACGTCCATAGAAATTTTTTTTCACTTACTACTACCTCAAACGCTTCGCGTTATGAGGCGTGCAATACTTCCTACTTTTCCTTAAATTTCATTAGGTGATACCCTACTGATTCAGATCCATTCGTAAAATGTACCTAAACACTATCCGTCCGTCGATGAAGATAAAACCTCGTACAGAAACGGCTTAACAAAGTTGACATACTAAATAAAACTGTAATAATGTTAAATATATTTTATTTTATTGTTCTTTGTATTATGTTTAATTAATTCAATTGGTATAGCAGTATATTCATTGTGGTGTATGCAGTTTTAAGAACTATAATGTAATTAATATACGAGTGATATCAGTCCTAATATGTATACATATTATATCACTTGTGGTTCTACTCGTGTTTTATTGTTATTCTTCTGCAACCTTTTCTCCATATTTGCGTAATAGCTATTTTTATTTTATTAGATACCTTTTTTTGGTATAAGGAGCGGGGGGGGGGACTTTCAAAAGACCCGGCACCTTGGGAGTGGATACCGGGTTATGTGAGATTTGATGGCACTAAAACCCCCTCAGTGGCCTGCCTTTGCACTTGGGAAGGACTCCGGGATCTCCAGTGGAGCGCACCGGTGACCTCCACGCGCAGCGCCCAGAATGGGCCCATCTTCCGGTGAGAAAATATGCTCTCCTGCACTTTCCGATGCTTACGGCGGCATGCGGCATGCGGTCACGCACAGACCACGTTGTTCCCGGGGCTGCTGGCTGAGCAGATCAAGCTCCCACTCACACCGTCCACAACCCCGGAAGCCCCTATTATATACCTAACCGTTCTATTTAAAAATTATGCCAATATTTTATATTGAATTCATCTCGATCCGCTTAGTCAGAAAAGGCTCTCACATTGACAGACAGATAAACATCCTGCAAACGGGCAACGAAGCTTCTATTTTCCTTTTGAGTACAAAAGCCTAAACAAAGCTTTAACGCCAGTCATTATGAAGAAGGATCCAATTAAAATGTAGTCTGATTGGCAATTTGCTACATAAAGGACTTTACGAGTATTAAAAGTCCCTTAAATGAACGAAATCCCGACACCGTATACCTACTTATCTACTAATTACTAAATGAAGGATTTTCGATCTTTTTAACACGCTTATATTAGCTTCACTTGTAACTATGTATGTATGTAAGAAAATCTTGGAATCTTAATTTGACTCACTTCCCGGTCTTCGATTAGGATGAAATTTTGCACACGCTCTGAGTTCTGATGACAATACATGACTAGCTAAGAAACGTCATTAAAAAATCCAATATGGCGGTCACCCCAAGATGGCGGACAAGCTATTTGAAATGCACCCCATGTTATGGGTATCAAATGAAAGGGTTTGCTGTCAGGAATACGAAAAAGATAGTCACGTGACTTAAATTCAACATGGCGGACATCCAAGATGGCGGATTGGCTATTTGAAATGCACCCCCATGATCCCGTCCCATTGTTATCGATAGATCGCAGTCGTTAAATCTTGTCGGAAGCCTTAGCGCCGGTTTGGAAACATCCAATAGCGGTTTAGCCACTAATCCGCATCTCCATCAACCCTTATAGAGCAGTGTAGTGGGGTAAGCTTTAGGCTTCCCCAATAAAGGGGAACTCGTGTCCAGCAGTGAGATAGTGGTACAGTTAAAAGAGTGCATACATTTTGAGCTATTACGTAGAACTTATATGGTACTTAAGGTAACTTTAATTTCTTACGTTTACATTTAAAAACGTAAATACTTGTTTTGTATTAACCGATTTAGTGTTTTTATGGTAACGTACGACCATGCTCACATGTGCAATCCATACTAGTCCATACTTCCATCCATACTTAATATTATAAATTCGAAAGTAACTCTGGCTGTCTGTTACGCTCTCCGCTCAAACTAAACCAATAAATTAAACGGGTACGCAGATAGAGTGGACCTTGGGAAGGGACAGGTTTTAATCCTACTGGAACCTATAAAACGGATCCACGCGGTTGAAGCCGCTGGCTAACCGCCTATGATTTTAATATGGCAATACCTTCTTAAGTCGTATTTGAAATGGATGGAAGAAACTGCAATAGAACATAGCCTATTTTTACCCTACGGGGACCCATAAAACGGGCTCACATGAGCGAAGCCGCTGACGGAAGGCTAGTAGATCAATACAATTAATTGAAAAATGTTTTGTGATGTACAAACAAATCTGTCAAAACTTCAAATGTATTACCTCCTTATTTAAAATTGGCAGACTAACTGACAGACAAACCCACGGATAACCCAAGTTTTAATTACATCGGTTAAGTTTTTTCAAACGGACATAATTATGTGACACCGAGAAACTAATAAATACAAGAGATATGGCAGTAATGAGCGGATGTATTGAGCGGTACTGAAGAGCCTCCACTTTTATAAACCCTTTTTATAGTAGTAAGAAGTGGTCCACCCCTCTCTGTATGTATGGTTTAAGTTAGGAGCAGGAGCTTACGAGTTTACTACTTGGATGCTTTGCAAACACTGGCCCGTATCACACAGCGGCGGAAATAAAACACAATTGTAGCAACAAGCGTGGTCTACAATTAAATGGGTGACCGCTAAGGGTAAATTTCAGGGTTGCGGTCGTCGATACTGGGACTTCGAACCGTCCATTTAGCGGCTCCGAGAAACCGGGCCTACGTGGCCGCATGCCGTCGAAGGCATTATAAGTTACCTTAAAACGTCAAGATATGACAGGTATGACACCCGTCAGAGGAGTGGCCTTTACGGACGAACCCCTGGTCCCAACGTCCATGCACAATGTGCCAGTACATACAACTAGTGTGTCAGTGTGTGTCGGTGTCAGTGCTGATGGTGCATAAAAAATGACGTTGTTAATTGAAATTGACCTATTTAGAAATGTATGCGTCTGTAGCGATGAAAGAATATTTGTGAATGTGTGACAAAATTAAAATGTGTGCGTTCTTTCCCCGCGCCAGATTTGGCACAAAAATTATGTATCGAAGTTAGGCGCTATGCCGTCTCTCCTGAAGGGTGAGTCAGTAACTATGATGCTCTAAGTAAGTTACAGAAGACCATTATCACTGTCCGGATGATGAGCCTGTTTTAGGGCGCCCGCCGTGCCAGGGTGACACTAGTGCGTTTGGAGATCTGCGGCGGGCCATAGATATCTATGCCAAGTTGTCGGGTATTTAGAAGGTTTCCTCTTAAACAAAAAGTGTAAATTTCATAACCTATATGTGAAAGTAAGTTTGCATGTTACTCTTTCACGCGAAAACTACTCAACGGATCATCATGAAACTTTGTACATATATTCTTGGAGTTATCAGAAATAAAATAGGATACATTTATTAATTAACGCGGGTGAAACCGCGGGGTACAGCTAGTAGATCATACATACGACAAACACGCAGGTTAAACTGACAAACTCATTATTTAATAATAATTTTGGCGTGATTTTAAAAAAAGGCATTTTAAATAATTTTCTTGGAGTATTTGAATAATAGTTTATTTATATCCTGTGTTTGTCATTGTACGGTCATCGGCGAACCGTCATCCTCTTTAGGTGCGCTATGGCTTATATGGGCTAGGAGAAAAAAGCGAGCGGAAAAAAACATTAGAGTTTAACAGTGACATCGAATGGCTTTTAGTTCTAGTCTATACCTGGTTTAAATGGCAAGCCAAAAAGACTCAGGCAAAAAATATGGTAGTTAGGAGTTATTAGTTTTAGTCGTAAATGGCTACCAATTTTCTTTATGTGAACTAACAATTTATGGAAGCTCTGGGTCTCATCTCATCGCTTGGTCCACAACCGAAGTCAGTGCTTCTTATCTTTCAATGCGCTCGTAAAACACAGGCCCTACGCCCGTAAAGCGCACTCCCTTGGACATCTCCAGATGAGTCTGCTTTTATTGCTCCTGTGTCCTTCGGCTGGACAGATCTGCACATATCTTCGCCAATATATTGCCACTGTTTATCACATGTACCAAAATGGTTCCGCACCAAAAATAAATTGGTTTGTTTCCAGTTAAATCGTGAGCAGCGATGGCCGAGTGGTAAAAATCCGCGGTCTCCGACGCGTCCGATTCCGGGTTCAAATCCTCGGCGCGCACCTCTGACAAAGAAATTTGTAATGTGCGCATTTATCGCTGCTCCACGGTGATGGAAAATATCTTGATATTTAATTGATTACGATGTTCTCCATCGCCATGCATGCCTAAGAGGAATTCATAATTTCTCGAAAGCATGATGTCCACCAAGCAGCACTTGGCCAGCGTGGTGGACTAGGGCCTAAATCCCTCTCGCTTGTGAGGAGCCCTGTGCCCAGCAGTGGGACATAAAAAAAGGTTGAAAAAAATCGTGAGTTTTCTCCAGATAAAACGTGAGAAAAAACCTTTTCGTTGTATTCCTACCTACCTTACTTTTCTCACCGTCACCCAGGGAATGCCATTAGGCATTAAGTTTAACCCTATAGCACTTAGGTTAAAATTTAAATAAATTTCCTTTTTTAGGATTCTGTCCTTTTTAACACGCTTTTATTAACTTGACCTGTATTTATGTATGTATGTATGTAACGGAATCTTTTAACTTCATTTTCACTTACTTCTAGGAGTCTGATTAACTTGAAAATTTGCAGGATAAACAAAAATATACGAGGGGCGGCTGATAAGTTCGCGGCCTAATTTGTTTCATATTTTTAACACGTCTTAGCGTCTGATTAACTTGAAAATTTGAACAGGTGTCAAGGGTCGATAACAATGCAATTGGGGGGGTGCGCGCTTTGGAACTCCGTGAATGCAATAATATGAGAATAAAAATCCAAATAAAAATTAAAAATAAATTATATAGTTTAAAAAACTAAAAAACACGCTTTTGTGAAAATACGAAGGAACTAAAAAGTAAAAAATAAGAAGAAAATGTATTTTACTGTAAAAAAAAGCGGGGGTGGTTTAAGATACTATTGACTCCATGCACCCCTCTTATATCCGGGTTGCCAATTATATTTAAACTATAACAATATTGTTTTATTGTTATTTATTTATGAAAATGTCACATAGCGTGAACATATTTTTTATTTTGAACAAAATTGAATAGGTAAGTAAATTTTAGGAGTATTCAATATGAACGGGCCTGAACAATTTTAAAACAAGAACAAAGGCGTGGCGTCGCCCCTACCGCCGACCCATCTCACTTTGTCAATATCGGAAATGTGCGAGAGACATACTCAGTACTCGTTTGTTAAAAAAAAAACAGACTAGATATAAATTATTCTATATTCAATTTAAAATGTCTCATTTTTAATTAACTTAATTAATAAAACAAGAAATAGAGTAGCATACTTAATTACTTATAATGGTTATTTTGTTCTCTGAAACATTTTTGGGATTTTCTATAGAACTTGGCACTCACTTAGATCTCAATACTTTTTTCTGCGCAGTTCACAACCAAACATATTCTTATTATTGAACTTGGCTGTCATTTTTTACATTTATGTTTTTGGCTGGAAAAATTAAATTGTCACTAATTTTATCGACTTTATTCCAAAATACTTTCCAATAATGAAATTCGCCAATCAATGAAACAACTTCGCCAATCGTCTCAACAAGCTTTTTAATTATTTTATTTATTATTTTGTAACCACCTAAAACTAAGGGCTACAGGGTAAACTTAATGTCTAATGGCATTCTCCACCAGTCAACCCTGGGTGATGGATAGAACTTAAGGTAGGCGGACGGAAAACAATGATTTAAAAATAACTATTAAATTGGATATATTACGTAATTATACCTTGTCATTATGAAATATAATATAATATTAACTAAATATAAATATAGACATATACCTAAATATAAATAAATATATCATACATACATACATACACATACATATATTATTAATACATAAATAAATACATAATAATAACATACATATTTTGTGATGATAACTCGAATGCTTGTAGGGATCCATTAATTGCTTGCTATTAAATGTTTTATGCTATTAAATATTTAATTATGGATTGATTAAACCCTTTCAAGCTTACAGACTTACTTTATACGTACTTTTACGACGTTATTTCGGAAACGTGGCTCTGAGCGTTGTAAAACTGAGTTGTTATACTCATTTCGCTGGATTCCAATTGTTTATAGCTAATAAAGTTTGTAATGTTCTGAATATTAGGGTTTGTAGCGCACCTCCCTTTTTCTGAGACGTTATTATTTATTTTGTTATACGTCATCTGCTGTAAATTTTAATATAGGTTCGATTAGGTTTCTGTCGTCGTTTTTGTATTTCTTGACATATATATGTTTCTGTGTGATGTAGTTCGTTCGGCTATTAATGTTATGAGGCACACATGTTTTAGTCATACACTTAGGATTACCGTAATATTTCCTAAGTCTATGGTTTTAGTACGCGCAATGTCGAGAGCGCTAAGTGTCGAGCTGACGGGTGTCATACTTTTTTTTTCTTCTATTATGGCATCGCAAATCTTGCATATTGCCAGCGTCAAGTATAATTTTTGCATCACGTTTTTCCTAGTTTCGGTGAAACTGGGCGAGTAATAATAGGTAAAGTCAGTAAGTCGTTAGTAATAAGTCAGTCTAGTCAGTCAGACATTTAAATAAAGCGATGGCTTCTTTACAAGAATGTGACTAAAGGAATTTTGGAGGCAAGCCAAAAAACATATTTTCGCACTGTTATTTTAATTCACAACACTCGTGCACTTTAATTAACTTATTGAACAAAACGCCATCAAATTTATTCGATATAACTTAAAAATACACTAAGAAAGTAAAAATAAAACAATATGTCTTTTTCGGCTGTCATACTTGTCAATATCTTAATACTTTTAGGCTTAGACTATTTTAGGTGTCGAGTATTGTCACTCGAAGAGTTGTCTGTTGAGAGTTAATGTTTTTTAAGGTTTTTTATCTCCACTAGACTTTTTTACAGTTAATTAAATTTGTTTTGTTATACGTCATCGGGAGCAACGATGCCGATGGCCGAGCAGAAAACTCGCGGTCTCCGAAACGGAGATATCGAGTTCAAACCTCTGGCATGTAACTCTGACAAGGAAATTTGTTAAGTGCATGTATATCACTGCTCCACGGTGAGGAAAAATAATGTATATAAATGAATTAGCAGCGATGACCGAGTGGTAAAAGACCGTTGTCTCCGACACGACCGATACCGGGTTCAAATCCTCAGCTCGCACCTCTCCTCCTCCTCACTTGTGAGAGGAGACCTATTCTATGTATTTTTTGGATTTCTTGAAGCAGACGACGAACATATAGGCCACGTGGTCCTAAGTAGTATCTGCAATATAAATGTGCAAGTTGTTTGTTTGTTTGTATGTTTGTCCTTCTTTAACGTCACAACAGCTTATCTAATCAGAATTGACCGGATTTTTGTACAGAGATGTTGTAAAGAGCTGAAAAGTAAAATAGGCTGCTTTTGTCCGGGAAAAATATTTCATACCTGTAGGAAGAAAGTTGTAGACTACGCGGGTAGAGCCGCGAGCGGAAATCCAGTGTGATTTAAGATCAATTCTTGTGTAAGGTCGTATGCGATTACGTCTCGGTTTTTTATAATTACGCTTCACACTCGCTTCACACTTATAGCCGCACAGGGTACTGGGTAGGTATACCCTGTGTCGTGGGTACCATGTACACACACAAAGACAGAAACACAAACACCGAGAACAGAAATTGAAACTCATCATTCAAATTTATGTTTCGCCGGGAATAGAACCCTTCGATTGGCAGTCCGGTATGGTAACCAATTCGCCACGCAGGTCATCAAATTTAAAAATGTAAATATAATAAAAATAATATTTTAAGGTGATTATTTATTTATGACTAGCGACTGCCTGCGACTTCGTCCTCGTCGACTTTAGTTTTAGGATTTTTCTTAAATAAAAGTAGCCTAAGTTACTCCTTATTATATCAGCTACCTGTCAGTGAAAGACCTGTCAAAATCAGTCCAGCCGTTTCAGAGATTAGCCGGAACAGACAGACCGACAGACAGACAAATTTTTTAAAAAAATGTTATTTTGCTGTATGTACCGTATATTCATATATTATATTTTAATATTACAAACATACACTCCAGTTTTGTTTATTTGTATAGATATAGATAGCTACATAATATAATATTAGGAACAACTTGAAACTCTATCATAGTCAAATAAAATACAAAATTCTTTTAGATGTTTTGTAACGAAATTGTACTTCACAAAAAGTTTTCGCACTCTCCTTGTTTTAAATGAAAGAGTCCCCAGGCTACTATCCTGGTTACGATTAGGAACGAATGCTGTGGTTAAATATAAATTATAAATGTCAAGCGTGGGAGTAGCGTGGGAGTAGCGTTGGCGTTTCTTTTACTTTACCTTAACGGTGCCGCAACTACATCGCAGCGTCCCCGCGCCGCCAATGATTTTTTAACTTGTTCGAAATAAGAAGTTTTCTATCATGACCTCTATACAAATAAACAAAATTGGAGTGTTTGTTTGTAATATTAAAATGCTTTTTACTACATTCATATGAATGTATATACGGTACATATACGAAAGAAAACTGAGGTGTCAAGGGACACCGGATGGAACGAAATTGTATTTTTTTACTTTCTTGTTTCTTTAATTTCTGCGCTTCATAATGTTTTTTTTCTTCTTTCTGCTTTAGTTTTAGGTTTGGGTGTCATCAAAGCTAAGCAAATTCGAGTGCGGTCAAAAGTAGGATGGGTGGCCAATAGTGGCCACTAAGCAACATCAAGTGCGGTCAAAAGTAGGATCGGTGGCAATAAATCTGAGCAATGTCTAGTGCGGTCATAAGTAGGATGGGTGACCATTAAGCAACATCTAGAGCGGTTATATATATCTATACAAATAAACAAAATTGGAGTGTTTGTTTGTTATAGTAAATATCCGCTTTTTACTACATTCATATGAATGTATATACGGTACATATACGAAAAAAAAACTGAGGTGTCAAGGGACACCGGATGGAACGAAATTGTATTTTTTTACTTTCTTGTTTCTTTAATTTCTGCGCTTCATAATGTTTTTTTCTTCTTTCTGCATTAGTTTTAGGTTTGGGTGTCATCAAAGCTAAGCAAATTCGAGTGCGGTCAAAAGTAGGATGGGTGGCCAATAGTGGCCACTAAGCAACATCAACATCAAGTGGCGATAAATCTGAGCAATGTCGAGTGCGGTCATAAGTAGGATGGGTGGCCATTAAGCAACATCTAGAGCGGTTATAAAAAGGACGGGAGTCAACGAAGTTAAGCAGCAACTTATAAACAGGGAGTTTTGGCGGGAAGTCGAAAAAGACATATTGTGCTCTTGTTTTGTTTTCATTTTCTTGGTGTATTTTTGAGTTATATCGGACAAAGTTGATGGCATTTTGTTTGATATAGGTTAATTACAGTGCACGAGTGTTTGTGAAATAGAATAACAGTGCTAAAATATGTTTTTTCTGCTTGCCTCCAAAATTCCATCGGACATGTTCTAGTAAAGTAGCCATCGCTTTACTTGAATGTTGGACTGACTAGACTGACTGATTACTGACGACTTACTGACTTTGTTATTACCTTCTTCGTCCAGTTTCATTGAAACTGGCAAAAAATTTATGCAAAAATTATACTTGACGCTGGCAGTATGTACAGAGATTGCGATGCCATAATTGAAAAAAAAAAAAAACTTATAAACAGCGTCAATCGTCCGAGTTGCCTTTAAGCAAAGGGTCGGACTGAAAATCAGCGCCATGGTAATGTATTTTACCATGGTATACGCTGAGTCCAGATCCCATTTGCAATGCATTGTTGCAGCACAGATTTTATATATAAAGTCAAAAAGTATAAAAATAATGTATTTTTTTGTTTTTATATTTTATTTTTCATTTTATTTTTTTATATTATTGTATCATGTGTGCTTCATGTGCGAATAAATTTGTTTCTTTCTTCTTTCTTTCTTTCTTTCTTTCAATACAATAAAAAAACTAATTTATATTTTAATGTCAAATGTCACATAGCACTTACAATAACATTTCACACTTATAGCCCCACAGTAGGATATACAACTTACAATGTACATTTTACGATTCTAGAGTACACAAAAAAGTCAAATAACTCTACTCATTTGTTACAAGAAGCTCAGTTAAGCCTGAATAGTTAAATTTTATGCTTTCAGCGCATAAAGATGTACGTTAAACAGAATTATGTAGCGGAATGTAGTTGAGTAGTATGTATGTTAATTAACTTTTGGATGCGAATTACTGAGTCAAAGACAACAAAAATGTTTGCAAAGACTTTTTTAAATATTTGAAACACGTGTGAAGTGTGACGTTATCGTGAAAATTAAAATATCTCAAAGTTTTTCAATTCTAAAGATAGGCACCAAATAAAGGGTTTCGTTCAGAGGCCATTTGAATACCTTTATACGTAAGCTTATGATCGCTTGTACTTGTGAGAATGTAGGGTTTAGTAGCACTACCCTTTTATTGTATCAGGGGGAAACCTTCAAAACGCACACATTTTAATTTTGTCACACATTCACAAATATTCTTTCATCGCTACAGACGCTACATTTCTAAATATATTATGTCAATTTCAATTAACAACGTCATTTTTATGACACCGACACATACACCCACATTAGTTGTATATAACTAGAAGGCACATTGTGCATGCACTTTGGGACGAGGGGTTAGCCCGTAAAGACCACTCCTCTGTCGGGTGTCATACCTGTCAGTACTTGTGATGCTCTATGGTACACGCGCTTCAAAAACAATCAAACGCGCCGAAAAATAAGCTATTTTGAAACCGCTCTTAGGGCGTCTAAATTCAGAGGCTTGGTTCTACAAGATCTGACATCTGTTTCTCTCTCTGTTGTTTGTAAGCTATTTTTGGTGAAATATTATTTACTCGCATTTATTTTATCGGCACTTTTCTTCACTACGTTCGTAATTTCTTGGTTTCGTGATTTCCACGAGACGTTCAAAACGCTCAAAATGCTCATTAAACCGTTCCACAAGACGACCACGAATGTTGTGATGACGTCATTAAATTTGATCATACAGCGATCACTATGATCCATCTAAGGTGGGTTGAAGTGAGCGTTAGAATAATTTGGCGCCATATAAAAGTTTGAGAATGGTTGTTTATGACAGAGAGATTTTTTTAAATAATTTCATTAAGTAATTTTGAATGTTAGTGTAGCGGGCATGGTCTTGTGGCTAGCGTAAAATGCAAGCGATCTACACAGCTATGTAAAACTGGCGCGATCGTATGAGAGATTGGTTGCAACCCTTTTTCCGTCCCACTGCTGGGCACGGGTTTCTCCCCATTGTTGGGGAGGCCTGGAGCTTACTCCATCAATCTGCTCCAATGCAGGTTGGTGGAGAGGCGGGTTAGTGGCCAACCCGCTGTCGGATGTTTTCAAATCGCCCATAAGGCCTCCGACAAGGTTTAACGACTATTATATATAGACAACAACCGGGACCGACGGCTTAACGTGTCCTCCGATGCACGGAAACGCGCATGCAATTTTATCTCACATCCGACCGCGCTCGTTTGGCTTAGTTGCATAGACCGCTTACGTTCTACGCTAACCGCCGGGCCATACGCGCTTTTATGAGATGATTATGATGATGGTATGAGAGATTGCTGATCGCTAATGGCTAAAGTTCAGGCGCATTTCCGTGCCTCAAAGCCTCTCAAAGGGCACATTAAGTCATTGGTTATTTGTGGGAGGCTTTAGGGACAGTTTCTTTAGCGGCTTGGCCACTAACCCATGTCTCCACCAAACCGCATTAGTGCAGCGTGATGGAGTAAGCTCCAGGCCGCCTTAACCTTAGAAACGCCATCATATTTTGCTATCAATTAAGCAGGTCAAATTGACCTGCATGAATAAATACACTTGTAACATGGTTTGTCCCGTTAAACGTATTATTTTTTATCAAATCAAGTCAAATTGACCTACAAAAGTACGCATAACTGTTATATCAAGGCACTTATTGATGCAATGCCACCGTCTTCTGTAGGCTCTTGGTGGCAGAGCTTCAAATACCGCTATAAAATCATAACGTTATTATCTGCTTGTGCCATATCGTTATATAAATACATAACGTTTTACAACTAAACGTTATTTACACATCATAGTAACGCGATCAGTAAACGCTATTTAGAAAATATCGATATAAATAACCGTTATATTTACGGGGAATAATATTATTATCATATTCAGCAAGCTGACAACGCGGCAATATCGCTTAGCAATAACGATATCATAAAGTTATTATTTCGATTTCGATATTTCATAACGTTATTATTTTAATACTGGTATTCGTCTTTTCGATAGTAATGTCAAAATAATAACGAAACGATATACATTAAATGACATTATATTTTTTATAACGTTATAAAGCTCTGCTTGGTGGGTACGTAGTTCAATTCACGGCAACCGAAATAAGAATGCGAGAGAGGAAGCAGATATTTGTTTGCGGGTAAAAAGGACGTAGATTGGGCTTCTAGGGTTTAATAATCCTTAACAAACATCTTTTTCTGAAAAACTTCTGGAAGTTTTATTTTGATTAGGTAATCTGAATTTATTTCCTTTCATGAACTATTATTTTGTGAATATTACTTGAGCAAATTAATTTAAATGTTACATATCTATATTTGCCAAGAGAAACTCATAAATTCTCGAATTTACGAGTATGATGTCCACCAACCCGCATTTGGCCAGCGTGGTGCACTAAGGCCTAAATCCCTCTCACTTGTGAGAGGAGACCTACTGTACCCAGCAGTGTGTCATAAATAAAAGGTCAAAAAAATATCTGCCAGGTTCATAACATATTTTTTTCCAACCTTTTTTTTATGTCCCACTGCTGGGCGCAGGTCTCCTTGTCACAATTGAGAGGGATTTAGGCCATAGTCCACCACGCTGACAAAGTGTGGATTGGTGGACGTCATGCTTTCGAGAAATTATGATTTTCTCTCAGGTATGCACTGCGATGGAGAACATCGTAATCAATGAAATATCACGATATTTTCCGTCACCGTGGAGCAGCGATAAATTCGCACATTACAAATTTCTTTGTCAGAGGTGCGCGCCGAGGATTTGTACCTGGGATCGGTCACGTCGAGGACCGCGGCTTTTTACCACTCGGCCATCGCTGCTCCATGTTCATATAATTTATACTTTATCACAGTTTTGAATGAAAAGGCTCTGTGATCTAAAAGGAACTTACTTAACTGTTGTTACCTGTGATGTTATTGTTAATCTTTTCAAGATTTTCGAAAAACTGACTTATATTTTTTAATTTATGGGAATAAGAGAGTTTGATTAATGATTCACCGGGTATTGTGTTATAAGAAAATAATATTTCCTTTGGAAACTTTCGCGTTTCTCACGAAATTAGCTGTCGACGCGAAAAACAACTTTTCTGGAATTAGCGTTCCTCATGAAAGTACAGAAAAAGTAAATAACGACGATAAAATAACGATTCACACTCATAGCCCCACAGTAGGGTAGTTATACTCTGTGTCGTGGGTGCCACGGACACACACAAACACAGAAACACAAACACCCAGACCGAGAACAGAAATTTAAACTCATCATTCAAATTTCTGCTTCGCCGGGAATCGAACCCGGGACCCTCTGATCGGCAGTCCGGCATGGTAACCATTACGCCACGCGGGTCGTCAGTAAATACGAGTAAATAAATTATTGTTTAATAAAAATAAAACTAATAATTTATTACAACTTTAGTAAAACTTATGAGGATTTTTTCGATCACACGAAGAAACATGTCTTCAAAAATCATGTCTTCGAGAAAATAACCACACAAAACACATACAAAGACAAACATACACTAGTGAACGCGTGCATAAATATATAATTTACAAATTTTCAATGAGCGCTTTGAAGAAGCGCTCTTGGCCCGGCGGTTAGCATAAAACGCAAGCGATCTATGCGACGAAGCCAAGCGGGCGCAGTCGGGTGTAAGATGGATGACCGCTAGTGGAAAAAATTTCATGCGCGTTTCTGTACTTCGGAGGGCACGTTAAGCCTTCGGTCCCGGTTGTTGTCGTTAGATAACAGTCGTTAAACCTTGTCGGAGGCCTTATGGGCGGTTTGAAAACATCCGACAGCGGGTTGGCCACTAACCCGCATTGGAGCAGCGTGGTGGAGTAAGCTCCAGGCCGCCCCAATAATGGGGAGAGACCCATGCTCAGCAGTGGGACGTTATTGGCAATGTAAAAAATTTTGGCAATTTTTCTGCGTACGCAATTCAGCTCACTTTTTACAATTCTAATAATTTAAAACATTACTTCAATTCTTACATATAATTATGTAAGTAATATAGATTTAGATGATGCAGTAACGGTCATTATGTTAATTTGTTTAAATATGTATGTTTCATTATAGGTGTGAATTGTTATAATATTGTAAGATCCGCCCAAAACACTCTATTCCTTGTCCACACGCAAGCAGAAAAAACATTCCTTGGAGATGCAGGCTATGGATCTGATGAAGGATCATGTATCCTCACCATACTCGAAGCCCAGGGACTGACCTTCGAAAAAGTCGTAATAGTGAACGCTAAGCCAGACGCGGTCGCAGCTTTCAATTTTGAGGGGGAATTTTGAAATTTGGGAGGGGTGGTCACTAAGAAATTTGGGGAAAAAGGTGTCCCAAATTGGCTTGTTTCCCCTTCCATCTACGCATGACTGTTGGATTGGGGGGGGAGTCATGTCCGCTGTGACTCCCCCCTGGGACAGTGCCTGCACTAAGCCCGAGAAAATGAAGGCGCCCATGCAATCGTTGCCATCACCAACTCACGTGATTCTGTGTCAACTTAAACTCATCATTTATATTTCTGCCTCGCCGGGAATCGAACCCGGGACCGTCCAATCGGCAGTCTGGCATGGTAACCATTGTGCCAAACGGGTTTAAGATATTCAATTTTATTATTTGAAACTTTCAAAATCTTTACGGAACCAATAACATCGCTTAGTAAAATACTTCGTCAAGTAAATTTACTTTCCGTCTGCCAGAACGGCCGGTAATCAAATTCTACGCGTTTATATTGGACTAGGTACTTATTATTGTTATTTTTTCAGAAATAAAAATAGCAAACAACTTTTTGATCTGTGTAAAAAGATTTTGGTAACATGAAAGAGGCTTGAATGGGTATGTGGCGACCTTTCGCAACTCGACAGAAGATGGCGCCAAGGGTATTTTGAATCACGGTATCGAAGTTTTCTAAATATCTATCCTAATATATTATTATTATTCGTCGCTAAACGGACAACCTCGACAAATTGCTTGTGGGGGATAAGGTAAGTAAGTAAGGAAAGAGACCTCGCGGCAGATCACCCAGCCGTAGGCGTGACCAAATTACATCTGCTACTGGTCTCGCCATAACAACTGTCTTGAAAGAGGCTGAAAACCGAATAAAGTGGACGTGAGTAATCCACCAAGTTACGAAGGTCTTTCACGGGCACGACCTTCAGAAATGAAGAAGCGATTAAGAAAAAGAATATATAGTTATTATAGAAATAGAAGTAGTAGTTATATTTAATTACGATATTTTCCACCCAGACGCGATCCCAGGGGCACAGGGGACATGACACCCCCCCCCCAAATCCATCAGTCATGCGTAGAGCGTAGAGGAAGGTGAAACAAACCAATTTGGGACACCTCTTTCCCAAAATTTCTTAGTGACCCCCAAAATTTCTTGGCGACCCCCCTCAAAATTGAGGGCTGCGATCGCGCCTGTTTCCAGCACCGTACATGCCTAATAGTTGTTACTTAGACATCATAAGAATTTACCAGCATGGTGGACTATGGACTATGTACTTGTCTCTTACTTCCGTACGACCTGTGACCAGTAGCGGGATATGAAAAGGGTTGAAAAAAAGTATTTATTTTTAGAAAATCTAAAGCTCTCAAATAAATTCGGTTTAGCAGCACATCCTACTTGTGTCGTTATATTGTAAAGCAAAATTTGATATCTTCGCATCGTTGTTCCTCGTTTGATACTCATATCAAAGTTACGGCACCCTCCGAGAACATGAGACCCTTGTTCTACAATGGTTTAATGTCTGAAGCTTTTGAGATGTATTTGTATCCCACAGAACTGCGCTGTTAGGCTTTCGTTTGCTACAAAATAAAAAGAGGAAACGAGTATAGTTACGTGAGTAGAACAACGTTGAGTTAAGTGGTCACTACAGTGCGTGATTTTTTGGGATATTGCCTCATGAAAGTGTGGTCCTAAGGACCTACGGCAAGACTTTAACTTGCTTGAGGATGTTGTCAATGTCTCACACGATCAGCTGTCACGTGTGCCCATTATCGGCCATTCTGTTATCTCAAATATATAAATGTACCTACTTTTTTTTAAAAGAGTGCTGCTGGGAGATTTTTTCCGCCGCCTTTTTTTCTCTCAGCTCAACATCTAGCCCAAACGGGCACATATTTTTCTTTCTTTCTTTCTTCCTTTCAATGGGCTGCACTTAACGCCAAGTGGTCTGCATGCTCGTCTGCTACTCTATTAAAAAAAACTTCATTGATTGGTTTCATTAATGAAGTTAATTTTTAAAATTATAATCTGATATTTGCGAAGTATCTTATATGGTCTTGGTAACAATTTAAAAAAAATCCTTTAAGTACTAAAATCATTCATTCAACTATTTTATCTAATAAACGTAAATAAATACGCTGCGAAACCATCAGAATATAATAAACACAGAGTATTTACGACGGCTTCTACTTTTATTAGTAGATAGATTTTTACGACCCTGTCTGTTTGTTCGTATTTAATGGCCAATACTAATGCATTAATGTAAGGACTTGAAATGGGTTGTCATTTTGTGTAGGATTTTATCGACTGTTAAATAAAAGCTGATTGAGCTAGAATTAAGTTAACTACTCATATTTGATGACTTTAGTAGTAAGCAATAATAATAATAATAATATCCCCGCAGGGCGGCTTGTGGCGAGCTGTTGGTGAGTAACGACACCACGGACCCGATTGCTCCCGGGGAAGTCCCCCTGTTCCTCGTCTCCGGCAGGCGGAGTGATAATCCAGAGGAACAGGTCCCCACCTCTGGCTTGCCATTTGGCCGTCCAGAGTGGAGCTGTTAGAGCTATATGCTCGGGGGTGGAAGTGTAACTAAGTAATTGGCGTAATAGCGAGGAAACCCGCTCCGGGTTGGATTTATCCCCCCGCGATGGTGAAATCGGTGCCGCTCCTCTCGACACCCCTAGCTGCTCACGCCAATGTTGCTTCCCAGGCATTTACGCCATTTTTGGGGGCCCATTTAGTGAGTGGCGAGTCACCACCTGCCTCACTTTAGATTATTTATTAGTCTGAACGGCAGGTGTCCCATAGTTCTCCATAGCCCATCTACCAGTCCCTCGTTCGTTCATCGCCATAGACCCAATATTAGTCTCCCCTTTTGTAGCAATAGAACCTGTGCACCTGGCGGGCACTATCCTTGGGTCATATAACTTTATATGATACGGCCGAGGATGGTATCCGCCACGTGTTACCACATAACAACATTAAAGTGTCTCAAAGGGGCCTCTACGTGTTGGACCTATGTCCCCACGCAAGCCTTCCAAATGACCGGGTCAAATAACATCTTCGACCCGTGACCAATAAGGAGAGATACATAATAATAATATAAGTTTAGTTTGGTAACAAGTGACAAATAATTAATTAATTAATTACGGTGTTATCTATCACCGTACACATTGAAGTCGAAAAACAAGGAGAAGTTACAAGTGGCTATATCCGCGCGATATGATCAAATTGGTCATATTGACCACGGCCACCACGCCCACATTTTTGAGTCTCAGTATATTTTTTTGTTGCGCTGTGACCGCAGCGTGGTGGAATGTGGCCGAAATTCCCCTCAATTCCGAGAGGTGACCTGTGCCCAGCAGTGGGACATAAAAAAACCATATAAATAAGTGGAAGAACAAGAGCGGGAAATACTATCTCTGAATCCCTTTTTCTAACAATTCTATTATAAAGATGCCATTGGCGACCATCTTGGAGTTGAATATTAGGGTGTATTTTATTCTACAATTTAAGCTCTTTCAATTGAAATACGTAATGGATGGGTTGTACACACTGAGGTTAAATAACGCCACACCTAAAATCTGCTATTTTGTTGTAGCTGCCATTTTGGTTTAACGAAAATATTGAGATTGTATAATTGCATTGACATCGAAACTTACGTGTATACAATATATCAACTCCATAGGTTAAAGGTATCTACCATAAGAATAAATAATACTACGTAGAACGGAAACTCCCGCTCCGAACGGGCTCAAGGTCACGATATTAGCCTACACGTTAATTTCGGCTAAACCGACTACTGAAGACGGGCTGTCTCGGACGGGCGCGTCAAATACAATAACGGCGCCAAGTTAATGTGGTGTGTTTGGTTGTACAAACAATTCTAAAACAATGCCAAACTTAAGTGTTTTAGTTTGCCCAAAGATGATGCGAGATAATTAATATTTTTTAAATATTATTCCTTTTCCGTACCTAATTTATCAAAAGGATATGACCAGTTCTTTTTGTGTAGCCAATTGTTTCACTTCCACTCAATGATAAAAAAAATGTTAGATAACTACAGCATTTTAACATGTCGCCAAAATATTTTTTAATAGCCCCCGCCATCGGTCATTGAACCTTTCTCGATTGTTTTGCCTCGCGATTGCGGCGCCGCGGCACTGGCGCACGCACGTTATACTTAATATGTAATTCGTTTATTTTAAAGCTACACTACGTAAGTACTTACACCTATGTAGGTAAGTAATACTTAAATGGCTTCATTTGGTATGGTACTTATAACTTATTAAGTAATATTATTTATAAGTATTTATAGAGTAGGTAAGTATTTATCATTCTCATATTTTGTAATACTAAACTAAAATAATGATTTTTAAGTAAAGAAAAACTTATATTTTTGCGATATTATATTTAGACATAAGCATTACTAACAGTTCACAGCCCTGGCAGCACGCCTGGGCGACAGAGGGGCGTAACGGGGTGAAGAGGGAAGTAGGTATATAAATTGCGGCATAACGATGGCGGTCAAAGGAGATTCCGTTCTATGTAGTATTATTTATTCTTATGGTATCTACTTCAAAATTCTTAGAATTCCATCCAAAGGAACATTAATTGCAAGTCAATAAAAACCTTGCATTTATCGCTGCTCCACGGTGATAGAAAATATCGTGATATTATTTAATTGATTACGATGTTCTCCATCGCCGTGCATGCCTGAGAGGAATTCACAATTTCTCGAAAGCATGACGTCCACCAATCCGCACTTGGCCCGCTTGGTGGACTATGGCTTAAGTCTCTCTCATTTGTGGGAAGGAGACCTGTGCCCAGGAGTGGGATATAAAAAAGGTTGAAAAAATAAAAAAAACCTTGTGAAAAAATCTGAGTGAATTCATGACGGATTATTAGGTGTGCAATTCCAACAGGAATTTGGTGAATCTTATCAGCCATTTTCGTACTAAAGTTTTCAATTGAAATCCTAACTAAATACATAAGGATTTAAATACGCCCACATCCAAAATATTAAACGATCTAACTCTTATAAAGTTATCTCGTTACCTGCTTCTCAGAGTCCACAAATATTGAGTCTCCGATGAATATTCGTTTATCCGCAAACATCTTCAAACTCCTCGAGAGCCTTTCGTGGGCTCGTATCGTGCTTTGTGTAACTAGCCGATAAAACTCTATTTGATTTGAGGATCTTTATCAAGTAAAGCTTCTTAGGGGGAATATATTTTTGTCTTGTTTGCTTGGGATGAACAGTTTTTATGTTATTTACATCTAAACTAATATTATAAAGAGCAAAGTTTTGTACTTTTGTATGTTTGTAATGAATAAATTCAAAAACTACTGTTCCGATTTCAAAAACTCTTTAACCATTAGAAAGCTACATTCACTTTGTATAACATAGGCTACTTGTTACCGCGGGAAAATGCTTCATTCCTACGTGAAAACGGGTAATAGGGTCAACGCGGTTGAAGCAACTGGCTAAAAGCCTATGATTTTAATATAGCAATGAAACCTGGAATAGCACATAGGCTATTTTTTATCCTACAGGGACCCATTAAACGGGTCCATGCGGGCGAAGCCGCTGGCGGAAGGCTGGTATTCAAATAAAAGAAATGAAAAACTGCTCGTCCTTTCAAGAAACGAATCCTGTTTCTAAATCAAAGCGCCATTCAATCCAGCTGAGCGAAGCAGGCAAGACGTTTCATTGAAACTATAAATTTTACTGAGCGCTAAATAGACTCTATTCTTTACTTCCTACTCTTCGTAAGGGAGTTAGTTCACTTGGTTTTAACTGAATTTAAAAATACACTATTTGAGACTATCGCGGTTGTTGACTACATCTGAATTATTACTTCGGGATATAGAGTAGACAGAAAAAAAAATAACGTTCACTACTTAGAATAATTACAATTACATTATAGAAACCAAGTTCGCACACCCAAATTGAAGCATGTTGGTGCCACTAATGGCAAATGAGAGGGATTTAGGCCATAGTCCCCCACTATGGCCTAAATCCCTCTCACTTGTGAGAAGGAGACCTGTGCCCAGTAGTGGGACATAAAAAAGGTTGAAAAAAATAAATAAAACAGAATTGATTCACGGCAATAAGTTTTACCGAAGTAGTCGAACTACTGAGGGACTGTCAACTTTATTAAAGTTTCAACTGGACCTCCAAATCAATATTAACCAATTTAATGGATTTAACGTGTTGGCAAATTCCGTACAAATTTGCCAAAATTCAATTTAACTGAAGGGTTCAAATTGATTAGTAAATTGGGGTTGATGCCTTTATGGGTTGACCGTCAATTTCCATTATTGTAACGTTTCGCTTAGTAAACCTTTTGATTGGTTGTGGTTTAGGTTTAAATTGTTTGTGATAGAACTAACACAATCGATAAAATTAGTTATTCTGCTAGAGGTTGGGTCTATACCTATAAACTTGGTTAAATTTAGGAGGTTTTTCAAAATACTAAAACAAAAATATGGCTGAAATCTAGTTGATGAACACTTGATTAAGAATTAGGTATGTAGCTACAATTGCTGCAACCCTTTTACGTCCCACTGCTGGGCAAGGGTCTCTCCGCATTATTGGGAAGGCCTGGAGCTTATTCCACCACGCTGCTCCAATGCGGGTTGGTGGAGATGCAGGTTAGGGGCCAATCCGCTGTCAGATGTTCTCAAACCGCCCATTATTCCTTCGACAAGATGTAACGACTGTTATCTATCGACAATAACCGAGACCGACGGCTTAACATGCCTTCCGAAGCACGGAAACGCGCATGAAATTTTTCACCAATAGCGGTTACCCATCTCACACCCGACCGCGCCCGTTTGGCTTAGTCGCATAGATCGCTTGCGTTCTACGTTAACTGCCGGGCCATGCTACAAATGACATTATATAAATAAAAAATATGTAGACATGTCAGCAGTATGATATTATGATATTAGTTCGAAGATTGTCCCACGCATGTGTTGATGTTTTTTTTTTCAATTATGGCCATGGATCATAAATATACTAGTCCCTATATCGATGATTATGGCATCACTAACTCTGAGCATTTAAGCCTGCGTCAAGTTGTAAAAAATGTGAACACTTTTTATTTTATGCATAAACTGTTTACAATTTTTAAAGAAAATAAACAGCATAATTAAGCTAGGTCGTCAAAAAATGTAAGGCTGTTTTTCATGAATGTATAACTGGAGAATCGTAAAATTTTTACGATGTTTGCAAATTAGGCAGCAGAACCCACCCATAATAAAATTAGCGGGAAAAATGTTTTTTAGCGCCAAACATTTTTAAAACACTAGAATGGCTGACGTTCTTGTATAAACATTATTAGCATTATTAAAAACGTAGACGATTTCAATAATGCTTACAATGTTTAAACAGTAATTTAGGTACAATTTTGATGATTTTGTTTTAATTTAGGTATTTAATTTGAATAACATTAGAAATATTTATAAGGCGTAAGTATATAATTGTATTAATGTTGTGAAAAGTTCATTAAAAATGATATTTTCCTGACTTTAAAACTTAGAGATTTATTATTCTTCACTTAATTTAAAATTTAAATAATTATTCAGTATGAAAAAAAGAATGATGTCTTCAAAATCCTATTGAAAACGCTGTCTATAATAATATAGTTTTTGACAAGACGTTTGATTTTCGCTATAGTTAATTTTTATTATTATTAATTTCAATTCAATTTTTTTTTCTTAACCGAAACTCTTTTGTTTTAGGATTCTGGTACGCCAAATCCTACTAATATTATAAATGCGAAAGTCAGTTTGTTTGTCACTCTATCACGCGAAAACTACTCAACCGATCATCATGAAACTTTGTACATAATTTCTTGGAGTTATCAGAAGTAAAATAGGATACTTTAAAAAATTAACGCGGGTGAAACCGCGGGGCACAGCTAGTCATACATAAATAGACTGACAAATACATTACCCTCTTTATACCCACGCAGTTGGGTATAAAATAAGGCACGTCGTCCAGTGCAAACACTCCCTTACAGTTACGCAACATTGCAAGAAATGCCTTTTTATTGCCTCGTCTAAATTGCCACTAACTCTTGTGTACTCGCCTTAAGACTGTCTTAGATCAACTTTGTGTACACGGGCTAAGGCACTATAAACTATACCAGCTTTTGCAGCAAATAGAACCTTATAGAGTATCTAACAATTGTGTGTTGCTGTAAATGAAAGCTAGACAAGGAAAGACTAGTTCTAGTAGTCCTTTTTTATCTTTTATTGGCTGCAAACTTTTTCGTGTTCCATTGCTGGGCCCGGGTCCCATATATTGCTCCAATGCTGGTTAGTACTGATGCGGATTAGTGGCCAACCTGTTATGTTTTCAAACCGACGGCCTACCAGAAGGTTCCGATGAGGCCTCCGACACGGTTAAACGACTGTTATTTATTCATAGAAACCGAAACGGACGTACGTTTCTGTAAATGTGCATGAAATTTGCTGCTACCGATCACCCATCTCATACCTGACCTCGTCTGTTTCGCATAGCTGCGTAGCTACTGAAGCCCCCTTTTTTTTGGTATCGGGGGGAAACCTTCAAAAGGTACCCAGCACCTTGGGAGGGGACACCGGGTTATGTGGGATTTGAACCTCACTAAAACCCCCTCGGTAGCCTTCCTCTGCGTTTGGGGAGGACTCCGGGATCTTCCATGGAACGCACCGGTGTCCTCCATACGCGACGCCCTGGAACGGGCCCATCTTTGGGAGAGTGATCTCCTGCACCTTCCGATGCTTACGGCGACATGCGACCACGCACACACCGCCGTCCTTCCCGGGGCTACTGGCTGGGAGCTCGTCCACTCTCACCGCCCGCAGCCCCGGAAGCCGCCTCTTACGATTTTAGTCGCCTCTTACGATCAGGCAGGGGATACCGTAGCTCTATTCTTAATCCCGAAGCTACAGGGACTTACTGAAGCCCCTAGGTCATGCGTGCTTCGCTCTTTTATGTTACAATATTTTAAATACCCATCGAATCGACTACTCGATTCTAAGATCGACTATGTCCTCAATCAAATAGCTTTTATCGGATAGTCTCTCTCTTAACCGTCATATATTCTTACTTTAAATACAATGAACGTATTCAAAGTCGATTTCCGGTAAATGAAGTCGAATTTACTTTAAATGTTACGTTCCCTCCTTCTTCTGGTTCTGGACCGGGGTGCAATTAAGCTATCAGAAGGCAATATCGTATCGAGATAACGAGTGATTCGGTAGTAGGTGTGATGATGTATTGTGTGGAGATGGACTGTGTGATAAAATCGTCGGACTGTGTGAAATAATCGTTTGTCAAGAAATGTTTATGAAAATCTTTAATCATTAAAATACTATGCAGCTGACATTACGCTTTTTACCTTCCAATTTACTTAGTAAATCAGTTAAAGAAATAAAATAAATAATATAGCATTAAACAACAGGATTCTCCATTTTCAGCACTGATTTAATTTTATACACATTTATTTTCAAACGGACATAAGTTGCTTATATGAGAATACACATTATTTAGTAAGATAAAATACTTTCCATCTTAGTCTCCGAATACACTTCAGTTCATACAAATAATTTAAAAATAATAATAAAACTAAAACAATTAAATATAATTATTACATTAATATCTAATATAAAGTGGTCTCCTTACTAAGTGAGAATTTTTTCTTCAATGGCAACCGATCCGCTCAATCTTGAACCGTGAAATATTCAAATTGAACGAGATCCGAATGTTTCAGTGACTAAGAACGTTCGCACATTGATGACGAACACGAGGACGAATATGATATAGATAGTAAACCGTCAAAATTCAACGCTACTGATAAATTAGTGATATCCAATGGCTTAGTGTTCGAGGGATTATTTCTTCTGTGGTTTCAAACTTCCTACAGTTAAAACTTCGTTCAGTTTGCACGCTTGCTTACAGAAATAGTTAAATTTGCCTCCTACAATGTTTTGTAGGTGGTAGAACTATTATCGTTCGCCCGGGGAAGTACCACCGCTGCACCCACTTCTGCCTTGATGCAATTCTTATTTACCGGCCACACTTAAATGAGGCGACCACCAGCCTCCGAAGTAGCAGTGCAACTGCATACGACCTCAGACAAGACTTACCTATGCTAGCTTGAGGTTGTATGTAGATGTCCATGGGCTGCAGCGACCACTTAAAACCACGTGGCCTGCATGCTCGTCTGCTACTCCATTCAAATAAAAAAATAATGGCTTTGTGTTTTTTTAGTATCAGTGTCGTAGCAATGTTAATTATATAAAGCTTAATTTATATTAAACAATTGTCTCGTCACAGGCCGCCCTTTTATCAGGTGGACTGACGACGTAAAGAAGACGGCGGTATACGCTGGATTCAAAGAATGCAGAGTTAGATGGAGTGGCGAACGTAAAGAAGAGGGTTTTCGTGTGACGCAAAGCGCCACTGTTCTCTATAAAAAAAACGCGACAAGCACGATTAACACGTGATGAGCACTTCGAAGGATGAAATTTGGATAAAATAAGCGATAAATGGGTAATCTTCTGGAAATTTGTACATTATTATCAATAGTCTCCTATTCCCTCCATTTGTATGCCAATTACTTTTTAATTTATTCTAACATTAGATGCCGATTTGAATTGAAATAAAACAAGATTTTTACAATTTTTAAACCCATGTTTGCAATAAAAGAAAAACAAAGATTGTGAATTGAGATACAAAATCCCTGAATAAATAAAACATAACATACACAAATAACACATACATTTATCTCAGAGTTTTAGTATATGTACCTTGAATAACACAATAATGGTGTTTTTCAGAAACCCTCACCTTAAAGGAGGCCTACGTCCAACAGTGGACTATGAAAGGCTGATGTTTAAAATGGATAACATAAAACTCGGCAAAAGGATCTTAGTACAATGTATGCGATCACCTTAACACTGCTAATACAGATGTGTTTTCGAAGGTGAAACTAGGTTTTCACTTCTGTCTCACGCTCTGGCTGGTATTAATCCAGATTCAATATTTGATTTCATTCTTTTGTTAAACGTGATTTTTTTTGAAATGAAAATTTTGTTTTAAACCGGA
The DNA here is from genome assembly GCA_911387765.1 of Pyrgus malvae. Lineage (NCBI taxonomy): Eukaryota > Metazoa > Arthropoda > Insecta > Lepidoptera > Hesperiidae > Pyrgus > Pyrgus malvae. The sequence continues at coordinate 14,402,030 of OU426969.1, forward strand.
TGTTACAGTGATAGGCGTGTAAATGAACAAATGGAAAACTAAAAACTAGTAATTGCAGAATTTAATGAGTCTTCAGAAGTATAAAAATAACTAGTTTAAAAAACAAAAAAAAAACACGCTTTTGTGAAAATACGAACTAAAAAGTAAAAAATAAGAAGAAATTGTATTTTACTGAAAAAAAGCGTGGGGTGCATGGTGTCAATAGTATCTTAAAAACAACCCCACGCTTTTTTACAGTAAAATACAATTGCTTCTTAGTTTTACTTTTTATTTCGTATTTTCACAAAAGCATGTTTTTTAGTTTTTTAAACTACATTATTTATTTTTAATTTTTTAGTTGGATTTTTTTTCATATTATTGCATTGTCGTGGCCCTAGACCCCTGTGCAAATTTTTAAGATAATCAGACGCATAGAAGTAGGTGAAAATGAAGTTAAAAGATTCCATACATACATGTACATACATACATATAGATCAAGCTAATATAAGCGTGTTAAAAATATAAAACTTATATTTGTTTCATTAAGTACTTTAGTAGTATTAAGTACTCATAGTATTGTTTATGAATACTATTGTTAGTTCATGGTTTTGTGTGTCTATCCATGGTACCACGACACACGGAATCATAGTGTTTTATGAGTGTGTACCGTTATTTCTTCTTTTACTTGTTTATTCTCCATGCAGTGACATAGACAAAATATATAATCAAATTGTGAGTAAGGTTATTAAATCAAGAAATAGGTTAATCTGGTCGGCATTAGAGGACTGCCAATACTGAGATAGCGAAGCCGTCTGATGAGGTAGGATGTGTGTTGGATGGATGTGACATCAACGTTGGATTTTTTTTTTCAACGGCAAGTAAGCTCTAATTTTATTTGATGTTGCGTGTGTAGTTGCTTGCCGCACTGAAGGATGAAATAATCCATCTACTATGGAGGCAAAATAGACAGTCTAAGAAATGCGCTCTTTGTATTCTGACTGAGGCCCAGCGCGAATGTTCAATGTTTTGTGTACCTTTTTTCGAGCGTTTTTATTTTTGGAAAAAAATTGAGTAGAGAGATCTCTATTAATTAACCATATTAATAGCTCAGTTTTTTACATTTATTAATAAATGTTTATATTTATAAAAAGGCTACAAGGACGGGACACATAGATCTTCAAAGATTCCCATATCATCAGATCATCGCGCTCAGAGCTAGTGAACTGTATGTTCTGCTACCAGACTTACATATTAGTTATAATAGTTTGTTATCACCATTTCCACGTATATAATAGTAATTCCAATTTTGTCATTAACATTATTTAGAATAGAATATTATTGAGTATGCAGTATTTATCAATAAAAAATATAATTATTTTTCCGTCCGTCCGTTTGAGCTTGATGCTGAGCTGAGAGAAAAAAGGCGCCGGAAAAAAAGTCTATATTGGTCGGAAATTAGAAATGAGAAGTTTTCAAAGATTATTGTCTTTCCTTTCCTAGTAAAAAGAAGCTTTAGTAACAATTTGTGACGATCCGGTATTGCTCTCTCTGTCTAATATTAAATTTGAAATGTTCGTGCATATTTGCAAGATCATCTTGCATATTGTTAAGCTATTTAAAATTAGATTTTTGTTAGCTAATCCTATAATAAAATTCTTCGATTGAAGCAATAAAAAATTTAGTCTATTATATTAACGCATCCAAAGCTTATGAAATCTACGTTTCTCTTATCAACGTCGGCCAAAAATTCCGCGACGCAGCAATGTTTTGGAGACGACGACGAGATCGTACTTCTATGTTTATTGTTTTATTTATCTACTTTTAGGGTTCCTCAAACGGAAAAAAAAACTCTTTTTAGTAGTAACACATGGAATTGTTAATTTTAAGTAGAATGCTTAGGTTTGCACTATATGAAGGTATGTATATTAAGAATAGATGTGCCCTTCAATTTTACCCGGGTAATAGCGTGATTATTTAGCCTTAAATTATTCTTGATTCTGGACAAAGCAATATAAAAAGAGTTTTTCAATTCTGGCCTGTAGTTCCTGAGATTAGCCCTTTTAAGCCTTTATTGTGGGGAGATAGCCTTTTATTGTGGGGAAGAGAGCGAGACACCACACCACCTCCTTTTAAATGCTACGTTCGTCGTGCACTAAACCACAAACGTTGCATTCATCTAGAGAGGCACGTACTGCCGTTAGATGAAGCCAAACAAATCGCTGTCAACAAAATCCTAACCTTCTTCAAGGCTAGTTTTGACGGCGATTTATAACCTGGCTATGGGTACAAATAATCTACATAGGTTGAAGTACGCTGGGCTGATACAGCCCGAGCCTCTCCATGCAAATAAAAAAGGCCTTTTAAACAAAGAAACACTTCAGCTTTATAGTATGGCATAGCTTAGTTCAAATAAAGTAGGCGAGCATGCAGGCCACGTGTCGTTCAGTGACTGCAGCTTTTGGATTGGCTACAACCCTTTTTGCGTCCCAGTGCTGGGCATGGGTCTCTCCCCATTATTGTGGAGTCCTGGAGCTTACTCCACCACGCTAATCCAATGCAGGTTGGTGGAGATGCGGGTTAGTAGCCAACCCGCTGTCGGATGTTTTCAAACCTTTTGGATTGTAAGGATCGGCTTAGGGAGGAGTGAAACACACGGATGCTGAGTATATACTGTCTTTACTAATTTAGATGCAAGCTATATAAATATATGAAACATCTCTTATCTACTACAATATCTATCTATCCACTACAGGATATCTACACACAACCTTAAGAGGAAACGCTACCGGCGTATTCCCATACAAATGTATTCTCCTATTTTCTCCCTGGATAATGTTTCTAGAGGAATGATTTTATGTGACAATATCTAAGTCTGCTAAAGCTATGCCCCTATGTTTTGTTTTTTTCAATCAACTAATTAGATCAGAAAATATGACTCTTCAAAAATCGTAGAATGCCTCTTTCATACAGCCCTAATTAAACCACTGCAAAATAAATTTGAAAGGTTTTTTCAACCAAATAAAACCGTGAGAAAGAACCCTGAGAAATCCCGATGCAGATGGTCGTCTCATGTAAGTCGGATCGGCAACCACCATATCACTAAAACACGTTAGAATTGTTTCCAATATTTAACCTTAAGGCAAACTGTACGTCATCCATCCGAACTGCACGAAAATGTGGTTCACGCTGAAAATCAGTGGCCGTGGCTCACTGCGGCATAGGCTGAGCGTGGACCCGTTTCGTCATACAATTATTTATTATGATAATATTTCTATTTGTGTTTCTTGTTGTAATTTGTGTGACGAAATAAATTTTCTTCTATTCTATTCTATTCACTGCAGAAATGGGTGATGCTGTACTTCTTTAGTTCAATAATCACTTCAAAATTTGTTTTATTATTTTTTTGTGTCAAAATTTTCTAAATGATACGAAACCTTCGTTAAGACTCTCCCTTGGCCACTCTTATTATCTTTTACCAGACGTCATGTGTGTTTCATTTGAGACGTTTCCCAACAATACGTATTTATAAGATGGGTGTCGACAAACATTTCAAAATATGAAATACTAGCGTTCGCCAGCGGCTTCGCCCGCGAGGACCCATTTAATGGGTCCCCGTAGGTTAAATAATAGCCTATGTGCTATTCCAGGCTTCATTGCTATATTAAAATCATAGGTTTTCATGTAGGAATGTTTTTTTTTTTTTCAATTATGGCATCGCAAACTTTGTGCATACTGCCAGCGTCAATTTTTGCATCAATTTTTTGCCAGTTTCAATGAAACGACGAAGTAATAACAAAGTCAGTAAGTAAGTCGTCAGTAATCAGTCAGTCTAGTCAGTCCAACATTCAAGTAAAGCGATGGCTACTTTACTAGAACGTGTCCGATGGAATTTTGGAGGCAAGCAGAAAAAACATATTTTAGCACTGTTATTCTATTTCACAAACACTCGTGCACTGTAATTAACCTATATCAAACAAAATGCCATCAACTTTATCCGATATAACTCAAAATCTTAAAATAAAACAAGAGCACAATATGTCTTTTTCGACTTCCCGCCAAAACTCCATGTAGGAATGTTTCATTGTTTTCATGTTCTAATGGTGAAAGAATTTTTGAAATCGGAACAGTAGTTTTTGAGTTTATTCATTACAAACATACAAATCTTCTCTCTCTTTATAATATTAGTATAGATTACAGGACGGACACATATTATTTTTAAATTTAAACGTTGTACCAGACAAACATGCTACTTGACGTTAAGTGACAGAAATGGCTCTGCAGGCTGCAGAGGTCGTACTTCCCCGATCGAACCATGACGTTACACATACGATGATGAAGTACAATAAATAAAAAGTTTTACATGAACGTCCAAATCAAACATGCTACTCCATAAAAAGCTTAGAGCATCACAGGTACTGGCAGGTATGACACCCGTCAGAGGAGTGGCCTTTACGGGCGAACCCCTCGTCGTGGGGACATGCAACAATGTGCCTTCTAGTTATATAAAACTAATGTGTGTGTGTGTGTGTCGGTGTCAGTGTTGTCGGTGCATAGAAAATAACGTTATTAATTGAAATAGACACATTTAAAACTGTAACGTATTAATATGTAATAAGTAGGTAGTAAAAATGTAAAGTAGCGATGAAAGAATATTTGTGAATGTGTGACAAAATTAAAATGTGTGCGTTCTTCGCGCCGCACCAGATTTGGCACATAAGTTATGTATCGAAGCGAGGCGCAATGCTCTCTCCACTGACGGGTGAGTCAGTACCTTTGATGAGTCAGGTACCTTTGATGCTTTAAGATAAAAAGTGAATAATTTTGAAACAGATTTATCCCTACTAATATTATAAATTCGAAAGTAACTCTGTCTGTCCGTTTGCTACGCTTTCCTGCTTTAACTACTGAACCGATTTTAATTAAATTTGATACACAGATTGAATGGACCTTAAGAAAGGACATAGAATGGTTTTTGTCCTACGGGAACCTTTAAAACGGGTCCACGCGGGCGAATCCGCTGGCGGAAGACTAGTATTTATATAAGGATAGGTTAAAACTGTCTTGTATGGTATATTAAAAACAATAAAATAATATATTTTACAATTTATCTTCAAATATTTTACATCTACACACGGAAATACTAGAAATACAATTGCATCTTAGAGCTCTTGCTCGAGGCGAAATAGTTCTCAAGTATTGTATAACGCGGTTCACTAAAGAAATGAACAAAAATCAATTTTTTGGCCATTTTTTTCGAGTTTTGACCTCGAAAATGCAATTCGCGAATTTTAATTATTATATTCGTAATCAGTGTGTCGAAATACGTAAGACTAAGTGTACAAAATTTCAAGAAAAAAAGCCGTATGACCTTTTCGGAACTTTACCCTCGGTAAAATATGTTTCTGTACTTTCCCTAAATATGATTATGATAATATATATATTAGGTATATGAAATATAATATGATTAAATATGAAACAATATGCGATTTTAAAACGATTATAATGGGAATTAAAAGATCCATATCTGTAGTAAATCTGTAGGTGGTAGAACTATTATCGTTCGCCCGGGGAAGTACCACCGCTGCACCAACTTCTGCCGTTAACCAATTCTATTGTGTTTCGGTGGAATAGTGCAGTTGCCGGCCACACTTACATGAGGTGACCTCCAGCCTCCGGAGTAGCAGCGCAACTGCATACGACCTCAGATAAGACTTACCTATGCTTGCTTGAGCTTGTATGTAGATGTCCATGGGCTGCAGCGATCACTTAACCCCACGTGGCCTACATGCTCGTCTGCTACTCCATTCAAATAAAATAAAAATGCCCCTCGAGAGAGTTCATTCAGACAATGGTTTACTGAAAAATATATCATAAAAGTTTCTGAGTTTATTATCAGCAAAATCACCACGAATTTAATGACCCTTCCAACAGAGTATTGCCACGAAGCTAGCTTTTCATACCGCTAACGTAAGGCCGCTATTTGCAGTTAGTCGAAAAATGTTTCACTATACCGTCTTTCAAGTTTTTTTAAAATCAGTAATTTCCTTAGATATACTTAATGCAGTCACAAAAGCAGTCATCCCAAATATATACTTAATATACGGATAGTTCCGTGAATTTGGGATGACTGCTTTGGTATAGACAACAATAAACACTTCTAATAGTATGTTGCTATTTGTACTAGTGTAATTTACATAGTTGCTGCCATAGATTTATTATAAACTTTGTTAGTATATATTATTATAAGAAATCTATGGATGCTGTGTTGTGATTCCTAATAAAATATTAATATTATTATTCTTGTTCTTCTTATTTTTCTATCATATTTTTTTTCAAAGCACCAATTTCATATCTGGCCAAACACAACACTGTCGCACAGAACGTCAGTGGAAATAATAAGGAAATGGGAAGTCTGTCCGCTGGTAACTGTTGGAGAAAAGAGGACCTAGCCCGACGGAGTGTTCTTGGAAACATTTTCATTATCTGTGAATAGAAAGGTAGCATTAGGTCTTATCTTGACGACCCACGTGGCGCAATGGTTACCATGCCGGACTGATAATCGAAGGGTTCCGGGTTCGATTCCCAACGAAACAGAAATTTGAATAATGAGTTTAAATTCTGTTCTCAGTCTGGGTGTTTGTGTTCCTCAGTCTCCGCCGCGAAGCCGCCGCAACCGGCGACAGCTCCTGATGAAGGTCCTCGGTCAGGACCGAGACATGTTGGCATCCCCGACAGACAAATATTAACGTGAGTACAGTCGTATAATACATAACTACAATATTTGTGTTCCTGTCTTTGTATGTGTCCATAGTACCCACGACACAGGGTATTAATTACCTTACTGTGGGACTATGAGTGTGTAACGTTTATTATAATATTTATTATGTATGTAACCCACATTGAGAGTAAATATTGAGACAATGCTGAAATAGTATGAAAAAAAAACCATATTTGATCAGCGTGGTGGGCTACGCCATAACTCCACCACGCTGATGAACAAATTAATAACTGCACACTCATAACTTCACACTAAGATTTCCGGTGTTATGGGTACTATGGACACACACTAAGACAGAAACACAAACACTCAGGTCCAGAATAGAAATTTAAACTCATCATTCAAATTTCTGCCTCGCCGGGAATCGAACCTAACACCCTTAGATTAACAGTCCGGCATGGTAACCATTGCGCTACACGGGTCGACAAACAAGAGGCGATAAGGGAGGAGACATTAATCCAGTTATAGGACATTAAAAAGGGCTGATATCAATGGATTTCTCAGGGAAATTTGGTAATTCACAATAATTTAACTTGAAGAGAAAGGTAATTCACAATCATAAAACTTGCATCATGATATTCTTTCTTTGGTCGCTTTTTAACACGCTTTTATTAGCTTGACCTGTATGTATTTATGTATGTATGTATGTAACGGAATCCTTAAACTACATTTTCACTTACTTCTAGGAGTCTGATTAACTTGAAAATTTACACAGAGGTCAATGGCCGATGACAATAAAATAATCTCATAACTTTATATTAAAGGCCTAACTAGGATCATCAAGATAAAAAAATATATACGAGGGGTGGCTGATAAGTTCGCGGCCTAAGGTAATTAATGAAACAAATATAAAGTTTTATATTTTTAACACGCCTGCGTCTGATTAACTTGAAAATTTGCACAAGGGTCAAGGGCCGATGACAATGCAATAATATGAGAATAAAAATCCAACTAAAAAATTAAAAATAAATAATGTAGTTTAAAAAACTAAAAATACACTTTTGTGAAAATACGAAATAAAAATTAAAAAATAAGAAGATTTTTTTGTATTTTACTGTAAAAAGCGTGGGGTCTTTAAGGTACTTTTGACACCAAGTACCGCACGCTTTTTTTACAGTAAAATTCATTTTCTTCTTATTTTTTACTTTTTAGTTCGTATTTTCACAATAGCGTGTTTTTTTAGGTTTTTAAACTACATTATTTATTGACTTTGATAGCTGCCGAATTAACGTTAAAAAAATCTGGGTTCGTTTCCCAGCGAGGCAGAATTCGGTTTATGTTTCAGTTCCTGTCATTGTTAGTGGTCATGGTAAAACGATATAGGGAATCCAAGAGTGTAATTTTATTATAAAAACATTTGTTAAGTAAAAAAATTATAAACCCCCATCCTATTATTGCTGGTTGCAAATTTCTTTGTGTCCCATTCCTCGATACGTGTCTCTCCCTATTGTTGGGGAGGCCTCCAGCTTACTCCACCTCGCTGCACCAATGCGGGTTGGTGGAGATGCAAGTTAGTGGTGCAGCCCCGCCAACAAGGCCGCTGACAAGGCATATGCATATCATAAGGCATAACGTGCCCTCCGAAGCACTAAACCGCGCAAGAAATTTTGCCACAAGCAGTCACCCATCTTACACGCGACTTCTTATTAAAAATAAAGTATTTTATAATAGGTACTCAAAGTTATAGAAGTTATTTTTTTTGTAATTTGTGTTCAAAAAGGCATAAAGCTGTTCGTTTTCCAAAATAAATTTGCTTGCAAGAGCCACGAACTTAGTTTAACGAGAGGTAATTATGCGAGAAAAAAGAAATTAGGGTAGGAGGTGCTTCTAAAAAATGAGGGTACTTCTGGCGTAAGGAACCCCTTTTACGGATTTTACTTCTGGAAGGGTTTTAAATTAGTTACTTAACAAAAATGCTTGTAAAAATAATGCATTGAAGCAATAAAAGAAACAATCATACAGTCTTGATTAGTTACGTAATCATTTATTTAACAAAAAAATTAAATATATTTCTTAATAAATAAATACATAAATAATAAACGCTTCACACTCATAACCCCACAGTAGGGTAGGGTAGGTATACCCTGTGTCGTGGGTACCATGGACACACACAAAGACTGAAACACAAACACCCAGACCGGGAACAGAAATTTTATACTCATCATTCATTATTTCTGTTTCGCCGGGAATCGAACCCGGGATCCTCCGATCGGCAGTCCAGAATAGTAACCGTTACGCCACGCGGGTCGTCAAATATACGGCGATATTAGGAGATTTTTTCAAAAGTTCATGAGATTTACCTTTTACAATATTATAATCATTAGAATACTACTAAAGGTCGATAGCATTGTATCGAAATACAGACGAACAAAAAAACGAAAACGAAGAGAACTTAAAAAAAATTTTTTTGCTATTAAGAACGAAAACCTAAAGATATAGCTTATACAGAGCAAAAAAAAAACGTGAAGTTTTAAATTAACCTTGACTTTAGATGAAGCATGGCTGTGGGTTTGCTGCTGCTCAACAGAAAAATAAGTTCTTTCAATAAATATCTAAACATTTTGTTCCGTCTCTGTTTTTTATTCTCGTAATTCCTGAGTGAGTATGTCTGCTATACCATTTAAATTAAAATAAATAAATGAATCGTAGCTCAACATGCGTATTCAACCTATTCGCATTTCGTCACCAAAGACGAAGATGATAAATAAGTTAACTGAATTTTGTTCAATTCTACAAAATTCATCATCATCATCATATCTATACTTATATATTATAAAGAGGAAAGATTTGTATTTTTGTATGTTTGTAATGAATAAACTCAAAAACTACTGTTCCGATTTCAAAAATTCTTTCACCATTAAAAAGCTACATTCGCGGGATAAATGCTTCATTCCTACGTGAAAACGGGTAATACGGTCAAGTTGAAGCAACTGGCTAAACGCCTATGATTTTAATAAAGCAATGAAACCTGGAATAGGTAGCACATAGGCTATTTTTTATCCTACGGGATCCACGCGAGCGAAGCCGTTGGCGGACACCTACCCAAGTGCAATTTCTGACTGGTCACAGAGGTTTCGCCGAGTACCTCTACAGATTCCGAATAAAAAACAGCCCGGGATGCGAATGCGATCCGAACGTGGCAGAAACAATCTGGCACTTAGTCCTGGACTGCCCACGTTTCAACTCCATGCGATATGAGACAGAGCTTGTACTCGATCAAAAATTAACACGATCGAAAATCCCGGATATAATAGCGGACAAAGAACTTAGTCCCATTCTCCTTAAGTTCATCGAAAAATCCTTCAAAATAGCAGTGAAAAGGAACAGTACGATAACACCCTCAGAACGTGCCGATGAACTCAGAAGTCCTACACCAATACCAAGCACAAGCGCCAAAGAGTCAGACAGAGAGGCCACCACTCCCAATATACAAATACATCACCTGTTGAGAAACGCAGAAACAGGGAAACCAGGACTGCGACTGAGACCGACTGCTCTATTCATGGACAATAACCAGGAAAGTTTTGGAATCAGTTTCAGTAACGCGAAAGCCCCTAACAGAGTGGCGATTTCACCTGGCCTCGCAGCGCTACTAAACGGAAGCACGGAAAAGTCCACAATGAAGCGCAAAGTGTATAAAGCGATGCCAACGATTAGGGTGGAAGACCAGAAATGTCGAGTAGTAAGAGCTAAAAACAAAGTCATTTTGCTACTTGACTGGGATGAAAACACTCCATTCGCTAAGGCAAACCAATTGTTAGCAAAACTAAGAGCGCCTGAAAATACCGTGGTCAACACATCCCGCACCATAAGTGTAGACGCAATGGCAATAGAATATTACAAAGGAGAACTAGCAGACCGTATTGGCTTTTTAAATGCATCAAAACATCACGAGATCGTAGCATACGAAAACAGAGGAGAAAATCTTGACTTCTTAAAGCCCCGAACCACACCCAACCATCTTACTCACTCTGATGCCCAAAACCTACCAGCGGCACCCTCAGTCATCATGAGTGGCTCTGAGCAACTGCAAATAAGGCAAGCCGCGAAGGCCACTAAGGAAACTGAGCAAGATGAATTAAGGCAAGCAAAAGACACGGCTACAAGATCAAAGACAAGAATGCTACTAGACACCATAAGAAAGGCACTAACATCAAGCCAAAGGACGAAGCCCGAAAGCACCGCCAGACAAGGCAGGGCAGTAAGGGCATTCCTTCAAAACAACAATCCTTGCCCAAGAAAACAACAGGCGAAAGAGAGGACGAAAGCAGACATGGGCCAAGTAAGCAAGCCGAATTTGATCGCCGCGTCCACACCACTCGAGCACATGTATAACGCTATTCAAGAGTTTCTCGCCATAACAAGGGCAACGGAACAGGTACATCTCGAGCTGTGTAAAAAAATAATGCAAGCCTTCAAATACGAGAACTTAGGGCTACTGAAAGTATTACTGGAAGAAGCTGATGCTGCCGTGTATAACAACGAAACGGGCCAAATACTACATGGTAAAATGAAAACCCATATGGCAGCATTCAGTAGTACCAGAGGCTTTGTATATTTAATAGAAGAAAACCCACGAGAGGGACCGCCGAAATTCGACACTCCGCCAAACGATCCCATTGTCATCACTGCCAAATATACCGAAATCATGCTGGGAAGCAAAATCCTTAAGACAGCCGAAGCAGTCGCAGGGCTAGAAGAGGATAGCAGATCCGGTAAGCCGTGGACGGTACCCGAAATAAAATGGGTAAACGGAGTACCCGGCTGCGGGAAGACTACGTGGATCGTGAGAAACACCAAACCGGAGGAAGGCGACCTCATAGTGACCACCACAAGCGAAGGAGCGAAAGATCTGAGGGACAAATTCGGGAACAGAAGAGGCGTTGACTGCAAGAAGCAAATTAGAACAATGGCTTCTATTTTGGTTAATGGGGTAAAATAATCAACAACAAGACTGGTGGTTGATGAAGCCTTAATGAACCATTTCGGGGCTATCGTCTTAGCAGCTCGACTATCTGGAGCCAGTAAAATTGACCTCATAGGTGACATCAACCAGCTACCCTACATTGACCGGGAGAACCTCTTCGAGCTCAAATATCACCGCCCAAATCTCCTTGCGGCCATAAGTCAAGAACTCCTCTGTACACATCGTAACCCAAAAGACGTAGCCTATGCCCTTAAAGACGTTTACAATGGCATCTACTCTTCCAGCCAGAAGATTCACTCCCTGGACATGAAACGGTACACGGGCACACACATCCAAAGATCCGCCCAAAACACTCTGTTCCTTGTCCACACGCAAGCAGAAAAAACATCCCTTAGTAACGCAGGCTGTGGATCTGGTGAAGGATCACGTATCCTCACCATACACGAAGCCCAGGGACTGACCTTCGAAAAAGTCGTAATAGTGAACACTAAGCTGGAGAAAGGGAAGGTGCACGACAGCGTCGCCCATGCAGTCGTCGCCATCACCAGACACACTTGCTCCTGTGTCTACTATTCTGACGTCAAAGATGATGCTATTGGGAACTTCATACAGGCGGCTTTAAAAGCAACAACAGCGACGATCAATGACTACAACTTGGCAACTGCCATCAGCCACAGGGACATGACGGTCATTGACGAAACATTAAAACAACTCCCGGGACCACACGCCGGGACCTCAACGGACTAAAACAACTAACATCAATAACAATAACAAAATAGTTTAAAAAATACAAAAAAAAATACTAACACACTAAATAAAAAAAATCTGGAGCAATTAATCGTGACAAAAAAAAAAACAAAAATAAAGTAAAAAAGCAAACAAAATATCTTGACGCAAAAAAGGCACGGACACCAAGTCTGTGGAGTTTAACTATTGTAAATAAAAAAAATAAAAAAAAAAGCCGTTGGTGGAAGGCTAGTATTATATATCATCATACCCAGGCGGCCTTCCATAAACACAGGGGAGATTTAATTAAGGTGAGAAATTAATAGAATGGATCTGACCAAATTCTACAACTCTTCATGACATTCTAAAACTATTCATGACATCCATACTGCTTGAACATAGGAACTTTGTAAATATCACTATTTTTCAAAGTGACTGCAGCAACACAGATATGCCTAAATTAGTATCGATACAACCTTATTCATCTTCTATATCCGCTTGACTAAATACCTGTTCTCGCAAAACATAAAAACATAATATTTTATGTTGAAACATAAAACAAAATATTAAAAATTTACAAGTGTATAAAAAGAGCTGATATGTTAACAGTGATATTGAAGTTACTTGTACTTGTGTTTCTTTTATTTATATCGATAGCCGAATGCAGGCAACGTCCATGGGCAATTTTGCCCACTGCCCCATTCGCGGACCGCCCTTGTAATGGATCGGACGAAATATCAATTTCATATCAACCTGGCTTACCACCAGGTGAAGAGAATAAGTACCAGGTGCACATAACATTGAAAGTGCCAGAGCATTCGGTAATGAATGTAAAATTTGATACGGAAGCGTCGATTACATTGGTAAGTAAATCTGGTTACATACTTGTACCAAAGCGTAAACAATAAAAGTAAAAATTTAAAAAACCCCCGACCCTTAATTAACTCTTAAAACTAACAAATAATATTTTAAACTTATTATAATTATTATCGTAGCGTATATTATGTAAGTTCAAATATTTTTATTTTCCAAGCATCATCGCGTTGGGGGACCGCTAAACGTAAGGGCAGACGACGGTTACGGTTGTGTCGATTTTGCAAATTTATCGGAGTAAATTCTTTTGTTGCAATCTGTCACTACACCTGTTTTTTTCACTTAGCAGTCCCCCTATGCGTCGCTCCCAACTAATTCACCTTTAAAACAAAAAAAAAATCAAAATTGGTTCATCCGTTCGGGAGCTACGTTGACACACACACACACACACAGAGAGAGAGACATGTCAAACTTATAACTTGTAACACCCCGTCGTTTTTGCGTCGGGGTAAAAAATTGGATATTTTTGGCTGCATCCTTTTTGTGTCCCACTGCTGCTGCATTATTTTGGAATCCTGAAGCTTGCTTCACCACGCTGTTCCAATGCGGATTGGTGGAATTGTGGGTCAGTGGCCAACCCGCTATCGAATGTTTTCAAAGGCCTTCTACAAGGTTTTATGATATAACAACCGGGACCTAAGACTTGTGCTCTTCGAAGCAAAGAAACGCGCATGAAATTTTCTGCGAGTAGCCCATCCCACACTTGAATTCTCGCGTTTTCATCAGCCGTCGGGCCATGCGTGCTTCATGGATATTATTAATGTATTATTTATTACGACTGATCTCTTGAGAAAAGCTTGTTTCAAAGAACAGTTTTTAATTAACTTCTTCTGATGCATTATAAGTGTGATGTTATTGAATAAATTATTATTCATGTTTTGATCTTCCAGATAGGGGAAACAGCAGCAAGTAGCAGAGTATCAGTTAGCGGTGACACTTTCAATGTGAGATTCTTCAAACAAGTCGGTCACATCAGTTTTATTGTCAGAGGCTCGAAAAGAGGCACCGTTCCTTATTTTAAATCCTTGGAAATCAATAGACAGGAGTATTGTGACAACCCTAAAGTGGTATGTAAAGATTTAAGCAATTTATCTGCCTTAAAATATCTGTGTCCATCACAGTATAAGAATATCATACAATATTGAAGTCTAATGTACATTTTATTAAAGCAAGTACATTTTCTATTACAAAAAGATTTAGACAGAATTTGTTTCTGAAATGTAGAGATTATAATTTAAAGTTGAAACATTTGCAGAACAATGTTTGGCTTTTCATTACATTTCACTAAAATCTAAACTAAATAGTATGCTCGAATTGTACGAAAGATATTAGCGATTAGAAGTTTTCATAGGATTTTTAAACCTTAATACACATTTTTAAAGGCATCTTTTTTTTATAGGGTTACCTGGACGAGTACATAGAAGGTTACAGAGATACAGCAGCAATAGAGCTATCAGCACCAGATGGTTGTGGAAGACGGAAGGTGGAACATACAGAGCTGATTGTAAACGGGGAGGTCACGAAGGCAGGCGACTGGCCTTGGCATGTCGCGATTTATAAACGAGACGGACCCAATATCAAATATATTGGTGGTGGTACTCTCATTTCGAAAACTGTGGTATTAACAGGTAAAAGATATTAATTTACTCTTTGGCTAAACGTTTTTGGAAGTTATGGAATGGGTCAAACACTTTTACAAACCATGTATCATATTTGTAGTTGCTTGTGCTTCGATAGGGGAAATCATTCAAATCAAATAAGATTTCATAGGCTTACTCTGCGTGTTCTACCGACTTTTCTATGGTAAGTCATCCGAGGAACTTTTCAAAATGACGCCTACGTTACTATTTCATGATTATACCACCAGACGAAGGTTAAATTTCCACTGACACCATCTGGACTCGAGGCGGTCCTCCACAGTCCACTTTGCATGCTCCTTTTTACCACGGACGTGTAGGTTATGGGACAACCTTCCAGTTGTGGCATTTCCAGTGGACTATAACATGAGATTCTTCAAGAAAGCTGTGAAAAAAGCTCTCCTCCAAAACCAGAAATGCTCGGGTGTCTCCCCTGGGGTTGCCCGTGTCCATTGGCGACGGTGATCGCTTAAGACCACGCGGCCCATCTGCCTTTTTGTTCGGTTCATTTATAAATAAAACCAGAACTAACAGCTTAAGTGTCCTCAGATGTTTAGAAAAACTCATGAAATTTACCACCACGGCAGTAATTCTTTACCCGACCTCGCCCGTTTTGCTTAGCTGTGCACATTACTTATGTTTACGTCAACCGCAGGTTAATTCAAGATAAACATATATGTACAAGTTAAACGAAATGAAATTCTAGAATAGGTTTTGTATAGCTTTAACAAAAGATTTGTTACAGCTGCTCACTGCGCATCTATCAGAGGAATTCCAGTCGCACCAGAAATATTAAGCGTGGTTCTTGGCAAATACAATCTGATTGGTGGAGATTTGGAGACTCAAGAGAGAGAGGTATTTAGTAAGCGTATTTGCCGATAAATAAGTTTGTCCCCTTAAATAATAGTTAACAACATAGTTTGTATTTCATTAAGGCTGGGAACATCTACAGGATCTATGTTAGGTCCCTCTAGAAGCTTTCCAAATGACTGGGAATGGGTCAAACACCATCTTCTATTCGTGACATCTGAGGATAAGATACGAGACAATAACAATAGGACTTAATTTTTAAGGTACACTCAGTTATAATCCATGAAGATTTTGCACCGAAGGAGTACTTGAACAACGATATAGCGTTGCTGAAGTTGAAAACCGAAGCCACTTATAATGATTACGTACAACCGGCCTGCATATGGAATAGTCGACTGTCTGCCGAGGAACGTAATTTTGGAACAGTACGTCATTATTTATATATTTTTTTCCAACCTTTTTTTATGTCTCACAGTTGGTCACAGGTCTATTTCTGAAATAAAAGGGATTTAGGTTAGTACATCGCTTCAAAAAAAAAATGCTTCACAATCATAGCCCCACAGTAGGGTATATAAAAGCGTGTTTTTTTAGTTTTTAGAACTATGTTTTTTCTTTATATTCTAGGTTGTTGGATGGGGTTTTGATCAAACCGATTCCTTGTCATCTCAGCTGAAGCAAGCTACCATGCCAATCATACCTGATGTGACCTGTATTAAGAAGAACCCTCTATTCTACGCAAACGTTCTCAACAACGACAAGAAGTTCTGCGCTGGATGGGCTAATGGTAAGTTTTCCGTAGGTGGTAGAACTATTATACTATGGTTCGCCCGGGGAAGTACCACCGCTGCACCCACTTCTGCCGTGAACCAATTCTGTTGTGTTTCGGTAGAAAGGTGCAGTTGCCGGCCATACTTACATGAGGCAACACCAGCCTCCGGAATAGCAGCGCAACTGCATGCGACTTCAGACAAGACTTACCTATGCTTGCTTGAGGTTGTATATATGTCCATAGGCTGCAGCGACCACTTAACACGACGTGGCCTGCTTGCTCGTCTGCTACTCCATTCAAATAAACAAAAGTTATTATAGTAGTAAAGACCACTACTATTATTAAGAGGAAAGATTTGATTGTTTGTTTGTTTGTATTGAATAGGCTACGAAACTACTGGACCGATTTGAAAAATTATTTTACCATTAAAAGCCTACATTATCCCTGATGAACATAGGCTAATGAAATGAAATGAAATATTCTTTATTCACTGTACGGTTCATTTACAAACTCTTAGTGAACGTTATTTTTTTGTTTTGTCTGCTCCGGGTGCGCTTAGGTAATGCTGAGCTGAAGAAAAGAGTAGACGGAGAAAAACTTCAGCTACTTTTCACCGCGGGAAAATGATTCATTTGTCATGGAAAACGGGTAATAGGGTCCACGCGGTTGAAGCAACTGGCTAAACGTCTATGATTTCAATATAGCAATATATCGTCTTATGTCGTATTTCAAATGGATGGAAGAAAGTTAGTGATGTAGCCTGAAATAGCACATAGACTATTTTTTATCCTACGGGGACCCATAAAACGGGTCGTCCACGCGGGCGAAGCCGCTGGAGGAAGGCCATATTTAGTATGTTTGTTGCTATTTACACGCTTTTTATTAGCTTCACCTGTATGTTTGTATGTTTGTAACCGACTTCTTTGGGCGCGATTTTGACCCACTTTAAACGGCCAGATTTCGTTCAAACTTTGTAGATTTATTGAGGACCGATGACAATACACTAATTTGATAAAATTATTCCATTTTTCAATTTGCAAAATATGATTTTTGTTCGATTGCGTTTATAGAGCTACAGCTATTATACGACTGTTATAGATCAAACGATCTAATAACGAGTATTTTAGCCACTTTAATTCAGCATCTGCTAAAAGGTGGAGTAAAAGTGCTAAAACATAGTGCTGTAAACGTTTATTCGACGTCCTTAAAGCACACATTAGCAAATATTGCCAAATAGTCGAGATAACCGCTATTACACGATAAATGGGTGTTTTAAGAACGGTTACTCGGCTCTTATACGATTAAAGGCTGAGTAATCTAATTACTATTCGACTATTTTGCTGCTTGGGTTGCTCATATTTATGTAGGGGAGTAGACTATTGGTGCTCAGTAACCGAAAACGTGTATGAGATATATAAAGAATATAAATAATTTGTTAAGTCGTAAGACAGGTGAAATTTTATGAAAACGTAAAAATTAAAAAAATATGTAACCTTGTTATGTAACAAGCCTAATGATAGATAAAGATATTTTTGAAAGAAAGAAGAAGGTTCTCAGTAACCAGTCCATTGCTCGTGGAAAAATCATGGAAAGAATAAATAATCCAAACTAAAAAGTAGAAAATAAATAATAGTTTAAAAAAACTAAAAAACACGCTTTTTATAGAAAACCGAACTAAAAAATAGAAAATAAATTTTAATGAATTTAAATTAAGAAAACAGTGTTAAAATTTTCAATGAATATAAGTTAATAATAGTGTGAATAAAAAAAAATATTTTATTTAAAAAAAAAGCGTGGGGTGCTTTTTAATAATAATAAAAAATAATAATAAAAATAAATTTATTGCCAAGAAAAACACAACGTAAATATTAAATAATAAAGATACCAAACACAATACAATTCAACACACAGATATCATTCTTTTTGGCAAAAGGGAGCGGCTCAGCTTGTGCTGCCTCAAGAAAGAACCCTGGGCAGCGCTGTTTTTCAGACGTCCCTTCTCCCTATGATGTAGTGCGGGAGTTTCGTGATAGGTTCCCCTGCCACTGCCTTTCAACGATAATATTATATAACACAGGAAAGAAAAAAAAAGGAAATAATTATTCGTAGTAAAGATACAAAAGTAAAATAAAAAATAAAAAAGGACTAATAATACATGCGAAGTAGACTTGCGCGCAAATGTGTGTGTGTGTGTGTGTGTGTGTTTGTGTGTGTGTGTGTGTGTGTGTAAATAGTAATGCAGATCAATT
Source organism: Pyrgus malvae (assembly GCA_911387765.1). Taxonomy (NCBI): domain Eukaryota; kingdom Metazoa; phylum Arthropoda; class Insecta; order Lepidoptera; family Hesperiidae; genus Pyrgus; species Pyrgus malvae. Next base: position 14,420,778 of record OU426969.1, read on the forward strand.
GAGGGATATTAAATTATCTTATTGTAAAAAACTCCTTTATCTTTAGATATTTACTGTAAGCCGGTTTTAAGTTTTCTGCAGCAAGTTGTCTCTTTAGTAGCGCCGATTTATAATTGCTTTTAAAACATTCCGTGCTAATTTTTCTAAGTGGTGGAGGCAGATCGTTCCATATCTTAGCTGCAGAAAACTTAAAAGAGCCTCTGTATCGGATAGAATTATGCGCCGGTATTTTTAATCGATTCATTGAGTTTAAGCGCAAACTCCGGGTTGAATCATCCTTGAGCCAGACGAGTTTATAGAACAAATAACTGGGCTTTTTATTCCATATAACCTTTTGCACTGTGCAAGCATAGTGCAAGTCCCTTCTGGCGCTCATGTTGAGTATTCCTTTCTTGTTTAGGTAAGGTGTTATGTGTTCACGTCTTGGTACGTCAAAACAAAACCTAATACAAGCGTTTTGTACTCTCTGTATTGCTCGTTCTATACTGACGTTTAGCCTAGGACCAAAAATCGTGCTGCAATAGCTTAATTGAGAGAGTACAAGAGATTCACACAGGTGTAAGCGAACATCTGGCTTAATGTATTTTCTGATCTTGTATAAGGTCTTGAGTTTAAATAGAGCTGTTTTTATTTTCACATTTATGTGCTCGGTATACTTCTGCTCACCATCTAAAATAAGACCTAAATTTCGTGCACAGTTCACTTTTTCTAATATAACATCATTTATTTTTAGTCTATCTTGGCACTCATTAACTCTTTCTATTTGTTTTTTAGTTCCTAGAATTATCATTTGTGATTTTTGAGGGTTAAGTGCCAGAGAGTTTTCTTTAGACCAGATGTAGATGTTGTCGAGATCTTTATTAATTTTGCTTATAGCTTCCTGAGAATCTTTAGCTTTAAAGGAATAATATAGCTGTGTGTCGTCAGCGTACAGGTGGTACTTGCAAAATTCAATGTGATTGGGCATGTCAGCTGTATAAATTGTAAACAGAATTGGGCTCAAGAGGGATCCCTGAGGAACGCCTCTTGGTACGGGCTTTAGAGAGGAGACTTTTTTCCTTCCATTTACGTCATCAGTAACAACCATTTGTTTTCTATTGCTAAGGAAGTCTTGGAACCATAGGCACGTGTTTTGAGAAAACCCGTAGTTTTCAAGCTTAAGCAATAGTAGATTTTGATCTAAACAGTCAAAAGCCCTTGAGTAGTCGAGTAGAATCATAATGCTACTTAGCCCCATATCGGATGCCTCAGTTAAATCATCTGTGACATGAAGGAGAGCAGTTTCAGTACCGTGCCCCTTACGAAATCCTGATTGAAACTTCGGGATTAAGTTTTGTTCTTCAACATATTTTACAACTTGGGATAACACTACCTGCTCTAAGACCTTTGACAATACTGGCAAGATAGAGATAGGACGCAAAGCTTTCAAATCTGTGACTGTAGCCTTCTTTGGAATGGGCCTAACCAATGCTGTTTTCCAACACGATGGGAAAGTGTTAGTTTCGATAGACTTATTAACTATTGTGGTAATAATTGGAAGAGTTTTATCTAAAGTCAGCCTAACCATGTCTATACTTAAACAATCCTCTCCTGCTGCTTTTGTCCTTATCTTGTTGATAATTTTTCCAACTTCTAGTTCTGTTGTCGGTTGCAGGTTTAGAGTACCATGTTCGGTAGTGGCATCTTTAAATTGTATAACATTGCTTTTCGTTGAGCCTAAGTCTGGTAGGTTAAGAAAGTGATTGTTGATGGCATCTGCGTCATTAAGATGGTCAGGAATAAAATGAGAATGTGTGTTGCTGGTCTGAATTGTGTTTTTTAAATTTTTCCATAAGAGAGCTGGTTTCTGTAAATTGTTGTTTATAGAATGATTGAAGTATGCTTTCCTTTCTCGTTTTAAATAATTTTAAAATATTATCGAAATGATAATCACTCTACTCATATCTGTCAATAAAATATTTATAACTATTGACACCATGCACCCCACGCTTTTTTAAAAATAAAATATTTTTTTTTATTCACACTATTATTAACTTATATTCATTGAAATTTTTAACACTATTTTCTTAATTTAAATTCATTAAAATTTATTTTCTATTTTTTAGTTCGGTTTTCTATAAAAAGCGTGTTTTTTAGTTTTTTTAAACTATTATTTATTTTAATCAAATACGGCTAAAAAGGATGGTTATGATTTTGACCAATATGTATATTATTAATATTATTATACAGTGCTCATAACGGATGTTTGTCTTTTGGATCTTCGTGCGAGTAAGAAGCCAAAAATAGCTCTAAACCAATAGAAACACTTCTCCGTACGGAAGTAATGTGTTATTCTGATGTATAAGCTATATTATTGTAAAGTTTCATTAAAATCCATTTAGTAGTTTTTACGTGAAAGAGTAACAAACATCCATACTTACAAACTTTCGCCTTTATAATATTATAAATACTAGCTGTGCCCCGCGGTTTCACCCGCGTTAATTTTTTTGAAAGTATTCTATTATACTTCTGATAACTCCAAGAATATATGTACAAAGTTTCACGATGATCGGTTGAGTAGTTTTCGCGTGAAAGAAAGAAAGAAAAAAATATTTATTTCATATTAAGAATACAAAATATTCGCTTAATAAATGTAATTTTTTCCCGGTCACGTCAAGAGTAACAAACAAACTTACTTTCCCATTTATAATATTAATAGGATGATTTCAGGTACATCGGCTTGCAATGGAGACAGCGGTGGAGGTTTAGTGGTTTTCGTCCCCGACAATGACAGTAAATACTCAGCCAATCCCACAGGAGCGTACTACGTCAGAGGCATCGTTTCTATCAGCGCTGCGCGTAAAGACGTTGCGCTGTGTGATCCGTACCAATACGTGGTGTTCACGGATGTAGGGAAGTACCACACCTGGATCCAAAAACACTTGGAAGAATAAAGTCATTAAAATATCAACTGTTGTTGCTTCCTTTCTTCCTTATTAACACGCTTTTATTAGCTTGACTTGTATGTATTTATGTATGTAGGTATGTATGTATGTATGTATGTATGTGTGTATGTATGTATGAAACGGAATCTTATAACTTCATTTTCACCTACTCCTAAGCGTCTTGAAAATTTAGCTTGAAAATTTGCACAAGGGTCAAGGGCCGATGACAATTCAATTATAATGAAAAAAAAAATCCAACTAAAAAATTAAAAATAAATAATGTAGTAAGCTAAAAAAAGCGTGGGTAGCTTTTTGATACTATTGACACCATGCACCCCACGCTTTTTTTTTACAGTAAAATACATTTTCTTCTTATTTTTTTACTTTTTAGTTCGTATTTTCACAAAAGCGTGTTTTTTTAGTTTTTTAAATTACTTACCTACATTATTTATTTTAGAGGGGATATCTGTGCTCAGCAATATATTAAATAGATTACAAACAGTTGTGTTTAAACTTAACCATCTTAGGAATTTCTTAAAATAGCTATAGATTTGCGACAAGCGCGCTTATGTGTGTAAGTCTTTGAAACGTTAGCAAAAAACTGAAAAACTCCGTCATTAACTAACAACATAAAAAAAATCCTTACTTACACTACTTTTCTACTTATACTTGAAATACTTTTTTTACAGTTTTTTCCGCCGCCTTTTTTCTCTCAGCTTGACGAAAAACCTTTATCTAGCCCGAACGGGCACCTAAAGGCAATGACCGAGAAAAAATGATATTCTTTAAGCGAATATTTTGTATTCCTAATATAAAATAAGTACCCTTTCTTTCTTTCTTATTTTCTTAATATCTTTTTTTACTTCTTTCTTTTTTACTGACGTAATTCGACACTATGCGCTCTCAAGATTACGCACGCTAGTGTGCACGTGAACGCTTCACAATATTCATAGTCGAATGGACTTCGTTAACAACAATTATTCAAGAAATCTATATCGAGTATTGAAGAAGATTTTTTTTATCTCACTGTAACATCATATCGAATTATAATATGGGGACACTCACATACCGCAGTCCTTCCGGGGCTGCTAGCTGGACGGATTGAGAGTGGGATCTCACCGCCCGCAACCCCGGAAGCCCTCTTTTAGTCACCTCTTACGATCAGGCATACCTTAGCTCTATTCCGAAGCTACAGAGACTCATAACCGTATAGGATCCTAGTCCTCGTGTAGTGGGTGGACCGTGACACATACAAACAGAAACACTAAACACACAGAACACAATCCAGACCGAGAACAATTTGAAACTCGTTATTCAAGTTATGCATTGCTGGTTATCGAACCCTGGGCCCTCGATTAGCAGTCCGGCATGGCAACCATTGCACTAAACGGGTCACTAGGTATCAGCAACTACGTTGTTGATAATTATTTTTATCATTTTACTATAAAACGTCTCGTGAGGATAGGTAGATATGTTTATAAAGTCCCGGCTTACCTCGTGGATTACTTCAGGTCCTTCATCATCGAGGTCACCTTTATCATTTTTTTATAATTTCTCCCTGAAAAGGCATTTTGCATTTTAGGTACTTCGCTTAAAAAGGCATAAACATAATAGGATTTACTTTTACCTAGAAATATAGTTTGACATTTTTCTAGTGTACGCTTTATGCTTAATAATATTAATAAACGTAATATTCAAAAGTGTTAAATTAATACGCTCTCAAAGTTAATCCTGGGAAGTTAGTACGGAGAAAATATTTTTTTCACCATTTCATTAACACCAAAAACATAATTTGCATAATTATTTCAATTGTTAACGAGAAAGGGTTAAGGCGATAAAAAGTTTTATTTAAATGTCCTTTCTGTAGGGTGGTTACAAAAGATGCGATTTTGCAACTTTCGAACGATTGTTGTTTAAGGATAATAATATTTTTTAAACCTTAAAAATGATAAAGTTATCTCTTTTGAAATCACTGTATGTTTAAGGATAATAATATTTTTTAAACCTTAAAAATGATAAAGTTATCTCTTTTGAAATTACTGTATACTTTGCATATCCAAAATAAAATTATATTCTTGTATTATAATATAATATAACAATGATAAAAGTAAAATTTAACAAGAGACGTAGTACCATATTACTGTAAGTGAAGTTAAGTACGATTAATAAACATTTTTTTAACTTAACCTTAATTACTCATTATTCTAGAGCAAATAAACTATAATATTTTGCTTTTATTACCTATAACTTTTTGTTTTTACAACTAGAATGTCTCGATAACGCGATCCAAATCCGTAGCTTCAACACATTTATTTTATAAATGTTTGTAATTTTTAATTTGAAAATTGTCGCAAAAGTTTTGCTGCACTTAATTAGGAAAGTTTTTAGAAGTAATTATTTCTAATTCTAAGTGTCTTATCTTAATGTCGAAACAGCTTTTAAATAAATAAATAAAAACGTTTCACACTCATAGCCCCTCATCAGGGTAGATCAACCCTGTGTCATGGGTACCATGGACACATACAAAGACAGAAACACAAACACCCAGACCGAGAACAGAAATTTAAAGTCATCTTCAAATTTGTGCTTCGCCGGGAATCGGACCCGGAACCGTCCTATCGGCATTCCAGCTTGGTAACCATTGCGCTACAGGGGTCGTAATTTCTTTTATCTTTTATTTTTAACTTTTCTATTGAAATAAACATTCTATTTTTAAGGTTGTACACTATGTTTACTTTCTAAGTTATTACAAGTAATATTTTAATTATTTCCCTTTCTGTATTTGCGACAAAACGGTCGCAGAAGTATCGCAAATCCTTACAGTTGTAGCAAACTTGTTTCGTAAGTGTCATAATTTTCATTCTGAAAAGCTTCACAGAAGTTTGACCGTAACTTATTTAGGCAATTCTTTTATATTTAATGTTTTGTTTACGATTTTCATTCCCGTCTTTATTCTCACGAAATAGAATTTGGAATTCTTAATTCGAATCTGGTTTTATGTACGATTTTCATTTCTTCTCACGAAATAAAATTCGGAATTTCCAATTCCGAAATATTTGATAAAAAACAACTATTTAAGCGATTTCGACTGCGCATCACTCAATTTGTCCATTCGGTTCGATTTTGAGCAGAACTAAATTGCCCGTAAACGAGACGTTCTGCGCCAAATGAATGGTTGGGTTTTGGATTAATTTTGGGAAAAATTTTATTTGAAGACATTTTGAAAGATTTAAACAAAAATATCGTAGTTTCTTTACTAACCGATGATAAGAAACTTTTCCTTTGTTTACGTTAAGGACTTGGCTTCTTGCACGGCAAGTAATTACCGCACATGAAGGCATTTTCAAAAAAATTTGTCGCAGCGTTTCGCAGTACTTACTTCCGTTGGAGATCGAGAGTCACTAAACAGCGCGATCGCGTGTTTCTGTAGAGTTTTGAGCGTATGCTCAAATCATTGGCACGTCTGCCCCGCCCACATTTCCTTTCTATGGTCTTTTAATATGTTCTGTGGTCGCCTCATGTAATTTTCTCCTTCTATTAAAACCTATTAAACTCAGTGGCCTCCATTCTCGTTTGCTACTTTATTTAAATTCAAAGACAAAAATACATTAAGTAACATGTTTAGCTGTATACTATCCCTGGAGGTTCATGACGAACCTCATGCCATGCAAAAATACTGTAAAGAAAAGAAAGAAAGAAAAGAAAAGAAATGAAATGAAAAAAAGAAGAAAAAAAAGAAAAAAAAAAGAAAACAAAAAACATATTTTATTTGTACAAATATGGATAGCAAAAAATGTTTTACTAAAAATATTTAGATCTCCACATTTACTCGTACCCCTAGTATAAGTTCAAAATTAAATATAAATTACGTATAAACTAATTACTTACTTACAATAAAACAGATTTTACCAGATTCCGTATAATGTAACGGTGACCCAGATTTAAAAACCGCGGAGGTATGCACTTAAAACCTTATTTCCATGAAGAGATCTGTAGAACGTCCGAAGTTGAAAGAAATCTGCAGCCCCTGGGGTTGAAATCAGGACAAGCTGATCCATTATGTATGTGTGGAGCGCGTGTTTCACTCAATTTTGGTGAATCTATTCTGGAGGAAACTCCTACAAAATTATAGTTCTTAGATTTTTTTCTTTCAAAGGCATCACAGATTTATTCTTTCTTCCAGTTTCAATTAATATTATAATTGTTTGAAACGAGTTTTAATGTCAGTCGAGGAATATAAGACATTAAAACAAGAGTGTATAGTTTATTTTTTAGAAGCGCGCATGGCCCGGCGGCTAGCGTAGAACGCAAGCGATCTATGCAGCTGAGCCAAACGGGCGCGGTCGGGTGTTAGATGGGTGACCGCTAGTGGCAAAAAAAAATCATGCGCGTTTCCGTGCTTCTGAGGGCACGTGAAGCCGTCGGTCCTGGTTGTTGTCGATAGATAACAGTCGTTAAACCTTGTCGGAGGCCTTATGGGCGGTTTGAAAACATCCGACAGCGGGTTGGCCACTAACCCGCATCTCCACCAACCCGCATTGGAGCAGCGTGGTGGAGTAAGCTCCAGCCCTCCCCAATAATGGGGAGAGACCCGTGCCCAGCAGTGGGACGCAAAAAGGGTTGCAGCCATAGTTTATTTTTTTAGTACTTTAAAAGCCTGTTTTTGCAATAAATAGTATTGTTGTAAATTAAATGTTTATCTCACCTCGTTGTTGTAAGAAAAATATTGCTGCGCCCTTACAGGATTTCATGCTGTGACCTACCCAATGAAATATATCTAACAAGTACGTAATGTAAATGTAAGAATAATTCAATAAAGAATGATTATGATTAAAACATACCTCGGCACTATAATTTAATTGTATCGATTTTTTTCTTTTATTCAATTTAAATAAAAAATACAAAAAGAAAAAAAAAATAGAATAAGATCGACATTTTGTAGAAATTTAACTAGAAGATGAATGTTATCTTTCTGGAGACGGATACTCGCCGTAAGTAAATTTTAATGAGATAACCAAACATTTAAAATACAACAATTTAGTTACCTACGGCATAATTAACTATAGAAGTTCCATGCAAGTTTTAGCATATTAGTTTAACCTTCCAGAACGCTAAAAGGTTCTTATTATTCCATAACTGTCGGACGTGGAAACGCATACCCTTCATAAAGATAGGAAAAAATCCGCATGAAGTGATCCAGGATTGCATGAGTCGCAATTAAGGTAAGCAACATCAAGCGTAATCAAAACTTGAATGAGTGGAAATTTAAGTAAGCCTAAGTAATAACTAAGTATTAAGCGCGCATGGCCCGGCGGTTAGCGTAGAACGCAAACGATCTATGCAGCTAAGCCAAACGGGCGCGGTCGGGTGTGAGATGGGTGACCGCTAGTCGCAAAAAAAAACATGCGCGTTTTCATGCTTCGGAGGGCACGTTAAGCCGTCGGTCCCGGTTGTTGTCGATAGATGATAGTCGTTAAACCTTGTCGGAGGCCTTATGGGAAGTTTGAAAACATCCGACAGCGGGTTGGCCACTAACCCGCATCTCCACCAACCCGCATTGGAGCAGCGTGGTGGAGTAAGCTCCAGCCCTCCCCAATAATGGGGAGAGACCCGTGCCCAGCAGTGGGACGCAAAAAGGGTTGCAGCCATAGTTTATTTTTTTAGTACTTTAAAAGCCTGTTTTTGCAATAAATAGTATTGTTGTAAATTAAATGTCTATCTCACCTCGTTGTTGTAAGAAAAATATTGCTGCGCCCTTACAGGATTTCATGCTGTGACCTACCCAATGAAATATATCTAACAAGTACGTAATGTAAATGTAAGAATAATTCAATAAAGAATGATTATGATTAAAACATACCTCGGCACTATAATTTAATTGTATCGATTTTTTTCTTTTATTCAATTTAAATAAAAAATACAAAAAGAAAAAAAAATAGAATAAGATCGACATTTTGTAGAAATTTAACTAGAAGATGAATGTTATCTTTCTGGAGACGGATACTCGCCGTAAGTAAATTTTAATGAGATAACCAAACATTTAAAATACAACAATTTAGTTACCTACGGCATAATTAACTATAGAAGTTCCATGCAAGTTTTAGCATATTAGTTTAACCTTCCAGAACGCTAAAAGGTTCTTATTATTCCATAACTGTCGGACGTGGAAACGCATACCCTTCATAAAGATAGGAAAAAATCCGCATGAAGTGATCCAGGATTGCATGAGTCGCAATTAAGGTAAGCAACATCAAGCGTAATCAAAACTTGAATGAGTGGAAATTTAAGTAAGCCTAAGTAATAACTAAGTATTAAGCGCGCATGGCCCGGCGGTTAGCGTAGAACGCAAACGATCTATGCAGCTAAGCCAAACGGGCGCGGTCGGGTGTGAGATGGGTGACCGCTAGTCGCAAAAAAAAAAAACATGCGCGTTTTCATGCTTCGGAGGGCACGTTAAGCCGTCGGTCCCGGTTGTTGTCGATAGATAATAGTCGTTAAACCTTGTCGGAGGCCTTATGGGAAGTTTGAAAACATCCGACAGCGGGTTGGCCACAAACCCGCATCTCCACCAACCGGCATTGGAGCAGCGTGGTGGAGTAAGCTCCAGGCCTTCCCAATAATGGGGAGAGACCCGTGCCCAGCAGTGGGACGCAAAAAGGGCTGCGGCCAAGTAATAACTTAAGTAACTGCGTTGAAAGTCGACAATTCTAATTTAGATACCTAAGTCATTAAAAATAAGGAATTGCGACATATTCCGAGATATATTGAAATGCCTAAGGCTACCGGAACATCAATATCATCATGACGTATTGTTCTACCAAGGCGAAGTAAAGAATTTCGCATTGCATTTTAGAGCGAAGTGAACCTAACTATGCGCTCAAGGTTTGAAAAGAACTGTTAAGTCATCAGATCGGTCAGCGCTCGGAGCGTCAATAATAGACCGTTTATCGAAAGAGCGCTTACGCTTTTGTATTCGAAGACGACTGTTGAAGCTAACAGTGCCTTTCAGAAGAATGTTATTTGTAAAAGAAAAATATACTTTTCCACTCATAAATAAGGAATAACTTAAAACTGGTGTAGTGAAATAAAAGGTGTTTAGGGTTTAACTGGGTTTATTTTATAACCTAGTGGTTACAGAAAATATACTACACTAAGCGTACAACTAAATTTAAAACTAGCACACATAAAGTACCTGACACTCGCGAAACGATAGTATAATTATTAGTAGGTACCTCCTTTAGTGGATGGTCCAGTGAAAGTCCAGAATCTTCAGCTCTTTAAATAGAATAGAACATTCGACAAATCCAGGCAATACTGTAGATATCACAAAGAATCTAGAATCCGCTCGCATAGGTAAAGGTAGTATAAAGTTAGGTAGGTTTAGATTACTTTCACTTGAAAATACTTCCAGAAAGACTAGCAGGAAGATGTTGTTGAACCAAGAGAAAGAACTCAAAGAAAGAACCTCGTGTTCAGCCGTCCGGCCCTTATATATCTATCAAATTCATTGAAATTTGAATTCAAAGATTTCCTTTATGCATATTCTTGCATTCGACCAGCAGGTTATCCAAAGAGTTTCGATGATCCATAATTTAGCGTGTGTCGTAAATTAATTTAATATGATAAATAATAGATAACTAATAAGAAGAATATTATATTATTTTATTATTTAGAAATAATAACTTAAAATTATAATATAAAAAACATGAACCAGCCAAAGACAATATTAAAATGTAATTATCTATGAAATGAAATAAGAAAAATAAAATACATACAACACAATTTTGATAGGTACATTATGATATCTTTTAAAACCTCGGTAAGTTAAACAAATTTCTTAATGGTTTTTAGAGGCAAGAACTCTACTGAAAAGATGGACTGAAGGAATGAAAAGAACTGTTTAGTCATCGGATCGGGCAGCGCTCGGAGCGTCAATAATAGACCGTTTACTGAAAGAGCTCTGACACTATTGTGTTCGAAGACGACTGTTGAAACTTACAGTGCCTTTTGCCCCAAGCGCTACAATCACATTATAATACATAATATAGTCAATCTATTTCACGAAGCCGTGTACTGACCAGCGCGTTTGTGTGCGTAAACTTTTGAATCGTTTCAAGAAATCTGAAAAGTTATTTATGACACCCAACACAAGTAACACTATGATAAAACATTTATACAAAAAAATGTCTTAAAATTTAGTGTTCCCGCAATTACAGGGTGCCACAGCGTGCACAAATAGACAACTAGACAACAAAAAAAAATAGTATAAAACTATAAAAAAATATAAAACTATTAAAAAAAACTATAAAACCTTTAAAAATAATAGCTTACTACGGACAGCGCTTCTACGTATTTGTCATGTTGACGTTACTCGGCACCACAAAGATAGGATAGGTAATACATTAAAAGGCTTGAACTTAAAATTATATTACACGAACCATTCTCGTTATAGTATATTCAAAATACCTTATATACTAACCCCATTACAGGAAGATACTCTACAAATTCAACGCGTGTTTTAATCTTGGTTTTCAAGCATTAAATATTTATGTTTCGTTCCCGCAATCGTAAAGGTACACAACGCAATCTTATTCTGGTTTCGAATAAAACTTCAGGCTTATAAATATATAAATAGAACGAATGAATGACTGACAGACAACGCACAGTCTAAACCAATGAATCTAGAAAGAATTGCTTCAAAGGAAATTGTATAAGATTCTTTTAAATAAACAGGGAATTTCTTAAAGAATTCCTAGGGAATTTTAAGTAAATTTAGTTCGATTCGTTTCACGCGTGGATACTTTATTTAGAGTGAGCTATTGTTAACAGATCAAGTAATTGAGAGCTTTTTTTCACTGTAATAGTTTTAATAAAACCCCAAAAAGCACTTGCGTTGCGTCGTGAAGGAAGGACAAACAAACAAACAAACATACATACTTTAAATACAGAATATTAATATGTAAGTACAGATTCCTTAAATATGATTACGAAAATAAACGTTATCTAACTTTTGTTTAAAACTCAAGTACTATTATCAAACATTAAAGAATTAATGACTACTTTAAAAACTAAAAAAAATGTGCTATATTATAAACGTATTAATTACAAATGAGAAAAGTAAGACGACAGTTTCTATGAGCTGAGCTTAGAAGCTGAGACTCTTCCAGCTGCCCAACAATATCTCACTTCATGCACAATAGCGCTTTTTAAGATACTTGAGGTACTTCAGGAAACACCTAGCATTTACAACGTTATGGTACCTATGTTATTTTCATAAATATCGATCCAAGAGATCAATGAATGCTCTCCTTGCAAGTTTGCTTGGAAACTACTGAATTGCATTTTTCTATATCTTTCTATTGAAAATGAAATTCGTAAAAGCAAATCATGCTGTAACAGATCCGAAAGACGACAGTTCCCAAGAACTGAGCTTAGTAGCTGAGTCTCTTCCAGCTTCTCAACAATAGCTCACTTCATGAACAATGGCGCTTCGGCTGCTAAAGTACATCATTCTATGCGGGATTCTTATCCGATTACATTCTATTCGGATGCATTGTAGGACTTGAAATAGTATCTATGGACTAAGACGTTCTATATTGAGAATGTTGCTGATTTTGACGTGACCACATCTAATAAATCGATGAACGCCAGCTGCACGCACGAAAAAGGATGATTCATCATAACGTTACGCTTGTAACAAACTATCATCTTTCTGGGGCTGATTTGTTTTTAAACCAATAAATTAAAATTAAAGCAATGGATAGCCTGCTGCTGTTTGAATAGTAATAGTAAAATTTATCGATATTGATTCATTCATGACTTTTATATTGTAAGCAAGAGATTTTGAATGAATTTCAGAAGTTCAAGTTGTATCGACAACACTATGATCGATCGAGCAAGAGATTGAAGAACAACACTCTCCTTACTTTGCAGGAAAACTTCTAAATTTCACTTTTCAATTTTTTCCCATATAAAGTGAAACCTGTCCAAGCAAATCGTGCTGTAATAGGTACAAAAAGACGACAGTTCCCAAGAGCTGAGCTTAGCAGCTGAGTCTCTTCCAGCTTGCTAACAATAGTTCACTTCATCCACAATGGCGCTCCGGCTGATTCTTATCCGATTTCATTCTACACCGATGCTTTGTGCGATTTGAAATAGAATCTAAGGATTGAGTAGTTCTATATTGAGTTTATTGCCAATTGCAGCTAAGTCTAAAGTATTAAGACCAGAAATGAAACGGACAGAGCTTCTGCATTTTTTTATTGAAAAGCAGAATGACACAGAATAATGGCTGGCAAAGGCTTCTTATTGGCTAGGGCTTGGCTTGGCTTAAGGGAGACGACGACTCCCTTCTTATTGGCTAGGGCTTGGCTTGGCTTAAGGGAGACGTCATGGTGGCATGGCTCCGATTGGCTAGCTGGCCGACACGTTCGTTACATTCGACCATCCTGGAACAATTGCACTGGGAACAAACAGTAATGGTTAGCACCTGGCACAACAGATCATTATGGCTTTTAATTTAAGGCTGGCTGACTCATGACTGGCTGACTAATGTATACTATAAAAATACAGTAGATAATTACGAAAACAAATATACATTTCTGTTGAAAATTATTCTGATGTTGATGTGTGATTTTCTCTTTAATACTAATAATGAAAACTTGTTTGACATTATGAATAATATGGACTCCATATCTCAATGTTTTTTAAATATAAAAGAGCCTTGATAGACACACATTGTATTCGGAAGGACACATAAATCGAGCTGTATTCCCAATAGGTTCATTTGGCACAGTCCCTGTAGCTTCGGGATTAAGAATACGGGAATACGGGATACCGTAGGTTGGCAGATGACAACCTGCCTGATTGTAAAACGCGACTAAAAGGGGTCTTCCGGGGTTGCGGACGGTGAGAGTGGGAGCTCGACCCGTCCAGTCAGCAGCCTCGGTAAGGACGGTGGTGCGTGCGTGGCTGCATGCCGCTGTGAACACCTGCAGAAGAACACATATTCTTTCCCGAAGATGAGTCCGTTCTGGAGCGCCGCGCGTGGAGGATACCGGTGCGTTCCACTGGAGATCCCGGAGTCCTTCCCAAGCACAGACGCAGGCCACTGAGGTATTTTTAGTGCGGTACAAATCCCACATAACCCGGTATCCTTTCCCAAGGTGCTGGATACCTTTTGAAGGTTTCTTCCCCCATACAAAAAAAAGGTTCACTTGGTACAAAATCCTAAAAATAATACAAAGCTACTATTATCTCAAAGACCCATAAGTGTACGGAACCAAAACTTTACTATTTGTTCAGTTTTAAAAAGCTAAATCGGCAGTTCACGTTCTTTGGTTAATAGGAATTTATAGCGTCAACTGTCGTAAAAATCTTAGGGAGGAAAAGCGGTAGAATCCCAGTTAGGGGCGATAAACAGCCCGCTGTTTGACTTGTTATGGGAGATTTATCGATATTGATTCCTTTTCAAACTTTTGTTTAGTGCCACCTGTTGATTTCGTTTTCAAATTTCCTATTTAAATGTGTATCAAAACTAGCTTTGCACTTGCGTTTAGCCCACGTTGAATTCGGTTATCATTCCAGACGAATTTTTATCTCCTATTTCTTCCTTATGAAGGTCGAATTGCTAAAAATTAATTCCCAATATTTACCCTGTTTACTTCCTATTCAGTGCCTAACTACAAAGTTTAAAGTCAAAGTTTTATCTTCGACGAAGACAACACATACAAATTTTCATCCCTTACTTTTATCCCTTTAAATTTCGCAATAAGAAATGTTATGTCCTATCACAAGGTCCGCTCCTTTACTAAATTTCATTATATTATTATGGTTCAGTAGTTTAGGCTTGAAAACTTAACAGACATTCACCCGAACAGAGTTATTTTCGCATTTATAATATACTAGGTATGATAAGTCCAAGAATATATATATATATATACAAAGTTTCATGATGATCGGTTGAGTAGTTTTCGCGTGAAAGAGTAACAAACAAACTTATTTTCCCATTTATAATATTAGTAGGAAGTATGGATCAGCAGTTTTGAAAGGTGATAGAACTTTGCATTATTCAGAGGAGAAGTATTACCCATTTCTTCCGGAATGATATCATTATATTTCTTGTGTGCATGTGTATGTCACTGAACTCCTCCTAGACTAGACTAGAGTTGATGGCGGAGGGGTAAGGACTGAGGTCTGATACAAATCCTCGGCGGGCACCTCTGACAAGAAAAATTTGTAATGTGCGTATTTCATTGCTGCTCCGCGATGGTGGAAAATATTGTAACATATAATTGTTTGATTGATTTGTTGTGGAGTTGATT
Source organism: Pyrgus malvae (assembly GCA_911387765.1). NCBI lineage: Eukaryota > Metazoa > Arthropoda > Insecta > Lepidoptera > Hesperiidae > Pyrgus > Pyrgus malvae. Next base: position 14,436,025 of record OU426969.1, read on the forward strand.
AATTACGATGTTTTCCGACACCGTGCATGTCAGAGTGACTCATAATTTCTCGAAGGTACTATGTCTACCAATCTGCACTAGGCCAGTTAGATTATGGCCTAAATCCATCTCACTTGTTAGAAGAGTCCTGTGCCCAGCAGTGGGTCATAAAAATGTTGGAAAAAGGTCAATTACAGTTATAACTTTGTTTGCTTAATTGTCCAATAAGATATGAATATTGATAAAAAAATTAAAGCAGTAAGGTAAAATTAATTAATCCAATTCAAAGTTATCCGAATGTTTAATAAGATCTCCAATTTTGGGCTCGCCGTTAAACTCCAAAGCGAATTCGAGCGGCCGAACAAATAACATTCAAACTTTACTAATGTGTATTGTTTTGCTTATCTTAAATCTCCAAACCCAATTATTGATACAAGATATGCTTCAGATGTAGTATAAATACAGAAGTTTCGTGCTTTTCGACCAGGGTTATATGAGTATTGTTAACAAGTCGTAATAGGAGGAGAACTTTCTTGGTTCAAAAGAGAAGTACCAACGCTGCATTCATTTCTGCTGAGTAGCAATTCTCTTGTGTTTCCGTGAAAAGGTGCGGATATCGTTCGGAATTTCATGAGGCGACCATCTTAATGTAAATATCAGATAAGCGAAACGGCTGTGGTCGAGTGAAAGAGACGAGTAAGTAACCCCTAGTAGCAAATTTTTTGTGCGTTTATGTACTTTGGGAGGTCTGTTGAGCTATCAGGATCAGTTGTTATCAGTCATTTGGAAAATATCATCGCGGCGGTTTGGAAAACCTGACATCGGAAAAATAGCGTGATAGAATATACTCTATCACGCTTTGCCTGTAACACTACCTGATATCGGCAAAATAGCGTTATAGAGTTGGTTCTTTGCCCGTAGCATTACTTCTTCGTATTAACCAGTAGTGTTACGGACAATTTTAATATTGGAAAATAATGTTAAGGCTGTTTGTTTTTTTCTTGTAGAATAATCTATACTAATATTATAAAGAGGAAAGATTTGTATTTTGTATGTTTGTGATGAATAAACTCAAAAACTACTGTTTCGATTTAAAAAATTATATCACCATTAGAAAGCTACATTCACCTTGCGTAATATGGGCTACTTTTTACCGCGGGAAAATGCTTCATTTCTACGAGAAAACGGGTAATAGGGTCAACGCGGTTGAAGCAACTGGCTAAACGCCTATGACTTTAATATAGCAATGAAGCCTGGAATAGCAAATAGACTATTCTTTATCCTACGGGGACCCATTAAACGGGTCCATGCGGGTGAACCCGCTGGCAGAAGGCTAGTCTATAATAATCTTGAAGCCCCGTACCCAGCTTTAGGATACAAAGGAGTTGGATCAATCCGCCCCAAATATACGAGAAGGTACCTAAGTACGTTAGGCTAACCTCAGATCTCCCAACCACTATCTCTTTTGTAACATTTCACACAAATAGGTAGTGTACATAGTAGGGTATATAATAGGTAACCTGTGTCGTGGGTACCATGGACACACACAAAGACTTGAAGACAAACATTTGACAAATAGACACACGGTGACAAACACCCAGACCGAGAACAGAGACTGAAACACATAATTTGAATCTCTGTTTAGCCGAGAATCGAAGCTGCGCCTCACGGGTCGTTGCTAAAGTATCTATCTAATGCCCGCTTCAGACCTTCAAGTTTTTTATGCACAGTTTTAACTGTACCGTGAAACTGTTAAAACTGAGCAAATATTAATAACTAGCCCGTGGACCCGTTTTATAGGTTCCCGTAGGATAAAAACCATTCTATGTCCTTTCCCAATGTCCACTTTATCTGTGTTCCAAATTTCATTAAAATTGGTTCATGGTTTAAGCGGGAAAGCGTAGCAGACAGACAGACAGACAGACAGACAGACAGAGTTACTTTCGAATTTATAATATTAGTAGGGATAATAACGTTTTACACTCATAGCCCCACAGTAGGGTAGATATACCCTGTGTCGTGGGTACCATGGATACACACACAGAAAATTTTAAACACTTAATTCAAATTTCTGTTTCACCGGGTACTGATCACGGGACCCTACAATCGGCAGTCCGGCATGGTAACCATTGCGCCACACGGGTCGTAAATTGTGAATTTGGTCGGTATGTAAATAATTTTAGTTAATTTTATTTAATAATATTGTATGGCAGACTGTTTAAATCTTCAATAATAATTTTAAACATCTCATTCTATGTACCTATGTAAACAGTCAACAATAAAGTATTTACAAATTCATTTTCAGTTAAAACTGAAATAAAAAAATAACGTTTCATGCTCATAGCCCCCCAAGGTAGATATACCCTGTGTCGTGGTTGCCATGGACACACACATAGATAGAAACACAAACACCCAGACCGAGAACAGAAATTTAAACTCATCATTCAAATTTCTGTTTCGCCGGGGATCGAACCCGGGACCCTCCGATCGGCAGTCCGGAATGGTAACCTTTACACCAAACGGGTCGTGAAGGTCTGTAAGGGGCATAAATCACAAATTCTGAGACGTTTTGTTAATTGTTGCGTAAAAGTAGTGCTTATAACTTTATTAGTAACACAAAATCATTATTATCTTCTAAATGTAGGCTGAAGATATTTAAGTACAACATCTCGGTACGTAAATAGGATAGGACGTAAGCGAAGGACAGGGTAAAGGTTATTCTAGAGGAAATAATCAGCTTACATGTCGTCAAGATGTCATTGTGTGCTATATTAATTATTGTCAAAATAAAAAAAGATTTCATCCATTTATCTATCAGTGCAGGTCCACTGCTGGATATGTCCAGCCCTATGGGGCTCCCCTAACATTTTCCACTTCATCCGGTCCTAAATCCACTAACTGCCAGGAAGGGAGGCCTGTGCGCCTGTCTAAGAAGAGAATAGTTTGGCTTCATATTATAATATTCAGAAGCTTGGAGTTCTGGTGAGGTCGAAATTGTATAATGAGTTCCATGGTACTCACAATATAGAGAACCCAAGTGCGACGATTAAATTAATAAGCGTTTTGTTGTGATAATTAAAAGATTTTTTGCAAGATTTGGTTTAGTAGTACTTTGCTGCGAGACATCGTGCGTGATTCACAAGTTTTTTTTTAAACAAGAAGGAAGGAAAGCCACAGACAAATTAAGTGATGTGCTTACGCGCTAGTGATGTGCAGGAAGGCTATTTTACTATAGATAAATTATTTAACCACAGATAAATAATTGTTTTATTCAACAGCATTTAATGTAAGCTAACGATATCTAGTTACCAGCAAGTTAGTAGTAATATGACCGGTAGCTTGGGTGCAACCTTAAAGCATCAAAGGTACTGACTCACCCGTCAGTGGAGAGTCAGTCAGTCAATCCTAGTTCTGGCATATAATATAATATTATATGCCTGAACTAGTTATAAGAGTTTAAACATCTAACTGTATGTATGTAAACAGTCAACAATAAAGTATTTTTTTTTCTTTTATTTATTTTCTTTAACACCGAGACAATGTTAAGATGTATAACCTATACAATTTTGGTAAAATGGCATTAGTATAAAACTTAAAGCATCAAGGTATGGCAGGTATTACACCCGTCAGAGGAATGGCCTTTACGGGCAAACCCCTCGTCCTAACGTCCATGCACAATGTGTCTTCTAGTTATACAGTTAGTGTGTCTGTATGTACCGGTGTCAGTGTTGACAGTGTATACAAAATGACGTTGTTAATTGAAATTGACATATTTAGAAATGTATGCGTCTGTAGCGATGAAAGAATATTTGTGAATGTGTGACAAAATTAAAATGTGTGCGTTCTTTCCCCGCACCAGATTTGGCACAAAAATTATGTATCGAAGCAAGGCGCTATGCCGTCTCTCCTGAAGGGTGAGTCAGTAACTTTGATGCTCTAAGGTATAAAAGAACTTATACGTATCTTATTGCCATGTAAGTCAGCCCCAAGTTTAATGTGGCCAACCTATGCAGCGGAATATATGTGGCTCTTTAGTTCATATCGCCGACACTCGCAGAAGATATTACGCGGATCTGAATTGCAAATTGACGTGGGGATCGTATTCGGTAGTATTGGAAGGTCCTCTGTTACGATTAGTTAGTTTAGATTACATGTAAACTAGAATACTTGACTGCAAGCTTCTATAGTACAACCCCTTTGCGAATACTGTACCTGCTTCGGCAGTACATATCTAATACCTTTAAACAAGCAATTCTTATATATATCTAAATATATTTTTTGAATCTCGGAAACGGCTCCTAAGATTTTGATGAAATTTAGTACGTACCCTGGTTTCGCCAGCAAATTTTTATTGATAGAAATTGTCGTTTTATTTTATATTTATGCCGTTAAATATAAAATTACTCGTACTGACATCAGATGTCACAAATATTATTAATATTCTCCAATAGATTCTATTGGAGAATATTAATAATATTGTGGCGTAGAAAGCCGTCAAATTTCGACCGTCAGTCCGCCCTTCAAACAAATGACAATGTCGATATGAAAGACCTCTATAAAAATTTCGTCAATGGAATTAAAACTTTCTTGGTCGAATGGTTACGAAAGCTGACTACGGAGCTAGAGACCAGAGTTCAAACCTCAAGTAGGCAAATTGCGTTTTTTATTTTTTGTGACAATTTTTTTAAAAATTGGGAGCTAGGTATTTCAAAAGGCTTTGTTAAGTAGTGCTACTAGCCAATGAATGTTTTGCTTAAAAATAAACCAAGAAAATAAATTGTTTTTATCCGAGCAACGCTCGGGCGTCCAGGTACTACTATACTAAATAGAGAAGATAGTAGAGAAGCTTATGGTTCATCCAGAGAGTTATCACCGCTGCACTCTGTTCTGATGCGAAGAAAGTCTAACGTGTTTCACACTCATACTCGTGGCCCCACAGTAAGGTAGATTTACCTTGTGTTGTGGGTGCCATGGATACATACACATACACAAACACCCAAACGGAGAATATAAATTTTAAACTCATCACGCAAATTTTTGCTTTGCCGGGAATTGAACCCGGGACCCCCCGATCGGTAGTCCGGCATGGTGACCATGGCGCCACAGGGGTCGTGTTTCGATGGAAAGGTTACGATGCAAGCCAGACTTCTGAGGCGACCATCAGCTTTCTGAGTACCAGCGCAAATGCATACAACCTCAGACAAGATTCAGGTTTGTTTAGGGTTGTTTGTAGAAGTACTAGGGTTGCAGCGACTCCTGATTACAACTAAGGACGTTTGTTCACCGTCTCGTCACCGCGAACGACATAACGGCGCCGAAGTAGCGGTACATACATTCACTTTGCCCGCGTGTCCGCACGCCCGTCACTCGAGCGTCGTCATCCTGGCGTATCATCCTATCTATCCTTTTCGTTGACGGCCCGGCAGTGGACAGATGGTCTTACTCTTCAGCTACTAAATTTCAATAAAATAATATTATGGTAATGAGACGCAAAAGGGGGCTCCTTTTGCGTTTCATTGCCGGACACGTGTCATTCCATTAATCGAAGATGCTCGCGAATTATTCTACCATAAGGTCCCACTGCGCGTTCGTCCCAAAAAAATTCTTTGGGTTATACCTATTTCTGACTTTCCGTGTGTAAAATGATGATGAAAGAGTTTTCACACTAAACGTTTTCTAAAATACACCAGTATCAACATGTCCATCCGTCCACCAGTTTTGGACCGTGTCTAACGTCACGACACCAAAATATTGCGACAAAACTTGCTGCATTGACAGTTGACAATACCTGCTAACGAGTTACAACTGTGCCTATGACAATCTGCTAAATTTCTTTATGTGTGTTCCATTGCTAGTTTTAGAAATATGGTTACTTTAGAATTGGCAATATGACCCGCAATGTATAACGCTTAGGTGAAATTTTTAGAATCGAAAGTGACACTGGCAGTGAATAAGTGGAAGCTAGTTGTATTTGACCAATGGAATCGAAATAGTAAAATCGGTTGGCGCGAACAACGTTAATTTTCAAGTGAATTGCAGAATCCGCAGTACAATTTTTGCATTCCGTATTTCAGAAGTAAAACGGAATCCTAACATAATCACTTCATAGTCCGTCTTTCTGTTTGTCAAGATATTTTTATGTGAAATTGAAATTAACCCTTAAATAATTAAATTTAAAGAAATTATATAATTATGAAATCTAAACATATTACGACCGCTTCTGTCGCAAATTTAGACATTCAATAGAAGAATGAAAACCTCACCCTAAAATTATTAAATTTGGTCAGAGCAAGTAATGAGAAAATATATCTTTCAGTAAAACCCCCTCGGTGGCCTGCCTCTGCGCTTGGGGAGTATTCCGGGATCTCCAGTGGAACGCACCTGTGACAACCACGCGCGGCGCCCCAGAACGGGCCCATCCTCGGGAGATTTGTATAGTTTTTAAATAAGAAAAAACGAGCAACGCCATATAATAATTAAGAACTGTTAAGTATATTAATTATGTAATAACGTAAGACTAAAAGTGTATATGCCTGCAAAGGTAGCATTTATTTAGCACTGATTTGTATACTTAATAACAACTCCGTAACAGTTGTACTGTTACGCACTAAATGCTATACACAATAAATTTCTATTCTATTCTATTCTGGTCTGTGAACACCACATACTGCTGAGGGTCACAAATGTCCGCATCTTTGCCAGATGCACTCAGAGATACCACTCTGTATGTACCAGGACCCCACAGCGTTAGGGAATCTGATATATATCTATAGGAAATGGGATCTATCCCTCTTGTTGTTATGAATAACATATCATATCTAGACGTTAAAGTCATTGTTTTCAAATTTTCTACTTAAAATTAAATAGGTAGTAGGTATTCTGAACTAGAATAATGAAAGTGTAGGAGAAATAAATGTCTTTCATCGTTAAGGATTTTTTAATTTTGATTACTTAAAAGTTGAATATGAAATTTTGTCACATGATCACATTTTATAGGAGGTGTATGATGTAATAGTATGAAAATATCGTTTCAAATCAACTCTAACATACTTCAGATTCAGACTTGATTGGTAGATATAGATAGATATACATATTGCTACTCGTACCTCAATCAAAATGATCATCTGTTAATGTAACCTTAGCTACCAGTAATTAAGCAAAAGTAAAGAGAGAACTATGGCTGCAACCCTTTTTGCGTCCCACTGCTGGGCACGGGTCTCTTATTGGGGAGGCCTGGAGCTCACTCCACCACGCTGCTCCAATGCGGGTTGGTGGAGATGCGGGTTAGTGGCCAACCCGCTGTCGGATGTTTTCAAACCGCCCACAAGGCCTCCGACAAGGTTTGACGACTGTTATCTATCGACAACAACCGGAACCGACGGCTTAACGTGCCCTCCAAAGCACGTAAACGCGCATGAAATTTTTTGCCACTAGCGGTCACCCATCTCACACCCGACCGCGCCCGTTTGGCTCAGCTTCATAGATCGCTTGCGTTCTATGCTAGCCGCCAGGCCACGCGCGCTTCAAAGAGAGAACTATAATAAAATCAAACTCCAATATAAAAAATGACTCCTTTATTGACTAGGTTAAGTGATTCTTCAGCCAGCCGGTATATTTGGCCACGTCAGTGAACACCACGTACTGCAGAGGATCACAAATGGCCGCATCTTTACGAGATGCACTCAGAGATACTATCCCTCGGATGTACCAGGCGCCCACAGCATTGGGTGATGCATCTTTGGGTACGTCAGGTACGAATACGACAAAACCTCCACCACTGTCGCCGTTACAAGCTGACGTGCCTGGAAATAAAAATAAAATAATACATTGAACATGATTTAAAAATAACAGTATTTAAAAACATTAAGCCAATTTTAGTTTCATTGCCTAAGGTGGCTGCACCCTTTTTGCATCCCACTGTTGGGCACGGGTCTCTCCCCATTATTGGGTAGGCCTGGAGCTTACTCCACCACGCTGCTCAAAAGCGGGTTGGTGGAGATGCGGGTTAGTGGCAACCCGCTGTCGGATGTTTTCAAATCGCCCATAAGGCCTCCGACTGTTTAACAATTGACGTCTTAACGTGCCCTTCGTATACATTTTTTGCCACTAGCGGTCACCCATCTCACACCCGACCGCGCCCGTTTGGCTTAGTCGCATAGATCGCTTGCGTTCTATGCTAACTGCCGGGCCATACGCGCTTCTGGTATTGCCATTGCCTAAGGTACATTAAATTATATAATGATATCCTCTACAGAAATGCTTGGATTCTCAACCAAATCTTATAATACTGTTTGATGGAACTTGGAGTGTGACCTAAGTTCAAATTATAGTTCAAAAATCCATTATCAGTTCAAATAGATCATCATACTCAAATGGGGATATTTATATACCAAATACCCAATCTCAAATACCAATCAAAAATACCCAATCCCAAGTCTTCTTTTTTGTAGGTTTCGGTTTTCTTTATCTTTTTTGAAAAAGAGAACAGAATAAAATGAATTTTATTACTCCGCCATCGAATGTTAATAGTGTGACAAAAACAAAAGTAAATGAAAATAAACGAGATTAAAATTTATATTATTTTTTCCAACCGGTTCATTATTTGGCACTGCAGAATTGCTGTCTATAAATTTCTCCTATCTCATACCATACCTATTGGATTACATTAGTTAAGGCAGTAAATCTCAAACAAAAGTGTTTTCTTTTTATAATGTCGTCAATAACATAATTTCTACCGAAACGTTAGTTACTGTTAGTAATAACTACAGGCATCTCCTGTCTCCCGTCTTCTTCCGTCTTACCATAAAAGTTCAATTAATTTCAACTTTAAGATTTCTGCTTACTATTGGCCCAGCCAGCGCAAAACTTCTTGTCATTGTTAAGGACGTTTCCATAAAACAACGGGTTTTTCTTAATACATTTGGAATCAGTTATCTTCGGCATAGTTGATTGTTTCAGATGATTTGATAATGTATCCGTTTGGTCGAATCCCCAGCCGACTACCTGAAGGAAATAAAACAATGGTTATTAAAATGAGATAGTCGAGTTGTCTTAAATAATTTTCACACGTGTTGGTCTCGTGCTTCCTTAGTACGGTCATTATTAGTTGTGCTACTCCCCGTCATAATAGATATTGTTATTTTAGTTTTATATTTGAATAGTTTACCTTTCCTTTCATTATGTTCAACTTTAAACACTGCTCTTACTTTCATGTGTATTGTTTTCATATGCAGACTACTCTTGTTTCTTCCAAGTGCTCGTTTAGTTTTTGTATCTTCTTATTGAGAAGTATGAATCCTCCCCATTTTGGGAAAGCTGATATATAATGTTGATAATACTCGCAGGTCCGTACATTTACTTTCATCAGCCCTAAAATTATATTCCTATCATAGATGAACCTCATTGGATTCCTATTGTTGATCGAAAGCCAAACGAATTCGAAAATCGTTCGTGCTTTTAGTTCTATGGCTGCAACCCTTTTTACATCCCGCGGCTGGTTACGGGTCTCTTTCCATTAACGTGGAGCTTGCTATATTACGCTGCTCCAATCCGGGTTGGCAAAGATGAAAAATGAGAGATGGAAGTGGCCAAACCGCTGGCAAACGTTTTCAAATCACCCATAAAGCATCAAAGTATGCTTTATGGGTGATTTGAAAACGTCTGCCAGCATAAAGCATCAAAGTATGACATAAGGCTTCCGACAACGTTTTACTACTGTTATCTATCGATAATCTATCTATCTATTTATCAGATAAAATATCTATCGATAACAAAAACAACCGGGACCGACGGCTTAAAAGCCATCCGAAGCACGCAAGTACGCATGAATTACTTGCCTCTAGTAATCATCCATCTCTTTCACCTGACCGTGAGGTTTGGCTTAGCTGCATAAATCGCTTGCGTAATACACCAGGCCATAAGCGCTACACTTGTTACTTACAGTCCCAAAAACTCTGTTTGTAGGGAGTCGTTCGTATGCATTCTTATTCCAAATGCAAACTGGTTGTACGTAATCATTGAAGACGGCTTCAGTCTTCAGTTTCAGCACAGCTATATCGTTCTTCAGAGACTCCTTTGGAGCGAATTCCTCATGAGGTATTACTGACAGTACCTAAAAATTGAAATACGTCAAATTTATACTTTTAAGTTTAGCCTTCAACTAAGAGTCAATTTTCCCATCCCCGTTTAAACATATTCGTCAAATGATGTTTTGTTATTTGTGCACAAGGAGTTATATTGTATCAAGTATATATTATAGTATCCATTTATAGTAAGAACCAGCTAAAATTAATTTTTTTTCCAGTCTTTTACATAAACGTTAGGTATAATTTAATTAATATTAAAATTTAATTGACTTTCCAAGGGCGAAACAACGCAAATATGCAGGTACATTAAAATTAAATGTCATTCATTATTTACGAATCCGGTAGATTTCAGTAATCCTGAATACGTATTATTCAGAAATCAGCCTTAGCACCTCGCACCATGCCGCCCAAGTGCGGGTTGATAGACACGATATACCTTTGAAGTAGGAACTTACAGGCATGCAATTATAATGACTGCAACCCTTTTTGCGTACCACTGCTGGGCACCGGTCTCTCCCCCTTATTGGGGAGGCCTGGAGCTTACTCTACCAACCAATGCGGGTTGGTGGAGTCAGCGCATGCAGTTATAATAATAGTGTAGAACTCCAACAAAACATTTTAGCAGCCAGATCGTTTAGGCGTTACGACTACGAACACTATTACTCACTCTATCCTCAATTTTTACTCCTCGCTCCTGACAATCTCGTAAATGAAGGTTTCCGACATAGTTATCAAATCTGCAAGCTAAAGTGGTAGTGGGCAGGCCATTTTGTTAGGAGGGCAAATAAGCGATAGGGAAAGAAGGAGCAATGGCCACACATTTCAACCAGAGGGACTGACTACCTAATGAAGACAGCGGGAAGCCGCTGGATTCAGAGGACGCTATACTCGACGTATGGCGAACATTAGAAGGCATGCAGTGAACTTGAAAAAGCTAATGGATGAATGAATTACTATTTTTCTTAATTTCCTTAACTCTTACCTCTCGCTCCTGACTCTCTATGTCTCCTCCAATCAGGTTATACTTTCCGAGGACCACGCTAAGGAAGTCAGGTGTGACGGCTGCTCCTCTGATAGTCACACAATGCGCAGCTAAAAGAAACAAAAGTATTACATTATAGATGCTCTTGTTAAATTCTTCCCTTCCCTTCTTTATAAACCCTGTTTGACGATCCGTGTGGTGCAAATGGTACCATGCTGGACTGCCAAACAAAGGCCTCTATAATATAATGATGACTCTATATTTCCGTTTTATTATATATCGAATCGTGAGTATAACTTTACATGATTATTTATATCCGACTAAGCTCACATTTGTTACTGCATGCGGCTTAATCATCGGCGCGTCCTCCGAGCGACCACTAGTCGGCCTAGTTCCGGAAAAATGTCACGTGAGTTTAGTTGGATATATTTCCATTGTCAGTCTGGGTGTTCACATAATTATGTTGCTATCTTTGTGTGACTCAATAACACCCACAACATAGAGACATCAATCTATGGAGAACGTTGGTTAATGTTTATGCTGCAATTTCATATATTTTATAAGGTCCTGTGTAGAACATTCCGTTTACTGCAAATTTTAGTTGAAGGATAACAATGAAAGTATATGCGAGTCATTCTTTTTCATCTATATCCTTCATTACAGTACAATTTAAGCGTAATGATATATTTATATTATAAACCTAAAATGACTATTCATAAGTTACCTGAAGCGCGCATGGCTCGGCAGCTAGCGTAGAACGCAAACGGTGTATGCAGCTAAGCTAAGGCGCGGTCAGGTGTGAGATGGGTGACCGTTAGTGGCAAAAAAATTCATGCGCATTTCCGTGCTTCAGAGGGTACGTTAAGCTGTCGGTTCTGGTTGTTGTCGATAGATAACAGTCTTTGAGCCTTGTCTTTATACTTTACTTATGGGCGGTTTGAAAACATCCGACAGCGGGTTGTCCACTAACCCGTAAGCTACAGACCTCCCAATAAGGAGGAGAAACCCATGCCCAGCAGTGGGACGCAAAAAGGGTTGCAGCCAAGTTACCTGTCAAAACGATGGTTTTGGATAAAAGCGTGCCTCCACAAATGTACTTTATATTCGCTCTGTTAAGCTGGTAGATCGCGGCATGCCACGGCCAGTCGCCAGCCTTTGTGGCCTCTCCATTGACGATGAGCTCAGTGAGTTCCACCTTCCGCCTTCCACATCCACTTGGCACTGTTAGATGAACTTCCGCGGTATCCTGGTAACCTTCAATGTACTGATCTAGGAAGCCCTGTATAGTCAGAATATTTAAATTTACTACGAGAGAGGTTTTGAGAAATTTCAACCTAACTAAAACTTAGTCTTAGTGCAGAAATCGGAATTTTTCAAGCTGTCCGTCGGGTACCCAAAGCCGATGATCGGATCCGATTCGAAATATGAATAAATAATTAAATAAATAAACAGCTAAATAAATACTACTTAAATATATAAAAATTAAAAAAAAATACATTTTTAAAAGACGCAATATGGGATCAAATAAAAATAATAATAAAAGTGATACAAATGTACATATATATAAATTGTGTTATACTTTAGTTTTTTCTTTTATTTTTCTAATATTTGCATACCTCATGATGGTAAATATGGCGTACTTAATATGTATTAACAGCTTTTGTGAACATCCATATTTGTGCAAAAAAAATATTATATTATATTGTAAATAAGACAAAATTTTAAGATTGCTGTTTGTCGGCAACAGGCAGTTTGTGCAGGTTTTTAATGAACTAACATAACAGGCAGCACACAAAAAAAAAACCCTGAGTCTTGCTTAAGGCGTAAGTAGTTCTACTGCGAAGGCTTATGTTCGTCTCACTTACCTTCGACAACCCGTGTGGCACAACGGCTACCATGCCGGATTGCCGATCGAAGTTTTCAGGGTCCCGGCGAAGCAGAAATTTTAATGATGAGTTGAAAATTTCTGTTCGCGGTCTGGGTGTTTGTTTCTGTCTTTATGTGTGTCCATGGTGCTCACGACACAGGGTATACCTACTGTAGGACTATGAGTGAGAAACGTTATTTATTTATTTTACTTAAAACTGGCTAGTACCCGCATCATTATACCATTGTTCGAAAGCACAAACGAAATTATTTCAAGGTAGAAACGGGAAGTACTTGCCCCAAGTCGAACCTTGCGAACTGTCACCGCTTATAAAATATAAGTTCTTTTTATTTAGTTACATACGTACCGTTTTTGGATCCTCGCAATATTCCTGTGTATTGATTTTGACGGATCTGAAGTAAGGCACGGTGCCGCTTGGTGGACCTTTTACGGTAAAACCAATGGAGGGCGCAGACCGAAAGAATCTTATCGTGAAAGTATTATCATATGTTGATATTCGGCCGCTAGACGCAGTGAGGTTGCTCTGGAAGCGGGAAAACCAATCATGATCAGCAGGAAATCAGCAGTCACAGGGCGCCTTACAAATATTATTGTGACAGTTGAAATTTTTTAATTTTATATAATGTACTGTACAAATAAATACCCACGCTTAAAGCATCAAGGTATGACACCCGTCAGAGGAGTGGCCTTTACGGGCGAACCCCTCGTCCCAACGTCCATGCACAATATGCCTTCTAGTTATACAACTAGTGTGTCAGTGTTTGTGGGTGTCAGTGTTGACAGTGCATAGAAAATGACGTTGTTAATTGAAATTGACATACTCAGAAATGTATGCGACTGTAGCGATGGAAGAATATTTGTGAATGTGTGACAAAATTAAAATGTGTGCGTTCTTTCCCCGCACCCGATTTGGCACAAAAATTATGTATCGAAGCGAGGCGCTATGCCGTTTCTTCTGAAGGGTGAGTCAGTAACTTTGATGTTCTAAGTACCCACGAGATCTTCTCTACATATACAAATCAATTGCTGTTCGTTAGTCTCGCTAAAACTCAAGTACGACTAAACCAATGTGGCTTATTTTGGTCTTGAAATATTAGTAGAAGTCCATGGAAGGTTTTACTGGTAAGAAAATATGGAAAAAACGACGTTTTGGCAGTCTTGGGAGTTCGAATTTTTATTATTCAAAAAGTCATGGTTCAACGGTAACGGGGTATACTAGATTTACATTAATAATCTAAGACGTACATAATAACAATAAGTTAAGATAACTCGCCACTGTAGTAATTGGCACAGTCAGAAGGTTATCAATATGTTTTTTCAATAAATATGACTATATTTATCTTATACAATTTGCATTGGAATAAAATTATTTTGAAGAAATAAGGTGTCAGCTAAGCAGAGATTGAAATGATGGGCTTAAGTTTTTTTTCTTGGTCTGGATGTTTGTGTCCTTGCCTTTGTGTGGGTCCATAGTATCTAAAAGATATAAATAAAATCCTTAAGAAAAGCAAAACTCACGGTGTAATCACCTTTTTATTAGAAATCACGATTTACATTACATCCTTATCCTAAAAACCTGGGAGGTTTTTTTTCCGCCGGCTTTTTTTCCTCTCAGAGTATAAAAACCCAGTGAATTGGGTGCCCAAAGCTGACGACGTGGAAAAAACACCGTCTAAATAAATTCACAACTACTAAATAAAAAAACGCAAAATATGGGATAAATAAATAAATAACATGGTTTGTAAACATAATAAAAAAATGGTTATTTAGATTTAAGTCAATTAGTTATATACAGTCTGTCTAGTATAACAACGCGTTTAGGGTGTTGTTGGGGCTCCCGCGACACTGCAGTGCCTCGGGGATGTTTGCAGGGGAGCGCATAGGTGGCTTTCAAGCTATTATGCGTAAGCGTGTGGCATCCCTGTGGCAGCGGATGCGCGGGAGTACCAATGGCATCCTGCGTACTGTGGCAGACCGGTTTGACGGTCCCATAATAAAGCACTGGACCACCATGCATGTGATGCATTCAGACCGTGCTGCCAAATAATTAGAATAAATAATAGACAGTAATTTTAAGTAATTTCTTTTGTTTTTTCTTTTGTGTTATACTACTAACATTAGTTTATAAGTTTCAATTTACTAACACATATGGATGTATGTCCGAAATAAAATTATTATTATTATTATTATTATGTAAGTAGATTTAAGTATATTTTGATTTTTTTAATATAAAAATAGCATTTTTTTATTTCTTTAAAAATATTTGCATACCTTACTGAGGTAAATATGGCGGACTTTAAATATATAAAACAACTTCTCTAATACCCATATTTGCGCAAATAAATCATTTTTCTTTTCTTTATTTCTTTCTTTTCTATCCTATTGTCAGGTTCATGCTGTTACATATTCAGTTCCTCTATATGTTTTTTCCGTTTGTCTTATAACTCTATTTCAAGAGATTGTTTATTTCGAGTGTAAAGCCGGAATAAGTACATAGCAGTGTTTTTCGTCATAGAGTACCTATTGCTACAGATATACAAATACATATTAAGGATATAGGAATAAAACTATGCTCTAGAAACCACCACTTACCTACAAACATGGCTTGAAAGTATTACTCTATTTTAATTTTACAAGAAAATCATTATTTGTTATTTTGTAACCACTAAAATGATGAGCACTCACCAAAATTATTGAAGCCTCCGAATCGAATTTTATTTCGACATTTGAGGATACTGGTATTTGTTTATTTATAACGACATAATACTGATTTTCTTCTCCCGGAGGCCGTCCTGGTTCATATGTCAAAGTTATATCATCTGTTCCTTTACAAGGATGGCTATGAATTAGTGGGTTACCTACTATTGCCCAACTGTCTTCTTTACCACTTACGATTACTATTGCTAAGAAGATTATTATTAGTTTCATTGTGAACTTTTTCACTTTTTTCTTTTTTATTAGTTCATGTTTTAGATTACTATTAGGTTATTACAGATTACGGTATTTTTCTATATAGCACAGAACGTCTTTATGCAAGTAAAAACGCAACTGAACTGCAGATATTTAAGATGGAGTTGACAATGCAACAGGCAGTTTCGAAAATTGGTATGTTTACGAACTTTCCAAATTTTTTTTATGTCCCACTGCTGGGCACAGGTCTCCTTCTCACATAATTGAGAGGGGTTTAGGCCATAGTCCACGCTGGCCAAGTGCGGATTGGTGGACGTCATGCTTTCGAGAAATTATGAATTTCTCTCAGGCATGCACGGCGATGGAGAACATCGCAATCAATGAAATATCATACTTTTAATATACTCCGTAGTCCTACCGCTCCGCCTTACTTGCGAGAGCGATTTTCCTTCACACGACCTTCCATAGCTCCTTGCCGCGCCCCACTTAAATCTCTCCTCAACTATCCGTCTTTTAGAACTCACTGTTCTCCCGCTCCTTCACTGTCCACTCGGTCAGACTGTGGAATTCACTACCACCTAATATCCGTCAAACCAAAACTTTATCTGTATTCAAGCGTCGTGTCAAGGACCACTATCTTTCCTTGACATAGAATGTCATATTTACTACAATTTATATGGTATTTATGTTCTTTTGTTTGGTATTTATTGTATTGTATTTATACTATTATTGTATTGTATTATATATATATATATATATATATATATATATATTTGTACCTATGTATTCTATAATATATATTTATATTATATGTACTTATTCATACCATATTCTAGGTTAAGTATTTAGATTGCGTACACACACTGTACCACTGCAATCCAGCTCTCCAGTTACAGGTCTGCTGGAAGAAATTTCTGTTGGAATAAGCAGTACCTTTGTACCATATTTCATTTAATGTTCCTTACTTTATAACATTACTGTGTACAAAAATCGTTAAATAAATAAATAAATAAATAAAATAAATATCACGATATTTTCCATCACCGTGGAGCAGCGATAAATTTGCACATTACAAATTTCTTTGTCAGAGGTGCGAGCCGAGGATTTGAACCTGGGATTTTTACCACTCGGCCATCGCTGATGTTCTGCTGTTCCAAATGTAAGTAATAGATTACCTAATGATTTTCGAAATATTTAAGAATCTCCAGGTTTATATTAAAGGTATCTTCAGGTGTAGCAAAGCAAGAACTTCTTTGTACTGTGGCGAAACGAAGTAATACAAATAAAGTGAATAATAAAATTTAAAAAGTGTAAAATAGTTGGAGATGCGCTACACTTTAGTTTCACTTTAGTTTGACTGCAACATTTTTTTAAACATATGACACACCACTTTTTGGTGAACAATTCAACTCTTCTTATTTAGGTAAAATAAAATTTTTATTATTTTTTATTTGGCCGTTCAATAACATTGACTTGTAAACCTGTTCTATCTTCGCAATGTCAAAGGTGTTTTAGTTTGACTGCAAAATTTTTTTGCATACCTATAACACACCACTTATTGGTGAACAATTCAACTCTTCTTAATTAGGTAAAATAAAATCTTTATTATTTTTTATTTGGACCTTACTGCAAAGTTCATTAACATTGACTTGTAAACCTTGTACTCGTATCTTCGCAATGTCAAGGGTGCTTTAATAATCGCTTATGGAAAACATTAACTTAAAACCAAAGAGCGTTGAACGCAAGCTATCTATGCAATTAAGCCAAACGGGCGAGGTCGGGTGTGAGATGGGTGACCGCTAGTGGCAAAAAATTTCATGCGCGTTTCCGGTCTTCGGAGGGTACGTTAAGCCGTCGGTCCCGGTTGTTGTCGATAGATAACAGTCGTTAAACCTTGTCGGAGGCCTTATGGGTGGTTTGATAAATATCAGACAACGGGTTCTATGGTATTCTATTTCATAAAGTTCGATGAGCAGCGATGGCCGAGTCTTAATAAAACACCACGGTCTTTGACGCGACCGATCGCGGGTTCAAATCCTCGGCGTGTTCTTCTGACAAAGAAATGTGTAATGTGCGCATTTATTGCTGCTCCAGGGTGATGGAAAATATTGTGATATTTAATTGATTACGATGTTCTCCATCGCCGTGCATGACTGAGAGAAATTCATAATTTGATTTTTTTAAATTCAAATCCGCACTTGGCCAGCGTGGTGGACTAAATCTCTCTCACTTGTGAGAGGAGACCTGTGCCCGGCAGTGTGACATAAAAAAAGATCCAATTAATGTGTACTGACAAGCGCGCTTGTGTGCGTAAGCTTTTGAGGCGTTAACAAAGAAATCTGAAATCACAATCATTAACAAAAAAAAAGTTTAGTTGTCATGCTGACGTTATTTGACATAGAGCAAGCTCGAGGTTACGCACACTCAAACAAATTGCCTGTGCACGCCTCACAACATTCATAGCCGAACGAACTTCGTGAGATAGAACATCATTTTGCAGGTAGTGGAACTATTATGGTTCGACCGGGGAAGTGCCACCGCTGCACCCACTTCTGCCGTGAACCAACTCTATTGTGTTTCGGTGGAAAGGTGCAGTTGGCGGCCACACTTACATGAGGCGACCACCAGCCTCCGGAGTAACAGCGCTAATGCATATACGACCTCAGACAAGACTTACCTATGCTTGCTTGAGGTTGTACGTAGATGTCCATGGGCTGCAGCAAACACTTAATATATAAAAATTACCACGTGGCCTGTATGCTCGTCGGCTACTCCATTAAAATAAAAAATATCTATAACTAGGTTCTAAGTATCTGGAAAAGATTGTAATTAGCGATGAAGCCTGCTTTATTTACACTACTTCTTAACATTGTGTTTTTAAACTATTTGATAGTGTAAAATTAAAATGTTTATTTTTCTGTAATCTATTTTATTAAATGGAGAAGAAAGATTTTTCCTGAAAATTTCATCAATATACCATAAACTAGTGGTATCAGCCGACCTTCCCTTGATAAAGCGAGGGCCATAAAACTCCCATAATGCCTTCTCTGTCAGGCGCAAGCACGCAATTTATCCCGGGCAGGACATTTTTGAAAATAATATTACTTCTCCTCAGATTCCTTAATTCTGCCTTTAGCTGAGTTAGCTTTAAATATTAAATTTTGGGTGTATTTCCGTTTAGAACATACCTCCAATGGATCTGAAATTTGGTACACTTATGTATTTTGGCGCGCTGATCAAGAATATCATACCCAAAATACCCGCAAATTTGATGTTCAAGGTCAAACGGACAAAAAAATTTTTCGACGTTTTTCGCATGTATTGTGATAAATATAGATTTTAGAGAAAAATATTTCAAACAAAAGTTATAGGGCATGAGAAAAGTGATATTTTTTGTTCTATACATTTTTCGTGTAGGACCAGTGGTTTCGGAGAAATTGTTTTCTTCTTTTTTTCTTAATCTACTAGTCCATCTATTCATTTTAAAGGATTTATTTTAAAGAGAACATCGTTAAGAGTAAGTCTTATCTGTATTATCAGCACTCAATTGGTGGTTTCGGCAGCACAGAATTCAAAAACGGCACATTGTATGGAAGCTGCTTTCACATTAGCTTTTTTAAATGTACACAGCAATGTCAGACACAGATACTAACAGATATACAAACTATTTGTTAAAAAAGTGATCCTTTTAGGGTATATCCTTCCCTATAAAAAAGTCCCATTCCATACTTTTATCCTTTACAACGTAGCAATCGGTCAAGCGATCTTTGCCGGTCGCTGAGCCTTATTGCTTTAATTTCACGCTCCTGATTTAAAAGATGTACCAATCGTTTCATTCACTAAAGGTCTACTGTACGTGTATATAAAGTTTTTGGTGAAATTCAGTTTGTATAAATCTACGATGAGTAGCGATAGATTAGACAATACACACGGAGGTCCTAAGTATAAACCTCGGCGTGCACGACTGCAATGTGTACAAATCTACCCTCACTTCGTGAAACCTGAACCTTACTCCACCATACTGCTCTAATGCGAGTCTTGGTGACATATTTTTCAAACCACCCATAAGGCCTCTGTCTTCTTATATTTTGACATTGATGGCACGGGTCCCTCCCCATTATTGGGGAGGCCTGAAACTTTCTCCATGACGCTGCTCCAATGCGGGTTAGTGGCCAACCCGCTGTCGGATGTCCTCCTCGGAAGGCCTCCAACAAGGTTTAACGACTGTTATCTATCGATAACAACCAAGACCAACGGCTTAACGTGCCCTCCGTCCATCTCACACCCGACCGCGCCCGTTTGGCTTATTTGCATAGATCGTTTTACGTTCTAAGCTAACCGCCGGACCATGCGCGCTTCTGATTGATGTCAAAATTTAAAAATTGCAATATGTCGATAGCGACCAGGACTGACATCTTAATATACCCTCCGAAGCTTAAAAAGCTGTATAAAGGTTTCCGAACGCGTTGTTGCGTTAGTTGCGTTGATCAGCTTACGTTGCACTTTTTGCTTTTTCATGTAATTATTAGTCAGAAACAAGACGATGAAGCAGTGGCGGATCTAGGATTTCAGTTTGGGGTGGGCTTGATTTTAGTTTGGGGCAGATGCGGGCGGTTGCTGATGTGTACTCGGACCGCACCTGGTTTGATTTCATTTTAGTTTTGGAGGAAAGGAGAAGAAAAGGAAAAGAGGTTTGTCAAGACAAAACCCAAATGGTTTTGGGGAGGGCTTGAGCCCAAAACCATTCAGATCCGCTAGTGCGATGAACACAAGACACATGCTAGCATTCGCATGAGGTTGTGTGTAGATGCTCAGTGGTCGCTGCAGCATATGGAGGTCTGCATGCTCGTTTACGACTACATTTAAGTAAAAAAGCTGGAACTAGAATCTTTGCGGAAACGTGATAAACTCTCTTAACCGTTTTGGGCAAATAAACTAAATCTATGCCACGTACCGCAAAGAGCAATAGTTACTGGAAACGTCAGAAGTTAACGGTGGTTACGTATGGGATTATGATAAGTAATGATTTATTACATGCGTGTTGTTGGACTTTAGATGGCTTAGTGGGCCATTGGTAAGTACTGGTTGTTATAGAAAAACCATACTCACTATGACAGAGGCCTTATGAGCGGTTTGAAAACATCTATCAGAGGGTAAGGTATCCCGAATCTTCAGGAACACACATTGCGTGATGAAGAAAGTCCAAGCCTTAAATTTTTGGGTAGGATGAAGCCTAGGGTCCAGCTAAAATAGGATTACACCTAGATTCTAAATGTTTGCCAAAAACTACACCCAACTTATCGTAGTTACGACCAACCATAAATACAGTGGACTTTTAGCCTATGCACTACCTCCCTTTGTATGAACCAATGTACGCGGCTATATAATTGTCTAAAGCCTACGTTATATTTAAAGCCATACTTTATTATTAATTATTAATATATTTTAAATTCTAAAGTAACTCTGCCTGTCTGCCTATCTGTAACGCTTTTCTGCTTAAACTACTGAACCAATTTTATTGAAATTTGGAGAGTGAACCTTGGGAAAGCACATAAGATGGTTTTTATCCTACGAGAACCTATAAAACGGGTCCACGTGGGCGAAACCGTTGGCGAAGGCTAGTATTTTAATAAAGTAATAAAATGTTGATTAATTATCCCCGGGTTTCGGGATAATGAAGTTTACGGTCCCACTTGAAAGCAATTAACAGACGTTATTATGAACTTTAATGAGATTTATATTGGTAAAAAAAAGCTTTAAAGCGATGCTTCAAAGTAATAAATTGTAAGCAATGATTTTGTAGGTGGTTTGTAAATATACTAGACTAGGTACCACATTTTAATCCCATCCATCCCAAACATATCAGTATTTTATTGTTCTGTATTGTATTTTTCCTCTCCTACTCACTTTTCTCACTATTTCTTGTCAAACAAAGGAGGATAATAAATTTTATTATAGTTTTAGTCATATCTAGTCATAAACGTTAACTCTATACCCGTGTATCTTCTCGTGTTACACCCTCCTCATTAAAGCACTCTATAATCAAGATAGTTTCTTTTTCCGCAGTAGTTTCAAGTTGGCTAATTTATCGTTCCGATTTCTGTGCTTTTTCCTTTTACCAAAGATTTATATTACGAACATAAGTTATAGCGGCGGTCTGCTTTTTGTTCTGGCTACCGGCCATTCAGAAAATATTGGGAAAATTATAGCGTATCGAGCTATAAGTTTTTTTATAATAAAATAAGGGACCATGAGGACCCGTACGATGCAGTGGTCACCATGCCGTGTAAGATTATTTTTTTATTTGAATGGAGTAGCAAATGAGCATGCAGGTCAGGTGGAGTTAGTCCCTGTAGCTTCGGGATCAAGAATAGAGCTACGGCATCTCCTGCCTGATCGTAAGAGGCGACTAAAAGGGGGCTTCCGGGGTAGTGGGCGGTGAGAGTAGGAGCTCGATACGTCCAGCTATGTCTACTGTCAGGACTACTGTCCTGGGAAGGGCAGCGGTGTGTGCGTGGCTGCATGCCGCCGTAAGCCGATGCTTACCGATGTAGGTGCGGGAGAATGGGCCCGTTCTGGGGCGTCGCGCGTGAAGGACACCGATGCGTTCCACTGTAGATTCCGGAGTCCTCCCCAAACGCAGAGGCAGTCACCGAGGGGGTTTTAATGCGGCCAAATTCCACATAACCCGGTGCCATCTCCCAAGGTGCCTGGTACCCTTTGAAGGTTTCCCCGCGATACCAAAAAAGGCCACGTTTTGTTAAGTGTAAGTTAAGGACATGAAGTTAAGGACACACAACCCCAAGCAAGCGTAAGTCTTGTCTGAGGTCGTGTGCTTTCGCTACTCTAGAAGCTGACGGCAGGCTCATGTCACTCTGGCCGATAACTGCACCTTTCCACCAAAACAATAGAATTGATTGAAGTGAGAGGGCTTTAGCCATAGTCCACCACGCGTGGATTGGTGGACATTATGCCTTTGAGAAATTATAAGTTTTTCTCAGGCATACAAATTGATGGAAAATACCATTCATACTTTATAATATTATAAATTCGAAAGTAAGTCTGTCTATCTGTAACGCTTTCCCGCTTAAACTACTGAACCAATTTGAATGAAATTTGGAACACAGATAGAGTGGACCTTGGGAAAGGACATAGGATGGTTTTTGTCCTACGGGACCCGGCGGGAGCGGCGTAGCAGGCGAAGCCGCTGGCGGAAGGCTAGTAATTAATTTACAACACAATATTTTACCTCACCGTGGAGCAGCGATAAAACACACTTAACTAATTTCTTTATCATCAATGCGCTAGAGGTTTGAACTCGGTATCTCCATGTCGGAGATCGTGGTTTTCATCACTCGGCTATAGTTGCTCATAAATCGTTTCCAGAGCACGAATTATATATTCCATCAATCTCTAATCAACAACTAATTTAATGATTCACTGATCAGTACGGAACCCATCTCACAAATGAATAGAATTCAGGCCAGAGTAATCTTCATCACTGGTCAAGTGTAAGTTGAAAAGGTTTTATTTATCACTAGCGGCCGCCCGCGACCTCGTCTGCATGGACTTTAGTTTTAGATTTTTTCTAAAATGAAAGTAGCCCAAGTTACTCCTTATTACATCAGCTATCGGCCAGTGAAAGTCTCGTCAAAATTGGTCCAGCCTATTCAGAGAATAGCCGGAACAAACAGACAGACAGACCGACAGACAGGCAGACAGACAAAAATTGTAAAAAATATTATTTTGGTATATGTACCGTTTGTACATTCATATGCAAGTAGTTAAAAGCGGTTGTTTTAAAATTACAGACACTCTAATTTTATTTATTTGTATAGATGTATAGGTTAGTTTTAGATTTTTTCTAAAATGAAAGTAGCCTAAGTTACTCCTTATTACATCAGCTACCGGTCAGTGAAAGTCTCGTCAAAATCAGTCCAGCCGTTTCACAAATTAGCCGGAACAAACAGACAGACAGACTAAAATTGTAAAAAAATGTTATTTTGGTATATGTACCGTTTGTACATTCATATGAATGAAGTTAAAAGCGGTTATTTCAAAATTAAAATTAAAATTTTTAAAATTACAAACAGACACTCTTATTTTATTTATTTGTATAGAAGACTATGTTTTTCTTCTCAGTAGAGCCTACAATAAATACAGATTGATTTGACCCTCTCCATAAATATCCAAAGCTATTGTGTTTCTTCAACTACCAATATGCCTTTTAAGATAGAAATCTTAGAATTCTGGTTTTGTAATAAACTATAGTAGAGTTTACCTTTTGCCCTCGAATCCTCCATGTATTTTCCTATAAAAATACAGGATATCTTCCTCTGGTAGTAAATATTAAGTTAAAACCAAATCATTCGCTTAAAACCAAAAAATGTTAATCCGTAATTGGCTGTTAGTGAGTTTGTAAGTTACAAGTACATGTTATTCCTTGGAGAGCTGTGGATTTTTTACAATAAATATAGCTGCAACCCTTTTCACGTCCCACTGCTGGGCACGGGTCTCTCACCATTATTGGGGAAGCCTGGAGCTTACTCCACCACGCTGCGGGTTGGTGGAGATGCGGGTCAGTGGTCAACCCGCTGTCGGATGTTCTCAAACCGCCCATAAGGCCTCTGATAAGGTTTAACGACTGTTATCTATCGACAACAAACGGGACCGACGGCTTAACGTGCCCTCCGAAGCACGGAAATGCGCATGAAATTTTTTGCCACTAGCGGTCACCCATCTCGCACCCGACCGCGCCCGTTTGGCTTAGTTGCATAGATCATTTGCGTTCTACGCTAACCGCCGGGCCATGCGCGCTTCACTACGTCAATCAGACAAAATAAAGAAGAGAGCGACATGTGCTAATTCGTATTTTAAAAATAATCATCTAAATAGACTTTAATAAGTAACCAGTAATCATCATTAAGGTTGATGTGAAGCATCAAACACTACCATGGGCACATGTACAAAGACATGATAAGCTAACTACAATAAATATATAAAGTGCAAAGAAGCATATTGTTATGTTATTCTCCAACTCTCACATAATTCCCATACAAAAACAAGATCAATAGTGTTTGGTATAGTTGCCACCAGATAAAATTGATACTAAGATAATTAATCTATGAAGTTATTTAAGAATTGTTAATCTTATTGAGGGTAAGCTTGCAATAGTTTCTGACAAGCCGAGTCATCGCTGCCATAAAAAAAAAAGTCGTGATCTTAGCGCCGCGAAGTAAGGACGTACTCAGGAGTGTGGGCAACGCTAGCCAAAGTAGCACCGTGCAGTTTTACGGCGGGGCACGGGTGCTTTCCTCCTAGTTTTCCAATCGGTCCGAGTGTGGATTATTAAAAGTATACGCACCTTCACGGGAAGGTTTCGGTCGCGTAATCATCAGAACTGAAGTGAGTGTAGTGTCGTCGACGGTGACTTGGGCCCCCGTGGCGGCCATTTCGAGTAAGGGTGCACCGACCACGCGGAGTGTGAGTGAGGCCAGGTTCCCTCGACAAGACGTATTTACTCAGGACCCCATTAGTTCCCATTATTTTCCGTAGTATATACTTTAGATTTTATGATTTTTGTTCCCTACTTTATTTTGGGTAACCCAACCCCCTTTTACCTATAACTACTGACTGACTGGTGACCGCTTTACTGCGCCAGTACTCTGCTTTCCTCGGTAAGTAAGCTCACTAGTCAGTTCTAATATCATACTGTCTTTACGTGTGTCCGTTTTCTTTTTGGGCTTGTGGCGTCGGGCCGCCGACCCGCGTTGTACGCCACATCGCGTGGTAGCAGAGCGTGGTTAGGATAACCATAAACGGTTACCGCTCGTTTAATATTTCGGCACATAAACGGTACACGTACGTAATTAGTTAACGTTTATTCGCGTTAATTATAATAATATACTTGATTGTTCTTCAGTGTTTAGTGTGTTTTGTGCATAACTCACACGGGTGAGTTTGTGTTATTGTACATTTAATAGTGAATCGTGATATTACGTATCTGCAGGTATAGGTTATTGCGTATCTTGAAAATAGTAAAAGCAGGTAGCTATTGTTGTGTAGGATTATTGTTTGCGGCTGATCCGTTTTAAGTTCAATGTCAAGGTTATTCAGGTAAGATAACATAATATTTTTTGTTTGTTTGTTGCGGTTTAACATTTTAGTGTTTGGAATAATCGGCTATTATTTTATGCGAAATAATTTAGTGTTGCTCCAATTCCGATTTAGATGTTTATCGATATTTTGTAACTGTAGGTTTTGTAAAAGTGTTGTGAGTTTACGTTATCGATATTTAGTGTTGTACCGTACCGTTATCGATAAAAAGTGCTGTATCGTTTGTTATCGATATTATTTCGGAAAATATTTTTATTCGTACAATTAAATAGTTTGTTTTCGCTTTGTGATAATAATGGCTAGTAAGAAACACACTGCTCGGATAGCAGGTGTATTGCGATGGCTCGGCTCGGCTGTTTTAAATATTTCGCGGAAAGATAGAACCCAGGCTTTATTGTCTCGGTATGAGTCCTTGGATGGTCAGATGGCTGACCTGTACGATGCCTATCGGTCCCTCTTGGAACTGGGGCTGGAGTCGGAGGCCATGGATAAATTAAATTCGGATATTAATCAGGCAGATGATTTAGCAGATCAGATACGGCAAGCTGTCGGTTTATTGAAAGCGTCATCGGTTTCTGACACAGGTGCCACTTCGGTGTCAGACACTTCGGCAGCACTGCTCAGCAGGTTGCCACTGCTCGATTTACCCCATTTTAGTGGTGATTTAGGACAATGGGTAGCTTTTAATAATTTATATGATAGTTTGGTACATTGCCGTAAAGATTTAACACCCGCTCAGAAGCTAGCATATCTAATGGCTTCACTTACTGGTGAAGCTAAGGGTTTGGTACAACATTTAGAACTTATCGATGGTAATTATGATATTGCTCGTGACCTGCTCAAGCGGAGGTACCAGAATGTTCGGCGCATAGCAGACAATCACGTGTCTGCCATTCTCGGTCTACCTAGGATTTCTGGAGCACAGACCCTACGCATTAGAATTCTTAATCCGCTTTTAATTGCGGTGAACGGTTTAAAGGGTTTAGATTTGCCTGTTTGTAGTTGGTCATTTTTGTTGTTGCATATAGTTTTAGGAAAGTTACCACATGAGCTACGGAACCGCTTCGAATTAGAATACGGTGGGGACTCCGCCACTTGTCTTCCGGCGTTTGATAGTTTAATTTTGTTTTTAGAGGACGAGTGTCGCCGTGCAGAAAACGTTCCCCCACCGGGGCCTCCAGTGGTTGCGTCTAGACCTAGACCGATAAATGTTGAACGTCGTCAACCTGTTAGGTTTCGTGAGGTGCCTCGTGTATTCACTGCTACGGCTGCGCAGATGCAAGAGTCCCGCTGTGTTTATTGCCGTGAGCCCGGCCACGGTGTTTCAGGTTGTCTTCAATTTAAGCAGATGCGTTGGCAGGCTCGGCGCAATATCGCCCGCCAACGAAATTGGTGTTATGGCTGCTTAGGCAATCACCGTATATTTGAATGTCGTTCGGTACGACCCTGCGTGCAGTGTGGAGGTAAACATCATATTTTACTCTGTGGTAACCGCAACGGATCTCCACAACCGGCTGCTCCGGCTCGTGTGTCGGAAAACCCCCCCGGTTCGGATAGGGGTGATAGAGTTACAAACGAGAACTGGACAGGAGGTGTTCGGTATTGTAGGTCTCGTCGTGGCTCAAGGGTTCCTCAACAGTATGGTCGACGCCAGTATAGTACTTATGGTCAACGGCAGTCACAGGCCTGCACGGGCGGGGGTGATCGCAGACCTCGTGCTAGTACCCATGCTACGGCGGACGAGGATGTAGACGGTGGTCGTACGCCGCTTCCTTTTTCAGAATGGCCCCGTTTGGAGCAGCGATTGCGGCCTATACGTCAACAACGTATGAATGAAAGGGCCAGCCCCCCTCCACTACATAATAATAATATGGCACAGGAGTGTTGACTCCTTCCTGCAGCTGCTCCCGTATCACCTCAGGAACCCCTTACAGTTTTGTTGCCCACAGCTCAGGTTCGCGTCGGTTCACATCGGAGTGAGCAGGTAACCGCGCGTGCAATTTTAGATTCGGGTTCTCAGGGGTGTATTGCGTCGACTCGGTTAGTGGAGCAGTTACGGTTGCAGGTTCAGGACGGCGTCGATTTTATTCGTGGGATAGGTGGAATCAAGGTGTCCGGATTAGTGGGTCAAGTCTCACTCTCCTTTTCCCCCATTTTATTACCTCGGCCGCGTATCATGATGTCAGCTATTGTTATGGATAATATTTTAGGGCGGCACCCGCTTGTTTCTTTGCCACCAGGTGTTGTAGCTTTAACTAAAGACTTATCTCTGGCTGATCCAGAATTTGATGTTCCAGGACCTATAGACTTGCTACTGGGTGCTGATGTCCTTGGACTACTGCGATTGGGATGCAGTAAGCTGCTTCAAGCAGGAGGTCTGTCGGCTGTCCCGACTGACCTGGGTGACGTTATTTTTGGTCCAGTACACTTGTCGTACCCTCCACGAGGGGATGATAACTTACAAGTTGGTCTCTCTCTCGCTGAAGCGGTTCAGCGATTTTGGGAGATAGAGGAGCCCCCTAGTGCACCTCGTGAAAACCCGGATCACCTGGAGTGTGATTCATTCTTTCAGAATAACACTGGTCGGCTCCGTTCAGGTCGGTTTGTCACGCGGTTGCCTTTCATGCCGTCCAGGCCGCTTCTTGGTCACTCCCGAATGCTAGCAGAGAAGAGGTTAGCTTCCATGGAGAGACGAATGAAGCGAGACTCGGCCTTCAGAGAAAAATATGTAGATTTTATGCGGGAGTATTTAGACTTGGGCCACATGTCTGTTTCGAAATTTGATTGGCGTTCACGGGAACATTATTTTATCCCTCACCATGCGGTGTTTAAGGCAGGGAAAATTCGGGTTGTATTTGATGGTTCCGCTCCTACTTCTAACGGTGTTTCTCTAAATCAATGTTTGTATGCGGGTCCCAAACTTCATCGTGACATTTCGGATATTTTGACGAGCTTCCGCCGACATAAGGTCGTTTTTGTAGCGGACATTAAAATGATGTTTCGTCAGACGATCATTCATCCAGATGATCGTAGGTATCAACTCATTTTATGGCGAGAGGATTCCTCCAAACCAATTTTAGTTTATGAATTGAATACAAATACGTACGGTCTCAAGTCAAGCCCCTTTATTGCTATTCGGTCCTTGTTGGAACTTGCAGATCGTGAACGTTTAAATTTTCCTCGGGCATCAGCCATCTTGTGGAGAGATGTATATGTCGATGACATATGTACCGGTGCAGCCAGTGAAAGAGAGGCTCTCGTTCTCCGAGATGAGCTGATAGGAATTTTGAGGGCTGGTGGATATGAGTTGAGGAAATGGGTATCCAACTCACAGGCTCTCCTTGCCGGTCTACCAGAGGAGCACCAGCAGGACCCTCATCTTTTCCAGAATATAGACAATCCGGATGCTGTTGCTGTCCTTGGAGTACAGTACCAGCCGGTACCAGATGTCTTCACGTTTCGTGTGCAAGATTTGGATGTATGTAAGGCCTGGACGAAACGATTGGTACTCTCGACTGTAGCACGAATATTTGATCCAAATGGATGGTTGACACCAGTTGTATTTTGGGCTAAGTGTTTTCTTCAAAAACTCTGGCTAGAAGGAATTTCTTGGGACGCTCCTCTCGTTGGAGATTTATTATTGGCGTGGTCGCGATTTGTTTCTTCTCTTTCGGATATTCAATTTGCTAAAATAAATAGGCGCTTCTTGCCTCAAGGTAAATCTCATGTTAGCCTTCATGGCTTCTGTGACGCTTCAGAGAATGGATATGCGGCTGCTGTGTATATTCGCGCTGTTGACCGGAATGGAAATGTGACGGTAAAATTAGTAATGGCAAAGAGCAAGGTTGCTCCCGTTCGTTCAAGGCTTACAATCCCGAAGTTAGAGTTGTCAGGAGCTGCTCTTCTGACTCGTCTTCTCAATCATTTAGTGTCCACTTTAGGTCAAGTCGTGGAGATTGAGAAGGTGTTTGCATGGACCGACAGTCAGATAGTTCTCTGTTGGTTAAGAGCGTCCGTCCATGCCTTGGAAGTATTTGTCGCAAATCGTGTATCTCAGATTCAGAATTCAGCAGCTGCCATCAAATGGAGGCATGTACCTGGAGACCTCAATCCTGCTGATTGTGCCTCACGCGGCTGTGAGTCTCCAGTGTTGTTGGACCATCCTCTGTGGTGGGGACCAGCCTGGCTTTGTGAGCCAGAGGGTTGCTGGCTCCATGATTCTGTGGACAACGTTGAACCTCTTCCAGGTTTACGAGTTCTTGCTATTCAGAAGGAGCGACCGCAGGTTATGAACACCTTGTTGGAACGGTTTAGCTCTCTTGATAAATTATTAGGTGTCACAGGGTGGATAAGAAGGTTTATTTATAATCTTAGGCATAGATCTGATAGGCGATCGACTTCAGTGCTTACTCCTGAGGAGCGATGGGAAGCACTGAAGTTTTGGGTACGATCAGTCCAGGCGGAAAATTTTGAATCAACTCTGTCTAGTTTACGGGACGGGCGTGTAAAATTAAAGGGTGCTATTGCACGGCTGAATCCCTTTAT
Organism: Pyrgus malvae; assembly: GCA_911387765.1. NCBI lineage: Eukaryota > Metazoa > Arthropoda > Insecta > Lepidoptera > Hesperiidae > Pyrgus > Pyrgus malvae. The sequence continues at coordinate 14,466,530 of OU426969.1, forward strand.
TGATGAGGAGGGCCTGGTTCGCGTAGGAGGACGGTTAAGGAATGCCGACATGCCTTTTGAGACTCGACATCCCCTTCTACTGCCCAAGGATGGTGCCCTTGTTAATCTTATAATCTCCGATCGGCACGTGAAAAACTCTCACGCGGGATTAAATACACTCCTAGCAATCTTGCAAGTGCAATTTTGGATTTTGTCGGCTAGGAGAGCAATAAGAAAGATTATTTTTCGTTGTATACCTTGTTATAGATTGAAGGCAGCAATCGTGCAGCCTCAAATGGGTGACCTGCCTCCAGATCGAGTGAAAGCCTGTAGACCTTTCTCTGGAGTAGGTACGGATTTTGCAGGTCCATTCATAGTTAAGTCCTCCTCGTTACGGAATGCTAAGACATCCAAGACCTACCTGTGCGTATTTGTTTGCCTTTCTACGAAGGCCGTACACCCGGAGGTAGTGTCCGCTCTTAGCACCGAGGCTTTTATCGCTTGTTTCACTCGTTTTGTCAGTCGTCGTGGGTTGCCGAGGTTGATTCGGTCAGACTGCGGGACGAATTATAAGGGCAGTGATAGGTATCTCAAGGAAATTTATAAATTTTTGTCTGAAAATCAAGATTCCTTAGGCTCGGCTTTATCTCAGCGTGGTATTGATTGGAAGTTCGATCCACCCGCCTACCCGTCTTGGGGTGGTATTTTTGAGGCGGTTGTAAAAGTCGCGAAGACACACCTTCGGAGGGTTATAGGCGAAACGGTGCTCACCTTTGAGGAACTGGCTACTGTTTTTTGTAAAATTGAAGCCGTTCTGAACTCGCGACCTCTTTGTCCTGTTTCATCGGACCCAAATGACTTGGAGGCTTTGACCCCTGGTCATTTTTTGATCGGTGGTCCTCTTACTGCTGTACCAGAATATCCCTTTCAGGATACTCCAGTTAATCGGTTAACGCGATTTGAGATGCTGCAACAATTGACTCAGAGTTTTTGGCGTAGGTTTAATTTAGAATATTTACATTTGTTGCAACAGCGCGTTCGGTGGTCGGATAAGACCGACCCACCTAAAGTTGGTGACCTCGTCCTAGTTAAGGAGATGAATATGCCTCCCTTGTCGTGGAGACGCGGTCGAATTTTAAGGCTATTCCTAGGCGCGGACGGTACTCCGCGTGTTGCAGAGGTCCTAGTGGGGAATTCTATTTTAAAGCGAGCAGTGGCAACTCTGTCCCGATTACCAGTTGTTTAGATTTCTTGTTTCTTGGTAATCCGGCTTCAGTCTCAGCCAGGTACTGCCTGGCTGGGGCGGGGGACTGTTTGGTATAGTTGCCACCAGATAAAATTGATACTAAGATAATTAATCTATGAAGTTATTTAAGAATTGTTAATCTTATTGAGGGTAAGCTTGCAATAGTTTCTGACAAGCCGAGTCATCGCTGCCATAAAAAAAAAGTCGTGATCTTAGCGCCGCGAAGTAAGGACGTACTCAGGAGTGTGGGCAACGCTAGCCAAAGTAGCACCGTGCAGTTTTACGGCGGGGCACGGGTGCTTTCCTCCTAGTTTTCCAATCGGTCCGAGTGTGGATTATTAAAAGTATACGCACCTTCACGGGAAGGTTTCGGTCGCGTAATCATCAGAACTGAAGTGAGTGTAGTGTCGTCGACGGTGACTTGGGCCCCCGTGGCGGCCATTTCGAGTAAGGGTGCACCGACCACGCGGAGTGTGAGTGAGGCCAGGTTCCCTCGACAAGACGTATTTACTCAGGACCCCATTAGTTCCCATTATTTTCCGTAGTATATACTTTAGATTTTATGATTTTTGTTCCCTACTTTATTTTGGGTAACCCAACCCCCTTTTACCTATAACTACTGACTGACTGGTGACCGCTTTACTGCGCCAGTACTCTGCTTTCCTCGGTAAGTAAGCTCACTAGTCAGTTCTAATATCATACTGTCTTTACGTGTGTCCGTTTTCTTTTTGGGCTTGTGGCGTCGGGCCGCCGACCCGCGTTGTACGCCACAAATAGGTTACGACCAAAATGACAGTTTTTACCATTTTTGTCTGACTGTTTTTTGTTCCGGCAAATCTCTGAATCGGCTGGACCGATTTTGACGGGTTCGTCACTCCTTATTAGCTTGTAATGAGGAGTAACTAAGGATACTTTTATTTTAGAAACATTCTCATACTAAAGTCCACGCGGACGCTGCTGTGGGCGGCCGCAACTTTATATATTAATAGAATATTAGGGAATGTCATTGAAAATGAAATAAATAATGGAAATTTTAAGCTTCCAGTTCAGGATAGGTACATACGTAGTAGTCGTTAAACCATGTCAAAGGTGTAATGGTTGGTTTAAAATTTCAGACAGCGGGCTGATTATACGATATATATTAGATTTGACATGCTCAATTTGTCCCATCCGAGATTACTCTGCTTCTCTCACTCACTCACTCACGCCTACATCACCATTCCATGATTATACCACCAAGCGAAGGTTAAAGTTCCACCGGCGGTCCTCCACAGTCCGCTTTGCACGCTCCTTTTTACCACGGACGTGTAGGTTATGGGACAACCTTCCAGCTGAGGCATTCCCAGTGGACTATAACATGGGGTTCTTCAAGAAAGCTGTAAAAAGAGCTTTCCTCCAAAGCCGGCAATGCTCGGGTGGCTCCCCTGAGGTTGCCCGTGTCCATAGGCGACGGTGATCGCTTAACACCACGCGGCCCGTCTGCCTTTTTGTTCGGTTTACATATAAAAAAAAAAACTATTTAATATGCTTCAACTGCGAATAATAAGTGAACTAAAAACTCTTTGCCAGTTGAATCACCACTGAGCCGCTTCCTCAAAAGATTTCCAATCCGTTGATCCATGCAAAGTGTGTCCTCGAAACGGGAAACTACAAAGACTGCTCAGTGGGCGCCTCACCACTTGCTCGACTCATTTCTTTACTGCCTACACTTGCTGAACGTTTGAAATGTTCCCGAAGGTTTGGCTAGAGATACTTGACGACCCGTGTGGCGCAATGGTTACCATGCTTGACTGCCGATTGAAGGGTCTTAGGTTCGTCCCCGGTAAAGCTTCTGCTTTGCTGAATCTGAATGATGAAGAACTCGAATGATGAGTTTAAATCTCTGTTCTCGTTATGGGTGTTTGGCTTATCATGTCTTTGTACATGTGCCCATGATAGTGTTTGATGCTTCACATCAACCTCAATGATGATTTTCAACATTTTTTTGCTGCCTGCTGGGCACAGGTCTCCTTCTCACACAATTGAGAGGGATTTAGGCCATAGTCCACCACGCTGGCCAAGTGCGGATTGGTGGACGTCATGCTTTCGAGAAATTATGAATTTCTCTCAGGCATGCACGGCGATGGAGAACATCGTAATCAATGAAATATCACGATATTTTCCATCACCAAGGAGCAGCGATAAATTCGCACATTACAAATTTCTTTGTCAGAGGTGCGAGCCGAGGATTTGAACCTGGGATCGGTCGCGTCGAAGACCGCGGTTTTTTACCACTCGGCCATCGCTGTAATGATGATTACTGGTTACTTATTAAAATTTAAGATGATTATTTTTAAAATACGAATAAGCACATGTCGTTCTTTTCTGAATTTTGTCTGATTGACGTAGTTTTTAGCTCAGCTCCCAATAAAGTGATATTTAAAAACCTAGGCAGTTTTCCTTCGGTAGCTTCTCCACAATATAGTACCAACGACAGAGGTAATTCATGGGCTATGAGTGTGTTGCGTTATTTATTTGTGCCATTATATCAGATAGAAGCGTGTATCGCGTTGCGAGAGGCTTGGTGACCGATGTTTGCAAACTCAAACTAAAAACTTTTTTTTCCGCCGGCTTTTTCTCTCTCATTGACCCAGCGGTGGGTAGGCATCAAAATCCGATGATCCGTTAAGATTATTCTTATCGGATCTTAAAACAAAATATTTTTTAGTTAATTTTAATTAATAATATTGTATGCCAGAACATGGTAGACTGTTTAAAACTCCAATTATAATTTTAAACATCTTATTTTATGTGTGTAAACAGTCAACAATAAAGTATTTTCATTTCATTTTTCATTTCATTTCATTTTCATTTCATTTCATTTCATTTCATTTCATTTCATTTCATTTCATTTCATTTCATTCACATTTCCGTGCTTTGGAGTTGAGGGGAATGATACTTCACCGGACTCAGTGAATTACTATTTGCATATCATTGATATATTGGATTATTTGCGATAAATTGGTCCCCTGCCGTAAAAGTCCGCGGCTTCTTTAACTATTTAATATGCTCCAATAGCGAATAATAAGTCAATTTAAATTTCTTTGGCATTGAACCGCGTCCTCAATAGATTTCCAATCCGTTGATTCATGCAAAGTGTGTCCTCGGAAGAGGAAACTACAAAGACTGCTCAGTGGCCGCGTCTCCGCTGGCTCGACTCATTACTTCTTAGTTCTTACTCCACTGGCTACACTTGCTGAACATTTAAAATTTAATGTTCCCGAAGGTTTGGCTTGAAATACTTATCTTCAACTTATCGATAAAATAAAAGGACTCAATGACTTGCGGACTCAGAGAGGTTTCTAACTGGCGTATTTTTCGGCGCATTCGCGCGTCTTCTGAGGACTTAGTGTAAGTTTGTAAACGCGCAAACGTAACTACTGCGTCCGAGTTAAAATTGGACCAATAGATCTTAACTTGAAAGAAATAAGGTCGATAATTAAATTCTTAACGCAAACGCGATAGTAACGTTTTCGCGTATGCAGACTTACACTAAGGCCTCTGTTTGTTTTTTGAAGCGCGTGTAGCCGCTAAACATCAAGATTTGATATTTATAATTATTATTTTTTTCAACCTTTTTTATGTCCCACTGCTGGGCACAGGTCTCCTCTCACTAGTGAGAGGGATTTAGGCCATTGTCCACCACGCTGGCCAAGTGCGGATTGGTGGACGTCATGCTTTCGAGAAATTATGAAATCCTCTCAGGCATGCACGGCGATGGAAAATATCGTAATCAATTAAATATCACGATATTTTCCATCACCGTGGAGCAGCGATAAATGCGCACATTACAAATTTCTTTGTCAGAGGTGCGCGCCGAGGATTTGAACCCGGTATCGATCGCGTCGAAGACCGCGGATTCATACCACTCGGCCATAGCTGCTCGCTTTATAATTAAGTCACCTCAATGATGTTATATTCCATTATAGTTTTAGTCGGTCGCCGTATTCGATGTGAATAGTCACAATTTTTTTCATCAATCCTTCTCATTTGATATGTATATTTATTTTTTATGTTAAATAAACTTTGGTAAAAAATATTGCTCTTTTTTCTTCTCTCTCTCTCTCTCTCTCTTCAGCGTTTATCAGTCCACTGCTGGATTCAGGCCTCTCCAGGACAAAGGCACGGCACTGACCCTGTCTTCGGATCGCATCCAATTGCTTCCCACCACCTGGCGCAGAACGTCGCGCTACCTCGCAGGAAGCATCCCCTTCCCTCTCCCTATCTCCCCGTTTACCTAAATGTGGTTTCAACTCCAAGAGTAGACTACTCCATCGATTGTAGGCTCTTTGACATATGACCGCCCCATTGACACTTCAGCTTGCTGGCCTTTTTTTGCTGGCTTGCCGGTTATTTTGGTACTCATGCGTGGCCCACACAATATTGCTTCTACAGTTCACTAATCCATAAATTTTCAATTTTTCCATTTTTCAAGTACACAAAAAGAAAAGTAAGCAAATTTAGAACCTTGGGGTATGCCATTGAAGGGCAAAACTAAATTTGTTACAAACGAAGGGAGCTTTTAAATATATTTCTAAGTAAGTCGTCGATCCCAATAGGATTACGTTGGAGCCTACAAATGTCCTTTTTTTTGAAAAAAAAAATACTCTTCTATTTCTACGTTGTTTATTTTTCAGTCTGTTATTTTATCAAAAATATCAAAGAACACAGACAATTAAGAATTTTAATTAGGTTAAACCAACTCTGAAATTATTCTATCTACACCAAGCAAATTAAAAAAGTATATTTTACTTTGAAAGCTGGTTATTTTGCATTTCCTATTGAAAAGAAAAGTGAACAAATTAGAACCTTGGGGAATGCCATTGAAGTAAGTTGAACTCGTCTCTACTACGTCTTTTTCAAATAAATTTCGGAGCAAAATCGTCGCTGTCCCCGAGTAGGATAACGTTAGGAGGTATAAATATTCTAGAAACGTGACTTCTTCAGGTAGCGTCGTGCGCCTACTGATATTAAATAAATCACTTAGAATCGTAGGTGGTAGAACTATTATGGTTTGCCCGGGGAAGTACCACCGCTGCACCCACTTCTGCCGTGAACCAATTCGATTGTGTTTCGGTGGAAAGGTGCAGTTGCCGGTCACACTTACATGAGGTCAGACAAGACTTACCTATGCTTGCTTGAGGTTGTATGTAGATGTCCATGGGCTGCAGCGACCACTTAACACCACGTGGCCTGCACGCTCGTCTGCTACTCCATTCAAATAAAAACAAACATTATCTGACATAAAAAGAAGAAAAAAACTTTTATATAACTTTATTGTTTTTGTATCTGTTAATTTTATATTGTAGTCCATACATGAAAATTAAAGAATGCAGTCCTTTTAATAGTTATTTTCCATTTCCTGATGAAAAGAACTTTTCTTTGAGCAAATGAGAACCTTGGGGTATGTCATTGAACTACGTTAAACTCGTTACATATGAATTGAGTTTTTAAATAAATATCTGAGAAAAATCGAGGCAGTCCTCCAGTAGGATAACGTTAGGACCTAAAATTTTTTTCTAGGAAAGTGACTTCTTTTGGTGAGCAAACTGCGGTCACTGATATTAAATAAATTATTATTACGGATATAAAAAGAAGATATTCATTTGTCAAGAACATTCAAGAATACAGACAAGAGTTTCAATTAAGAATAAACCACCTCCTGAAACCGTTAACATGTTTCGTCATAATTTTAAACTCGAATAAAAAATGGGCTTTACTTCGATTAAACACGTTTGTGTCTGTAACAGTTTCAGATCAGTAATCCGATTATTTTTCCATTTAGTAGTAGAAAGAAAAGTGGACACTTGTAGAACCTTGGGGTATCCCATTGAAAGAGTACATTGAACTTGGGACTTTTACAAAATTGAGCGAAATCGTCGTTTTTCTCGAATAGGATTACGTTAGGATCTCTGAATGTCCTAGGTACGTGACTTCTTTAACTGTGTGCGAGTGTGTGTGTGAGTTTTGAATTAGTTTTTTCTTTATGCGAGTGACTATAAGAATGTTACTATACTTCACATTGGAGAATTGGGAAACTGATAGAATCGATAGTATTAATAAATTTCTTAATAATGGACAATTATATATTTTTTTAAATGATTATTGGACTATTATTATATATATTATTGTTACGCGCTATGGGTAATAAAAATGCCGTTTGACACGTAGAAGACGTTTATTGTCAGCTTCCACAAAAATCCACTTAGCAGAGTCCAAATCACAATGCACAATCACTATAGTCCAATATCTTCGCTTGAGTCGTCGAAATAATTCTTCCTTGTCGCTTGGTAGAGATCGCTTCGGTTTCACTTCCGGAAATAAACTGCCCAGTCGCGGCTCGGCGCGTGCCTTATATACAGCTACCCATGGTTCTCTAGAAATTTCCCGAACCACCAAATACAATAGGCCCGTCCCGAACCTTCCTTTATGTTATTACGCGCCTATGTACAGCTTATGTAGTCATAAACAATAGCCGCGGCCCGCGATGTAAACAACCTATACATGTACGCTATATATAGGTACGTACTCACCGCGGATCCCGAATTTGTTTACTTGTAGAAATCGATGTTTTTCTTATCACCGATTTTTCGAGAACTTTCTTCACTGTTCGATAGTAGACCAAATACCTGTTTATGCGTTTTTGGGGTTTTGCTGTACGACGCTTTGTTTTCGAGTTATAGCTACTCAAAGTCGTAACATTACCCCCTCCTTAGTCATGCTCGTCCCGAGCATGATTCTTTCCGTGGTATTTTGCTAGTCGGTCTACATGTACTACTTTTAGCTTGCCGCGGGGACCCTTCTTAATCCGGTACGTGATGTCGTTAATCTTTGTGACAATAGTGTAAGGTCCTTCCCAGCGAGGTTGTAACCTCGGGGACTTCCCTTTCTTTCTCTGCGGATTGTGAAACCACACTAGAGCTCCTTCTTCAAATCCCTTAGAATTGGTTTTCCTGCCGCCTTGCGTCCTTATTAATTTCACATGACCGGTGGTTTCCTGTTTCTGACAGTCGACGTTTCTACGTCCTTTTCCACTTAAGGATACTCCATGAGCAGCTTCCGTTTGAACTGCAGCTTCTCGCGTCATGGGACGTAGATACTGGTTCATCTTAGGCCAATCCCTGCTATAACAACGAGTGTCTTTTCCGCAATCCTTGCCTCCACGTCGTTCCCCGGTGTTACCATTTCTGCACCTCCAACACTCTTTCCCCGCAGTTTCGCGCCGGGCCTCAACTGCTTGCTTTCGCAAACGCTCTTCTATCGCGCGGTCCTTTGACGCCGTATCCACAGGTTTGGCGGCACCAAACACCTTCTCTGCTGAGACAGGTTTGTGTACCATCTTTTCAGCATGGATCTCGTAGTAAGAAACCCATCTTCTTTCTTTCTTGGGACACTCCAAACGAATATGCCCCTTTTCGCCGCAACCGTAGCAAGTGGGTCCATAACGTGGTTTCTTTTCCTCCGTTACCACTTCCCTTACTTTTTGGTACCTCGCGTCTTGTCGCACGGCTTCGACTTCCAGGGCATGGGCCAAGGCACTCTTTAGAGTTTGGTGATGGCCCAAGCGCACAGCAGCCCTAACCTCCGGATCACATATCCCATCGATAAATTTCTGAAGCAGGAACACTTCAATGGTAGCTGGAGTTGAAGCGTATGCCCGTCTAACGAGCCTTTCAACTTCTGTTGCCCACTGTTGAAGGTTTTCGTTGGGCTTCTGAGTTCTTCCCTGTAGCTGGGCTCTATAAACACTTTCCATGTGCTTCTCGCCGTAGCGTGAGTCTAACGCTTCCAGGAGAACTTCTAATGTTCTACCTTCCGCTGGTAAGCTCTCAATAGTCCTCAAGGCATCCCCTCTTAAGGCAAGAACGAGTGCGGCAAAAGAATAGTCCTCTCCCCAGGCATTTGCTTTTGCGAGCGTCTCGAACTGGTATCGGAACGCCGACCAGGAAGAGCTTCCATCAAAATGTGGAAGGTCGAGCCTCGCCGATGATGACGACGGAACAACTACGGGCTCGCGAGTCTTCAGCTGAACTATCTCATTACTCAGCAATTTTAAGCGGTTGTCATATTCCTCTACCCGCTTTTCCAAATAATCAGTTCTTCGCATAACTTCTTTAACTTGATGCTGGACCTCCTTGAGTTTTTCTCCGAGTCCAGTCAGCCCACTGTTAATTTTGTCGATGACAGTTTCGCGGCTGGCCTGGATCTGCTCCTGGATTTCCCGACGGCTGGCTTCCTGTTCGCGGCGGCTGGCTTCTTGACTGGCCTGGATCTGTTCCTGGATTTCGCGACGGCTGGCTTCCTGTTCGCGGCGGCTGGCTTCTTGACTGGCCTGGATCTGTTCCTGGATTTCGCGGCGGCTGACGTCTAGACTGGCCTGCATTCCCTGTATGGCAGACAGTAGCGCTGTCATATCCATTGCAGCGGCCGGTGCTGCGGTTGTCCCTGACGACGTCCCCGGTGCAGCGGTCTCGTCCACCCCTTCAGCCGCAAGTTGTCGTGCAGCATCCATACCGACCTGTCTCCTGGTCCTCGGAGTGCGCCCCTCATCGTCTCGTTGTACTAACGGCATCCCACTTCTGACACCAATTGTTACGCGCTATGGGTAATAAAAATGCCGTTTGACACGTAGAAGACGTTTATTGTCAGCTTCCACAAAAATCCACTTAGCAGAGTCCAAATCACAATGCACAATCACTATAGTCCAATATCTTCGCTTGAGTCGTCGAAATAATTCTTCCTTGTCGCTTGGTAGAGATCGCTTCGGTTTCACTTCCGGAAATAAACTGCCCAGTCGCGGCTCGGCGCGTGCCTTATATACAGCTACCCATGGTTCTCTAGAAATTTCCCGAACCACCAAATACAATAGGCCCGTCCCGAACCTTCCTTTATGTTATTACGCGCCTATGTACAGCTTATGTAGTCATAAACAATAGCCGCGGCCCGCGATGTAAACAACCTATACATGTACGCTATATATAGGTACGTACTCACCGCGGATCCCGAATTTGTTTACTTGTAGAAATCGATGTTTTTCTTATCACCGATTTTTCGAGAACTTTCTTCACTGTTCGATAGTAGACCAAATACCTGTTTATGCGTTTTTGGGGTTTTGCTGTACGACGCTTTGTTTTCGAGTTATAGCTACTCAAAGTCGTAACATTATGAATTATGATTATTAGACAGCATCCGTGGCGTAGTGGGTGATGAGCCGACTGCGAAGCGTGAGGTCGTGGGTTCGATTCCCACCCAGGACAAATATTTGTGTGAAGAACATGACTATTTGTTCTGTGTCTGGGTGTTAATTTATTTATTTAAGTATGTATTTAGAATTATATAAGTATGTTTATCAGCTTTCTGATTACCATAGTACAAGCTCTGCTTAGTTTGGAATCAGATGGTGTTGTGTGAATTGTCCAAAGATACTTATTTATTATTTATTATAAAAAATACACACACAGAGAATGGGTTTATGTTCATTATATAAGTTGGCATCATGTCTGTCACCTTTTTGGCGTTAATAGTTGTATGTATGTATTATGTATGTACATGTACATGTTATATACATATCTATTTATTTCTTTTAATTATTTTTATACCAATAACTTTTAAATTACACATGAGAATGTCATTAGGTATTAAGTCTTACCATGTAACCCTTATTTTAAGATGACACAAATAAATAAATAAAATAAATAGTGTCCTTAAAACTTTATTTAAATGTGCGGAAGACATTGTTGAATTAGTTCCAAAATGTTTGTGATAAGTATTTAAAAGCATAGCAATACACTTGTGTAGCTTTTTAAATTAAATAACCGTATTTTATAAATTTTATTGAGCAGCGATGGCCGAGTGGTAAAAAACCGCGGTCTTCGACGCGACCGATCCCAGGTTCAAATCCTCGGCTCGCACCTCTAACAAAGAAATTTGTTATTTGCGAATTTATCGCTGCTCCACGGTGATGGAAAATATCGTGATATTTCATTGATTACGATGTTCTTCATCGCCGCGTGCATGCCTGAGAGAAATTCATAATTTCTCGAAAGCATGACGTCCACCAATCCCCACTTGGCCAGCGTGGTGGACTATGGCCTAAAATCCCTCTCAATTGTGTGAGAAGGAGACCTGTACCCAGCAGTAAGACATAAAAAAGTTTTTTTTTAAATAAATATATGTTTTCTATTGCCGACGCCACCCTCCAATATTTGTATTAAAAAGCGAATTTGGCGTGCAACTCCCATTAAGATGTTCAGGGTAGAACTTAAATGAAAATTCAGACCTTTGGAGAACATCTCTAAATCCCCAAGTCACATTAAGGCTTCCAAGCACATAAGATGGTCTACAAAACTATTGGAAATTCAATCGGTCAGAAACTTTGACTGTAACTTGGAATTAAACTTCGGGAAACCCAGTATTAGGGCGTGTACATTTTGAGTCTGGTTGCATGATATAAGATGAATAAAATGGTGATAGATTAAGAGGCCGTATACGAAATATTGCCGATAGCTAATTTTACGTATCAGATTTTGCAGTTAAAATACAGTAATTCCATAAGTTTTATTGCACCATATGACTGAGCCACTTTTTCATTTTTATTGTGTTTTGCTTAATATACCAGAAGACGGTGATAGTTTTGTGAATTTTACTGTAATGGTTTAGAATATTACATATTTCCGGATCATTTGAAAATCTAAACAGATCAAAAAATGCCATGTATTGCTGCAAAAATCACATACACAGTAAATGAGCCACTTGTAGCTACTCTCATACAAAAAATATTAGTAAAAAATCATTAAACTTAGTCAATTTTGAAGGAAAATGATTTATTGTGGGAGCACCCTTACTTTGAAGATCTTTCATACCTTGAATTGAAATAAAGTAAACAATGTTGATAAGTAACTTGAATTATTTGTCTTACATCATTTTTTAATATTTTTATTTCTACAAACCACTTTCAGATTTTTTTGAGGACGCAAAGAAATCTTGTGATTCTATTTTAACAAACAATTCTTATAACGTAAATAGTATATAATAATTGTAGAGTACATTTTTTTATTTTGAAACGAACAGTGTGTTAGAAAAAAATCTTAACTTTTTGACAATAAGCAGAAAAATATGTCTTGAATAGGTCAATGAAAACAAAAAACTATCTATATGTACCTCCTTTTACCTTTTTTCCTTGTTTCAGAAAAGCAGAGACCAATTTGATCCAATCTCATGTTTGGCACATAAAATTGGAAAAGTTATGTGCTATATTTTTCCGTAACTAACCGAAATTGTGAAAGTCCTAAGGGACTGTGTTTTCACATGTCATGTATTTTATTTTTTCTCGACGCTATAACGGTGTCTATTCTTATATACTTCATTTCACAAGAAAAAAAAAACAACGGATTATACTCCGGTAGTGCCGGCAGAAGTGAAAACTTGAACATTAACGTTGTGCATTTTTGATATTTTGGAATGGTTAGGGAATTGTTTCGCACGAATTGCTTTTATTATCAGTATTATTTTTCATCTAGTATTTTCAGTAGGTTTTCATCTAGTATTTTTATAAAGTACTCACTCATTTTTTTACACTATATTTCTTCGTCACTTTTTTCATTAATAGATACACTTTGTTCAATGTCCATATTTTAAATACTTGATATAGCCGTCGTCAGCTGTCACCCCTCCGTCTTACGAATATTCGATCAGAGGCCTTAGTGTAAGTCTGCACTCGCGAAAACGTTACCATCGCGTTTGCGTTAAGAATTTAATTATCGACCTTATTCCTTTCAAGTCTAAGATCTATCTGTTCAATTTTAACTCGGACGCAGTAGTAACGTTTGCGCGTTTACAAACTCACACTAAGGGCTCAGGCCACGTGTCCTGACGCGAGTTTAACACTATTTACCCATCCCAAAAACAGTGCACAACGCCGCTGAAGAAGTTTTCACTTCAATAATATCGTGTGGAAGTGGCTATTTACAGACTTCCTTTCTCAACTAAAACAAATATTATGTGGAAGTGACTAAGCTCAGGGACAATAATTGCAAGAATTTTAGATTTAAATAGTTGAGTGGCCCTTTTTTGCGTTCCACTCACTGCTGGGCACGTATTACCGTTTGGGGAGACCTTATGGTAGAAAACATCTTATAGTGGGTTGGTCAATAACCCACATCTCCACCAACCCGCATTTGAGCAATATGGTAACTGTTAAAGTATAGCCTTTAAAATGGTACTTTCAAGAATCTTCATTAGTTATTTAGGTCATAAGATCGCTTGTAGCGTATCACAAGTAGATGATTCCATATGAGAAAAAAATATGGGATAAATAAATAAATAACATGGTTTGTAAACATTATAAATAAATTAGTTATTTAGATTTAAGTCAAAAAGTTATATAGGTAGATTTTCTTTAATTTAATAATAGTAATTTTTATTTCGGATCGGCGGACTTTATATATAAAACAACTTCTGTAATACCCATATTTGCGCAAATAAATCATTTTTCTTTTCTTTCTTTCATAGTTTTGCTTGCGAGTATAGTAACCTTTTTTTGGAATCGAGGGGAAACCTTCAAAAGGTACTCGTCACCTTGGGAGAGTTGTTACCGGGTTATGTGGGATTTGTTACCGCCCTAAAACTCACTCACTAGCCTACCTCTGATCTTGGGGAGGACTCCGAGATCTTCAGTGGAACACACCGGTATCCTCCACGCGCGGCGCCCCAGAACAGGCTCATCCTCTGGAGAGCAGATGTGCTCTCCTGCACTCTCCGATGCTTACGGCAGCACGCGGCCACGCACACACCGCCGTCCTTCCCGGGGCCGCTGGCTGAACGGATCGAGCTCCCACTCTCACCGCCCACAACCCCGGAAGCTCCCTTTTGTTGTCTCTTACGATCAGGCAGGGGATACCGTAGCTCTATTATTAATCCCGAAGCTACAGGGACCGCGTGTTGTAAGCCTACTACCAGTGTTTCGTTTTACTGCATAATATTATGCGAAATGTATCTATTTTCATAAACTATTAGTACCTGTCAAACGCAAAATAAACGACGACCTCTGTGGCGCAATGGTTACCATGCCGGACGGATCGGAGGGTCCCGGGTTCGATTCCGGGGTTTAATATTTCTGTTCTCGGTCTGAGTGTTTGTGTTTCTGTCTTTGTGTGTGTCCGTGGTACCCACGACACGGGGTTTACCCTACTCTGGGGGGCTATGAGTGTAAAACGTTATTTATATTTATCTATACTAATATTATAAAGAAGAAAGATATGTATTTTTGTATGTTTGTATGTTTGTGATGAATAAACTAAAAAACTACCATTCCGATTTCAAAAATTCTTTCACCATTAGATAGCTACATTTACTCTAAGTAACATAGGCTACTTTTACCCCCGGGAAAATGCTTCATTCTTACGTGAAAACGGGTGATAGGGTCAACGCGGTTGAAGCAACTGGCTAAACGCCTATGATTTTAATATAGCAATGAAACCTGGAATAGCACATAGGCTATTTTTTATCCTACGGGGACCCATAAAACGGCGAAGCCGCTGGCGGAAGGCTAGTATTTTAAATAAAGTAACGGAATATTATGTTCTTTTGTTCCCGAAAACTGTAACAATTTCACAAGTCCTACGCGAGGACAAAAACCGAGGAAAAGTGTTTATTTCTTATCTTCGAAATAATCGCTGAAGGGTCTTTCCTCGTTTCTCGATATCTTTTGGGATTAACGTCACCTTTGACAGCCTAAGCAAGATAAAAATTAGTTGCGAAGTTTTCACGTATGTTTCAGACGCGTACAATTTCGACCTAGTTTCCAGGCAAAGTTAGTTATATCTCTTGGATTATACGAGGATATATTATGTAAGATGAAGATAAAGAAAAAAGAACTTCTTCTTCATAATTATAAATACATGTAGGTATTGTAGGTGCTGCGTGATAAACCGGGAAATTATCAATCTCCGGTCAAATCATGTCAGTTTTTCTAAAAAGCAAGTTATCATGTAGCCATTTCTGCCGTGAAACAATCCTATTGCTTTTCGATGGAAACGTGTTGCCGGCTGGACTTACGAGTAGGTACATGTACGAACACAGAACATTATTAAGAGAGGTAGAACGGCAATAATGTACCGTTCGTATGAAGACTGGTGTCGCCGATCAAGCACCGCCTTTCACCTCCATTACATCTGTACCTAAATAAATACGAAGCTTACGCACATATTTGCAATTTCAAATCTAGCCAATCTTAGCGCCGCACAATCACGCGATTTCAAATGAACGAATAACACCCAAGCACGTACACAAGCACGCATATCGTAGCATGATCGCGTGTTTCTGTAGAGATTTTGGAATTTTGAGCGTTTGCTCAAAATTCCTTGGCGCTTCTGCTCCGCCCACATTTCCATTCTACTCTTTTAATATGTTCTGTGTGTACGACCATCTCTGGAAGGTTTAACGTTCTTTGTTGTAACGCAGGCCATATAGTACTTATTTTTCTAGTGTTTTTAAATTTAGTCTTATGTCTCTCAATATTTTGTTTTATCATGAATAAACTTTTAGCGAGTATATTTTAGCATGCGCGTGCGGCTTCTCAGCGTCGACGATAAGCAGCTACTAGGCACAGATTAAAATTATGTATCGGAGAACTACAAGGTGTGGCTGGTAAGAGAGTAGCCACCCCAAGCCGAACGAAAACGAAACTTCCCGAGTGGATACGAATAATATTTTATTTATTGCATAATGCATCGCCACAAACTCTTATGAGATTTACTACCGATTTCGTGTTTAATTTATTTTTACACCCCACAACAACCTTCAAAACCATCAACCTTGAAAGTACGAGTACCAACGCAACTATGTAGAACCTCAAGCAACCCTCAGGCTTACTTGGAGTTGTTACATCCATAGACTACAGCTACTACTACAACGTGGTCTGTATACTGGTCTGCTACTACATCCAAATAAAAAAATCATATTGTAGTGACCTTCCACTACTCATCAAGAGATGGCGCCACGGGTATTCCTGAATCACGCTATCGAAGTTTTCTGAATATCCGACCATTTAACCAAGCTCCGAATTGAGTCAGTTGGAGCGCGCCGCTCCCTGGGCATGACCACCTCGCCCGGCGGGAGATCTTCCTTTGCCAAATATATCGTTTCAATACAACAATGCATTCAGAGTGCTGTTTGGGCTGCAGCGCCTCGAGCATGTTCGCGGGCTGACGGCTTCCAAGTTATTATTCGCAAACGGTGCGCCTCGCTATTACAGAGTCTGCAAAACAGTCAAAACAGCATTCTAAAATTGATAGCCGTCCGCTGGGAGTCCCCTATGCTGCGGCACTGGGCGCGCCTGCACACCGGCCGTAATGTGCAAAACGGACCGGTTTTAACTAATTAGTAATTACATGTAATTGTAATAATATAAACTTAATGTATCAGTACTAATACTAGTTTTAAGTATTCATTATCACTGTTACTTACAACTATGGACTTGTTCCGAAATAAAAAAATGATTATTATTAAAATAGGCAGGCTAGGGCCAGGTATAGAAGTCCCTGTAGCTTCGGGAGTAAGAATAGAGCTACGGTATCCCCTGCCTGATCGTAAGAGGTGACTAAAAGGGGGCTTCCAAGGATGCGGGCGGTGAAAGTGGGAGCTCGACCCGTCCAGCCAGCAGCCCCGGGAAGGACGGCGGTGTGTGCGTGGCAGCATGCCGCCGTAAGCATCGGAAGGTGCAGGAGATCACATCTGCTCTCCCAAAGATGGGCCCGTTACAGCGCGTCGCGTATGGAGGACACCGGTGCGTTCCATGGGAGATCCCGGAGTCCTCCCCAAACGCAGATGAAGGCCACCGAGGGGGTTTTAGTGAGGTTCAAATCCCACATAACCCGGTGTCCTCTCCCAAGGTACCTTTTGAAGGTTTCCCCCCCCGATACCAAAAAAAGGGCCAGGTATAGAGCCGAAGATTCGAGAGCCGAGAGATGATCACTCTCCGATGATACACCAGTATTTAAGAAGACTGAAGAGTCGAGAGAAGCAGAAGTGCTTGGCTTGTAGCCAGTAAGTCGTTTAATCCATTCGCGTACTAAATTGTTACTGAAAGAGGCGACAACTTGTAATGCTATTAACTGTAGTAGCTAAGACGCATCTCGTCTTTAGTTAAGTTGACGACTGCTTAATCAGCTTATTCTTCCATAGTTTATGCTAATCTTGCCAGAACGTTGTGGCATGAATTAGCTGCAGGTTTGTGTTAGTACGTTTGATATAATATATATTTAATAAAATACTAACTGAAGTGCGCATGGCTCGGTGGCTAGCGTAGAACGCAAACAGTCTACGCAGCTAAGCCAAACGGGCGCGGTCGGTTGTGAGATGGGTGACTAGCGGTCACCCATCTCACCAAAAAATTTCATGCGCGTTTCCATGCTTTGGAGGGCACGTTAAGCCGTCGGTCCCGGTTGTATCGACAACAACCGGGACCGACGGCTTAACAGACATAACAGTCGTTAAACCTTGTCGGAGGCCTTATGAGCGGTTTGAAAACATCCGACAGCGGGTTGGCCACTAACCCGCATCTCCACCAACCCGCATTGGAGCAGCGTGGTTGAGTAAGCTCCAGGCCTCCCCAATAAGGGAGAGAGACCCGTGCCTAGCAGTGGGACGCAAAAAGGGTTGCAGCCAAAATACTAACTGACCCCGCGAACTCCGTACCGCGTTTAAATGTTTAGGGTGGGCCACCCTTATCACTTAGGGGGATGAAAAACCGATAGTAGCCGATTCTCAGACCTACCCAATATGCACACAAAATTTCATGAGAATCGGTCGAGCCATTTCGGAGGAGTTTGGTAACTAACATTGTGACACGAGAATTTTATATATAAGATAACGTTTCACACTCACAGTCCCTTATCAAAAACGCAAAGTAAAGAAATAATAAAAGAAACGCAAAATATGGGATAAATATAAATCAATAATATGGATATGTAAATTTAATACTTAAATAAATTGGTTGGTTAGATTTTAGTTTAGAATTTTATTTCTATTAACAATATTTGCATGCCTTACAGAGGTAAATATGGCGGACTATTTAATGTAAGTATTATAACATATAACTTTTGTAAACCCTTATTAATTGCGCAAATAAATCATTTTATCTCTTTTTCAAGATCACAATTTTATTTAACTCAGGTTATTGCGAAAAGAAAGTTCTATCTAAGAGATTTTAGGATGCTTAATAACATTCTTCCACATTGGAGCAGCGTGGTGGAGTAAGCCCCAGGCGTCCCCAATAAGGGGGAGAGACCCGTACCCAGCAGTGGGACGCAAAACAGGGTTGCAGCAATAACATTCTTCCAGGATATACTCAAAGTAATATAAATTTTCCGCACAAAATTAACTTCAAGATAATAAAGTCTTCCTCATTACATATTTGCTTATGAGTTGGTATGTTTCTGAAAGACCTATTTTCTTCGTAATCATAACATTGTTTCTATGACAACGCATATGCAAACGGAGTGAGGCATCCTTTAGGTAATTTCCTGAGCGTCTTCCTTGTTTGCGAATAATATTACAATGAGAATTTTGATGAAATATTTCAACCTTTTTTATGTGCCACTACTGGGCACAAGTCTCCTCACAAGTGAGAGGGATTTAGGCCATAGTCCACCACGCTGGCCAAGTGCGGATTGGTGGACGTTATGCTTTCGAGAAATTATGAATTTCTCTCAGGCATGCACGGCGATGGAGAACATCGTAATCAATTAAATATCACGATATTTTCCATCACCGTGGAGCAGCGATAAATTCGCACATTACACATTTCTTTGCAAGAGGTGCGCGCCGAGGATTTGAACCCGGGATCGGTCGCCTCGAAGACCGCGGTTTTTTACCACTCTGCCATCGCTGCTCATAAGGATGCTTTTACGATACATGATAGGGAATAGTCAAGAGATTGTATTGTTCGCAGATGATACTTCTTCAATATTTAAAGTTGACAAAATGCCGATGATTACGACGATGTGAACAATGTTCTCTCAATATTATTAATTTGTTTAATGTAAATAATCTGCTGCACAATAGTAAAAAAACAATGTTAATTAATTTTTACCGCCAAATGCTAGACAAGTAGATGTTAAACCAAAACTGAAAGGCAAAAGACTATGTTATGTGGATAAAACAGTTTTTCTTCGAATTACTATAGATTCCAAACTTCAGTGGGCTCCCCATATTTTTCAGCGAAGAGACTTAGTTCTGCTATCTATACTGTAATAAGAATTAGCTTACTAACTCATATCGATATGGCAGGATTAGCATATTTTAGTTATGTGTCGGCTCCATAAAAAAGCCGATCCGATCATTCATTGGGATGTCCGTCAGGATTTACAATAAAATCCCAGAGTTAGTTCAGACCCTGCCTATCCACATATTTAAAAGTATTTTCAAGGAAGAAAGACCTCTGCCGCAAGGTTTATTATCAAACTAAGCACTATTTAAACGATAAAAAGTCATGGGATTGACTTAACTCACAACTCACTCACACACTCACTAAACGAGGCTGTTTCTATTCTCCATGTAATAGATTTAAATCTACTTTTATTTGTAAGCAGATGACAGTGGGTTCACATTGACATGTACGGTAGCTGTCACGTGCGTTCTTGTCAACTCATAGTCATACTATCCATTAATATTTATGTAAAAACTGGAAGTAAAAAGTGTCGATGAGAGTTTTTCTCCTCCTATCCTTTCAATCAGCTCAACTCATCGTCCATACCACCTAGAGCCCGAGGAAAGATTAACGTTCATTAAGGAAATTTCTGTATTCCAAAAAAGAAAAAAAAATTGCATTTTGAATTTTATTACATAACATCATTCAAAATCCTCATCATGAATTTTATTTGAGAATTGAAGATATCAAATTTTAAAACATTGAATTGGTTTTACGGGTTCAAGGGATTATAATTAATTTGAATGTATAATATTAACGTCAACTTCATATCTTATAAGATATAGGAAAAATAATTTGATCACACAAACTGATGACAAGTGATTTTAGTATCTACTACGAAAAAAATTTCTATTCTAGGCAAAAGGTCAGTGAGCAATAAAAACACTTTTCGTGAGTATCAAAATTTATTTACAAAACCTACATATTCATACAAAACCTACAAAATGTACAATACCTCAAAATTAACGTAACCCTTAGAAATAAAAGGACCGATTTTTTAATCCCCGCATATAAGTAGTCGTCGAACAAGTTAGTGCTGTTATCTTTACTCTTATGCCATAAAGCATTGCGACAATCTTAACTGACTAATAGCTTTATCTGGAGATTGATAAATCGAACCTTAGAATATAAGTCTTTAGATGTGGGTAGATACAGTGGATACAGACACTGAAGATACACCAGGTTTCACCTGGTTGGGGGTTTCTTCCTTACGAGACCTTTTGGGGCCGAGGAGGATCTTCTGGAGCTGGCAGGCCGGGGCCTCCACGAAGAGGTGGAGAGGCAGCGAGAAGAGGAAAGTAGTGCAGACTATACCGGCAAAGAGCATGATCTGAAAAAAATATGAGTTATATACTTTCTATGTCAAGTCCGTTCAGTTATGAATGTAGTGAGGCATGCACATGTACATTGTTTTAGTGTGGGTAACCTCGAGAACAATTAGTCACAGTACTAAGAAGTTCTTTATTCTTGAATGAGCGTCTAGTAACGTCAGCATGACATCTCAACGCTAAAGTTGTATGAGTAAGTTAATATTTCTTTAATTTTTTTTTACCGACCTTAGAGCATCACAGGTATTGATACCCGTTGAGTTAGTACCTTTGATGCTCTAAGTTACCGACAGAGATGTTCAAATTTCTTTGTAAACGCGTCAAAAGCGTTTGCACTCAAGCGCGCTTGAACACTCCTTTTTTTGGTATCGGGGGGAAAACCTTCAAAAGGTATCCGGCACTTTGGGAGAGGTGTTACCGGGTTATATGAGATTTGTTACCGCACTAAAACCCTTTCGGTGGCATACCTCTGCGCTTGGGGAGGACTCCGAGATCTCCAGTGGAACGCACCGGTGTCCTACACGCGCGGCGCCCCAGAACGGGCACATCATTTGGAGAACACATGTGCTCTCCTGTACCTTCCGATGCTTACGGCGGCATGCGGCCACGCATACACCGCCATCCTTCCCGGGGCCGCTGGCTGAACGGATCGAGCTCCCACACTCACTGCCCACAAACCCGGCAGCCCCCTTTTAGTCGCCTCTTAGACGGCAGGGGATACCAGCTCTATTCTTAATCCCGAAGCTACAGGGACTGCTTGAACATTCTTACACTATCTACTACAACCACTTTTGACAACTATGATGGTTGCTACGATACCCTAAAGTAAAATTGTATTGTACGGGAATAAAAAAAAAAGAATCAATCGAATATCTTGCAACTTGTGTTAAAGCTTAATCATATATTTTTTTATAATAATTGAATTACAATGCAATGATCACTTTTTTTCAATCTTTTTTATGTCCCACTGTTGGGCACAGGTCTCCTCTAAAATCTGAGAGGGATTTTGGCCATAGTCCGCCACGCTGACATAGTGCGCTTATCACCTAGAAAATTCTTCTGAAGTATTATTTTCGTGATACTCGTATGCCCTCGTAGCTAATATTTATTAGGTATATGTATAAACAGAATAGAAAGTTAATTTCCCAGAAAAATGTTATACTGCATTTCTCCATTTGTGAAAGGAAATAATTTAATCTTCTTATCCAAGATATGCATTTTGTATTTCTGCTTGAAAACCGAGATTTGTTGAAGTCATTTTATATTTTTCGCATAAATCCAATTGTGGTGCAGGGATGAATGCATCAAATTTGATGATGTTTCGTTTTTATGCGAGTTTAAATATAAAATTCATAGCAGCTCTCGTTTGAAACTCTTCTCCTCTTGAAGCTATTATTTTATATATTTAAGAAAACACTGTTTTTTTTAAAGTATGAGGTTTTCTGATGCCCTTGAAAATCTAAGTAGGTGCAAGAAAATTCCAGCATGTATCACGGCAGAAATTGGTGCAGCAAAATGTTTGGCTGCAACCCTTGTTGCGTCCCACTGCTGGGCACGGGTCTCTCCCCATTATTGGGGAGGCCTGGAGCTTACTCCACCACGCTGCTTCAATGCGGGTTGGTGGAGATGCGGGTAAGTGGCCAACCCGCTGTCGGATGTTTTCAAATCGCCCATAAGGCCGACAAGGTTTAACGACTGTAATCTGTCGACAACAACTGAGACCGACGGCTTAACGTGCCCTCCGAAGCACGGAAACGCACATGAAATTTTTGCCACTAGCGGTCACCCATCTCACACCCGACCGCGCCCGTTTGGCTCAGCTGCATAGATCGCTTGCGTTCTACGCTAGCCGCCAGGCCATGCGCGCTTCACAAAATGGTTACATCGCCGATTTCAACGTGTAAATTTTGCTCGCAAATTATACACGTAAGTATAGTTGTCACAACGGATCTTTGTTCCTCTGAAGTTAGGTGCAATAAACGACTGCGCATGTGCTATTGTGCAAAAAAGTGTTTTGATTGGTTTACTACAATTTTTGACTTCTGCTATTCGCACGAAGTTCCAAGAGATAAGCATCCTTTGTGACTACTATAATTTCTTCATTAAAGATGCGCGCCGGGGCTTTAACGGAGAACTCCCTCGCAGGAGATTGGTATCTTAACCACTCGGCTGTCGCCGCATGTGGAACATTACTATTTATTGGCTTCAACCCTTTTTTTTTGCGTCCCACTGCTGGGCACGGGTCTCTCCCCATTATTGGGGAGGCCTGGAGCTTACTCCACCACGCTGCTCCAATGCGGGTTGGTGGAGATGCGGGTTAGTGGCCAACCTGCTGTCGGATGTTTTCAAACCGCCCATAAGGCCTCCGACAAGCTTTAACGCCTGTTATCTATCGACAACAACCGGGACCGACGGCTTAACGTGACCTCCGAAGCACGGAAACGCACAGGAATATTTTTTTGCCACTAGCGGTTACCCATCTCACTCCGACCGCGCCCGTATGGCTTAGTTGCATAGATCGTTTGCGTTCTACGCTAACCGCCCGGCCATGCGTGCTTCTATTACTATTTATTACAGTGGCTATATTATTATCAACCCTGTTTGATTATAAAAGATTGGTATTTTTGGATGTTTGTAAGGACTGAACATAAATATTACTGGTCCGATATCAAAAAAACTTTCACTGAGTAATGGGTGCAATGATTGTAATTAACCACCACTGTCTATTCCTACCACATATCTATTCTGTTCTAAAAATTTACCATTGGCACAGCTTGTTTAAAAACGTAATCTACTTACAGCGGTATAGTCAGTAGCGTAGAAGGACCTCCTCATCTGCCCTCCGTAGGTCCTCAACACGGTAGCATGGACCAGCATGGCGCAGTAGGACAGCCTGCCCAAAGGCTGCAGCGGTCCCCATTCCACGGATCCTACGTAGATTTCTGTAAAAAGAAAGTAATTATAAAAAAAACTAAAAAACACGCTTTTGAATCACATCAACCTAAAAAAGATAAAAATAATCGTTAATATTAGTAGAAAATAATAATGAACAAAAATAATAGTGAGTATTATTGTGAAAAAAGAGTGGGTTGCATTTCTCAGGGTTTTTGAAATTTATTTATTTATTTCAGTTGTTGCACCAACTAAGTGTTCACTATACATTAACAAAAGTAATAATACACAATACAATGCTCAATTGCCACCCCAATTACACGTACAAACGAAAGTGGACAATTTTTCCAGAAAATAACATTATTACAAGCATAAATACTCAATAAACAATAAGTGTAAAAACGTTGCAAAATTCAGACTACAACAGTTTTGAACACATTGTAAAGAAATTAAAAGTATTGTGTGGCAAGGGGTGAAACAAGACGATTGCTGTTTCATCCCGTGCCACACACTGTATTTTTCATATCACATGTAATGAAACAACGAGTTTTGATTTCTGTAGCCTAAGTAAGACTATTTCAGAGAAATAGCGCAGTAATATCTTTTGACAACGATTTGACGACAATTGTCAACGTGATTCTGACGGACTTGAAATAAAGACGTAAATAATAAACAAATGGATGTGCCGGGTAGAAACAACGTTGTTTCTGACTGACACATTCGCATTGGTTTGAAATTGTTTTATTTCGACTGGCAAAACAGAGATCAAAACTAGCTGTTTCATTACATGTGATATGAAAAATACAGTGTGTGGCACGGGATGAAACAGCAATCGTCTTGTTTCACCCCTTGCCACACAATACTTTTAATTTCTTTACAATGTGTTCAAAACTGTTGTAGTCTGATTTTTGCAACGTTTTTACACTTATTGTTTATTGAGTATTTATGCTTGTAATAATGTAGCTGATTTCTATAATAGTGCAAATTTATCTACCCGTATATGTAAACGATAACATCAAATTATGCCTATAAAGCTTTTCTAAACTTCAAGTGCATTTCAAGCGTTCTTTAAATCATTCCACTAAAGTGAGTGGAATTTTCCCGTTAATAAAATCTCTCTACAGATGTCAGCTATTTTTACTCCATACGCGGGTTCTACCGTTCCTTTTTATTGTTATCCGGGATTCCAACTAATCCTCTTATCTTTGCACCCATGAATCGGAATAGTCCAGGATGTAGTCCTTTTGTTGGATTTTTCAACAGCTATTTTTAAATTTTCATCGTTCAATATAGGTTTAAGTGTTTTTTTAATGGAGTGGCATATGACCATTCAGGCCACCTGGTGTGGTAGACGGGTCATACCGAACTTGTTCACGGAAACAATAAAAATAAATAAATAACGCTTCACACTTATAGCCCCACAGTAGAGTAGATATACCCTGTGTCGTGGGTGCCATGGACACACAAAAAGACAGAAACACAAACACCCAGACCGAGAACAGTAATTTTAAACTCATCATTCAAATTTCATCATTCAAAAAAGTTCCCCTTTTTATTGTATTCTTACAGCAACGAATTAACATGGCGGGTAGCAGCCGTTTTTCGCGTCCCAGTGCTGGGCACCAATCTTTCTCCATTATTGGGGAGGCCTGAAGCTTACTCAACCACGCTACTTCAATGCGGGTTAGTGGAAATGCGGGTTAACGGCCAACCCGCTTTTGGATGTGTTCAAACCGCCCATAAAGACACAGACAAGGTTTGACGAATGTTATCGATACTAAGGAATGAATGAATGGTTTTATTTTCATAAGTATAGGTACATACTTATGCAAATAAATCTATGGACTGGACCGGGACTGACGGTAATGCGCATAAAACGTAAAATTAATATTATACATCCAAGCCATATGCAGCTCTGGTTTTTCTAAGTGATGGCATGTGGCATCACTTAGATGCATCCACCGTTAAATAATGGTTTTATCTTAAAAATGAAAACATTTTTCAAAACTACGCAAACAAAAAACAAACTGTAAACTAAAATTAGAGAAATTATTTTTAGTTAAAAAATGAACACTATCGTCGAAAACAATGAAAAGAGGGTGTTATTTAAAATATTGATACATTTTTCGAAGACTGTCCGTTCTCCACGTTCAGCGATCTTGCCATTTCTACGGCATAGACTCCGAAATGTATTATGTATTTCTATCTGATCCGATTTGAGTTTATATGATTATACTAATCTGTCTCACACGCACAGTAAATTTTTCCGGCATACAAAGTATTCTATTTCAGACTATAGTTGGTCTCTGTGCCATATTTCATCTCGATCCGAGCAACAACTATGCATCCAAACATATTTAAACTAACTTTCGTATTTATAAATTATTAGATTCTCAATGAAGCTATTTCCCTCATTTCAGTAACTTTGGAGTAGGTTTTAATTCCTACTTAATATTATAAATTCGAAAGTAACTCTGTCTGTCTGTCCGTCTGATACGCTTTACCGCTTAAACTACTGAACCAATTTTAATGAAATTTGGAACACAGATCGAGTGGACCTTGAAAGGACACAGAATGGTTTTTAACCTACGGGAACCTATACAACGGTCCATGCGGGCGAAGCCGCTGGCGGAAGGCTAGTCTTTAATAAATTAATTATAATTCATGCATAATTTTAAAGTCACTTTTTATAAAAAAAAACATGTGTTGGCGCGGAACTTTTTACAACCATGGAATAGTTCTAAATCCCCGGACATCCGTTTTTATTGCTACCTCGGATTTCATCTTATCCCCTTATCTTAGCGGCGAGTTTTATTCCACTGGCCTTACCCTTGTATATAAGTCAGATTTATATTTTAGTTTGACTCTCTATCTGTGCATACGATAGCCTCTTGGAATTTTAATTACCTACTTACCGATTAGAATTATTGTAAGAATTATGATGTTTAGTATCACCGTGAAAATATAAATGAGATGAATTTATAATTCTATTTTTTTATTTGAATGGAGTAGCAGACGATTAGGCAGGCCACGTGGTGTTAAGTGGTCCCTGCAGCCCATGGACATCTACATACCACCTCAAGCAAGCATAGGTAAGTCCTGTCTGAGGTCGTATGCAGTTGCACTGCTACTCCGGAGGCTGGTGGTCGCTGTGGCCGGCAACTGCACCTTTCCACCGAAACACAACAGAATTGGTTCACGGCAGAAGTGAGTGCAGCGGTGGTACTTCCCCGGGCGAACCATAATAGTTCTACCACCACAAAACCTACATTGTGTGTCAATTTACGGACTCGTGTTTAAAAATTTAATATTTTTTCGTAAATTGCATTAGGTATTTCAATAGGATAAACAATAATAACAAAATGGATTTTTTTTTCTAAGACACTCATCAAATTTGGCACACGTGTTTAGAAGCTGAAAGTTGATTTATGATCTAATCTATCTATAATATAAAAATGAATCGCAAAATGTGTTGGTAAGCGCATAACTCAACAACGCCTAGACCAATTTGGTCAATAGTTTTTTTAAAATGTTCGTTGAAGTTCAAGGATTGTTTTTACGGCGAGAAAAATTCGAATAATTGCCGGAAAAACCATAAAAACAGCTCTTTTCTATTTCCCATACAAATGTTTTCTTACTAAAACGTAGTCAATTTGAGCTTTATTGCTATTGTATAAAGTTCATATTAAATTACAAGCACTCACTGTTGTCTAAGCAATGTAGGTGTGTTCCTAACGTCAAAGATCATATCTATCAAAACAGTGTGCGTGTGTGCGTTGGAGCACAGAATACATCGTTGGAAGAGTTTAATGTCGCATAGCATGATGTTATATAGCTTATAGCCTTCGCTAATAACTGGACTATTCAACACAAAAATAATTTTTCAGTAGTTCCTGAGATTAGCGTGGTAGTGGTAGCGGCCGCTATCCCTACTATAATATTATAAATTCGAAAGTAACTCTGTCTGTCTGTCTGTCTGTTACGCTTTCTCGCTTAAAGTAATGAACCAATTTTAATGAAATTTGGAACACAGATAGAGTGGACCTTGGGAAAGGACATAGGATGGTTTTTATCCTACGGGAACCTATAAAACGGGTCCACGCGGGCGAAGCCGCTGGCGGAAGGCTAGTATATTCTAAAATTCTGACAATATCACATATATACATAGAGGTTATAAATTCGATGTGCATATCGAATTTATAACCTCTATTTCGGTCAGTCAGTTAAAATGAAATTACATATTGAAATATACTTACTATTGCACTTATAGAAGTATCCAATGACAAAGATGCATATAGCAAGCGCGAAGAAGTTCTGGTTCAGCGCGTTGAACACAGCAGACTCGAAGGCGGACGCCTCTCTATGGTGGAGGTCCCAACCCATGAGCACTGTGCCTACGGCCACTGGGATGGAGATGATGAAGAGGAGTTTCAGGAGCTGAAATAAAGTGTCATTAATGAGTATTTAAAGACAAAGACAAAGAACTTTATTTGCACAAACATTGGTGTTTACAAAAGTTGTTAATACATATCTAGTACGCCATATTTACCTTCATGAGGTATGCAAATATTACAAAGATAAAAGAAAAAACTTAATTATAACACAATTTATAAAAATGTACATTTATATCAATTTTATTATTATTTTTATTTGATCCCATCTTGCGCCTTATAAAACTTTTTATTTTATTTTATTTATTTAAGTAAGTATGTATTTATTTAGTTGTTTGTTTATTTAATTACCTATTTATTAATTTTTTTTTTTTGGGCGTTTGGTTTGGGTGGCTTTTAATGAAAATACCTCGTGTATTTTATACAGCAATGCCCGAATGGTAAAGACCGCGGCCTTCGACGCGGAGATTCCGGGTTCAAATCCTCGGCGCGCACCTCTGACGAAGAATTTTGTAATGTGCGCATTTATTGCTGCTCCACGGTAGTGAAAAATACTAATATTTAATTGATTACGATGTTTTCCATTGCCGTGCACTATAAGCAATACTTTCGTAGCGCGCATGGCCCGGTCGTTAACGTAGAACGCAAACGATCTATGCAACTAAGCTAAACGGGCGCAGTCGGGTGTGAGATGACTGACCGTTTCCGTGCTTCGGAGGGCACATTAAGCCGTCGGTCCCGGTTGTTGTCGATAGATAACAGTCGTTAAACCTTGTCGGAGGCCTTATGGGCGGTTTTACAACATCCGACAGCGGGTTGGCCACTAACCCACATCTCCACCAACCCGCATTGGAGCAGCGTGGTGGAGTAAGCTCCAGGCCTCCCCAATAATGGAGAGACCCGTGCCCAGAAGTGGGACGTAAAAAGGCTTGCAGCCAGCCAGTTGCGGATGAGCATGTAGACCATATGATGTTAAGCCAGAGTAATTTCACTTGGTTCAATGACAAAATATGTCATGGATTTGTTTGTATTAGGCTTCCAAACAAGTTTTTGAACTTAAATTACTCCTTTATTATAGGTATACAAAAATGTAGAGGTTGAAAATGTCCAAAAGTTTAAACTTATTTATTGGATCCTTTATAATCCAGTACCTTTAAACGAGCAATTCTTGTATATATCTAAATATATTTTTTGAATCTCGGAAACGGCTCCAAAGATTTTGATGAAATTTAGTACCCTGGTTTCGGGGATGATAAATCGATCCAGCAAATTTTTATTGATAGAAATTGTCGTTTTATTTAATGTTTATGCCGTTAAATATAAAATTACCCTTACTTACATCTATTGGAGAATATTAATAATATTGTGGCGTAGAAAGCCGTCAAATGTCATCCGTCAATCCGCCCTTCAAACAAATGACAATGTCGATATGAAAGACCTCTATAAAAATTTCGTCAATGGAATCAAAGCTTTCTTGTTCGAATGGTTACGAAAGCTGACTACGGAGCTAGAGACCCGGGTTCAAACCTCAAGTAGACAGTAGTTGCGTTTTTTATTTTTTGTGACATTTTTTTTTAAATTGGGAGCTAGGTATTTCAAAAGGCTTTGTTAAGTAACTAGCCAATGAATGTTTTGCTTAAAAATAAACCAAGAAAATCAATAGTTTTTATCCGAGCAACGCTCGGGCGTCCAGTTTTGTGATACAGTTAAGCCCATATTTGTTTAGTTCTCGAGCAGCCTAAATCTACATGGATGTAATAAACGTTACACACTCAAAGCCCCACAGTAAGGTTATTAATACCCTGTGTCGTGGGTACCATGGACACGCACAGAGACAGAAATACAAACACCCAGACCGAGAACAGAAATTTAAACTCATCATTCAATTTCTGCTTCGCCGGGAATCGAACCCGGGACCTCTCGATTGGCAGTCCGGTATGGTAGCCATTGCGCCACGCGGGTCGTCACTGCTAATCGGACGATCCCGATGTAAAAAAATAATGTTTGTAGTAAGTAACTCACCAGAGAATCTCTAAGGTTCCATTTTTCATTCTGAGCCTTGTGATAGAACCAGGCTGTCAGAACTCCAAGATGGTAGCCGGCCCAATTACCTTGAGCTGATACATAAGCGTGATAAAATGTGTCGTTGTACCCGAATATGTCTCTTATTGATCTGAAATAAACAACAATATTAAATTGAGAAGTTTTGAATTTATACAAGGTAGTACCTGTACTATTATATATTCTGTGGCAGTACACAAAATTATGGGCCCAAACAAACATGGTACTCGGTTGTTACAATAAAAAATTAAATAAAAACTAAACCATCATATTATTTTAAGAAACTATAAATCTGAGTATATAATGTCCTTGCATATGATAGTACAGCGTCTATTTTCCTCAGATATACAATTTATATGTTTCCTGATACAATATAATTACTTACTATCTTTTACGACACGACTAAATAATTGCAAAAATAAACACTTACTCCGGGAATATGCTGACTCTAATGGGTAGAAGGTCCATAAAGTAGCTCTGCAGGAATGGTATCAGCAAGCTGATCACCATCACACCGGACAGCACCGGGACACCCGTTCGTGGCCACCTCCAGATCACCAGCATCACCACCATAGTGATGAGGAAGAGCTGGGTGTCTGTGCCTAAGTACCTGATCATGAAAAAAATAATATAAAATAACGTTTCACCTTCATATAGCCCCACAGTAGAGTAGGTATATATCGTGGGTACCATGGACACACACAAAGACTAAAACCCCATACACCCAAATTGAAAACAGAAACGGAAACTCATCATTTAAATCTCTGTTTCGCCAGGAATTAAACCCGGGACCCCCGATTGGCAGTCTGTTATGGTATCCGTTGCGCCACATGGGGAAATAAATAAAGACAGAAGTCAATTAAATGACACTGATTCGTATGTTATTTGTTTGATGAAGGCTTTTGAAATCTGTTTGTAAACATTTTAGGCAAAAATATGACTTCTACTATTTTTATAAATAAAATATAGACTCATATTGGGCGATAAAACAGCTAGTATGATAGATTTCCATTCTATGTAAACGTTTTTACAAAAACTACACTACAGCCCATTTGTCGATTTAACATAAAGTACGTCAACAGCGAAATTCATGGATTAATAATGTTGCATAACTGCTTCTAAAAATACCTTATTATTAATAATTATTATTAATAATGTAGGTATTTTTAAGAAACCGTTATTTTTATTATATTATTATTATTATTTAAAGCGTGCATGGCCCGGCGGTTAGCGTAGAACGCAAGCGATCTATGCAACTAAGCCAAACGGGCGCGGTCGGATGTGAGATGGATGACCGCTAGTGGCAAAAAATTTCATGCGCGTTTCCGTGCTTCGGAGGGCACGTTAAGCCGTCGGTCCCGGTTGTTGTCGATAGATAACAGTCCTTAAACCTTGCCACTAACTCGCGTCTCCACCAACCCGCATTGGAGCAGCGTGGTGGAGTAAGCTCCAGGCCTCCCCAATAATGGAGAGAGACCCGTGCCAAGCAGTGGGATGTAAAAAGGGTTGCAGCCAATAATTATTAAAAGGTATTTTTATTTATAAGAAACATTATTAATAAAAAACTTTGATTTTCTCCATTTTTATTTTCTATACCCAATAAAACAATTGATAAAAGCACTCTCGCAGTAATATAGTATACCGAATACTACACGTAAATCACGCGAACAGTAGTGACCTTTTGAAGAAATAAGTGCAAAAATTACTAAAGCGTTCAACGTTGTAACCTTCATCTCATCTCACAATCGCTACTTCCTACGCAATCCAAGATCTTTATTTGCAAGGCGACACTAACCACGAATTTGCCAACACAATTACTGTCTTTGAAACGCAAGCATCAATTGTACACTCATTCGTTAAGTTTCCCGAAGGAGTTTCATCTTTCGTATAAATTGTTCCTGAAAAGCGTGGATTGGCGGCGTTTGATACACCAATGATCTTATGTCAACAGTTGTTATCATGGCAATTTCAATGCTATCGTCAAGCTACAAGGTTCAGTTTTCATTGAATGTTAATATTGTTTCTTCTCTTTAGATTCTAGTTGTCGTTCATCCGTTTGTAATTGAGTTAAGTGTTGTCACTTCCTCCTTTATATAGGTTCCGTTGATTTTATCTGTTTTATTTTGACATTGATTTTTTTGGTTAAAAAAATAGATTTTATCGTTTGTATAGGCATTTATAACTTTTTTCTTACTTTATAACGACCAATAGCCTAATGTCCTACCAACGCAAGTAAATTACATAAACGTTGTTACTGGAGCCTGACACTCAAATAAAATTATCGAGGAATTAGAAAAGGTGATGATCAACGTATACCCGACATTATTACTATTTTACCACCAGAAAACAGTAACGCTGATGTAACAGATGAGGATTCTGGTGATGAAAATATATTCTTGATGCACAACTTGCCTGGATCTTAGCTACGTGCACAAGCAGAGGTTCGTTTCCGTGAGTTATCTAGTGATAGTGACAGTGACGACGAGCTGCCACGACTTCATGAGACATGATGATGAAATTAGTACTTCCCCAAAATATTCTGCTCAGAATGTGTCTTTGCCATTTCAATCTTCTTCAGGCTGTCTAACAATCGTTGTGTCGATAAATAAGCTGTATAAATGGATTGCACGAGACATCCAACCTACATCTAAGGTTTATTTATTGTACTTTATAAATGTAATAATTTTTTTTTTTCATTAGTATCTGTTACGTTCGCTTTCACTCTTCTTTCTCTCGTTACAGCTGCTTTATTATTATTTTTTTCCCTTTTGTCACCGCCTTCATCGATCTCCCACTGCCTTAAGGTTGACTGGTAGAGAATGCTTTGAGCATTAAGTTCGCCTTCTGTCCAATACTTTTGTATGGCGTAAAGTTTAAATAAATAAATAAATATGACAAGAAGTACAGGGAGCTATTCTAAATAAAGGCCCTATGTACTTTTTCAATTGTTTATTTGATAGTGACGTTCTTGAAATTATTATGAACTCTTCGCTACCCTAATTCGCTAACCAATGTCTTCGCTACCCAAAATAATAATA
This sequence comes from Pyrgus malvae, assembly GCA_911387765.1. Taxonomy (NCBI): domain Eukaryota; kingdom Metazoa; phylum Arthropoda; class Insecta; order Lepidoptera; family Hesperiidae; genus Pyrgus; species Pyrgus malvae. The sequence goes on from OU426969.1 coordinate 14,499,712, forward strand.
AAGATAATGTGTCGCATAGTGAGATAAAATGTTTTCTCGGAATTCTTCTATATAGTAACTATGTTATAGTACCTAGACGACATACATATGTATTGGCAAAATTCATCAGATTTCGGATTGCCTATTGTTTACAATGCTATGACGAGAGATAGGTTCAAATTCATAATGACACACTTATATTGTTCTGATAACACGAAATTGAATTCCAAGGACAAAGCTTTGAAAACCTATTACATGGGGCTTATGATGACATACTAATAGGACATATAATAAAACATACGAAAAATTATTTAAGATGTGCCATGTGGCACAAGAAAGGCCAATTTTTTTGCAAGAAGTGTGAAATTACATTACGTCCTAAACATTGCTTTGAAAATTATCATACCCTCGGTAAATAATTAGTGTATTCATGTAAATATTGGCTATATATATCCAATAGATATATGTCAATGTAATATAATAAATATGTTTTTAGCATAAAACTGTTGTTTCACATACTATTTACCCACTAAATAATAAAATATTTAAGCAGTTCAAAGTAGTATATAGTAGCAAGGAGTATACCGTTCCAAGTACTTTTTGGAACGGTATACTCCTTGTACAAATGTTACATCTCAACAAAAGTTTAAACGAAAACAATTTAATTATTGGTCCAACCAAAATCTTATCCCACAAATGCTTCTCCCTACGCAACCCAAGATATTTCTTTGCAAGGCGATACTAACCACGAACTTACCAACACAATTACTGTCTTTGAAACGCAAGCATCAATTGTACACTCATTCGTTAATTCCTTTGGGAACAAAGCAGTTTCATCTTTCGTATAAATTGTTCCTGAAAAGCGTGGATTAGCAGCGTTTGATACACTAATGGTCTTATGTAAAAATTTGCTATCATTGCAATTTCAGTCTTATAGTAAAGGCTCAAAGGTTTGGTTTTCATTGAATGACAATGTTGTTACCTCTCTTTGGTTTCTAGTTGTCGTTCATCCGTTTCTAATTGAGTTAAGTGTTGTCACTTCCTTGTGTTATTATGTATATAAGTTCCGTTTGGTTTTGTCTGTTTTATTTTGAGATTAATTTTTATTTTTGATAAAAACAAAATTATTAGCATTTCTTTATTAAATTTCTTTTTTTCATTTTAAATCACACGGTAACTATAACATCCATTATTATTTTACCATGATTACACAATCCAGACGAGTCACTTCTCAGACAGAGTTGGAAAAGACCGGTACAAACACCGAAGACCCAAAGGTCTTGGGTTCAAATACCAACGTACAAAGTGACTAAAGAAAATATATCCTTATTTAATTCATGTTTCAAGTTCTTGCGTTCCTATACTTAAATTATTAAGTTGAATATTTTGTTTGTTTTAAAGCCTTAATATCGGGGACGATTGATTAGAATTTAAAATTTCTATTTATTAGTTATTAGATTTATGTCAGATTGTCCATGTATAGAGGAAGGTTTTAAACTAAAAATATCACGCTATAATTGAGGTAAAACCGGGAGGCACATTTAGTTTTAAATATCATTGTTTCAGTAATAAAACCCAAAAAAGTGAACGCAAACTAATTTCCAAACAAAGAAGGTCAATGGATCCTCGTCATTTTTCAACATAAACAGACGAGGTCGCAGAAAAGAGGTAAGCTATAACGCACAGTACAATCACTCAGTAATCCACATAATGACATATGATATGTGGACATCTGTTGGCGATTGTCGTGAGCTTAGAGTACTTAAGCATTAGCTATAGAGCGCGCGTGAGACACTACCTTTGAAGCCAGTCGTAAATATATTATCATGTTTCATACATTCAGTCCTCTGGGTATGGTTTTCAAATAGAGAAATGGGAAACTTTTTCAATGTTTATCTCGGTATCAGTAAGACACAAGTTCTCCAAAGTTCGCTAATGCACTTAAATCGGTCTACCATTCATGGTACCGTTTCAAGAATCATTTTGTAAACAATGTTATATAATAATTAGTCAAGTTATTTTGACCACTGAACTGTAATTAAAAAAATAAGTAGTAGTTTTTGAGTGTCAGGACCAATAAGAAAAATGGTTATGGGGTACTGTTATATCGCAATAATTGGTCTTTATTATTTTGAGAAAATTTACTTTTATTTAAAGTTACAGCTTAAACCCTGTAATAAATAAGATAATATTTAGTGGTTGGCTGCAAACCTTTTAACATCCCACTGCTGGCCATGGGTCTCTCCCCATTATTGGTATGCTAATAAGCTCCATAAGCTTACCCCACCACGCTGCTGCAATGCGGGTTGGTGGAGATGCGGGTTAGTGGCCACCCCGCTGCCAGATGTTCCTTTTCAAACCGCCCATAAGGGCTCCGACAAGGTTTACCGAATGTTACCTATCGACAACAACCGGGACCAACGGCTTAACGTGCCCTCCGAAGCAAAGAAACGCGCATGTAATTTTTTGCCACTAGCGGCCACCCATCTCACACCCGACCGCGCCTGTTTGTCTTAGTCACATAGATCGCTTGCATTCTACGCTAACCGCCGGGCCATGCGCTCTTCATTTAGTGGTTGGCTGCAACCCTTTTTTTTGCGTCCCACTGCTGGGCACGGGTCTCTCCCCATTGTTGGGGAGGCCTGGAGCTTATTCCATCACGCTGCTCCAATGCGGGTTGGTGGTTAGTGGTTAGCGCTCTATAACTCGCCTTTATATCCTCTAAGGTCATAAGCGTTACAAAACTGTGGAACTGAGTAAACACTATTGTCACGAACCCAAGACCTTCAAGAGTAATAACGGTTTTGAAATCAGTGGCTTGGATTTGTGGATAACATCACGTTTTAAGATTAAGTGAATTTCGTGAATTAAGAAGTAGAAAAAAATATTTTAAACACTTGCTCAATTTGTGGCGAAAATAACGTGCTGAGAATTTTAAGCGAAAAAGTTGCTTATTTTTAACCCCTTATCCGAACCCCCGAAGCGCGCATAGCCCGGCGGTTAGCATAGATCGGCGGTCGGGTGTGAGATTACCACGGACGTTTAGGTTATGGGACAACCTTCCAGCTGAGGCATTCCCAGTGGACTATAATATGGGGTTCTTCAAGTAAGTTGTAAAAAAAGCTCTCCTCCAAATCCGGCAATGCTCTGGTGGCTCCGACGACGATGATCGCTTAACACCACGCGGCCCGTCTACCTTTTTGTTCGGTTTATTTAAAAAAAGGCTATTTTTCGAATATTATTACAAATTTCGTATTTTTCAGAATAATCAAAAACTTGAACTCCACGCGAAACGCAACTAGAAATCCTGTAACATTTAAATCGAGATTTACAAATGTAATTTCCAAAGATCGGTTAGACAGCTAATTTTGTTAGAGTATATAGCAGATGCATGATACAGCCTTCAGCTGCAGCCTCATTGTCGTGAAAATGTGGAGAAACATGTTGATCTGTGTCGCGATATTTGAGAGGAATTGCGCTTAAAGCCATTAAGACAAGGCCAAATGAAATTCGCCTTTATTTTACATTAATATGACCTAGATTCCGGTGCAATGAAAAACGGTAATGTCTTTAGTTAAATAAATTGAGTTGTAAGCCAATTTAAACCTTACGCTTTCAGTATTAAGGTGGACAAGTGATTTGCAGTGTTGAGTTAATGCGTTTCGCACTTCCGATAATTCACTTGTAATTTATAGTAAATCAACTTGAAATAGTAGCAAAATTGTTCAAATTGCTAAATTTAATCTTTTAATAATTTCGTTAATGATGCGTATTATAACCAACAGTGTTATGAGCGTTATTATCTGTACAATTAATTAAACACATTATATTCACTCGAATGTCACTCATGTTTAAAATTATTTGGTAGATATTATAATTACCCTTGTTTCTATGCTAAATGTATTTTAATGTTATGAGGAATAAACAATTTTAACTGTAAACGCAGGCTAGTAACACAGGCTTTTCAAATTCGTACAAAATTATCATTAGAGTCACCCATCTCACAACCAACCGCAACCGTTTCGTTGCGCTTACGGAAACTTTTCATTAGCGGTCACCGATCTCACATCCAACCGCGCCCATTTCGCTGCGTAGATAGTTTGTTCTACGATAGCCGCAGGGCTATGCTAGCTCCATGAATGAAGTCGTTTACGAAAACTGGTCATTGTCGGTCTCCCATCATGCTGACCGCGTCCGTTTCGCTTAGCTGCATAGATTGCTTGCGTGCTACGGTAGCCTCTGGGCCATTCGAGCTTCGCGACTAAAGTCCCATAAAACAATTAGAGAACTCACCAAGCCTGAGGCAGACACAGGTGTTCAAATGGGAAGAGATTCGGCATCAGAATGACCAGCTGCCACCAGTTGCTTCGGCACAGATCACGCTCACGCTTCACTACGGCGTCCCACATCGGCCCAGACCCCATGTGTGGGACCCAGGTCATTGCGAGGCCCATCACTACCAGGACTGCTGGGATTAACCTGTTGACAAAATTATTTATCATTTAACAACGAAAAATTCACCAATAAATAAAATACAAAAGTAAAAAATGAAACATTTAAATACAAGGATACGGAAAAAGAGGTGAAGGTTATATTTCTACATAAACATAATATACTCAGTGATTCTTATATAGCTACGCATATATAAGTACAAAATTATTTTGGCCGAAGGTGTATAAATATATAAAAAAACAACCATCAAGACACAAAGTTAGGGTGTACCTTAATGTTGTTCATACATTTATTTTACAGAATAATCGGATTTTCTGTAATAGTGTTGGTCGATTGCAAAAATAAAAATTATGAAATAAATATTTCTTTACCAAACATACAGTTTACTTTATTTTTTCACAAATAAATTAAACATGTAGTAATTTAAAAACTGCTTAGAAAGAAAAATACACATATTAATTTCTCGATAGTTCTGCTTGTAAAAAGTATTGATCCTTTTTATTGTGCCCTAAGTAAATACAACAAGCACACCGCTTGTCATTCTAAATGGGATCGGATATTATTTTGGAGTCTCTGACGAAACGACTAATTGTACTGGCCCTATTTTGTTTATGTAAATCGAATTACGTGAATAAAACTGAACCCACTTTAAATTTCTAAATTTTTTGTGCAGCTTGTTCTTTTACAAGCTCCGATTCTTGTTTCGTATGTTTTATTCAGATCGAATAGCTAGAGCCGTTCCAATTATTGGCCAAGTACTCCAGGTAAAGTGCTATTACCGACTTATAACGGCTAAAGTTTTCGCATAATGCGGCTAGGAATCGGTAAAATTAAATTTTATCGAGACTAAAGGAAATCTAGTTTAACTTTCATAAGTTTAACGTGTCTAGTTTGCCTTAGAGCATCACAGGTATTGACTCTTGACGAGAGTCAATTCGTACCACCACCAACACGTGTTTCGCCCCAAAACAGAGCATCATCAGGGTTATTGACTCTACGACGGTTACTCGCAAAGTCAACTTTATATGTTGGTGTATATGTTTTATTGTTGCATGTGCATGTGTCCTATGTGGGAGGGAGGGAGGTGCTATTGCATGAAAAAGTATACACCATCATACGTTCTGATTGCGGATTGTTGCAAAGTAGTTTTTACCTCACTTTATTTTATTGAAATTGTTTCAGTAGTTTAAGCAGGAAAGCGTAGCAGACAGACAGACAGACAGACAGAGTTACTTTCGAATTTAAAATATTAGAAGGGATTTTGAGATTCTTTTGAGACCCTATTATTTTGAAGGCCTGGAGCTTACTAAGCTCCACCGCGTTGCTCCAATGCGGGTTGGTGGAGATGCGGGTTAGTGGCCAACCTTCAGTCGGATGTTTATGAATATTTTCACAAAAAAAGGCAATATGGTTTTGATTGAGATTTGAACCCGGGTCTCTAGTTCCACAGTCAGCCCACGTAACCATTCAGCCAAGGAAGCTTTAATTAAATGAACGAAATTTTTATAGAGCTCTTTCAAATCGACATTCTCATTTCTATGAACGTCGGATTACAGATGGCGTATGACGGCGTTCTACACCACAATATTATTATTAATACGCTCCAAGAGATGTCAGAAAGAGTCGTATTTTTAAGTTTATATTTATGTTGATTATCACTGAAAATATTTTTCAAATTTAAAATTTCTAAAAATATAACCGAGCTGGATCGATTTATCACCCTCGAAACCAGGGTACTAAATTTCATTAAAATCGTTGTAGCCGTTTCCGAGGCACAAAAAATCGTATGAGGCGTTTACGTGCACATTGTTTTAGAGTTGTGTTAGATAGTGTTTTTATAAAAGTTTTTATGTTAATTACAGAGATGCTCAGATTTCTTTGCATTTCCAAAGCTTACATACACACGCAAGCTTATTAATATACATCACAACTACAACAAGAGCCAACCAGACTTTTAAAAAAATCAGTAAAAAGGTTTGTCGTTGAAATAAAAATTTATCGTTGAAATGTTTCTATAAATTATTCTTACCTCAACCACCGATTCACGATCGCCATCGGAACAGTCTTTAAGGTGAACTGGTGCGTCTCCGCGTAGGCCAGCATCTTGTAGGCCATGAGGAAGCCACCCATCACGAAGAAAATCTGTACTATGATTCTCGCGTTGAAGAGTAGGGACTTGAAGAAGTCGTCATACGACTGAAACAAAAGAGGATTTTGAAAAAAAGGTTCTTGTTGATCTCGTACTTGTAGATGGTAGAACTTTAGATAGATAAAGATGAAAAGAGAAGAGAAGAGACGAGACGAGACGAGACGAGACGAGAAGAGAAGAGAAGAGAAGAGAAGAGAAGAGCAGAGCAGAGAAGAGAAGAGAAGTAAGATGAGATGAGATGGAATGAAATGAAATGAAATATTCTTTATTCGCTGTACGGTTCCTTTACAAACTCATAGTGAACGTTATTTTTTTGTTCTGTCTGCTCTAGGTGGGATGCGCTACGGAAATGCTAAGCTGAAGAAAAAGAGCAGACGGAGAAAAACTTCAGCCCTGTTTTAAAATATGTGGTATACAATAATTATAATTAGTTTTCTTAGAGAGTAGCCATGGGTATATTTAGGTCCTTTTTACTAACGTGGAGTAGAAAACAAGCATAATGGCAGTACGCTAATCAGTGTAGTCTATGGACATTTACACGGAATCTAGCTTGAGGTAGGTATAATGCAATTTCAGTACTACTTTGGCAGTAATGGGCGCAGCGGTGGTACATCACACTAGTCCCACATAATGAAGATGAGTATAATAATGTAATATTAAGAACAAAAATATAATTAACGAATAAGAAGATATTTCTTCTTACAATATTCTTCCTTATTCCATATCAAAGTCCTTCCATTATCGTCAAAGCATAATTAATTTTTCCGTAACAGCCTCCCATTACATTAACGTCTTTATTAATGTATCCAACAATATCCGTCATTAATTTTATTATCACATGACCTTGAATGACCCAAAACTTTTATCGGCCCCCGGGCAGGAATCAATAGGTACCCAATATCATAAAAATAAGCCATTTGCAACCTTAACCTTAAGACATAAAGGTCATAAAATCATAGTTCATTGATTTGTGTTCATCTCATCACGACTCGTCCATCAAGCAATATTCGAACGTAAGACGTTGGAATAGAACAGACATGAGATGTCGTTGCGAAGCAGGAACTTTTAACAAAAGTGCTTATCGTAAATCCCCTAACAAATAAAGGATATAGAGTGCTTAATTAGTAAGAACTCCCGAACACGTATGATTAAAATATCTAAGGATTTTTTGTTCGACGTACTGTTAGAGCGGTTTCATTGTATTCGCGACTAGCCTTCCGCCAGCGGCTTCACCCGCGTGGACCCGTTTAATGGGTCCCCGTAGGATAAAAAATAGCCTATGTGCTATTCCAGGCTTCATTGTCATATTAAAATCATAGTGTTTAGCCAGTTGTTTCAACCGCGTTGACCCTATTACCCGTTTTTACGTAGTAATGAAGAAAAGAAATGTTTCACGCGGTAAAAAGTAGCCTATGTTACTCAGAGTGAATGTAGCTTTGTAATGAATAAAGAATTTTTGAAATCGGAACAGCAGTTTTTGAGTTATCGCTAGATAATAGTCACTAAACCTTGTCGGAGGCCTTATGTGCGGCTTGAAAACGAATCACAGCGAGTTAAGATAAATCAGATGTAAAGTAACTACTAAGTAACAGTTAATATTAACAAAAACTATGTATTTCAATGTAATTTTAGTACAAACTACTTAAAAGTAAAAATTAAGTTTTTAACAAAAAAATAGAACCGACTTCAAACGGTAAAAAATAAAATTGTTCAGTACCTACTTCTTCTTGCTTATGGTAATGACTCTTAAAACTATTTCTGGAGTCGGGCCCTTAGTAAATGTCGTACCATTCGTTCTAAATTGGCACCGACAGTACAGACAGTGGGACAGTACCTACTTCTTCTTGCTTATGGTAATGACTGTTAAAACTATATTGGAGTCGGTGCCCATTCAGAACGAAAGGTACACTATATTTACTAAGACAGGATATTTCACTAAGGGCCCGACTTCAAAAATAGTTTTAAGAGTCATTACCATAAGCAAGAAGAAGTAGGTACTGAACAATTTTATTTTTTACCGTTTGAAGTCGGTTCTATTTTTTTGTTAAAAACTTAATTTATTTCACTCTTTTTAGTAATTTTAATAATTCTGTATGTATTAGCATAATTGGAAAAAATTTCACTTTACTTCTAAACTTTAAACAGATTTACCTTTTATAATCATGTTTATCTAATAGCCATCTAAAAGTCTGAAAGAAAACTACTATCAGTCCACCTGAACGTATAAATTAAAGAAAGAATTTGCTCTCAGCTCCTAACCTTTGAGGAGTTGTACCTTCAATCATCAGTTAAGCAACAGCAGGTGATAATTACCAGACATAAATATTTGTATTATGTTAAAAATATGACTAAAAGAATGTGTGTGCCTATTACGTTTCAGTGTTTCCCTCGATTTCCCTAATATCACATCATCAGATTTTGACATGGTGACAGTTGGACCACCTCAGGAATGTAAGATTTCGAACAAAAAACCATTTATTGAAAGAATTTGCTCTCAACTCCTAACCGTCGTAGTACCTTCCATCATCAGTTCAGCAACATGATATGACGATAATTATACACAAATGTCTGTTTTGCTTTGTAAAAATACGAAAATCATTTGTTGTGCTTTAAAATTTGAATGTTCCCTTCGATTTCTCTGGGATCCCCTCATCAGACTTTGACTTGGTGACAGTTGGACCACCTGGGGAATGTAAGATTTCGAATAAAAAACTATTTATTGAAAGAATTTGCTCTCAACTCCTCACTGTCGCAGTACCTTCCATCATCAGCTCAGCAACATGAGATGATGATTTCTATGCGTAAATATCTCTTATGCTTCAGAAACTATAAGAAAATCAATGTGTGTGCCTATAAAATTTGAGAGTTCCCCTCGATTTCCCTGGGATCCCATCATCAGATCCTGATTTGGTGACAATGGGACCACCTCGGGAGTATAAGCATACGAACAAAAAAAGAATTTTAAAAATCGGTCCACAAACGGCGGAATAATCGGTGAACATATATAAAAAAAAAAAAATACATACAGCCGAATACAGTACCTCCTTCTTTTGGAAGTCGGTAAAAATAAAAACTAAAACAATTAACTATAAAAAGAAAACCCATCTAAAACTTGCGCTTTTGGCATTGTGTCCAGAACGCTGGCAGTATTTACCCTTTGTACTAATAAGCTAATTTTTTGAGGAAAACAGCTGCCTTCTGGTCATCTGAGGCTAGAATCAGTATGATTGACATGTCTTGCATGAATGTTTTCATGTCAGCCGACCATGGACCCATAGTTTCCATCGCAAGCGACGCAAATTCATAATCCTTCGAAATGGAAGAATATTTAATCAATATAATCAAAAAGAAGCTGTGTATGGTCGGCTGCGGCCCCATAATTATAATTAATTATATACTAGCTGTGCCCGCGGTTTCACCCGCGTTAGAGAGGATCATAAGCATAAAGTGAAGTCCCTTCTGAAGTGCCACTGGACCGGCTTTTTTGTAGGACTATTTAAGATAAACATATCCCATTATATAATATAATTAAGTGTAACTCTAGCGGTTTTGGCAGCGCACGCCAGAATAGTTCGCAGATGGTAGAACTTTTCCTAATTACTTGACACTAATCGTCATATTTTGGACAATTCACACAATATCTTTATAAATTTTAGTGTATGTGTTATTCTGATATATAAGCTATATTATTGTAAAGTTTCATTAAAACCCATTCAGTAGTTTTTACGTGAAAGAGCAACAAACATCCATACTTACAAACTTTCGCGTTTATAATATTAGTAGGAAGGATAATTCTAAAAATGCAACTTTCAAGAAAGGAATAACTTATAAAAGTTGTATTACGACAGCCTAATGGCGCTAACCGCAAGTCACTAGCAGCCACCATTTAATTTGATATACTGTTGAACGTGACGTAGGGTTGTATCTCGCAAAATAACGTATTCTAAGTAGTTAAAGAGCGGTTTTAAACGAGTATATTTTTTGGCGCGTATACGGTCGTTTCAAAAAACGTGCTTTATTATATTTTTTTTATTTTTATTATTTTGATACCGCTTATCGGTCTTCCCTTCCTTTTTCTTTTTTTATCCCACTGCTGAGCAAGGGTCCCTCCCCATAATTGGGGCGGTCTAGAGCTTACTCTACCACGCTGCTCCAATGCGGATTAGTGGAGATGCAGGCTAGTGGCCAACCCTTGGATATTTACAAACCGCCCATAAGGCCTCTGAAAAGATGTAATGACTGATATGCATTGATAACAACCGGGGCCGACGGCTTAAAGTGCCTTCCGAAGTACCGAAACGCGCATGAAATTTTTTTGCCACAGGAGACCAGCGGCCACCCATCATGAGATGGGATCGGGTATGAACCCGACCGCGCCCGTTTGGCTTAGCTGCATAGATCGCTTGATTTCTATGTTAGCCACCGGGCTATGTGCGCTTCAGGCTTAGTTACACTGCTACTACCCTTGATATACCATACACTTAGCTATAACCACAGGTTTTTAGTGTTTGTAACTATATGTTGAACTAAGCGCAAGTCGTTGGCAGCTGCAATCATTTTATTTAATGAACTGTCCGACGCAGGTATGGGCTGCCTCCTCGAAGGTAATAATTTTATAATAATAGGTATAATTGGACGAGGTTTTGGCCTGGCCTCTAAGGGTAGTTTTTGTACCTCTCAGGCACTGACGTTAAACATCGTAATAGAATATCTACTACTATATTTTCTCTCGCTGCGGAGTAACATAACAAATTTCTTAGTCAAAGGTTCACGCCGAGATTTTGATTTAAGCCAAGGTACGCCGCGTAGGAGACTTGTACCCGTAGTGTTGGTTATCACTGCTGCTAGATCATTCATTCTTTACATAGACTTAAAGATATCTACCCCCCTTACAGTCTGTGTAAACGCCAACGGTTGCGGCCAAATACTAAATTATTTCTGTACACTGTAAGTTAATGTCATTTTTATCTGGACCAAGCTGCCTTAGTATTTTTGACAAAAGTTAAAATAAAATCATTGAAGCAGTTAACGGATATCGAATAAAAAATGTCGAAGAAAATATAAGAATGTCTTATGTAGAAAAAGAAAAAAAGTATACAGAGACAGCCCTAACATGGCTTAACGCAACGCTCTGTGGTAATACGTACTGTATGCCCTAAGCAAATAGTTGATTGGAATAGTTTACTTAAGAACATGGCTGCTGCTATTTCAAGATATTTTTATTTATAGATATGTTATCGTGGCACGATTATTATGTTTATAAATTATTTTAAATAACTTACGCGATTTAGTAGATAAGATCTTCTTTTTCTCTCTCTTTTCTCTCGACTTTCATTGTGGAAAAAGGCAATTCCGGCTTGCACGTCTGACCAATTGAAGGAATCAGACATTTCTCTTCTAGAACTAATTAAATTATATTATTTGGATACACCCTCCGTTGACAGCTTCCGTGGCGTAGTCGGTGATGTGCCGACTGCAAAGCGAGAGGTCGTGGGCTCGATTCCCATCCATGACAAATATTACGTTATGAACATGACTGTTCTGTGTCTGAGTGTTAATTTATCTATTTTAGTATGTATTTAGAATTATATAAGTATGTTTATCAGCTTTCTGATTACCATAGTACAAGCTCTGCTTAGTTTGGAATCAGTTGGCGTTGTGTGAATTGTCCAAAGGTATTTATTTATTTTATCTCAAGGATTCAGGGCATACGTTACCAGACGTAATTGGCTCATTTTTTGATGGTAAACACTGGTCTGTATCAGTCTGTTGGTCTGTAGCAGTCATGCTACTTTAGACGTATAAAAATGCGCGTGGAAAAGGACCTAATAATTCTTGCGATACGGGTTTGCTATCACACCTTTATTTTTTTGGTATCGGGGGGAAACCTTCAAAAGGTACCCGACACCTAGGGAGAGGATACCGGGCTATGTGGGATTTGACCGCACTAAACCCCCCTCGGTGGCCTGCCTCTGCGTTTGTGGTTACCCTATTTATGAACATCACATGTACATAACCAAAATTTTCACATCGTTTTGACACCAAATTTTATTTAAAATCCTTCACTGTGTGACTCTTCATGGAATTGAGTTATGGCGTATAATTCCTTTGAGATTAGTATGAGTATGGATTAAATTATTTAAAGAAGATGGTATAAACGGATTACATTTCAATCTCTTTTGACGACGTGAAGTTTAGAATGTAGTTAATAGTGACAAAACGTTTTTTTTTTCAACCTTCTTTATGTCCCACTGCTGGGCACAGGTCTCCTTCTCACAAATGAGAGGAATTTAGGCCATAGTCCACCACGCTGGCCAAGTGCGGATTGGTGGACGTCATGCTTTTCGTCATGCTTTGAAGCGCGCATGGCTCGGCGGCGAGCGTAGAACGCAAGCGATCTATGCAGCTAAGCCAAACGGGCGCGGTCAGGTGTGAGATGGGTGACCGCTAGTGGCAAAAATTTCATGCGCGTTTCCGTGCTTCGGAGGGCACGTAAAGCCGTCGGTCCCGGTTGTTGCCGATAGATAACAGTCGTTAAACCTTGTCGGAGGCCTTATGGGCGGTTTGAAAACATCCGACAGCGGGTTGGCCACTAACCCGCATCTCCATCAACCCGCATTGGAGCAGCGTGGTGGAGTAAGCTCCAGGCCTCCCCAATATTGGGGAGAGACCCGTGCCCAGCAGTGGGACGCAAAAAGGGTTGCAGCCAGCCATGCTTTCGGGAAATTATGAATTTCTCTCAGGCATGCACGGCGATGGAGAACATCGTTATCAATTAAATATCACGATATTTTCCATCACCGTGGAGCAGCGATAAATGCGCACATTACAAATTTCTTTGTCAGAAGTGTGCGCCGAGGATTTGAACCCGGGATCGGTCGCATCGAAGACCGCAGTTTTTTACCACTCGGCCATCGCTGCTCACGACAAATCGTAGCTTCAACATATTAAAGTGTATGTTGCTCTTGCGGCTAATGTATTCTTTTTACAATACACTAGCCTTCCGCCAGCGGCTTCGCCCGCGTGGACCCGTTTAATGGGTCCCCGTAGGATAAAAAATAGCCTATGTGCTATTCCAAGCTTCATTGCTATATTAAAATCGTTTTCACGTAGGAATGAAGCATTTTTCTGCGGTAAAAAGTATCCTAAGTGCAGGATGAATGCAGCTTTCTAATGATGAAAGAAGTTTTGAAATCGGAACAGTAGTTTTTGAGTTTATTCATTACAAACATACAAATCTTTATAATATTAGTACAGATAATCAAAGAACGCGTAAAAATAACGCTATTTCAGCAACAGTTTTCTAAATAATGAATTACCGTTTATTTATTCTTCAATTGATTTATTTCTTCGATAACTTTAGGCTTTTTATTCCTCCATAAAGAATACTGCTGTCAGCGCGCGCTCAGATATTCATGAATAGCGTAACCATAAATCTAGATTTTATTGTCGGTCTAGATCGAAGTTATAGCTGGCTTTTGATATTGTTTTTGTAGGTGGTAGAACTATTATGGTTCGCCCGGGGAAGTACCACCGCTGCACCCACTTCTGCTGTGAACCAATTCTGTTGTGTTTCGGTGGAAAGGTGCAGTTGCCGGCCACACTTACATGAGGCGACCACCAGCCTCCGGAGTAGCAGCGCAACTGCATACGGCCTCAGACAAGACTTACCTATGCTTGCTTGAGTTGAGTTGTATGTAGATGTCCATGGGCTGCAGCGACCACTTAACACCTTTGGCCTGCATGCTCGTCTGCTACTCCAATCAAAAAAAAAATTGTTGGAACAGTCGAAAATTTGTTTGGTGGTCTTTATTTTGATTGTTTTAAAGTCCATTTTACTCATTTGAGTGATAATGAAATTAGTTTGTTTATTTGGTACACTTCTTATGGTTATAGAAGATTTTTCTTTTCCTTCAACTAAGGAAGTTATTTAATTAAACTCTATTATTATGAAGCGCGCATGGCCTGGCGGCTAGCGTAGAACGCAAGCGATCTATGCAGCTGAGCCAAATGGGCGCGGTCGGGTGTGAGATTGGTGACTGCTAGTGGCAAAAAAAAATCATGCGCGTTTCCGTGCTTTGGAGGGCACGTTAAGCCGTCGGTCCCGGTTGTTGTCGATAGATAACAGTCGTTAAACCTTGTCGGAGGCCTTATGGGCGGTTTGAAAACATCCGACAGCGGGTTGGCCACTAACCCGCATCTCCACCAACCCGCATTGGAGCAGCGTGGTGGAGTAAGCTCCAGGCCTCCCCAATAATAGGGAGAGACCCGTGCCCAGTAGTGAGACGCAAAAAGGGTTACAGCCAAAGTTCATTTTACTTATTTGAGTGATATTAAAATTAGTTTGTTTATTTGTTGCACTTCTTATGATTTTAGAAGATTTTTCTTTTCCTTCAACTAAGGAAGTTTCTTAATTAAACTCAATTATTTATAATATTAATTAATAATATCATATTAATAACTATTAAAACACTTATTTCCTCTAAGTGAAGTACAAAAATATATCAAAATAAATTAATTTCGACCACAGTACAATGTACACTTCGCAAGAATTCTCTATTGCTCTATTTCTAGTTCATGATTCGTTAACTTTCTACAATGGTTTGTTTGCAAAATTGTTTTTATATTTGTCAATCAAAAGATTCTGCGCGTCTTCATGCTTCGGAGGACAGACAGACAAAGACAAAGACAAATGATTTGTTTGCACAAATATGGGTATTACAATAGTTGTATATACATTTATTAATCCGCCATATTTACCTCAGTAAGGTATGCAATATTATTAATAAATAAAAGTACTGACTAACATCTAACTTAGAAATTAATTAGGTATTTACTAATCTTAATATAGATTTATATTTATCCCATATTTGCGTTTTTATTTTATTTTATTGTTTTTGGTAATTATTTATACGGTATTTTATCAGCGTCATCATCTTTGGGCACCCAATTACCTGGGTTTTTGTACACTGAGAGGAAAAAGCCGGCGGAAAAAAAAACCTCCCAGGTTTTTAATCCCGTATTCCCTTCCGAAGTTAAAGTTCATCGTTTAAAAATTCAGAAACCGAGTAGTACGCTTTTGTAAATAAGAAAGTTTTAAGTGCTCGATTAAAATCACAATTTGTTTTAGATTTGAGGGATTCAGGTAAATTATAATATATTTTTCCACAATCTATTAAGATAAAATATGAGGAATGTAATTTTTATCAAACAAGCTTTTTTATATTATTATAATTATTATTGATGACCCGTTGTGGTGGACAGAAACACAAACGCCCAGACCAAGAACAGAAATTTCTGTCTCGCCCGGAATCGAACTCGGGACCCTCCAATCGGCAGTCCGGTATGGTAAGCATTGCGCCACACGGGCCCTCATAGCAACGGGTATTCACAAATGGACGCAGCGATGGTGGTTAAGCCATGGAAGGTTTCCCACATGAAAAAAACCGATGGGGACGAAAGATCCTCGAATGGCGACTACGTCTCGGCAAAAGGAGTACAGGCCGCCCTCCAACCAGGTGGACTGACGACCTGAAGAAGACAGCGGGTAGTCGCTGGATTCAGAAGGCTCAGGACCGGGAGGAGTGGCGAACGTTAGGGGAGGCCTATGTCCAGCAGTGGACTATAAAAGGCTGATGGATGGATGGATGGAATAATAATCTAATTTTAGAACTTATCAAATTAATAACTCATCAATCAATAAAATGGCAATTCATGACCTGTTAAGTCCATACGAGCTCATTAGATTGTGACGACTTTATTAGCACATCCAGGATATATTGTGCACGCTATGCCAAGTGTAACTTTCGCTAAACCAGTAAAGCATATTGCAAGCATTCGCAATAACCTGTTTCGTCCTAGAATAACGATTGCCTCAGTAACTTGCCTTAAACGAGGAATTACTTTCATTACACAATACTTGTAGGGCTATACGTATTCCAAGCAGATTCCTAGCTCGGATTGTTATGTTTAGTTTCATCAGGTCAAAGTGATTCAGTTTAGTTTATTCATTCCCATTGTATCTAATACCTTTAAACGAGCAATTCTTGTAACCTTAATATATTTTTTGAATCTCGGAAACGGCTCCAAAGATTTTGATGAAATTTAGTACCCTATTTTCGGGGGTGATAAATCGATCCACCTCGGTTTTATTTTTAGAAATTTTAAATAATAAAAAATATATTTTCAGCGAAAATCAACTTATATATAAATTGAAAAATACGACTCTTCCTAACATCTATCGGAGAGTATTAATAATTGTGGCTTAGAACGCCGTCAAACGCCATCCGTCAATCCGACGTTCAAAGAGGTGACAATGTCGATTTTTCGTTCATTGAATTAAATTATTATTATTGTTTAATTTTTTGTGTTTTTCTTTACCTTTTTTATGTCCCACTACTGGGCACAGGGTCTCCTCTCATAAATTAGAGGGATTTAGGCCATAGTCCACCACGCTGGCCAAGTGCGGATTTTTATTGGGAGCTATTTCAGATGGCGTTATTAATTAGTAACACTAATTAATGTTTCGATTGAAATTAAACCAAGAAAGTTAATTGTTTTATCCGAGCAACGCTCGGTCGTTCAGGTACTATACCTTTAATATAGAAGACCCCTATGGCGCAACGGTTACCATGCCGGACTGCCAATCGGGAGCCCAAGGTTCCATTCCCGGCGAAGCAGAGATTAAAATGATGAGTTTCAATTTCTGTTCTCTTACATTGTTCGTGTCTTTGTGTGTGGTCATGGTATCCACGACGCAGGGTATATTTACCCTGTGTCGTGTGTGCCATGGATACACACAACGACAGAAACACGAGAACAGAATAACATGTCGTGAGGATACAGGGTTACGTGGGATTTGTACCGTACTAAAATCCCCTTGGTGGCATGTCTGCGCTTAGGGAGGACTCCGGGATCTCCAGTGTAACGCCCCTTTGGGAGAGCAGATGTGTTCTCCTGCACCTTCAGCTGTTCACGGCGGCATGCACACACTTTTATATTTATACGGTGTCTTATTATTATCTCACAACCGTTTACTACAAAATCTTTCTTTCCACTTTTTCTATTGTTTGTATTATTTTGAATCTGCTTTACTACTTCATAACAATAAGAAAACTCAAAAACGAGTGTCACTCATACAAATCCATACTAATATTATAAATTCGAAAGTAACTCTGTCTGTCTGTCTGCTACGCTTTCCCGCTTAAACTACTGAACCGATTTTAATGAAATTTGAAACACAGATAAAGTGGACCTTGGGAAAGGATATAGGATGGTTTTTATCCTACGGGAACCTTTAAAACGGGTCCACGCGGGAGAAGCCGCTGGCGGACGACTAGTATATTATAATACAAAGGATTTATTGACAAAATAAATAAGATAAAATGCATGCCAAAAACTTGCCTAAACAAAACAAACAAAGCGAATCAAACTTCTGTAGCATAAATCCCCAGCAGTTGTTGTGCGTCTATTTATTTTCATAGTGTAAAGTTTTCGCGTATGAAAGGACCCTAATAAGGTTATTGACATTTGTTGGTCACGATCGCTATCGTAAACAAACTTTGAAACAAGTTGTTTCTTGACCAGTTGACCAACAAAGGAATTTTAACCTTATCTATTTAGAATTAAGTTGAAACCTCAAAGGCAACATTTAACAGAAATGACTGAAAATGTTTTAAGTTAAAATGAATTCTATCTTCTTGTGATATGGTTCAAATTATAGTGAAGTATCATAGAAAAATGTATGTTCTGAATTTGTTAGTATGTTTCTTTCATTGGTTGTTGTTTATCGGTATTGGTCCGAGTTTGCAATACTACTTTTGAATAGTAATATTTTGATAGTATTAAGATAAGAGAGTTGCTTGCATGGGGTTGGAATGTGGTCGAAATATTATAGTAGGGGCAGCCATGATGCTAAATTTCGGTCTACTCGAGTGCCATTTTGTAGATGAAATGGTAAACAGGAATGAACTTCACTGGATTGGAAAGCGACTCGAATTTAGGGATCATAATTAGCGCGACAGGCGGGGATACTGACCACGAGCTATCGCGACATGGCCGAGTGGTAAAAAACCGCGGTCTTCGACGCGACCGATCCCGGTTTCGAATCGTCGGCGCGCACCTCTGACAAAGAAATTTGTAATGTGCGCATTTATCGCTGCTCCACGGTGATGGAAAATATCGTTATATATAATTAAATTTTGTTCTCCATCGCCGTGCATGCCTGAGAGAAATTCATAATTTCGCGATAGCATGACGTCCACCAATCCGCATTTGGCTAGCATGGTGGACTAAATCCCTCTCACTTGTGAGAAAAGATTTAAATCCAACAATGTATTTCTTTAAACAATATTTGCAAACCTTACTGAAGTAAATAATATGGCGGCCTGTAAATGTATAAAAAAACTTCTGTAATACCCATAAACATGGCCGGCGCACTGTCATGCGCTTTGATTTGCGCAAATAAATATTTTTTGTTTTCTTTTCTTTAATTTGACAAGCTCGAGAAAATCCAAAAAAAACGCGTCTTGGACTGTTAATACAAGAAATTCTTACTTCAAAACTTTTTAAGCATGAAATATTATTAATCTCTAAATATATAACTAAGTATAAGTATAGTCTAAGTATAACTTAATTAAGCAAATTCCTATCTGCCTCTGGATGCATTAGTGATGTGAACTGACATGCGCTTGTGTGCGTAAAATTTTTGAAATGATAGCAAAGAAATCTGGAGAATTACAAAAACGTTAAAAATATTTATTTTCTACGTTTATTTGTCACGCTGACATAACTCAACACCGAGCGCTCTCGAGATTAACAATTGGCATGTACACTCACAACATTCATAGCCGAACGGACTTTGTGACATAGAACATCTATACTGCGGAGGCAGATGGTAGTTTCATTTATGTCTGGCTGGTAACTGGCAACCAACATGTAGGTCGAAATTAAGGTGTTACCGCCAAATTTTTTAAAACTTATTTGTTTATATATTTTTCGTTTCCCCTCATTTCCTATTTCAGTGCCCTTTAAATATAAATATTGTCAAATTGTAATTAACACGTTAATGTCGACGCTATTCAGCTCCTTGACACTACAAACCATATACGACGGCTTAAAAGGACAAAATCTCATGAAATAGTGTAGTGCAGTTTAGTGCAGTAAACTATTAAGTGCTGGTGTAAATGTGTGTACTTAACGTAATACACTACAAATAAGTGTATATGCCTTAACAGAAACTAAGAAACTTCGGACGACCCGCGTGGCGCAATGGTTACCATGCCGGACTGCCAATCGAAGGGTCCCGGGTTCGATTCCCGGAGATGTAGAAATTTGAATGATGAGTTTAAATTTCTGTTCTCGGTCTGGGTGTTTCTGTTTCTTTGTGTGTCCATGGTACCATCGACACAGGGTATATCTAACCTACTGTGGGGCTGTGTGAATCGTTATTTTATGAGCGGACGCACTCATTATTTTAAAGATATTGTTTAATTAGCAGTTTAAGTTAATAACAAATTACTTATTAATCTTAAGACTAGATTGTAAACAAAATAGGGTCAGTAGATCTTATTTATATGTATAAAATTTAAAAAACTAAAAAACACGCTTTTGTGTTGTCTTATTTTTTATTTTTTAGTTCGTATTTTCACAAAAGCGTGTTTTTTAGTTTTTTAACTACATTATTTATTTTTAACTTTTTAGTAGGATTTTTATTCTCATATTATTGCATTGTCATCGGCCCTTGACCCCTGTGTAAATTTTCAAGTTAATCAGACATTTAGACGTGTTAAAAATATAAAACTTTATATTTGTTTCATTAAGTACCTTAGGCCACGAATATATCAGCCGCCCGTCGTATATTTTTTTTATCCTGATGATCTTAGTTACGACTTTAATATAAAGTTATGAGATTATTGTATTGTCATCGACCCTTGACCCCTGTGCAAATTTTCAAGTTAATCAGACTCCTAGAATTAAGTGAAAATGATGTTCAAAGATTCCATTACATACGTACATAGATATACAGGTCAAGTTATTAAAAGCATGTTAAAAAAATCTAATTAGTTTAGGCATAGGTATTTAAGGGCTTAAAAATTTAATACCTGTTCAGTTTCAATTGTTATTTAAGATTAGCAAAGATTTAAACATTTATTGAAGTTTTCCCCTATACTAGATAGCTAAACCGATTAATTTATCTAACTTGATTAATTTTGCCTATAAATCAGCCTTCCCGAAAGTGATTAAACGTTTCGTTTCGGGGCGGCTTTGTTTAATTAATTCATAAATTTTACCAATTTCAAGGACGAAAAATGCTTTAAAACTTAGGTTTAAATTTTATTAAAATAGGATTTTAATGTAGGTAGTTGATAGTAAATAGTAATACGTGGTGCCCATCGGATTTATTATTTAATTAAAGTTAAATAAAATTTTTGGAACTTTAATAGGCGGTTTAATTTTTTTCTTAAAAAGTTTTAAATTTTATAATTTTCTTCTTGACAATGTGTCTTTTTCAATAGCTGTTGGTCTGCGACTTGGTTCAAATCTCAACCATCCTCATTGCTGTCTTTGTGGGACCCAGGTCGACCGTTTGGGGCACCATGGTCTTTGTTGTTTCCGCAGTGCCGGTCGCTTCTCTCGTATGTATACATAATTTTGTTTGGATTTTCCCACAACAATACATCACAACTCAGTACTAAAATCTGTGAGTAAACTTAAAAATTATTATTAATTAACAGTATTATTTAATGAACCATTCCCGAGATATGTCCTTTAAAATAAAAAAAGAATTATCAAAATCGAACTACTCTGTATAAAGTTATGCGTGGTTCATTCTTTACAGTTAGTGAGTGAGCAATCACCCATCCCCTATTTTCCTACCCTTAGGGTGGTTTCTTTAAATTTACGTTAAATACGACCAACTACTCTTTTCAATGAAAAAATAATTACCTATCAAAAGCAAGCTTCGCTTTAAAAAGTTATTACGTTAAGAAAATGCAAGCGTCGATTTGACAACCTCCTCTATTTTTCTTAAAAAAAATAAAAAAAGCATTAGTGTGAGTACTTTAGTTTAGACTACTTTAGAGTATTAAGACCCTTATATGTACGGCCCACAGAACATACTAAAAGAGGTAGAATGGAAATGTGGGCGGGGTAGACGTGCCAAGGAATTTTGAGCAAACGCTCAAATTCCAAAATCTCTACAGAAACACGCGATCGTGCTACGATATGCGTTCTTGTGTGCGTGCTTGGGTGTGATTCATTCATTTGAAATCGCGTGATTGTGCGGCGCTAAGATTGGCTAGATTTGAAATTGCAAATATGTGCGTAAGCTTCGTATTTATTTAAGTACAAATGTAATGGAGGTGAAAGACGGGGCTTGATCGGCGACACCAGTCTTCATATGAACGGCACATTATTCCCATTCTACCTCTCTTAATAATGTTCTGTGGTACGGCCTATACGATTACATTGAGTATCAATTGCATAAAACGTTTCACAAGTAAGCGAAATGTCATTATCTGCGACTTCTGTTGCTAATATTGGTGCTTAACGATACGATGGTAGTTATTATTTTAAATCTACCTTAATCTACCATAATGACACATTACTGAACGTTTAATGATATCGCAAGGAAAGCAATAATATATATAAGTAGGTTAACGGTAGACGCAACGTAGTTGATAAATAAATAGCTGTTTCAATTAAAAGATATGCTTTGATTTATTCTATTCAAGTAAAAAAAGCATAAGAGAAACTTTCATAGTTAAATAATACCCGTCGGGCCAACACTACGGGATTCGATTCGTTCGTTCGACATACGCAAGGCCGAAACTTGAATGTGAGTATGAACTTCAATTTATGTTCTGTGTATAGCCCCACACTGTAACCATTAAAAATCCTGAGAACTGTTAGCAAACCTTATGGTTTTTTTTTAATTTGTCAACATCAATGTTTTGTGAGTGGGCAATAAAAATCAGCAAAATGAACAACAAACCGACTCAGTAAAGTAAAAAAATATATTTCTTGCTAGCCCTCCGCCAGAGCCTTCGTCCGCATCGACCCGTTTTATAGGTTCCCGTAGGATAAAAACCATCCTATGTCCTTTCCCAAGGACATAGGATGGTTTTCTTTCCACTCTTTCTGTGTTCCAAATTTCGTTAAAATTGGTTCATTAGTTAAAATGGGAAAGCGTAGCAGACAGACAGTCAGAGTTACTTTTGAATTTATAATATTTAAATTAAATAAAATTAAAGTAGGGATTTCCCATACTTTTCTTGCGATTGATGACTGACTTTTTATTTTCTGATCATCTCCTTAGCATATATTTATACTAGTCTTCCACCAGCGGCTTCGCCTGCGTGGACCCGTTTTAAAGGTTCCCGTAGGATAAAAATCATCCTATGTCATATCCCAAGGTCCACTCTATCTGTATTCCAAATGTCATTAAAATCGGTTCAGTGGTTTAAGCGGGAAAGCGTAGCAGACAGACAGACAGAGTTACTTTCGTTTCTGAATGGTTGACTCCAAAATATCTTTCGGAATAACGAAGCTGTGACATACGGACCGCCAGAAATATATACTATCTGTATATATTTCTGGCGGCTGACATACACGAAGAATCTGAACAGGGCTGAAGTTTATCTCCGTCTGCTCTTTTTTTCAGCTCAGCATTGCCTAAGCGCACCCAGAGCAGACAGAACAAAAAAATAACGTTCACTAAGATTTTGTAAAGGAAATTTACAGTGAATAAAGAATATTTCATTTCATTTCAATCTGTAAGGCTACCGAACTCCAAAACAGGGTTATAACGAGACTTACCTTTTCAATAAACTCTGGATTAGCGGTATACCCGTAGCCTATGAAGATCATCGAATGTAGCCCTAATATCATCACCATTGTGTAGAACCTGTTGACAACCAAATTAAAATATTCAGTCTAAGCAAAATATTAATTGTGAAAAATATTTATTTTATATTTTAGCAGTCTTGAACTTGAGACACTTAACTATCACATCATTGGCCGAGCAACCGTTTTTGAAGTGAAAACTTCTTTAGCGGTGTTGTGCACTTTTTTGGGATGGGTAAACAATTTTTAACTCGCGTCAGAACACGTGGCCTGATCGAATATTCGTAAGACGGAGGGGTGACAGCTGATGGCTCAACTGTCTATACTTGTAAAATTCGTTTATATCAAGTATTTAAAATATGGATATTAAACAAAGTGCATCTATTAATGAAAAAAGTGACGAAGAAATAGTGAAAGAAAATGAGTGAGTACTTTATAAAAATACAAGATGAAACCCTACTGAAAATACTAGATGTAAAATAATACTGATAATAAAAGCAATTCGTACGAAATTATTCCCTAACCATTCCAAAATATCAAAAATGCACAACGTTAATGTTCGAGTTTTCACTTCTGCCGGCACTACCGGAGTGCAACCCGTTGTTTTTTTGTGTCCTGACAGGGCACGGGTCTAAGAGAGAATTGACACAGCTAGGGCCTCTTTCACCATCTCCAAGTAAAGTGTTTATTAATAACGTCCCAAGTAATGTTGATTGGCAAGTAAAAGCTATGAGTACGGGTCAGTTTATCATATGATTAGTGCTACTTGAACATCGTGAAATTAAAATTAAAGTTACGGGTGACTTTAACCGACAATTAGCGTACTTGTCACTTTGCTTTAAGGTGGTGAAAGAGGCTCTTATTGAATTATGATAAAAATTGTAGGTAACAAAAAAGTTTTATTGCAAAACTCTGGAACGATTTATTTTTTTATTCAAATGAATTTATTATGATAGGATACTCTAACCTGCCTATTTTGTCATGTATATCTGTTAGAAATAATACGCATCCCTTCATACAGGGCTTGGACAATTGAAGATGTTACATGTAAGGGTGCAACTTAGAGCATCAAGGTATGACAGGTATGACACCCGTCAGAGGAGTGGCATTTACGGGCGAACCCCTCGTCCCAACGTCCATGCACAATGTGCCTTCCAGTTATACAACTAGTGTGTCAGTGTGTGTCGGTATCAGTGTTGACGGTGCATAGAAAATGACGTTGTTAATTGAAATTGACATATTTAGAAATGTAAGCGTCTGTAGCGAAGAAAGAATATTTGTGAATGTGTGACAAAATTAAAATGTGTGCGTTCTTTCCCCGCTCCAGATTTGGCACAAAAATGATGTATCGAAGCGAGGCGCTATGCCGTCTCTACTGAAGGGTGAGTAAACTTGATGCTCTAAGGGGTGCAAGGACTTTGTATCGGTATTTTTATCCGGTGCGCTCTAGCGAATCTTGACATTTCCTCTTAGGCCCACTCAATATAAATAGGCGTGATGCGAAGAAGTATTCTTTGAATTCCCACCCTCCTACTATTAAATTCTCCAAGAGACTTGCTACAAACGATTTTGCTAAGAATTTAATATAACTGTAACGAATAAAATGAAGGGGAAAAAAAATTGAGTAGTTACCTCATTGCTTGGAAACATTTGAAGATTCCCCCATCAGCGCTGCCTCCATATTTGAGGGCCTTCCAATTCTTCTGTATGCAAAAAGCTTGTATGTATCTATTACCTGTAAAAATAACGTTTCTTTTTTAACCTTTTTTTTTCTTTTTTTAACGTTTCGTTAGAATAATAACGTTTCACACTCATAGCCCCAAAGTTAGTAAGATATACCCTGTGTCGTGGGTACCATGGATGCACACAAATACAAAAGCACAAACACCCAGTCAAATTTCTGCTTCGTCTGGAATCGAACCCGGGACCCGCAAAATAGATCCATTAAGTACAAAACTACAGTTATGACTAGAAAAGAAAGGAAGGTTTATCTAAACAAATAAATAAAATTAGAGTGTCTGTCTGGAATATTAAAATAACTGCTTTTTACTACATGCACATGAATATATATACAGTACATAAACCAAAATATTTTAATTACAATTTTTGTCTTTCTATCTGTCTGTCCGTTTGTTCCGGCTTATCTCTAACGGCTAGACAGATTTTGACGGAACTTTCACTGGCAGGTAGCTGATTTAATAAGGAGTAACTGCATCTACTTTTATTTTAGAAAAACTCTAAAACTTAACTCCACGCGGACGAAGTCACGGACGGCCGCTAGTTTACTCATAAAAGTTGCAGAAACTGTTTGTAAGCCTAAAGGGTAGTAGGCTTGCATACTTCGTCAGGACAAGCACCACCTCCCACCCCTCTGCTATTAAGTAGTTCTATTGTTCTACAGTGCTTGGGTGGTAAGGTGCGGATGCCAACTTGCATGGTTTGACCTGCGAAGTAGGTACAATTTCTAACCCATTTCTGTGACCAAAACAATGTTGATTTCTCCAACATTTTTTCGGTGATAAGGTGCTATTGTGAGCTGGTCAGACATGAGATCATCAGACTTTGAAATGGCAACGAAACTGCATACTGCCTTAGACATGACTCAAGCCTTTCTTGAGGTTGTATCCAGGTGTCCATAATCTGCAGCGACCACTTAAACCAAGTGGTCTGCATGCTCGCCTGCTCTTTATTCATGTAAGAAAATGACTACCAAACGGTTTTGACGACTCGCGTGGCGCAATGGTTACCATGCCGGACTGCCACTTGAGGGGTCCCGGGTTCGATTTGAATGATGAGTTTAAATTTCTGTTCTCGGTCTGGGTGTTTGTGTTCCTGTCTTTGTATATGTACGGATGCGTCAACCGTTTTCAAATGTCTCCCTTTAGGCCCCCACTGGGAATTGAACCAAGGGCATTTATTCGGATAACGGGGACCGTTGATCAATGTGCCATGAGCCAGGTAGCCAAGACAGGTCGTATAATGTTAGTATGGTAAACCGGGAAATAGTTACATTATAATCATTTCATTTTTTTTGGTATTGGGGAGGAAACCTTCAAAAGGTACCCGGCACCTTGGGTGAGTATATTAATACTAGGTATACTGAGATTATCTATGCAACTAAGCCAAACGGGCGCGGTCGGGTGTGAGATGGGTGACCGCTAGTGGCAAAAAAAAATCATGCGCGTTTCCGTGCTTCGGAGGGCACGTTAAGCCGTCGGTCCCGGTTGTTGTCGATAGATAACAGTCGTTAAACCTTGTCGGAGGCCATAGGGGCGGTTTGAAAACATCCGACAGCGGGTTGGCCACTAACCCGCATCTCCACCAACCCGCATTGGAGCAGTGTGGTGGAGTAAGCTCCAGGCCTCCCCAATAATGGAGAGAGACCCGTGCCCAGCAGTGGGACGCAAAAGGGTTGCAGCCATACTGAGACTATATTGAGAGAGTCTATATGTACCTATTTATCTTATACATTAATTTCATCTAGTGGCAACTATTCAAAACCGCACTGAATTATTAAGTCCATGGAAACACGTGCCCCTTACAAAATACAAAATAAACTCTTTGACTTTAAATGGGCTTCCTAATTAATAGTTCCCATTGAACTTGAGGAATTTACTATTTTATGAGGTGTAATAGACATCTTTACTTGACTTGTCCTACTATGAGCGAGTCAGCGATGAGCTTCATTTTCCCGTGTCCCAATAAATAAATACTTTTAGGTAAACTGACAAATAGATTAATGAGAGTCAAAGTAATAAAAATTTGGTGACTGTCTGTTAGTCTGTCTTTTTGAATGCCTATATGTTAAAATAAGTGACGATCAGTACTTAAAATATAGACTAATGTTAGTGGAATTAGTATGAAAAGTGTTTAAAAATAGATTTAAAAGATTCTAAATAAATAAAATAGCAACCAAATAGAAAAATGTCAAAAAGCGATGGAAAGGAGCATTATGGATATCAAACTAAAAGACAAAATTAAAAGTTCAGCCATACGTAGCAAAACCCAAGTTATCGACGCGCTCCAACAGGCAAAGAAACTCAAGTGGAAATGGGCAGGCCATATTGCACGCAGCGACCAGAGATGGACAAAGACTGCTACACTGTGGCAAGGCCCAGCTGGGACTCGTGGTAAAGGTAGACCGTTGGAAAGATGGGTGGATGAAGTTATGGCAACTGCAGGCAAACACTGGATGGACAAAGCCAAAGACAGAAAAAAATGGCAAACTCTGGAGGAGGCCTTTACCCGTAGAGGGGTCCTCACAACAAAAATGAAGAAATTTGATTAAACTATTTAAAAAATTGACTTTACAAATAAAATAACAATTCAATTATGTATGTTTATTATAATTATGATTACAATATTATTAATACAATCATCAATTATTACTAGGTTGACTTTGTATGAATCTTAAATAAGATATGAAATGTTTATGTACTTAATTGTTGACTCTGTATAAAAATTTAAATAATTTCTGACATTTTTTTTTTATGTAAATCATGAAGGATGACAAAAAAAAAATTTGTATATTTACTATGACAAAAATTAAATTAATAATAATAATAACAATGTCAACTAAATATTTTATATTGACCAAAGTTTTGTAAATTGAGGAATTAAAAGGCTATTTTAAATAAAAAAATATTTGCAAAAGAAAATAAAAAATATACTCAATGAACTAGTAAAAAAAAGTGCTTGTAAAGACTGTTAACATGGTTAAGTATATTTTTCAAATAATTAATTAAATAAAGCCTTTATTACTGTTTTTCCAAAGAGTAAAGTTTAATAATAACTTTATATTTTTGAAATATTTTTTCTATTTTACAAGAATATCTCGTTACAAATTTTAAGTTAAGAAAGTGATTTAATTTTACGGTGCACTGTAAGGCCTTTTTCCGTTGTAAGTAATTTTAATAAATACTCTCTTCTCTTAATTAGCTCAGAGGGAAACAAAAGAAAATTTTCTTCAAATCTGTTTGATGCTAAACAAAATTTTTGTTACCTATTATGTCCTGGAATATTTCATGAGGAAAGTTTTTTAATAACTTAAAATGGGTCTTGGAAATTCGAGAACAAGCCGAGAAATAAACTCCTCGGCAATCTCTGACTTGTTTTAAATAATGATGCTTTGTTTGAAAATTATTTTTAGGTTGTGTGTTTCTTGATGGGTTGTAGTTTGTAAAAATGAGATCCTGGGTATTTATTATTTTTGTAATTTATTTTCAGCTGAAATAATTTAAGCTTAAATAAAAATCTCGTCTTAATTATTAAGAAAATTTTTTTGTGTTTATTTGGTACGTATAAGAATAGGCTCTAAAAAATCATTTCTTTTTCATAACGCCTACCTAGCGATGCTATTATTTTTATTTTTTTGACAAAAACTTTGTAAAATATTTAGCATTTAATCGTTTATTTTTATCATTGCAATTTATTTCGTATTTTTTTTACTATCCTGTCCAAAACTAAATTTTTTAGCACGGATTTTTAATTTCCTCTGGAGAAAAAATTTATATGGCAGAACAACTATTAGTTGTTCCGAAGCAAGCATCAAAAATATCATGCGTGTTTCCGTGCTTTGGAGGACTCGTTTAAACGTTGGCCTTGTCGGAGGCCTTATTGGCGGTTTGAAAATTCCAATAACAGGTTAACCACTAACCTGAATCTCCGCCAACCCGAATTCTGGACCCTGGTGGAGTAAGCTCCAGACTTAACAATGGGGGAGAGAGAATGTTAAGTGGAGAAACTTACCTTCTCCATCCTCCGGAGGCCAAAAGAAGTAGTACCCTGAACATCCCAAGTTGACCAATAGCAGTAAGAGTATCAGAGATCCGATGATGTAGTCCAACACGTCAGGTGGGACGTAATCATTCTGGGTCTTGCAGTACCTTACTGATAGGGAGTCCACCTGTGGGGTAAATATACAGTCAGTGAGTAGGTATCGAAAATAAGTAAAAAGGTCAACACTTGTATGTTTTGCCTCGGAATTAAGAGGCATGTGGGTCATCGTGCTGGTCAAGTGTGAATTGGAGGACATCATACATTTGCAAAATAAGGAGGAACTCTCATGTACTATGCACGGTGATCATAAATGTCGTAATTAAATATCATAATGTTTTCCCTCACCATGGAGCATAGATAATTACGCTCTCAACAATTTTCTTGTCGGAGGTGTGCGAGGTTGCACTCGGTATCTCTGTAATTGGCCATTGCTGCACAGATTTTTTTTTAATTTACCTACCCCAGTTGAAACCCCGGCATCCTTGACTAAGAAATTGAATGTGTGCGTATCTTTACCCCACAGTGAGGAAAAACATTAAAGTATTGTAATAGTAGGTACATTTTATATTATCTTTTATGTCTGTGAGTAATTTAAAATTAAAAAAAAATACAATCTGCACTCGGTGAATGTCTAGTTCTAAATCTCATTCAAATTCTCAAAATTAATGTATTTTTAAATAATAAGTTAGAAAAATTAAATTACTTTTTTAATACAATGATAAGATGACCAAAATGAATGTGGATAGTTCATACCAAAACACATTACAACTTCAAAAAAAAAATTGAAGTGATTTTCCTGTGCAA
Organism: Pyrgus malvae; assembly: GCA_911387765.1. Lineage (NCBI taxonomy): Eukaryota > Metazoa > Arthropoda > Insecta > Lepidoptera > Hesperiidae > Pyrgus > Pyrgus malvae. The sequence goes on from OU426969.1 coordinate 14,529,719, forward strand.
ACAAACTTTCTTTAATGAAATAGTTGAAAGGAAATAGTTTATTAACACCCTGGGTAATAATATACACTTGATGTTTGTCATTGCCGTAGGGCCATCGGCTGACCATCATCCGCTTATTACTCTACAGTGGAATAAATAGCTTACAGCTGACATGTGTAAATTTTCCACTTACCTGCAAACCATATCCTTGATGGATGGTAGCATTAAAACACTCTTTCAGTTTCTCAGCAGTGGATTCGGTGACGTTGGCGTGCGTCACGTTGAGGCCACAGTGTTGAGAGCCGCACACGCCTCGGTGAAGCTTGGAATGCTTGTAGTTCTTGTAGGAGAGCGAGGAGAAGTTCTATTGGAGAAAGAGGAAATGAGATAAGGGAAAGTTTAATGATATTTTGAGGTGAAGTGGTCATGCCTGAGGAGCAGCCATGCTCGAATAGTCGAATAGCCGGCCACACTTACATGAGGCGACCATCAGCCTCCGGAGTAGCATCGTAACTGCATACGACCTCAGACAAGACATCTATGCTTGCTTGAGGTTGTGTGTAGATGTCCATGGGCTGCAGCGACCACTTAACACCACGTGGTCTGCATGCTCGTCCGCTACTCCATTGAGATGGATATTTGGATAGTTTCGACAACGTGATTAAAGATACCTTGATGCGATAACTTGATGTGCATATTATGTATTTTTTTTTAAATTATGGTTTCACGCTCATATTCGGCTTTACAGTGAAGCGCGCATGGCCTGGCGGTTAGCGTAGAACGCAAAAGATCTATGCAACTAAGCCAAACTAGCGCGGCCGGGTGTGAGATGGGTGACCGCCAGTGGCAAAAAAAATCATGTGCGTTTTCGTGCTTTGGAGGGCACATTAAGCCGCCAGTACCGGTTGTTGTCGATAGATAGATCGAATAGTAGAGTCGATAGAATAGTCTTTAAACCTTGGCGGAGGTCAACCCGTATTGAAGCAGCGTGGTGGAGTAAGCTCCAGGCCTCCCTAATAAGGGGGAAAGACCCGTGCTCAGCACTGGGACATAAAAAGGGTTGCAGCTACTCAGCCATACAGAAGGGTAGTACTTATAGCGTGAGTTTTGGCGGGAAGTCTAAAGGGACATGTTGTGCTTTCATTTTCTTGGTGTATTTTGAGTTATATCGGATAAAGTTGATGGCGTCTTCCGCGATATAGGTTAATAACTGTGCACGAGTGTTGTGAAATAAAATAACAGTGCGAAAACATGTTTTTTCGGCTTTCCTCCAAAACTCCATCGTACACGTTCTGGTATACTAGACATCGCTTTCCTTGAACATCTGACTGACTAGACTGACTTATAAGTGACGCCTTACTGATTTTTTCTATAACTGCTAAGTGATGCAAAAATTATACTTGACGCTGACAATAAGCACAGAGTTTGAAACGAAAATATTGAATGGCTGCAAGGATTAAAATCCTTGGATAAATCCAATGCCGTAAAACGAATGAAAAAAAATACTCATAGCGTAGATCCCGGAGCCAAGCGCAGAGGCAGGCCACCAAGGGGGCTTTAGGGCGGTACAAATCCCACATAACCCGGTAAAAAAGGACTAGGGTACAAACATATTAAGCTTCCGTTTGGTCCCTTTAGATACGGAATCCTAAAATACACTTACTTTAATGAACTGATACAACGGCGTGTCGTCTTCCAGTAGCTCGAAATCTACGATACAGTAGACCGCGTCTGGGTTTTTCAGACACAAGTCGAAGTCGTCCAGCTCTGATAGAGCCGGCATCGAGTGGTAGTCAAATATTGGCTCGGGGTCTTCATCTGTGGACAAAGAGAGGTTTGATGGATTTTAGTAGAGGATTAAGTAGCAAACATGTTCGTTTTTGATGTGAAACATCTGCTCGTATAGGCGTGGGTAAACCGGATTGTTGGTGTGGTGACGCTTGACATGGCGGGTCTCCAGACTCAGTTGAAGCAACATGAAATTAGTATTGAATTTTTGTATTTACATTACACTACATTATCCGCACCAGATGCGGCTAAATGGCAACCCATCCTACTTTTGACCGCACTCGACATATCTTAGTTTTATTAACACCCATCCTTATTACGAAAGCACCAGATGTTGCTTCATGAAGACATGAAAAAAATTATTGCTATCAAAATATACGGTTGTTATTACCTAAATGACACGCATCCCAAGTAAAAAATTAATACCCAAGAAATGTTGTGCCATTAATTTCAAACCAAAGTGAATTCGTGGATGTGGAGTAATTAAAATAAATTCAAGATAATTTTCGCACGTTACTCAGCTCAAGAAGCTTCTAATTTGAGGTTAATAAAATGCTTCTCGGCTCATTGTGGCTTCCATATTGCTTTATTACGTCATAGAGTAGGCACAATATAGAGACAGTTATATTTCTAAGTCAGAGAGTTATGTATCATGTACTCGTATATCCATCCTTTCATCCATCATTTACACCAATTTACATTCGGTCAGCGTGGTAGATCAAGATATAAACCGCTCACAATTCTAAGAGGAGAATTGTTGTCAGCAGTGTAACATTAGAAAGGGCTGATTAAAAATCAATAGTAGTATAAATATTTATTTATTTTTATTTATTTATTTTTGCAAACACCTTAAGTTACAAAGGGCCTAACCTAATGCCTTTTGGCATTTTTCGTATAGTTATTATATAAATATTCGTATAGTTAAATTTATCACTAGCCATTCTCCGCGGCGTCTGCGTTAGAAAAGATCAAATACAATATAATGGATCTTCCCATGGAATGAGATGTATTACTTCTGTAAAAAGTAGCCTATGTAAATTTCCATTTAACTATCTCCACGCAAAATATATATCCTCAGATTATTCTGATCTATATCCCACCTGGACAACATGTTTTTCTCAATAGGGATGGGATATTTTCCTCGAGTAGAAAGTAGTCTGTGTTTGAAAGTAATCTTCAGGCCTTCCACTATCTTTGTACAACAAATTGTGTCAATTCGTTGTACTTTTGCACAGTGAAATAAAAAAAACAAACAAACAAACACGCTTTCATGTAATATTAGTAGGTATGGATACATTGATTACTTTAAGCTGATCATTGTCAGTATTACAAAATTATTCTAGAACTAAAGTCTGAATTTTCACATTCCCTGCACCATTAACTTGGCAGGTGGGCCGTAAAATATAGGCGTATGATTAAATATTTCACGTTATCAAATATTAAGCATTGTATAAAATTAAACCATCAAAGGTAGGAATTTTGATTAGAATTCATCTATGCTATGTTAAGTGCTATCAAAATTTAGCTGACAAAATGATATTAATATTATGAAACCAACAAAATTCTCATAGTAAGGTTTATTGATTGAGAAATCGGAATATAAAAATACAGCTTCAGTTATCATCTATTTGCTATAAGGAACAGTCATCACACAATTTTATTTTAAGTATAGAAAATACAGAATGAAAATATTTGTTTCAAAAAATATTAGAATTTTTTTTAAAGTTATAAAATAAATAAACATTTAATAGCTCTGTAGTAAGCCTACTCTGTCTCTTAAGGTGTCGGATATATTATGACATTATGAGGAACAGTAAGCAAAAAGATTCACTTACAAGCGTTTGAAGCTTACAAGCAATTTCAGCTCTTATAACATTGTAATAGAGTAGATTAAGGAGTAACGCAGTAGAAAGACCGTAAAACTGTTACTGTATGGGAGGAAAAAGGTCATTAGTATGGATAATGTGTCTTTTGATAATAATGTAACAAGAAATTGGTTGGAAGGCGGTGGCAAATTTATTTATGTGATAACAAGATTTCTTCTAATTTACTTTGGTATTAGAAAGTAAGCACAAATTTTGTGATAACATGTAATTTGTACTTACGCTCTGTACTCGCTATTACTGCTGTGTTTGGTACAATAAAAAAAAAACGGGTTGCACTCCGGTAGTGCCGGCAGAAGTGAAAACTTGAACATTAACGTTGTGCATTTCTGATATTTTGGAATGGTTAGGGAATAATTTCGCACGAATTGCTTTTATTATCAGTATTATTTTTCATCTAGTATTTTCAGTAGGTTTTCATCTAGCATTTTTATTAAGTACTCACTCATTTTCTTTCTCTATTTCTTCGTCACTTTTTTCATTAATATATGCACTTTGTTCAATGTCCATATTTTAAATACTTGATATGAACGAATTTTACAAGTATAGACAGTCGAGCCGTCATCAACTGTCACCCCTCCGTCTTACGAATTTTCGATCAGGCCACGTGTAGTTGACGCGAGTTTAAATTTTTTTACCCATCCCAAAAAAAGTGCACAACGCCGCTAAAGAAGTTTTCACTTCAAAAAACTAAAAGTCTTATAGGATTACTCGTGTTTCTGTCCGTCCATCTATCACAGCCATTTTTTTCAAAACAACTGAGTATTTAATTCTCATATTCTGCCTTTTAATGTGACTCAAAAAAAGTAACCGAATCCTATAAAGGTGTGATTTTTCGCAACAAATAAAAATGTTTTACGAAGTATTGCTATTAAATACGTGTTGTTTAATTGCAATTCTCGTTTGAAAAAAAATTACATATATTAATACAAAATATTCGTTTAACGAATTAAAGTCATTTTCTCCCGGTCATCGACTTTAGGTGCCCGTTTGGGCGACTTCTATTTATCAATAGCTAGCCTTCTGCCAGCGGCTTCGCCCGCGTGATACTGTTTTATAAGTTTAGTTTTCCGTAAAATAAAAACCATCCTATGTCCTTTCCCAAGGTCCACTCTACCTGTGTTCAAAATTTCATTAAAATTGGTTCAGTAATTTAGGCGGGACAGCGTAGCAGACAGACAGTCAGATAGACAGACAGGCAGAGTTACTTTCGAATTCATAATATTAGTACGGATAGCCGGGAATGATGACTTAACGTGCCCTCCGAAGCAAGGAAACATGCATGAATTTTTTACCTCTAAACTAGAGGCTAGAAGAGCAGCGCGGCTTAGATAGAGACCTCTCTAATGATGTGAAGAGACCCATGCGTAGTAGTGGGGTGCAAAACGATTGCAGCAAAAAAAAAAACAAATGTTACAATCAAGATAATTGTTTATTAGTAACGCATCACTGACTCGTAGTTTGTGCAACAATGCAGTATCCTGTCGTAAAATGCAGTTGCATTTCCTGTGCGCACGGTGAGAAAATAAAGAAATCGTCAGTCTACTTATACGTGTGATTTTGATAAATGGGGTCCTAACGGTTATTGAGGTTATTGAGCCACTAATAGAGAAGAAAGGGCTTCCAATGGCGTATTAATATGATTTAAAAAAAGGAGCACATCCATAGTTTTGACGACCCGCGTGGCGAAAATGGTTACCATGCCGGACTGCCAATCGAAAGGTCTCGGGTTTGATTCACGGCGAAGCAGAAATTTGAATGATTAGATGATATTTTCGTTCTCGGTCTGGTTGTTTGTGTTTCTGTCTCTATGTGTGTCATGGTACCCACGACACAGGGTATATCTACCTTAATATGCGGCTATGAGTGTGAAACGTTATTTATTTTCTTTAACTAATAGTTAATATGGAGATTAATTATTTTTTAATAGAGAAGAAAGGGCCTCGAATGGTGTATACGATAAAGCAAAAGGAGCACATCCAACCAGGTGGACTGACGACCTAAAGAATACAGCGGGAAGCCGCTGGACGGGCGCAGGACTGGATGGATTCAGGAGAGGCCTATGCCTTGCGGTAGGCTAAAATAGGCTGGTGTGGTCTGTGTACGCTGATGTTGTGGGCAGGCCATATAGTTAGGAAGACTGACAGGATGGGGAAGAAAATTCCTCGAAAACCGACCACGCCTCAGCAAAACAAAAACAGGCCGTCCTCCACCAGGGTGGACTGATGACCTGAAAAATTCAGCGGGAAGTCGATGGATTCAAAGGGCGCAGGACCGAACAAAGTGGTGAATTTTAAGGGAGACCAATTTAAGAGGCTTTGAAGAGACCAAGGAGAGAGAAGAGAAAAAAATTCGTATACGGCCTCTTAATACTTCTTTCAATTTTAAAGTAGATGCGTAAATAAAGGTTTGATTATTCTCTTCTGAGATAAAAATGTATTTCATTAACGGAGAAACAGAAACATGCTGTATATTATAAACAAGTAAAAAATTGTAACATTCAAAGTGAAAAACCTCTAATAAACCGCTGTTCATATCGTGCAATGTCTGCAATCTGTTCCGTTGCAGCTCATGAATTATTCACGCAGGCATTTGAGGACTTTGTCAGCGCAATGCTGGAGGGTAGATCTCATTCTAATTTAAATTTACGTAGAAATTTGGCCTGCGTTTGGTTTAGTTTGCAAATTTCAAGCATTATAATAATAATAATAATAATAATTCTTTATTTCAGGCTAATTTTGCCAATATATATATTATCAGTAGCCCTCATTAGTCTACGGTTTTCATCATTTCTGATTCATTCGTGTAGAGAAATACTGAGCACAGATCTCTACGTTCTTTCTATAATAGGAATTTTTGCGTCCCATTTCTGTCGAACATTTTCATTTTCTCCCCAATATTGGGGAGGCCTGGAGCTTACTCCACCACGCTGCTCCAATGTGGGTTGGTGGAGATGCGGGTTAGTGGCCAATCCGCTGTCGGATGTATTCAAACCCCCCATAAGGCCCACTAGGTTAAACTTCTGTTATCTATCGATAACTACCGGGACCGATGGCTTAACGTGCCCTCCAAAGCACATAAACTTATCTCACACCCAGCCGCATCCGTCAGGTTTAGCAGCGTTGATCGCGTGCTTTCTAGACTCGCCCTTGGGCTAAGAAAAACATACCAGCAATATTTTAGGATATTATCCACGGCCGTGTAAGGGTAGAATAAAAAACAGAATAAACAGAGGCATGTCATGTCCACCTACCTGAACTTTAACAGCGTGGTGGACAATGGCCGAAATCCCTAAAATCTATTTTAGGGAGAAGGTCTTTAAAAGTACATAAATGAATTTAAAAAAATACGGCCGGAAATGAAAAACATACATGAACCGCTGTTCACGTCCCGCAATATCTGCAACGTGTTCTATTCTATTGCAGCTTATGAATTATTCGCACAGCCTTTTAAGGAATTTGTTAGTGCATTGCTAGTGGGTCTTACATAATTCGATTTAAATATACACTTAAACAGTGAAAATTTCTCACGTTTACCGTTTAGGTACGTTTTTTCCAAAAGATGAGGCATACACTGATAACTATCAATCGTGGTCACATAGTGGTGGAATAGGCTTAGCGTGGACCTTTATTGTTATTCAGTCTGTCGTCCGTTGCAGTTCTGCCGTCAAATTAGGATATATTGAATATTAGGATGAGATCCCATCATTTAAAATAGATGAACACCTAACTGTGTAATGATTATTAAAGGAGCATTGTTGTCGATTTAAATCTCGTGTGCTTAGAATCATGCCCAATACAAACATAAATATGCTTTCGAAATTTAGAATAGAAAAGAATAGATTTTTATTTGTATAAATATGGTTTACAACAGGTGACAGTAATTAAAATCTCATCTTTGCCCCTTTTAGGCGTGCAATATTTACATTACTATTTATTATACATTCAATTAATTTATATTACATAAACATTATTAATTTATTATACCTAGATTATCAATTCATTATACATTATCAATTTCAAATTATACATTAAATTAATCAACATTAAAATTATATTTGGAAATCAATACCTACATATATTATGTCATGGCTATGAAGTAATTAATTTGTCGTTTGTCGTTTTTTGAAGACGGTCTGAAAACTGAAAAGGCTTTTAAAAGCAAGAATAATCCAGTATAAATTGCACATCCTTTGCAATCTGTTCTGCCAAGTTCATAAATTATTTACACAGGCGACGGCACTTGACTTTGAGGATTTTGTCAGCGCATTGCCAGAGGCTACATTTCAGTTTGAAATAGGACTAAACACTAAAATTTTTATTTTGATATACCCAATGTCACTCTCACAGTAAATACTCATCTAAAGATACCTCTCAAGCTAAAATTCATCAAGCCGTTCGAGCTGTAGTGCGTGCCAAAGAATTATACATACATACACACATACATACTCTCGAAAAACACAACCCTCCTTCTGGCACAGTCGGGTAATTATGGACTGTTAATCTTGATTATTTGTTTTCCGAGCACAAATAGTCTTGCGGTTGATGTAGAACGTAAGCAATCTACACAACTAAGCAAAATGCGTGTGGACGGGAACTAGATCCTCAGAATGGTCAATTTCGTGAAGTTGAGACTGAGAGACTGTTGAGAGAATGGTTTCTAAACGACCGACATCAATTAGCAATCCGAGGACACCAACCCGTATTTGAACCAACACTAATTGACGACCGCCATTGCGGGCACGGGCAACTACAAGGGAATAAATTTTTACAGTTTGTTTGAAGAACCTCTTTTTAAAGCCCACAGGAAATGCCTCAGCTGGAATAAGTATTTTAATTTGGGTGTTATTACCACGTTTTCTATCAAAATGAAAATTGTAACATTGCAGAAAAGCACAAACGAACTACTGTTGTACAACCTTTGCGATCTGTTCCGTTGCAGCTCATGAATTATTCACACAGGCATTTGAGAACTATGTCAGTCAGAGCTTTGCTGTAAGGGATATCTAGGTCTAGATCTAAAATGAAGCAACTTAGCGAAACGGATTCAGTTGGCAGTAAGATCGCGAGTAATGAATTGCATGCGCATTTCTGTGCATCGGAAGATTCGGAAGCCACATTAAGCCGTCGGTAATTCAGTAATTCTTTATTGCATTATAGCAGGTACAGTACAAGATAGATGTTTAAGTCTTACAATAGTATCACTGTTAATGCCCTATTAGCGTGCAACATTTACATTTAGAAATTGTTTAATAGCAATTACAATAGTATATTGTGTGGCAAGGGGTGAAACAAGACGATTTCTGACGAGGGCGAGAGGTCTGCGCCCTGGTCTGAAATCGTGTTTCATCCCATGTCACACACTGTATTTTTCGTATCACATGTAATGAAACAACGAGTTTTGATTTCTGTATCCAGTCGAAGTAAGACTCTTTCAGACAAATAGCGCAGTAATATCTTTTGACAACGATTTGACGACGTTTGTCAATGCGATTCTGACAGACTTGAATTCAATTCCTTTCAATTCAATTTACAGCCTTTATTTCAATTCAATTCAATTCAATTCAATCCATTTATTTTTGACCTATATTCACAAATAAATGGATTGAATTGAATTGAATTGAATTGAAATAAAGGCGTAAATAATAAATAAATGAAGGTGCCGGGTAGAAACAACGTTGTTTCTGACTGACACATTCGCATTGGTTTGAAATTGTCTTATTTCGACTGGCAAAACAAAGATCAAAACTCGCTGTTTCAATGCATGTGATATGAAAATTTAATTTACCAATTTTAACATATAGGTATGTCAAGATATTCAAATTTCGATATTCAACGAAGGTTGTTGTTGTAAATATTCGGTCTCGGTTGTTGTCCATAAGCAGCGATGAAATCGTTAGAAACCTCCAAGAATCCCTAATTACTTATAGAGAGCATCAGTTAGACAACCACACATTTCCACTAAATTTCAATGGAATAAGCAAAGCTTGGTCCAGCGGCTAGCGTAATACAAAAGATCCACACAGCTAAGCAAAACTGGCAAAGTGAGAAGTGAGATGGATGACTGCTTTAGTGGCCATGCGCGTTTTCGTGTTTCGGAGGGTACATTGAGCCGACTGTCACGGTTTCCTTTAGTAAAAAACAGCTGCTAAACCTTGTCGGAGGCCTTAAGGGCAGTTTGAAATCCGACAGTGGACTGTCAACTTATACAAATCTCCACCAACCCGCTTGGATCAGCGTGGTGGAGAAAACTCCGCGAATCCCTAATAATGGGGATTGGGATGCAAAATGATGCATGTTTAATTATGTTAGTGTGCTCTCACGATTCGTCGTTCAATAATAAAATGGTTAGACTCGTTTCCGATGCACATTCACAGATACTACTAGTTACTCAAGTCATGTCGAACGGTCTGGAAATCGGACTTTTTAACACGCTTATATTAGCTTGACCTGTATGTAGCGTGGGGTGCTTTTTGAGATACTATTGACACCATGCACCCCACGCTTTTTTACTAAAATACATTTTCTTCTTATTTTTTACTTTTTAGTTCGTATTTTCACAAAAGCGTGTTTTTTAGTTTTCTACACTACATTATTTATTAAGATATTTCTTCATACTTCGATAGTGGACTTAATAAATGATTATGTGTTTTTAGGATTTGCTATATAATATAATGGTGCTCTTTGACGATACTTGAAGCCGACAGTAAATTTGTTATGAAACTACAATTTTTTAAGAAATCTGTATTCCACGTTCAGGCTTGTTCTTATTTATTTTTGTAGTATAAAGGTGTTAAATATATTTCGAAAGGAGGACGATGAAGGCCGCCCATGCGTATCTTCGTTGCGTTAGGTCATTACTCCCAGATTAAATGAGAGTACGCACGTTTCGTAATAAATTTATTTGCAGTCCGTAGTCGTCAATTTAGTTTGAGCAATTAAGCTAAATATATGAAATTAATTAATAACGTTTTAAGCAGTTATTAACATAAACTAAGTGGCATTTAGCTGGATTTGGGCTTATTTTCAGAACTGAGAAACACTTAGGTATTACACCAGTAGACCCAGTAGCTTTGGGATTAAGAATAGAGCTACGGTATCCCCTGCCTGATCGTAAGAGGCGACTAAAAGGGGGCTTCCGGGGATGCGGACGGTGAGAGTGGGAGCTTGACCCGTCCAGCTAGCAGCCCCGGGAGGGACGGCGGTGTATGCGTGGCCGCATGCCGCCGTGAACACCTGAAGGTGCAGGAGAGCACATCTGCTCTCCCGAAGATGGGCCCGTTCTGGGGCGCCGCGCGTGGAGGACACCGGTGCGTTCCTATAGAGATCCCGGAGTCCTCACAAACGCAGAGGCCACCGAGGGGGTTTTAGTGCGGTCAAATCCCACATAACCCGGTATCCTCTCCCAAGGTGTTGGGTACCTTTTGAAGGTTTCCCCCCCGATACCAAAAAAAAGGTATTACACCAGTCACTGTAGCTTCGAAATCAAGAATAGTGCGGTACGGTATCTCCTGCCGTGTATTAAATTACAACTAAAAGAATTGTATAGTAAACTACAAATAAAATGGGGCTTCCAGGGTTATATGACCTGTTGCAGTGAGTGGGCGCTCCAATCGTCCAGTCAGCAGCCCCGGTTAGACACTAGCGCGTTCCTCCAGAAATCCCGGAGTTCTCCACTAGCTGAGGCAGGCCACCGAAGGGGTTTTAATGCAGTAAAAATCTCACATAACGTGATTTCTGTCCCTGCTTGTCCGTTACCTTTTGAAGCTTTTTGTCTTGATGCAACAAAAATCGGCCAAGTGCGAGTCCTACCCACGCACGAAGGGTTTCGTACCATTATCTATAAACAATCTCGTTTATTGTATAGGAGCTGCCTTAAATATTTAGTTTATTATTATTTTTTGTATTTGTTGTTATAGCGCCAACAGAAATTCATCATCTGTAAACGTTTACAATGTCTAGCCGTCACAGTTCATGAGATACGGCCTGATGACAGACAGACGGACAGACGGACGGACAGCGGAGGTTTAGGAATAGGGTCCCTAAAAAGGCTAAAGGGGCTTGAGCCAATTACCCGAGACAAGTAAAGAAACAAAATTACGGAGACAAAGTGATAAGGTAATAAGAGTTAGGAAAAATTAAATTCTAAAGACATTTGAGTTACTATCAGGTATGCAGACTTCCTCGAGGTATTTTCTTTCTAAATTATGCACAAAACAAATCTTTGTAAGTGGTGCGAGTCTGTATTTAAATATATCTAGCATGGAAAGTTTTTAAGGATGCGAAAAATACTTTTTTAATATAAATTAATACGTAAATATCTTTGGACAATTCACACAACACCATCTGATTCCAAACTAAACAGAGCTTGTACTATGGTAATTAGAAAACTGATAAATATACGTATATAATTCTAAATAAATACTTAAATAGTTAAAATTAACACCCAGACACAGAACAAAGTCATGTTCATCACACAAATATTTGTCCTGGGTGGAAATCGAACCCACGACCTCACGCTTCGCAGTCGGCTCAGCACCCACTACGCCACGGAGTTCCGGCTCCACTTTGCACGTTGATTTGAGTTTATGTGATATGTGGCAAAGAAATGTACTATATTATTATTCCATCCCGATTTGTTCAGACGTTTTTTTGTGATTGAACAACAAACATCCAATCTTTCGCATTTATAATACGTATTATACGCAAACAATTGTAAACTAGTTGGTCCAAACGAAGTGAAGTTCCCAAGCACAAGCTAGTTAAAATATTAATTTACTACGTACACATTCGTCTTGTCAAATGCAAGTTTTCTCACGAAGCTTCCTTATAGTCGGGCAGCCCAAGAGGGGATATTTGGATTTTCTCGAGCACGTCAGATTAAACTATGGGGTATACCTTGAACATTGATGAGTATTCCAAGAATAAAAAATCTCTCTTTATATGAACGATGAAGTTCTTGTATATTATTTCTCATTTCTAGTGGTCAAAATTGTCAGATAAAAATATCACATTATCGTTTGGCGATTTATTTTTAAATAAAAAAAAGAATAATACAGTCCAGAATACTAGTACATAGGCTACTTTTTATTTAATATTTTCGTATAGAATTGTATACTTACGAAGTAAATTTTTCAACCAGTTGATTTTGGATCAGCAGTTGCAGGCAGAAGCTAGTTTATTACTTCTTAAACTACGCTACTAGCTACGTACATACATATTCGTCTTGCCAAATGCAAGTTTTCTCACGAATCTTTCTTATAGTCGGGGAACCCAGGAACATTTGGATTTTTTGAGCGCGTCAGATTAAGTTATGGGGTATAACTTTGTACTCTGTTGATTATCTTAGAATTAAAACAAAAAACTTTGTATAGGGACGCTAAAGTTCTTGTATATTATTTCTCACTTCCAGTTGTCAGAATTGTCTGCGGGCCTAGACCAGTGGCATTCTACTTACATAAACTCTTGAAAAAATAATGAAAAATGCAAGTGATTAACGTTAGCTAACGAAATGTCATGTGATCTCGATCGTTAGCTAAATATCAATCCTATACATTTTTATTCTCTTCTACAAGCGTTTACGATAGCGATTACTTTTTGGCGATTTACTTTTTCATTAAAAAAATTAGACCTCACCCGAGAGTGTAGAAATGTATTGTTAATTAATTTTACATTTTGTATTCAACCTACCCTCTTGGATATATTAAAATCGTCAGATTACTGAAATATGTCAGAGCACTCAAAACGAAGTACTTTGAATTTAATCTATTCGAACTTAACTTGCCACGCTAGATATTTTTACCCTTGCCCATTTAATAAAAAAATTAAATCCTGTAGACGCTCTACCCTCTACCCACGCTCTACCCACGCTACAAGACGCTCGAGTAAATCCAAATTTAGCATCAAGGACTCCCGTACTATCATACAGGGCGCTAGACATTTTACAATGTTGCGCGCATATAGAAGTGGCCAATATTTATTGCGAGCGCTACTCCTGGAATATGGAATATCGGTAAATTTATCAGCAGTCTACAATTTATTGTTAGGATTTTCGGATTTTCATCGCAAATATAAGGTTATGTTCCTTTGGCGCGCTTTGTAAGTTATATTGAAATGGTGTGTATTCTGGTTAGGACACGACTTCTCATGTTGGTGCTTTAATAATATTGTAAGTTATTAAGTTATTTATTTATATCAATTTATTATGGCGCCTAAGTTCCAGGATACCTACCGCACTCACCGTCGGTGACAGTGTCTGTATCTTGGAACTTGACATTACCAGTAAAGCGCAGTATCGGAGTCATTTGGAGAACAAGGTTAAATTCGCATCTAAAAAGCTTGGTGTCCTCAACAGGCCGAGGCAGTACCTCACTACGAGGCAACAGATGACGCTATACAAGGCCCAGATCAGACCCCACATGGAGTACTGCTCTCATCTCTGGGCAGAATCACTAAAATACCAGCTACACCCATTTGACTCTGTTGAAAACGCGCAGTCCGAATCTCAACGACCCAGGATTGACTGACAGGCTAGAACCGCTTAGCTTGCGAAGAGACATAGGCTCGCTTTGCGTGTTCTATCGATTTAACGGTAGTGAGTGCTTTGAGGAACTTTTCAAATTGATGCCTACATCATAATTTCACGGCTCCATATGGACTCGTAGTGGTCCTGCACGTTGCGCTTTGCATATTCCTTTCTACCACGATCGTGTAAATTACAGGACAACTTACCTGCTAAGCCATTTCCGGTGGACCATAGGGTTCTTTAAGAAAGTTGTAAATAAAGCTCTCCCGGCAATGCTCAGGTAACTCCCTTATTTTTATATCTGGGGGGAAACCTTCAAAAGGTACCCGGCAGCTTGGGAGAGAATACCAGTTATGTGGGAGCCTATGTAAAAAGTAGCCTACTGACTTCTACATTTGAGCAAAATTTTATCCTAATTCGTTCAGCCTTTCTTGTGTGATTGAGGAAACAACATTCATAAATACTTTTGCATTTATAATATTACTAAAGATTATGTTGCACTAGCTGAAAACCTTTTATGATAATAGTAGGAGGATGGAGGAAGATAGTAGGATGTGATAATAGTAGGATTTTATATTAATTCTCATTATATATTAGTACCTAGTATGTTTATGTTTTTATCTTATTTTATTTGCGTCTGTATAATGTATCTGTTTAGTACCTACTATGTATAAAATGACATTGTTTTATTATTATTTATGTAAATATTTGTTTATATATAATTAACATACTGCGAGAGTGTACACCCCTACCCATCTCACTATCGTATTACCATGTTTTCTATCCAAAGGTTGTCTGGAAGAAATCGCTGCTTTAGCGATAAGACCGCCTTTTGGTCACCGCTGCTCTTTTTATTACTATTTTTGTTTTATTGCCATTGCTCTGTATGTGGTGTACAAATAAAGAGTATTTGTATTGTATTGTATTATATGTCAAGGTTGATAAATAAATGATAGTAAAATAAATATTACAATATTTACAATGATGTAATGTTTCTGATCATATTTCCAAATGTAGTTCTCTAAGGAATTTTGCTTATACAGCATGTTTCTACAATGCTGCGAACACATACATAGAAGTGGCCACGATTTATTGCTTGTAGCGTTTGGGATATGAAATATCTATAAATTTATCAGAAAGATACAATTTATTGTAAGCATTTCCACCGCAAATATTCATAAGCTTTATGTTTCTTCTTGAAGATTTTGAAAACATTGAAAAAATTGTTTTTTTATGGCAGTGACTGATATAGTTTGTAACTTTTTCAATTCAGTTCAATTGAATTTCTTTAATTGCTAGAACATAGTATTTTATATTACAATTTCTCGGGTCCGTATGTTCTGCCTAATGAGGCGTGCAAATTTTTGGGACACAAAAATTATACTTCTATTTACTAGATCAACTTAATACACTAAATATACACAATAAGTGAGCAATCCGCATAGAGATAGAGTAAGGTCCAGGTTTTCCCAAGTACAGGAAGCAGTGGAACGGAAAATATGTGCAGCAGATATAATATAAGAAGCGAATATAGAATAATTAATGTTGGTCGCCGTCGGGTCACTATTGAAAGAAAGAAAGAAAGAAAAAAAATTATTCGCACATAAAGCACACATGATTTAATAATACAAAAAATAAAATAAAAAATAAGCTTACCAAAACAAAAAAAAAATACATTCTTTTTATACTTTTTGACTTTATATAATAATTGTATATTTAAATATTAAAATCTGTGCTGCAACAATGCATTGCGAATGGGATCTGGACTCAGCATATGCCATGGTAAAATACATTACCATGGCGCTGATTTTCAGTCCGACCCTTTGCTTAAAAGGCAACTCGGTCGATTGACGCTGTATATAAGTTAATTTAATTGTAATTAGTTACTTATTATACAAACAATTTGGGCAGAGTACCATCCTCTCTCGGCCACACACTGTTATAGGTACGCCGCATTTATACTGAAAATATATGTCTTAACAATATATATAGTTACCATAAAATTAATGTATTATGAATGTAATTATGTATAATATAACTTAAGTATAATATAGTAAGAGATTAATGTTATTTGTTCCATAATTATAATTAGTTCCTTTAAGGTTATAATAATTTACAATGATGATGTAATAAAAATAAAAGTTTACGTTAAAATGATTTAATATCTGGAGCTTTAGATTAGTATTAATAATTTGATTTTTTTTTATAAATAAACCTAACAATAAGGCAGACCGGCCGCGTGGTGTTAAGCGATCACCGTCGCCTATGGACACGGGCAACCCTAGGGGAGCCGCCCGAGCATTGCCGGCTTTGGAGGAGAGCCTTTTTTACAGCTTTCTTGAAGAACCCCATATTATAGTCCACTGGGAATGCCTCAGCTGGAAGGTTGTCCCATAACCTATCTAAATTTTTTTTGATGATGAAAATTAAATAATGATTATAATCATTATTTAATATATCATCAAATTATATAGTCTCGATCAATCCGCATTGGAACAGCGTGGTGTCCGAATTATGAGGTGACATTTGTACCTAGTGTCTAGTACTAAGCATATTAAGAACTAGCCTTCCGCCAGCGGCGTCGCCCGCGTGGACCCGTTTAATTGATCCCCATAGGATAAAAAATAGCCTATGTGCTATTGAAGGCTTCATTGCTATATTAAAATCATAGGTGTTTAGCCAGTTGCTTTAACCGCGTTGACCCTATTATATATAGTAACCTATGTTACTCAGAGTGAATGTAGCTTTCTAATGGTGAAAGAATTTTTGAAATCGGAACAGTAG
Source organism: Pyrgus malvae (assembly GCA_911387765.1). NCBI lineage: Eukaryota > Metazoa > Arthropoda > Insecta > Lepidoptera > Hesperiidae > Pyrgus > Pyrgus malvae. The sequence continues at coordinate 14,546,677 of OU426969.1, forward strand.
TTTTAGAGTTTATTCATCAGAAACATACAAAAATACAAATCTTTTCTCTTTATTATATTAGTATAGATAAGTGCTTATACTGGGCTTAACAATAATCTGAAATGAAATAAAATTCCTCATTAACTGTAATTATAAAATGTGCCTAATAAGGTCTTGTCTTGGAAAAAGCTTTCCTTAAAAAGGCTGCACTAAACCACGCTTGGAAAGCAAGATTATTGTAAATTTATTGACTATGAATAATATGTGACGTCACAAACGATTTTCTCATATTAAACGTATGAATACGTCTTCTTTTGACAGTTCATTGAAATAATCTCAATTGATTTTATAGTCCAAGACCGGATTATGAAAATTAGGTTTTCATTGCGTTAATGAATTACGTACAAACCCGCAAATTTAGATTAAAATAATGATTTTTATTAAATTAAATGAAACCAATATGTTGCTTAATAAATATTAGTACCTAGACGACCGAGCGTTGCTCGGATAAAAACAATTTATTTTTTTGGTTTAATTTCAAACGAAACACTCATTTGCTTAGTGTTACTTAATAACGCCATCTGAAATAGCTCCCAATAAAAAAAAACACAAAAAATAAACGCAATATGGTTTTGATTGAAGTTTGAACCCGGGCCTCTAAGTCCGCAGTCAGCCCACGTAACCATTCGGCCAAGGAAGCTTTAATTCAATGAACGATATTTTTATAGAGCTCTTTCACTCTTTCCAATCGACATTATCATCTCTTTGAACGTCGGATTGACGGATGGCGTTTGACGGCGTTCTACGTCACAATATTATTAATACTCTCAAACAGATGTCAGGAAGAGTCGTATTTTTCAGTTTATAATATATTTAAGTAAGTATATATTCAGTTTAAGTCTAAAAATAAAACGTAGCTGGATCCATTTATCACCCCTGAAACCAGGGTACTAAATTTCATCAAAAGATTTTGTACCGGTGTCACTGCTCATTATGCTAGTGTGGTAAAATAAATAAGTATAACTTATTATGTAGCCTTTTACACTTTCATAATAAGTAGATAAGTATAATCATTTTGTTCAATATATTTTTATTAAATATTTCTATACCTATTTCTCTTATAAAATACATTTTTATAGTTTATATATATAATTATGCCGCCTACAATAATCTCTGCTTCGCCCAAAGGTAGGCTGGTAGAGAATGCTTTTAGCATTAAGTCCACCTTTTATACCATTTTTATGTGGTGTAATAAAGTGTTAAATAAATTAAATAAATAAATAAAATCTTTGCAGCTGTTTCCAGATTCAAAAAGTATATTTAGGTATATATACAAGAATTTCTAAGGTTTTAGATTATATTTACGCAATAAAAACTTAATGACCAAAGGATTAGTGAGCAATATTCTTCAATATTTGTGCATAATGTAACTACATTAAAACATTTTTAGCTCAACCCTTGTATTTGCTAATAGTTAATGCTCTTAAATGTTACTTAATACTTTGAAATACGATATTAACGAGCTTAAGCTTTGACGACCTGCGTGGCGCAATTAATATGCCGTCGAAGGGTCCCGGGTTCGATTCCCAGCGAAACAGAAATTTGTGTCAAAGACAAAGACATTTATTTGCACAATTATGGGTGTTTACAAAGTTGTTTATATATATTTATTTCGCCATATTTACCTTCATGAGGTATGCAAATATATAATATAAAAATATAAAAGGAAAAAACTTAACTATAACACAATTACGAAATGTACATTAACATCTATTTTACTATTATTTTTATTTGTCCCATATTGGTCCTTTTATAATTAAAAATTAAAATATTTATTTATTTATATTTCGGATCGGGTCCGATCGTCAGCATGAAATTTTTGCCACTAGACTTTAGAAGGCAAATTTTATCTTCGTACAATGGTCTTGACGATAACGTTTCATAAGGGTTAATATGCCTTGCTTAATTATATTATAATGTTTGAATATCTATCATCTTTTTAAAATATTTTTACATAAAATGCCTTATTTTGGCTAACCTACCAAAAATAGATATATGGTGTCGCTGACTTTTTTTAGATGTACTAAAGAAAAAGATTTTCTTAGAACATTCTATTAACGTATCACCTACTACAACGCCAGCGCATCCGAAGAAAGCGGCGCAGCGGCGCTTTTCTTCCAATTTACTTTGCTTACCGCGGGAATGATATATTTTTCCGCAGTAAAAAGTCTTATGCAAAAAGCCTATGTCCTTTCTCAATGTCTCCTCTATATTTATACTAAATTTCATCAAAATCCGTTTAGTGGTTCAAGCAGGAAAGCCTAGCAGACAGACAGAAAATCAGACAGACAGTCAGAGTTACTTTCGAATTTATAATATTAGTATGGATAAGTGTTGTTAAGCCTTAGTATTTTTGCCTAGTTTTAGTATTTGTATGAAGAAATGAAATGAAAATGAATATTTTATTTGCACAAATATGGGTGAAAAAAGGTTTTACAAAATATTTAGAACTCAATATTTACCCCTTAGGGTGTACAAATTGATTAGTATGTCTTTAACATGAGAACGTATGCAATTTCTACTTCGGAGTATCATAGACGTTCTAAATTAAATGCTCAAACTAAGCATAAAATACTAAACTCAATATTTTAAGTAAGGCCTTACAGGAAATTTAATGCAAAACCAGTGTTCAAATCAACCAAAACGTTTAGATTTAGATTAATGTGTCCTAAACTAATAAAAGAAAATAATAAGTAAAATATCGTTTTTAGGGTTCCGTACCTCGAAAGGAAAAAACGGAATACTTATAGGATCAATAAAGAAAAAATCAAGCTGGAGTTTATATCAAATACTAAGGTCTACTGTCCCTTGGAGCTGTGAAAAAATCAAACTGAGCCAGCGCAATCAAAGATACAGTCGTTTATGCCACAAATTTTCGCAAATTTTCGAAATGAAATGAAATGAAAATATTTTATTTGCACAAATATGGGTGAAAAAAAAGGTTTTACAAAATATTTAGAACTCCATATTTACCCCTTAGGGTGTACAAATATTAATTTAATTTAATAAACTAATTAAATTTAATGACTTAATTTAAACTTAGATTTTAAAATTACTATTAAAGAAGGGTACATAAGAAACATTAAAGTAGTATGTAGTTTTACATTTGTAAAGTTTTAATTAATTAGACGTAAACCCAATTTTGTGCTTTTATAATAATTTATTTTATGAACCATACGTTTATTTTATTTAAACCATACGAGGTTTTTTCGACACTCGCAAGGGAATTAAAACCTACAGGATACTTCCCGTGAACTCAGAATCTTGAAATTTGGTACGCAGCTACGTCTTATAGCACAGATAAAGGAAAAATTGCGAAAACCGTAAATTTTTAATTGTATCATTTTAAAAATATTTTACGGAACTCTCGGTGCGAGTCCGACTCGCATTTGGCCGGTTTTTTTTAGTACAAACATAGATAACCCAGGCTGGCAGAGAATGCCATTCATTAGGCAATAAGCATGCTCTTGTATCCTTAGTTTAAGGTAGTACTATAAGGTTAAATAAATAAATAAATGAACTGGCTAATAAGAGATTAATAAGATTCATTCATAAGACCCACAATCAAATACATAAAAAATCTGAAGACGGTAAGGGCGCATTGTAATCAAGTATTGCGATGTCACAGACCTAACACCTCTATGGCGCAATATTCAGCTAACGATTTCCGTTTTCTACCAGTAATTAGCTTAAAAAGGACGTCATACCAATCAATCACTAGTAAAAACTAACAAACTTGTTTATCCATGTCATTATTTTTGAATTAAGTAGTGTAAATTACTCATTTCTTTATTTTTTTACAGAAAAGGTAATAAGCTGTTAAAATACTCCCGACGATGACGATCCGCGTGGCGCAATGGTTACCGGGTTCGATTCCCGGTGAAACAGAAATGTGAATGATGAGTTGAAATTTCTGTTCTTGGTCTGGGTGTTTGTGTTCCTGTCTTTGTGTGTCCATGGTACTCACGACACAGGGTATTAATTACCTTACTATTGCTATGAGTTTGTAACGTTTGTTTGTTTTGTACTCGTACTTTTTAACACGCTTATAAGCTTCACCTGTATGTTTGTGAGCTCATTTGTTACTCTCCTTTGGACTCTGATCCTTTGAATTTAGATCCACTTTCAACGGACATATTTAATTCAAACTTTGGGCACTTATCAAGAATCAGTGGCAACACAATAATTTCATGAGTTTATCTAATTCCGAGAACTGGAAAAAAATTGTTTTAACAATAAATCGTGCTAAAAAATGAAAAATAAATATACCTAGTTTAAAAAACTAAAATAAACGCACATCAAACTATAAAAGTAAAAAATAATCCTTAATAAGCAGAAAATAATAATGAACAAAAATACTTGTTCTTAAAAAGCGTGGGGCGCCATATTTTTCATACATGGAGAACCCACACTTTTTCATTTGCTTCAGTATTTTCAAGATATTGGTATCGATTGCAGTAATTGTTTCATAAGATTAACAGTATTTTGGTAGATATTACACTATAAAACTAACGATAAAATCTTTTTACAACATTGAATGTAATGAATTTTACCATCGCTGTCACTATTATTATTACTATATAGTAAGTAATAAGTAAGGCATACATTACGATAAACTTTAATTTATAAATAATGTAGTTTAAAAAACTAAAAAACACGATTTTGTGAAAATACGAACTAAAAAGTAAAAACATACGAACTAAAACGTACAAAATATCAAGAAAATGTATTTTACTGTAAAAAAAGAGCGTGAGGTGCTTTTTGAGATACTATTGACACCATGCACCAAAAACATATAAGTAGCTGCAAGTAACATTAGCGAATTAATTATACTAAAAATTAATTGTAGGTAATTGCGGCTAATTTTAGATAGGCAATCTATCCCTAATGCATTGTATACTTTATAAACAATAATTTAAAATTAGTTGTATCGAAAAAACAGATAGCTGCAGAATCGAGCAGTGGGATCTTAGACTATGGCGGCAACTCTTTAAATTTATTTGATAATTTTTTTTTATTGCAGTTATGTCGAATTTCTCTTACATATTTTTAATCTGTTGTTTGGTACTTATATACAATTTAAACTTATTTCTAGTTGTAACGTTTCTACTTACAACTTGCGAGTGGATATCAAACTTTTCATGGTGTTGCTTAGACAAACACACAGTCTTGTATTGTCATATCAGTATAATTGTTTTATTTTTGTAAAACGTCTCTCTTGTAATTATTTTACTATGGTATTTAGAACAAACGCGATTAAAACTACCTTTTTTTTCAACTTTTTTTATGTCCCACTGCTGGGCACAGGTCTCCTTCTCACAAGTGAGAGAGATTTAGGCCATAGTTCACCACGCTGGCCAAGTGCGGATTGGTGGACGTCATGCTTTCGAGAAATTATGAATTGCTCTCAGGCATGCACGGCGATGGAGAACATCGTGAGCAATTAAATATCACGATATTTTCCATCACCGTGGAGCAACGATAAATGCGCACATTACATTTTTTCTTTGTCATAGGTGCGCGCCGATGATTTGAACTCGAGATCGGTCGCATCGAAGACCGCGGTTTTTTACCACTCGGCCATCGCTGCTCAAACCTTTACTAAAAAACTACATAAAAAGGAAAAAAAATATACATATTATTGTACAAAATATACCGTAACACAGGTTTCACCAACCCAGTACAGGGGCCCTTGCCACTTGTTTGTTAAACCGTTTGAAACGAAATAAATGATTTTTTTGATTTTTGAAATATATATGCCATTCAAAAGACAATTTCTTACTTGAAATTGAAATCTCTCAATATTAAAATGATCTCATATTATATTTCTTTTTTATTATTTTTTAAAAAACTAATTTTTACGTTAAAATATATTTTAAGTACGGTTAAATATCCATCAAAATTTCAAGTTAAAAAAATTACCCACCTTGAACCTCAGTAGAGTTGCCGGCGACGGCGACCACAAAACACAACACTAGCCAGCGCATTCTGCGCGCGCAAATTCACAACTGCATGCGCACGCGCACCGCAGGCTCGATCCTGCGCTGATTGACCAACCCTTCACGCTGTCAATGATGACATCGCAAATAGTGCCTGGATCCGAAGGTGACTGTCTAGTGGTTAATTGGACGCTAAGAGACCGGGTTCAAATCCTGAGTACCTTTGGCAGGAGTGCGACGGCTCATATATTTGTGCCGTCTGCTGTACTGGTTCAACTTGGGAAAAATCAGAATGATGAACCAAGATATATTTTAGTTCATCATTGTCTCTCTGGTTATGATATTTGTGTCAATGTTTTTAGTGTGTTACACATGTTTTACACGATAATAAGAAAATTAAATCATCACTTAATTTCTTTTTTAGGGAATCAAACCTGTTTTAGGTTCGTATAGCAGTCTGGATAGTTACCATTACGCCACACAGTTCCTTGACTCAACAGAATGATGTATAAAAATGTATCTTTTTGGTCTAAATATTTGTGTCAATGTTTTTGTTTCTGATCACACGATAACAAGAAAACACTCATCATTAGAATTTCAGCTTGCTGTTTGTCAGAAGTTAGATGCATCGGGTTCGGGGGTATCAACTCGGTATATCCACATAAAAGACAGTGGTTTTTACCGCTTGCCCATCGCTGCTCAGTACTTACCTCTGACCAATACTAAATACTAAGTATCTCTGACAAATCTGACATCCCGTGATCGTGGTCACTACGCTAGTATGCCAGGCAAGAGCCTGGGTTTGATTCCCCGCAGGGAAGAAATCTAAATGATGAATGAATATGTGTCTTTTCGGTTTGGGTGTTTGTGTTGTTTCTGTAATTGTCGTTGTGTGATCTCTGTGTGGACTCTCAAGATAGAGTATATAAGTAAAATAAATAAATAAAAAACGCTTCACACTCATAGCGCCAGTAGGGTAGATATACCCTGTGTCGTGGGTACCATGGACACACACAAAGACAGAAACACAAACACCCAGACAGAGAACAGAAATTTAAACTCATCAATCAAATCTCTGTTTCGCCGGGAATCGAATCCGGGACCCTCCGATCGGCAGTCCAGTATGGTAACCATTGCGCCACACGGGTCGTAAGTGATGGAACTGCAAATATTAGAGGTATAAGATTTTTATTTAGTTTTACTGTATTACTGTGTAAACAAAAAATGTGAAATTAACCTTGACGACAGAAGGAACAAAAAACTTACCTCAACATTTAATAAGGTCGTCATTATTTTTGTCACAGATAGCTGCTTTATACTGGCTGGCTAGCTGCAACCCTTTTTGCGTCCCACTGCTGGGCACGGGTCTCTCCTTATTATTGGGGAGGCCTGGAGCTTACTCCACCAATGCTCCAATGCGGGTTGGTGGAGATGCGGGTTAGTGGCCAAACTGCTGTCGGATGTTTTCAAACCGCCCATAAGGCCTCCGACTAGGTTTAACGACTGTTATCTATCGACAACAACCGGGACCGACGGCTTAACGTGCTCTCCGAAGCACGAAAATGCGCATGAAAGTTATCTTTATATAGTTGTCTAGCGGTCACCCATCTCACAGCCGACCGCGCCCGTTTTGGCTTAGTTGCAAGATCGTTTGCGTTCTGCGCTAACCGCCGGGCCATGCGCGCTTTATACTATGCTCTATATTTTTATCTTACGTTTGACTTAACCGCATAGATCGCTTGTTAATAGAACCGTAATAAGGAGGATTAAAACATATACTTGAAGCTTAAACCAGTCAGCAAGAACTTGCGGAAATAAATTTATTCGCTCCTACCTTTCCTTTCCTTACCTATTCTGTTAGAATTGCTTAGTAAAACTTTTCGACTTACAGACTGACTCTCTTCAGATAAGAGAACAGGACTTTATCACGAATCGATGTTATAAAAAGAGTTTTTTTAAATGAATTTAAGAAAGGAAACTTGTTTCAGCATTTTGGAAAATGGAAACTTAGAAAATCTTGGCCTTTTTCTATTGTATTCATTCTAGCATTTGACAAAAACCTTATTTTTTTTCGCTTCTGCCTGTCCTATTGGAATTGCTTAGTTAAACTTTCCAACGCTGAGTTACATACCTACTCTCTAAAGATAAAACTGAACTAGAACAGGACTTAGTCGGGAACAGTCTACGTGTACTTTCGTTAAAGATTTTAATTTTATTGTTTGTAGTTGTAATTAGTTAAGTTTTTAATTATTGTTATATTTGTATACCTCATGAAGGTAAATTATAGCGAACCAAATATATAAAAACACCTTTTGTAAACACCCATATTTGTGCAAATAAAAATCTTTATCTTTGAAAGAGAGTTTTATTTAATAAATGTAAAGAGATGTAATAAGTGTATAATATGTACATGAAACTGGGTTTACAGTGTATATATATCCTGGTCTATTAAAGTTCTAAAATTGTTTAATTTGTAAAAATGTGGCAATCCTAGCGTTATATTTAACATTTATAAATTATATATGAGGCAATGTCTTACAGCATTATTTCAGGATGAAATCTGAAAATCGTGATTCGTTTTACGATTCCAAAATTGAGTTGTCTTATCGCAACTCTTTAAGGACGAATTAAATTCTGCTGGTTTTACATAAGGCGTAGCTTAGTAAATTGCTCTTAAAGTGAGAAGCACTTAAGACAGTGATATTGTCCTAGGTCATGGCAAAATGGAGTATTGTGCAACAAATACAAAGTTTATGGCTTGAGGTAGATTATTTCACTTCAAGGTAAACATTTGCAGAGATTTAATTACTATGATTAATTGTTGGGATATATTTTATTTTTGAACTTTTTATAAAAAGGGACGAAGAAAAATGAGCGAGTACTTTATAAAAATACTAGATGAAAACCTACTGAAAATACTAGATGAAAAATGATACTGATAATAAAAGCAATTCGTGCGAAATTATTCCCCAACCATTCCAAAATATCAAAAATGCACAACGTTAATGTTCAAGTTTTCACTTCTGCCGGCACTACCGGAGAGCAACTGTTTTTTTGTATACTCTTAGCTTAGCTGAAAACATAAATTTATTACGGCGCTCTGTCCTAGGTCACGGTCAAAATGGTGGATTATAACGCAAGTACCTGTAATTGGTGATGCGTAGCGATTCGACACATTGCCACAGTTTGTAACGGATCAGTAACTTGACGTGAAAGTAACTATGCTATTTTTATATATTTACTTACGTACGATAAGATAGAGATAGCAGCAATAGCCAAATTATTAAGACACTTAAGCAGAAGGGTGATCTTCTTGGGATCCCTGGTTCAGAGCACTTACCTCTGAATTAGACATTTCTAATTCTTCACTAATTTCATCATACATTTGTCGCCACTCGGCTGACGGTGAGGGAATGTATTATTTTTATTACACTACACTTTTTACTACATAAACATCGTGTTATGAAAGTCTTGAAAATAAAAAAAAAACCTTAAAGGCGTGTCACGTGCACCAAATTGGATTGGTGGAATTAGGTTTTTACTAATTTCTAATTCGTCATCCGAAAGTGACTCTTAATAAAACAATATTTTGCACATTTGTGTTTGGGTAATAGATTCTCAGCACAACAAATTGGTTTTGACAGACGGACGGAGTGACAGACAGACGCACGAGTAATCCTAAAACAGTTCCATTGTTGGGCCCCTAGAACAGAATGTAGTTGCAATAAAGGTAAATTTTATAATACAACTAGATTAAGGATCTCATTATTTTGAAAGTACAATGACCGATGGTCAGTCGAGTGAAATTGCCCAAGGTCACGGACAACTGGAGGATTAGGACGCAAGCTAGATTAGTGATGCGTAGCGATTCAAAGCATTGCCACAACGACATTTCTAACTAGACCAGTAATTTCATATTAAAACTAGCCGACTTGGCGATCTCCGTACCTACCGCCTTTTCTAGGTTGTTTCTTTTTCTTTTTTATTTAAAAATGAATGGTCGTCCTTATTTTTAATGCCACATAATAAAAAATAAAAATATAATAAATTGTCCAAAAATATCCATGCCTACCGAATATAATGCAATTTCATAAGAATCAGTCCAGCCGTTTCAAAGGAATACGGCAAGTGTCAGAAGTGGCTGTGACAGGAGATTTTTTTATTATTACTAGTAGTTCCACCCAGTTTTGCTCATCAAATCTTTCAAGTTAGATAAAACTGCATACGGTGTGCAAACTTGATTAAAATCGGTTCAGTAGTTTAGGAGTCCATAGCGAACAAACAACGTGACGCGTATGTTACATTTTTTTCAACCTTTTTTTTAGGTCCCACTACTGGGCACAGGTCTCCTCTCATAAGTGAGAGGATTGGTGGACGTCATGCTTTCGAGAAATTATAAATTTCTCTCGGGCATGCACGGCGATGGAGAACATCGTAATTAAATAATTTTCACGATATTTTCCATCACCGTGGAACAGCGATAAATGCGCACATTACAAATTTCTATGTCAGAGGTGCCTGCCGAGGATTTGAACCTGGAGTCGGTCGCGTCGAATACCGCGGTTATTTACCACTCGGCCATCGTTGCTTACTTTACACATATTAAGATAATGTTAAACATATAAAAAGCCCGTTCCACTTTAAACGACACACGTATACGTTTTGCGTAAACGCTCTTAACCGTGACCTAAGACAACATTTGCGTGAATAATTTGGCTTGCGTGCGATTACAATCTTTGTGTACATTAGCAATGTTTGCACTTATGTTAGAGTTTTCCGTAAATGTTAGTTCATAGTTACGTATTTCGCGGAGTAAGAAATTTTCTTCGACACATGACGCATTATCGTCATAAGGCTGCAATCTTTTTTGCGTCCTAAAGCTGGATTCAGGTCTCTCCCCATTATTGGGGGGCCTGAAACTTACTCTCTCTCTCCAATGTGGGTTAGTGAAGATATAGCTTAGTGCGGGGTTAACAACCCGCTGTTGGGTGTTTTCAAACCGCTCATATAGCCTCCGACAAGGTTAAGCGACTGTTATCCATCGATATCACCCGGAACCAATGGCTTAACGTGCCCTCCAAAGCACGCAAAATTTTTGTCACTAGCTATCACCCATCACATCACCGACCGCATTCGTTTAGCTTAGTTGCATAGATCGCTTGCGTTCTAAACTAGCAGCCGGGCTATACACGCTTCACCCTAGATTATTAGATGCCCAGTCACCCTAATAATTTCTATTATCATCCATCTCATCTTATCTACTAGCTCTGATCCTGACGTATATATTATGGTGATTAGAAACAAACTATGAATAGAAATTATTTTCATTCATGAAACCGGTAAAATTGAAATAAGTATTTTTAATTCCAAGAACCAGTCAGTCACGTTTACGATGAAAGAAAAAATGTTCACGTACTACCAATGAACATCTTTACTGTAGAGAAGTAACGCGGGATTAAAAAAACAACGGATTGCACTCGGTAGTGAATAAACGTTGTGCATTTTTTGATATTTTGGAATGGTTAGGGAATAATTTCGCACGAATTGCTTTTATTATCAGTATTCTTTTTCATCTAGTATTTTTAGTAGGTTTTCATCTAGTATTTTCAGTAGGTTTTCATCCAGCATTTTTATAAAGTACTCACTCATTTTCTTTCACTATTTCTTCGTCAATTTTTTCATTAATAGATGCACTTTTTTCAATGTACATATTCTAAATACTTGATATAAACGAATTTTACAAGTATAGACAGTCGAGCCGTCATCAGCTGTCACCCATCTGTCATGTCTTACGAATTTTCGATCAGGCCACGTGTCCTGATGCGAGTTTAACATTTTTACCCATCCCAAAAAAAGTGCACAACGCCGCTAAAGAAGTTTTCCCTTCAATAATATTCATTTATTAAACTAGTAAAATTGAAATAAGTATTTTTAATTCCAAGAACCAGTCAGTCACGTTTACGATGCAAGAAAAAATTTTCACGTACTATCAATGAACATCTTTACTCTAGAGAAGTAACGCGGGGTTATAATTTATTAAGATTGTGTTAATCGTTCTAATAGTAATTTAGTTACAAATTGTAAGTTTATTAAACTATTAAATGATCGTTTCTTTGCTTATTTAATGAATTAAAATACTATAGTATTAAACTCTGGCTTTTTTTAGAGAGATTAATTGAATTTAGAGCAATAACGTTTCTAAGATTTAGAATCCATGTCCTCGGACCTCGGTCCACAGGTTTCCTCGCGGATGTAAGAGGGATTTACGCCATAGTCCACTACGCTGTGTACGGTTATGGCAAACATCGTAATTTTTTTTATCAGAGCAGTGAAACTGTATCTCCATGTTGAAAACCGCGGTCTTTACTATTCGGCTATCGCTACTGTCAACAGCAAATACACCAGTTTGTATGGTTTTTTTTTTTGATGTTTTTTTTTTACTAATGATGGTACTGGTCAGTTTGTAAATATTGTTAGTTTTAGAAAAATAACTTTTCTTATAATATTTGTTTTTTTTTTGTAGCTTTTATTAAAGTTCTCGTGTTACTTGTCATTCGGTTAGTTGAGCAATGTATAACCGAAATGATGACAGTTTAACACGCGGGCTAATATTTATTTTTCGTTCATCCAATAGACTTGACATGGTTATGTTGATCCGGATTACCTAATTTCGATTTGAGAATACAATTTAGCAATGCGAATGTATGTTATGTTGTTAAGGTGTATGTATACAGTATGTTACAAGACCACGTGTTTTTCCTTCCGATACTTACGGCGGCATGCGGCCACGCACACACCGTCTTCCTTCCCGAGGCTGCTGGCTGGACGGAACGAGCTCCCACTCTCACCACCAAAAACCCCAGAAGCTTAAAGTGGCCTCTTACGATCAGGCAGTGGATACCGTAGCTAAAATTCTAAATCCCGAAGCTACAGGTACTATCATAATTTAACCCCTAATATTTGAAAAGTAATTTAAACCGACCATCCTATTTGTTGTGTAGAGTAGGTAATTTTACTGGTTAATACTTGCTACGTTGCATGCAACCCCTTTTGCGTCTCACCGATTGTCACTCTCCATAATTACGATGGTAGAACTTTTATGGTTCGTCCGGGGAAGTACCACCGCTGCACCCACTCTGCCGTGAATTATTTCTATTGTATTTCGGTGGAAAGGTGCCGTTGCCGATAAGACTTACGCGAGGCGATCATCGGCCTTTGCACTAACAGCGCAATTGTACGCGACCTTAGGCAAGACTCAGTCTAACTTGCTTGAGGTCGTGTGCAGATGTCCATGGGTTGCAGCGGCCTTTTAATACCACGAGGCCATTATGCTCTTTGGCTACTGCATTCAAATAAAAAAGAAATAAAATTGGTAGGCCTGGAAGTTTCTCCACCAGGCGACTCTTATTCGGGCTAATTTATGAAAAATGTATTTAGCACTATTATCACGTCTCCATAGTGATGTGAATAGTTGTATCCCTGACTTGAGACTAGACCTAAGTTGACTAGACCAACACTGTTCTAAACTCTTCATTGTGCAAAGACTGAGCTTCACGTATCAAACGATATCAAGTTGGGTCCTTTAGCACGCTAGATTCTGAGCTCCAAGTTCAACATTATACCGGCTTCGTATTAAAAGTTTCATGTAAATGAGCCTTAAGTATGTTGGCTGAGGGACTACGACAGTTTGGCATACGGTGTTTCCATATTTTGTTTCCGTATTTCTTACCATTAAGTATTCATTCGTGATTTAAGTATGCTTAAGCTTGAAGATTTGTATTTAAATATATTATGTAATGTTCATGCAATTAAAAAAATATTTTAATGACCCTCCCACACTAAGATTTTATTTGGCCTGATAAGCTTATCTTATCTTAGTGTGGGAACTTTCATGTGCCATTTCTTTTCTTCAGAGGGCACTCAAAGCCATCGGTCCCAGTTGTTATCGATTGATAGCAATCAATAAACCTTGTAAGATGCCTTGTGGGTAGTTTGAAAACATCTGACAGCAAGTTGGCCACTAACCCAGATATCAACCAACCGACATTTAAGCAGCGATGTGGAGTAATCTTCAGGCGTCCCTAACAATGAGGAGATACCTGTGCCTTACTTGCTTTCATTCAACAATTATTCAAATATCTTTTTTTAGGTAGGACACTCACAAAAACGACAACAGGAATCATTCTTATTACTCAACTCAAGGACTCGAGAACGGCAGTCCGGTACGTTAACCATTAACAACATACATTTAATGATGCCAGTGTGTGGATAAACTTTTAGATAGCGATGTAGACAAACCACAAAAATACTGCTCTTGCGCAAAGAAAATCCAAACATATTTTGATAAGAACTAAAGATTGAAATACTCATTCTATGTGTGTACATCTTTTTATGTATCTTTTATAAAATCCTTCTTCTTTATTTTCAGCCTTTAGTAATCCACTGCTGGACGTAGGCCTCCCCTAATGTTCGCCACTCCTCCCGTTCCTGCGCCTTCTGAATAGAACGGCTTCCCGCTGTCTTCTTTAGGTGATCAATCCACCTGGTGGGAGGGCGGCCTGTACTCCTTTTGCCGAGACGTGGTCGCTATTCGAGAACCTTTCTTCCCCATCGGTGGTCAGTTCTTCTAACTAACTATATGGCCTGCCCATTGCCACTTCAGCTTGCAAATTTTAAGAGCTATGTCGGTAACTTTCGTTCGTCTACGAATTTCATCGTTACGAATTCTATCGCGTAGAGAAATATCAAGCATAGCCCTCTCCATCGCCTATCATGAAATCCTTGCATAACAGTAACTTCATTGAGTAAAACTTACTACCGTGCTTCATGTATCATACGATATCAAGTTGGGTTCTTAAAGCCCGCTAGATCCTGAGTTCCAACTTCAACCTTAAACCGGCTTCGTATTAAAAGTTTCATGAAAATGAGCCATAAGTATCTAGGCCGAGAGACAGCGACGGTTTTTTGTATGCAGTTTTAATAATGTTGATGCAGTATTTACATTTACACTATCGAGTACATGAGAAGTGTACGTTTTAAACGTTTATTTTCATGATTTTTTTATGTCGTACCCCACTACACACCACATTATCGTAGTAACACAATGAAATAGAAATAGTTGTATTAAAACTATAATGTTTGTAATAACATGTTTGTAATAACATAAAAAAAACAATGCTGTATTTAAACTCCATGGGCTGCAGCGATCACTTAACACCACGTGGACTGCATGCTCGTCTGCTACTCTATTCAAATAAAAAAATTAAATTGGTCTTAATACTTAAAACGCGAGTTCCTAGACTACATTTACTGGTACATGGTAAGTTTCGAGACTACTTATATTCCTATTATTACTTAACTTTCCTTTACTCAAGTCTTATTTTAGAAGTTTTTCTTCTGAAATTTTATGTTTTTCATAAGTCCCTCCAAGAACGTTTGTTTAATACTTAAGTACTCGTAAATTCGTATATACAGTGTGTTTTAACGCCACCTGGAGTTAAAATTGCAAATCATTTGTTTTTCTCATAGTAGGTATTTGGTACTGCGTTCACGCGCTTTGACGTCATATACGTACCCACGGCCCAGGATATCGCCTTACTCAACAATAACTCAATATATATATATATATAGTGTATACACATACACATACACATAATAGTGTCTCATACGATCAGCTGTCATGTGTGCCCATTATGGACCCATAGCCATACTGTTGTCTCAATTATATTATTATTATGTACTTCTTTAAAAAGAGAGCTGCTGGGAGTTTTTTTCCGCCGCCTTTTTTCTCTCAATTCAAAATCTAGCCCAAACGGGCACCTATAGGCGATGACCGGGAAAACATGACATTCATTAAGCGAATATTTGTATTCCTAATAATAATATGAAATAAATATTTTAGATTTTTTTTATATTATTATGTATGGCTCGTAGTGCGTCTTGGCTATGTTCTAAGCACTGCGAGAATGATTTAATAAATAAATGTTTCGCCTTATAGTAGTATAGTAATATGGGCCGTTTTCAACACGATGCTGCAATCGATGTGGTCCTTTAAGAACGCCCTTGATCCCTATGCCAAATACAATAAAAAAAATCATGAAAGTTCCCTATTAAAGGAAGTCTTACGTATCAAATCTGATACGTAAAATAAACATCAAACGGCTTATAGGCCTAGCGAAATAGGGATGGCCGTCCATTACGAAAGGTAACCAATGACTTGCCACTATTGAATAAACGTTTCTTGTTACTCGATAAATCTTATCCGGCTGTTATGCTCGGGTGTAGGATCCGTGAACACGGACGAAATTGAATGAGCCGGGTGAAAGGTAGTTTGGTTAGGTTTGTAATCAGTAAAGCCATATCTTATATATAAAAAAATCTTGTGTCACGATGTATGTTACCAATAAACTCCAAAACTACTGAACCGATTTCAATTAACTTTCACATGTACCCGTATTTTGGTCTAACTTACTGGATAGGATAGTTATCATCTCAATTATTCGCTTATGTCGTGAATGTAAACGAATAAAATATAATAATGTCAATTATAGACATCTAGGTTGCAAATACACTCAATAGATGGCGCTGTGTTCTGTTTCTGAGAATATAAATTCTATTACTTTATTTCACGTAATATTTATTTATGTTCACGATATAACCGTATTATTTTAACGATAATTTAGTATACCTGTAGTAATTATAATAAGCACCCCACGCATTTTGTACAACAATATGAATTTTTCAATTGAGTACTCCAGTTTTATTTTCAATTTAGCTAATTCGATTTTACCGGAAGGGTTTTATTTCCTCAGTTGCGATTAGAGAAATAAAATATGGCGGTACGAAGTTCGCCGGGTCAGCTAGTTAGTTTTTGAAAGATTTAAGAGTATTTTTTTATGCTAAACCATATCAACGCGAAGAATGCGACGTTTTTTGCGTGGATGTCTTGTATGCCGAATTTCACTCTTGGTTGCAAACTGTTTGCGTCTCACTGCTGGTTAAGGGTTTCCTCTTCGACTTGGGTGGTTTTTAGCCAAGGTTTGATGGAGATGCGAGTTGGTAGACAACCTGGGATGTTTAAACAGCCCATATGGCCTCCGACAAGGTTGAACGACTGTTATCTATCGATAAGAGCCACGACCAAAGGCTTGAAGTGCCCTCCGCACGGGAACGCGGTTGAAATTTACCACTAGAATGGTCACTGATCTCACACGCGACCGCACCCAATACATTTAGCTAAGTAGAAAACGCAAGCAGGCCATGCAGCAGTCGTATTTCGTACGTTTGCTTAATGCTTATAAATATTTGGAGATTTTTTCATCAGGTATTAGTAGAACTTAAGAAGTAAAGAGGTTAGAAGTTTACAAGTATAACTGCCAATCGAAGGGTTCTTTCGATTCCCGAAACAGAAATTTGAATGATGAGTTAAAATTTCTGTTCTCGGTCTGGGTCTTTGTGTCTATCCATGGTACCCATGACAAAGGGTATATGTACCCTAATTTGGGGCTATGAATGTGAATCGTTATTACAGCCATTTTTACTGTATAGTATATTGTGTGGAAAGGGGTGAAATAAGACGATTTCTGACGAGGGCGAGAGTTGACAGCCCGAGCGAAGCACGGGCTGTCGTCGGCCTGGTCTGGAATCGTCTTTGTTTCATTCCGTGCCACACGCTGTATTTTTCATATCACATGTAATGAAACAACGAGTTTTGATGTCTGCAGCCAGTTGAAGTAAGACTGTTTCAAGCAAATAGCGCAGTAATATCTTATATTATTTTAATCATAAAATAATTCAGAAATCAGATTATAAAAATTTATTAAAATCTTTGACAACGATTTGACGACAACTGTCAGACTATTATGATTTTTCATATCACATGCATTGAAACAGCGAGTTTTGATCTCCTTTTGTTTATAACAAATGCGATTCTGACAGACTCGAAATAAAGACATCTAATAAATATCTAAATCAATGTGCCGGGTAGAAACAACGTTGTTTCTGACTGACACATTCGCATTGGTTTGAATTTGTCTTATTTCGACTGGCAAAACAGAAATCAAAACTCGTTGTTTCATTACATGTGATATGAAAAAGCAATTCTGTTGTATTTTGAGGAAAAAGGTGCGGTTGCTGTCCAGACTTACGTGAGGCCACCAGTCCAGTTCCACCTCCAGACCAGTCTCCAAAGTCGTGACGCCCATTTACTTATTCTTTTTACCAATTTTATTTTTTATTGATCAATACCTATTTATTTCGTTTCTTAAACTATCCTTTAATACATTTCACACGACTATTTACATTTTTTAATATCTTGTTTACATTTGCAATTATTGTACCAATAACCCTTTTCCCATAGCACTGATAATAACTACCAACTGATCGGACACCGATTGCAATAGAAATGAAAACTTAACTCCAGTTCGCTGGAATGCAAATTGTAATAAACAAGAGGTCGAAAACACCCCGGAGATGCTCAAGAGATAATTGTTATACTTACTGAAACAATCATTCCGATTTATGATTGATCTCACTTGTTCTGCTATTAGCAGCAATACTATAGGCGATAAACATTGAAATAATGTTGTAGCAAAACCATACTACGATAGTTAAATATCGTCTACAGACATGCTTTTGACACTGTTGAAATTCCACGCCTTTTTATAAATACACTTCGAAATTGTTAATGTCCTGGGGAGGTCTCCTATATGAATTCAGAGCGATTCAGGCCATAGACCACCACCTCGGCCAAGTACGGTGGTAGTACTTGTACTTGTACAAGTATTTGTAGGTGGTAGAACTATTATGGTTCGCCCGGGAAAGTACCACCGCTGCACCCACTTCTGCCGTGAACCAATTCTGTTGTGTTTCGGTGGAAAGGTGCAGTTGCCGGCCACATTTATATGAGGCGACTACCAGCCTCCGGAGTAGCAGCGCAACTGCATACGACCTCAGACAAGACTTACCTATGCTTGGTTGAGGTTGCATGTTGATGTCCATGGGCTGCAGCGACCACCTAATACCACGTGGCCTGCATGCTCATCTGCTACTCCATACAAATAAAAAAGTGGCATGCCTTTGACAGATAACACTATATCCGTCATGACTAACTGACAATGACATGCGCTCCGGGATTAGAACCCGGAAATTCACTTCGGATATCGATGTAGTATGGTAGTCGTAATGGCTAATTGCAGTTACTGCGTGGGGAGAAAATACTCGTCTAATCTTAGTGGAGAACTTATGGATTTAAAATACGCCCGCTCGGACCCGTTTAATGGGTCCCCGTAGGATAAAAAATAGCCTATGTGCTATTCCAGGCTTCATTGCTATATAAAATCATAGGCGTTTAGCTAGTTGCTTCACCCGCGTTGACCCTATTACCCGTTTTCACGTAGGAACGAAACATTTTCCCGCAGTAAAAAGTAGCCTATGTTAGTAGCTTTCTAATGGTAAAAGAATTTTTGAATCAGAACAGTAGTTTTTGAGTTTATTCGTTACAAACATACAAAAATACAAAAAACATAAATACAAAAATACATATCTTTCCTCTTTATATATATTAGTATAGAAGTATAGATTTTTTAATTGAAACCATAAAAGCTACGTGAAGTTAAGTGATCGCTGCAGTCATAGAAATAAAAATACAAGGGAACCATCAGGACATAATGCCTTATGTAAATCTTGGCGGCAACCGGACCTTTCCATAAGAAAATACGCTTTCTATAAGACCATGGACTTAAAGATCCCACCGTGTCTCCCAGAGCAGTTCCACTGTTAGAAACGTTTAATTGATCTCCTGGGAAATCTATATTTTTTCGTATGTCTGCTTTAATCTCGTTACGGGACACTTTTATCCACATCGGATTTATTGAGTGCGATCAGCACGTGGCTGTTTGCGGGTTTAGAAGAAATTGGTGTTTCCAGGCACTCTTCTGTTTATTATCTGATGAGGATGTTGAAAATCAAAATCACTATATTATATACTATATATACATACATAGAAACATTTTATAATTATATAGAAAAATGCATACTTAAGAAAAAATTAATTAAAATATATCTGTAATTGTAGGATCTATTTTCATAAATATTTATCCTACATAGATATTTATATAAAATTATATTAATAATATCAAGTACATTAATTATAATTATAATACATATCATATTAATTATTATTTACAAATATTTACATTTAATTTATATTAATAATTATATTAAATTATAATTATTACAATATAATATTTCAATTCAATAATCAATAATAGATAATAATAAATCACAATAAAAACTATATACAAACACCTACACAATACAACACACAATAATATTTACAAAATCATTAATAAGAAACATTAATTATTCAATCGACTTTCGCGTGCGAAACTCGATCGGAGCGAGATTCTATAGTAACAGTCTATTGATGCGCAAAGGTGAATTAGCGGTCGTCACGGTGCGCCTACGCCGCACAGATAACTCAGTCGAAACTCGATCTCGACGCGAATCGCTTGCCGCCTGCTTATGCTTTACGCCTTATTATTGTTTACGCGCTTGTATATAATAGTAATTCTTTCGCCTTTATGTCTTGTGAACTCTTGTGTAACTGTGAACTGTTCTATCCTCCGTCTTTTCTACTCCTTCTGCTTTTATTAGACTTAGTGTGTGTGCTTGTGAATAAACTGTTATCATACGTTATCTGGACTTATTCATTCATCATCCTGTGGGTAACGTACATTCACATTATCATCTTTACATCACACACCTATATATATTTGGGGACGCCCTATATTGTCCACCTCCTATATTGGCGACCTCTATATTGGTGACCACCTAGAACATGAGTGAGGAAGATAATTTTCAAGACACCGTCGCGGAAGATAAGATGTACGTAAATACCAAGCGCGGCACTACTACTAGAACTCGAACGGACGAACTCGATCCAAACTCACCCGATCGAGTTGCAGCAATGGATGTCCACGACGATGTACTTCGTACAAATATACGTATACCACCATTTTGGCCAGAGGAACCGGATATTTGGTTCGCCCAGGTGGAAGGCCAATTTGCACTCTCTGGTATAACTTCACAGAGGACCAAATTCAACTTCGTCATTAGTCAGCTGGACCATAAGTATTCAAGAGAGGTCAAGGACGTCATTCTTTCTCCTCCGTCAACCGGGATGTATGATAAGCTGAAGTCTGAGCTCATCAAGCGCCTCACAGCTTCCAACGAAAAGAAGCTCAAGCAATTATTGATGCATGAGGAGCTCGGGGATAGAAAGCCGTCCCAGTTTCTCAGACATCTAAGGGACCTGGCAGGATCTGATGTCACAGACGATTTTTTAAAGACCATCTGGATAAGTCGTCTCCCGAGGAACATTCAGACAGTTTTGGCGGGACAGTCATCGAAGGCTGCGCTGGAAGACTTGGCCGACTTGGCTGACAGGATCAACGACATCGCCGTTTCGACAAACCCTGCAGTAGCCTCCACTAGCCAGGATATTCCCGGATCGGTCGTGAGCGCTCTCACGAAGGAAATCGCCGAGCTACGGAGACAGATCCAGCAGTTGTCAACGAGGGACAATAAGCGTTCTCCTCGATCCCGCTCTCGTCGTTCTGCCCGAAGTCGTTCCAGCTCGAGAACGAGATCTGCGTCGAGCTACCGAAAATACCCGCTGTGCTGGTATCACAGCAAGTTCGGCGAGAGGGCATCCCGATGCATCACCCCATGCGACTTTAAGGCGGGAAACGCCAGGGGTGGTCAATAATGGCGACTGAAGACTGCCCTCAGCCTAGTACAACTGGTCGCCTGTTTGTCACCGACCGACCTTCGAATGTGCAGTATCTGATCGACACAGGCAGCGATCTCTGCGTGTTCCCTCGGTCGATGATCCATGATCGTCGTGCTCGTACGGACTACCAGCTTAACGCAGCCAACGGTTCTACCATCTCCACTTACGGTTACGTCAACCTCGATCTAAATTTCGGTTTGCGTAGAAACTTTTCGTGGCGTTTTGTGGTGGCTGACGTGACAAAGCCGATAATTGGTGTGGACTTCCTTAACTATTACAATCTGGTCGTAGATATAAGAAATAGACGCTTAATTGATAATGTAACTTCTTTGTCAACTTCTGTGTCTGTAATTGATTGTAATAACATTTCATCTGTTAAAGTTGTGACTGGCGAATCTCGCTTCCATAATCTTTTAGAGGAGTTTCCTAAAATTACACGCCCGTCTGGCACACACCAAACTGTATCACACAATACCGTCCATCATATCCGCACGACACCAGGCCCCCCAGTTTCATGTACTCCCCGCAGGTTAGCTCCAGACAAGCTCAAGATTGCCAAGCAAGAGTTCCAGTCCATGCTTGCCAATGGAACCGCTAGGCCTTCTGAGAGCCCCTGGTCATCTCCCCTTCATCTAGCCCCGAAGAAGGATAACGGTTGGCGTCCTTGTGGCGATTATCGCAGGTTGAACGCCCGCACCGTGCCTGACAGGTATCCGATTCGACATATCCATGATTTTGCCCACAGTATCGCTGGTTGCAATATTTTTAGCACCATAGATTTGGTTAAGGCATACAATCAGATACCTGTCAGCGCGGAGGATATTCTCAAAACCGCGATTGCCACAGCGTTTGGGTTGTTCGAATTTCCTTTTATGACATTCGGACTTAGGAATGCAGCCCAAACGTTCCAACGCTTCGTGGACGAGATGACAAGGGGCCTCGACTTTGTCTATTGTTACCTGGACGATTTTTTAATTTTTTCCAGGGACGAGGAGCAGCACATGGAACACTTGCGGAAGATTTTTAGTAGGTTGCAGGAGTACGGCATGCTGATTAACGCGTCCAAGTGTGTTTTCGGTGTCCAGGAAGTATCCTACCTTGGATATCATATTTCCAGTAAAGGCACCAAACCACTGGACTCTAAGGTTGAAGCCATCAGATCATTCCCTGCCCCCTCTAACGTACGCCAGCTCAGAAGGTTCCTGGGAATGATTAACTTTTACAGGAGATTTCTCCCTCGAGCTGCAGAAGTTCAAGCTCCTTTGAACGCCCTGTTGACCGGTGCGGTAAAAGGATCTCATCCCATCAACCTCAACGGTTATGAGCTAGCTGCATTTGAAGCTTGCAAAGAGAGCCTCGCAAATGCTGCATTGCTCGCCCATCCAGATTGCTCTGCAAAACTCGCCCTTGTCACTGATGCTTCTGACAAAGCGATCGGCGCAGTTTTGCAACAGCTAAAGGATGGTGCTTGGGAGCCGCTTGCGTTTTTCTCGAGGAAACTCAGTCCTTCGCAAGTCAAGTACTCTCCGTACGATAGGGAGCTGCTTGCCATTTATGAAGCGGTAAAGCACTTCAGGCACATGCTGGAAGCACGTCATTTTATTGTCTATACTGACCACAAGCCGATAACTTTCGCTTTTAGCGAAAAAAAGTCCAATTGTTCGCCGAGGCAGTATAGACACCTCGACTTCATCTCCCAATTCACCACGGACATCAGACATATATCAGGCAAGAACAACGTGGTTGCCGATACGTTGTCGCGTGTCGAACTTGATGAATTGGGAACTCCAGTGTGCCTTGAAGACTTAGCTAATGGTCAAGCAGCAGACCCAGAGCTTGCGAAGTTACTCGAGGAAGGATCCTCTTTGCAGCTGGAACAGTTGAAGTGCCCTGGGAGTCGCACTCCACTTTACTGCGACGTCAGTACACCGACCCCCAGGCCTTACGTTCCCAAATTTTATCGCAAGCAAGTGTTTGACAGCTTGCATTCGTTAAGCCACCCAGGCGCTAAAGCTTCTGCACAACTTGTTGCGGAGCGTTTTGTTTGGCCTGGGGTCAGGAAAGACAGTCGACAGTGGGCTCGTGCGTGTATTGCGTGTCAGAGGTCAAAAGTCACTCGTCACGTGACTTCCCCTCTTGGCACTTTTAACTTGCCACGCGCACGCTTTAAGCAGGTGCACATTGACCTGGTAGGGCCCCTTCCACTGTCCCAGGGTTATAGGTACTGCCTGACCATGGTGGACCGATTTACTCGGTGGCCTGAAGCTGTTCCATTAGAGGACATCACCGCCGAGACCGTTGCAAAGGCTTTACTGTCGTCTTGGATTTCCCGATTCGGCTGTCCGATGGAAATCATAACAGATCGTGGTCGTCAGTTCGAATCGGCTCTATTTCAGCATCTATCGAAAATAGCCGGGTTCGAGCATAAACGCACGACAGCCTACCATCCAGCTTGCAACGGCCTCGTGGAACGCTTCCATAGGCAGCTTAAATCGTCCATTATGTGTCATGGCAAAGACACCTGGACGGAATCCTTACCCCTGGTACTCCTGGGAATCCGCTCAGCCTTCAAAGAAGACCTTCAATCTTCTTCGGCGGAGCTCCTCTACGGCGAGCCACTAAGGTTGCCCGGTGAATTTTTTGAAACTGCAGTGCCCGGTACCACCGATATATCGGATTATTCCGCGCGCCTGCGATCATTCGCCGAAAAATTGCGTCCAGTGCCAACTTCTCGCCATAGAAATGTAAAACCGTTTGTGTACAAAGACTTGGCTACCACTACACACGTCTTCCTGCGTGATGACACTGTACGTGGTTCACTCCAGCCCGCCTACTCCGGACCTCATAAAGTTCTTGCAAGGGACAGTAAAGTTTTTAAAATTTTACATAACGGTAAACCCGTCATGGTCTCCATAGATCGGTTGAAACCGGCATACATACTCGCGGATACCGGGGACAAGGAACCTGTAAACGGAAATTCTCAAGATGAAGAACCTGTCCCGGCACTTCCGAAAGAGTATGTCACGAGATCTGGTCGCCGTGTCAAATTTACTGATTTTTACCGCCCTTGACGGTCTCTGGAGGGGGGTGATGTAGGATCTATTTTCATAAATATTTATCCTACATAGATATTTATATAAAATTATATTAATAATATCAAGTACATTAATTATAATTATAATACATATCATATTAATTATTATTTACAAATATTTACATTTAATTTATATTAATAATTATATTAAATTATAATTATTACAATATAATATTTCAATTCAATAATCAATAATAGATAATAATAAATCACAATAAAAACTATATACAAACACCTACACAATACAACACACAATAATATTTACAAAATCATTAATAAGAAACATTAATTATTCAATCGACGTTCAATCGACTTTCGCGTGCGAAACTCGATCGGAGCGAGATTCTATAGTAACAGTCTATTGATGCGCAAAGGTGAATTAGCGGTCGTCACGGTGCGCCTACGCCGCACAGATAACTCAGTCGAAACTCGATCTCGACGCGAATCGCTTGCCGCCTGCTTATGCTTTACGCCTTATTATTGTTTACGCGCTTGTATATAATAGTAATTCTTTCGCCTTTATGTCTTGTGAACTCTTGTGTAACTGTGAACTGTTCTATCCTCCGTCTTTTCTACTCCTTCTGCTTTTATTAGACTTAGTGTGTGTGCTTGTGAATAAACTGTTATCATACGTTATCTGGACTTATTCATTCATCATCCTGTGGGTAACGTACATTCACATTATCATCTTTACATCACACACCTATATATATTTGGGGACGCCCTATATTGTCCACCTCCTATATTGGCGACCTCTATAGTAATAAATATGACATTCTATGCTAAGAAAGATAGTGGCCCTTGACTCGTTGGAAAGGTGCAGTTGGCGGCCAGACCTTCATGATACGACCATCAGCAGTATTACAGGCAAAACTGACTTGCTTATGGTTGTGTGTAGATGTCAATGGACTGCAACGACCACTAAACATCACGTGGCCTGCACGGTCTCTTCTACTCCATTTAAATAAAAAAAAAATGTTAAATTGGTTGTCTGTAAAGTCGGGTTACGGACGATAGTTTGACGTGACAACGTCATAACAAAACAATGAACACCATATTAACTTTTCACGTCGCTTTATATAAACAGTCGATAAACAGCGCAAGCCGAACGCTCAAGCCTAGGGAGTTTTGGCGGGAAGTCGAAAAAGACATATTGTGCTTTTGTTTTATTTTTACCGACTTCCAAAAGTAGGAGGTACTGTATTCGGCTGTATGTATTTTTTTTATATATGCTCACCGATTACTCCGCCGTTTGTGGACCGATTTTCAAAAACCTTTTTTTGTTCGTATGTTTATACTCTCGAGATGGTCCCATTGTCACCAAATCAGGATCTGATGATGGGATCCCAGGGAAATTGAGGGGAACTCTTAAATTTTATAGGCACACACATTGATTTTCTTATACTTTCTGAAGCTTAAGATATATTTGTGCATAGTAATCATCATCTCATGTTGCTGAGCTGATGATGGAAGGTACTGCAACAGTGAGCAGTTGAAAGCAATTTTTTTCAATAAATAGTTTTTTATTTCAAATCTTACATTCCTGAGGTGTTCCAACTGTCACCAAGTCAAAGTCTGATGAGTGGATCCCAGAGAAATCGAAGGGAACATTCAAATTTTATAGCACAACAAATGATTTTCATATTTTTACTAAAGCAAAACAGGTATTTGTGTATAATTATCATCATATCATGTTGCTGAGCTGATGATGGAAGGTACTATGACGGTTAGAAGTTGAGAGCAAGTTCTTTCAATAAATGGTTTTTTGTTGGAAATCTTACATTTCCGAGGTGGTCCAACTGTCACCATGGCAAAATCTGATGATGTGATACTAGGGAAATCGAGGGAAACACTGAAACTTAAAAGGCATACACATTGTTAAAGTCATATTTTTTAACATAATACAAATATTATCACATTATCCCCACATTAGCCCGGTAATTATCACATGATGTTGCTTAGCTGATGATTGAAGGTACAACTCCTCAACAGTTAGGAGCTGAGAGCAAATTCTTTCATTAATTTATACGTTCAGGTGGACTGATAGTAGTATTCTTTCAGGGTATAAGATGGCTATTAGATAAACATGATTATAAAAGGTGTCTCTTTAACGTTTAGAAATTAACTGAAAAAAAATCTAATTATGCTTATACATATGTCCCACTGTCTGTACTGTCGGTGCCCATTTAGAACGAATTGTACGACATTTTAGTAAGGGCCCGACTCCAAAAATAGTTTTAAGAGTAATTACCATAATCAAGAAGAAGTAGGTACTGAATAATTTTATTTTTTACCGTTTGAAGTCGGTTCTATTTTTTTGTTAAAAAGTTAATTTATTTCACTCTTTTTAGTAACTTTAATAATTCTGTACAAACTGTTACATATTATTATGTATAAGCATAGTTGGAAAAATTTTCACTAAACTTCTAAAATTAAATGTTAAAGAGATTTACCTTTTATCATCATGGATCTAATAGCCATCTTATAGCCTGAAACTACTATCAGTCCACCTGAACCTATAAATTATGGAAAGAATTTGCTCTCAGCTCCTAACCGTTGAGGAGTGGTACCTTCAATCATGAGCTTAGCAACGTCAGGTGATAATTACCGGGCATATATGACTTAAAAATGTGTGTGCTTATTAAGTTTCAGTGTTTCCCTCGATTTCCCTAGTATCACATCATCAGATTATGACATAGTGACAGTTGGACCACCTTAGGAGTTTAAGTTTTAGAACAAAAAAATATATATTGAAAGAATTTGCTCTCAACTCCTAACCCTCGTAGTACCTTCCATGATCAGCTCAGCAACTTGATATGATGATAATTATACACAAATGCCTGTTTTGCTTTAATAAGAATATAAAAATCAATTGTTGTGTTATAAAATTTGAATGTCCCCCTCGATTTCTATGGGATCCCATCATCAGACTTTGACTTGGTGACAGTTGGACTACCTCAGGAATGTAAGATTTCGAACAAAAAACCATTTTATTGAAAGAATTTTCTCTCAACTCCTAACCGTCGTAGTACCTTCCATCATCAGCTCAGCAACATGATATGATGATAATTATACACAAATGCCTGTTTTGCTTTAGTAAAAATATAAAAATCATTTGTTGTACTATAAAATTTGAATGTTTCCTTCGATTTCTCTGGGATCCCATCATCAGACTTTGACTTGGTGACAGTTGGACCACCTCAGGAATGTAAGATTTCGAACAAACAACCATTTATTGAAAGAATTTGCTCTCAACTCCTCACCGTCGCAGTACCTTCCATCATCAGCTCAGCAACATGAGATGATGATTACAATGCACAAATATCTGTTATACTTCAGAAACTATAAGAAAATCAATGTGTGTGCATATAAAATTTGAGAGTTGCCCTCGATTTCCCTGGGATCCCATCATCAGATCCTGATTTGGTGACAATGGGACCACCTCGGGAGTATAAGCATACGACCAAAAAAATAATTTTGAAAATCGGTTCACAAACGGCGGAGTAATCGGTGAACATATATAAAAAAAAATACATACAGCCGAATACAGTACCTCCTTCTTTTGGAAGTCCGTAAAAAATAGAACCGACTTCAAACGGTAAAAAATAAAATTGTTCAGTACCTACTTCTTCTTGCTTATGGTAATGACTCTTAAAACTATTTTTGGAGTCGGGCCCTTAGTAAAATGTCCTGTCTTAGTAAATATAGTGTACCTTTCGTTCTGAATGGGCACCGTCTCAATATAGTTTTAACAGTCATTACCATAAGCAGGAAGAAGTAGGTACTGTCCCTCTGTCTGTACTGTCGGTGCCCATTTAGAACAAATGGTATGACATTTTAGTATTTAAGTACCTGGACAACCGAGCGTTGCTCGGATAAAAACTATTTATTTTCTTGGTTTAGTTTCAAACGAAACACTGATTTGCTTAGTGTTACTTAACAACGCCATCTGAATCTGAGCTCCTGATAAAAATAGTTATTTTCATAAAAATAAAAAATACACAATCTGGTTTTGATTGAGGTTTGAACCCGGGTCTCTAGTTCCGCAGTCAACTCACGCAACCATTCGACCACGAAAGCTTTAACTCAATGGACGAAATTTTCATAGAGCTCTTTCAAACTGACATTGTCATTTCTTTGAACGTCGGATTGGCGTATGGTAATAGGGGAGCCCAAGAGGGGATTTACGGATTTACCTACTCGAGCGCGTCTGATTAAGATATGGGGTACACCTTGCATCCTGTTCAGTGCTGCCACGATTAAAAAGACCTTCTATGTAGGTACAGTTGTTTTTTTCTTACTTCCGGATGTCAAAATGGTCAGATTAGAAAACCCCGTTACCGTTGAGCCATGAATTTTAAATAATAAAAATTCGAACTCTTCAAGAGTTTGCCAAAATGCCGTTTTTTTATTTCGCTGTTTTGTATACATTCATACTAAAATCTTCAGATTACTGAAATATGACTTACCATGCATTTAAGTTACTGAAATATGACTTAGCATGCATTTAATTTATTCTACTATTTTACCTGGACCTTTCGTATAAAATTTTTGAAAACCTATAGGCGCTCTCTCCACCGGTTAAACGAAAAACGTGATGAAGTATAATAAATTAAATAATATAATATTTTAATCTTACTACCACCCAACCTATAAAAAGCACAATGTCCTGATGACGCTTGAGGAAATCAATGAGCCTTGCACAATGAGCCTTGTGGGCTCCCCAGTTTGACAGCGTTTACGCCACAATATTATTAATACTCTCCAATAGATGTCAGGAAGAGTCGTATTTTTCAGTTTATATTTAAATTGATTTTCATTGAAAATATTTTTATACAGCTAAAAATTTCCATCAATAAAAAATTTGTGGATCGATTTATCATCCCCGAAACCAGGGTACTAAATTTCATCAAAATCTTTGGAGCCGTTTCTGAGATTCAAAAAATATATTTAGATACATACAAGAATTGCTCGTTTAAAGGTTAGATAATTTTGATGCAAAATTTATATTGTTGAATTTATACTTGACGCTGGCAGTATGCACAGAATTTTCGATGCCATAATTGAAAAAAAATAATCTAAAGTAAATCTCTGGATCTAATCTAATACATTCTTCCTTAACCACTAACTAACTTAAATGGTCTGAACTTTAACGAAACTTTGCCCAATCTTACACAGTTCCCCCAGTACAACTTCAGAAGTCGACAACAGTTCTGGTCAATGTTTAAACACCAGCTCGATTGTTTGTATTGGAATATTGAAAACTATGTTAGCGGCATCCGACCTTAAATTATTTAAAGCAATCTGTCACTTGACCTCAAAACATACTTGAGCAGAAGTTTAAGTTTATAATATATCTAATATCACTTTTTTTCATTATTTTGAGTAAGTAGTTAAGTTAAAACTAATAAATAAAAAAATTAAAATATTCATAGGCTGATTATAATAACCATCTTCCAACACCAAACCACTATTATCGTTCGCTCGGGGAAGTACCACCGCTGCACCCTCTTCTGCCGTGAACCAATTCTATTGTGTTTCGGTGGAAAGGTGCAGTTGCCTGCCACACTTACATGAGGCGACCACCAGCCTCCAGAGTAGCAGCGCAACTGCAAACGACCTCAGACAAGAGTTACCTATGCTTGCTTGAGGTTGTATGTAGATGTCCATGGGCTGCAGCGATCACATAACACCACGTTGCCTGCATGCTCGTCTGCTACTCCATTCAAATAAAAAACAAAAACAAACCACATAACACTAGATAATGCTACAAAATATTGAAAAATGTCTTTAGAAATGGTCCCGCTCTGGAGGAAATCTGGAGGAGCATAGTCGTTTGCGTTCTACACCAGCCGCCGGGCCATGTGTACTTCATGGTAAAAATATTACATTTTAATCGGATATCAAATTGAATTTGTTACGTTCCAGTCCGCTATTTAATTTAAAAAAGCATATTATCAAATTTTTTTATTTAATTTAACTAATATAAATGCTGGTCTTAAAAAAAGAGTTTTTAAGAGAAAGAGATAGTTTCGAAAAGGTCTAAGTACTTTTTTACATTACACCTTTTTTTTATATCTGCCCCTTCAAAAGGTACCCGGGCTAACCCGGGACCTTGGGAAAGGTGTTACCGGGTTATGTGGCATTTGTTACCGTACTAACACTCCCTCGGAGAACTCCGGGATTTCCAGTGGAACGCACCGGTGTCCTCCACGCGCAGCGCCCCAGAACGGGTCCATCCTCTGAAGAGCAGATGTGTTCTCTTGCACCCTCCGATGCTTACGGCGGCATGCGGCCACGCACACACCGCCGTCCTTCTCTGGGCCGCTGGCTGAATGGATCGAGCTCCCACTCTCACCGCCCTCAACCACGGCAGCCCCTTTTTAGTCGCCTCTTACGATCAGGCAGGGGATACCGTAGCTCTATTCTTAATCCCAAAGCTACAGCGACTATACAGTATTAATTAACTTTTTTGCTTCTTTTCTTAAACCTTATCCAGAAACAAATATTCAGTTATTCAACTTGAATTGAAAGGGAAAAAATATGTGTAGACTGAAACGGCATTTTATCCCAAGTTCCGGAACGAAGAGAAATTTCCATATAAATTGTGAAAACTCGCATGAGAAAACTTTTGCTGAAGTTAGATAAAAAAAACTTCACAGCCTTTGAGACTTAGATCGGTCGACTGATCTATAAAATGGGTACTTATAAAAGTATCATGTGTTAAATTTCATGGATCGACCGGGTATGTGACACTACTGCAATACTGTAACTGTATTTCTGCTAACATGTTTTGACGTGATAACTTCTTATGAATCGATGAACACCGTCTGCACGCACGAAAAAGTGTCACGACTAAGCCAGCGCGTGCAAGCGAGTGCACGGAAAAAGCGATAGAGGGGCACGATCAGCCCAAGCGCAGGCTTATGAGACACTTATATTCATATTCATTTATTTCAATCCATGTTACTTGGAATAGATAATATGTTTCCCTGAGTATAGGTACATGGACCCTGTTGCACAGCAATTTGGAATGAAGGGAGGGGAGTAGGGTAGGTTTTGTTACCTACTATGATTTTATTTTTATATTTTCAAATAAGACAGCTGTGTTTTGTCAATCTGAAATAAATGTGAAATGTTAGAATACTTATCCTTAAGCCTTATAAATAGATACTAAAGTAGTTACTAATTTAATATAGAGAATCTATGAATTTATATAAAATATAAGTTACATAAGATTATCTTCAAAATTTATAAAAAGAAATCTCTCTTCTCGCGCATATGAACTGTCCTGTTATTCTGACTGTCAAAGTTTAGAACGGCACGGCACGAAATACAAACATTTGACAGGTAGGAACAATTTATAACGGAAAACTACTTATAAAAAAATAAATAAAAAAAAAACCAGTGGCCCAAATTGTGAATTTAAACCATCCTCGAATCCACTTGAACACAAACGAAAAAGAAATCATTAAAATCGATCCAGCCGTTTCGGAGGAGTTCACTGTCAACACACGTACAGAAGAATTATATACATAATATGTATAATATATAGATAATCACAGAAAAAATCGTAAATCCCGACCAATTGATAACCTCCTTCTTTTGGATGAAGTCGGTTTATTTCTAAAAGATTATTTGGTTATTTAATTACTGTCCAAGGATAAAAAAACATCATTGCTAAAGCCCGCTTCGGAACGCGGAGAAATTTCCATACAAATTGCGAAAACTCGCATGAGAAAACTTTTGTTTGAACTGCCCGGGCGTTTGAGGCATAAGGTCGCTGCATACGTGACGTGTTTTTACACGGACGGGACGGGTACAGGACGGGACGGGAAGTTTTGGAAAAATCGGTTCATACAAAATGTATATGAAAGAGCATATGTCACGGAGACACGGACGGAACGTGAACGTGGCACGGTGGTGGTGAACGTTCCCGTTTTGAACGAGGCAGTGACGTCCCCGTCCCGTTCACGTTCCGTCCGAGTTTTTATCACATTACGTATGCAGCGACCTTTAGATCGGTCGAATTACCTAAGTACCTAGAGAATGTGTGTGCTTACGCCTTTAGTAAAAGTCTTCGAACTAAATGTAAAGAAGAAAAATTTGACGTTAAATTATATGAAATTACTAGCCTTCCGTAAGCGGCTTCGCCCGCGTGGACCCGTTTTATAGGTTCCCGTAGGATAAAAACCATCCTATGTCCTTTCACAAGGTCCAATCTATCTACGTTCAAAATTACAATAATATTGGTTCAGTAGTTTAAGCTTAGCAGACTAATAGAGAGACAGACAGACATACAGACAGAGTTACTTTCGAATTTATAATATTAGTAGGGATTATGATTCAGAAAATTGGTGGAAAATTGGTTTGATTATGTAAATTAAACTAAAACTAATGTATTTTTTTCATTTCATAATTCTAAATTTAGACTTATGTAACCTACTTTTTAACAACAGGGAGGGAAGTGCTACAGCATGTAAAGGTAGACACAATCATACGTTTTGCTTGCGGATTGTTGAAAAGTAGTTTTAGCCTAACTATGGAACAATATTTACGGATACAACATTGCCATACAAATTTGTTTATTTTCATATAAATAGTTTTACAATTTTGGAACCACTGTCCTATGCTTTAGCTTTCGCTGTGTATAAGGCGCAGTTTCTTCCCCAAAAGCAGTCTTAAAATTAGTGTTAAATTATAAAGCTTTAAATACAAAAGTAGGTACAGTTTTTTATCTTAATATATTTATATAAATTACGCGTCACGTGGTTTGTCCATGATGTACTCTAGGATAGGATAGGATAGGTTACATCTCAATTTATAGTCGCAATATTATTTTATTTCTGATATTTTAAGGCAGGACAACGTCTGCCTGGTTCACTAGTATACTATATTATTAATAATATTATTAGTGGCACCAGCATTGAAAAGGGGCGTGGGAGAGGTGTTTAATTGTTAGAGAAGAATATGAATGTATCGTGTGTGTGTTTATGTCTGCTTGTGATAATATGTGTTCATGTGTGTTACAAACTAAAGTGCTTACAAACTTTCAGCTAAATTAGTTAAAGATTAAAATTTTGTAAAAAAACTTCGTCTATTTAGGTATTGTGTTTAAAGCAAAAAAAAAAAAAAAAAAAACAGAAAAAAAATCATCTTCACTTAAAAGACAATTAACGAACATTTTGGAACGGAGAGAAATTTCCATATAAATTGTGAGAGCTCGCATGAGGAAACTTTTGCTGAAACAAGATAAAAAACTTCGAAGCTTAGATCGGCCCAATGGTCGTGGGTTTATAAAGTACCAAACGCTCGTATAATGTGAGATTATGAATGTTCTTATACGAGAGTTTTCAGCGAAGATTCGGCGATTTTGTTGGTGGTAGAACTATTATGGTTCACTCGGGGAAGTACCACCGCTGCACCCACTTCTGCCGTGAACCAATTCTGTTGTGTTTCGGTGGAAAAGTGCAGTTGCCGGCCACACTTACATGAGGCGACCACCAGTCTCCGGAGTAGCAGTGCAACTGCATACGACCTCAGACAAGATTTACCTATGCTTGCTTGAGATTGTGTGCAGATGTCCATGGGCTGCAGCGACCACTTAACACCACATGGCCTACATGCTCGTCTTCTACTCGCAGAAGTAGGTGCAGCAGTACTTCCCCATTTACATTTCCAAGTCTAAATAGTTGACGACGAGACCTAACGACTGAAATATATCAGCAGCGATGGTCGAGTGGTAAAGTGCCGCGGTATCCAACGCAACCGAAACCTTGTTCAAATCCTCGGCGCACACCTCTGACAAAGAAATTTGTAATGTGTGCATTTATCGCTACTCCATGATGATGGAAAATATCGTGATTCTCCATTGCCGTGCATGCTTTAGAGAAATTCATAATTTCTCAAAAGCATGGCGTCCACCAATCCGCACTTGGCCAGCGTGGTCTAATCCTTCTTATTTGTACCTCCCTCGTATGTGCCCAGTAGTGGGACATAAAAAGGTTGAAAAAAATTTATCGGTAACATCGACATTAAATTTGTTACTATGGGTTACCCATCTCACATACGGGCTGTTTGCCGTAACTGCTTAGATCGCTTGCATTCTACGCCAACCGCAGAGCCATTCTTGTAATATTTAGTAATATAATCGTGCAGTATTAGTACACCAACAACAATAATTTATAATTTATCGGCCCTAACCACCACAATGTGTCGCAACCCAGGAGCACCTGTTTCTCCGGTTTCGCAAAGGACTAGAGAATGCAAGTCTTGAGCAAAACGGGTATATTAGTAACGATGTTCAGTGTAATATGTTTGTACGTTTGAAGTAGGGATGCATCGATACGCCTTTTTGCCGATACGATACCGATACCGATACTCTTATAAAAATATCGTCGATACCGATACCAACACAAACGCTTAGAGAATTAAAATTAAATTAAGGTAAAATATATTAAACACAAGTTTGGTTAAAGTTTTTAATTTCTATTAATAAGACAGACTTTTAATAAGATTAAAGGAAAACAAATTAAGAATTCAGGTAATAATTAAAATAAAATCAATAACTGTTAATAATTAAAATTAACATTAATAAGATTTTTGTTTAAAAAACAGAGCATTCTCAAGTTTTGCGGAGAAAGATTTCGCAAGTCTGTCTGTATAAGACCTGCGGTGGAAAATAATCTCTCTAATGCGACAGAACTCATTTGGAAACTGAAGTACTTCTGCGCCATTTTTTTCAAATTTCAAAATTTTGGGTATAATACGTCATTGCGCCAGAATACAAACGGATCAGCGCCTCAGCGTGCGAGAGAGACAACACACTGAATAAAGCGCGGGGATTCCCCGAGCATAGAAAGTCCGTGCCTCGTTTGCAACGAACTAGATCAAACAACATGCGCGTTTACATTACTTTTTAAAGCGCGAAATTTGAAAAGTATCGTTGTATCGGCAATAAAAATATCGCCGATATATCGGCAAACCCAAAGTATCGCCGATATATCGGTATCGGCATCGGTATCGGATGCATCAGTAGTTTGAAGATTTATTAATTACATAAGTAGCTTAGGTTAGCTTAGGCAGTCCCTGTAGCTTCGGGATTAAGAATAGAGCTACGGTATCCCCTGCCTGGGAGAACACATCTGCTCCCCCGAAAATGGGCCCGTCCTGGGGCGCCGCGCGTGGAGGACACCGGTGCGTTCCTATGGAGATCCCGGAGTCCTCACAAACACAGAGGTAGGCAGGCCACCGAGGGGGTTTTAGTGCGGTGAAATCCCACATAACCTCAATCTATTCCTCTCCCAAGGTGTCGGGTACCTTTTGTAGGTTTCCCCCCCGATACCAAAAAAAGGTTAGCTTAATGAAATGAAATGAAATGAAATGAAATGAAATGAAATGAAATGAAATATTCTTCATTCACTGTACTGTTCATTTACAAACTCTTAGTGAACGTTTTTTTTTTGTTTGTTCTGTCTGCTCTGGGTGCGCTTAGGTAATGCTGAGCTGAAGAAAAGAGAGACGAAGATAAACTTCAGCCCTGTTTTAAATATGAGGTATACAATAATTAGCTTTATTACAGAGTAGCTGTGGCTATATATACTTTCAAATCTTAGAGCATCACAGGTACTGACAGTTATGACACCCGTCAGAGGAGTGCCTTCTAGTTATATACATCTAGTGCGTGTGTGTCGGTGTCAGTGTTGCGGTGCAACGTTGTTAATTATTGAAATTGACATATTTAGAAATGTATGCGTCTCTAGCGATGAAAGAATATTTGTGAATGTGTGACAAAATTAAAATGTGTGCGTTCTTCCCCCCGCACCAGATTTGGCACAAAAAATATGTATCGAAACGAGGCGCAATGCTCTCTCCACTGACGGGCAAGTCAGTATCTTTGATGATTTAAGTTTCAAATACAGTATAAATTGAATATTACTTCTTTGTATATGATTTGAATAATTTGCAATAAAGAATTATTGTATTGTAAGCTCGGCGGTAAGTGTAGAACGCAAGCGATCTATGCAGTTAAGCTAAACGGGCGCGGTCGGGTGTGAGATGGGTGACCGCTAGTGGCAAAAAAAGTAAAAATTGAATATCACTTCTTTGTATTTGATTTTGTGTGCAATAAAGAGTTATTGTATCGTATTGTAAGCGCGCACGGCTCGGCGGTTAGTGTAGAACGCAAGAGATCTATTCAGTTAAGCTAAACGAGCGCGGTCGGGTGTGAGATGGGTGGGCCTCTAGTGGCAAAAAAAGGCTTATAGCGCAGGCACAAGCAGAAAAAAATCGAAGCGGGAAAACTATAAATGAAAGCTTCTTTCAGATAAAATCGCTAACTACACAACACATCAGCTCGCCAGGTGCCGTCGGAAGAGGAATGGTTGCAAAGGCTTATCTCGCTTACATTTCGCGCAGAATGTGATGTGCGAAACTTTTCTGTTGATAATATTGTTACGCGCTATGAGTAATAAAATGCCGGTTGTAACGTAGAAGTCGTTTATTGTCAGCTTTCACAACAATCCACTTAATATAATCTGTGGAGGAAAAGGGGAGATCTCCCGCCAGGTGATGTCACTGCCTGGGGACCGCAGTCCGAATGCTAACTTCGGATCATTTGTATATATACTGAGAATCTAAGAAACTTCGATAGCGTGATTCAGGATACGTCTTCTGATTGGCCAGTTCAGTATGAGGCGTGTGACGTAGTACTCTATTGTTTACAATGTTCGCTGCTTGCGTCGTCTTGCATAGTCAGCATTTCATGTGAGGCGCGCGGTCATGTTGCTGTAGGTATCGCGCCGCTACATCACTCCTCCTCCAACTATGGGATGATGTCGTAACTCTCGTATGCCAGTGTCGTCATCGGGTTTGTGTGCCGGAATAATGCGATGCGTGCGCAAGCACGGGAGGGAAACCCACAAAACCTCTTCTGCGTGCTGCGGATCGCCGAACTTGAGCATTGCAGGATGAAGGAACCAATGCGCCTTTGAGGCTGCTCGTGGAACCTGGTCATTGTGCTCGTTGCTGCTGGCGTGATTCCATGACTCCTTGTACTTGCTAAAGGACGTCAGATACTTCGAGGATGAAGGTACCGTTGAAATGTGGTCAGCAGGGCGTCTTCAGTCGACGGTGGTCACCAATGTGGAGGAAAAGGGGATATCTCCCGCCAGGCGATGTCACTGCTTCTCTTTAGTCTTCTCTGTAGTCGTCGAAATAATTCTTCCTTGTCGCTTGGTAGAGATCGCTTCGGTTTTACTTCCGGAACTAAACTGCATCACGTCGCGGCCCGGTGCGTGCCTTATATACGGCTTCCTATGGTTCTCTAGGATTTTCCCGAATTACCTAACACAATAGGCCCGTCCCGAACCTTCCTTTATGTTACTACGCACTTATAGTTATACAGTCATAAACAATAGCCGCGGCCCGCGATGTAAACAAACTATACATGTACGCTATATTATATAGGTTAGTACTCGCCGCGGGTCCGGAACTGTATAGAAATCGTTGTTTTCTTATCACTGACTTTTCGAGAACTTTTTTCACTGTTCAAAAGTAGACCTAATACCTGTTTATGCATTTTTGGTATTTTGCTGTAAGACGCTTTCTTTTCGAGATGTAGGTACTCAAAGTCGTAACAATACATTATAATCATAAATGCAATTCTGACTGGCGGAGGTTCAAAACTTGTATGGAATTCACATAATGTTGCATGGACTTTACAAAAACTTGTATGAATTTTATCAATCCTACGAATCTTACAAATGTAACAACCCGCGTGGCGCAATAGGTACCATGCGGACTGCCGATTGGAGGGTCCTAGGTTTGATCCCGGCGAAGCAGAAATCTGAATGATGAGTTTGAAATTCTGTTTTCGTTATGGATGTTTGTTGTCTTTTTGTGTATCCATGGTACCCACGACACAGGGTATATTTACACTACTCATACTCATAACCTCATAGCGATGAGTGTAAAACGTTTAGTAATCTTCATGATTACTTTTTCCGCCGCCATTTCTCTCTGAGTTCGACATATAGCCCAAACGGGCACCTAAAGGCGATGACCGGGAAAAATGATATTAATCCATACTTAATATTATAAATTAGAAAGTAACTCTGTGTATCTGTTACGCTTTTGCTTAAACTACTGAACCAATATTGATGAAATTTGGAATACAGGTAGAGTGGACCTTGGGAAAAGAAATATAATTAAAATTTCTTTTAGAAATAAGCAGTACATATTTCTCTTCTATTGTCGTGTCTTACAATTTCTTTGTGTACTAAATAAATAAATAAAAGACACAGAATACGATGAAACGGGTCTACGCGGGTGAAGCCGCTGTCGGAAGGCTAGTATGAAATAAATATTTTTTTGTTTCTTTTCTTTTTCTTTTCTTTTCTAATTTTAAATTTATGTTCATATCTTTGTGGGTGTAGATGGTACCCACAACAAAAAAAAAAGCCTAGTGTGGGGCTATAAGTGTAGATGTAGTAGTGTTAAAGTAAAAAATATCTATACAAATAAATAAAATTGGAGTGTCTGTTTGTAATATTAATATAACAGCTTTTACTATATGCATATGTATCTATATACGGTACATATACCAAAATAACTTTTTTTTCTGTCTGTCTGTCTATCTGTCTGTCTGTTTGTTCTGACTAATCTCTGAAACGGCTGGACCGATTTTGAAGGGACTTTCACTGGCAGGTAGCTGATGTAATAAGGAGAAACTTAGTTAATTTTATTATTGAAAAATTCTAAAACTCAAGTACATGTGGACGAAGTCGCGGGCGGCCGCTAGTTTCAGATAAAATCGCTAACTACACAGCACATCAGCCTGCCAGGTGCCGTCGGAAGAGGAATGGCGACAAAAGCTTATCTCGCTAACATTTTGCACAGAATGTGATGTGCGTATAGAAAACATTAGCTTTGATACAACACGCGTTGTATGGGCTCCAAACAACGTTGTATGTAGTTCACATACATATATGGTACTTCGGTCCCGATTAATGTTTGTGACGTAACTATAATTTGGAACTATATATGTGACGACCCGCGTGGCGCAATGGTTACCATGCCAGACTACCAATCGAGGGGTCCCGGGTTCGATACCCGGCAAAACACAAATTTGAATGATGAGTTTAAATTTCTGTTCTCGGTCTAGGTGTTTGTGTTCCTGTTTTTGTATGTGTCCATGGTATCCACGACACAGGGTATTCATTACCTTACTGTGGGGCTATGAGTTTGAAGCGTTATTTATTATTTATTTTGGAACTTGATTTTGTTAAGCTGAAATTTAAGTCACAATCAGTGCGTCGTGAGTAATAAGTAAGTTAAAAAGTAAGAGTAATAAGTCAGTTAAAAAGTTTTCGTAGGCAATCTGAAACGCTTTTAATAGTTATATTATTCCGCAATACTTAGGC
Organism: Pyrgus malvae; assembly: GCA_911387765.1. Taxonomy (NCBI): domain Eukaryota; kingdom Metazoa; phylum Arthropoda; class Insecta; order Lepidoptera; family Hesperiidae; genus Pyrgus; species Pyrgus malvae. The sequence continues at coordinate 14,586,964 of OU426969.1, forward strand.
AGTGTAATTAACTTATATTGAAATGCTATCACCTGTATTTTATGTAATTTACTGAAAAATATAACAAGAAAATTAAAATAATAATAAAAAAATTAAGTCTTTGTTTTGTCTTTTTCAATTTCTCGTCCGAAAAACTTTATATAGGTTTTTAATTATCTCACAAAACGGCTAGGCCTTTTTTCTAGAGTCTATACTATAATAATAAATTAGATTTATTATAAAAAGGCCTTGTTCACCATCTCCAAGTAAAGTGTTGATTAGTTACCTCCCAAATAAAGTTAGTTGGCAAGTAAAAGCTATGAGAATGGGTCAGTTTATCATATGATTAGTGCTACTCGAACATCGTGAAGAAATTGAAGTTACGGTGACGAAACTCGTGACTTTTCTACTATATTTATATGAGAAAGGGCCTCTTTCACCCTCTAAGTAAGCTAATTGTCGGTTAAGGGTGACTTTAACCGAACCGAACAATTAGCTTACTTGTCACTTTAATTGAAAGCGGTGAAAGAGGCCCTTTCCCATATAAATATAGTAGAAAAGTCACGAGTTTAAACTACCTAATTGTAGCCGAACTGTAAAGCATTAAAATCGCTGAATAGGGAAACGTGAAATTCAAAGGTGATTTGCATAAGTTCAGCGCGAACAAGTGAGCCATAATTAACATCTCTACATCAGTTGGAATAAAGTGTCTATTATATATTTTTAGATGTTGTAAAAGCAGCAGTAGGGGTTGGTCTACCATTTCTTCTGAAAACTGACTTCTCCATATAGTTAGAGAAGACAAAGGGCCTATTTCACCACCTTTAAGTAAGTGACAGGTACGCTAATAATAATTGTCGGTTAAAATCACCCGTAAATTCAATTTCAATTTCACGATGTTCGAGTAGCACTGATCATGATAAACTAACCCGTACTCATAGCTTTCACTTGCCAATTAACTTTACTTGGGACGGAATTAATCAACACTTTACTTGGAGATGGCGAAAGAGGTCATAACACTAATTCAGTCTTGGACTATCAAATCAATTGAGATACTTTTAATGAGCTCTCAAAACGTTGACATTCCCGTTATTTTATAATAATATGAGAAAATGTTTTGTAACGTCACAAATCATTTCTAGTCAATTGACTGATTCTTTATTGATTTAAAAGCCAATAAAAATCATGTATAAATATGAATTAACTAATATCATGCTTCCCAAAAGTGGTTTAGAGCAACCTTTTTGAGTTATGCATTTTGAATAAATTTGTGCATAGTATTCAAGACCTATTACGGTGTTCAAATGTGGAGTAGTGGAAATATGGGTAAGTGGCCAACGCGTTATCAGTTTTTTTTTAAATATTTTTAGTAGTTTGTAAAACTGTAGGTTTACAAAAGAGTAAATAAATTAATAAATAAAACTTTGGTCTGGCATTAATTCATTAAAGTTTTCAATTTCGTCGGACATCGTGTTCGTCTAGCTTTTGACAATAAATGGAACTCTGCCAGATCGCGTGTTCACTTTGACCACCGCGGTCATGTGTGTAAGGTTCTATGAAACCACATACGCACGCATTGAACGCAGAATTCGGATCTCTGATCGCTAGATCGCCTGCAGTGAAGCCGGCGCCATGTCGGACGACCATATGGGCTGCAGCACGTAACACCACATTGATATAAATAAAAGTCTATTATATAGTTAGTGCTTGATTTTTTATTACTATCTATTGTCACCTAATGAGATCGACTGTTTAGTCCATATAAGGTACTCTGTGAGGCACAGGCACACTTTCACAACGCGCGATAAGGAACTTCGTTCCAATAATATATCCAGCTGAACCATTTGACTATATCGCTTATTCGCTCACAGTAGAACAAAATTAATATCCCGCAATAAATATTTCTCCACAAAATGACGCTACCATATAAACTTCCGAACGCTCTTTTAACAATCGAAAGATATTCGCCCTACTTTATATGATATTCCAATTCGAATAAACTATAAAACGTTTACCGGAAAACCATTTCCAATTTCAGTGTATGCAAATAATAAAATATTATTACGTTTTACCACCAATAATAATATCTTGTGTTTTGTTTTACTACCATTTAAGATGATAATAATAGGTATCTAATTTTCTATTTTATCATTTAGAATTGAGTCATTTTTTCGTTGACTGGTAGAGAATGCCTCTCGGCATTACTCGTAAGTCCGCCCTTTGTACAACATTTTTACGTTGTAACAATAAAGAAATAAATAAATTTAGAATCCTCCAGCATGCTAAGGATAATAAGAAGAATAGGTTTTACAATATGAATCGTCGCCCTGTGACAAGCGTCGAACGTAAGAAATCTACGTGCGTAAGTACTTACAGCGTCCGCCTGCCTACTTGGCACGGATCTCTCACCATTATTAGATTAAGCTCCAGGCCTCGAGCTTACACCATCACGCTGATCCAATGCGGATGGGTGGAGATTTATTTATTTATTTATAAAAACACACACACAGTTGACCTAAAATGACCTAAAACTATGATTAAAAATTAAGAAACCTTTTGCAAACTGTTATAAAGTTATTACATCATAAATAAATATATCAACATCTGGTATTGCAAGGACCAAGCGATTTTAGGGCCAGTACCGCACAATGAGGAGTCGCAGCTGGGCGTCGCGTCCGCACTGCGTGCTCCGCCAGCAAGCGGTTCGGCCTTCTGCCACCACACCCACCAGACATGCAAACAGGTGTGGTGAACCAAACCACCAGAGATGGTGGTTAGTGGCCACCCTGTCAGGTGTTTTCAAACCGCCAATAAGACCTCCAACAGGGTTAAAATACTGTTCTATCTATTTCTATTTCTAGTTTTACCTATCGATAATAGTCAAGCGGAACGACTTAACGTGCCTTCGAAGTAAAAAAAACGCGCATGAAATTTTTTCCACTAGCGGTCACCCATTTCACATCCGACCGCGCCTGTTTGTTTTAGCTGCTGCGCGTTCCTCACCCATCCTTGTTTTCAATCTCGCTCTTAGCTATCTAGCTACCTATTATGAAAGTGTGTTTGTTCATTTGTTGGTCCTTCTATCACATCACAACGCTACTGTGGAATAACCTCACTTTGTAGGGGTTGGAGAAAAAAATTCTCATTCCTGTAGGAAGAAACGTGTAGTACACGCAGGCCGAGCCATTAGCGGAAAGCTTATCTACTATAAAACAATAAACCATACCAGTTAATTTCAAGCAGCAGTTTAAGCGAGGCAGGAGGATGAACAAACATTGGCTCAATAAGCCTGACCGGCTTTGTGCACTGTTTGCTTAGGTTTTGTCAAGCCTATAACTTTATTGTGTATTCACAGACTAGGAATGTATATAAACGAAATGTTATAAAATCCATTGACCAGTTTAATTAATTACTTAACGTTTTTTTTTCTTTTTCAATTATGGCATCGCAAACTCTGCATATTGCCAGTGTCAAGTATAATTTTTGCATCAAGTTTTTGCCAGTTTCGGTGAAATTGGACGAGTAATAATAGGTAAAGTCAGTAAGTCGTCAGTAATCAGTCAGTCGAGTCAGTCAGACATTCAAGTAAAGCGATGGCTTCTTTACTAGAACGTGACCAATGGAATTTTAGAGGCAAGCCGAAAACATACTTTCGCACTATTATTTTAATTCACAACACTCGTGCACTATTAACCTATATCGAACAAAATGCCATCAAATTTATCCGATATAACTCAAAAATACACCAAGAAAGTAAAAACACGAGCACAATATTATGTATTTTTAGACTTCCCGCCAAAACTCTACTTAACGTTAAGTGTTTCAAATTTTGTGAAAATTTGCTTGATTTTTTATAACTATAATACATGTCTGATATAACTATAACTTTAATACGAGTAAGTATGCGCAGTCTAAGTTTGTATGGAGACAAAATGCATACATTACATTTTCATCATTATCACGCGCTACTCTCATTGGGAATGTGACATTCAATTTAGTTTTGTATATAACAATATTTATAACAATATTTATAGTGTGTAGGTGGTAGAAATATTATCGATCGCCCGGGGAAGTACCAGCGCTGCACCCACTTCTGCTGTGAACCAATTTTTTTGTGTTTCGGTGGAAAGGTGCAGTTGCCGGCCACACTTACATGAGGCGACCACCAGCCTCCGAAGTAGCAGCGCAACTGCATACGACCTCAGACAAGACTTACCTATGCTTGCATGAGGCTGTATGTAGATGTCCATGGGCTGCAGCGACCACTTAACACCACGTGGCCTGCATGCTCGTCTGCTACTCCATTCAAATAAAAAAATATAATATACTATGACGACCTACGTGGCGCAATGGTTACCATACCGGACTGCCAATCGAGGGGCCCCGGGTTCGATTCCCGGCGAAACAGAAATTTGAACGATGAGTTTAAATTTTTGTTCTCGGTCTGGGTGTTTGTGTTGCTGTCTTTGTATGTGTCCATGGTACCCACGACACAGGGTATATTTACCCTACTGTGGGGCTATATAGTGTGAAGCGTTTATTCTTTGGTATTTGCACATTATTTCTGAAAGAGGTTATTCAGGGAAAACCCTAAATGAAAATTAAATAAGATAAATAAATTTTCATAAAATTCACCTCTATCGTCGACTTGCTCTTTACTTAATGGGTGAAGGAGTGTATTTTGAAAATTGCAAAACGGATCCAAAGCTATTGATTATGTACTTTAACATTCCGTTCAGGATCTGAATTAATTAACCGTACGATTTATAATTTACATTAATGTTCAGATATACATATGAGGGATGGAAATAAAAGATCGATGGTCGTTAAAAAAAGTATATTGCAAAAAGAAAAAATTACTACTTTTACAACTTGCTAGCTAGATCACACCATCGAATCATCTGTCAAACCCTTAAATAAAACATCAAAGGTACTGACTGACTCTACGGTCAGTGGAGAGGACATTGCGCCTCGCTTCGATACATAATTTTTGTGCCAAATCTGCTGCCGGGGGAAGAACGCACACATTTAAATTTTGTCACACATTTACAAATATTCTTTCATCGCTACAGACGCATACATCTAAAAATGTTAATTTAAATTAACAATTTCTATCCATTCCTGGTGCTACTGGAAGAAATTTATTTAAGGAATAAGTAGCACCCTGTACAAATATTCTTCTTTTAATACGTTTTTTAATATCTTTGTGTACAAATTAATTAATAAACATCATTTTCTATGCACCGACAACACTGACACCGACACACACTAGTTGTATATAACTAGAAGGCACATTGTGCATGCACGTTGGGACGAGGGGTTTGCCCGTAAAGGCCACTCTTCTATCATACCTGTCATTACCTGTGATGCTCTAAGGTCAAACCGGACATGACAATTTTTTCAAAGTTTGCGTTCCGTTGCACGAACAAAAATTCCTACATGTATGAACGACGAAAACTGTATGGTAAAAGCATCGGTTTCCGATATAGTAGTCCCGAGCTTAAAATCTGTCGCACCTTATGAAAAACTACACTTCCGCCAGCAGCTTCACCCGGGTGAAGACCATCCTATATCCTTTCCCAAAGTCCAATCTAGTGTTCCAAATTTAATTAAAACTGGTTCAGTAATTTAAGCGGGAATGCGTTACAGACAGACAGACAGAGTTAATTTCGAATGTATAATATTAGTATGGAAGTATGGATGAATGTTATAACTTATGAGCATAAATTTATCGTTGGCGGCTGGCGTAGAATGAAAGAGATCTACGCAGCTATGCCGGGGCGCGGTCGTGAGTGAGATGGGTGACCGCTAGTAGCAAAAGTTTCATGCGCATTTTCGTGCTTCGGTGGGCACGATAGATCGAATAGGTAACAGTCGTTACACCTTGTCGGAGGCCTTTTGGGTTTGATCCGATACTGGGTTGGCCACTATTCCGCAGCCCTACCAACCCGCATTGGAGTACCAACACGTGCACAGCTGTGGGACGTGAAAGGTTTGCATCTTACCTTGCCAATGTGGGTTGGTACAGATGCGGGCGTGAGCTACATTTTCTTATAAATTAATTGTATTTACATATAAAAACACATACACACATCCACATATACACTTACACTAAATAATACATCACACTCAAACTAATTAATTCCATACATCGCACCTTCGGTGCAACAAAGTCACAAGTCGCTAAAAATGCAAAGTTGAGTTAAGTATGCCAAATTGTCTATGAATCATGCTTTCAATTGGGGAGACAAAGACACCCACTAAAGTATTACGAAATTCCACTAGATGGCATGAGTGCTTTTGTCGAAATGAGTGATTTTTCCGTGAGTTCTGGGCCGACAAAGTATTATTGGCCAGTAGTGCCCCCGATCCCGCGAGTATTCCAGATATTCTGGAGTTACAGCCACACAAATATATTTATGACCATTTTTTTGTCACTTATTTGGAGCTAAACAAAGCGTATCTATATTTGAGACTTCAATTATTTTTTGTAAAATACAAATATTTTGGAGCAACAAATGCATTAGAAGAAAAGCGGTTTTGTTGATCCAACATTATTGTTTTGAACTAAACTAATTGGGACAACTATGTCCTAACTAAAAAAGTGTCTTTGTAGATCCAATAATATTTATAATCAACTACCCTTATTTGTTAATTATAAAGTCATTAACTAAAAAGTGTTTTTTTGGTCCAGTATAATATTCCATTTCCACTAAGCTTCTGGAACCACAAAGGCCAAGTAGTGGTGGTGGTGGTGGTGGTAGTAGAATAACATAATACTTATGACTATTTAGGTCCATATTTAAATAAATATAAATGTAACTAACTTGTTACTCCATAATTATTTACTATTTTTTTCGTTATAGTTGCATCTGCAAGTAGATATCCGGTTCTTTCGATGTTTTCAGGAAATTTAATTTAATTACGTGTTGCGCACTATTACACACCATGACACCACTACTTACATACTATTACTTTTATATAGTTTCTACTGTTTCTACTGTTTAAAAATTCACGAGAATAGTAGTAGTCGTAGAATGCAGAAAGGACAATGTCCCCTTTGTATTGGTATTGGGGCTGTATTTATCTGTCTGTATGTTCAGCTCGGGACCCTGGAAATGGCATAGGCTACTTCTTACCGTGGAAATAAGTTTAATTCCTGTGGGAAAATCAATTTAGCCATAGTGGTGATAGGGGATTTCAACACAAGACTGGGTATGTGAGACGGCGACGAGCAGAGAATAGGGCTCTTTGGACAACGAAACAACCTACGTGCGACCTACGTGTACGTGCTCAGAGCACAAAGCCCGTCAAAAACACAACAGTGCGGAACGAAGGCACCAAAGTCTTGCACTATAGTTTCGTCTAAACCCAAAGTTCTGAGAGAAATTGAGCGGTCTACGGACAGTATACCTCCTCAAAAGTTCCCGTTCCCAATGTGGTGAATGACAAGAGAGCCAAAGTGACCCGGCACTATACCGAGAATATTCCGTACGTCAGTCTGTATGAAATTAGAGGAGCCTTTAGTCAGTTAAAAAAAAAACAAAGCACCGGGAGATGACGGTATCACATCAGAGCTGCCGAAGACTGGAGAGAAACCCCTTCCATTGGTGCTCCAAAAACTGTTTTATACCGTCGTACGGAACTATACCGGAGGCGTAGAGCTGGCACTAGAGCATGTGTTTAAGCCAATAGAGTGGAAAGAACGTACTTCCACTGTAGTGTGAAAGAATTGATGTATTGACATCAATGGCGATCACCTCACACACCTTCGATTTGCCGCTAATATAGTCATCGTAACATTCGTAACGGAGTTCAACGATGTGGGTATTATGTAACTGATAACTTTGAAACATTTTTAGATGTGGATTGGCTGAAACTACTGCTAGATTTACTTCCTGACTAAAAAGTGCTTTCCTTGGTTGCTTTTTACGCGGTGGTGTGTATATACAGAAAGCAGTAGGATCAACTCGGGTATAAGTCACAAAACTTATACCTGTACTTGTTTCTCCTTAATCACTTTGACTTTAATTGTTTACAGTTACCTTTCTATTTGTAGTTGATATTTTGAGAAAAACATATACGATTTATTTGTTTAACGAGCTTTATTTCATTTAAAACCTCATCTTTAATAACAATGCATTATTCGTTAAACATAATAAATTATGGATCAACAAAGTCACAATTCAACACCTTTTTATTTGTAACGCATTTTATTAGTATATCGAAATGATTTCAAATCATTTAACGTGAAACTGTAGCAAAAACTACAAACAATTAATGGTTTAAATATTTTTAACCTACTACCGATATCCATCCAGTAATCTGGATATAAATGCGAAAAAAATCGTAAAAGTGCTCTCCTGTAAAATTACAAATTGTGCTATTGTGACTTTGTTGCACCGAAGGTGCGACATTAGCCGCGCGTCCTGTGGATACATGTTGCCATCTCTAAAATTTGTCGACCAGAACAAGACGCGTTAAAACCCCGGATTTTAGAGCCCAAAACCCGGACATGTCAACAGACGGGTGACGGTGAATTGACGGCGAGTCGGTTGATCGCGACGTGCGGGCACAGTACGTGTATCGCGGGCGGCCCAAGACTTTATATTTTTAAACCCGGATTATAAAAGAAGTCCGGCCCGGACGCTCCCCGGACGCCCTCTAAACTAGGACAAATCCGGGGAAACTCGGACGGATGGCAACCCTAGATACATGCATCGTTATCTACGATCTATTGTACTCGTACGTCACAGCGCCGCGTCATGCCGCTCGCATCACGAGCCCGGCGCGTGCGCACCGGCACCGCTACACACCAGTCTGATACACAGCGCCTCACGGCTAACCCGCGTCGCTTTCTCATTGCTCTCGGCACTATTTCTCGCGAACGCTTGCTTTTTCTCATTCTGCAATAACTCACCTTCCAACTTCCGCTTTAGTGCATAGTGTATAAACTGTATCCTATCTTCTTTTTACGTGTTACTATCTACTGTGTTGTACTTTTCTTCTTCTGTATCGTGTGTGAATAAAAAACTATAAAGGTACGTGTGTGGACTTGTTCTTTCGGACCATCACCTTATAGTACCTAAACGGGTTAATCACCACTGTCGGCGATGATGACGTAACAACTGTTATCCGTCGATAACAATCAAATTGATATTTGCTACTTTCGGTCACCCATTTCAGTCCCGACTGTGCATGTTTTGTTTCACATGCGATGTACGCTAGCAGTCAGCCAAGCGCTTTGCATTTTTTTTCAATTTTTTTTATGTCCCACTGCTGGGCACAGGTCTTTTCTCTGAAGTGAAAGGGATTGAGGCCATAGTCCGCATCATGCCGTTTAGAAATTATGAGTTTCTCTCAGGCATGCTTGGTGATGTTAAACATCATAATTACATAACACAATATTTTATCTCACCGTGGAGCAGCGATAGCTTCACATTACAAGATACGTAATGACCGTAAATGTTTACCGCCATATCGAGCCTTAATTAACGGCTAAACGCTTCCCGGATTCTGTTATCAGGGAAATCGTTTTGTGCTTTGCATATAATAATATCATGTGTATATCGTTTGTAGGGTATTTCGTTGCAACGCTTTTTGTCCTACGGCTAGCGTACAACACAAGCAATCTACACAGTTAGGCGAAACGGACGCAGACGGGAATATGATAGCTATCCTCTGGATCGCTGGGTGGCAAATTTAATGCATTTTTGTGTGCATTGAAGGTCTCAGTTTTTAGCAATAGATAGTTGTTTCACTTTATTGGACAAATTATAAGCATCCGGATGAAGCTGGACCAACCCGCATCTTCACCAACTCGAACAGGATGTTAGAGGGCTCCAGACCTCCTCAGATAGTCCTTGTCGACACTGGTTCTGTTGTGGTACAAATAATAGGTTAGAGGACCTTACTACTCGTATCATTCGGTTTCTCTGTGGTAGTTAACATGGACACCCATACGCTAACCTGTAGTTTAGCTATAGGCATATAGGTTAGCTAGAGCGATAGTTTTTTGAAAATGTTATACTTCTGGACCTTACCTGCGACAAAAGTAAAACACCCATTAAAAATATGTATGTCACCTTACCACGTTTAATTCATGGTCTACCCTTTTCACAGCTAAAATAGATTAAAAGAGATTTGATGATTAAATTTTTAAGAAAATATGCCTTTATTCAAACCTCTTTGTTTTACACCCTTTACGACCGCTTTACCCGGTTGACCCAAGGATATACCCGGGTGACCGCTTCGTCTGAACAACGCTAATGACCATCGTCATATGGGCGTAATTAGTTGTTTCACTTTTGTTGTAATAATGTATGAGTTGATACACACGGATTACAAAACCTTCATGGCTGCTATCCTTTTTGCGTCCCACTGCTGGGTATCTCTTTATTGGCTTATTATTGTGGAGGCCTGGAGATTATTCCAACGCTACTCCAATGAAGGTAACGCTTCAATGGTAACGTTTCGCACTCATAGCCCCACAATAGGGTAGATATACCCTGTGTCGTGGGTACCATGAACACACACAAAGACAGAAACACAAAGACCCAGACCGAGAACAGAAATTTAAAGTTATCATTCAAATTTCTGTTTCGCCAGGGATCGATCCCGGGACCCTTCGATTGGCAGTCCGGCATGGTAACCGCTGCGCCACGCAGGTCGTTAGCAGGTTGGTGGAGTTCCAACACCGAGCTGGCCACTAACTGCGTGTTAGTGTAGTAGCTAACTCGGTGTTGGATGTTTTAAACCGACCACACTGGCTTCGACAAGGTTTAACGATTGTTATCCATCGATAATAACCGACCGACGCACGGAAACGCAATTTTTTTTTTACCATATCTCACACCCGACCGCGGCCGTTGACTTAACTGCGTAGATCGCTTGCATTTTATGTTAGCCGCAGGACCACGCACACTTCATAGCATTTTCCTAAAAGAAGAACGACGAAGTTAACTTGGCAAGTATATAAATTCAAATAGACAAATTTAAATAAAAGTAAAATGGACGACATATCTTTTATCTGTGTCAATAAACCTAAAGTTAAAAAAAATACAGATTGACCGTAATAGTTTTTTTGAGAGTTTTGGCGGGAAATGTATAAAGTCATAGGTATTGTGATCTTGTTTTATTTTCATCTTCTTGATGTGTTTTTGAATGAATTAGGTAAACTTGATGGCATTATGTTTAATTAATTACTGGGTACAAGTGTTGTGAAATAAAGTAACAATGCGAAAACTATGTTTTGTAAGCTTGCCTCCAAAACTCCATCGACACGTTCTGAAAAGTAGCCATCACTTTACTTGAATATGTTACTGACTTGACTGATTGATTACTGACTACTAATTTGACTAGTTTTCAACGAAACGCAAGAAAAATGACTACAAAATGTATCGTACACTTAACAGTGGCAAAAATGCACAGATGATATGCCTTTACTGAAAGAATTATTTTTGTTTACCTACACTACAATAATTAAAAAATAATAATTCTGTTTATTTTCATAATGGTCAATTTCCGTGTTTATTATTTCTTGTATTCTTATTTAAATTAATGTACCTATAATGTTTTAATTATATGTATAACTTAAAATATTTTTTTTGTTTCACAAACCGTAAAGACAGTGTGTCACAAAACACAGGCCTATCCAAGTATTCGTCTGCTAACAGTAATTAGAAAATGTTTATTAAGCACTCCAAGTTTTTGACAAAATATTCAAAGCATTAGAACTTACAAAATATTCTATTAGCATAATTACTTAAAGTATAGAAAAAGGATTACGTAAATTATAACACCTAGTATTTTGAGATACAAGTTGGGGCAGACACCCCAATTTAAAGCATTTTTAACACTTGACATTCACACTCATTGCCCCATACTAGGATCCCTGTGTCGTGGGTACCATGGCCACACACAAAGACAGAAACACAAACACCCAGACCGAGAACAGAAATTTAAACTCATTATTCAAATTTCTGCCTCGCCGGGAATCGAAACCGGGACCCTCCGGCAGTCCGACATGGTAACCATTGCGCCACACGGGTCGTCGTATAGGTCGTCATAGGTCCAATGAGTTACAGAGAGAAAATAATGAAGAGACTAATGTAGTTAGTCCACCATCCACCAATCCGCATTTGGCCAGCGTGATGGACTATGGCCTAAATCCCTCTCCATTGTGAGAAGGAGACCTGTGCCCAGCAGTGGGACATAAAAAGGTTGAAAAAAAAAACACGTAGTTATTGGTTCTTAAATTTTCGGTTATTATTACCTCAAGCCTCTTACTTAACTGGTAAGGTTCTTTAGTTTTCTTAGAATCTCTCAGAAATAAATAAGTCATTGTAGTGTCATTAACATAAAGATAGGAACACGAATTTTTGAAGTGATAACTTCTTTAGCGGCGTTATGCATCTTTTTTGGGATGGGTAAAAAATGTTAAACTCGCGTCAGGACACGTGGCCTGATACAATATTCGTAAGACAGAGGGGTGACAGCTGATGACGGCTCGACTGTCTATACTTGTAAAATTCGTTTATATCAAGTATTTAAAATATGGACATTGAACAAAGTGCATCTATTAACGAAAAAAGTGACGAAGAAATAGTGAAAGAAAATGAGTGAGTACTTTATAAAAATACTTGATGAAAACCTACTGAAAATACTAGATGAAAAATAATACAGATAAAAGAGCAATTCGTGCGATATTATTCCCTAACCATACCAAAATATCAAAAATGCACAACGTTAATGTTCAAGTTTTCACTTCTGCCGGCACTACCGGAGTGCAACCCGTTTTTTTTTAAACAGACAGGGCCGAAGTTTCTTCTCCCCCGTTTTACAAAGACAAAGACAAAGACTTTTATTTGCACAAATATGGGTGTTTACAAAAGGTGTTTTTATACATTTGGTTCGCCATGTTTACCTTCATGAGGTATGCAAATATACACACTTCAAATTAACATACTTCCAAATCTGATGTGATGGATGATTTTCCATGCTACAGGAAAAAGTTGTTTATATTATGTGAGATTTTTACAACACTAAAACATGCTCGGTGTCCTGCCTCAGCGCTTGGGAACTCCGGGATCTCCAGAGAACCGCACGCGCGTTGCCCCAAAACGGGCCCATAGTACTCTCAGAGAGCCATGGTACTCTCCTGTTATTTTCTATGCTAGCGTCAGCATGCGGCCGCGCACATACCTCCGCCCTTCCCAGGGCCACTAACTGAGAGGTTGGAGCTTCCACTCCTGCCACCTGGAGCCCCAGAAGCCTTTTTTATTTGAATGGAGTAGCAGACGAGCTTGCAGGCCACGTGATGTTAAATAGTCGCTGCAGCCTACGGACATCTACATACAACCTCAAGCAAGCAGAGGTAAGTCTTGTCTGAGGTCGTATGCAGTTGCGCTGCTACTCCGGAGGCTGGTGGTCGCCTCATGTAAGTGTGGCCGGCAACTGCACCTTTCCACCGAAACACAGTTCATTTGTGTTTGGTTCACAGCAGAAGTGGGTGCAGCGGTGCTACTACCCCGGGCGATCATAATAGTTCTACCACCTACGAAATATCCTCCTTATATCCCCCTTATAGTCGCCTCTAACTACCTGATACCGTTGATTCTTAATCCCGAAGAAGTTGATTTTGACCTAACCACGAAACTCCAAGCGGATCTCTCGTAGAGTAAGTAAGCCTTTAAGTGCTTAATACGGCCAAAGTACGTCACAGCTGAACCCCTACCCATGTCGTTTACACAAAATTAAATATACAAAGATACAATTCTGTATGCAAATCCGCTATCGCAATGTTTGTGACTCCTGCTATGATAATGATAAAATTGTTAAGTAAATTTAAGTTGAATTTTTGAATAAAATTATCTATACATCTATACAAATAATTAAAATTGGATAGTCTGTTTGTAATATTAAAATTACCGCTTTTTACTACATGCATATGAATGTTTGTACGTTACATATACATACCATATATTTGTCTGTCTGTCTGTTTGTTCCGGCTAATCTCTGAAAAAGCTTGACCGATTTTGACGGGACTTTTACTGGCAGGTAGCTGATGAAATAAGGACTAATTTAGGCTACTTTCATTTTAGAAAAATTATAAAACTAAAATCCACGCAGCGATGGCCGAGTGGTAAAAAAACCGCGGTCTTCGACACGACCGATCCTGGGTTCAATTCCTCGGCGCACACCTCTTACAAAGAAATTCGTAATGTGCGGATTTATCGCTGCTCCACGGTGATGGAAAATATCGTGATATTTAATTGATTACGATGTTCTCCATCGCCGTGCATGCCTGATAGAAATTCATAATTTCTCGAAAGCATGACGTCCACCAATCCGCACTTGGCCAGCGTGGTGGACTATGGCCTAAATCCCTCTCACTTGTGAGGAGACCTGTGCCCAGCAGTGGGACATAAAAAAGGTTGAAAAAAAAAGTCCGCGCGAGCGAATGCGCGGGCGGCCGCTAGTGTTTAAATAAGCTTTTTAGACTCGCAGCTTTATTGGATTCTATAAAGTATTTAAAGTCTTACATTACACTATTAAAAGCTTTAAAAATGTTCTCCTTCAAAGCCGGCAATGCTAATGTGATTCTCCTGGAGTTGCTCGAGTCCATAGGCCACGGAAATCACATAACATTGTTATGTTAACAAAAAAGGCAGAACATGTCCACACAGGTCACATCTGCCTTTTTGTTAGGTTTCCATCCATCAGCATTTTAAAGTCCACGGCTGGACATAGGTTTCCCCTAATGTTCTCCACTCCTTCCGGTCTTGCGCCCTCTGAATCCAGCGGTTTCCCGCTATCTTCATTAGGTCATCAGTCCACCACAGGCTGGCGGCCTGTGCTCCTTTTTCCGAGACGGGATCGCCATTCAAGGAACTTTCTTCCCCACCGTTTGTCAGCCCTCCTAGTTATGTGGCCTGCCCATTGCCATTTCAGCTTGCAGATTTTGAGAGCTATGTCGGTAACCTTCGTTCGTATACGGATTTCATCGTTACGGATTCTGTCGCGTAGAGAAATACCAAGCATAGCCCTCTCCATCGCTCGCTCTTAGGTTTAGGAGTAAAAAATTGTACTATACTAGATTAATTAGGGAGATTTGAATTTTACTTGAACGTGTTGCTCCAATAATGATACCTGTTACTGGCCAACCCAACGTCGGATATTTTCTTACAACCCATCAGGTCTTTATCAAAGTTGAACGGTTGCTATCTGTCGTATAAACTAGTATGCTCAAAATATATTATCAGCCGCCCACGACTTCGTCCGCGTGGACTTTAGTTGTAGATTTGAATTTAGAATAAAAGTAGCCTAAGTTACTGCTCATTGTATCAGCCACCTGCCAGTGAAGTCCCGTCAAATTCGGTCCAGCTGTTTCAGAGATTAGCCGGAACAAAGAGACAGACAGACCAACAGACAGACAGATAAACAGACAGACAAAAATTGTAAGAAATGTTTTTTGGTATATGTACCGTATATACATTATATGAATGTATAATAATGGAGCAAAAATAGGTTATTTTAACAGTAAAAACAGATACTTTAATTTTATTTATTTGTATAGATTGAAGTAGGTACTAGCAGATTTTTATCAATTTTGAAATTAAAGTTGTTAACAGGAAGCGTTTAAGGACAGTGGCTAGCAGAGCACAAGTAAATTACGCAGCTCAGAGAAACGAGTGCGGCCGGGTGTGGGATGGGTAACCGCTTCACATTAAGCTCAACTTATTTCTTTTATCACTTTTGAGTGACGTTTGCTATCTGAAAACCTTTTTTGAGCAAATTCATAAGAAAAAGTTTTCTGTAGGTAGATAATGAAAAACTTTTACGAAGTTGGCCCACATCCTAAGGTCACGTACTATCAGACACAAAGTAACCCAGCACTAAAACCTCTTCAAGGTTAATTAGATATTTCATTTCCACTTCAACTTGTGTAAACGAAATATCCTATTTCAGCGAAATAAATTGCTGAATTTCTCCTCGTAACACAAATAAGATTAAAGAGAAATTTGATTCGAATAACTCTATCAATCTAACCTAAATCTTCTAAAGTACATAGTGAGATAGTAACAAGTTTAGTTTATGTTTATGCGAACCCTATAAATTGCTAAAAGCTTATAGATTTAAATTTATTTTCCAACTTATTTAATTAATTATTAATTAAACTTAATAATACTTAATAAAATAAATAATGTAGTTTAAAACTAAAAAACACGCTTTTGTGAAAATACGAACTAAAAAGTACAAAATAAGAAGAAAATGTATTTTACTGTAAAAAAGCGTGGGGTGCATGGTGTCAATAATATCATAAAAACCACTCCATGTTGTTTTTTTAGTTTTTTATACTACATTATATATTTGTTATTTTTTAGTTGAATTTTTAGTCTCATATTATTGCATTGTCATCGGCCCTTGAACCCTGTGCAAATTTTCAAGTTAATCAGGCGCTTAGATGTGTTAAAAATATAAAACTTTATATTTGTTTCATTAAGCACCTCAGGCCGCGAACTTATCAGCCGCCCCTGGTATATTTTTTTAGGTTTTTAGTTAGGACTTTAATATAAAGTTATGAGATTACTGTTTTGGCATCGACCCTTGACCCCTGCGCAAATTTTCAAGTTAATCAGACTCCTAGAAGTAAGTGAAAATGAAGTTAAAATATTCCGTTACATGCATACGTACAGGTCAAGCTAATAAAAGCGTGTTAAAAAAATAAAAAATATATAATCCCACTGGTCATAGTTCACCAGACTAGCCGAGTTTGGGCAGATGATCATGAGATGCCTTTCAAAAATTTTGTATCAGTACTTTATCTTCAGAATGAAGAAAAGTCTACCTACGGTATTCCCTGCTTGATCGTAAGAGGCAACTAAAAGAGGCTTCGTAAGTTGCAGGAGAGGAACATCACTCTCTGGATGATAGGCTTGTTTTGGGGCACCGCACGTGGGGACACTGGTTTAGAAACCCTGGAGTTCCCCCAAAGCACTAAGGCAAGCAACCACAAGAGTTTACAGATAGATGGAGTAAAAGAAGAGCTTGCAGGCCTCATGAGAGCTCAATCCGTCCAGACAGCAGCCCCGGGAAGGGCGGCTATGTGTGCGTGGCCGCATGCCGCCGTAAGTATCGGAAGGTGCAGGAGAGCACATCTGCTCTCCCGAAGATAGGCCCGTTCCGACGGGGCTTTGGTGCGGTCCCACATTACCCGGTTTCCTCTTCCAAGTTACCGGGTACCTTTTGAGGGTTTCACTCCTGATACCGAAAAAAGGCCTCATGATGTTAAGCCGTCGGTACAGCCCATGAACATCACACACATCCTCAAGCAAACCTGAGTCTTATATGAGATCGTAAGCAGTTGTGCTGCTACTCCGAAGTATCACAGTTTGATGGTCGCTTTTTCACCGTGGCTGGTTACCGTACCTTTCTATCGAAACGAAATTGAATTTGACGACCAGCGTGGTGCAATGGTTACCAAACCGGACTGCCAATCGAGGGGTCCCGGGTCGATTCCCGGTGAAGCAGAAATTTGAATGATGAGTTTAAATTTCTGTTCTCGGTCTGGGTGTTTGTGTTCCTGTCTTTGTATGTGCCCATGGTACCCACGACACAAGATATTACCTTACTGTGGGACTATGAGTGTGTAACGTTTATAACATTTATTTTTATAATTTTTACATGGTGAAATGGGTGGAAAGGTCACATCACACTTCCCCGGTCATAATATTGCGAAGACTCTACCAACTACACTACCTACATATATGTTACTGGCCACATTTGTGACCTTCACTGTATGACATCTGTCTGTAAATTCTAACACTTCAGGAATAATTTTTTGCATATTATTATTTTTGTTGGTTTGTATTTCGCAAATAAATTAGATTTGTGTATATAGTCATTGATGATATTAGGCTGCAAAATGAAAAAAATATTGCTAGAATTTTGACAATTGACACCCTCCGTAGTGGGTGATGAGCCGACTGCGAAGCGTGACGTCGTCGTGGGTTCGATTCCCACCCAGGACAAATATTTGTGTGATGAACATGACTATTTGTTCTGTGTCTGGGTGTTAATTTATCTATTTAAGTATGTATTTACAATTATATAAGTATGTTTATCAGCTTTCTGATTACCATAGTACAAGCTCTGCTTAGTTTGGAATCAGATGGCGTTGTGTAAATTGTCCAAACATATTTAAATATTTATTTATTTAAATTTCTTTTTTCTTACCCAAAAATGACGCGACGAAAGCGCAAAGAGTGCCCTCAGATTATTATTGTTACGCGCTATGGGTAATGAAAACGCCGTTTGACACGTAGAAGACGTTTATTGTCAGCTTCCACAAAAATCCACTTGACAGAGTCCGAATCACAATGCACAATCACTATAGTCCAATATCTTCGCTTGAGTCGTCGAAATAATTCTTCCTTGTCGCTTGGTAGAGATCGCTTCGGTTTCACTTCCGGAAATAAACTGCCCAGTCGTGGCTCGGCGCGTGCCTTATATACGGCTACCCATGGTTCTCTAGAAATTTCCCGAACCACCAAATACAATAGGTCCGTCCCGAACCTTCCTTTATGTTATTACGCACCTATGTACAGCTTATGTAGTCATTAACAATAGCCGCGACCCGCGATGTAAACAACCTATACACGTACGCTATATATAGGTACGTACTCACCGCGGATTTGTTTACTTGTAGAAATCGATGTTTTTCTTATGACTGATTTTTCGAGAACTTTCTTCACTGTTCGATAGTAGACCTAATACCTGTTTATGCGTTTTTGGAGTTCTGCTGTACAACGCTTTGTTTTCGAGATATAGGTACTCAAAGTCGTAACATTACCCCCTCCTTAGTCATGCTCGTCCCGAGCATGATTCTTTCCGTAGTATTTTGCTAGTCGGTCTACATGTACTACTTTTAGCTTGCCGCGGGGACCCTTCTTAATCCGGTACGTGATGTCGTTAATCTTTGTGACAACAGTGTAAGGTCCTTCCCAGCGAGGTTGTAATTTCGGGGACTTCCCCTTTTTCCTCTGCGGATTGTGAAACCACACTAGAGCTCCTTCTTCAAATCCCTTGGAATTGGCTTTCCTGTCGTATCGGGTTTTCATGCTTGTGCTGGTTTTCAAGCTGTTCTCCCGAACCATCTTGTGTACCTCATTTAGCTGGTATTGAAGATCACTTACGTACTCCGTCACAATCTTGGGACCATCCGGTGGAGTTCCAGTTATAGCGTCTATCGGAAGCCTGATTTCTCTGCCGAAGTTCACCTTTGCTGGAGTAAATCCTGTACTGTCGTGGAGTGCCGAACGATACGACATAAGGAACAGAGGTATGTATTGGTCCCAATCTTTTTGATGTTCATCCACTACCTTAGCCAAGTGATTTTCCAACGTTTGGTTGAATCTCTCGACCATACCGTCTGACTGTGGATGAGCAGGAGTCGTGCGCGTCTTATGCATGCCCAGCAAATTACACATTTCTTGGAAAAGCCCCGACTCGAAATTACGTCCTTGGTCCGAATGGATTTCCATAGGTACACCATAACGGCAGACTACTTCTTGCACAAGCTTTTTAGCCACTGTGTGTGCTTCTTGATTGGGAGTGGCAAATACTTCAGGCCACTTGGTGAAATAGTCCTGCACAACTACGATGTATCGGTTTCCATCTTCGGTTACTGGAAATGGTCCAGCTACATCAATAGCTATACGCTCCCAAGGTGCTCCAACGTTATACAACTTTAATTTGCCTTTACTTCTTGTTTGGGGACCTCTGACTGAAGCGCAAGCTGTACATTTTCTGCACCAATCTTCAACATCTTCGCGACAATGTACCCAATAGAATCTTCTTCGCAATTTTACTAGTGTTTTCTTCACGCCAAGGTGCCCACCAGAAGTTCCATCATGAATGTGCCTTAGGACAGAAGACACCATACTTCTTGGTACTACGATCTGTAGGGTTACTTCTTTTCCGGTGTTAGACTCCCATCTTCTATGTAAGACATCATTTTCCAAGACTAAGCTGTCCCATTGAGCCCAATAGCTTTTAGTGACTGGGCTACATGCTGACACATCATTCCAGCTAGGTTTGTTCTCACTCCGCTTCCAGTCCAGTATTAACCGTAGATCATCATCTTCTTCTTGCGCCGTTTTCATGTTTTCGTTGGTCCATTCATTGTCTATGCCTTGCGTCTTTATTAATTTAACATGTCCTATGGTTTCCTGTTTTTGACAGTGTTTGCAATCTTCAGGACAAGGTCTTCGTGATAAGGCATCTGCGTTGCTGTGTCCTTTTCCACTCCGGTGTTCCGTAACAAAATGAAACTCTTGCAGTTGCTCGAGCCATCGTGCCACTTGACCTTCAGGATTTTTAAACTGCAGGAGCCACTGTAACGCTGCGTGATCTGTCCGTAGTGTAAACTGGCGTCCAATAAGGTACTTTGAAAAATGTTGCAAGACCTTGACCACGGCAAGTAACTCTCTACGAGTAACGCAGTAATTTCTTTCTGGTTTCGAGAGTGATTTGCTGAAGTATGCTATCACTACTGTGTGCTCGCCTTGTATCTGTGATAAGACGCCGCCGATTCCAGTATTACTCGCGTCCGTATCCACGATGAACCTCCCATCGCGACTTGGATATCCTAATATAGGCGTTTCACACAAACAACGTTTTAGCTCTCTGAAGGCATCTTCACAAGTCGAATCCCAGACAAAGTCTCGTTTTTCTTCCGTAAGACGATGTAATGGCCTGGCTATATCTGAAAATTTCTTTACAAAACGTCTGTAATACGTACACAGACCCAGAAATGAACGTACTTCAGATTTATTCCTCGGAGTAGGCCAGTCCTGCACAGCCTTAATCTTCTCTGGGTCGGTTTTAACTCCTACCGGGGAAATAATGTGCCCAAGATAGCTCACTTCTTTCTTGAAGAGGGCACATTTTTTCGGGCTTAGCTTAAGGTTGGCGTTCCTAAGCCGTGTAAAAACCTTTTCCATATTCCGCAGATGTTCCTTAAAAGTACGCCCCATGATTATGATGTCATCAAGGTAGACCAAACATACGTCTCCAAGAAGGCCCACCATTACCCTTTCCATGAGACGTCCGAAAGTTGCGGGTGCATTACACAAGCCGAATGGCATGACTTTGAATTGCCATAGACCGTTACCTATTCCTGTACTGAATGCTGTCTTTTCCTTATCTTTCGGATCTATCTCCACCTGCCAATATCCACTCTTCAGATCAATGGTTGAGAACCACTTCATACCACTGAGCATGTCCAGCGTGTCATCTATTCGAGGCAGGGGATAACTATCCTTTTTGGTAACGTTATTCAGCATCTGGTAATCTACACAGAACCTTGTGCTGCCGTCCTTTTTCTTTACCAAGACAACTGGTGAAGACCACGGACTTGTAGAAGGTTCGATGATTCCGTTGCTAGCCATGTCCTTAACCAGTTCAGTGACTTCTTTCTCTTTTGCCCATGGTATCCTTCGAGGCCTTTGTTTAATGGGCCTAGCGTCGCCGGTATCGATTCGGTGCTTCACAAGTCCCGTTCGTCCGAAATCACCGTCTTTCGCAAAAATTTCTTGAAATTTCGATAAGAGTTCCCATGCCTGCTGTTGCTCGGAAGTGGATAAATTTTCTTTAGAAGCTTCAAGAAGTTGACAGATAACATCAGCGCTATTTGACTGGCTTGCCTGTCCTGCTCTGATACTCCTCAGCTGTCTAAGAAGTTTCACTTCCTCACATCTTCCCATTAAGCTGTTCTTCTTTAAATGAACTTCCACGTTACTCATATTGAGAACCCGAACCGTAGATACTCCTTTGGACATGAGTAGAGTTCTCGCAGTAATCAAGTTATGGTTACTTCCGGTGTCCTCAACAATCACGCATCTACTTATTTTAACCTTCGAGGGGAATTTCACTTTCACTAGAGACTCCGATCTGGGTGCTAGTACAGTGTCCTTCAAGCAGTAAAGATTGCATGATTGAGATCCATTAAGACACACTTCTTGATCATGGAACCTCAAAACTCCTTTCCGTACGTCAACTACACATTGTTCTTTCCTTAAGAAGTCCAGTCCCAAAATGCAATCATCGGTGATACTGGCAATTAAAAATGGATGTCGGTATATACGGTCACCAATCTTCAAATCGACATCTATATTGCCGAGGACGGTAACTGGTTGGCCGGTTGCCGTTTGAAGTCGGTGTGCTGGAGATCGCTTGGTCCACTGAATGGTCCTAGGAAGTAGCTCAGGCTTCACAATTGAACAAGAGGCTCCAGTATCCACAGTGAATTGGCAAGTCCGGTTATTCACAATACCGTCAAGTGTTAAGCTATTTCCGTTGCAAACTTGGTTGATTGTAATACAGGGGGCATTAAATTGACCAACCAGCGCCCGCCCCGCGGCCCTGGCGACATCTAGTTTAACGGTAACTCGTCCACTTGGGTTTCCGAGTCAGAAACCCGTCTTCTTTTCTTCTTAGGACACTCCAAGCGAATATGCCCCTTTTCGCCGCAACCATAGCAAGTGGGGCCAAAACGTGGTTTCTTGTCCTCCGTTACCACTTCCCTTACTTTATGGTACCTCGTATCTTGTCTCACGGCTTCGACTTCCAGGGCATGGGCCAAAGCACTCTTCAGAGTCTGGTGATGGCCCAGACGCACAGCAGCCCTGACCTCTAGGTCTCGTATCCCGTCGACAAATGCCTGCAATAAGTACACTTCGACATTCCCTGGTGTCGAAGAGTAGGCACGCCTTACAATTCTTTCAACCTCTGTTGCCCACTGCTGGAGACTCTCGTTGGGCTTCTGTGTTCTCTCTCGAAGCTGAGCTCGGTACACATACTCAAGGTGTTTCTCGCCATAGCGAGTTTCTAACGCTTCCATTAGAGTTTCCAGAGTCCTGCCTTCCTTCGGTAGGTTTTCGATTGTCATTAAGGCGTCCCCTCTTAAGGCCAGGGTTAAAGCGGTAAAGGAGTAATCCTGTCCCCAAGCATTTGCTTTCGCAAGCGTCTCGAACTGGTATCTGAAAGCCGCCCAGGAAGAGGTTCCGTCGAAGTGTGGAAGGTCGAACCTCGCCGAAGACGATGATGGTGTTACTTCGGGCTCGCGAGTCTTTAGTTTTATGACTTCATTGCTTAGTTGTTGTAAGCGGTTGTCGTGCCCTTCGACTCGCTCCTCCAAATGGTCCGTCCTCAGCGTAATTTCCTTTACTTCCTGCTGCACCTTTTTGAGCTTTTCCCCAAGGTCAGTCAGCCCACTGTTAATTTTTTTAATCACAGTTTCACGGCTGGCCTGGATCTGCTCCTGGATTTCGCGGCGGCTGGCTTCCTGTTCGCGGCGGCTGTCTTCTCGACTGGACTGGATCTCTTCCCGGAGACTAGCCTGCATAGCATGCATATCGCGGCGGCTGGCGTCTAGACTGGCCTGCATTCCCTGTATGGCAGACAGTAGCGCTGTCATATCCATTGCAGCGGCCGGTGCTGCGGTTGTCCCTGACAACGTCCCCGGTGCAGCGGTCTCGTCCGCCCCTTCAGCCGCAAGTTGTCGTGCAGCATCCATACCGACCTGTCTTCTGGTCCTCGGAGTGCGCCCCTCTTCGTCTCGTTGTACTAACGGCATTCCGCTTCTGACACCAATTGTTACGCGCTATGGGTAATGAAAATGCCGTTTGACACGTAGAAGACATTTATTGTCAGCTTCCACAAAAATCCACTTGACAGAGTCCGAATCACAATGCACAATCACTATAGTCCAATATCTTCGCTTGAGTCGTCGAAATAATTCTTCCTTGTCGCTTGGTAGAGATCGCTTCGGTTTCACTTCCGGAAATAAACTGCCCAGTCGCGGCTCGGCGCGTGCCTTATATACGGCTACCCATGGTTCTCTAGAAATTTCCCGAACCACCAAATACAATAGGTCCGTCCCGAACCTTCCTTTATGTTATTACGCACCTATGTACAGCTTATGTAGTCATTAAAAATAGCCGCGACCCGCGATGTAAACAACCTATACACGTACGCTATATATAGGTACGTACTCACCGCGGATTTGTTTACTTGTAGAAATCGATGTTTTTCTTATGACTGATTTTTCGAGAACTTTCTTCACTGTTCGATAGTAGACCTAATACCTGTTTATGCGTTTTTGGAGTTCTGCTGTACAACGCTTTGTTTTCGAGATATAGGTACTCAAAGTCGTAACATTATTTTAACTTGCAAGATCGCAAAAAAGACGTTTGTCAAATTGATATTTATTTATTTTTATTTATTTATTTATTTAATCAGATAACATGGATCCACAATTGTTAGTAAACATAGACTTAAAACTAATGTTAGTAAAAAACATGTACCTAATTATAAAATTAGGCATAAAATATCCGAAAGATTACAAATTACTACCATTTTTTATAAAAACTGTCCTATTTATAAAGTTACGCCACATTAAGGCCGTGCAGTCTTCCATAACAGTTTTAAGAATGGCATTGCGGCTTGTCCTTATAGCTCACATCAATTCGATCAATTCATCGTCTTATTCCTATTTTTAACACCCTTAAATGCTACTATTGTAGCAACGTTGTTGACTTGAAAAAAAGTATGTATAAATTAGGGAAAACAAAGATGGAACATGCTGTATAACAACTTAGGGTGACAAGAAACCACGATCATTCAAACTTTACCAATTTTCTGAACGAGACATGACTGGGGGTGACTCAGACAACCGAATCTATTTTGTGCGACTTAAAAAAATTGGTTGTCTGTAAAGCCGGTTTACGGACGGCTTAACGTGAGCACGTCATATCAAAATAATGAAAACCACATTAACTTTTCACTTCACTTTATAAACGGACGGATATTTATAACGAATGGCGCAAGCCGAACGTTCAAGCATCAACGTAACGCTACAAGCGCCGATCGTAACGTACATTTTACACACTTATAGCCCCACACTAGGATTCCCTGTGTCGTGGGTGCCATGGACACACACAAAGATAGAAACACAAACACCCAGACCAAGTACAGAAATTAAAACTCATCATTTCAATTTCTGCCTCGCCGGGAATCGAACCCGGGACCCTCCGATCGGCAGTCCGGCATGTTCACCACACGGCGCCACACGGGTCGTCAACAATACAATAAGCGTAACGTTTTTTTTTCAACCTTTTTTTATGTCCCACTGCTGGGCACAGGTCTCCTCTCACAAGTGAGAGGGATTTAGGCCATAGTCCATTACGCTGATGAAGCGCGCATGGCTCGGCGGCGAGCGTAGAACGCAAGCGATCTATGCAGCTAAGCCAAACGGGCGCGGTCAGGTGTGAGATGGGTGACCGCTAGTGACAAAAATTTCATGCGCGTTTCCGTGCTTCGGAGGGCACGTTAAGCCGTCGGTCCCGGTTGTTGCCGATAGATAACAGTCGTTAAACCTTGTCGGAGGCCTTATGGGCGGTTTGAAAACATCCGACAGCGGGTTGGCCACTAACCCGCATCTCCACCAACCCGCATTGGAGCAGCGTGGTGGAGTAAGCTCCAGGCCTCCCCAATATTGGGGAGAGACCCGTGCCCAGCAGTGGGACGCAAAAAGGGTTGCAGCCAGCCACTACGCTGGCCAAGTGCGGATTGGTGGACGTCATGCTTTCGAGAAATTATAAATCGAGGATTTCAACCCGGGTTCGGTCACTTCAAAGACCGCGGGTTTTTACCACTCGGCAATCGCTGCTCCGTTACAATGAGCGTAACGTTACAATAAGCGTTACGTACAATGACTCATCCTTAAAATAATGATTTTAATCGCTAAATTTCTAACTTTTTTTTCTTAAAGCCTCTCTATGAATAGATTATTATTTTTATCCAACCTTGACTCGTCTGAGTTAGATTCGCCCCGAAGGCTTTTCACCGAATGATAGCATTTTATAGCTGAAACAAGAAAAAAATGTTATAACGATTCACAACGACCTCTTTCTAACCGTGAACGCGTTTTGTCATTTTACGCGAGAAATTTATATATGCCAACACTTTTGATAAGAAAGATTTAATAAGAAAGGTGAGAATATAGACGCACTTATTTGATAGTAAAATAAGGTATTGGGACGTGAATAATAAAATTTAATAAGTACATAATCTATATTTGCATTTGTATGTCTGAGAGTTACCTACTCATATTTATAAGTTACTAGCTGAGCCGACAGACGTTGTCCTGTTTTACTCGTAACTATGAATATCGAATTCGAATTTTAAATAAATAAAAAATATGTTGGTTAAGTATTCTTAAATATTATTATTTTCCGCGAACTTTAATTAAGAACCTTCTCCTGACATTAACAAACACAATAAAAAAGAATTATCGAAATCGGTCCAGCCGTTCACGCGTGATAACGTGACCAAGGGAAATAGGGATTCATTTTTATATATATTCAGACTAATATTTGACGACCCGAGTGGTGTAATGGTTACCATGCCGGACTGCCGATTGGAGAGTCCCGGGTTCAATTCCCGGAGAAGCAGAAACTTTTTAATGAGTTTGAAATTCCTGTTCTCAGTCTGGGTGTTTGTGTTTCTGTCTTTGTGTGTGTCCGTGGTACCCACGACACACCCTACTGTTGGGCTATGGGTGTGAAACTAAACGTTATATTTTGCTCGAAGGCCTGATGCCGTACCTACTTGGCCAGCGTGGAATTCAAGCCACAGTGGACTTTGGCTTACAAAGTCCACTGTGGCTTGAATTCCTCTCAATTCCGCGAAGAGACCGGTGTCCAGCAGTGAGATATTAAAAGGGTTGAAATAAATTATTTATTTGTATCAAAGTCTACAAGAATCTATGTAGCTGATTTGATACACAAGAGGTCTGATAGCGGTTTAACCTAAACAATTTTATTCAATTTGATAACGGTCAAAATGACCCATCTAAGTAGGTGCGCCGAAATTACCGTGTAGAAGTTATAAATAAAATAAAATAAATAAATATCTTTGGACTATTCACACAACACCATCTGATTCCAAACTAAGCAGAGCTTGTAATATGGTAATCAGAAAGCTGATAAACATACTTATATAATTCTAAATACATACTTAAATAGATAAATTAACACCCAGACACAGAACAAATAGTCATGTTCATCACACAAATATTTGTCCTGGGTGGGAATCGAACCTACGACCTCACGCTTCGCAGTCGGCTCATCACCCACTACGCCACGGATGCAGTCAGTTGGCACGATTATAAAGGTTTTTAAATAGAAGTACCACCGTTGCACCCACTTCTGCCGTGAACCAATTCTATTGTGTTTCTGTAGAAAGGTGCAGTTGCCGGCCACACACTTACATGAGGCAACCACCAGCCTCCGGAGTAGCAGCGCACCTGCATACGACCTCAGACAAGACTTACCTATGCTTGCTTGAGTTTGTATGTAGATGGGCTGCAGCGACCACTTAACACCACGTGGCCTGCATGCTCGTCTGCTACTCTATTCAAATAAAAAAGTTATTATATTATTACTATAATGTTTGAGAAATAATCAACCATCTTCAAAAACTTCAGGATATGTTATTTTTTAATAATTCATATTAATTATCTGCCATTAATGTAAGCGCGCATGGCTCGGCGGCTAGCGTAGAACTCAAACGGTTTACGCAGCTAAGCCAAACGAGCGCGGTCGGTTGTGAGATGGGTGACCGCTAGTGGCAAAAAATTCATGCGCGTTTCCGTGCTTCGGAGGGCACGTTAAGCCGTCGGTCCCGGTTGTTGACGATAGATAAAAGTCGTTAAACCTTGTCGGAGGCCTTATGGGCGGTTTGAAAACATCCGACAGCGGGTTGGCCGCATTGGAGCAGCGTGGTGGAATAAGCTCCAGGCTTCCCCAATAAGGGGGAGAGACCCGTGCCCAGCAGTGGGACGCAAAAGGGTTGCAGCCAATTATCTGCCATTAACACTTATATTTTGTTATCTGTGGAAAATAACTAAGATATTTCATTAAAGGGAAAATAAATCTTTCAACCTAAGTTTTGAGCTATAGGAAATTGCTTACTGACCTAGAATTATTATCGCTCTGGGTATTTCTAATCAACCCTTTCTTGAGAGAACTATTTACAAATAGAAAATAGCTTACAATTTCAGTAAAGGGAATGAACAGAATTGCTTAGGACCTTAAGTATTGAATTCTTTCTTGAATGGCAAGTTTAATTTTGTCATCGTTGACATAGTTCATCGCTGCTTCAGTAGAATTAATTATTTTTAAAAAGTAAGTAATTTTTATTTGATCCTAAAATCCACCTTTGTATTATAAATTAGGGGTAGGTCTCTCATTTTTGTTTTAATAAATTTATGTCAGGCGACTTGCAGAAGACTTGTCTGTGGTCGCATGCAGTTATGCTACTACTCCAAAGATTGATGGTCGCCTCATGTAAGTGTGGCCGGTAACTGTACCTTTCCACCAACGCACAACAAAATTGCTTCACGGCAGAAGTGGATGGTACTTCCCGTCGACCCATAGAGCTCTACCATATTTGCTAATAAACTATATAGTACCCGGACAACCCAGCGTTGCTTGGATAAAACAATTGATTTTCTTGGTTTAATTTCAAACAAAGCACCCCAATGCAATCTGAAATTGCTTCTAATTTGTTTGTTTCCATGGTACCCACGACACATTGTATACCTACCCTGTAGGGCCATGAGTGTAAAACGTCTAAAAATATTATAGTGACGAACAGCTGCCGAGATTTCATACTTACAGAGTGTCTACGTATTTGCTTCTTATATCATTGAAATAAACCATATAAACTAAGAAATATCAAAGAGATCGTATTACTATGTTCAAGAATTTCGTATTAGAAGATTTTTATCATTTTTTGTATCTACATATAAGTAAGTTGATAAAATGTGCGTGCCGATATAACTTAAAAAGGAGTCCTGGCACGGTAAAGGGACATAAATAGTGTGATGGCCCTTTATCCCCCCTCAAACAAGAAAGTTCCCGTTTTAACTTAAAGGGCGTGTTTTAAAAGATATAAGGGCTTTTCCAACCCTTCAACTTGGAAATTAAGTGTAGTGGCGCCATCTGTTGTCGAGCATTTGAACTTCATTCAGAACAACATTTGGGTTCATGGGCGTACCCAGGTTCTTGGCCGGGGGGGGGGGGGCAAATTCTTGGCCACGGGGCAAGTTCTTGGCCACGGGGGCAAGTTCTTGGCCACGGTGGCAAGTTCTTGGTCAAAGGGAGAAGGGGTGCAAATTTTAAGGTTCTTATATTAGTGGTTTCAAGCTGGGTACCGCAATAACGTACCGCAGTAAATTGGCTTTCTACGTTGGTACGCGATGACACGCCTACAAAATCCAAAGTAGACGCGGACGAAGTCGCGGTGGGCCGCTAGTTGTGTAATAAAACTTTTGGAAATACTGTATGTTAAAGGCTGTATGTTAAAATCTCATGTGTAAAATTAGGTAAATCAGCGAAATCGGCGAAATTTCGTATACGGTCTCTTAACGACTGCTTTCTCTAACAACCAGACCCACTACTTAACTTGCTCTTTGAAGTCTGAAGCTTACAAACGTGTATAAAATTTGCTAGCCGTCACCACTCTTACTCCAGACCGCGTCTGTGTCACTTTAAGCAAGAGAGCCACGTGCACTTCTTTTGTTAATCCCTGAAACTTCGTTGCGAATGCCTTGTGATTGCAGTGAGGAACAGAGGGAGATCCGTTTTTCTCTCATGGCTGCAATGGCTGCAACCCTTTTTTGCGTCCCACTGCTGGTTACGGATCTCTCTCCCCTATTGGGGAGGCCTGGAGCTTGCTCCACCACGTTTCTCCAATGCGGCTTGGTGGAGATGCGGGTTAGTGGCCAACCCGCTGTCGGATGTTTTCAAACTGCTCATAAGGCCTCCGACAAGGTTAAACGACTGTTATCTATCGACAACAACCGGGACCGACGGCTTAACGCGCCCTCCGAAGCACGGAAACGCGCATGAATTTTTTTGCCACTAGCGGTCACTCATCTCACATCCGACCGCGCCCGTTTGGCTTAGTTGCATAGATCGCTTGCGTTCTACGCTAACCGCCGAGCCATACGCGCTTCACTCATGCGTAACCCTAAAAACATAATCTCCTATAATAATCAATGTATCCACATCGTCACAATCCTCACAGGAGCAGATACAGGATCATAAAGGTCTATATTGCGAACGCTGGGCCGATTTAGATAAACACGCGTGCGCTTATCTCCGCGCCTTGCCGCAAGGGAGCGCTGCGTAGAGTAGATGATGCTGGTAGAAGGGTTCTATATTTCACAGGCTTAAAATTTATTTATTTATTTACTAGCGGCCGCTCGTGACTTCGTCCGAGTGGACATTCGTTTTAGAATTTTTCTAAAATAAAAGTAGCCTAAGTTACTCCTTATTACATCAGCTACCTGCCAATGGAAGTCCCGTCAAAATCGATCCAGCCGTTTAAGAGATTAGCCGGAACAAAAAGACAGACAGACAGACAAAAATTGTAAAAAATGCTGTATTGGTATATGTACCGTATACGTATACATTCATATATATGTAGTAAAAATTGATTATTTTAATATTACAAACATACATTCGAATTTTATTTATTTTTATAGATAATTTTTAGAACGGTACAGATCCAAAAACCCTAAAAAAATTAAAATTAATTATTTAGAAGTAATTTAATAAAATACAATTAGGGGTCAAGGATGGGTGGCCATTAAGCAAAATCTATCGCGGTCATAAGATGGATGGTAGCCAATCAAGCTAAGCAATGCTTAGTGCGATCATAAGAAGGATGGGTGCCAATAAAGCTAAACAATGTTTAGTGCGGTCATAAGAAGGATGGGTGGCCATTAAGCTATATTTAGTGCGGTCGTAAGAAAGATGGGTATCAATTGAGCTAAGCAATGTTGAAAATAAAATTAAGTAATGTAGAGTTCGGTCAAAAGTAGGATGAGTGGCTAGCTAGGGTAGCTAGGGTAGCTTGAGTACAATGAGGCTAAACATGAGCCGCAATATTATAGAACGTATCGCAATAACAATCCGGCTAATCGTTTACCCGCCGCAATACAGAATGGCCTGGTTTAGGAAACGGCTAGCCGTAATGTAATGAGGGGCGTATTATGCAATCCGACTACGACATATCCAAAGGCGAGGATTGTCCTCACAGGAGCATCCAGATCATAAAGGTTTGCAATGGAAACGCTGGGCCTGGATTTAGATAAACACGCGTGCGCATAACTCCGCGCCGCGCCGCAAGGGAGCGCTGCGAAGAGTGGATGACGCTGGTAGAAGGTACCCTCTTATTTTATTATCTAAACATACCCTCATTTGTATGTTATGGTAGAGAAACATACTTATTACCTGGGTATATGGTATGGCTTCTAGAGTTAGAAGCTTGGTCCTACATCAAATGTGATTTTAAAACATGGTCTGCACGTTCGTCTGCTACTACAATTAATAAAAGAAAATAATCACGTCGATAGAAGAATATACTTATACAAATAATATAAAGATTAAGAGTTTGTTTGAACGCGCTAATCTCAGGGACTACTGGTTCGAATAGTTTTTTTTTGTTGAATAGAGGAAGGCTATAGGGGCAAAAAACCGAAGTCCACGTGGATGAAGTCGCGGGCGGCTGTTAGTTTTTAGTAAATTTCATTATTGTAAGACAACAATCTCATAACTACTCCTATAACGTACTTTTAATGGCACGTTAAGCCGTTGGTCCTGGTTGATATCGCTAGATAACAGTCGTTAAACTTTGTCGAAGGCCTTACGCATTGCATCCACTGGAGCCTGCACCGCATTGGGGCAGCGTGGTGCATGATGCTCCAGACCTCCCCAATAATCGGGGGAGACTCGTGCATAGCAACAGAACGCAAAAATGGTAGGAGCCTACATAAGTATTATTATGTAGGTATTCTCAATTTAGTTTTCTATTTGTCCCCTCTGTACATCAAGGGACATACTCCATGACAGCCCTACTTTGACGTTAACGGTTAAAGTTGAACCATTAGACGAGATTACACCATCATTTAAGACGGTCCGTTAAGAATGTCGGCTCCCGAAACATGTACAAATAGCAAACATTTATTTGGAAGTGGAATTTTCTATTTCCTGATTGGTCTGAAATCGTGGCTGTTTCAGAATGATAAACTGAAATGATATTTGATATTAGAATTTTTCTTGTTTATCGTTTTCACCCATAGATATTTTATGACTTTGACTACGTAGTATATAAAATTAATAGAATCAGGCGTTACATTGCGGAACTCAATTGTTATAAAGTTAGTTAAATAACTATTCAAACTCATAGCCTCACAGTAGGGTAGTTATACACTGTGTCGTGGGTACCATGGACACACACAAAGACAGAAACACAAACACCCAGACCGAGAACAGAAATTTAAACTCATCATCCAAATTTCTGCTTCGCCGGGAATCGAAGCCGGGACCCTCCGATCGGCAGTCCGGCATGGTAACCATAACGCCACGCGGGTCGTCAAAAAAAACTACTTAAAAACACGGTGAGGCTGGAGGGGGCCATTGCCTCACTTTGCGGGTAACCGGTAGAGTCAATAACCCTGATGATGCTCTGTTTTGGGGCGAAACACGTGTTGGTGGTGGTACGTATGTTGGTGTATACTTTTTGTTGTTGCATGTGCATGTGTCCTATGTGGGAGGGAGGGAGGTGATATTGCATGAAAAAAGTATACACCATCATACGTTCTGATTGCGGATTGTTGCAAAGTAGTTTTTACCTAACTTTAAACGTAGTATATATAAAAAATCTATGTTTTCACCATTGAAATGTTTCTTGGAAGTTGTAAGGGTTGATACAAAATGAAATATTGCTAAAATTCGTGCTGAAAATTTATTTGAGAGTTTGTTTTTGAGGTTGCGATTTTTGAGTCGCGCAGCGCTGGCCGAGCAGTTATATACACGGTCTCCGACACGGATATACAGAGTTCAAAACCCTCAGCACGCACCTTTAACAAAGAATTTTTTTAATTGCGTATTTATCGCTGCTCCACGATGAGGGAAAATATCGTGATAAAAAGTATTGTGATAGTAAGATGTTTTCGATATTTGCGCAAATAAAATATGTTTTTCCTTTTTTCTTATAATTAACAAAATCCTCAGTATCGCTTAGACGTTGAACCCGACGTACATTAGTTCAGTAGTGAAACATTTACTGGAAGGTTCCTAGTAATTAGCTTTTAATTGTTATTGCTTTGCCGATACTCATTATGCCTCCCGTGTTGTATTTCACATTGTGTATTGCGAGGAATTTATTCATTTAAGTGTTTATTTAAATTCTATTATCTATACTAATATTAGTTTATTTAAATTATATTATCTACACTAATATTAGTATAGATAATATAATTTAAATAAACAATTTATATATTATATATTATAAAGCTGAGGAGTTTGTTTGAACGCGTTAAATGTAATAGATTGTTTGTTTGTTCTTTTTTTACGTTATAACAGGCCTACGGATTGACCATTTTGTGTTATTGGACAGTAATAATCAAAATAAATAATATCACCTAAACATGAACTATACGCGAACGCTGTGAGCACTTACCAACTGACAGCTCAGTGACTTTTACTCTTGCCAGACTGCAGTACCGAACTGAGGTGCGACGAATTGGCGGGGGGAGGAGAGTGTAGCTTCTTTACGTTAGTAATAGTTAGTATTCTGTGGTTAGGGGATTGAAAAGGTATGTAGGCTACTACCGGGGAAACTATCATATTCCTATGTCAAAAAAGTTGTCGAGTGTGGGGCCGCGAGCGGAAAGCTGGTTTTTGAAATTACTAATAATGTTCTCTATGAGTGTTATTATCGAAAAGATATATAAATTGTAGCCTATATGTTCTTCTAATATACAAGCGTTCAGCTCCCCTCCCCCCTCCTGGACCAAGGTCGTGATTCAGGGATTTCTTCATGTAACGTGAAAGGCAAATTTACGCGCGGTACCCAGCTTGAAAAAATTTTCCCCCTCTGGCAAAGAATTGCCCCCTTCCCCCCCTGACCAAGAACCTGGGTACGGACGTGTCAATTAAGAGATAGAACTTCTATTTAGGGCATTCCAGTAGACTGGAACCTATCACGCAACCTATGACCATAGGGTCTTCCAAGAAGGGACGGCGGTGTATGCGTGGCCGCATGTCGCCGTGAACACCTGAAGGTGCAGGAGAGCACATCTGCCCTCCCGAAGATGGGCCCGTTTTGAGGCGCCGCACG
The DNA here is from genome assembly GCA_911387765.1 of Pyrgus malvae. Taxonomy (NCBI): domain Eukaryota; kingdom Metazoa; phylum Arthropoda; class Insecta; order Lepidoptera; family Hesperiidae; genus Pyrgus; species Pyrgus malvae. The sequence continues at coordinate 14,621,200 of OU426969.1, forward strand.
TGGACGACACCGGTGTGTTCCAATGGAGATCCCGGAGTCCTCACAAACACAGAGCCAGGCCATCGAGGGGGTTTTAGTGTGGTCAAATCCCACATAACCCGGTATCCTCTCCCAAGGTGTCGGGTACCTTTTGAAGGTTCCCCCCCCGATACCAAAAATAAAGTCTTCCAAGAAAGATGTAAAAAAACCTACCTTCGAAGCCAGCAATGCTCAGGTGGGGGCTTTTGGCGAGAAGTCGAAAAAGAAATATTGTGCTCTTATTTTATTTTCATTTTCTTGGTGTATTTTTAAGTTATACCGGATAAATTTGATGGCATTTAGTTCGATATAGGTCAATTACAATGTACGAGTGTTGTGAAATAAAATAACAGTGCGAAAATATGTTTTTTCTGCTTGCCTCCAAAATTCTATTAGTCACGTTCTGGTACAGACTTTACCTACAGTTTTAATGACACTGTAACTGTAATCATGTCAACGGTATGCGTTTGATGATGAGTATAATCATTGATCACACGTGATGGCACTTTATACAATATTTTCATGAGTTATAACTCATAAAAATAAAATTTTCGATCCCCTACAACGAAAGTGGCTATTATTTACTCGTATCTAACAATTTCTATTCTTTAACTTTAAAACTTATAACGAATGGAGTCTAACATGGCTCAAGCATCTATCGCGACTTGCCAAGAATAAGTTGAACTACAGTACAATACTTGTAATGACTTTGGGAAACTTTTGGATAAGTATATTAAGTTTATAGTGGATAATGTAATAAGCATATGCTCTGAAAGGGAAAGTTGTGAGTGAAATATTAAGTAAATAAGCATAGATATACGTATTTGAGGGCAATTTGTGAAGTAAGCAAGTTCTAAGTAGGTATTTGTTGTCAATTTTACTATTAAATAAATAAATATCTTTGGACAATTCACACAACGCCATCTGATTCCAAACTAAGCAGAGCTTGTACTATGGTAATCAGAAAGCTGATAAACATACTTATATTATTTTAAATACATACTTAAATAGATAAATTAACACCCAGACACAGAACAAACAGCCATGTTCATCACACAAATATTTGTCCTGAGTGGAAATCGAACCCACGCCCTCAGCCCTCACGCTTTGCAGTCGGCTCATCACCCACTACGCCACGGAGGCTGTCTGCTATTGTAACGATAATTCAGAGTAGCTACAACGCGGTGAAGAGATGCGTCAAGTTAATGTAACTTGACGCATCTCTGGAATGCGAGACCCCGCCTGCTTTCCCCCCGCTTTCCCTTAGCTTGTCTGGCAAGTGTCAGAATGAGCAGCACCATTGGTCAGCGCCAAAATGACGTTAATGACGTCATCAACGCCAAGCGTCAAGTTAATGTGACCGAGTTGTACGTCGTAGCCGCGCTGAAGCTGTGCTGGAGCTGAGCTGGAACTGCGCGGTGTCCATGGAGTATTTTATGGGTTGCTGGTTGGAGCTGGAGGTGCTGGCTGATGGTTTGCATTTAAACAAAAGAGTAGCTGGCAATGCATTCCTATTTTTTTTATTTTTTTATTTGAGTGGAGTAGCAGACGAGCATGCAGGCCACGTGGTATTAAGTGGTTGCTGCAGCCCATAGACATCGACATACAATCTCAAGCAAGCATAGGTAAGTCTTGTCTGAGGTCGTATGCAGTTTCGCTGCTACTCCGGAGGTGCTCGCCTCTTGTAAGTGTGGTCGGCAACTGCACCTATCACCGAAACACAATAAAATTGGTTCACGGCAGAAGTGGGTGCAGCGGTGGTACTTCCCCGGGTGAACCATATTAGTTCTACCACGTACAAAATGAATTTGATTTGGTTGTCAATTTACAAACGTAGGTTTTGGCGGGAAGTCGGAAAGGACACATTGTGCCTGTTTTATTTTCATTTTCATGCTGTATTTTTAAGTTATATCGGATAAACCATTTTGTTTGAAATTTATTTCGAAAAAAAATTGTTTCGAAAAAAATTTCATTGCCCGAGTGTTGTGAGGTGAACAGTGCGAAAATATGTTTTTTCAGCTTGTATCTAAAACTCCATAGGACACGTTTCGGTAAAGTAGCCATCGCTTTACTTGAAAATCTGGCTGACTAGACTGACTGATTACTGACGACTTTCTGGTTTCTTCTATGACTACTAAGTGTTGCAGAAATTGTACTTGACGCTGGGAACATGCCCTCATTGAAAAAAATAAAAAAGTATTAGATACAGATTAAAAGAATATGTACAATTTTTAGTTCTTCAAAATTATTAGTCAGAAATAATTTTAATATAGGAATAGTAATATTATGTTAATTTACTGTTTAAATTATTATTAATATAACACACATACAATACAAATGTTAAAAACATGAAATCAAGATTGATATAATCAAAATTTTGGAGAATTTTAATATTTTTATGGACGGAAGTTTTATTAGGTATTTATATTTTAATGGAAAATGGAGCACAACTCTTATTTTCTAGACATAAAGTGATTTAATTTCCTATTTTTCCTTAGTCCTTAGCGATTTAGCTCTGTAAACCAATTTGCGCAGTTTAAAAATATTAAAAAAGCTATAATAAAAATATTTTACAAGTGAAAAAAATAAATAAAAAAGTTATCCAATTACTCATTTACCCATAGACTTAGCATATACTTATATTTACCAATGTATTCCAAATTCAAATATTTTTCAGAAAACTGGTAATTGCTGACAAAGTAACAAGATCCTAAGGGCGTATTCACGTAGAAGCTGACGGACACGCATTTATCGTCCCTTCAGATAAATACTCAATGAGGGAATATTTTGAAGATCCTAATATATAAACTTTTCGACTGGGGAAGTAATGACTCTATTTTGTTGCTCATTGGCACATTTTGTTACCAACTGTCTTCGTCTGTTGTCTTCCTGCACCAGAGGGCTAGTATTTCTTTAGTATTTATGACTACCCGTGTGGCGCAGACTGCCAATCGGAGGGTCCCGGGTTCACGACACAGGGTATATCTACCCTATTGTGGGGCCAAAGAGCAACGCACATTCTTGCGACAACGCATATTCCAGCATATTCAAGCGACATGTATTCGTTGCTCTGTGTGTGGGACAATGAGTGTGAAACATTAAAATAAAAAATAAAATAAATTATCCAAAAATGGAGCCCGAAAACTCACGAAATTTCGGACACAGGCGTACTGAGTACGTCAGTACCTTTCAGTGCCGTAAAATCGCTACTAGTACCCAGCTTTCTACATGAATACGCCTTAAGGGTCGAAAAAATTACTACGTGACTCGCATGTTTAGTCAGCTGTAAAAAACCGAATGATTCCTACAACAAAACAAGGGCATCCCTTCGAAAAGGGTCCTTTGAAAATATTTTCTAATAGCTGGAATAAAACGGGAATTTGTAAGGATGACGGAATTTTTGGTTACGCTCTTATACAATACTCGGATTATGTATGAATATGTGATATGTTTTATGTTTATTTGATTTAGTTTTACATAAGGGGTTATATAAAAGGTCATTTTTACTTTGATGTTCACCGAAATATTAAGATATATTATAATATAAGGCATGAGATAATTATTTTAATTATTATTAGCAAACTATTCCGGAAGGAGCTTTCGCACGGGAATTTTTGAATCGCCAGCTTCTTTTTAGTTTATTTATCTCCGATTACGAATGCTCACCAAATTTAATACGTATATAAGAGTTATTAAATATAGGTAATTAACACACTAATACATGGCCGAGTGGTAAACATCTGCAGTCGCAGACGGGACCTATACCGGGTTCAAATCCTCTTTGGCAAAGGGAGATCTCCCGCCGGGCGAGGTGGTCATGCCCGGGGAGCGGCCGCGCTCCGACTGACTCAATTCGGAGCTTGTATATATGGTAGGATATTCCGAAAACTTCGATAGCGTGATTCAGGAATACCCATGGCGCCATCTCTTGATGAGTAGCGGAAGGTCGCTACATCACCCCCTGCTCAGACCGGAGGTCGATAACTTCTATCCATGCTTGAGTAATCTTCGCTTACAAGCGCCTTGAATGCCCTCTATCTGCGGTGAGTCGAGATGTGAGGGTGCAGACCTTGTGTAACCCTCCGTCCGTGGTGAGTCGGGATGTGAGGGTGAAGCGAAGAGTGGAGATGCCTTCTATCCACGGTGAGTCGGGATGTGAGGGTAGGATGTGGAGGCGAGTAATGGGTACTCAAGCCGTCCATGAAGTCCTTGGAGGCAGCTGTGTCAGGAACAGGAAGCGTGTACATGGTGCGCTGCGATGAACCTGACGAGCTGGTGAAGTGATGCTGCAGTCCATCCAGGGAGTGAAGGTGCGACTGATGAAGGTCAGAAGGGACGTATTCTTGTCCGGGGTCACCAGTTTGGCAAAGGGAGATCTCCCGCCGGGCGAGGTGGTCATGCCCGGGGAGCGGCCGCGCTCCAACTGACTCAATTCGGAGCTTGTATATATGGTAGGATATTCCGAAAACTTCGATAGCGTGATTCAGGAATACCCATGGCGCCATCTCTTGATGAGTAGCGGAAGGTCGCTACACCTCGATGCGCACCTCTGACAAAGAAATTTGTAAATTTTGATATTAAATTGAATACGACGTTCTCCATCGCCATGCAAGCCTGAAAAAATCCGCACTTGGCCAGCGTGGTGGACTATGGCCTAAATACCTCTCACTTATGAGAGGATATCTGTGCCCAGCAGTTTTGGTTGGAAAAAGGGTGAAAAAAAATACATTAAAAGAATGTAACCGCAATAAGGCAATACAGTATAATATAAATAAAGGCAAATATTGGTGTTTACAAAAGCTGTTAATACATATTTAGTACGCCATATTTACCTTCATGAAGCGCGCATGGCCTGGCGGCTAGCGTAGAACGCAAGCGATCTATGCAGCTGAGCCAAACGGGCGTGGTCGGGTGTGAGATGGGTGACCGCTAGTGGTAAAAAAATTCATGCGCGTTTCCGTGCTTCGGAGGGCACGTTAAGCCGTCGGTCCCGGTTGTTGTTGATAGATAACAGTCGTCAAACCTTGTCGGAGGCCTTATGGGCGGTTTGAAAACATCCGACAGCGGGTTGGCCGCTAACCTGCATCTCCACCAACCCGCATTGGAGCAGCGTGGTGGAGTAAGCTCCAGGCCTCTCCAATAATGGGGAGAGACCCGTGCCCAGTAGTGGGACGCAAAAAGGGTTGCAGCCACATTTATACTAATGTATTTGTAATATTTGCATACCTAAGTAATTGCTCCAGCCCACAGATATAACCCGGAACCCTATACAACTCCAAAGAAGCCCGCGCGATTCTCGCCCGTGGTCGTATGCAGCCACGCAGTTTACCGCAGATGGTCATCACACGAGTCTTACCGGCAACTAAACCTTACTACCGAAATATTTAAAGAATTGATACCCCGTTCGAACCATAAAAGTTGTATCTAATGATTCTATTTTTCGGGTTTATTTTACTATATATTTTTTTAATTCCCAATCGCTACTTTTGTTAATCGTAAATTCACGTACACATATACACACACGTAAGTTCATTGCCTAATAGATAATTTATAACCTACTAAAAACAATATAATACTGGTCACCCTTTATAACGTTTTACACTGATAACTACACATTAGGGTACATATACCCTGTGTCATGGTTACCATGGACACATAAATATACAGTAACAAATACACCCAGAACGAGAACAGAAATTTAAAATCATCATTCAATTTTTTTAAATTTATAGATCGTTACTTTTTATTTTATTTAAAACTTTATTTATTTACAAACTATTAAGACTACTTTATATTTACAACTAATATTAAAAAGACTTAACTCCTATATACAATAAGAATTTAAAAAAAACTGTATGAAAATATTATAATTACAAAAATAAAACAATAAAATTATAAATAAAAAACTTCCTCTAGAATGTCCGTGTTCATTCAAATTTCTATGTCGCCGGGAATCGAACCCGGGACCCTCCGATTGGCATGGTATCCATTGCGCCACACGTTTCGTTAAACCCTTTCCAAAGTAATTTTGCCCCGTACAGAGTTCAGTATCACAATTTTCGGTACACATCCCACCACAACAATCTATCTCTGTCGCCGCAACAATGTGACACAGTTTTACAGTTTCAAAACTAGTACGGTCACTGAGAATTTTATGTGACGTCACTTAATATCGTACAAAGATGACGCTTCACACGATCAGCTGTCACGTGTGACCATTATCAACCCATAGCCATTCTGTTATCTCAAATATATTATTATGTACTTGTTTTTAAAAGAGTGCTGGGAGTTTTTTTTTCCGTCGCCTTTTTTCTCTCAGCTCAACATTTAGCCCAAACGGGCACTTAAAGGCGATGACCGGGAAAAAATGACATTCATTAAGCGAATATTTTGTGTTCCTAATATGAAATTAATATTTTTTCTTTCTTTCTTTCTTTCTTTCTTTCTTTCTTTCTTTCTTTCTTTCTTTCGACTTTCAGTCAACTGTAATTGAATAATTTCAACTAATTTACAATCTACTTCAGTGTTGTTCTAGTACAAAACTTATTATTATGTAGATGAATAATAAATATGCCGCAATAATTATTGTGGTAGGTCTTACACAGTTTGCCGGGGCCGACGTAGATAACGTCCCCCGGCGCTAGTCCCTGTAGCTTCGGGATTAAGAATAGAGCTACGGTATACCCTGCCTGATCGTAAGAGGCGACTAAAAGGGGGCTTCCGGGATTGTGGATGGTGTGAGTGGGAGCTCGATTTGCCCAGCCAGCAGCACCAGGAATGACGGCGGTGTGTGCGTGGCCACATGTCGCCGTAAGCATCGAAAGGTGCAGGAGAGCACATCTGCTCTCCCGAAGATAGGCCCATTCTGGGCGCCGCACGTGGAGGACACCGGTACGTTCCACTGGAGATCCCGGAGTCCTCCCCAAGCGCAGAGGCAGGCCACCGAGGGGGTTTTTGTGCGGTCAAATCCCACATAACCCGGTATCCTCTTCCAAGGTGCCGGTTACCATTTGAAGGTTTCCCCACAATACAAAAAAAACCATGTTTCACATAGAAACTAATAATTTTGTAAGCAAAACTGTCAGACTGAGTTAGTATACCGTGGCCCAAAATGAGATGTTTTGAAACTTACTGCGTCACATTGTTGTGGCGAGAGGACTAGATTGATGTGGCGGCATATTATGTACGTAATAATGTGATACTATATACGAGAAGCGCGTATGGCCTGGCGGCTAGCGTAGAACGCAAGCGATCTATGCAGCTGAGCCAAACGGGCGCGGTCGGGTGTGAGATGGGTGACCGCTAGTGGCAAAAAATTTCATGCGCGTTTCCGTGCTTCGGAGGGCACGTTAAGCCGTCGGTCCCGGTTGTTGTCGATAGATAACAGTCGTCAAACCTTGTCGGAGGCCTTATGGGCGGTTTGAAAACATCCGACAGCGGGTTGGCCACTAACCCGCATCACCACCAACCCGCATTGGAGCAGCGTGGTGGAGTAAGCTCCAGGCCTCCCCAATAAGGGGTAGAGACCCGTGCCCAGCAGTGGGACGCAAAAAGGGTTGCAGCCAATAATGTGATACTATACGAGGCTTTTACTTTATACTTCAGATAGAACATTCGGTATTATATTGTTGTTGGTAGATTATGTATGTTGTTTTGATGATAGATAGATTTTATGTAAGCTGTGTGAACTTTAAGATTTATTAATAATAATAAAATAGGTAATAAACGTTATACACTCATAGCCCCACAGTAAAGTAATTAATCACTTGTGTCGTTGGTACCATGGACACATACAAAGACAGGAACACAAACACCCAGACCGAGAACAGAAATTTAAACTCATCATTCAAATTTTTGTTTCGCCGGTATCGAACTCGAGACCCCTCGATTGGCAGTCCGGCATGATAACTATTGCGCCACGCGGGACGTCAAAAATTTATTAAAACGTCTTTTACGTTGGCATCACTGTAACCGCTTTGACAGGGCTTTGAAGTCATATCAGTTTCTAAGATTTTTTGCTTACACTAGGTGTTCAATCCTTGCGACTGGCTGGTAAGTAATTATAAAGAAGAATCCATCGACATTGACATCCAACGTCAATCGTAATAATCGCACCAGTCTTCCGTGAAACTCCTACCTATTCGGTAGCCCAGAGGTTCAGCCGTGCTGTAACCTAGTCTTTGAAAACTCGGTATAGTTTCTGACCGAGAGCGGTGCCGTGATTCAGCTGTGCTGTTTCGGATTGTCCAAGCCAAGCAAGTACATAAGACCCATTGGCCGTGCCGAACAATAAGTAAAGAACGCCGTGCGCTCCCACCAGCTTCAAATCGACTTGGAGGTTAAGGTTGGTGGTTTAGTATTACTTATTAGCTGTAGCCAGGCTTGGACATATCTTCTACATCGACGATTATCGCACACTAGGTACCTACTTGATTTTAAAATCAACTTCTTTGAAACATTTTATAAATAGAGGATATTTTTACGTATTATATTAATATATTAAGTAACAATTTATATAATGAGAATTTTTGCTATGCTAATAATGCCTCAAATTGATAATTAAATATATTTTTCTATAGTTAAATGAATAAATTTAAACATTTGTGTGATAAGACCGTTTGAAAAAAATTTGCCTTGTTCCATAATTTATGTACATAATAAAGAAAATTGGTAAACTTGTCGAATCAGGGCTTCACCTCGAAAGTGCTCCAAATTTTTTATCGTTCTTTACCACTAATATGGAGTATCCTGAGTAATATTGAGGAGGCGCATGGCTTTGGACCCGTAAAAAAGTCATAATATTAAATGCATAATGTAAATGATATCATCCCAGTTCCCAGTGAGTTCGTTTGAGTTTGAATCGCCAAATAAAAATCGTTTATTACACAAGTTTACACAGTACAACAATTTTATTTGGTCATTAATTTAAGTTAATTTTCAATGGGTGTGAATTAGATGCGTATTAACGACGCCAGGCTTAAGCTCAGTATATACTTCTACAAGCCTCTACAGACTGGCAGCCCTCATGATTAGTCCAGCAGGCTCGAACAAAAAGGCAGACGGGCCGCGTGGTGTTAAGCGATCACCGTCGCCTATGGACACGGGCAACCCCAGGGGAGCCACCCGAGGGCTTTAGGCTTTATCATCAAGCTATGACTAATACCGAAGTCCACGCAGATGAAGTCGCGGGCGGCCACTAGTCTTACATAGGTATATACGTAACTACACAGACATGCCTCTTTCAAAGTTCCGACATAGATTGTGTTCTCGTACAAACTATTTTAATTCTTAGTAACATTAATAAACTTGTGTGTTTACAAGTTTGCAGTGATCTTATGACCACAACATGTGCGTAGCTTCCAAAACTCAAGTCACGGGACATTTAGCGTTGCCTCGTTTGTTCAGGTCGCGTACATCCGTGATTGATTGTGGCGTATCGTTGAAACTTTCAAGTTAATAGACCATAAGCCAATTTTCTAATATGGCCGGAAGCAAGGGGCTTTTGTGACCGTAGGCGGTTTTTTAACTATGAATGGGATTTCAATCGGCGTTTTTTTGTTTTCCGACCAATATAAGCAACAGTTACCTTATTAAATGTATCAAAAACTAGCTAACATCACTTATTAAACATTATTCACTTGAAATAATAAAGCCTATTTCGAGTTAAGCTCAAATGAATGTAGAGTGCAAAGCCCAGCGACTAGTATAGTATTTCTAATTTATGAGGTCGGGATAGGATTTCTAGGACAACAAATATGAAAAAACAACCTTATTAAGTAACTTATTTATTGAAATCTCCTTAATAACGTTAGTTATATTGTAGTTTATGATTAAGAACTAAAATAGCATGCTAAATAACTTTACAAATTTGAGTGTTTACAATCTAACTAGAACTTTATCGTAATTTAGGTCATTTTATGACTAAAACATGTGCATAGCTTTCAAAACTCAAGTCACGTGACATTCAAATTTAGCGTTACGTCACTTCTTTTTCTTTATTCAACTTTTTATTCTGCAATTCAGAATAAAAAGTTGAATAAACAAACTTACAAATATTTATGACTGTCTTTCTTCTCTTTAAAATATTCGACAAACTTCAGATTAAAGTTCAATATAGTGTTCTCGTACAAACTGTTTAAATGCTTAGTAAATTCAATAAATTTGTGTGTTTACAACTTTATATAATTAAGGTCGCGTCTCTATGACCACAACATGTGCGAAGCTTCCAAAACTCAAGTCACGGGACATTTAGCTTTGCGACGTTTGTTCAGGTTGTATACATCCGTGATTGATTGTGGCGTATTGTTGAAACTTTCAAGTTTCGGGCACAAATTTTGGAATTAGGTTAATAGAATTTGAGGCAATTTATTAATACGACATTATCGATTCGAATTAATACTCATATCCATGGACTTTTTATCAACAGATTAAGCGCATTGCTCCTAAAATTGTTTTTTACTTGTATATATTTATCTACACATACATCAATAATAAGTAATAAACGTTGATTGTGAGGGTGTATGCACGTGCTTATTCTCTCTGTGTGCATTGTCTCAGAAGCTATCAAGCAGTCATCAGTAACTATAGTGAACCCTGTCTTCTGTAGATAGTAAAACTTGCAGGATTGTGTGGAGGGTTCAGGGGGAGGGGTGACTGATGCATGACGTGTACTGAGATCGCGCCGGCTTTATTTACTTTGGAGTTATTAAGGTATCAGAGGTTTGTCAAGGGTGAACCTGAATGGTTTTGGGGGACCGGCTAGTGCCTGCACCGATTTCTGCGTACTATTTCTATTATAAAGTTAATCTGTTGTTTCAGCATAAAACTGAGGTTGTCACATCTATTAATAACATCTTTAGAAAAAACCTTAGATTACTGTAAATTTGGTATAGAAGTTTCTGCTATGCACTTGGTGATAGCTGAGTAGTCAAAGCGGTTATCGTCGTGCAATTCATGACCCGATGCGCACCTCTGATTTAGAAATTTGTTATGTGCGTATTTAAAGCTGTTCTCGATGTGTACATTGTAATATTTCATTAAAATACATTACATCACCATAACCATTTTATTTTACAAAAAAATTTATTTCAAATCATAAAAATATAATGAACTAGCCTTCCGCCAGCGGCTGCGCCCGCGTGGACCCGCTTAGTGGGTCCCCGTAGGATAAAAAAATAGCCTATGTGCTGTTCCAGGCTTCATTGCTATATTAAAATCATAGGCGTTTAGCCACTTGCTTCAACCGCTTTGACTCTATTACCCGTTTTCACGTAAGAATAAAGCGGTAAAAAGTAGCCTATGTTACTCAGGGTAAATGTAGCTTTACAATGGTGAAAGAATATTTAAAATCGGAATGGTAGTTTTTGAGTTTATTCATTACAAACATACCAAAATACAAATATTTCCTCTTTATAATATTAGTATAGAAGTAAGTAGCGAAGAATAGGGAAAATTGATTTTCTGTCTACGCAGCAGGCTCTTACACGCGCTTCCACTGTAATTGTTCGTACTTTCAAAAGCCCCATTATTCAAATTTAATGAATCCTATACTTTCTTATTCGAACAGGTGATTTGTCACGTCAATATTCTTTGAAAATACTCACCTTTCAAATAATGGAGTCAGCCTACGTGTCGAAGTTGGCTTGTGTTATTAATAATCTTCGTTGTAAGAGTTATGAGTTGATATTTTGGGTAAAACGATTTTTACGCATTTTTGTGTGTTTTTAGTAACAAAAGCAACAAAAACTTAATCATAAAGGAGGATATTCTCAATTCAGTTGTATGTTTGAAGTGAAAACTTCTTTAGCGGCGTTGTGCACTTTTTTTGGGATGGGTAAAAAATGTTAAACTCGCGTCAGGACACGTGGCCTGGTCGAATATTCGTAAGACGGAGGGGCGACAGCTGACGGCTCGACTGTCTATACTTGTAAAATTCGTTTACATCAAGTATTTAAAATATGGACATTGAACAAAGTGCATCTATTAACGAAAAAAGTGACGAAGAAATAGTAAAAGATTATGAGTGAGTACTTTATAAAAGTACTAGATGAAAACCTACTGAAAATATTAGATGAAGAATAAAACTGATAATAAAAGCAATTCGTGCGAAATTATTCCCTAACCATTCCAAATAATCAAAAATGCACAACGTTAATGTTCAACTAATATTTTCACTTCTGCCGGCACTACCGGAGTGCAACCCGTTTTTTTACCTATGAATTTTTCATCATCAAAATAGATGGCGTTATTTAGCTGTACCGGCTAAATAATCTATATATATCAGCGAACGATATTTGCCGATCCAATGATCCAAGGGAAATTCTGCAATCCTAGCTTCGATTCCCGGCGAGGCGAAATTGGAAGTATGAGCTACTTTTTCTATTCATGGTCTGGGTGTCTGTAGAGATATACTAAACACGTCTTTGTCATACACAAAGTCGTGTTCATGTCTCCATGCTATCCATGATACAATGATACAATTCTAGTATTGTTATAAATGTGTAGCTTTCTTTAAAAAAACCGGCCAAGTGCGTGTCGGACTCGCGCATCAAGGGTTCCGTAAAATATTTTTAATGTAATAATATGATGTAACAAAAAATTTAAGATTTTCACAATTTTTCCTTTATCTGTGCTATAAGGCGTTGCTTTGTACCAAATTTCATGATTGAGTTCACGGGAAGTACCCTGTACGTTTTGATTCCCTTCCGAGCAGTTGTGAGTTTGAAAATATGTGGCTTAAATTGCTGTTCTTTTGATTGCGTTGCCATAGGAGTTTGATTTTTTCACAGCTCCAAGGGACATTAGACCTGGAATTTGATATAAATTCCAGCTTGATACCTCCACGCGTTCCTGAGAAAAAGAGTCTTGAAAGACAGACAAATAGACGGACGGACAACAAAGTGATCCTATAAGGGTTCCGTTTTTTTCTTTCGAGGTACGGAACCCTAAAAACTATCAATGAATAAAATACAAAAAAAAAACATGTTAACCTCTACAACAAATTGTATCGAATATACAGTTTTCGGCAAAATGGCGCAAACACAGATCGCTGATAGCAAACGACGGTTCTGAGGCGGCGATTTGCGAACACGGAGACTTATCTCGATGTCATTTGTGACACAAATGTGTGACGAAACTGTATGTATTTGGAAACTCAGCTATCAGCTGCTGAATAATAGTGTTAGATCAAGGTTAATCTACATATATCAACACTAGCTTACCGCGCGTGGTTTCGTCCGTGTGGTTTACACGTTTTTACATTAGGGATGAGATATGGTCCTCGGGTTATAAGTAACCTTTATCACTGTTCAACCCATTAACTCTCTACGTGCCAAAAAATCAAGCCAATACTTAGTACCGTTGTGACATTAAAACAGGAAAAATAAACAGACTAACAAATTTTTACTTTTATAATACTATCCTATGCGAGGTGATTTAATTAATAGAATAAGGCGTTACTTTGCAGAAATCCATTTTTATAAAACTAATTAAAAACTGTTATAGTCTCTGTAGCTTCGGGATTAAGAATAGAGCTACGGTATCCCCTGCCTGATCGTAAGAGGCGACTAAAAGGGAGCTTTCGGGGTTGTGGGCGGTGTGAGTGCGATGTTCCCAGCCAGCAGCCCCGGAAAGGACGGCGGTGTTCCCCCCGATACCAAAAAAAGGTAAAAACAATTTTGCAACGCAATCAGAACGTACTCGTATGATGGTATCGTGTACTTTTTCATATAATATCACCTCCCTCACTCCCACAAAGGATACATGCACATACAGCAATAAGAACCGTCCTAGAGTCAATAACCCTGGTGATGCTCTATTTTGGGGAGAAACACGTGTTGGTGATGGTACGTATGCTGGTGTATATTTTTTATTGCTGCGTGTGGATGTATCTTATGAGAAAGGGAGGGAGGTGATATTGCATGAAAAAGTATGCACTATCATACGTTCTGATTGCAGATTGTTGTAAAGTAGTTTTTACCTCACTTTATTTCAGGGGTTGTGAGTGAAGACGTCATAAAGACAAGCCAATTATTTTGCGTTACTTCCAGGCTCACCTTTCCCACACTACTCCAATGCGAGTTGGTAGAGAAGCGGACTAGTGGCCAACCCGCTGTCGGATGCGTTCATAAGCCGCCAGGGCAACCTACATACCTACTTATCGATTATACTACATACATTATACTAACGGTAGTATATCTACTTCATATAATAAAAGAAAATTCCTCCCAGCGGAAACTTACATAACCACTACAAACATTCATCTGAATTTAGGAAGGAATTGGCTCCAAGATATGGAAAGCCTGGAGAATATCGGCTATTATGCTGAATAACATCCGTCCGGAAATTGCGTATATCTTGCTTCATGGATACGTTTATTCTAGACAAACTAAACGGAATGAAAAGAAAAATATACACTTTACTTTTCAAATGAAGAAGCAAAAAATATTTTGGCAATGTGTTGCAAAATTGATGACGCGTTGCGTGGCGTAATGGGTATGGTAACCGGTTGGATGGTCCCGGGTTCGATTCCCGGTGAAGCAGAAATTTGAATGATGAGTTTAAAATTTCTGTTCTCTATAATAATAACTATCCTTCTCTGTGGCTGTGAGTGTGAAGCGTTATTATTATTATTTAATTATCACACGCCGTAACACAATCGGCAACCTTTCCATCAATCATCAAGATGAAACGGTTGGACTTTTTTAATACTTTTTTTTAATACTTTGGACAATTCACATAACACCATCTGATTCCAAACTAAGCAGAGCTTGTACTATGGTAATCAGAAAGCTGATAAACATACTTATATAATTCTAAATAAATACTTAAATAGATAAATTAACACCCAGACACAGAACAAATAGTCATGTTCATCACACAATTATTTGTCCTGGGTGGGAATCGAACCCACGACCCCACGTTTCGCAGTCGGCTCATCACCCACTACGCCACGGAGGCTGTCACTTATAATATTTGTAATAATATGTGTTTGTAT
This sequence comes from Pyrgus malvae, assembly GCA_911387765.1. Classification (NCBI taxonomy): domain Eukaryota; kingdom Metazoa; phylum Arthropoda; class Insecta; order Lepidoptera; family Hesperiidae; genus Pyrgus; species Pyrgus malvae. The sequence continues at coordinate 14,636,213 of OU426969.1, forward strand.
CGAATTTTGACATAAATTGCGGTCTACATACTATTACAAGAACGGACATAGTTTATCTTGCTTGGAAGATATTGCTAACATTTGTTCTAGTGAACCTAAAACTGTAGAAAATAATCCTTTTAGGGACATATCCCTATTATTTTGTTTCTTTTGTATATATGAGACCAATTTCTGTGAAGGTCTCTTCTTCGCATATTGTTTTCGAAGTGAGAACAAACGAAGTGGAATATAAAAAAAGTGTTGAAAAACATAATTTATAATTGGTGAATCGCTTCAAACCAAAAATATATTTACAAAAACCTAAGCGAGAAATGAGTTACTACACCGGTGGTAGCTAATGTACCAATGTGTGGCCATTAACCACACCTTTTACTGTTCTCTAAATTTTTTTTCCGTATCGTTTCCTATAACTCCTGTAAGAAATTGCCACTGTAATAACTACATTCACCCTTCTATGTTTGTACTGTAAAATTACACATATACGCTCGTATACAAAGAGAAGTGGTCGTCTAGATACGAAACCTAGTCACTATCGGCTTTTATATAGGCATTCGACCGAACGTAACGCATATCTTGTTTGAAACATATTCTAGAGGACTTACATACATGAGCAACATTTGTATAGATTGTTCCTTTAGGGAAATAACGATACTTCCGAACCCTAAAGATATTCAGTATTTCTTTTATAATTTTACTAAACTTTTTTCTTAGTCAACTTTAAGACCTACAAATATTGTGTGCGTTCACGCATATATGTACATACGAGTATATGGATTATATTTATCTAACACAAAACTATTTTTTCTATTCCAACCAGTAGTTCGTGAGATTAGCGCGTTCAAACAAACAAACTCTTCAACTTTATATACGAGTATTACTAGCGGCCACCCGCGATTTCGTCCGCGTGGACTTTGGTATTAGTTATAGGATGATGTTACATAGCATTTAGCCTTCCCCAATAAATTGACTGTCCAACACAAAAATATATTTTCAATTCCGCGAGTTCCCCGTGGACCAACCGTTGGTCCAACTAGTTGAACCACGGGGATTTTTTTTTCCCGCTGGACCAACTTCTCGGTAGTTCAACTAAATTCATTCCCGGTGGTTCAACTTGTCAATTTAAGATCCGATTAGTAATAATATGGATAAGACCATTCGAACCTGATTCTGAGATTAGGGCGTTCAAACAAACAAAGAAATTCCTCAGCTTTATATATTATTAGTATTAGCTATTGATAATAAGCTGGACAAAAAGGTAGACACGCCGTGGGATGTTAAGCGATCACCGCAACCTATGGACATCTCCTCAGCTCATCCCGTGCATTGTCGGCTTTGCAGACCCTTTGTACAGCTTTCTTGAAAATCCTATTTTTTTCAATTCACTTAGTCTAAGTCCACTCCTTTCCACTAGATATAACTCTTAACACTCATAGCCCCACAGTAGGGTAGATATACCCTGTGTCGTGGGTACCATGGACACACACAAAGACAGAAACACAAACACCTAGACCGAGAACAGTAATTTAAATTTACCATTCAAATTTCGCCGGGAATCGAACCCGGGATCCATCGATTGGCTGTCCGGGATGGTAACCATTGCGCCACGCAGGTCGTCGAAGTATGCATCAGTTGGGACCACAATTTACCAAGTCCGTGACAAAAGGACCAAGCAAAGCGTCACGAAACCGTCACGAGTTTAAATGTCGGTGGAACTTTAAGCTTCATCTTTTTTTCATCATAATTTTGTTACGTTTAACTATTTGTCATTTCATGTTACGAAGCTATTAAGATTTTCATCAACCATAAACCCGTGTTCCACTAGGGTCTATAAACAAATAGTGTCGTGTAGTGTCGAGTAGTGTCAAGACTAACAAAATAACGACGTTAGGCGAGATTTCGCTGAATCAGCCTGTAGGCTGTACCCCGGGGTAACCACACGGAAATTGTGCAAAACTGTTAATCCACAGCGGAGATATGCTAATTGCAAGCTAAAACAGCGTAGTGGTAAGTTTATATGCTATGAACTGACGCCAAAAAGACTTGTGACATCTTAAAGTTATTCTATTGTTGAATTGTGTTATGATTTGAAAAAAAAAAACTATTTAAAAAATAGACGTTAGAAAAAAATTACAGGACCACACGATTTCTCAGTTCAAAAATAATTATAATGGATATAGACGACATACTTAGACAAAGGCATAAAAATAAATACAGAAAAAACAGAGAAATAGAAATACAAAGTATAAATACATTGACACAAGTAAAAAACATTGATGACCTAACAATTAGGATCACTAATAATAATTTACATTTTAAAATAATTTTTTTGTCAGTGTTATGGATATTTTAGGATGTTTTAGTAAAATAAAATAAATAAAATATTTTAGAACGTGAAAGCTAATATTTTACAATTTTGTAATTACTCTTTAAATATCTTAATCTTGCACAATATTTGCGGCGCTTTAGATACTGGGCATGCTCGTCATCTTTTTTTCTTTTTACATGTCTTCATAATATCGCGTAGCTTACGCTGCAGTATCATCCTAAATTTGTTGCTAGCATCAGAGTAACGTTAGCAATATTCATGTGTATTTGATACTGCCTCTTGAGTTATATCCACATACGACTTCCTAACAGTATTTGTATGCTAAGGAATATTATTAATTAAGGGCCTCGTTCACCATCTCCAAGTAAAGTGTTGATTAGTTACGTCCCAAGTAAAGTTAATTGGCAAGTAAAAGCTATGAGTACGGATTAGTGTATTATATGATTAGTGTTACTCGAACATCGTGAAATTGAAATTTAAGTTACGGGTGACTTTAACGACAATTAGCGTACTTGTCACTTTACTTGAAGGTGATGAAAGAGGCCCTAATAGGTCTTTTTTACTCTTTAATATTAAATTTGTTACCTACTCATTTTTATATTCTAATTTATTCTTAAGTCTTCACTGTAGCCCTTTGGAACCTAAAACACAATACAAAGAGCGCCTTTCTAGAATAAAACAAGCTTAAAACGGATTAAGACTTCTCAGAAGTCAAATGAAGAAAAAGTTGCGCGCGCTGGTAATAATTACGAATAATAAATACGAATATACTAATGTATGTACCCAAAACACATGGAATCCTGGTATGGGACCAACGAGCATGTAACTGTAATTAGTTATATAAGTGTTCTTAAAAAAAAACATTATTATTATTAATTGAAACTGATTTTGAAGCGTTCTATGCAATAATAAATTTATAGCTTAAATTAATAGTTTATTGCTTAAATTATTTATGTATTAATTATAGTTTATTGTAAATTTAAATAGTTAAAAAACAATAATTTGCAGCCGACCTTGTTTAACTTTATTTAAGGTTTATATTCGTTGATTTTACAATGCCATCTATTGAAGAAGCTCCCAACTTAAATTATAAAAGTACTTATTACATAGATGAGTTTATGTTTAAATAAATTATCGCTGAAAACATAGATAAAACGACATTCAAATACAAATATGCTTTATTGTACACCAAATTAAAAGTAACATACAAAACAAGGTTATTGAAAAATAGTGTAACAACAGGCGGCTTTATCGCTGATAGCGATCTCTTCCAGACTGCCTTTGGGTAGAGGAAAGAAGAGATTCTTTAGATATGAAACCTTACTAGAAAGATTTACCGATCCAAAAACGCCCTGCATACTAAATTTCATGGAAGTCGTTGGAGCCGTTTTCGAGGTTAGGATTATATATTTAGATAAATATAAATACAAGAATTGCTCGTTTATAGAAGATAATAACAATTCACTATACCTGATCGGTCAATTAACAGTTCACTATACTTTGTCTGTGGAGGAGGCCTTTACTCTACAGAGAGGTCCTTAATAAATATATGTACTTAAGTGCATGTAAACGATATAAGAATAGATATTTTGTTTACTTATTTTATTGAAATATATAATTTTAAAATATTATTGCGATTAAATTAAAAAAATAAATAATTAAAAATGAAATTCAACAAAGTATGTAACTGTAATGTATTAAAAATAAATTGTACGGTATTTGAATTATATAATAATTATAAGTTGAATTGCAAATTTTAATGTATTAAAATTAAATTGTATGGTATTTGAATTATATAATAATTATAAGTTGAACTGTAAATTTATACTATTAAGGAAATAAAAAAGGCTTTATTATTATTATTATACTTTGTCTGTATGTGATTTGCCGCAAATATTTTCATAGTATAGTGGCCAAACCGCTGTCGAATGTTTTTAAACCACTAATAAAGCATCCGACAAACTATTGAAATCTATTGATAACAATCACCAACGACGGCGAAGCGCGGAAACGCGCATGCAATAATGCCATCAACGATCACGCATCTCACATCCGACCGCACCCGTTTGGCTTGCTTACTTAGATTGCTTGCCTTCTACGCCTGTCGCATGGCATGCAAGCGTCATGTATGTCAGTAATATTTTATGAATGATACCTTAAAATGGCAGCTCCGCTAAAATGAAAACAACAGTCTCAAAATTAAAAGCAAAGTTCAACTTCGTCCTTCAAACAAACCATTTTGTGTCGCACTTGTTAATACTTTAAAACTTTAAAGCTAAAAATTCGCTGAGAAATTCCAAAAGTTTGTTTATGTAATGGTTATTCGATGGCAAGCCAAGCTTAAAATTCTCACGGAAGCGTTAAAAAGACTTTGATCGGAAGAAGAAAAAGTATGTAACAGAGGTTCAATTTTCTATTTTTAGATTAACAAGGGCAGTGTTTTTTTCTTTCTGATAGATAATTTTGACACAAATTTACGTGTTTTCGGCCAAGACACACTAGCTAGATTTAGCATTGGCGAGTGGTGATTTAGTCGCTAAACGCAGCGATTCAGCATTCAAAACGCACAATTCCGTTGCCTCGTCCAAGGATCAAAACGCGATGCAGCATCGTTGCACACGCAAATCGCTGATTGCCGATACTAGCGGCAGCCCGCGACTTCTTCCGCATGGACTTTAGTTTTAAAATGTTTCTAAAATAAAAGTAGCCTAAGTTACTCTTTACTACCTGCCAGTTAAATTCCCGTCAAAACCGGTTCAGCCGTTACAGAGATTAGCCGGAACAAACAGACAGACAAAAACTGTTAAAAATGTTGTTTTGGTATTTATACCGTATATATTTACATTCACATGCATGTAGTAAAATGCGGTTATTTTAATAATACAAACAGACACTCCAATTTTATTTATTTGTATGGATAAAAACGTTTCATACTCATAGCCCCGCAGTAGGATAGATATACCCTGTATCGTGGGTACCATGGACACATGCAAAGACGGGAACACAAACACCCAGACCGAGAATAGAAATTTAAACCTGCCTCGCCTCAAATCGGCAGTCCGGCATGGAGAACATTGCGCCGAACGGGTTGTCTAATACCATGGTGGTTATTTTTTAATTTGATTAAAAAAAATACAATACAAACAAAATAAAAAAGAATTTTACGGAACTATCTTCTTTCCAACTTTATTATGTTTTACTATAAAGTAAAACAGATATTGTCTAGGAGGGGAAAGAAATAAAACAAAAGTATTTTAACTTAAATGAAAGTAAACCTCTCCTATTCTTTATTTCTCTTTGAAGCTGAGGCATCGGTTTGGAATCGACTTCGCCGTAACGCTTTGCGTTTCTTGAGTAGCTTTAAATGAAATCATAAAATAGTATAATATTTTGTGAATTGCTTTGCAATTTGATTGAAGTGTACTGAATAATTGAATCATGAAGGTGGTTATTTTGAAGATGCAATACATATAGCATCTTAATTAGCCGTCAAGACTATTATCCACAAAAGCCTGGTATTACTCTTTAGTTGGTGTCAAGTGGTTGCTAAAGCTAATGTACATTTAAACGCAATAGTATTCTTACCTATAAAAATGCACTGTGTGCTTACATTTTAACATTTTACAGCGAAACCCGATGATAATACTTTTTTTGAAAGATTTGCCTTTTAACATCAACAGCATACAATTTTACTGACTTTGACGGCCCACGAGGCGTAATGGTTACCATGCCGGACTGCCGATCGGAGGATCTCGGGTTCGATTCTCGGCGAATCAGAAATTTGAAAGATGTGTTTAAAATTTCTTTTCTCGGTGTAAGTGTGTGTGTTTCTGTCTGTGTTTGTATATGGGACCCACTAGACAGGGTATATCTATCCTACTGTGAGGCTATGAGTGTGAAGCGTTATTTATTTATTTATTTACGTTGGTTTCATCATTTTTGCCAGAAAAATATAATACGCAAATATAAATAAACTAAGTCACCTAAGCGTCACAAAATTAGCCGTTGAAATATCTTAACCTTAAGTTTTGCATTGCCTATTAAGGTTATCGTTTCTCATTTTACTGAGTTATTATTTATATATTTTACAAAATAACTGGCAACATTTAAATTACAAGGTCTATTAAATGTGTACAATACCAGAATTTCTTCCGGACTCTGAAACCAAACGAGCCCTTTTCCGCGCGTCTAATTGGCGCGAAACAAAGACTGTCAGTGCGGACTAGGGTTGTATACCTGTCTTACTACAAGTAGGAGGCGAAAGTCGTGAACGGTTAATATCCAATTTTGCTTAAGATCGCTATACTACAGTTCACACGCAGCTATTAGCTATGAGCTATTAGTTACCTCATACTCAAGCTTGTAATATTTCAGTCATTTTGGAACACAAATATAGGTAATATTATATTAAACGTCAATATTTTCACGGTCATCGGTTCTAGGTGCATTGCCATGTTTTTCATCTGCACCCATGCCTCAAAGCCACTCGTAGGCGAGGATTATCCAAGAATGAGTACGTAGATAAATCTATAGATGACGACCCTCGTGGCGCAATGGTTACCAAGCCAGACTGCCAATCATGGGGTCCCGGGTTCGATTCCCGGCGAAACAGAAATTTGAATGATGAGGTTAAATTGCTGTTCTCGGTCTGGGTGTTTTTGTTTCTGACTTTGTATGTGTCCATGGTACCCAGATCAATTAATACACGGTAATATAAGGTAATTAATACACAACACAGTGTATTAATTACCATACTGTGGGGCTATGAGTGAGCGTGTCACAGTGTTTGTTACCACACTCCTCCGAAACAGCTGAACCGATTTTGATGAAATTTTACACTTTCACACTTGGTAAGTCTGAGAATAGGTTGTTATTTATTTTTAATCCCCTAAGTGATAAGGTTGGCCCAACCCAAACATTTTAACGCTGTTCGGAATTCACGGGGTTAGCTAGTACTCTATATAAAATTTTCTATGATATTCACGCGGCAGTATAAGTCAGCAGACTTAACTACTAGATTAATACTGCTTATCTATTCATGACGACCTAATGCGCAAATTAACTTGTGTACAAAAAATGCCTCGCTTATAGTGACACACCAATCGAATATCGTCATTGCGTGTGCATAAATCGTTATGTGTTTTTGACCTATTTTTCAGGAGCAAGTAAAAACCATTTTATTCCAAATATATCTGAGGTAGAGAAAAATACAATTTTATGGTAATATTATGATAATATTTACGTAGTATAAAATTGCTTTTGAAACCATAACGTAAAGACCTAATTTACTAAAAAATAAATTGTATGGATTTGGCACTTAGCGGAAATTACCTGGGTTCAAAATATTCGCTAAGTGTTTTAAAGCACATAGATGGGACGATGAAGTCAAAACTCGTGTTTTTTAATGACACATAGCTATTTAATAAAACAGCAATTTGAAATAAAAATCTAATTTTAATCATCAAACTTGCAAACATAAAGGCTTTTCTTAGCTAATTATTTATAGGTATTATAAAAATAATAAAAAAGTTCGACAAAAAAATCAACTAAAGAATAATTTATATTAATTTTTTATGAAAAAAGTAGGTATACAAATCAATGAAAATTTTAAAAATTTAAATTATCATAAAATAAGTGGTAATCACGGTGCATGTACTGTTTTAGACTTTGTAAATGGTTAAATTTTGTTGTATCAATTTTCAATGGACAATTGTATAAATTGGTAGGTTCTCTTATAGCAGTCATGTTTATTCTTCTTTGTGGTAAAGTATCCCAGTTATCAGAGTGACGTAATTTGTATTTTACTTCGCCATTAATGTATAGAAGCCCTCTTATGTCGGTCACTGTAGCGTCGCCAGCTTTTCGTCCCGGTCTTATACTAGAGTAATTACCAGGCACCGCCTCGTAATTTTTGAAAAAGGTGTAATCTAAATAATTAACAATGTAAGGCTGAGATGGCCGTGTTTGTCTCATTCGAGCCACATAATCAGATGGAGAAAATATTGGAGGTTTAAATTTCTTCTCAAGTGTTGAATGGACACTGTCCACCTCCATCATGGTGTGCCCCTTTTCAAGTATAATTTGTTCGATTACAATGCCTTTCTTTGCACTAACATTAGCCAATGCACTGGCTAGTATTTTGTTCTTATTCTGGTATGCACAACCATCTGATATCATAACTACTTTTTGTTTACCATTACAATATCTTTCAACAAAATCCACAATACAACTGGTTACATTATTAGCTGTAACTCCGCCATCGCCTTCATGCCAAATATATAAATAAACATTTTTTGTATTTTTAACATAAATAGTATAATTATGTAGTGCCAATTTCATTTTATAATATTGTTCTGAAACTAGAAGCTTAGGACACAGTAAAACGCTTTGCATATCCATTGACACTACAAGTACATCATCAGACATTTCTTCAATAGCTCTTGCTTTTGCTGTTCTTGCTTCATCTTTTTTAATTATATGTAGCTGATACATGTCATCTGAAATATTTCCTTGCTTATGACTAACACAAATATCACACTGGTCTTTCCTTGGCTTATAAATCGATATCTTATGCCCTCTTAATATCTCTTGAAACCTCTTTCTCTTTACTGCATACTTATTATTTGTCAGGCACCAAGCAGAGTATACAGAATGCATGTGGCTGAAAGACTCAAACGACTCTTCTACATATACCCTGGAAGTATTTGCTCGGCAATAATGGCTTGGTACTTTTGGTACACATTCCAGCCACTCATTCACAGAATCAGACTTAAGAGTCTTTGTATCAGGGCGATTACGAACTCTATCAATTCTTCTTTTTCTACCTTCACTACTCTCTGTTATACTAGCGTTAGATCGAATCCATAATTGTAATGTATCTTTTTTTAAATCAAACGTAGCAAGAAAAAAATCTCTACAAACACGCACTTTCTCGCCATTCATGGTGGGCAAATAACAATCAAATCCAAAAGCCTTTTTTTGTACATTTACGGCTGATTTTCTACGTCGCAATACGTTTCGAACCTGAATTAACCCATTAATATAAGATTTCTTAGCATCCCATGTTGACAACTGCCAAAAATATCTAAAAATATCTATCCGCATTACATCGTTTACAGCCCCACACGAAAAACTTCTGTCAGACAGCTTGGCAGGTCCGTGATTACAAGGTTTCTCTCTCATAGTTCTACCATCTTTTGAAACTTCTTGTACTACAGAACTGTCATCTACTTTAACTATCTTATGTCCTCTATAACTCTTTCCTAAAAGCCTTAAATTCTGATTATTTTTCCTTTTCTTAGTCTCAGACGTAATATTCTCATTCTCCTCAGTGTCATTCTCACCTTCAAGTTCTAACACAACCGGCTCAAAACAACCTGTTTGGTCATTTAAGTACAGCATAACATCACTGGCAGTAGAAGTAGTATCTAAACTATGTGGCAAAGAATTGTCTCGTGTTGTTACAGAACAACTAACAGGCATGTCACACATATCAGCACAAGCAGCAGTAACAGTTACAAAAGTTTGAGTTGTTGTAGTTGTAATAGACCCAGCAGATACTTTATTCATATCAATGACATCGTTTTGTTTGTATACTCTGTCGACTTGAAAAGCTGTAGAAGAAATAGTTACTAATGTTTGTAAAGTAGCAGTACTAACTGAATCAATTGCCTCATTCGTTGCTGTACTAGTACTTTCAGATTCGGCATTTATTCTGACGACGCTCTCTGTCTGTTTGAAGCTAACTTGTGAAGTTGGTGATTGTGGGAACAGTACAGAAGATTCTTCTTCCAACTCTGCAGCCAGCTGTCTAACCGATTGTTCTTCATCATCTTTCCTGCATAATGCTACCAGCTTTCTACTCCTCCATAATCTTGACATCGTTAAAAATATCTGAAAATGTAGCAATATAAAAAAGCGTTAGATTTCACAGCCCAAGTTAGTTAAAGCGGCAAACGTTCACATTCATGATCATGATTAATTATTAAATTTATAGGTATAGTGGTTTTGTAGCTAGGTATTTAGGTAACATACAAACACACAAACAAAAATTATAAGCAACAAACAGATAACCCGCCAAATCATCAGCCATTTTAAAACAAAAATAAAAACCCAAACAGCCAAGTAACGCTCACGTAGGTAAATTGTAGCGTAATTATTGCACCTAATATAACAGATTAATATTAGTATTAGCTCTAAAACCCTCATACATGCTAAAATTTATAAGTACCTAACGAACTATACCCCTTTGTAAGTTGATATAATGATAATTATTAGTATTAGGAATTAGTATAGAATAGCGATTAATTTACTTACATATTGCGTAGTTTTCAACTTCGGTACACTATCAATCTTTGTAACACAAATTTCTACTAAATAAACATTTAAATTAATTCCACAAACAATTTCTCGACTGATCTCATGAACTGCCAAAACTGCACTAACTAAAATCGTAGAAGAAATTAGCTATGTGAAGCTCGACTTGTGCATTGCATGATGGTACAGGTTAAAACTTGTACACAAATATCGCTATGTGTCGATAAACACATGTCGGGCGCAATGGACCATAATTAAGTTCAAGTAATCGTTTTTAGCTATGTGATTTGAAACACATAATTATTTTTAAGGAACATTGATAGTATTAACGTCACATGGCTATTTTTTAAAACTTCGTTAATATTGAGTTTTTCACAAATCGGTTTTTGCACCTTGTGCGCATTTGAATAAGGATCAAAATGGCATAAAAAACAAAAAAATGTATATAATCACATAGCGACTTTTGCAGGCGCAACGACGATATTTAAAATGCTCATGCCCAGACCTCTGTGCGAAAACTTACAGCCGTATTCAAGAAGCAAACTTACTTCAGTAAACACAACGCTATGCAAACAGAGGCCTTAGTGTAAGTGTGCACACACGAAAACGTCTATCAGAGCCCTTAGTGTGAGTTTAAAAACGCGCAAACGTTACTACTGCGTTAGAGTTAAAATTGGACAGATAGATCTTAACCTGAAATGAATAAGGTCGATAATTAAATTCTTAACATAAACGCGATAGTAACGTTTTCGCGTGTGCACTCTTACACTAAGGCCTCTGTCCAATTTTACTCTGACGCAGTAGTAATGTTTGCGCGTTTACTAACTCACACTAAGGGCTCAACTATTTAATGTGCGTTCGTTATGTCAAGCCATCGATTCACATCGATTTTGATAAACGCATAGTAGCATGCTTCACTCACGCATCGTCTGTGAATTAATTTAGATGACCGTAGGCGTTGGCGAGCACTATGAAACCTCATAGGATTGTTTATGAAAACGAGTGATAATTCACACTGTCTATAGAAACTCAGTGGCCGAGTGGTAAAAAACCGCGGTCTTCGACGGGACCGAGCCCAGGTTCAAATCCTCGGCGCGCACCTCTGACAAAAATATTTGTAATGTGCGCATTTATCGCTGCTACACGGTGATGGAAAATATCGTGATATTTAATTAATCACAATGTTCTCCATCGCCATGCATGCCTGAGAGTAATTCATAATTTCTCGAAAGCATGACGTCCACCAATCCGCACTTGGCCAGCGTGGTGGACTATGGCCTAAATCCCTCTCACTTATGAGAGGAGACCTGTGCCCAGTAGTGGGACATAAAAAAGGTTGAAAAAAAAATAGAAACTCAGTAAAGTTAACTATATAACTTATTGTACAAAAATGCTTCGCTTACAGTGAGACACCAACCGAATATTTAAAATGCTCTTACAGTCAAGATCCCTCGACTCAAAAACCTTATTCAATTGTATTGAATAATACGCACAATCGACCGTCCAGAGTGGGAATTAATGACTCAAGTTAATTTGGGTGTCCGTTATAAAATAAACAATTGTTTCAAATGTACCAATCTCTTTGTTTGTTCTTTGATCCTGTTCGCTCTGTTTTGTTCTAATTGGTTCATTATGACAGTATTTATAGCTTTATAAAGTCTCATAGAACGAATTTAATTTTGAGATCTTTCAATGCAGAACCATTGCCGTGAATTAATTTTCTATTTCAGCAGAAATATGTCTTAGCGTATGATGCTAACTAAAGGCTACCAAGAGCTTTTTATTCCTAAGCTGTATCATATTATTATGAGTGCTTTGCTTGATGTTATTTCCAGATGTGTATGGGCTGCAGCAACCACTTAACAATATGGCCGTTTGTCCACCCCCGCCGTCACCGTCACGTCACTGAGAACAAGATGACGGTGCCGAAGTAGCATTTACTATGGCCGCGTGTCCACGGCACGTCCGTCACCCGAGCGCTGTCAACCTGGCCGCCGAGATTTAGAGTAGATTGGCGTGACCGCTAGAACGGGGGGGGGGGGGGGGGATTTTTACGTGCCGAAGTGGCAATATAAAACACAATTGAACTTGTCGGTCACGTTAGCTCGGTTATTTTATTTTGTCTATCATCAATAATAATTATCATAACATAATTGTAATAAAAATGACTAAGAAATGTAAATACTATATTTTATTTATTCATTAATAAAACATAATACGCCCCTGTAGTGTAGTTTACGTATTATCGGATGTATGCGAAATTCTTTGCATCGCCTGCGCCTTCGAAGGTACAAAAGCTGCAAAAGATGTAGCCGGTTTAACTTAGCCATAATTATATGGCGTATTAATATGTAGCGTGATTATCATAATTTGTATCTCTTCTCAATGAATCAAGGATCGAATATGTTGCGAAAACAATTAAATGGTGCATAGTTTTATAAATAGTGATTAAGTGGATGCATTCACTGTATGTTTTCCGAATAAAATAAAATAAATAAAATGTTAAAGACCTAGTCTTTTGGCTTGCATGGGGACATGGAACCAATATGTTCATGCCCTTTAGAGATGATTTAATGTTGTTGTGTGAACACAGAAATGAAATATAATTTCATTTCACGGAATCTGTGCGAAAAGCTACTACAGTATTTATAGAAGTAAGGTTACACTGGCATCTTAACATAGCTTTTAGGAACACTTCCAGAAACTTTATGCACAATTGTTCCTCACCACCTCACATAACTTTCTACAATCTTGTTCCTTTAAGTGCCCCGCTCACAACTTTGATACTACGTATGCTGTTTTGTGTTCCATTCGCAATTTAACAGCAAATTACTTTGAAAATTTTGTTGTACATTTTAGTGCCTGATGTTTCGATAAAAGAGTTTTAAATATAACAAAAACAAACCAAGCACTCTACCCTTTGAGCAGCGATAGCGGATTGGATAATCCACCGGTGTCTGACTGTCATACCATTCAGCGAAGTTTATCGTTATTGACTTACGGCCGTTTTCAATAACCTATCGAAGATTATGGATAGATCGCTATCTCCGATAATCAGCAGCAGCGTATCTATCCTTAGTTTCAATTTCACAATCATGGATAAGAGCTATCTATCTTTCATCAACGATAGATAGTAGTTTCCCTCTCATCTGTCAAAGCTTCTTGTGACGTTTCGTTCCTAGGTATCGACGCAATAACAATTTTTTTTAATTTAATTATTGTATACTATTTTATTGTAAATTATTATCTGCATAAAAATGTATCTAAACATAAACTGAATTATTTTATTCTTTAAATATCCATAATTTATGGACGTCGAGAATGAAACAGAACGTTTTAAAAACTAGGACTATTCTTTTATCTGGGGCAGGCATCTCTTGAAGTTTGGACGCGAATTATTGTTATTTTCAAGTTTCAGCTTTTTTAGTGTGTTTCAAAGCGAAAAAAAATGGCTCATGTAAGAAGTCGGCATCACTGTTACTATCTGTATCACAATCTAAAATCTTCCCAATAATTACATAGACATAGGTATCACTGTATTCACTGCTTAAATAATCCACTATATTATAATACAGGCGTTGTTTTTCAAAATTATTCAAAGCTATCGGCCAAGTTTGACAGATAACAGAATTACATTACTAGAGATAGCTTCATCTATCCGACAGTAAGTTGAAACTTATATTGAAACGCAGGTAAGCGTAACTTGTATGGCGTCTTTATCTTTTGTACGTTATCCGTCCTCCCAACGATAGATAGATAACTTCGATAGAAAATTGTATCTGTGGATAGGTTATTGAAACGAAAGTAATGACGAAAAGATAGATTTGTCTATCTTTAGTAGGTGAAATGACAGATAGATAGGTTATTGAAAACGGTCGTTAAGCTTCTTTCTTTGGAGATAATAAGAGACAAAAAGAGTAGTATAAAGAAGATAGATATATTGTAAGAGGCAAGTGAGTCCCAAAATCTACCATTAAAAATGAGTTTTTGCAATAACGTCATAATGTTGTAAATATGTTCTTTACCAAAGCCAGCATGATGTTACTAAAATAATAATAATGACGCTTCACACTGATAGCCCTACCTAGTAGGGTAGATATACCCTGTGTCGTGGGTGCCATGGACACGATAAAGACAGAAACACTTTGTGTTTGACCCAGACCGAGAATAGAAATTTCAAACTCATTCAATCAAACAAACAAGGCATGGTAACTATTATGCCACGCGGGTCGTCGAAAATAAGTTTTGCTATCGACGCGACATTCTCCACCAACCCGCATTGGAGCAGCCTGGTGGATTCAGCTCCAGGCCTCCCAAATAATGGGGACAGACTCGTCCCCAGCAGTGGGACACAAAATGGGTTGCAGCCATCGACACGACATTCAAACATTTGTAACCAACGTGTTTTTTTTTCCAACCTTTTTTATGTCCCACTGCTGGGCACAGGTCTCCTTCTCACAAGTGAGAGGGATTTAGGCCATAGTCCACCACGCCAAGTGCGGATTGGTGGACGTCATGCTTTCGAGAAATTATGAATTTCTCTCAGGCATGCACGGCGATGGAGAACATCGTAATTAATGAAATATCACGATATTCTCCATCACCGTGGAGCAGCGATAAATTCGCACATTACAAATTTCTTTGTTAGAGGTGCGCGCCGAGGATTTGAACCCGGGTTCGGTCGCGTAGAAGACCGCGGCTTTTACCACTCGGCCATCGCTGCTCTACCAACGTGTTAGTCATGTGTGAATTTTTTATTCAGTACTTAAATCGTTTTATCCAACAAGTGATGTTGTTGAAGTTGAAGGATTGAGATTTTCACGAAGTTCTTACCAGAACTTGTACGATTTAAGTTCCTATTTTTACACTTCTACGCGTGCGTACACTAGAAAAATTGTTTATCAAAACGAAAAGTAAGCACTAAATATAAAGCTTAAATTCAAAATTCTAATGAAGGTTGTTACTAATTATTTTTCAAAATATGGAAAACAAACGAAACATTTAACTTTGAAATTCCTGGTATTTTTGCTAGAGGTTCAGATTGATAGTCAGTAAAAAGCTACTGTTTGATTAAGAGCGAGTTAAATGAAGCGATGAAATAATCTTGCAACATACGGGTCCCCGTATGGCGCAAGAAGTTGAAGCGCATATGGCCTGGCGGCTGGCGTAGAACACCAACTATTTACGCAGATAAGCGAAATGAGAGCGGTCGAGTGTAAGATGTGTGACCACTAGTGTAAGTATTTCCGTACTTTGGAGGGCACGTTAAGTTGTCGATCCTGTGATTGATAGATAACAGTCGTTAAACCTAGAAGGGTTTGGAAACATCTGACAGAAGGTTGGCTACTAACTCGCATCTCCACCAACACGCATTGGGCAGGTGTTAGCAGCAGATCTCAATGAATGAGAAAAGATCCGTGACTAGCAGTGGGTGCAAAAAGTGTTGCAGCCAGCCGTATGGCGCAATGGTTACCATATCAGACAACCCATCGAGGGTCTAGGTTTTTCGTTGTATTTCTTTGTGTCCTGATCTGCCTAAGTCAATACTTTTATGAAGCGTTATTATTGTTTACTAAGCCTCACGGATTCCAAATTTTTCCCCTTTACTGTGCCACTACTTTGTTTTTACGTGTGTCTGTCTGTCCGTCTGCTCCCCTGTCCGATTGTCCACCTGCCGCCTGGCCATCTGCCCGCCTGCCCACTTGTTTGCCTTTCTTAAAATTCAAGCGATAAAATAAGCGATACATTCGTTCATAGCTCACAATCAAACTCCTCGCGCTAACCGCGGCACGGACTAAACTCCGCTCTTGTTAACTTTTCAATTAATCTTATCTCCAAAACTGAAACGTGGTTCAAATAAATTTCACGGACCGCGCTGGTGGGCTGGCTGTCCTTTGATAAAATATCTTCACTAATATTTTGAGTGAGTTTGGTAGAGAATCCGGAAGGTTTTTCCGAAAATAATTTTTGGGCTTGTCGACCGCGTTACTTAATTAATTCTGAATTTTAAACAACTCAAGTAGCAAAAGTATTAAAAAAAGTTGGTACAATAACGAGTCCCTGAAGTTTGGGGATTAAGAATAGAGCTACAGTATCCCCTGCCTGATCGTAAGAGGCGACTAAAAGGGGGCTTCCGCGGTTGCGGACGGTGAGAGTTCTACCCGTCCAACCAGCAGCCCCGGGAAGGACGGCGGTGTGGGCGTGACCGCATGCCGCTGTGAGCGCCTGATGGTACAGGAGAGCACATCTGCTCTCCCGAAGATGGGCCCGTTCTGGGGCGCCGTGCGTGGAGGTCACCGGTGCGTTTCAAAGGAGATCCGGAGTCCTCCCCAAGCGCAGAGGCAGGCCACAGAGGGGGTTTTAGTGCGGTACAAATCCCACATAATGCGGTATCTTCTCCCAAGGTGCTAAGTACCTTTTGAAGGTTCCCCCGATACCATACATTTTGTGAAGTAAGCCCGATATAATTTGGTGTTTATAGCTAGAAGCTAGCCTCGTCCTGGTCACATTTTACATAAAAATGTACCTAACATTGCTCGACGACTCGTAGAGCGACGGTTATCATGCCGGACTGCCAATCGAGAGTTCCGGGTTCGATCTCGGTGAAACAGAGATTAAAATGATGAATTTCAGTTTCTGTTTTGTCTAAGAGTTTTTGTTCATGTCTATATGTGTGTCCTTAACAGTGTGAGGCTGTGAGGGTGAAACGTTATTTGTGTATTGAGTCGTTAGTGATCAATGGAATTTTACAAAAATTTTATTAAGTTGCAATGCAAAGCATGTTTGTCGGGTGGAATACTGCAACTAAATTTTAAACCATATGGCTTCAGTACACGTTGGCCGAACGCGCTCGGCGAGTGCACTCGGCAGATTTTCGTGGTACCTGTTCACACGTTGGCGTGTTTCATTCTGCGTTGGTCCATAGATAAAGATGGACGTCAGGATGATTGCCTAATAAAATATAGTCATATAATCTACCACCCGAGGGAAGCCGGGGCGGGTCGCTTTATTACGAACGAATTCATAAAATCAAAGCATATAGGTAGGTACTTAACATCATTACTTTGAAATCGCAACTCAACATGTATTACTTTTAATGTCACCTAAATTACGTTGTTAGGCCAGTTACTTTATGTTGCTCATATTTGGGGTTCCATATAATGGATTCATTCCGATAAAAATCAATGAACCGAAATATATCCTCATTACTCCATGATGCCATATTCGTAAAACAATAGTTGAAGAACTAAGCGCGACACTACAATCTATTCCGATGCGTAACAATGAAATGAGCACTCGGCCAACGTGTGAACACAGTTTGTGGCTTACGCCAACTTCCTTTGATTTGTGCACGAAAATCCTACAATAATCGGGTTGTTGGTGCGCGTTGGCCGCAAACGCCAAATACACACAAAATGGCCCAGTACACGTTGGCCCAACGCACTCGCCGAGCACGCTTGGCCAACGTGTACTGGAGCCAATACATTTTCAACCGATTGAGCTGACAATTTGTATTCACTTTTAATGTGGCTGCAATTATTGTTGTAATCAGTTTATCTAACTCAGTATTGTTGTAATTCTAAAATGACTGCCACCAAAAATGTCGGATTACGTATTTTTATAAAGACCATCCATTATGGATATTAAATGAAAGGGAATATATATTTTTGAATAAAATACACCATGAATAAATCGACTTTTCTGTGAATTAAAACAAAAACAAAAAACCTTTTTTTTAAATAAACACTTATTATTATTGGAAATCCAACCTAAAAAAGCGCCTATCTTATAGAAGGCAGCTCCAAGAAAGAAAATATGTTTAAGATATAAAGTAGGCTATCTTTTAAACACAGCTGTTTAACATTCTATCTTGTAAGGTGTCTCAGTACCGTTTAACCAGAAGCAGGTTTTGCATATTAATGCAGCTCGCCGCTAGCTGGAACGTTATACAAAAATTGTGTTGATATTATAACTACGAGTAGTTAACTATTAATGTGTATGTATGAACTATGTGGAGGCCATTATTTGATTTTTTTTAGTAAAACATTTTTAAAATTTGAAAGGTACATTAATAATTAGCGGCGATGGCCGAGTGGTGAGCACCGCGGTCTCCGACGTGGGAGATGCCGGGTGCAATTCCTCGGCGTGCACCTTTGACAAAAGTAATTTGTAATGTGCGTATTTTTCATCGCTGCTCCACGGTAATGGATAAGCGTTTTTGACGTGACAACGTCTTATAATTCGATGGAGCCGGCTGCACGCACGAAAAAAACATGAATCATGCGGCGTTACCTCGCTCTGAGGCGTTCTATTTAAGTGCTTGAACTGCAAGCGAGAGCGCGGAACGAGCGACAAAGAGGCACAATCGGCCTCCGCGTTCGGCAGCGTTCGACATCTGTCTCTCTCCTACTTGAGTGAGCGATGTGTCCGCGTGGACAGCTGCTATACAATAATACATTAACATGTTTTCGTCAAGTATGAAGTGCAGTGAAAAGTGAATGTGGTGTCAATTGTTTATAGCAAAAACTATTCAGTTGTCACGTTCAACTATCATCAGTAAACCGACTTTACAGACAACCGATTGTTTTGGTACATATGCTATGTACGATAACTGGTGATAATTGCAAGTGACCTACGTAGTATGATCGATCAGGCATCATACTTTTAGTTTGTATGACAATACCATTATATTTATTCTCAGTATTGTTGAATACAACACACCATGAAAAATCTCTACCCATTATTAGGAAGGGCCTTACTTCACCACGCTGTTCCAATGCGGATTGGTGAAGATGCGGGTTAGTGGCCAACCCGCTGTCGGATGTATATATTAGGTATTATAATATCATTTAAAATGTTCAATAAGACACAGCATGCCAGTAACCCTTTTCTGTCTCTCCCTATTATTGGAAAGGCTCCTGGAATTTAGGATGCCTGGAGCTCCACCACGCTGATCTAATGCGGGCTGGTGAAGATGTAGCTTAGTAGCCAACCCGATGTGAAATG
Organism: Pyrgus malvae; assembly: GCA_911387765.1. Taxonomy (NCBI): domain Eukaryota; kingdom Metazoa; phylum Arthropoda; class Insecta; order Lepidoptera; family Hesperiidae; genus Pyrgus; species Pyrgus malvae. Next base: position 14,655,861 of record OU426969.1, read on the forward strand.
TTTTAATACCACCCATAAAGACTCGCGATCAGGACTACACGCTGGAAACGGAACGGAAAACTAGACTTTATACATATTAAAATAGGTAAATAAAATTGGAGTGTAAATTTGTAATATTATAATAACCGCTTTTTACCACATCCATATGAATGTATTACGGTACACATACCAAAAAAAATTTTTTACAATTTTTGTCTGTCTGTCTGTTCGTTGCGGCTGAAACGACTGGACCGATTTTGACGGGATTTTCACTGGAAGGTAGCTGATGTAATGTGGAGTAACTTGGGCTACGTTTATTTTTGAAAAATTCTACAACTAAAGTCCACGCGGATGAAGTCGCGGGCGACCGCTATCTATACAAATACACAATAAAAATAAGCTGTATACTTAGGTATCTTTATATTACAAGCAACTTTATACACACCACAAGTTGCTGGAAGCTGGCGAGTGCTATCTGCAGCATAAACCACCACCTTGGACGCGCGCCAGGTCACGTGTCGCAGTAAAATGTCTCTGGTCTTAGCAAATCCGCTTATACATTGGAGATAATACTACACATTTGTATCCTCATCAATTGCATTAATCGCCACCATAGTCTCACACAAGGAAAGTAACATTACCACCTCGAGCGACAAAGAAATTAGAACTCAGTACCTATTCAATTTTCTGGCTCTTCGAGAATCAAATCCGGTGGAGCCCTCAATGAAATCTTATTTCTAATATATTGACAATCGAGAGATTTTGTTTCTAACTAGCCTTCCGCCAGCGGCTTCGTCCGTGTGGACACGTTTAACGGGTCCCCATAGGATAAAAAATAGCCTATGTGCTATTCTAGGCTTCATTGCTATATTAAAATCATAGGCGTTTAGCCATTTGCGTCAACCGCGTTGATCCTATTACCCGTTTTCACGTAGGAATAAAGCATTTTCTCGCGGTAAAAAGTAGCCTATGTCACTCAGGGTAAATGTAGCTTTCTAATGGTGTAAGTACTTTTAAAATTAAAACAGTTGTTTCTTAGCTTATTCATCACAAGCATACAAAAATACGAATCTTTCCTCTTTATAATATTAGTATAGATAGTAAAGATACGTTTAAGTTGAAGACAACAATACAATAACGATGCATCTAAAACTTGAAACATGCATCTGTGAAAAATCGGTTTCAAAATCAACTTCCTCTCAAAGTTCTTCGGTAGTCAAATTGAGTCAAACCTGTCTTTTGAGTCGTTAAAAGCCTTTCAACTGGAATATAAAGGCTGCGATACAAAGGAGATGTTCTTATATTAAAAGTAGCTTCCAGTATAGAATCGCAGTTTGTTGTTCGACTTTTTGAGACGTCATCATGTAGGGTGACCATGAACTTTCTTTGCCAAGGATATTTCTGTATCGATGGTAGTAGTCCTTAGAACATCAAGTTATGACAGGTATGACACCCGTCAGAGAGGAGTGGCCTTTACGGGCGAACCCCTCGTCCCAATGCACAATGTGCCTTCTATTTATACAACTAGTGCGTGTGTGTCGGTGTCAGTGTTGTCGGTGCATAGAAAATGACGTTGTAAATTGAAATTGACATATTATTATATAAAAATGTATGCGTTTGTAGCGATGAAAGAATATTTGTAAATGTGTGACAAAACTAAAATGTGTGCGTTCTTACCCCGCACCAGATTTGGCACAAAAATTATGTATCGAAGCGAGGCGCTATGCCGTCTCTACTGAAGGGTGAGTCAGTAACTTTGATGCTCTTAGGTAGTATCCCATCACATTTTTTAAAGCAGCAAATATTTAATCAAATGTTTAGGTATTATTTGCATGTTAAAATTATTGATTTAAAATTTGACAATTGGAAGGCAGCTAGCTGTAGGTTGCAACTATTTCACCATATTCAATACTCAGCACGGATCTCTGCTGTTAGGAGGTTTTCGTAAAAATGAAAATACACCAACAGCACTCGGTGAGTGGTACATCTAACTTTTTCAGTTGCTTGATTTTAACTTACTTGCTTCCACTACTATTTCAGAAAAGGTCTCAGCCTCTACAAATATTATGGGTATCCTACACACTTAGTTGTGGCATGTCAAGACTAACTTTATGGAGACAATCTTCTAGAAGTCTGCGTCGCAAATTCCTACGAATTCACAATTATGGACAAGTATTACAAGTAGTTACAAGTACTTTAGTATTAAATACTACTACTACAGGATTCCGTAAATTCCAACTTAAAATGGCTTAGAGGAAATGTACAACTTTCTGGATGAGTAAAGTAACCATGTAATGTTCCTTCTGTTGTTTTACTCAATCATAGATAATTCTAAAATTCAGTGCAATACCTGTAGGTAGGTAAATAAAATTCCTATCTTAGAATAATAACAATTACATTATAGAAACCAAGTTCGCGCGCCCAAATTGAAGCATGATGATTGGTGCCATTAATGACACCATACGCCGGGCCGCTCCGTAAGAAATAAAAAACAAAAACAAAAGATAAAAACAAAAAAAAACAAAAAAAAAACAAAAGAAGTCTAATAATATAACTTTTTACAGTGTTTTCAATATTTTGTAGTATTTTATAGTTAATTTGGTCAAAATAAAAATATTTTGTTTGTCAGATTTGACAGCTGTAGGAATCTATTTAGTGCTTCAATTTTGCTTGTTTGAAGACACTCATTCTATTATTCTAAGATTCCTATTATCATTGGGTACGGTGAGTTATGAATTATCATAATTGATGTTTCTATATGTAGACATAATTTTGAATACTTAAAAAAAACGGGCATTTAAAATACAAGCCTTTTTCAAAATTATTTGTCAGTTGGTCATCTTAGAAGCATTTATAACTCGAAGCATCTATAATTCGACTATAGAATTATTTTATGGCAGATATGGGTGCAGCGGTGGTTTTTCTACGGTCGAACCTTCAAACGTTCTACTACATATTAAAATCTCAATATCAATGTATGTGATTTAGATTTTAATTTGTTATTAAAACGTTTTCGTTCTTAATTTGACATCAAATTCAATGCTGTCGTTGCACAATAATACGAGTATCTGCCTATTGAGTTTAATATTTCAAATTTTAATTATTCTAGCCAAAAAGTCCACACCTTACTTTTTGAGGTACCATTTCCGCTTTGTGAGATAAAAATAATACACAATTATTATTATTCATGTAAATATGAGGTACGCGTACAATAATGAGAACACAGTACAAAACCACATTTCTGCTTAACATTTCAATTCGAATTTCGACCTGACTTTCCATCTTAAAACCAACTTAACCTTATTTCCATTATAACAATATATCATTCAATTCGACTTGTAACGTTAACAATACATCTTTTTATCTCTTCAACCGACAACATAGTAAGGGAGGCCAAGAGGGGATTTTTGGATTTACTCAAGCCTCTTGGAATAAGTAATGGGGTTACAGCTTGAATCCTGTTTAGTACTCCTAGAAAAAACTTTCTACATAGGAACGCTAAATTTTTGGACATTATTTTACTGCCTGTTGTGTAAATTGCCAAATTTAAATATCACAAAATTTGTTTGTCTATTTTCTTTAAAACAAAAACACTGAGAGGCCCGGGAGTCTCTCAATAGGTATGTAAAATTTATTTTTACCTTGCAGTTTTAAGTAGAGCCCGCCTTTTTACAGGGGACTGAAATATTACCTACTTACCAAGCATTAAATCTTTTTGACATTAATAACCGCGCTCGGTGTTTTCAATAGGAGGTTCTCAGTTTGAACTGTATGTACGTATAGATGGATGTATGTATGTTTGTCTGCGATTTTTTCAAAAATATTTTATAAAAATAATTAAAAACCTGTAGATGTCTTCCCCACCGATGAACCGGAGATAATCATACAACCTTTTTATCTTCTCACCGTTCAGTCTATAAAATGCACTAGTTCTTCGTGTTACTTGAGCAAATCCGCATTCAGCATCGCGGGCTCCCCTACTAACAATGTTCCGTCTCGTTAATACAGATCAAACATTATTTAATTAAGATGATCCCATCCCTGATTCATCCAATGTTTGAGTACTGATTAATTAATTCCCGAAACAAACATTGTTAATAATGAATACTTATGATCCGTTGAAAATCAATGAATATGAGAGATGAAAATAGTGTGTGATAATAGTGTATACATAAAAAGATATACACTCTTAAAAAGCAGTTGTCGTCCCTGTAGAAATAAAATTGACTTCTAGGATTCAAATATCGTAGAGTTTTGTTATTACTTAAAATTTTAAATGAGTAGAAAAACTGTGTGCTTTATTTAAAAACTACTTCCACTAAAACATCATGCAGGCCTAAGGCAGTTTGTCCCTGTAGCTTCGGGATTAAGAATAGAGCTACAGTATCCCCTGCCCCATCGTAAGAGGCGACTAAAAGGTGGCTTCAGGATTGCGGGCGGTGAGAGTGGGAGCTCGATCCGTCTAGCTAGCGACCCCGGGAAAGACGGCGGTGTGTGCATGGCCGCGTGCCGCCGTAAGCATCGAAAGGTGCAGGAGAGCACATCTGCTCTCCCAAAGATGGGCCCGTTCTGGGGCGTCGCGCGTGGAAGACACCGATGCGTTCCACTGGAGATCCCGGAGTCCTCCCCAAACGCAGAGGCAGGCCACCGAGAGGTTTTGGTGCTGTACAAATCTCACATAACCCGGTATCCCCACTCCCAAGGTGCCGGGTACCTTTTGAATGTTTCCCCCCGATCCAAAAAAAGGTTAAATGCAGTTAGGCCCTGTAGCTTCGGGTTTAAGAATAGGCTATGTTAACCTCTGCCTGATCGTGACTAAAAGGGGGCTTCCGGGGTTGCGGGCGGCGAGAGAGATACCACCGGTGCATTTATGACTTGACGACTCATATGGTAATGATTACCTTGCCAAACTGTCGATTGGAGGGTCCCGGGTTTGATTCCCAGCGAAGTAGAAATTTGAATGCTGAGTTTATAATTTGTGTTCTCAGTATATAATGTTTGTGTTTCGGTCTATGTGTGTATCCGTGGTACCCACGACACAGGGTATATCTACCCTACTGTGGGGCTATGAGTATGAAGCGTTATTATTATTGATTTTCTGTTCTCCAATGCGGGTTGGTGGAGCCTGATGGACTTAAATCCTTCGCAATTTAACTAACCAACACTTTTTCTATAAGATGTAGAATTTAATGTAATTATCTGTTATTTTACACTGTACAGGATCAGTAAACTTGTAATATAATAATGTATATTTAAACAAAAAGTTAACCTTTCGACGAAATAAAGGAAAGGGTCTGAAGTTATATTACTACCGCGTGTGTTCCCGTTACGGACGTCAGGTTATACTACACAAAATAAAATATTTGAATAAATCATTTTAAAATTAAGGTCTAACAGATTACTATAAGGTCATCGGATATGTTGTACAAAAATAAAAATGTACCTATATTATGAGATGACGTCTATCTTCGATTTAATTTTTTTTCACAATATACCTATTGTGTTTTACAAGTTAAGTTTATACATATGACATCTACATATGGGTTGTGCAGGACTATCTAGTCCGCCATTTTGGTGCGTTGGCTATTTAACTTCAAACAATGCTGAGTATCTACATAAAATCGCATTATTATCAAATATAAAGATGTATTCTAAGTTTCAGCTCATTGAAACACTGGAAAGTGTATTTAACTTAGCTTGCAAGATTTCACCTGAAAAAATACAAATTGCAAGTTAGTAAAAAGCTTATAAAGTATGAGCTGAATCGTTATTGGTCACCACGCTGTCAGATGTTTTTAAATCTCCCATAAAGCCTCTGACAAGTTTTAACAACTGCTATCTATCGATAACCTCTGGGTTTGTCGTCATCACGTGCCCTCCTAGGCACGGAAACGCGCATAAATTAATTTGCCATTGGCGGTCCAATCTCAGGGAAGACCGCGCGCGTTTCGCTTAGTCGTGTAGCTGCCTTTCTAAGCCAACTGCAGGGCCATGCGCCCTATTAAGGTATTAAAATAAACTGATGTTGCTAATTCATCAACATTACCGTAACGAACTCCGACCTCATCTGCGCCTTACAGATTCGTTTTTACACCCTCCAACAGTTGTTATACGCCATGAAATATTTATATCGTCATAAATCATTCTGATCAATATACCCAGTTAATAATAATAAAATGCATGTTCACAATATTGCTTGCTTACTAATAGAGCGAATATAGCCCAAAGGCTACGACACCGGTCGTTGAAGGGGCGATCCGGTGTACAAAATCCTTGCGTATTGATCGCTGCTCCAATCTACATACATACAATAACCGTTAATATTTCATTTCGAATGATTTTTAAACTGAATGAATAATATTGCTAGAATTTCTTCAGACTTATCTAAAAATTAGGCCCGAAAATTCTCTAATTTTCGGATACGAGCGTACAGAGTGGGCCCTCAGTTTTGCAAAGAGACATGTTCCCAAGCCATTGCCCCAATTAAGGTAAATATGGCCATGGATAGTGAAGGTTTTGTCACTCCCACAATGACAAAGACAAAGACAAAGACATTTATTTGCACAAATATGGGTGTTTACAAAGTTGTTAATATATATTTAGTTCGCCATATTTACCTTCCATGAGGTATGCAAATATACAATGATAAAAATTTATAAGGAAAAATACTAAACTATAATACAATTACGAAATGTACATCTACATCTATTTTAATATTATTTTTATTTGTCCCATATTGCGCCTTTTATAAATAAAAATAAAAATATTTATTTATTTATATTTCGAATCGGTTCCGATCGTCAGCTTTGGGTACCCATATCACAGGGTGTTTGTACACTGAGAGGAAAAATTGAGGAAAAAAATGACTTCTTAACTCCAAAAATATATCATGATGTGAATGACAAAAATACAGGAACTTTACCGATGCACTGTTTGATGTAATATATATATGATGTATGAATTTATATGATGCAGTAGTAAGTTAGTAACATCATCAACTACCTCTGCTCCTTACGCTGTAGAAATATTTAACGAGAACAAAGTATCCTACGGGAAACTCAGCATATTTCATCTCGAAAGAATTACATGTAACACGTGTTTTACTCGAAATTTATGGAGCGTACACAATTTAAGACAAATGAGTCTATGAAACGTTTTACGACGAGTTGTAAAATTGCTTGTACTTTTTCTCTTTTTGCGTAAGCATGTTGTTTAAAATTTTGTAACAAGTCATCTCGATTCTAGACGCAAGGTTTGTTTACTAGCTTTTCACCCGCGGCTTCGTCCACATGGACTTTTTCCATGAAGTTTCTTTTTTCTCTACAATTTTTTCAAACCCCAAATCAATACAAAAAAATCGGTTGCCTGTAAAGTCGGTTTATTGACGATAGTTAAACGTGACAACGTCATAAGAAAATACTTGTTGCTATAAACAATTGATACCACATTCACTTTTCACTGCACTTCATACTTGACGAAAATATGTAAATGTATTATTGTATAGCAGCTGTCCACGCGGACACATCGCTCACTCAAGTAGGAGAGAGACAGATGTCAAACGCTGCCGAACGCGGAGGCCGATTGTGCCTTTTTTGTCGCTCGTTCCACGCTCTCGCTTGCACATCAAGCCTTAAATGGAACCCTTCAGAGCGAGGTGACGCCGCATGAGTCATGTTTTTTCGTGCTTGCAGCCGGCTCCATCGAAATATAAGACGTTGTCACGTCAAAAATTAGGTCAATCCGTAGCACCGTTGTGACGTGAAAAGACACATTTATAACACCTATTATACCTTTTGCATCCCACTGCTGAGTGGCGTTAAAGAGTAGACCTGGAGCTTACGCTGATCTAATGCGGATTGGTGGAGTTTCCTCGGGTCGGACACTGATATTTCTACCCCTCAGTTTTCACTTTTCTTACGAGGGAGTTTCCAAAAATGCAGTTATCAGGAATCTCTCTCAAAATATTGCCATGTTGAAGGTTTTCTTGCCGATACGAAAAACGATGTGTAATTAATAGCTAATGTTTGCGGTATTGTATATTTTTATTAAGTCAGATTAATAATAAACGAAAAATATAACAGAAATTGTATTCAAAACAAAATTGAATTAAGCCTATATCAACCAGAAAATCATTTACATTTTCCCCTTTCAAAAACCAACTTCTTGTTTCTAGCAGTTTGTTTTCATCATAGAGCATCAAGGTATTGACAGATATGACACCCGTAAGAGGAGTGGCTTTTACGGGTGAACCCCTCATCCCAATGTCCATGCACAATGTGCCTTTATTAATTTAAAACTTTATTACACCACTTAACAAAATGGTATAAAAGGCGGACTTAATGCTAAAAGCATTCTACCTTTGGGCGAAACAGAGATTGTTGTAGGCGGCATAACACGCTTCATAAGAACAATATATGAATACATAACAAAAGATTTGCCTTCTAGTTATACAACTAGTGTGTCTGTGTGTGTTGGTGTCAGTGTTGTCGGTGCATAGAAAATGACGTTGTTAATTGAAATTGACATTTAGAAATGTATGCGTCTGTAGCGATGAAAGAATATTTGTGAATGTGTGGCAAAATTAAAATGTGTGCGTTCTTCACCCCGTACCAGATTTGGCACAAAAATTATGTATCGAAGCAAGGCGCAATGCTCTCTCCCCTGAAGGGTGAGTTGACCTTTGATGCTCTAAGGTTTTCATAAAATTAAATAGAAGCTTTAATTACGGTTGAGTTTGAGTTGTCACTATATAAACGAATTCTGAAAGGTAGCAGTACAAAATATATAAATAAAGATATAAAATCTATAGAGTAGCCAATCCTGGTCTGATTGGATTATTTAAGAGTTTTTTTTTTGCTTTTTTGCTATTAAGCAGCTACATTAGACAGTGTGTGTAAATATGTAAACATAAACGATCAACGTAGCTAAGCGATATCGGATGCAGTCTGGAATCGGATTAGTGACCACTGTACAAAATATAATCAATTTTCGTGCTTTCTGTTATTTTTACTTCGATAGATATCATTTAACAGCCGGTAAACTTTAGTTGTAAAAGCGCGCATGGCTCGGCGGCTATTGTAGAACGAAAGCGGTCTATACAGCTAAGCCAAACGGGCGCGGTCGGGTGTGAGATGGGTGACCACTAGTGGCAAAAAATTTCATGCACGTTTCCGTGCTTCGGAGGGCACGTTATGTCGTCGGTCCCGGTTGTTGTCCATAGATAACAGTCGTTAAAACTTTTTGAAGGCCTTATGGGTGGTTTGAAGACATCTGACAGAAGGTTGTCCACTAACCCGCATCTCCACCAAACCGAATCGGAGCAGGGTGGTGGAGTAAGCTCCAGGCCTTCCCAATAAGAGGGAGAGACCCGTGCCCTGCAGTGGGACGTAAAAAGGGTTGCAGCTAGCCAAAATTTAGTTTAGTTAACTTAATTATCTACATCATATTATCAAAACCAAATATCTCTCACTGGAGCAACATTTGTACAGTATTTCCCTTTAATTTGATATTACCAAAATTCTTTTAGCGTATCCAAACGCAACTACATTATTTGACAGTTTATTTATTTACAAACCATAATAACGAAGGCCTTATAATGGTTTGAAAATTTTCGACAATGAGTTGGCTACGAAATCGTAACTTCACCGACCCAAATTGGGCAGCGTTAGATTGACCTTCATGATGACATGCTAAGCGCGCATGGCCTGGCGGCTAGCGTAGACCGCAAGCGATCTATGCAGCTGAGCCAAACGGGCGCGTCGGGTGTGAGATGGGTGACCGCTAGTGGCAAAAAAATTCATGCGCTTTTCCGTGCTTCGGAGGGCACGTTAAGTCGTTGGTCCCGGTTGTTGTCGATAGATAACAGTCGTCACACCTTGTCGGAGGCCTTATGGGCGGTTTGAAAACATCCGACAGCGGGTTGGCCACTAACCCGCAGCTCCACCAACCCGCATTGGAGCAGCGTGGTGGAGTAAGCTCCAGGCCTCCCCAATAAGGGGGAGAGACCCGTGCCCAGCAGTGGGACGCAAAAAGGGTTGCAGCCAGATTGACCTTCTATTCTTGGCGACTTTGGAAAATATTCGACCCCAGTTTAGTCTCAAAAAAGGGTTGCAGTTAGTTTTAAAATAAAATAAAAACTTTGTGCTTGGAAAAATACAGACATCGAAAAACTTATATCTATAAGGCTAGAATCTGATCTTAATTTATTTAATACGGAAGCAAGTAATAAGCCTCATAGAAGAGGAATGAAATCACCGGAAATGGCTACACAAAGAGAATTACTTCAAAGGAAGGCGATGGATCTAAATAATAGGCGATCCGTTTTATTGGCAATGGAAATTCTCTATTAAACCAGTATTAACTAAGTTTAAGGAAATATCGAATCTATAGTGTAGAGGTGAAAGGGGAAAATTGCGTGGAGGTCGCTGACATCGTTAGTGAGAAACGTCAGCTCAAGGCGCCCTATTTCGTGGAAGGGTTCCGGCACACGTAACGTCTGTGAGCAGCCTAAGTTTCAATAACTATAATGAAGATAATTAAAACTCGATGTCTTCCTTCAGATCACTATAAGAAAACTGATACGTTATTATTATCGTCAGTGGTGATGTACTATAACCGAACCGGATGTAAACAGGCCCGGGTACACACGGTCAGCAGTCATTATCGTGCCCATTATCGACCCACAGCCATTCTGGTATATCTCGAACATACCTATATTATAATGTGATGCTGTGTCTTTTCAGCGGCCTTTTTTATTTATTTATTTATTTATATTATTATAGATCTTTTAACCTTTCTGAAAAAAGTATTTAATTCATTATTGGTACTTAATTATTGGTTACAGAAGTGCTCCCGAACTTGTTTTTTAACTCACTCCCGAACTTTTTTCTCTCAGTTCAACATTTAGCCCAAATGGACAATGCCTTTGGGTTAACAGAATCAGGCGTTACTTTGCGGAACTCCATTGTTATAAAGTTAGGTAAAAACTACTTTGCAACAATCCGCAACCACAACGTATGATGGTGTATACCTATTACATGCAATAGCACCTCCCTCCCACATAGGACACATGCACATGCAACAACCTGTTTTTGCATGTGCATGTGTCCTATGTGGGAGGGAGGGAGGTGCTATTGCATGTAAAAGGTATACACCATCATACGTTGTGGTTGCGGATTGTTGCAAAGTAGTTTTTACCTAACTTTATAACAATGCCTTTGGGTGTCCGTTTGCCCGCAAAGAGTCTATTTCTTTCCAAAAAATATTAGCGCGCAACAATGAATAAAAAAATTGTGTGGACAAGCGAGCTATTGTTGAAAGGCTGTTATTTATTACTTCACCAACAGTGTAGAATTATCTGCCAAATCGTTTTAATTTTGAATTTATAACTTTTTGTACTGAATCTGGAAATTAATTAGGTACAAAGATGTTAGTCAGCAATGCAAAATAGATTTTGAATCCTGACAACCTTTGTGGGAATCTAGTTACGTATTCCTCGGGTATGGCTGTTATGAAATAACCTAATCCTATAAAGAAACAATTAAATTAAAGAAAAAAAGTCATTTGTATTATCTTTCTAGAATTAACATTGACATCTCTAGAAGATAACTTTTATGGTTCGACATTAGAAGTTCCACCGCTGCGCCCACTTCTGCCGTGAAGAAATTCTAATGTATTTCGGTGGAAAGATGCAATTGCCGGCCAGACGTACACGAGGCGACCATCAGCCTTCGGACATAAAGCACATACAATTTCAGAGAATGGGTAGTGATGCTTGCTTAAGTTTGTATGTAGATTTCAAGGCTGCAGAGAGCACCTCAAACCAGCTATCCTGCATATTCGTCTGCACCTCTCCATTCAGTCCTGTAGCCTCTAAATCTAGCCGTTTGTGTGTAGATGTCAATGGGCTGCAGAGAGCACCTAAAACAACATATCCTTCAGTATCCCGGTTCCGTATTTTTGAAGATAGTAGAACTATTATGGTTCGCCCGGGGAAGTACCACCGCTGCACCCACTTCTGCCGTGAACCAATTCTATAGTGTTTCAGTGGAAAGATGCAGTTGCCGGCCAAGCTTACATGAGGCGACCACCAGCCTCCGGAGTAGTAGCGCAATTGCATACGACCTCAGACAAGACTTACTTATGCTTGCTCGAGGTTGCATGTAGATGTCCATGGGCTGCAGCAACAACTTAACACCACATGACTTGCATGCTCGTCTGCTACTCCATTCAAATTAAAAAATCTGCATGCTCGTCTGCACTATTCCATCAGGTCCCGCGCCCTCCAAATCTAGCCGCTTCACATTGCATTCAGTCCACCTGAAGACCTAAAGGAAAGAGTAAGAATCCCTAGGTGGAAGAGCGGCCTGTGCCCCTTTTACCGAGAAGTGGTCGCCATTTGAGACCGTTTCTTCCCAGTCAATTGTCAGTCTTCTCTGACAATTTTTCCTGCTCATTGCCATTTGAACACGAAGATTTTGAGAGATATGTCCTATGACCTGCGTCCGTTCGATGATTTCATCCTTACAGATTCTGTCGCATAGAATTAAAAAGACCTTGAGAATATGGAAAAAGCTAACGGTAAAAGACCATATCTCAGCACCTTAGGTCATCACTAGCAACACTGTTACCGTTTTTTTTTATTTTGATACTTACATTAAATACATAAATTTGAATTTTATCAAGCAACATAGGATTGTCGTCTCAAAAGTCCTTGTTACGCAAGCTCATAAATATTAAAGTCGGGGATGTTTTAATATTCATGCAGAAGAAATTACTTATTACTTAATGCCTTATTTTCAGAGCTGTGGAAGGATTTTGCTATTCCAATTTGGATTTATTGGCGTTACATTAAAAATTATGTCAAATTCTTTATAAGTGAAGTAACAAGTTAAGCCAATCTGTCGTTGACCAAAGTGGAGTATTATGGTCTAAATTGGGTAGTGTCTTAGAGCATCAAAGTAATTGACTCACCCTTCAGTAGAGACGGCATAGCGGCTCCCTTCTATACATAATTTGTGTGCCAATTCTGGTGCGGGGGAAGAATGCACACATTTTAATTTTGTCACACATTCACATTCTTTCATCTACAGACGCATACATTTCTAAATATGTAAATTTCAATTAACAACGTTATTTTCTATGCACCGTCAACACTGACACCGACACACACAGACACACTAGTTGTATAACTAGAAGGCAAATTGTGAATGGACGTTGGGACGAGGGGTTCGCCCGTAAAGGCCACTCCTCTCTGACGGGTGTCACACCTGTCATAACTTGATGCTCTAAGGGTAGTTGACACTATGTATGTCTAAATTCAAAATGCATACCTCAAAAAAGTTAATCTAAATTATTGTTCGTAACTAGGATAACTGCAAATTAATTTTGTTAATGTTTTTTTATTTTGTTTTAAATCAATAATAATTAAATCATTGACTGTATTGTGACGTCATAAATATATTTTTCATACAAATGTGACGTCATAAATATTTTTTCATACAAAACGAGAATGCGTGACATTCTGACAGCCCAAAAAAAATTGTATCTCAATTGATTTGGGAGTCATCTACCGGTATTCCTCTCAGAACTTAAAACGTGTTGAAAAAAAGTTTGATTCCTGCTTGAAGTTTCAAAGATTTTCAAAGATTATTATTGAACTTAAAAAACATACACCACAAAAGCAGAATTTGTTTGTAAACAGTTGTATGCATTTGACTTATTATTTACTATAGCTATGGAGCGGGTTGGCCACTAACCCGCATCTCCACTAACCCGCATTGGAGCAGCGTGGTGGAGTAAGCTCCAGGCCTCCCCAATAATGGGGAGAGACCCGTGCCCAGTAGTGGGACGCAAAAAGGGTTGCAGCTAGCTATGGACTGATGATGGTCAGCTAGTTTAGGTCTGGTCGACAAATGCACCTTATTTCATTGCTTATAATAAGGTGACAATTCCCGGACTGTAAAGTTCTTCCTGCTGTATTATAAAAATGTAATACGTCTTGTAAGTAATAATTATTGCATTGTCATCGGCCCTTGACCCCTGTGCAAATTTTCAAGTTAATCAGACTCCTAGAAGTAGGTGAAAATGAAGTTAAAAGATTACGTTACATACATAAATAAATATATTATTGCATTGTCATCGGCCCTTGACCCTTGTGCAAATTTTCAAGTTAATCAGACTCCTAGAAGTAGCTGAAAATGAAGTTAAAAGATTACGTTACATACATACATACATACAGGTCAAGCTAATATAAGCGTGTTAATAAAAGAGGCTAACTCCTCCACCCTCTAAGATTTTAAATCATTGACTTAATTTTAAGACGACCTGCGTGGCGCAATGGTTACCATGCCAGAATGCCAATCGAAGGATCCCGAGTTCAATTCCCGGCGAAACACAAATTTGAATAAGTTTAAATTTCTGTTCTTGGTCTGGGTGTTGTGTTACTGTGTTTGTGTGTGTCTATGGTACCCACGCCACGGGTACCTACATGTACCCTACTGTGGGATATGAGTGTGAGTCGTTATTTATTTATATATTCACAATAATATACTCAAATGTGTGTGTTAGTTATTTAAAAATTCAGTCACAGTAATTTTTGTCATAATCAAATATAACAACTTTAAAACATGCTTAAATTGTACAGATTTAAGTATCCACATTGAATAAATATTTGAAAAATATCTCTTTCATGCGTTCTCATTGTTCCCAAAACGTTATTTACAGGCAGTATTTATTGAGATCATTAAACAAATTAATGATCATTATTACACATCGACGAATACCAACCCAGGATATTTAACAGGAATTAATTCAATCAGTCGGAACTGATCTGAAATATAAATAAATAAATAAACATTGAAGATCCGCGTGGCGCAATGGTTACCACGCCGGATAGAAAATCGAGGGAACCCGGGACGGTTCGATTCCCGGCAAAACAGAAATTTGAATGATGAGTTTAAATTTCTGTTCTCGGTCTGGGTGTTTGTATTCCTGTCTTTGTATGTGTCCATGGTACCCGAGACACAGGGTATTCATTACCTTACTGTGTGACTATGAGTGTGTAACGTTTATTTATTATTTATTTATTAAATATTTAAATTTATAAAAGGCGCAATATGGGACAAATAAAAAATAGATGTTAATGTACATTAAATTTTATAATTGTGTTACAATAAAGTTTTTTTTTTGTAATATTTGCATACCTCAGGAAGGTAAAATGGCGAACTAATATGTATAAACAATTTTGTAAACACCCATATTTGTGCAAATAAAAACCTTTGTCTTTTACCAAATTACTCGAAATAAACTTTTCTTCGTTTTAGTGACATATCGACTACATATCAAACTGTACTGTACAGTTCTCAGTCTTGCATGATCCAACTTCTCCTTCGGATCTCAAGGAAAATTTTCAGTAGGTAGGCGGAACAGAGGGTTCCACTCACAACAGAGGACTACGTGCTACCAAAAATCTTAGCATCTATCTTCCGCCACAAGAGTAGAATTTTGCATCATTCTTTCACAGTTCAGGCAATACAACTCTGGAATATCTTAACCGAAAACATAAGAAATTCACCAATCAATTCAAAAAACTGGTCCGGAAGTATTTCTTGAATATTCCTACCTTTTTTTCTCAATAAGGGTCGTATATAAACAGTATTTAATGCATTTTTAATGTATTAGCTAAACGTTGTAGCGCATGTCTTTCATTCAAGGGGGAGGTTATACTTCTGGCTCGGCTTTTTGATGTCACGGGAATGCATAGCTCGTCTGACGGCATTTTGTGTGAAGCTTGAAGGACGTAGTTGCACGTGTCCGGCTCAAGTCCTTGTAGAGTATTTAGTTCATATGCGTCGTACTGCTACCTCTGCTACGGGGGCACCACATTGTGCCGCCCCCGTGCTTATCAATAGGTTGCTTGCTCAGAGACCTGCTTCTGACAATTTTTGATAGTCTAAGCAAATTTTCTAAATGTATGTCGACACTTTTAAGTACATGTTTCAATAGAATCAGGCGTTACTTTGCTCCATTGTTATAAAGTTAGGTAAAAACTACTTTGCAACAACCCGCAATCAGAACGTATGATGGTGTATACTTTTTTCATACAATAGCACCTCCCTTCCTCCCACATAGGACACATGCACATGCAACAACAAAAAGTATACACCAACATACGTACCACCACCAACACGTGTTTCGCCCCAAAACAGAGCATCATCAGGGTTATTGACTCTACGACGGTTACTTTGCGAGTAACACCATCATACGTACGTTCTGATTGCGGATTGTTGCAAAGTAGTTTTTACCTAACTTTATAGTACATGTTTTTTTAGGATGAGCCTGTATATTACATGTGTGTGTTATAAATAAACAAATAAAATAAAAGAAAATAGCGATTCCATCCAATTAACAGCATCACTCGATTTTATGAAGTGACAAACGAAAGGGATTATCTGTATTTAAGGGATGACGTTAACAAGGGTAGTTTTCTAGTCCATCGCCACTTGTTGGGGTGGATCCCTGCTCTGTTTCTCAATTATCCGCCCAATGATGCGTGTTTTACGGTAGTTTGGGTTCGATTCCCTGTTCACTTAAAAGGAGATAATTAATCTTGGAGTAATGAAGACAAATTGTTAAGGGGGTTTTCCAGCAAGCGAATGACTGCCACTCGAAGAGTTCCGGGTTCGATTCCATGTTTCATAGAAATTTGTATGATGAATTTGTTCTTGATCTGAGTGTTTGTTTTTGTGTGAGTCCATGGTTGGTCCATAGTGTGGGGATATATATGTGAAGAGTTATTATTTCTCAGCAAATATATGGGTATGATATTATGATAAGGAAAAGTATATATAGGAGGCAGGTGATATTTTGTTAAAAAACAACTGCTAAGATCAGATCTCCTTTCAGAATTAAGAGGTATTTGAGCAATAGTCTATCCCGCTGGTCAAGTGCGGATGGGTGGACATAATACCTTTGCTAAAACTCTCAATGAAATATTACAACATTTTTCCTCAATGAGGAACAATATTAAATATTCTCATAGCAAATATACACAATAAAAAATAAGAAAGTGTTCTGCTATGCTTACATCTTACTGTTTGAAGTTTAATAAGCGTTAAATTTGTTGGCCGCTATGATAAGGGTATAAAGAGCTAAATATCCAATGGACGTCTTTTTCAATACCTACTATAAAAAATAAGTTACCACAAAATAGTAACAAAGTAACATTCCTATGTTACTTTATTCCATTATTTCCTTATTATTTTTATGTTCCTACATAAAAGTGGGTATTATCTATTTTGGAAACATTGCTGTTGTAATGTACAAAGAAGAAAACCGCCCACTTTTCCTTTTAAGAAATAAATAAACTGAAAAATTCCTGTCAGATTTATTAACCATCCATAAGGCTTCCGACATCGTTTACCCATTGCTATCTACCCATCACAACAAATGAAATTTTATAAGCAATAAAAACGCGTAAAATTTGCCACTACTAAACACTTATTTCGCTCATTTCGCTTAGCTGTGAAGATTTCTTGCGTTCTACATAAGCCAGAGGGCTATTAGTAGTGCAAAATAATACTGCCTCCATTCCAAGTTCCGGTAACGAATAGTTGACCTAGATAGACCCATGTCCTCTTCATTTTCTGAAGCGACCCATGTCTCGCAAAAGGACGTTAATGGGTTGATGATAATATTGACGGTTTCCTAATTCTAAGCAGCCAGTGTATTTGCAGCGTGTATTTTTTGCGTGATCGTGACAGCACTATTAAGAAACTGTCTGACGAGTTTTTAAAAGACAAGCTTGCAATACAAATGACATTAATGAGAGATGTACTTAGCTCGATCGCTGAACGCTGGTACTAGCAGCATGTTTACATTTGCAAATGTGTATTGTTTATGATGCTCACATTACACAACGCAAATGGAATAAGTACGCATAACATGACCACCGTTCGCAATGAAAATGCATTTGTGTGAGTGGTGTTCACGCCCTTTAGATAATTGGCCTGTAGGGCATCGGAACTAAGAATAGAGCTACGGTATCCCCTGATGCCTGATCGTAAGAGGCAACTAAAAGGGGGCTTCCAGGGAAGGATGGCGGTGTGTGCATGGCCACATGCTGCCATAAGCGTTCGAAGGTGCAGGAGAGCACATCTGCTCTCCCGAAGATGGGCCCATTCTGGGCGCCGCGCCTGGACGACACCGGTGCGTTCCAGTGGGGATCCTGGAGTCCTCCCCAAGCGCAGAGGCAGGCTACCGAGAGGGTTTTAGTGCGGTCAAATCCCACATAACCCGGTTTCCTCTCCCAAGGTGCTGGGTACCTTTTGAAGGTTTCCCCCAATTCAAAAAAAGGGCAATGGAAAATAACGTCATCGATTACCACATTCATTTTTATACATATCTATTAAAAACCCATTATTATGATATCAAACAGATAAGTCCCCAAACGAACATTCTTTATTTAGATATTTTACGAGCTTTTTTACGTAAATCAAAAATACATTGAATTAGGAATAATTTATAATCCGACAACACGATATAAAGAACCAAACAATAGTCGATTCCTATCTCCGCTGATCTTGTTTCCACTCACGCTATCATTACGATACGGTATTTCTAAATATTTATGTAATGGTAATATGTAATATAAACAAAAATTACGTAAATGTTATGGAATGAAATATTCTTTATTCACTGTACGGTTCCTTTACAAACTCTTAGTGAACGTTATTTTTTTCTGTCTGCTCTGGGTGCGCTTAAGCAATGCTGAGCTGAAGAAAAGAGCAGACGCAGAAAAACTTCAGCCCTGTTTTAAAATATGGTGTATAAAATAATTAGCTTTCTTACAGAGTAGCTATGGACAGATAAGGAACATACGCGACAGCTACCGCATGTGTCAATGTCGTCCCACAGCCATCTGCAAATATTGACAGTTTGATTGTTAATAGTTAAAGAAATAACTTCAAAAATTATCTGGTCGGATCACTATTCTTTCTAAATACTGAAGTATTACTATGAAAATAAAGAGAGAGATAAAACAAGAAGAAATTCAAAAGTATGTATGTCAGTCGACAACAAGGCTCAACATCTAGGCCAAACGGGCACCTAAAGGCGACGTCCGGGAAAAAATGACATTTATTAAGCGAATATTTTGTATTCCTAATAAGTAATACATAAATATTTTTTTCTTTCTTTCTTTCTTTCTTTCTTGTAGTACCGTATCGATATTAATTTCGTTCATTCATCATGACGTGCCGGAACTATCTAATGGAAACGCGACCATTACATTTATAATTCTCGTGATATTACGGTTCGACGTTTCTCATTCGGGGTGGCCTCCAGCTGTCAGGGGTCATAACCCAAAAAATGGAAAGAATATTGGGCGGTTTATTACGAGAAACGAGAATAAAACGACTGTGGCGGTTCTATTCTAAAACCTTTATATTATATGGCGTTGAACGTTAACAAATTTTCAGTAAGAATTTTCTTTTAAATGTGTTTTTACAGTGTTTCCATGTACATTTCTTTAATTTGAAAAATAAAATTGTATGTTTCTAGCTGTGAGTTTGATATAAGGATAAAGTATTATACTGAGTATACTTAATATATAAATGTATTATACATATAATAAAGTAAATGACACTATTTCAATGTACATTTTTATGTTTGTAATTTGTAATTAGTTAAGTTTTGATTATTGTAATATTTGCATACCTCATGAAGGTAAATATGGCGAACCAAATGTATAAAGAAACCTTTTGTAAACACCCATATTTGTGCAAATAAAAGTCTTTGTCTTTGTCTTTGAGTGTTTAATAGTGGAAATACCGTAAAACTGTATAATAAACATAAACTTGTTTTTATATTCAAATAGAATAGCAAACAAACATGCACTTTGTGCTGGTTATTGCAACCCATGGATACATTTACAAAACCTGAAGAAGGCCTGAGTCTTGCTCTCTTTATGTACGTCGAGTTGGCAACCGCAGCTTTCTACCGAAACAATAGAATTATTTTACTGTAGAAATGATAGCAGTAGTAATACTTCTCCGGTGAATCATTTAACGACCCACGTGGCGCAATGCTATGCCGGATTGCTAATCAAGGGGTTCTGGGTTCGATTCCCGACAAAACAGAAATTTTAATGTTGAGTATAAATTTCTGTTCTCGGTCTGGGTGTTTGTGTTTTTGTTTTTGTATGTGTCCATGGTACCCACGACACAGGGTATTAATTACCTTACTGTATGAGTGTGTAACGTTAAAAAAAACCATAAAAATTCTTCTGTCTACAAGGATAGGCTTGGATATTGGAGGAAATTATAAAATATCAAAATCTATTGAAGCGTGTCTATTCTCCTACTAAAATCTACGTCATTAGATATTTCAACTCTTCTATCTTAATACCATTACATAGCTGTTTGATGAGTCATCTCGGTTACATATCGTACCTCGAAATATCCCCCTCTTCTGTCTATATTCTTCTATCTATGACAGGAAATTTTATTGGCATTTGTTTGTCGTGAAATCTTTCGATGGCTGATTTGCACGCACACCTACTTTGAATCTATTGAGAGGTTATCAACCTCTCAGGGAACGATCCCTGACAATCTTTTTTCATGCCTTTTATAAATGTCTATTTAGCGATTAGGACTTTTTTTTAAATCGCTTTGTTGAAGCAGTTTCATCGGTGACATGCACAATGAATTTGGTTCACGCCAAAAATCGCTGCAGCAGTACTTCCCCATGGAAAGTTCAATCCCTTAAAAACTTCTTAAAGTTTCGGATTAGTTAGTGTGAACTGGTGAATCTGAGTTCTTTTGACGTGACAACGTCAAATAAATCGATTGCGGCTGCACGCACGTAAAAGGATGACTCATTGTAACGTTACGCTCATTGTAACATTACGTAGTAGGTGTAGGTTGTAGGTGCTAGAACTATTATGGTTCGCCCGGAGAAGTACCACCGCTGCACCCACTTCTGCCGTGAACCAACTCTATTGTGTGTCGGTGGAAAGGTGCAGTTGCCGGCCACACTTACATGAGGCGACCACCAGCCTCCGGAATAGCAGCGCAACTGCATACGACCTCAGACAAGACTTACCTATGCTTGCTTGAGGTTGTATGTAGATGTCCATGGGCTGCAGCGACCACTTAACACCACGTGGCCTGCATGCTCGTCTGCTACTACATTCAAATAAAAAAAACGCTTGTAGCGTTACGTTGAGGCTTGAGCGCTTGGCTTGCGTCGTTCGTCGACTATTAATAAAGTGAAGTGAAAAGATAATGTGGTTTTCATTGTTTTCTTATGACGTTGTCACGTTAAACTGTCGTCCGTAAACCAACGTTACAGGCAACCATTTTTTATTTGATTGGAGAAGCAGTAAGCCAGCAGGCTACATGGCGATAAATGGTCATCAAGCTTTACTTAGTGTAAGTATTGTCTGTAGTTGTATGCAGTTGCTCTGCTATTTGGAAGGTGATCCGAATAAGAAGAATTAAATAAACAGGAAGAAAACCAAATAAGGAGTCTTTTCTTCACCAACAGTTTGGTCCCTTATGTGTGTAAATCTGGCCGGCAAATACACAATCCCCGCCGAAACACAAAATATGTAACGGAATCTTTTAACTTCATTTTCACTTAGGTACTTCTACGAGTCTGGTTAACTTGAAAATTTGCACAGGGGTCCAAGGCCGATGACAATATAATAATCTCATAACTTTATATTAAAGTTCTAACTAGAATCATCAGGATAAAAAAAATTATACGAGGGGCGGCTGATAAGTTGCCGGCCTAAGGTACTTAATGAAACAAATATAAAGTTTTATATTTTTAAAACATTTAAGCGTCCGATTAACTTGAAAATTTGCACAGGGTCGAGGGCCGACGACAATGCTATAATATGAGAATAAAAATCCAACTAAAAAATTTAACATAAATAAAGTAGTTTAAAAAACTAAAAAAACACGCTTTTGCCAAAATATGAACAAAAAAGTAAAAAATAAGAATAAAATGTATTTTACTTTAAAAACAGCGTGGGGTGGTTTTTAAGATACTATTGACACCATGCACCCCACGCTTTTTTACAGTAAAATACATTTTCTTCTTATTTTTTTGTTTTTTAGTTCGTATTTTCACAAAAGCGTCTTTTTTTCATTTTTTAAACTACATTATTTGTTATATTACTTTATTTACGAAGCGCGTATGGCTCGGCGGTTAGCGTAGAACGCAAGTAATCTATGCGACTAAGCCAAACGTTGACCGCTAGTGGCAAAAAATTTCATGCGCGTTTCCGTGCTTCGGAGAGAACGAGTTCGTTAAACCATCGGTCCCGGTTGTTTTCGATAGGTAACAGTCGTTAAACCTTGTCGGAAGCCTTGTGGGCGGTTTGAAAACATCCGACAGCGGGTTGGCCACTAACCCGCATTGGAGCAGCGTGGTGGAGTAAGCTCCAAGCCTTCCCAATAATGGAGAGAGACCCGTGCCCAGCATTGCGACGTTAAAAGAGTTGCAGCCACATTTACTTTTTAACACAATTATGGTTTCTAACGCGAGTGAAATAGGGATCTAAGTTAATATCGAAATAACTCCATTTTAAGTAATAAAATATCCTCTCATTCATGCCGTTGTCCTATGTGATACTGAGTTACTGACCCGCTGAGTACAGACCGCCATTAAAGTAACATTTCACTGCCCGAATATTCACCATTTTCAGTACAATGCCATCCCCAAAATATTAAGGGTTATATGCACAAGCTTTAATAAAGATATTTTTATTAGCCATAAATGCGAAATGAGCCTTCAGGTGAGGAAGTGTTAATGTTTCAGTATAGACTATAGTAAAATGTATCAGTAAAATAATTTATTAACAACGATCCTCCTATTATCAGTCTCAAACTTGAATACCAAAATACGTGGATTAAGCGTGCAATAGACACTAACAAAAATAGTTAAAGGATTCGTCGATTGATTTTGTTGTCTACAACTCATCTAACGTCTATCTTTTTTATCTATTGCTTTAATTTACAAGTTTTGATTATCATTTTTTTTCTCTTTGTGTCTTAGAGTATTACAGATACTGACAAGTATGACAACGGGTGAGTCAGTACCTTTGATGCTTTAAGCTTTGTGCATAATACATGTGAAAACGGCAAGAAAATGCATTTAAATCACAAGTTTTCCAGTTTCGTTAAAGCAGTGTTATATAATAAAAGTCAAAATAAGTGAATTTTCAGAAATAAGTCAGTCCACTCGGTCAAGTATCCAAGAAAAGCGATGGTGAATGGTGTATTTACGTTCTGTTGTTTTATTTCATAACACTGTTTTTAACCTATATTGGAAAAAAAAATCTATCAATTTGATACAAGTCAATACAATACCAACAAAATGAAAATGAAGAAAAAAATATATGACAACTATAAACTTAAAATCAGTTTTTAACAGTTAAAATTGCAAATCACTTGCTTTTCCCATAGTTGTTGGTACTGCGATCGGTGCGATGGTGACGTCATTGTCGCTTCGTTAGTAGGGGCCGTTATCAACGCTACGCGGTGAGGTTTAACTTTGGGTCATATTTCTGTCTTTCGGGGTGCTCCAATCGATTTGGTCCTTTAAGAACACTTGATCCCTATGCGAAATAGGATCGATTAATACAAACAAAAATGATGCAAGTTTCCTATTCTATTGTGTTTCCAGGGGAAGAAGCAGTTCCCGGTCACACTTAGGTACATACTTCGATTAGCAGCGCAAGTTCTGCATACGACCACGGGCAAGACTTACCTATGCTTTTTGTGTTTGTATACTATTCATGGACTACAGCATCCATTTAACACCACGTGGCCTGCTTGTTAATTTGCTTCTCCATTCAAATAGAAGAAAACACTGTTAAAGGCATTTTAGCTGGATACTGTTTATTTAGAAAAGCTAATTTTTCATACCTACGTAACGGCGAAAAATGAGTAAAATAATTTTCCTGACAACGTTGACGTACGGGATCGTGCGTAGTTACCCTAAACGCCTCCGCAATTTGTATGTATTTCCACGCCATAAAGTTTATGAGTAAAATTATTTAGCCTCAGATAATTTAGATTAAAATGCGTGGCTTAGTTTCAGATTTTGGAAGGCTGGCGTCCGGCCAGGGCGTGGAGTAAGAATATAACTATAGAGTGGATATAATTATAAATTAACTTATTAAAAAAGCACGGGTAAAATGTCGTTAGATAATTTATAATCTTTTCATGTTTTGACTAGGAAAACTACTACAGTGACTCAATTATATTGTATTTCATGTTCTGATCAAACTTCCGTTAATCTAGAGGTGACCATATTGTGGCATTTTAGTTGAAACTGTACACAACTACATACACATACACTCAGACAAGTCCCATACATACATATACACTCAGACAAAGTACATACACCTCAGACAAAGCCAGTGCTCGCTTTTTCATTTTCAGATTCTTATTAAAAAAAGTTTTCATCTCCAGAAATATGCCAAGACAAGTTGTGGTAGGTACTTTTGTTAAACCATAAAATTATTGATTTGTGGTTCCTAAAATATCTTAGCTGCAATATACTTATGCAGCTATTACTCTTCCAGATATACTTAGTTGCTTTTACAATACATTGTTATGCTTTAGAATTACAATACAATTCACAGTGTGTAGTTATTGTTCTATACTGATTATTACTCTACGGTAAAATTTTACATTACGACAAGCAAACTGACATTTAAATATGTACTTTATTTCACTAACAACATGGTCGAAAATCAATTAAAGTATATTTAGATCTTGCTCTGGTTAGGCTAAGTACTATTCAATTCATATTTCAAGATGTTGCTGGAACAGATTACACGGGTTTTGTTGTTATGCTCTAAGGACTTTGCAACATGGGCGGTATTAAGGTTCGTTTATAAAGAAACTTAAAATAATTGGAATTTTGGTGGGAAGTCGAAAAAGACACATTGGGCTCTTATTTTTTTCATTTTCTTTCTTTATTTTTGAGTTATATTGGATAAATTTGATGGCATTCTGTTCGACATAGGTTAATTACAGTGCTCGAATGTTGTGAACTTAAACGTAAAACGTACTTAAACGTTAATTCTCATTTATTCTTGCGAAAATTCAACGTTTATTGCATATCTAACTTCTCGTAGTAAGTATAAAGTCAGCCTTTTCTGACTAAAAGCGTCTTCATAATACATCATAAACTCGCGCCTTATTCAGGCTGCATTGCTGTAAACCTATTTATTTTGTGTCAGAAATCAAACCAACAGTGGTTTCGATTAAGTGGAAGATTATCATACGATTATACAAGCTTAAATCTAAATTTAAAAAGTCTTATGTTTAAAAGTATTAAGTATTATGTAATAAGATTTAATTGAAAACCTTTTTCTGCTTCTAATACAAGCGAAAAAAACCATCGTGATGTTTCCAGCAGTATCGCAGTTAAGAATTAATATTTTCTTAAAAGTACCTCATTCCGCAGCGCTGTTTGGACATATTTTCCCAGTAAATAAGGTTTATTTTGTAGCATCGACTGTAAAGCCAGCCTTACACCACTAAAAGCGTATTCTTCATAATCCATCATGTCGCGACATCGCAAGCAAACTCGCGCCTTATTCAGTCTGCATCGCGGTAAACCTATTTATTTTGTGTCAGGAAGCAAAGTAACAGTTATTTAAAGGCAAACATGATTAATTGTAAGGAATAAACAAGGATATTTTTTTAAATCGGGTTTTATTTTCTACCAATTTATTTATGACGCCTACCACATTTTTTCACCATCGCCAAGGGTTGACTGGTAGAGAATGCCATCAGGCATTAAGTCCGTCCATTGTTATTAAACAATAAAGGGTGTAGGTTTGTTTAAGGTTGATTTTATGAACTGTATTATGGAGTATGAATTGTGAAGAAAAAATAAGTATGTGTTGTTGATTTGAATGATTTAATGCGACTGACAGTAGTTTGACTGAGCGAACATGCCGCCCACCAAAGGACATCTATATATGTCCTTTTAAATTGATTCAAGAAGAATTATTAAATTACATTGCAATTTTTCACAACAAACATGCTATAGTATGAAAACTAATCACAATTGTCCACAGGTAAGTAACAAAGTTTAGATATGGATCTTTTAACCACACTATCACCACTTTTAACACTATATACTCTTGTTAGTCCATCAGGTCCAGGGTGTTTATCTGTAATGCGGCCCATAGCCCATTTACCAGGCGGCAAGTTATCATTTTTAATTAGAACTATTTGACCTTTTTCAAACTCTGGTTGTGTTTTTAGCCATTTTGGGCGCGTTTGAAGACGAGAGAGGTACTCCTCTTGCCATCTTTTCCAAAAATCTCTCAATAATTTTTGCAAGTGCTGCCATCTGGACAAATGTGTAACTTTACAAGTCTCGTAACTTGGACTTGGTGTAATAATTGGCGCCTCTCCTATTAAAAAATGTCCTGGTGTAAGTGGATCAACATTATCTATATCGATGTCATCTAT
Organism: Pyrgus malvae; assembly: GCA_911387765.1. Lineage (NCBI taxonomy): Eukaryota > Metazoa > Arthropoda > Insecta > Lepidoptera > Hesperiidae > Pyrgus > Pyrgus malvae. Next base: position 14,682,347 of record OU426969.1, read on the forward strand.
GGGACTCAGTGGACGTGAATTAAGACATGCCTCGATCTGACACAACAAAGTTGTTAACTCTTCATACGTTAAGTTACAATTTAGTATCCTTTTTAAATGGTGTTTAACTGATTTGACTCCAGCCTCCCAGAGGCCTCCAAAGTTAGGACTGTATGCTGGTATGAAATGCCATTCTGTTCCTTGCAATGGTAAAGTTTCACTAATATCTCCTGAAAATTCTAACTGAGCTTCCTTTAATGCTTGTTGCAATTCTTTATTTGCGCCAATGAAATTTCTGCCTTGGTCGCTGTACAAATGTAAGCATTGCCCTCTTCTAGCTGTGAATCTGCGAAAGGCTCCTATAAATGCTTGTGATGTTAAATCTCCAACTAATTCCAAATGGATGGCCTTTGTTGCCATGCATATAAAGATTGCTATATAGGCTTTATCTGTTTTTGCTCCTCTAGATCTAGACCAAAGGACTTGCAATGGGCCTGCAAAGTCAACACCGCTGTGTAGAAAGGGCCGTGACGGTGTCACTCTTTCTTTTGGCAAATCACCCATTAGTTGAGTTCTTTGTTTTGCGTTATGTCTGGCGCAAATTAAACATTTATGGATGCATGACTTTATCAAAAATTTTGCCTTAATTATCCAATATTTATTTCTTATATAACACATCATTAGCTGTGTACCACCATGGAAAGTTTTTATATGTGCATCGGCAATGATAAGAGGTGTCAAATTGTTTTTATTTCCCAAAATTATAGGGTGTTTAGCTTCATTGCTTAACTCGGCATTTCTTAGTCTTCCGCCCACCCTGATTATATTGTTTTTATCTAAATATGGATTCAATGTTTTTAAAGTACTTTGGTTTTTAATTTGTTTTTTATTACTTAAAGCTTCTATCTCTTCAAAAAAATTCTTCTCTTTGAACTAATTTTATACATTTATTTAATGAATTATTAATCTCTTCTGCAGATAAAATATTTTTTGGATTATTTATGTTTTTGATATTAAGAAATCTTATGCAATATGAAATTGTTTTTAAAAGTTCTGTTAAATTTTGAAAGTTGCTAAATTGTTTTATTTTTATTATTGGTTTCTATATTTAAATTTGTAGATATTATTTTTTTCTTTCCTTTCCAGGTCTGTCTCTAGATTATTATATTTTTTATACTGTATCTTATCCTCGTATAGCCATTCGGGACCACACCACCACATGTCACAATGCTGAAGATCTTTAAGTAGCATTCCTCTAGATGCTATGTCAGCTGGATTGTCTTGTGACTCAACGTGGTACCACTGGTTACTGTTAATATTTTCACTAATTTGAACGACTCTATTTGCCACGAAGGTCTTCCATTTATTAGGGTCTCCTAGTAACCACGAGAGGACAATAGTCGAGTCAGTCCATGCGTAAATTTGAGCCATTGGTATTCTCATCGCCTGTTTTACTTGTGCTAATAACTGAGAAAGTAAAACTGCTCCGCAAAGTTCAAGTCGAGGTAAGGAAATAGTCTTTAGTGGTGCCACTTTTGTTCTTGCAGCTATGAGTCTTACGGTTTTCGTACCATCTGGATGTTCTATTCTCATATAAACAACTGCCGCATAGGCTTTTATTGAGGCATCACTAAAGCCATGGACTTGTATAGCATCTTGTCTACTGCTCGAAGTGTGTAACCATCTGGGTATACGAATGTCATTGACATTTACAATATCCGAACGTAGCTCTAACCACTCTTGTGACAATTCGGTACTGATTGAATCATCCCAGCCAACTTTTTCCAACCATAGTTTTTGAACAATAATTTTTGCTAGTACGATTGTTGGTGACATCCATCCAAGGGGATCAAACAGTTTTTGAATATCAGATAAAAGATTTCTTTTTGTTATTGTTTTTGTAGCTGGTGATATTTTTAAATTGTAGAGAAATACGTCGGTGTTTAAATCCCACGAAATTCCGAGAGCCTTAATTGTGCCATTAACACCAAGGTCAATATGCGCTTTGGAAGATCTTTCATTTGTGTCAAGGTATTTCATGAAGTCGATACTATTGGAACACCATTTCTTTAGTTCGAAGCCACCCTTTCGCATTATACCCTTTAACTGTCTATAGGCTTCCAGGGCTTCTTCTACCGACTCACACCCAGTCATAAGATCGTCTACATAAAAATCTTCCCGTATTATTTTTGCAGCAATAGGATATGTTTGTTCTTCATCTGAAGCCAGTTGTATAAGCGATCTAATTGCCAAATACGGTGCTGGTGCCATGCCAAAGGTAACGGTAAGTAGTCTATAGTCTTGAATATCATTAGTTGCTTTATTTCTCCATACAATTCGTTGAAAATCTGTATCTTCTTTCGAAACTAGTATCATTCGATACATCTTCTGTATATCTGCCAGAAAACAAATAGCATGTAGTCTCCATCTTAATAGTAGATTTCTTAAGTCATCTTGTAAAACCGGTCCTATTAGGAGCTCTTCATTCAACGAGACATTATTAGTACCTTTACAGGATGGATCGAAGACGACGCGTGTTTGAGTCGTCTCCTTATCTTCTCTACAGACGGCATGATGCGGTAAGTATACACTTTGCTTAATTATCTCTTCCTTAGGTATTAGTTCCATATGTCCCATTGTAAGATATTCTTCAATAACTTTTCTATACTCTTCTTCTAATTTTGGCTGTCTTTTAAATCTTTTTTCTAATTGTATAAGTCTTTTTATCGCTATATCCTTTGTATTTCCTTTTGGTGATTGTGGGTTATTTGTCTTAAATGGTAGTCTGACTATAAACCTTCCTTCTTCGTTTCTAGTGTGTGTATTTTTGTATATTTCTTCGCATTGTTTCTCTTCTCTAGTTTGCAATCTTTTTTGTGTTTGTATCTATTTCCCACAAAACTTTTAACATATCTTCTATTTCCACTTGATGATGCATTACTAGAATTTTGTTTTCTTCATTACTGTTGTTTACCTCTCCAAATAAAATCCAACCCAGACTGGTTCGTTGTGCACAAGGTGTACCTGGGGGACCTTTGACTAATTCAAGTTGTATTATTTCTGCATATTCTCGCACGCCAAGAAGCAAGTCTATGGAGCCTGGTGTATAAAAACTCGAATCTGCAAGCTCAAGACCCTCCAAGTGCGGCCAGCTGTTTATAGGGATGGTGTTGTGAGGAATCTTAGTGGTAAGTTGCTTTGATAACACATAGGCTTGTATATGAAGACTACTGCCCGTCTTCCATCTCGGTAAAACTTCTACCTTAACCACGTGATTTATATCCATCTTAGTAGATCCCACACCAACAACGCTTCCTGTTGTCTTAGTTCGTTTTAGTTTTAGCAGTTGAGTCGCCTTCTCGCTTATAAAACACGCCTGCGAGCCCTGGTCTATAAGCGCGCGTACTGTAATTTTGTGACCAAAGTTGTTTCTTACAGTGACCATAGCCGTCGCCAGAAGTGCCGTGCCTTGCTTGCTGGAGTAGTGTGAAGCAATCGTGGTCATGTGAGATTCTTCTTTGTGTTCTTCTACGGTAGAGTGTGAAGATAATTTTAATTTCTTGTCTGCTTCACAGGGCGTTTCAAAATTTTTTTGTACATGTAGAAGACTGTGGTGCCTCTTGTGGCATATACGACATGTCATGGGCACTCGACATTTGTAAACGGTATGGCCGGCTAACAAACAGTTATAGCATAATTTGTTGTTTGTGACATACGTGCTTCTCTCCTCTGGGCTCATTTTACCAAATTCCTTGCAGTGACTTAACGTGTGGCTTTCATTACGCACAATACACTTTTTCTCAGTAGCAGCTACATGAAATGTTTTTTCTCTTACGGTTCTCTCCTTTACGAAGGTAGACGACGTTACAAGTTCCAATGTTCGAAATTTAGATTCCAGAAATTTCTTCAGATCATCCCAAGAAGGCAATAAATCGGAATTCATTTTATATGAATACTCTTCCCATCCTTTGTGTGACTCTGGGTCCAGTTTCTGCACTGTCAGAAAAATTATTAATGGATCCCAAGAATCGGTGTTTATATTAAGGTTACGAATATTATTTAAGCATTCCGTTGTTGTATCTAACAATAATTTTATTGATTGGGCAGATGCTGTCGAAGATTTCTTTTGATTAAAAAGCCTTTTCAAAATAGAAGTTACAATTACTCGCCGATTTCCGTAACGTTGTTTCAAAGTTTCCCAAGCGTTAGAATAGTTCACCTCAGTTACATTAATGTGTTTTAGTAAAGCCTGCGCCTCGCCCGTAATACTCGTCTTTAAATAATGTAACTTTTGCACGTTACTAAGAGCACTGTTTTCATGTACCAATGACATGAACAAATCTTGAAATGTGTTCCAATCTTCATACCTTCCAGAAAACATCGGGAGTGTTATTTTCGGTAACTTAACTTGTAACGATTGCACATTAGAGGTTACGACGCTCATATTATTTTGATCAGAAGTAGCAGTCGTTGGCTTTTGTTGTAGTAACATGTCACGTAAGTCGGCTTCCAAACACAAATATAAGTCTTCATAAATATAATAATCTTCATTAGCAAAATACGACATGTCGGCGCGCTGCTCACGTGTTGTTATCTTTGTTAATTCCTGATGAGCGTTCTTGAAGTATTCCCAGTATTCTTTTAACATATTGAGTCGAGTTTCGATGTATCCTCTTGTTAGACGTTGTTTGGGACATTTCTTTAAATTTACTTGCGTCTTTTGTAGTAATTTTGCTGTTTCTTCTAATGTACGTAATAATTGTTCAGATGTAGACATACTTTTTGTTTTAATCCAATATGGCTGCTTGAATAGATGTTATAAAACGTTTTATTCCACGTAAAAATCACTGCTTCTCTTAATTCTTTGTATTCGCTAACTCCTTATCTCAAGAATGCAGTCTTTTGTTCTCGAGTCTCGACTCGATCGACGCTCGGCCGCTGCCTACTGCACTCACAAATCCGGCTCGTTACGACCATATATAGGTTTGTTTAAGGTTGATTTTATGAACTGTATTATGGAGTATGAATTGCGAAGAAAAAATAAGTATGTGTTGTTGATTTGAATGATTTAATGCGACTGACAGTAGTTTGACTGAGCGAACAAAGGGTAAATAAATTAATAAATAAATAAAGATTGTCATTATAAGAAACCATTACCTAATCTAAATAGCAAACTTCTTAAACATAGGTTTTTTTATAGTTTTGTGATTTTAAGTGATCGCTGCAGCCCTTGGACATCTAAGGGTTGACCAACACGTAACACAACCATACTACAGCCACAATCACTTCAGAATCACAATACGTAGGCGGGCGAATATTGTGTATTGAAAATGAATAGTAAAATTTATATTTACTACATATTGCCGTCATTATCGAACACGTGAGTGATACCGACAATAATGCAGCCACAACACAACCACGACGCAATCACCAGCGACACCGCGAACTTGTGGCCGGCCAAATCGCAATCACATCGTTGCGTCGACAGCGTCCGACAGCGAGACTTTTGACACAGATTCCGAATACCGAACTGAAGATATGTATGCGACGTAACCACATCGCAACTACTAGTGACAACACAACCACATCGTCAATTAGTCGGTATCAATACGCAACTGCAAAATACTGCAGCGACACCATTCACACGTAACATTTGGCTGACCAGATTTTGCTGCTGCGATGTGGTGTGATTGTGGTACGTGTGGGTCGACCTGTGGTATTATGCAGCTGCGCTGCTACTCGGAAGGCTGATGGTCGCCTCATGAAAGTATGGACGGAAACTGCACCTTTCCACCGAATAGTAAGAGAATAATTGCTTCGTGTCAGAAGTAGGTGTAGCTGTAGAATCCGTAGATATTCCCCGGTCGAACCGTTAAGGTTCTACTACCTACAAAGTAGGTTTTTTTTTCAAACTTTTTTATGTCCCACTGCTGGGCACAGGTCTAACGACTGAGAGAGATTTAGGCTATAGTCCACCGCGCCGGCCTAGTGCGGATTGGTGGACGTCATACCGTCAAGAAATTGTGAGTTTCTCTCACTCAGGCATGCGCGACGATGGAAAACATCGTAATCAATTAAATATCACAATATTTTCCATCACCGTGGAACAGCAATGAAATGCGCACATAACAAATTCAGTCAGAGATGCGCGCAGGATTTGAACCCGGCACCTCTCGCGTCAGAGACCGCGGTCCTTACCACTTGGCCACCGCTGGTAGGATAGGATATAAAAATTTAAATAAATTGATTTTCAGAGAAAGAAATAAGTTACGCAATGGGTAATGTAATTGCCGAATTTATTTCCTACGAAATTTTATTTCACACCGTGTGCTCGGCAAATTGAAAATGTCAACACACATTGATATTGGCACCAATTTCCTCGTACTGACTTCAAAGACTGTGTTTTGAAATCACACGAGTTACAAAGTGTTTTATATATTTACACTTCTGAAATAATATACCTTTATTTTGGTATCTAAACCTTCAAAAGGTACCCAGCACCTTGGGAGAGGATACCGGGTTATGTGGGATTTGTACCGCACTAAAACCCCAGAGATGGCCTGTTTCTGCGCTTGGCGGGGGGGGGGGGGGGGGACTCCGGGATCTCCATTGCCACTCACCGGCGCCCCAGAATGGGCCCATCTTCGGGAGAGCAGATGCGTTCTCCTGCACCTTCAGGCGCTCATAGCGCCATGTGGCCACGCATCCGCCGCCGCTCGTCCTTCCCGGGGCTGCTGGCTGGATGGGTCGAGCTCCCACTCTAACCGTCCACAACCCTGGAAGCCTCTTTTAAGTCGCCTCTTACGATAAGGCAGGGGATACCGTAGCTATATTTTTAATCCCAAAGCTACAGGGACTGAAATAATATACCTACAAAAATATGATTATAAAACATTTGAACTGTTTGAATCCGTCAGGGTTTTTTGTTTCTCAATCAATCTCACTGAATTATAATTTCTTTATACACAAAAAAACGACTAATAAAAATTTCTTTAGTTAAGCAGTTAACTGTCAACAAAATGTCATACAAAACAACAAACAGTCCCAATCAAATCTTCGTGTTAATTAACAAACAGCGAATTGTTGAACCTCTCGACTTGCACGATCTTGATTGTTATCTGTATTTGTATAGTTTAATGAACCGGAAGAGACGACGTGAGCACGTATACTGTAGAAATAAGGAAAAAATGTTCTTTCAAATATACCTAATACATTTGAATATATGAGGGTTATGTAACGTAAAAGAAAAGACAAATCCTAATACAATCACTTCTGTTTGAGGTGTATCTGTCTGTATATTGTCTAAGCCTGTTTTTTTGGTGCATTATGCAGATTATGAGCTTCAAAGGGCACGCTAAGCAGGTATCGGTTTTTAATAATAGATAGGAGTAACTCTTGTCAGAAGCTTTTTACGCGGATGGACAATATCCGATAAGCCAATGTGGTGGAGTAAACATGTCTCACAAATATAGTGTATATCTCTCTACCCCCACCTTTTCAAATTATCTTTATTTATATTTAATGAACCGGAAGAGACGACGTGAGCACGTATACTGTAGAAATAAGGAAAAAATGTTCTTTCAAATATACCTAATACATTTGAATATATGAGGGTTATGTAACGTAAAAGAAAAGAAAAATCCTAATAAAATCACTTCTGTTTGAGGTGTTTCTTGAATTTGCTTTTTTTACTGTTTAAGCTACTTAGTAGATTTATCCGATACCTAATTTGGAGTTATGATGTTAAACACTAAAACATAATAATATCCGTTTTAAAGCTGTAAAAAGCTAATAATATATGTAGGTACATAATTATGTCGAAGACGGTCATAGGTATAAATGCTAATGGCTAAATGAAACGCAGCATGATAATCAAGCGATGGCAGCACCATCGCAATGACGTCAATGCGCGGTTGGCTTCGTGCTACAACAGAGCCTAGCTATTGGAGGGGCGTTGGATGGGGACTCACTTACTGTTCTGCCGTCGTAGAGTTCGGACCCTCTACTCTAAGAACTGTAATTCGTTTTGTTCGATCAGTGCGGTTATAATTGTTAAGTAGTTTGTCAGTTAAACTGTAAAACGGTGGTTAAAAGTGTTTCATAGTGTGTAATCGTTGTTTCTCTTTGTTCGATCACCATTTTTTTTGGTATCGGAGGGAAACCTTCAAAAGCTACCCGACACCTTGGGAGAGAATACCGGGTTATGTGGGATTTGACCGCACTAAAACCCCCTCGGTGGCCTGCCTCTGCGCTTGTGAGTACTCCGGGATCTCCATAGGAACACACCAGTGTCCTCCACGCGCGGCGTCCCAGAACGGGCCCATCTTCGGGAGAGCAGCTCCTGCACCTTCAGGTGTGCACGGTGGCATGCGGCCACGCATACACCGCCGTACCTCCCGGGGCTGCAAGCTGGACGGGTCAAGCTCCCACTCTCACCGTCAGCATCCCCGGAAGCCCCCTTTTAGTCGCCTCTTACGATCAGGCAGGGGATACCGTAGCTCTATTCTTAATCCCGAAGCTACAGAGACTTTGTTCGATCACCCTAGCGCGCCCACACGTCTAACCACGGTGTTAATAATACAGCTGATCCGATATATATATATATATATATATATACATATATGCTTCTATTTTGAAATATTCTGGTCTGTATCTAATCAAGTATAATTTATTTCAAACCCAATATTAGTCCTGATACTTCTGAAGATGTTATTTCCCTTTTGAAATATCTATAAAAGTATGTTATTGCTTCGCTTTGTAAGTTTACTTGGATGTTATTATGATATGATAAATAAATTATCCAAACAAATAACGAGATATTCAGTAATAATACGACAATGTTTTCAATTTCAACAATCGATCTAATACGACAGATCTAAAACTTTTTGCCTTTGAAAAAAATATGAAAGTATTTCAGGATAAATACAAAAGTTTAATGTGGGTTCAGAAAGTATAAGAAGTGCCTTTGCTCATAATTTGAATTTATAATTTCAGGGATTCGGAATGTTTCCAGAACTAGTAGAAAGTTTTGTATGTGCTTAAGCTTTTTGTATAAATTAGAATTAAAACCTTTATAACTTCTTTCTTAGTATCATAGCGTTTAGTAGATAGGTACCTTATAGCAGTTTAACATTAGATACTTATGTAGGTAAGCGTTTTAATAACAAATATTTTTATAAGAATTTATATATTACAGATTTCTTGCATTTGTCCAGGAAAATACGTACGTTAAATTATTATAACAATACAAAAATATTATAGCTCCAAATTTTATATTTTGAGAAGCAGAAAAATAAAACAATTTTGTTACAGGTCCTAGAACTTTCATTCTTCGACCGAACCACCGCTTCACCCATAAGTTCTATAGGGTGTTACATGACATTCTGTGGCGACTATCAGCAGCTGGCAAGGTTGCAGCACAAATAAATAAATAAACACTACACGTTCATAATCCCACACTGAGGTTCCCTGTGCCATGGATACCATGGACACAAACAAAGACCGAAACACAAACACCCAGACCGAGAACAGAAACTCAAACTCATCATTCAAATTTCTGCCTCGCCGGGAATCGAACCCGGGACCCCCCGATCGGCAGTCCGGCATAGTAACAAATGCACCATACGGGTCAACAAATATAACTACCTTGTATAACAAGCTTGTTCGAGGTTGTGTGTCGATGTCGATGACCTACAACCACCACATGACACCACAGTCATGGCCTGCAAGATTATCTGCTAGTGCATTTAAATTTAAAGAAAAAAACATTTCCATACTTCCATGTCTATTTGTAATGCGCTCTGTAATTCCACGTTAACGGGTGATGTCGACTCTAGCTTATAATACCGAGAAAAGAGCAAAGTTCCCGACAAGAGCAATCAAAACTTATTTAAAATTCAAATCACCGGCAATGACAGGGCGTGACGTGGGAAACTGTTGCGAAAACTTTATTTAATGGAGAAAAGCTGACAAAAATAACAATTTGAAAAGTCTAATATATAATATATAGAAGTCATCGTGTAAAGAGTAAGTAAAAGGGGCAGCAAATAAATAAATAATTGCATTTTGTGTTTTATTTATGTATTTAAAGTTGTGCGCTTCTCAAACACCTGTTTATCTTTTTCGTAGTATAAAATGACGTTATCTTTCTAGGGTTAATTAATATAAATAAACGTCTATAGGTTTTAGAATCATCGTATCGCATGGATGGCTGCTATTTCCATTGTACCTACATGTTAAGATTTGAAACCAGTTTTCTCACTATTCTACAAGAAAATTACTTTTCTTACAAGTTTTATACACATATTAGGAGTTTATTGCTTTGCATTTTACTCTTACATATCTGTCTATTCAAAATCGATTCCATAATTCCACGTTGACGGGTAACGTGACCTCCGGCTTGTAATACCAAGAAAAGAGCAAAGTTCCCGACAAGAGCGATCAAAAACTTAGTTAAAATTCAAATCTCTGGCAATGACAGGGCGTGATGCGGGAAATTGTTGCGAAAACTTTATTTAATGTAGAAAAGTCACCAAAATTTCTGTTTGAAAAGTCACAGGCAGTCACACGTATGTGTGATTTAACTTATTTGGTAACGGTTTTTAACAGGTAAAATTGCTTTGGAACTATTGACGTATGTGCTGAAAATAGGGATCAAACATTTTGTTTTCATAGTAAACAATTTTTTTCTTTCAACCTTTTTTATGTCCCACTGCTGGGCACAGGTCTCCTACTCATAAGTGAGAGGGATTTTAGGTCATAGTCCACCACGCTGGCAAAGTGCGGATTGGTCGACGTCATGCTTTCGAGAAATTATGAATTTCTCTCAGGCATGCACGGCGATAAGGAACATCGTAATCAATTAAATATCACGATATTTTCCATCACTGTGGAGCAGCGATTTAATGCGCACATTACAATTTTTTTGTTAGAGGTGCGCGTCGAGGATTTGAACCCGGGATCGGTCGCGTCGATGACCGCGGTTTTTTACCACTCAGCCATCGCTGCTCAACAAATAAACTTCAAGTAAACAAATAAACTTCATATTCTTTTCCATTATTAATAAGGCAATAACATCCATAAATCAGTAAGGCTGTGGCATAACATTTTTCAATAACAGAGCACAGCTATTTGAACCTAATGAGCTAGTGATGTAAGGTGGGTAACCGCTACTGGCTTACATTATGCTTTTGATTTTGACTATTATCAATAAATAGTAGTCGTTAAATCTTGTCGGAGGCCTTACGGAGAGTTACAAAAGAGCCTTAATTTATTGGGGGTCTTATTGACGGTTTGACAACATCTGACAGCGAGTTGGCAACCAATTTATAACGTTTCACACTCATAGCCCCACAGTAAGGTAGATACCCTGTGTCGTGGGTGCCATGAACACACACAGAGACAGAAACACAAACACCCAGTCCGAGAACAGAAATTCAAAGTAATCATTCAAATTTCTGTTTCGCCGGGAATCGAACCCGGGACCTTCCGATCGGCAGTCCGGCATGGTAACCATTACGCAACGTGGGTCATCGGTCATTCGCGTCTCTACCAACTCACAATGGAACGGAATGGTGGATTATACTCCAGGCCGTTGTGGGTAGACGACCCATGCCCAGCAGTGGGGTGAAAAATAATTAGCAGCAAATAATACCACTAGAATTTTGCCAAATTTTTCGTTTCTAATATATTTGGTATAGTATTGTCCTCCATAATATGATAACTGAATACATAATTGGATTTCATAGTTCTTTTACGGCCGGCCTTCATTCATATGGAGAATCTTCTTACGCAAGATATGTCATCAAGGACTTTATTTCATGTAGGTACACTACACAATGTATAATAAACGTCACACACTCATAGCCCCACAGTAAGGTAATTAATACCCTGTGTCGTGGGTACCATGGACACATACAAAGACAGGAAGACATATACCCAGACCGAGAACAGAAATTTAAACTCATCATTCAAATTTCTTTTGCGCCGGGAAGCTAACGAAATACGATATGTTTATCGATATGTTTATTGTATGTACGTCATAATACGATATGTTATATTGCAAGACAGTGAATTAGTATTATTATTATAATCAGAGCTGGGCTAACTCTACTGGTAGTGGAGGTCCGTGGTTCAAGCCCCGAGGCGCATCTATGACGAAGAAATTATGTGATAAAGATGTACCTATCACTGCTTCACTTTGAGGGATAACATTGCAATATTTCATTTCATGTTTTGTGAGAAATAAGCGATAAACTTGAAAAGGAATGTAATTTACACTAACGCGCGCTCGAGCAGCGTCGTGGGTTATGGCATAAATCTCTCTCAAACCAAAAGGAGATTTGGATTAATAAAATAAATGAAAAAAATACTTACAACCTCTTATGACTTGTCACTGTTATTCCAATGCAGCATTAAAAAGGATTTAGATCATCGTCCATTTTTGTGACCAATACATACATTACGTTCTCTTTAATAAATAACGCAGGCATCCATATTTATTAAAGAGAACACCTACAAGACGTTTTCTTGTCGTCTTGTAGGTTTACTTGTTATAACGTTGTACAAAAATGAATATATTTTTATAATGATTATATTTCTACGTTTTTTGGTATTTAGTCACAACAAATAAATAAAATTAAATCAATATTTCCGAATGGCCACATCACTAGTTCAGCTAATTACGTGAATCGAAAGGTGTCGTATAAAATTACTGTAATTAAATATTCTGTCACCTAATAAAAGAAAACAGCTACAAACAAATCATTCCGTAACTAAATAATACGTTTAGAAAACATGTTTAAAAAAATTCTGGGCAAATTGGAAAATTCCAAAAGACCGTTACTCGGTCCAAATGTAAAGGCACTCGAGTTTTGGGGATTGCTTTTACCCGAAAAGCCTTTTAAGCGATATTTCTATATCTTTATGCATATTAATGTATCGGTATTCACGGCCAGTGAGCTCGGAGAGATTTGGTTCTTGCGGGACGATATAAATCTATTGCTGAATAATCTTAAGATCACGTTACTAGCAACTATCAGCGTCGCTAAAGTTTCGACTATGCTCGCTTGGCAGAAGCATTGGAAAGACATCATTGACTACGTCACTCAGACCGACTTAAATCAAAGAGAAACCGGTGATATGAGAAACATTTCCATCATCAAAAGATATACGAAGTATAGTCGAATTATAACTTATTTCCATTGGGCTCTCATGTATACAACTGTGACCATCGTGAACATTCAAATCCTCGTTCAGGTCTATAAGTTCTTTTTCACTAGTTTCGGGGTGAATATTCAAAATGGGTCCTTAAAATACGTACAGGTTATAAGTTCCTGGGTTCCTTTCAGCAAAACTACTATCCCGGGTTTCTTGCTGACTTCTGCGTATCAAATTTATGCAGCGACGTATGGAAGTGGGTGGATTACATCTTTCGATACAACTGCCATAGTAATAATGGTGTTTTTGAGAGGAGAGTTAGAGCTTCTAAGAGTAGATTCTTCTAAAATATTTGGAGATACCAAAGAAGTTTCAGACGAAGAAGCTATGAAGACATTAAAAGATTGTCACACCAGACACGTGAAGTTGATAAAGTAAGTACATAGTGGTGTAGTTTAATGCAAAAAAATAAACAACATAAATTAAAACATAGTGATAATTTTAAAATCATAAAGTTATTGACTATTGAGTGAGCACGCTTTTACTTATTTGAGCTTGTACCAAAATATGTCTATGTAATGGAACCATTTTTCCTTTCGATAATTGCATCGCATTTGTGCATATTGCGAGTATCAAGTATAAATTAATATAGGAATCAATTTTCCCATTTCGTTAACACCAGGCAAGATAATAATAGCTAAGTCAGTTATATTAGGTATACTATATAGATTATATCAGTTAGATCTCTTCCACATATACGCATTTTATCGTAAACAAGCTGAAATTTATGACGTTGTGGTAACACGAGTAAGTCTAAATGAAGAAAATAAATTATAGATACATGAATAATTTAGAGGCGAAAATTTAATGATCTAACATTAAATATAATCGAGTAAAGCCACGGCTACTTGAACAGCGTCAGATGAAGTTATATAGGCAGCCAGAAAAATAATAGAATCTTTAAATATTTATTAGCTTTAGTAAGTCATTATTAATTATCGTCGGCATGATGTCAGCTGTATTTAAATAAATAAATAAACGTTTCACACTCATAGCCCCACTGTAGGGTAGAAATACCATGTGTCATGGGTACCATGGACACACACAAAGACAGAAACACAAACACCCAGACCGAGAACACATCATTCAAATTTGTTTCGCCGGGAATCGAATCCGGGACCCTTCGATCGGCAGTCCGGCATGGTAACCGTTACGCCACGTGGTTCTTTACTAAGACATCTTACGTGTATAAATACAGCTTAGTACAGCCTGTATGAAAGTAAAAGCCTACTCCCTCTAATCGGTTTCCGCATTAGCTCGTTAATACAGTAACTCATAACACGAGCCGAAGGAAATTAATCACGCAAATGTACATTTCCTCGTGTATTAAGAAGACAAATTGATACTAACTTTAATTAATTCTCCGAACATTTTGCTTCGATTTCAATAACACATAAATCAATGGAAAATAAATTTCACAATAATAATTTAGTTGTTAAAAAAATGTTGTGTCTGAAAATATTTTTTTAGTTGTTACATTGTATTTATTATTTATGTTTGTATTGTTTCTCAAAATGACATTAAAGTTGGAGTAGTTCCTCATTTTTATAATCTTATATATAAAATTCTCGTGTCACAGTTTTCGTTGCCATACTCCTCCGAAACGGCTTGACCGATTCTCATGAAATTTTGTGAGCATATTGAGTAGGTCTGAGAATCGGCCAACATCTATTTTTCATCCCCCTAAGTGATAAGGCTGGTCCACCCTAAACATTTAAACGCGGTACGGAGTTTGCGGGGTCAGCTAGTAATTATGTATATGTATTTTGTCATAATACAATACTGTAGACAACTTTTTTATTTTAGTACGTGACACATAACTTTTCGGCCATGGATCCGCCATTTCTCTTAGGAATGAAATATTTTCCCGGCGTATGCCGGCGCCTATGTCACTTTCCCCCCTCAGCTATCTCTAAACAAAAATAAGGTCAATCAGCAGCATCATTGCAACGTGTAAAGACAAACAAGCAGACACACTTTCATATTTTAGCATATTATTACACCTACCGAACACTAATGATCTTTTTTTATAAATATTTTTTTATAATCTTAACGCTTTCTAAGAAACCATGACTTAAAAAATACCGAATAATCTATAGCAAAGATACAGAAGACCAAATCTGTAATCTCGCTTTGATCCCCAGTGTTTTTACTCCACGGTTAATTCCTTGAAAGCCTCCAACAAATAAGGCTTAGCAACAAATCTGCGGTTAATGAATTATATCCCTGCGAATGGCCATTTCTCATACAAATGATGTTTTGTTACCTTGGAGCTTCTTTAAAAAAAAGACATGGTTCATATTATTATTTTTAATTTAAAATATCTATAATATATTGTACTTTAAATAACTAGTAAGTCCTTTTTTTGGTATCGAGGGAAACCTTCAAAAGTTACCTTGGGAGAGGATACCGGGTTATGTGGAATTTGACCACACTAAAACCCCCTCGGTGGCCTGCCTCTGCGCTTGCGGAGGACTCCGGGATCTTCAGTGGAACGCACCGGTGACCTCCACGCGCGGCGCCCATCTTCGGGAGAGCAAATATGCTTTCCTGTACCTTCCGATGCTAACGGCGGCATGCGGGCCATGCACACGCCACGTCCTTCCCGGGGTTGGCTGGGCGGATCAAGCTCCCACTCACACCGTCCACAACCCCTGAAGCCCCCTTTTAGTCGCCTCATACGATCAGGCAGGGGATACCGTAGCTCTATTCTTAATCCCGAAGCTACAGGGACTAAATAACTAGTACCTGGACGACCGAGCGTTTCTCGTATAAAAACAATTTATTTATTTTCAAGGTTTAATTTCAAACAAAACACTCATTTGCTTAGCACTTAGTGTTACTAACGCTATCTGAAATAGCCCAATAAAAAAATCACAAAAAAAACCAATATGGTTTTGATTAAGGTTTGAACCCGGGCCTCTAGTTCCACAGTCAGCCCACGTAACCATTCGGCCAAGGAAGTTTTAATTCAGTGAACGAAATTTCTATAGTGCTCTTTCTAATCGACATTGTTATCTCTTTAAAAGTCGGATTGACGGATGGCGTTTGACGGCGTTCTACGCCATAATATTATTAATACTCGCCAATAGATGTCAGGAAGAGTTGATTTTCGCTGAAAATATTATTTTTATAGTTTCAAATTTCTAAAATAAAATCTATCTGGATCGATTTATCACCCCCGAAACCAGGGTACTAAATTTCATCAAAGTCTTTAGAGTCGTTTCCGAGATTCAAAAAATATATTTTATTTAAAAAAATTATACAAGAATTGCTCGTTTAAATGTACCTATTAGATAAAAAAAATTACGTCCTTTTTATGTTCCACTTCTTCGCACAGGTCTCACTCACTTGTGAGAGGGATTTTACCCATAGTGCACCATGCTGTGCTGGCCAAGTGTGGAATGGTGGTAATAAACCGAGAAACTATGAGTTTCTCTCAGGCAAATTACAAATGACTTTATTTGAACCTAGTCTATCCATATCGGAGCCTGTGGTCGTTACCGCTCGGCCATCGCTGGTTGTCTATATTATAATCACATAAGATATTAACATTGTTTTAAATAGTAAAAGTAAGACAGATAGACAGAACAAATACAACTCTTCAAATTTTTACAAAAACTGTAAAAATGTTATGTACGGTACATAGATTCATTTGCATGTAGTAAATGCCGGTTTTTTTATATTACACACTTAAATTTATTTGTATAGATACAAGTAATAGTTCATCATCTGGATTAGAAACTGTATTCTATAAGCTCAAAAAAACTCTAACACTAATTAATGTTAACTAAATTAGTAATGAGACTGCTGAAATAAAATCCTGATTAAGAAAAGGTTCTTCTTTAATTAAATTATAAATTAATTATATATCGTGATCCAGACATCAAGATGAAATTTAAATTCTTGAGAATTAACTAACCATTTTCAACGCGTCATAAAGGAATCCTACAAAAACCTGGGAGGTTTATTCTCACAAAAACCTAGTCAAATGGGTACCCAATGCAGATGATTGGATCCGACCCGAAAATATATAAATAAAAAAATCCGATATCATAAATGCATCTAGATTCTAAAAAAATGAAACAAAAAATGGTTGTCTGTAAAGTCGGTTTACGGACGATAATGTCACGTGACACGTTACCGTCACATCAAAACAATGAAAACCACATTAAATTTTCACTTCACTTTATAAACAGTCGATGAGCGGCGCAAGCCGAACGCTCAAGTATCAACCTAACGTTACAATCAGCGTAAGGACACAATGAGCGTAACATTACAATTTTTGTGCGTGCAGCCGGTGTTCATCGATTTATTAGATGTTATAACGTCAAAAAAAATTAAAACTTTTGTAAATACCCATATATTAGCAAATAAAAGCCTTTGTCTTTGAATATGGCGAAGACAATAACTCTTTAGAATGACTCGATTAATTTTTTGATAAAATAATTATTTTAACGGAAGCAAATGGTGAAGAATAATTATTAAATAATATCGCTGCAATTAAGAATTGCAGAATTGCAGAAGGAATTTTAATATCAACGCAACGCAAATGACACCTTTCTGACGAAATTGTTCTGTAATTATACGGGGGTGGAACAGAAAATTTAATTATTATAATTTTATTAGTCACTAGATTCGTTTCCGACTTCGTTGCTGTAAAAAGCGAAATAGTAACAAATTTGGTCTCTAAAATTTTCTTACAATAATAATATGTTGTTAAACAGCCTAAGAATAATTTAAATTGTAGTAAGTAAGTTTACTTGTATTGAATATATTAATTAGACGAAAAAATTAATTGGTTATTAAATATTATGCAGTTACCTGCATACACCCCTTTTGATATGGGCACCGACTCCAAATTATTAGGTTAGATTATTTTAGGTTTATTATTTTAGGTTAGTAATATATTATTAAATGGAAACATAGCGAGCATTTACCATATATGATATCACTGTACTGAACATAAAAAATAATAGTAAAGCATGGTTTTGCTAGTATTTCATATACAAAAAAAATATTAATATTTTTACTCTGTTGTTTTAACGACACAAAACTTTACATTTAGATTGGTTAAATATCCAGTTATTTCAGTATAATTTTATAAATGTTATAATTATATCCAAGTCCATAAATATCTACATTTGTAATACTTAATTTCGGTAATGTAAGCGCCCAATACTCGTAGAAAAAATTAAGCCGAAAGATCTCTAAAATAAACGAGGAAAAATCATATTTATAACTGATAATACCCTGTTTTATACCTGTTAATATCCGAACGATACTGACTGACAAACGCGCCATTATTAATAATATTTGTAATAGCAATTAAGATAATACTGCCATAATTGGTACTTGTAATTTATGATCAGAAATGTCAGTATTATAAATCAAGATTGAAATTGAATTTGAACCAGCGAATGCTTTAAAACAGTTTGGTGTGAATAAGAATTCTTTATGCAGTCCGTGTCTATTGACATTTTACGTTTGTATAAAAATTCATACCACATATTTTGTGAAAGAACACAAAGGGTAAAAAATCTGTGTGTTTCATCTTGGAAACTCTTTCGTTGAAATTAAAACCGAAATACTTGCATTCTTTGAAAAGTGTATTTCACACGCCGCTATTTCATTTCCATACAAATATCGGTATCCCAAAAACCAATATGCTTAAACGACTACTTGCGAGATTCGAAAATTCCAAAAGCCCTTTACTTGGGCCTAATGTAAAATCCCTCGAATTTTGGGGTCTTTTGCTTCCAGAAAGCAAAACAAAGCGATACGTTTACATCGTGATGCATTTATCGATAATCGTATTCGTTTTTACCCAATTTACTGACATCTGGTTCATCAAATCTGACGTTATACAGTTACTGCAGAACTTCAAAATTTCTATGCTGAGTACCGTTAGCGTTTGTAAGGTCACAACGTTTCTCGTGTGGCAGAAGCATTGGCGGGCGATCATTGAATATGTAACTAGGGCTGATTTGAATCAGAGAGCCAAAGAGGATAAGGGAAACAAATCTATCATCAAAGAGTTTACCAAATACTGCAGAACGATTACCTACGTTTACTGGTTTCTAACTTATTCCACTGGATTTACAGTTATCGTACAGCCAATTGTTAAATATGTGGCATCTCCTATCTATAGATTCAGTGTCAAGAATGGCACTGAAGTTTACCTTCAGGTTGTTAGTTCGTGGGTGCCATTTGATAAGAACAGAATGCCTGGATATCTCTTCGCATCGCTCATACAGTCCTATGCTACGGTATACGCTTCTGGTTGGATAACTTCTTTTGATACTGTTGCTATAGTAATAATGGTCTTCTTCAAAGGAGAGTTGCAACTTTTGAGGCGAGATTGTAGAAATGTTTTTGGTGATGACGATTCACAAGTAAATGAAGAAATAGCGTTTGTAAGAATAAAAGAGTGCCATGGAAGACACGTTGAACTAATAAAGTAAGTAATTAAATGAATATTCGTAAAAATATTTTATTTAAAATTTCAAATTTAAAATGGTTATTTAAAAGTTTTCACTGATTGAACTGTAATTACTTCTTTGCAATCAAGCATAAAGAAATTCAAAATATTCGAGTCTGCAATAAAAAAAATATTGAACTTTAATTACTTCTTTGCAATCAAGCATAACGAAATTCATATTCAAGTCTGCAATAAAAAAAATTAAAACCAGATAAGTTAATTGAAAACAGAAAATCAAAAGCTTTTGGAGACTTTGATCTTATATTTTCATCTATCGAAATTTCATGTTCTGAATTGGCAATAAACATTGAAGTATTACTAAATATAATTCTTAATTCATTTTTAATTGAGTTTTAGAATTTATCGTTACGTATATCGTACCAAAGTATCGTGTGTAAAATTTAGTGTCTTTTGTATAGTTATTTTAATTTCTTCGTGTAAATACTTTTCTTATTATTTAATTTATATTCCTTTATAAGTAACGTGTAAATTGTGGATTTATATTATATTTGAATAAACTTTTGAACTATCAAAATATCGTTGAGTGAACCAAGCGAGTGTTCACCTCAAAGTTTTAAATTATTTATAAAGTGCACTTAAGATCCACCAACCGAAACACGGCTTCAATCTTTCTCAATTATTAGTTGGGTTGTAGCTAATGTTTAGCGCTGTTTCTGTATAATTCAATAACGCTCAATCAACACTCCTTTTCTTTTTCTATTTCTTCAAATAAAATCGGATAGTATTTTCTAAGAATATTCGATTTGGGACCAAAATGTTTTCGGAAATAAACACAACTGACGCTAAAATCTTTATAATAAAGATACGCACCAAATCTATAGACCCAGATTTATATATATATAATATAACGGTGCGTAAACCTATTTCATTTTGTAAGTATTTAAACTAATAAAAAGCGTGTTCCTTTTATAAACGAAAAGTATTGTAATTATATAGAGTGACCTTCACTATGTAGGTTCTGACGATAATGATTTTAGATGGCTTTTGATAACTTTTTTAGTTATGAATTATTATTAACTTCGCCTTCCCAACAATTTCACGTTATATACGAAAGTCAGCATTAAGAACTAAGGATTAGGTCATAGTTTTTGTCTTTGGGTGACCACGAGTGGCAAAAAAAATCATGCGTGTTTCCGTGCTTCGGAGGGCACGTAAGCTACAGGATCCCCAATTAAGGGAGAGAGACCCGTGCCCAGCAGTGGGAGTTAAAAGGGCTGCAGCCTTTGCCTCTCGCCATTTTTATAAAAAATGGTAATGAATACGTATAGTAATATACGAATACGTATAGAATGAGTGTCTTCATACAAGTGCGCTGTCAAAATTGAAGCACTAAATAGATTCCTACAGCTGTCACATCTGACAAACAAAATATTTTTATTTTGACCAAATTAACTATAAAATTGTACAAAATATTGAAAACACTGTCAAAAGTAATTTTATTGGACTTCTTTTGTTTTATAAAAGTGTTGTGACAAAATTTTATCTTAAGTCTTACGTAGCGGCCCGGCGTTTGGTGCCATTAATGGCACCAATCAATATGCTTCAATATGGGCGCGCGAATTTGATTTTCTGTAACGTAATAGTAATTATTCTAGAAGGTATTATTTTTCTCTTTCAAAAGGATGGAGAAAGATCAAAAATAAGCGATCAGCATCTAGAAATCGTTTTCGGAAACAAGCTTAATCGACGTTTTCAACGTTTGCGACGTTTTGCTGTCTATTGAACCTCTCTATCACTCGGACAGTCGTTATTAACCCTACCTGCCTTTCCAAGATCAAGGTCCAAGGTCCAGAGATATGGATCTACGAATTTGCCCGAGTTTGCGGAATAACTGGATTTATAGGAGAGAATTAAAGAGATTTATAGCTTTGTTATTTGAATTCAGTGTACGAACCGAATTTAATACTTTGTAATATATTTAAAGTGTTTATTATGTACTAGCCTTGCGCCAGCGGCTTCGCCCGCGTGGACCCGTTTCATGGGTCCCGTAGGATAAAAAATAGCCTATGTGCTATTCCAGGCTTCATTGCTATGTTAAAATCATAGGCGTTTAGCCAGCTCCTTCAACCGCGTTGACCCTATTACCCGTTTTCACGTAGGAATGAAGCATTTTACCGCGGTAAAAAGCAGCCTATGTTACTCAGGGTGAATGGACCTTTCTAATGGAGAAATATTTTTTTAAATCGGAACAGTAGTTTTTAAGTTTCTTCATTACATACATACAAAAATACAAATGTTTCTTCTTTATAATATTAGTATAGATAGGTATATACTCTTATATGATCAGTAGTCATAGTTAATTTAGAATAATTTAAATGTTTAATAAACACGCTTTGATACAGTTCGCGGTAAAATTGATTTTACTTAAATATATTATTGCCAAAATTCTCACCATCAGCCAGGGTTGACTGGTAGAGAATGCCTCCGGCCTCCAGGCATTAACTTCGCCCTTTGTACAACTTTGTTTCGTTGTAGCAATAAAGCTTCAATAAATAAATAAATGTTACGTAACTCTACGTTTTCTAAGAGTAGTAGTAGTTGAGTGGATATGAAATGCGAGTTCCGCGTTGGTGGCCTGAGTTCAAATCCTTGCACTCTTTACGGAACTTTGCCAACGTTAATAAATATACCCTTCTGTGTTTCCTTTCTTGCACAATTCAAGACACAGTGAATCCTAGTGTGTCCCATATGAGTATGTAGCGTTATTTTGTTTCTATTTAAATATAGATACATAGTAGTTACTTACATAATATGCGATATTGTTTGCAAAAACATTCTAAGCATAGAACAATGAATAACGTCAATAGTCAAACTTATTACAAAGGAAAAAAAAATTAAAAAACAAATTCTACAAAGTAAAAACAAAACTGAAGTCATTGCTAAAACATACGCAGGACTTAGAGCATCAAGATATGACAGGTATGACACCCGTCAAAGGAGTGGCCTTTACGGGCGAACCCCTCGTCCCAACGTCCATGCACAATGTGCCTGCTAGTTATACAACTAGTGTGACTGTGTGTGTCGGTGTCAGTGTTGACGGTGAATAGAAAATTACGTTGTTAATTGGAATTTACATATTTAGAAATGTATACGTCTGTAGCGATGAAAGAATATTTGGGAATGTGTGACAAAATTAAAATGTGTGCGTTCTTCCCCCGCATCAGATTTGACACAAAAATTATGTATCGAAGCGAGGCGCTATGCCGTCTCTACTGAAGGGTGAGTCAGTAACTTTGATGCTCTAAGGTACAAGAACACAATTTAAAAATGGACGTTAAAAGAAATGTTTTCAAAAGTATTTTCTTGTTATATCAGATTCAGCGTCTAAAAATGTTTTCGGAAACTTGCTTAATCGACGTATTCAACCTTTTGCCGTCTATTGAAACTCGCTATCTTTTGGATAATCGTTATAAATCCTACTGCCTTTCCAAGATCAAGTCCAAGGTCCAGAGATATGGATTTACCCGAGTTTGTGAAGTACCTGGATTTATAGGAGAATTGTAGAGAGGAGGAGAATTATAGAGATTTAATGCTGTGTTTTTGGCATTTATTGTGTTAAAGAGACTTTGTGTGTCTCACACGATCAGCTGTCATGTATTATGTGCCCATTATCGACTCTCGCTCTGTTATCTCAAATATATAATGTACTTTTTTAAAAGAATGCTGCTGGGAGTTTTTTCCGCCGCCTTTTTGTCTCAGCTCGACATCTAACCCAAACGGGCACCTAAGGGCAATGACCGGGAAAAATGCCATTCATTAAGCGAATATTTTGTATTCCTCATATGAAATAATTATTTTTTTCTTTTTTCTTTTCTTTTAAAAATTTGAAGTTATTCTACATTATTTAAAAGCAATAATAGTCGAGTAAGAGTAAGTAAGAAAATTAATTTTGTTATCCGTGTGTCTTAGAGCATCAAAGTTACTGACTCACCCTTCAGTAGAGACGGCATAGCGCCTCGCTTCGATACATATTTTTTGTGCCAAATCTGGTGCGGGGGAAGAAAGCACACATTTTAATTTTATCACACATTTACAAATATTCTTCTATCGCTACAGACGCATACATTTCTAAATATGTCAATTTCAATTAACAACGTCATTTTCTATGCACCGTCAGCACTGACACTGACACACACAGACACACTAGTTGTATAACTAGAAGGCAAATTGTGCATGGACGTTGGGACGAGGGGTTCATCATACCTGTCATACCTTGATGTTCTAGGCTGTGTGTAGACTAATAAATAATCACTGTTGTATAGTTTTATAAAGTCTTATTGATCTGGAATTTAAGGCGCTGATGAAAATATTTTTTGAATAATTCTAATAATTTTAAGGCGGAAAAGAGATAAGGCTATTTAATTTCCGCTAATGAGACCTAATTCAAAAAATCTGGCTTAAGAAATTATTTGCAGGTTTTGGCAAGAAATGGTACAAGGCTTCCATAAAATAAATTACATAAAAATTGGTAATAATGCATAATGTTATAACAAAAATTGGTAATGAAGATAAAACCTGAACTATAAATAATCATATTTTTAAACGGCTTCGTTTGAAAATCAGAATTGTAATATTTTGGTTATGGTATTATCACCATTATATGAATTTAATAAAATTTTAAAATAATTTGAGGACACTCCAGTTAGAAAAGCCTTAATAAAAACATCAAAAGATTCTCTATAAATACATTACCATTCAAAAAGTGCTCTAAAAATTTAGCAGCAATTGTATCAAGTCAAACTTTATTTCGTTCCGATCTAATCCAATTATTTTTGGAAATAACGTTGTTTGTTTAACTTTTTATTCAAAACAGTCATAAATTGCTTGGCTGTTCTGGTTTTTGTGAATGTATAAAGCTATTGCCTGATTACCGACACATAAGCCAGCAGCGATATCTGAGCTGTAACGACCTCGGTCTCCAACACAAACATACCGAGTTCAAATCCCCGGCGCATGGTTGCAACTCTTTTTGCGTCATAATTCATTACCACTGAGGTACTACTAGTACGTATAGAGAAGACAACGCGTTGCATGATTTTGCACCACGCTTTGCGGTACACTGTACCGCAACTCTCCAGTGTCTATCCAACGCCCGTAGAGTGAAGTCTTGTTTGGCTCGCAAAAAAAAACTATAATAAAATGCCTGGTTGTGTTATTAAAGACTGCCGTAAACATCAGAAAAGTGATGGTAAGAAGACATTAAAACTTTTAAAACACTGATTGATATTTTTTTGCGATGTAATAATGCTTACGAAAATCGGGCTCCCGAGTGCCGCCATTTGGCAACTGTTGCTTGCGACTTATTGTTACACTAAGTTGAACGAAACGCGTAAGTGTCATGAAATTCACGGTGCTTATGACGTTTTGGTCGCGAGAAAACGATACCCTATAAGCGATCTAGCGCTGCATGTTTTGATAGTTTGGTTAGATATTACATACCTATTGTTTTAGCGCTGCAGCCAACTTTAGCTCTAACTCTTACCAAAATGAGACAAATTTTTGGTTCGGGAGTCTGTTCTATACTCTAGTAATATAGTTCAAAGTACATTACTAGCTGTCTCGTACCCGACCATGGTCGTTTCTTTTGTTAGCTCAAAGCTGTTGTCAAGCTGCTAACCCATATGCGCTTTACATTCACCATTCCAGATTCAATTCATACATAAAAATTTAAATAAGAGAGACTTGACGATTGATAAACGATGTCATAGTTAATCGTACATCGCTTTTAGTGAAGCCCATCTAAATTTTGGCCACGCCATCTAGTTTTTGCGATCACTAAGTTAAGAGTTACGAGCGAACATTTCAATGAACTAGTAGACAGTCTGGAATAGAATCGAAATTAACTTGATTTATCTGAGAAGACTATCAGAGGGTTATTGTGGCTTGCAAGTTGACTAGGCTTTTTATGGACGAAACCGAAGAAACCGAGCCCTCCTTATTTATATAATAAGTAGATGTCTGTAAGAAATAATAAGTGCTGGGTACAAGCGTCGCTCGGAAATTGTTTTTGTACTACACAACATACTCGTGTCACGGTGTTTGTAATTAAACTCCATCGAAATGGTTCGACCGATTTTCGTGAAATTTTGTGTGCATATCGGTTAGGTCTGCGAATCGGACATCTATTTTTCATCCCCGTAAGTGATAAGGGTGGCCCACGACAAACATTTAAACGCGGTACGGAGTTCGCGGGGTCAACTAGTATTACAATATTTTTATCACACCGTGGTATCGATAAACTAAAGTTCTTAATCAGAGGTTTGAATTTGAAACCATTTTGTCGAACACCGATATCTTTACCGATATCGTTGATCTGCTTTGAAAGAAAAATAAACAACGGAAAAATATATGGTTGAGGTGAAAAAAGAACAAAAAGAAGATTCTTCATATAGAATAAACGGAAGAAATGTAAACAATGGAATAATAAGTGGCTATGCTTTTAAAGTAAAATACAATCTTGGTTGAATAATGAAATAATAACAAAGATGGAGCTTTATAGAAGACAATATAACGTTGTTTGTTTTAAAGTTGTACGTAAATATACTCAATGATATCTATTCTATACGTGTTTGTTCTTTTCCTTGTTTATTAGGGTTCCATACGTGAAGGGTGTCAACGGGACCCTATTACCAAGCCTCCGCTGTCCGTCCGTCTGTCTGTCCGTCAGTCTCTATCATCAGGCTGTATCTCATGAACCGTGCTGGTTCAGATTCCATCTATCAGCTAGGAATTTAGATGACGTTTGCAACTCTATCCGATCCTGGACACTTTGAATCTTTCACTGTCTTCTTTACGTCATAAGTCCACCTGGTTGAAGGGCGGCTTTTGAGCACGTTTCAAAGACTTTTTCTCTAATCAGGAAAGGTTAATACTTTTAATTTGTTTCAGGTACGCCCGTTTGTTTGACTCGTGTTTGTCACCAATTATGCTTCTCTACATGTTTGTATGCTCTGTGATGCTCTGCGCTACAGTTTATCAGATAACTGTAAGTAACGGCACACACCCTCAGGACAGTAATTTGGATGGATCAATTAGTTTATACCTACTTTTATTTTTAGTTATAGCTTATTATTATTATTATTTAGTACTAGTTTATTTATCATTTTTTAATGTTCATTTTTTTTTGAGTAGGTACCATATAAGTTATTATTGTCAATGGCAATAAAAATGATGAATTTTTGAACTGTAAGTACAGTTACATTACATAATATTATTATGAAAGTAATCAATGATAGCCGGGTATTCAAACCCCGATTTATGCGTACAAAAGCCCGGTCCCGGATGTTGTCGATAAATAACAGTCGTTAAACCTTGTCGGAGACTTTATAAACGGTTTGAAAACATCCGATATCGGAGTAAGCTCCAGGCCTCCCCA
Source organism: Pyrgus malvae (assembly GCA_911387765.1). Taxonomy (NCBI): domain Eukaryota; kingdom Metazoa; phylum Arthropoda; class Insecta; order Lepidoptera; family Hesperiidae; genus Pyrgus; species Pyrgus malvae. Next base: position 14,709,421 of record OU426969.1, read on the forward strand.
ATAATGGGGAGAGACCCGTGCCCAGCAGTGGGACGCAAAACAGGGTTGCAGCCAAATCGATTCACCTAGATTTGATTCCGTACTTTTAGCGGTAATCAACTTAAATATAAACTGAAATTAATGATTCCTGTCATCTATTGGAGAGTATTACTAATATTTGGGCGTAGAACGCCGTCAAACGTCATCCGCCCGCCGTTCAAATAAATGACAATGTCGATTTGAAAGACCTCTATAATAATTTCCATAATAAAAAAGGCCTCCCCAACAATGGGGTGCGACTCGTGCTTCGTGAAGATGTATTTAAAACACAAAACCGGCCTGTTACAATAGGCATGATGACAGATTTTTAAATACCTTTCCTTATTGTAGGTACACGTCTCCTAGTTTCTAAAAAAAGTTTATTTCAGCAATAAACTTAACTTTTAACGTAAATTAATATATTTTCTGCTATGTAATTTGCATTAAGCGCGAAAACGCTCGGAGGTGTCATGGCGTCGGCTTGCTCGTCAAACTTCAAGCAACACGATGACATTAACTGAGACGTGACGTCATTCCTTTTGATTGGCGTTTCAGATAACATGGCCGATTGCTGAATTTAATACTTTTATTTAATTGAAAATCTTATTAATCTTAATGTTTATATTAAAACGGGATCATATTTTAGAACTTTTTTAGCATATATTTTTCTGTAAAACAATTTATTCTCTGATTCTTTAATAGTGTAATCATGCCCATTGTATCACAATGTATTAATATGGTTTGTTTTTAATTTCAGATCGAGACCAGTGCCATGCAACGGTTTCTCACGGCTGAATATCTAATCTTCGGAATAGCACAACTTTTTATGTACTGTTGGCATAGCAATGACGTGTTTTATGTGGTTAGTAATAAAATAATGCTTTTAATTGACAGTTTATAAAATATAAAACAAAATTTTCTGTTTAGCTTAGTATAGTTCATTCTTGATAAATCAATATAATAAATCTAGATAAAGCCTGTGTTAAGGTATCAGTTACCTTAATTAATATTTTCATTAAATATAAAAGAAAACATACGAGCTTGTGTAGATTTGTATATAACAGCCTTATAAACTCATAGTTACGTAATTAAAACCCTTTATCTTTTTCTTAATTCAATTATATATATAATGGTGATGATGACTGAGACGAACCTTTAAAAACTGAAAATAAGACTAGCGTAATACTTGCTACGGCTAATAATTGTCATTTTAATGTATAAACTATTTTAAATTAAAATTAAATAAATTAAATATCTTTAGACAATTCACACATCACCATCTGATTCCAAACTAAGCAGAGCTTGTACTATGGTAATCAGAAAGCTGATAAACATACTTTAATTCTAAATACATACTTAAATATAAAAATAACACCTAGACACAGAACAAATTTAATAGTCATGTTAATCACACAAATATTTGTCCTGGGTCCCACCCAGGAATCGAACCCACAACCTCACGCTTCGCAGTCGGCTCATCACCCACTACGCCACGGAGGCTGTCAATCCGCAGCGAATACGCAAAATTGCGGCCAATACACTGTCAGATGTTTTCAATCCGCTAAAAGGCTTTTGACACAGTATACGGACAAGCAACTCGAACCAACTGCTCCATTCCCTCCGAAACATGAAAATGTGCATGAAATTCCCACTAACTGTCATGAAACGTACACCCGACTGTAGCGACCTTCCGCTACTCATCAAGCGATGGCGCTACGGGTATTCCTGAATCACGCTATCGAAGTTTTCGGAATATCCTACCATATATATAAGCTCCGAATTGAGTCAGTTGGAGCGCGGCCGCTCCCCGGGCATGACCACCTCGCCCGGTGGGAGATCTCCCTTTGCCAAACGACTAGCTGCGTAGATCGCTTGCGTTTTACGCCAGTCGCAGGGCTATGTAAGCTTCAACTACTAATACAGCATACGTACCAATTACAGAGCAAGGACCTCATGATGGGTCCGTACGAGAGTTCATGGTGGAAGCGGAATGTGTCCCGTCAGAAGGATGTCAATATTCTCATAGGCCAGTTCAAAAAAACCATCGTTTTTACTGCCGGTCCTTTCACTGATCTTACTGTTGCCACTTTTATTAGCGTAAGTACAAATGTTATTATAAAAATCGGTTGTCTGTAAAGTCGGTTTACTGACGATAGTTGAACGTGACAACGTCATAAGAAAATACTTATTGCTATAAACAATTGACAGCACATTCACTTTTCACTGCATTTCATACTTGACGAAAACATGTAAATGTATTATCGTATAGCAGCTGTCCACGCGGATGCATTGCTCGCTCAAGTAGGAGAGAGACAGATGTCGAACGCTGCCGAACGCGGAGGCCGATTGTGCCTCTTTGTCGCCCGTTCCGCGCTCTCGCTTGCATTGAAGTGCAAGCTTAAATGGAACGCCTCAGAGCGAGGTAACGCCGCATGAGTCATGTTTTTTCATGCGTGCAGCCGGCTCCATCGAATTTAAGACGTTGTCACGTCAAAAAGGCGTTTACTAGATATGTTCGAAACGCACAACCACTTCTCTCTTGAATCGTACACATTTTTTTTTCAACCTTTTTTATGTCCCACTGCTGGGCACAGGTCTCCTCAAAAATGAGAGGGATTTAGGCCATAGTCCACCACGCTGGCCAAGTGCGGATTGGTGGACGTCATGCTTTCTTTTCATGAAATTATGAATTTCTCTCAGGCATGCACGGCGATGGAGAACATCGTAATCAATTAAATATCACGATATTTTCCATCACCTTGGAGCAGCGATAAATTCACATATTATTATTACAATTTTCTTTGTAAGTGGTTTCAAGTATAGTGCTACACACTATCTCAACAAATCCCACAGACTAAACAAATCTGGCACAGAGCTGGCTCAACAAGCATTTCTTGGCTGCCGTTTGTCATAGGTATAATTTTCAGCTACGCACAACTTAGGATAACGTTCCGAAGAACAGCTGCGACTATTAAAAGACAAAAATAAAGATATTAGCTGGTCGTCGACACATCAGAATAAAGTATATCACTCAAAATGCTGCCTTCTTATTTATTGTAAAGATTGGTAAAGAAAAACAATTCACTTCATTCCTTAGGCATATTTATTCCTATGCCTTAGGTATGTATTAATTATTCTTTTTTTTGAATTTCCTCTCATTCACTTTTAACTAAATCATTGCTTTTCTTTTCTTATAGATTTTCAATACTAAAGCCTACCTCATATTTTCACAATTACTTAGGGTTGACTGGAAGACAACGTAACCCTTTATAACTCCTAGTTTAATGTTTTAGCAAAAATAAATAAAAAAAACCTTTTTTGCGTGTGTTGGATGCGAGTACTGCTCTTCATGGAATTTCCCCAGAGCTTACTCCACCACGCTGCTCCAGCAAGAGAGGGCGCAGGACCGGACGGAATGGCGAAAATTAGGGGAGGCTTATGTCCAGCAGTGGACTTTAAAGGTCGATAGATATTATAGAGATAAACACTTACGTTAAAACTATGCTAGTTTCTCTCAGTACTCTCGGACTATCGTGTTGTCACATACTCAGAATAGATAGATTTGTCTTTTATATTTGTAATATTTGTTTTATTTTTATATTCCTCATGAAAGTAAATATGCTGCACTAAATATGTATCAACAGCTTTTTTAAAGACCAATATTTACGCAAATAAAATCATTGCCTTTGTTTTTGTCTATTAGTAAATTTTATTTTTCAGATCCTGAAAGGTGCTTACAGCTACTACACGCTCCTGAACCAGTCGCAAGCCTAAACTATTAGTAAACTTTGTAAATTCAGTAACGCTTCGAAAATGTTAGTATAATTTTGAAATAATTTCGCTTTGCTTAAACTTTAACTGCTGACGAAGTTGTTGTAATTAAGTATTTGAAATAAAAGTAGTGCTTATTAATATTTCGTAAATTTTAAATTTATATATGAATAGCATTAAAGTTGTATGCAAACTTTTGATGTAGCTTTCATTAACATGAAATTTCAATATAACATACATATATATTTTAACGAGATATAGCCGTCTTAAAACCCTATAGTAAAAACTGTTGCATAGTTGTAAGGACATGTAGATTAGCGATATTTCTAATAAATAATAAATATCTTTGGACAATTCACACAATGCCATCTGATTCCAAACTAAGCAGAGCTTGTGCTATGGTAATCAGAAAGCTGACAAACATACTTATATAATTCTAAATACATACTTAAATACATAAATTAACACCCAGACACAGAAAAAATAGTCATGTTCATCACACAAATATTTGTTCTGGGTGGGAATCGAACCCACGACCTCACGCTTCGCAGTCGGCTCATCACCAACTACGCCACGGAGGCTGTCGAATATTATATTAGCTTTTGACTTCCTATTACATAAACTGTTGCACAGTTTTTTTTTCTTCAATTATGGCATCGCAAACTATATTGCCAGCGTCAAGTATGATTTTGCATCACGTTTTTGCCAGTTTCGGTGAAACTGGACGAGTAATAATAGGTAAAGACAGTAAGTCTACATAACAGTGGATTTTTCCATCACTCCTTCACAGTTCAGGCCATACAGCTCTGGAACACCCTACCCGAAAATGTAAGAAAGGCACCCAGCAAACTGGCATTCAAGAAATTGGTCCGAGAGCATTTCTTGAGCATCCCTACCTCAGTCTAGTATTTTTTATCAACAAGAGTCCTATTTATATTAAATATGTAGTCATTATATCCTTCCAATATATGTATGTATGTATGTATGTATTTTTGTATGTAAGTATTTATATTTATTAGTGTAGAGTACATATTTCATTATGTACATTGTCATTACATATTGTCATTTTACCTAATTCTGTGTTCTTTTCGCTTGTTTATTTTTAGAAGCCTACCTCGCATTCTCAGCATCACCCAGGGTCGACCGGTAGACAATGCCAAGAGACATTACATTTAACCCTTTGTGAAACTTAGTTTAAGGTTTGTGACATAAAATAAATAAATAAATAAAAAATAAGTCGTTAGTAATCAGTCAGTCAAGACAGTCAGACATTCAAGTAAAGCGATGCCTACTTTACTAAAACGTGTCCGATGGAATTTTGGAGGCAAGCAGAAAAAACATATTTTAGCACTGTTATTCTTTTTCACAAACACTCGCGCACTGTAATTAACCTATATCAAACAAAATGCCATCATCTTTATCCAATATAACTCAAAAATACACCAAGAAAATGAAAATAAAACAAGAGCACAATATGTCTTTTTTTTTGACTTCCCGCCAAAACCCCCGAAATTGGTAATGTAGATAGGTGACAACAAATTGACTTGTCGGAGTTTTGGCGGGCAGTCGAAAAAGACTTTATCCGTTGCTCGGATAAAAACAATGTTTTTGAAATACCAAAGTGTTTTTGAAATACCTAGCTCCCAATTTAAAAAAAATGTCACAAAAAATAAAAAACGCAACTTGCCTACTTGAGATTTGAACCCGGGTCTCTAGCTCAGTAGTCAGCTTTTGTAACAATTCGACCAAGAAAGTTTTAATTCCATTGACGAAATTTTTATAGTGGTCTTTCATATCGACATTGTCATTTGTTTGAAGGGCAGATTGACGGTCGACATTTGACGGCTTTCTATGCCACAATATTATTAATATTGTCCAATAGATGTCAGTAAGAGTAATTTTATATTCAACGGCATAAACATTAAATAAAACGACAATTTCTATCAATAAAAAATTGCTGGATCGATTTATCATCCCCGAAACCAGGGTACTAAATTTCATCAAAATGTTTGGACCCGTTTCGGAGATACAAAAAATATATCCATACTATATTATAAATTTGAAAGTAACTCTGTCTGTCTGTCTGTCCGTCTGCTACTCTTTCACGCTTAAGACATACAACCGGTTTTGATGAAATTTGGCATAAACATAGAAAGGACGTTGAGAATTTTTACCGCCGGAAAATACCTCATTCCCACGGGAACAAATGAAATGAATGAAATGCGCCGTGTAAATACACTACATGGTATTACTTACTTTATTCACGTCCATTATCATATTTTGAAACTTATATCCTTTTGTTTTATTCTTATACTTTGCTTTTACTTTATTATTTCTTTACAAAATTATTTACTTTCTGTGTTTGTTTATTTACATTTTGACGCAGCTATCAAAACTGTCATGTATGTCTTTTATGTTTATTTTTTTTTATTCGTTTTACGGCGTTGTATAAAAATCCTTTTAGCCATTCAATTTTAAATGAAAAGAAAAAATTTATGTTTCTTATTCCATTTCATAGATTCGTGTTAAGCGATCACCGTCGCCTAAGGACACGGGCAACTCCAGGGGAGCCACCCGAGGGCTTTAGGCTATATAACATCATGCTATGACTAATACCAAAGTCCACGTGGATGAAGTCGCGGGCGGCCACTAGTTTAGATATATACAAGAATTGCTCGTTTAAAGGTATTAGATAAAAGGTCAATAACTTCAGAACTAAGCTCATAAAAATAATACTTTCTTTGACAAATATGTTTTCCATTAGCTGTAGAACCATTGAGTAAACTTAACGTATGTCCTTCTGAACGCGGTATATATTAAAATAGTCACAATATATATTCTATATTTTTTGTAGCAATTCGGCCTGATCGTTGTAAACTACGAGTACGTAATAAACTTACAACAATGTTTTGTTTCACTGTGGAGCAGCGATAATTACGGAAGTTGTAGTTAAAGTTGCGCATTAGAGTTTGAACTCTGGAAATGGAGTTGGATCTTCACCACTCGGCTATCGTTATTCAGTCACCTACAAACAGCCACAGACCAATCAATTGTCAAGTCTTATCAATTGTCAAGTACCCTATATCCAGTAAATATATCAATCAGAATAATCCTGCACCTGTCTTCTTGATAGACACGAGAAGACAGCCCATTAGGTTTAGTCGCCTGATGCCTGACTTTGATACGTTAAGTCTTTGAGCCTTCTATTTAAAGGTACTGTTTGATGGAATTAGAATGAGTTTAGGAGGATGAAAATAATGTGATAGAAAGTTTATTGTAAAACAGAGACAAAACTACGGAGAATACAAAGCATTAAGTCTATTATTATTGCTTTACTGCCGTTTGTGATGACATTTAAAATAAAATTCCTATTTCTGTCTCAACGGACATCTAATCCCGATCCTTGAGCGTTGTAACGATATAAGTACACTTTCGTAAAATTATAGATAGCGCTAGATTTCGTTTGTACCAGCAATGTACTTACAATGTTTTCTTACAAAATATTTGGTAAAGAAGTCCCGAGCAGGCTCAAAAACAAAATACATTACAAAGAATTTCAGTTCCTCGAAATTCCGTACATAAATTCTTAGACCTTTCTAAGGTTTCACTCGATAAAAAATTAAACCCACCAGACATTGTGATATGGATCTTTTCTAACGTATTCGAAACCGCTGTATAAAATACGTTAGCTCTGATCGTTGTAAACTACGAGTACGTAATGAAATTTCAACAATATTTTGTTTCACTGTGGAGCAGCGATAATTACGGAAATTGTAGTTAAAGTTACGCATTAGAGTTTGAACTCTGGAAATGGAGTTGGATATTTACCACTCGGCTATCGTTATTCAGTCACACCTATCAATTGTCAAGTACCCTATATCCAGTAAATATATCAATCAGAATAATCCTGCACCTGTCTTCTTGATAGACATGAGAAGACAGCCCATTAGGTTTAGTCGCCTGATGCCTGACTTTGATACGTTAAGTCTTCGAGATTGTATTATATTTAAAGGTTCTGTTTGATGGAATTAGAATGAGTTCAGGAGGATGAAAACAATGTGATAAAAAGTTTATTGTAAAGCAGAGACAAAACTACAAATAATACAAAGTATTACCTAAGTGTAGTGTGGTTACACATAACGTATCCGTTATATGAAAGTGTCCCTAAAAGGCCTCTACAATGTACATGTTGGAGCCATGCCCCTTGCAAGCCTTCTAAAAGACCGGGTAATCGACATGTTCGATCCGTAGTTCCTTCAAGAAGAGATACTTAATAATAATAATAAAACTGATAAACACTCATAATCCAACGCTAGAATTCCCTGTATCCTGGGTACTAGGTATGTACACACACAAAGCCAAACACAAACACCCAGACAAAGAAATAAAGCTGAAACTTATCATTCCTATTTCTGCCTCAACGGAATTCTAATCTTTTACGGAAAACTCCAAAAATTCTAACTTTCGTAGATTTTTTTTAATAAATAATCCAAACAAAACGGCAGACAGGCCGCGTGGTGTTAAGCGATCACCGTCGCCTATGGACACGGGCAACCCCAGGGGAGCCACCTGAGCATTGCCGGCATTGGAGGAGAGCTTTTTTTACAGCTTTCTTGAAGAACCCCATGTTATAGTCCACTGGGAATGCCTCAGCTGGAAGGGTTTCCCATAACCTACGCGTCCGTGGTAATAAGGAGCGTGCAAAGCGGACTATGGAAGTCCAGATGGTGCCGGTGGAACTTTAACCTTCGTCTGGTGTTATAATCATGGAATGGCGATGTAGGCAATAATTTGAAGAGTTCCTCGGAGCACTCACCATAGTAAAGTCGGTAGAACGCGCAGAGAGAGCCTATGTCTCTTCGCAAGCTAAGCGGTTCCAGCCTGTCAGTCAAACTTGGGTCGTTGACGATTCGGACTGCACGCTTTTCAACGGAGGCAAATGGGTGTAGTTGGTACTTCGGCACTCCTTCCGATATATAGATAGCTCCTCCTCCATTATAGATAGCTGGGATTTAAGCTAGATTTCGTTTGTACCAGCAATGTAGTTACAATGTTTTCTTACATAATATTTGGTAAATAAGTCCCGAGCAGGCTAAAAAACAAAATATATCACAAAGAATTTCAGTTCCTCGAAATTCCGTACATAAACTCTTAGATCTTTTTAAGGTTTCATTCAGTAAAAAATGAAACCCACCAGACATTGTGATATGGATCTTATCTAACGTATTCGAAACCGCTGTATAATATATTTCATCTTCAACTTTGAAGAGAAATATTAATATTTACACAAATTTCCCGAGACTCATAAGCGTTACCATTTCAGTCGGCTTATCACGTCAACGCTTCATTATTTAGTAAAATACGGGCTTAGGACTTTTGCCCACTTTGCTGTGTCGATTTTAGCATCCACCTTCCACCATCTTTAAAACACTAGCCTTTTTGCATACCACTACTGAAACACGTGTCTCTCCCTTTTATAGTGAAGCTTAATCCCTGCTGCCCAAATACGGGTTGCAGGACCAACCCGCTAGTCCCTGTAGCTTCAGGATTATGAATAAAGCTACGGTATCTCTTGCCTGATCGTAAGAGGCGACTAAAAGGGGCCTTCCGAGGTAATGGGCGGCGAGAGTGGGAGATCGATCCGTCCAGCCAGTAGCCCCGGGAAGGATGGGCGTGTGTGCGTGGTCGCAAGCCGCCGTAAGCATCGGAAGGTGCAGGAGAGTACACCGGTGCGTTCCAACGGAGATCCCGGAGTCCTCCCCAAGCCACCGAGAAGGTTTTAGTGACGTACAAATCCCACATAACCTGGTATCCTCACCCAAGGTGCCGAGTACCTTTTGAAGGAACCCCCCCCCCCCCCCCCGATACCAAAAAAAAGGACCAACTCGCTGTCAGATGTACTCAAACTGTCCATAGCCCTCTGATAAGGCTTAAAGCTTATCCATCGATAACAAGCGGGACCGACGGCACGAGAACTTGCACGAATGTCACCAACGGACACCTTTCTTCAGCCCCTCTGCGCCCATTTCGCTTAGCTGCGTAGATCGCTTGCATTTTTTACCAGCCGTTCAGCTATGCGCAAAACAGTCCTATGACTTAATTCTTAGTCAAAGTAAATTCAAGTTTGTGACAAAAACAACGCAACGATGTCCTTAATTAGCTTGAAATAAATACATTACCATCAATTAAAATACAAAGTAACTTGTACAGTAGAAATGTAAAGTTTGTTACAGGATGGCTATGTAATGATTGTAAGAATCCAATAAGGGATCCCGTGGAAATATAGCACAATGTAAACCAAGAATACGTATTGTAATTTGATTGTATTCTTCCCTTTTATCTTTCATTAAAGTTGTTTAAATTAAATGTACAATATGTGATAATATAACCCATTAAAAAGTATAAAATTTTCTGCACCGACCTTCATTGGAGCAGTGTGACGGGGTAAGCTCCAGGATTTCCCGATGATGAGGAGAGACGAAAAGAGTGCCGCAACGCAAGTTTGTAGCTAAAGTTCCTGAATCTTGTGCCGAAATTTCATTATGTAAACAGCAAAACTTCTAAAATCGATTAAAAAGCTGATTTTTCTTTTGTGATAAAAAAAAATAAAAGGACAGAAGGTGTAATGGGAAGAAACCTTTACAAAAAAAAAATAACAAAGCTACAGGAAGGAAGAAAAATTCATGCCATAAATAATTTACATCAACTTCTCGACTTAACGGATATAAACCGTCTTCAGAGCGGAATCAGTGGGGCTGACGTGGTATTTTCATTTGGTGTGAAAGAAGGTGGGTTAATCCATCTGTGACTTCCTATCCCGGCGACACTCGCTACTGGGTAAAAAATACCACAGAGTACTTAAATTTGGTCGCAATTTTTTTTCTAAGCCTTCTGGCAGCACAGGATTCTAGGTAGCTTCGAACTGACAGTTGACGTTCCTGCACCCCGCGCGGGAGTCAGGTCACGTGCAGCTCTTGGCGACAAAGGACGTGTAAAGTGAGTATGGGTGAAAAATACCCGGTAGCGACTGTTCATGTAACATTAATTTTCAGTATGTTTATGATTGTGTTTTTTGTTTTAAGAGCTTTTCTAAGATTAATTTTTCACTGAGGGATAGCACAATAAAAGAATTGTTGCAAGAAGATGACAGCGGAGTAGAAAATGTGTCAGAAGTAGAAGATTTTGAGGAGCATAATGAACATGGAAGTGATACTAAGCAGGAAGCAGATAACTCGGATGCGTCCTCGGATTCAGAAGATATTTTTCACCATTCGCCTTCAGATTCTGATTCACTCATTGAGGAAAATGAAGAGTATTTAGGAAGATGTGCCATTGAAGTACCTTAGGCGAGGGCATTTTATTGTGGAAGACAGAAGGACTCATTGGCAAGTTCGGGCGACATCGCAACGTGTACGTACAAGATCTCATAACATTATATATCAATTACCGGGACCGATTGGGGAAGGAAGATCTTGTTCATCTATGTTGATGTTAAACTAAAATAAAGTTTATGCTCAGTACTGGCTCGGATAACGAAAATACGCCCGCCATATCATCCAGGTCGCGCCCGTCCAATTCTGCTTCTCGTTGTGCAGTATGTGAACGGAAGAAGGACCGAAAAACGAAGACATTATGCGATTTGTGCTTTAAAAAGATATGCCGAGAGTATACGATTCCAATTTGTGGCGAGTGCTATGACAGAGTAAAGTAATTTGATATTGAGTAAGGCATTTTGAACGGGAATGTTTGATGTGGAATATCAGAATGTTCGTTTATTATAAAGGTGTTGTTATTTTGTTTTATTTTGCTAGTGCATTAAGTCTACTTTTGATATTGATCTCAATTTTGAATGGTCCTAAAGAAAAAAAATATCTTTTGTTGATTTTTCTAAGATTAGAATGAATAAGTAAATATTTTTGTCGATTTATTACAATTAGCCTTAATTTCAAATAAATAACATTACAACTAGTATTTTGCTGTTTTATTTATGGAAAATAATGTCAGTAACATTAATCAATGGTCAAACACTGATAAAAAACATCCTTTCCAAAATAAGGCCAATTTAATCTCTGTGGTATTAAACACCCGGTAGCGAGTATTCGTGTTTGTAAATGCCTAGCGAGTACCGCCGGGCTATCTATGCTTTTATACCCCATACCTTTTTTAAATATTGTTTAAGGCCTAGAAACACTAAACTTTATAGGACTTAACTATATTAGTCTTTTTAACTCTTTAGAGCAGTAATCAAAGAGCAGTATTTACGACAACGAGCAGATAATATCTTCTTATATAAAAAAATCTCGTTTCACAATGTTATTTACCATACTCCTCCGAAACGACTGGTCCGATTTTTATGAAATTTTATACACATATTCAGAAGGTCTGAGGATGGGTTATTATCGATTTTTTAACCCCCTTAGTGATAAGGGTGACCCACCCCAAACATTTAAACGCGATACGGAGTTCGCGGGGTCAGCTAGTGAATAAATAAATATTTTTGAATTGTTACGTGATAGGCGTAACCAGCGCCTATTTTCCTTTCCTTTCATTTCTAATTCCATGAAACACACCCTTTAAACAGAGCACGAGTTCCAAGACATGTTAAAAAGTGTGAATCTATTTAGTGCTCCAATTTTGACAGTGCGCTTGTATGAAGACACTCATTCTATATTATTCTAAGTTTAACCTTGAATACTACGAAGCGGCCGGCCGGCCCGGCGTTTGGTGCCATTAATGGCACCAATTAAAATACTTCAATTTGGGCGCGCGAGCTTGGTTTCTATAATATAATTATTCTATGAATGTAAGTCTTTATTTGACATACAAATCTTAAGGATACTACATAAACAACATGATAACTATGATCCTGCGAAAGTTGTATAACTGTGTTGCGGTAGTCAACGCTCTCCTATGATACAGAGTTTACACTTTATCAAATAAAATTAATTACCAGAGTACTTAAGAATAGAAGGTGCATGAAACTCTTTACAAAATAAGACTTTGTCTGCTTGTTCCGGCTAACCTCTGAAACGGCTGGATCGATTTTCACTTTTATTTTAGACTACTTTTATTTTAGAGAAATTCTAAAACTGTCCACGCGGATGAAGTAGCGGGTGGCCACTATCTATAATATAAAAATGAATCGCAAAATGTGTTGGTAAGCGCATAACTCAACAACGCCTAGACCAATTTGGCCAATTGTTTTTTTTAAATGTTCGTTGAAGTTCAAGGATGGTTTGTACGGCGAGAAAAATTCGAATAATTGCCGGAAAAACCATAAAAACAGCCCTTTTCTTTTTCCCATACAAATGTTTTCTAACTAAAACGTAGTCAATTTGAGCTTTATTGCTATTGTATAAAGTTCATATTAAATTACAAGCACGGGGCGGCCTCTATCCCTACTAATATTATAAATTCGAAAGTAACTGTCTGTCTGTTACGCTTTCTCGCTTAAACTAATGAACCAATTTTAATGAAATTTGGAACACAGATAGAGTGGACCTTGGGAAAGGACATAGAATGGTTTTTATCCTACGGGAACCTATAAAATGGGTCCAAGCGGGCGAAGCCGCTGGCGGAAGGCTAGTTTATTAATATAACTTTCATTATTTAATTTGCACCCTTTGCCATCAATTACAATGGTGCTCTTTTTGCATTAGGTATTATCATTAGGCTGTATCCGATTTATTTTCAATCTACGTAAGTATGACCACATCTCAAGTTATCGAAGTCAGCTTAAGTGGCTTACTATTCGTCAGATGCGTAACTCTAGAATTCTCTTGGTCCTGTATTCAATTTTACATGATCCAACTTCTCCACATTATCTAAAGGAAAACTTTCAGTACCTCTGTTCATCTCATAACAGAGGGCTCCGTTCTACTAGTAATCTTAAACTTTATACGCCTCCTCACAATAGTGATTTCTTTCGTTACTCATATAATGTTCAGGCTATACTACTCTGGAACGCCCTGCCCGAAAATATTAGAAAGGCACCAACAAACTGCGCTTTCAAGAAGTTGCTACGCAAACACTTGTTATCAAGTAATGCATGAGTCCCTACGAGCTTTTGAGTTCACATTATAATGTATGTCACGTATAATATATTTATGTATATGTATAGACATATGTATTTATGTATGGTGTTATGTAGTATATATGTATGTAAGTACATATGTATGTATTATAAATATGTATCTATTGATTATATTGTTTATATTATTATATAGTATATAACTAATCTCTGGCAATATAATAAAATACTCGTTATCGTGCATAAAGTCGCTGTTCTCCGTCCGCCTACCTAAAGTTCTCCATCACCCAGGGTTGACTGGCAGATAATGCCATTAGGCATTAAGTCTACCTTGTAACCCCTAGTTTAAGGTGGTTCTAAATTATAAATAAATAAAATTATATTTAATTTTTTCTCTTTGACACCAAGCCTGGTTAATATTTTTTGTTCTTAAGTTTCAAGATTTTCCTTTCACTTCTAAAATATTTAAGTGGAATGAATGTTTGTTAAGAGAGTGTTAGGTGTAATATTATTCTGTAGAATATCATTAAGTTGTACGAGTTCCTTCCGCATTGTTCTAATACTTTCAAAACTTTGAATATGTGACGAAAAGCCGACATCAAACAAAGCGAAAGTCTAATGGCGCAAAACAATGCGAAAGATTTGGACTTGTCTGACCAACAGATTGAAAGAATACAGAGTTTAGAGAATTATAAGTGTCATGAAGGTAGACAACTTCATGACACTTTTGAGAACTTGTTTAACGTAGTCGTCACTACGCTGGTGTTCCATGCAATAGGTCCTGGATTCGATTCCCAGCGGAGAAGATATCTGGAAGATGAATTCAGAAGTTCTTTTCCAGTCTGGGTATTTCTATACTTATATTTGTGTGTTAAATCTACTTGTTATTCATTATTTCTGCTCTGAAAACACTATTTTATTGCCCTAAAGGAATTATGCCTTTACTTTCCATTCCAGTTATCCGTTGGGTTTCTTTTACAAAAATTGGATTTATTTAACATTTCTTAAAGTTTGGAATGGTTCAATGAAAATTTCTTGGTGGTGCAGTGATAAATACTAACATAACAAATTTCTTAAAGTGAGTGGTGAGTGGTGAGTGGTGAGTGGTGAGTGGTGAGTGGTGCGCTTAAATGGAGCTTGAACTTGAGCCCCAATATTTGGGTCCCATATCTCATAATATAAAATACGTATCAATACTTAATATACGATATAAAGCTGAAGAGTTTGTTTGTTTGAACGCGGTAATCTCAGGAACTACTGGTTCGAATTGAAAAATTATTTTTGTGTTGAATAGTCCATTTATTCGGAAAGGCTATAAGCTATAAAACATCATGCTATGACTAGCGGCCGCCCGCGAATTCGTCTGCGTGGACGTTAGTATAAGTCAAGACTTTGATATAAGTGAAGACAGCGAGAAGCCTGGATTCAGAAAGCTCGGGACCGGAAGGATTGGCGCAGATTAGTGTAGGCCTATGTCCATCAGTTGACTTTTGAAGGCTGATGGATGGGTGAACGAATTACTTAATTGAACCCGTTTGAGGTGGAAACCTTGAAAGTTTCTCGCTTATCGCTCAACATGAAACAAGTCCTGCAAACGCACGAAGCGCCATCAACAGCCATGTGATGGAACGTGACAACACGAGTTTAAACTTTACAGCAAAACATTTTATTTTGTAATTTTTCGACACTGACTGGAGATTATACGTGACGATTCAGGTTAAAATTTGCTGTATCTTGTTCTTTATGTCACAATTAAACATGGTAAAAAGGCACGGACACCAAGTCTGTGAAGTTAAATTCAAATTCAAATTCAAATCATTTTTATTGTGGAACATGAGTACAATACAAGGTGTAACAAAATTTTGCAATCCTCCATATTTTGGTACTATAGTTAGGTACTACTGTAGTAAAATAAAAAAATAAAAAAACAAGTTATTCCATCTATTATGACTTATGACGGTGGTAAAATCTAAGAAGCTGTGAAAATATTGCAAGCAAGAACTTGAAGTTTTATAAGAGGAAAAATAAATACTTTATTATTATCAATGTATACTTACGAAATTTGGAGTATTTTTTACAAACATCACAAAAATGTGTTTGATGTTACAGTGGTATTATATTATAGGTGGTACGGGTTCGACCGGAGAAGCACTACCGCTGCACCCACTTCTGCCGTGAAGCAATTCTATTGTGATTCACCTTACTAGGCAGAGTTGCCGAGTCCCTGTAGCTTCGGGATTTAGAATAGAGCTACGGTATCCCCTGCCTGATCGTAAGAGGACACTAAAAGGGGGCGTCCGGGGTTGCGGGCGGTGAGAGTGGGAGATCGATTCATCCAGCCAGCAGCCTCTGGAATAACGGTGGTGTGTGCGTGGCCGCATGCCACCGTAAGCATCGGAAGGTGCAGGAGTGCACATCTGCTCTCCCGAGGATGGGCCCGTTCTGGGGCGCCGCGCAAGGAGGACACCGGTGCATTCCACTGGAGACCCAAGCGCAGAGGCAGGCCACCGAGGGGGTTTGAATGTGGTACAAATTCCAAATAACTCGGTATCCTCTCCCAAGGTGCCGGGTACCCTTTTGAAGGTTTCCCCCTCGATACCAAAACGATTGCCGGCTAAACTCACTTAGGGTGACCATCAGCCTCCGATATAGTAATGCAACTATAGACGATGTAAAACTTACAAATTAAAACGAATACAAACGAAACCAAAGTTAGCAGTAAAAACCTTAAGAATTTATTCAAATTAACACAAAATAATTTCAAGTTCCATTACTGAACTTTTCCTTGGTCACGGCATCACGCCTGAACGGCAGGACCAAATTCGCTTATTGATTTTTTGTTGTGCTTGTTATTGTAGGTAGGGAGAGTGTTCTTATGAAAGAAAAAATTAAGAAAATTGCGCGGAAAATTAGAAAATTTAAGAATACTTAACAACCATATTAAATTTTCTCATTATTTTTTAATGTAACCTTATGACTTGTGGCGTTGGACATGACGTTGACAGAATGCGTGCTGCAAATATCGTTAAAGAAGAGAAGAGAAAAAAAAACTAAATATCATTTAAACCATAGATATAGAATTAGCTACGCTCAAGTTTAAAAAAACTAAATATCATTTAAACCATAGATATAGAATTAGCTACGCTCAAGTTTAAAAAAACTAAATATCATTTAAACCATAGATATAGAATTAGCTACGCTCAAGTTTAAAAAAACTAAATATCATTTAAACCATAGATATAGAATTAGCTACGCTCAAGTTTAAAACAGATTTAAATCTTAATACAAACGAAGTAGATGTGTTTCTATGAAACTGATGCTTCGATGAATGATAAACACTTTGATTTAGAAATGTTTTTTATTAATTATGAAT
This sequence comes from Pyrgus malvae, assembly GCA_911387765.1. Lineage (NCBI taxonomy): Eukaryota > Metazoa > Arthropoda > Insecta > Lepidoptera > Hesperiidae > Pyrgus > Pyrgus malvae. Next base: position 14,726,613 of record OU426969.1, read on the forward strand.
TAATTACTCATAGTTAAGACAGGACAATGTATGTCGGGTCAGCTAGTCTGTACTAATATTATAAAGAGGAAAGATTTGAATTTTTGTATGTTTGTAACGAATAAACTCAAAAATTACTGTTCCGATTTCAAAAAAAAATCACCATTAAAAAGCTACATTCACCCTGAATGGCATAGGCTTTTGAAATGCTTAAATAGGGAAAATGTTTCATTCCTACGTGAAAACGGGTAATAGGGTCAACGAAATTGAAGCAACTGGCTAAACGCCTATGATTTTGATATAGCTATGAAGCCTGGAATAGCACATAGGCTATTTTTTATCCTACGGGGACTCTTAAACGGGTCCACGAGGGCGAAGCCGCTGGCGGAAGGCTAGTAATAAATAAATGACTCTACACGCTTCTGTCTGGAATAAAGCAAAGCAGCCAGCTAGCATAAAACTGGAACAGTTCATAATTTTTGATAGCTTGAACGTCGGGGACATAGCTCAGTGGTAGAGCATTCGACTGCAGATCGAGAGGTCCCCGGTTCAAACCCGGGTGTCCCCTGGACTTAACTTTAGTTTTATTTTTTGTTTAGTTTTAATTCTATTTCTATTTTTTGTTTATTTTTTAATAGATTTGCTTAACTATATAACAAATTTGTTAAGGTAAATTGTTACAACTTATTTTGATTATTATGCTACTTTTATTTAAAATCTACATATAATGTTACAGAAAATGCAAGGCACTTCACGTCCATCCTCTTTTAATTTTATTGTAGGTTTATTCCCCGTACCTGTACGTATTGATGGGTCCTTTTAGGTCTCCTGTGCGATCTGATAGAAATCTCGAAGTCTTTCCCAAACGCTGAGCCAGGCCAAGAATAGGTTTTTGGTGTAATACCAACACCACTCGTATCTATCAACAGTAAATTTTGAAGGTTTTGCCAACGATACCAAAATATTTGAGCACAACCATAAAATCAGCTTAGGAGCCTTTTTGTATAATTCTTCAATATCTAAACATTGATCGAAGCAATAAGGGCTAAGAAGCTTCCAAAGCTAGCTCAGGTGTTAAAACCAATTATTTTAATAGCAGGTAAAAAGTAAAAAAGCTATAAAAAAGACAAATCGCCCACGAAGGCTTTGCCGCTAATAAATTAGCACAATTAGCGAATCCAGGAACAGTGGTAGTCATAAAATTAACAACTTACTTACGACTTTTTTATACAAAGGAAGAGATTCGGGAATTTTTGCCTTTAAGCGAATTTTTTTAACCTACTTATAGCAACCTACTTTATGCTTTTATAATTTCTTGTGCGAGCATTAATTTGGTGGAGATTTTTTTTGAAAAATGTCTTACATTCTTTCCATTTTATTAACGTTTCACATTTATAGCCCCACAGTATGGTAGATATACCCTGTGTCAAGGGTACCATGGACACACACAAAGACAGAAACACAAACACCCAGACCGAGAACAGAAAATTAATTTCATCATTCAAATTTCTGTTTTCCCGGGAATCGAACCCGGGACCCTTCGATTGGCACTTCGGCATAGTAAACGCTTCACACTCATACCCCTACGGTAGGGAAGATATACCTTGTGTCGTGGGTACCATGAACACACACAAAGACAGAAACACAAACAACCAGACCGAGAACAGAAATTTAATTTCATCATTCAAATTTCTGTTTTACCGTGAATCGAAGCCGATTCGATTGGCAGTCCGGAATGGTAACCATTGCGCCAAGCAGGTCGTCATTTTCTGACCTATATTTTATCTATTCATCATCTGTCGGATTATCAATAATTTAATAGAGGCATTTTTCAACATGGACAAGACGAAGATCGTGTCTAACGTCCATGTCCATGACCTATATCGGTCGTTGTTGATGGCGCTACTCTCGAAGTTTTCGGCGAGTACATATACCTGGGACAAGCGATCCGTATGGGTAAGTCCAGCTTCGAGAGAGAGGTAACTCATAGAATCCAACTCGGTTGGACAGCGTTCGGGAAATTACAAAGTGTCTTCTCGTCCAGTATACCTCAGAGCCTGAAGTTGAAAGTTTTCAAGCAGTGTGTGTTGCCAGAGTAATGACATACAGCGCTGAGACGTGGTCCTTTACAGTCAGCCTTTTCCATAAGCTCAAGGTCGCTCAGCAAGCGATGGAAAGTCGTAACGATGAAATCCGTAGAAGAACGAAGGTTACCGACATAGCTCTCAAAATCTGCAAGCTGAAGTGGCAATGGGCAGGCCATATAGTAAGGAGGACCGACAACCGATGGGGAAGAAAGGTCCTCGAATGCCGACCACATCTCGGCAAAATAAGTACAGGCCGCCCTCCAACCAGGTGGACTGATGATCTGATGAAGACAGCGGGTAGTCGCTGGATTTAGAAGGCCCAGGACCGGGAGTAGTGGCGAACGTTAGGGGAGGCCTATGTCCAGCAGTGGACTATAAAAGGCGGATTGATGGATGGAATGTAGGCCTGGCTACTATTAGTAGGACATAGGCTAGGTACTTATTACTAGGGGTAAATGTTATCTTATAAATATATTTTATAAAAACAAGTAGCCTACGCGGACAGAGATGCCCAGGAGGTTTTAAATTAAAATATTCGATAAACAGCTTAGCCAATAGCTAGACCAACATATTTTTGGATATATTAGCTTGGCTACAACCCTTTTTGAGTCCCACTGTTGGGCACAGGTCTCCCCTTCTTATTTTTGCATAGGCCTACGTTACATTACTCTGCTCCAATGCGGTTTTTTGTAGTTGGGCGTTAGTTACAACCAGCTGTCAGATGCTTTCAACCCACACAATATAAGGCCTTCGACAAGATTAATTGACTGTTACCTACTGATAACAACCAGAATCAACGACTAAGCATGCCCTCCGAAGCACGGAAACGCGCATGAAATTGCCATTAGCGGTCCATCTCCATCCATCCGCTCCCGTTTGGCTTAGCTCCATAGATCGCTTGTGTTTTACACCAGCCGCCGAGCTATGCGCGCTTCAGTTGGTTCCATTAACCTAATTATGAGATAAAACTAGACCATTTCCAAGGTTTCCACGATTCCTAGCACCATGTAACAATATAATGTTCTTTGATATATTAGACGCTATATATAATATCGTTAACGAAATATCGAATGTATCAAGTTTGTTCCTGAGGTCGGTAAATATTCGATTCCATGTACAAACATACTCTACTTACATCATTAAATCCATACAATTAGAATGGCTCTTGATTTACTAAATAAATAGAGTATTGCTGCTTATATTATATTTAACCTCTTTTATGGTTTCTGGGGAGGAAACCTTCAAAAGGTAACCAGCACCTTGGGAGAGGATACTTGGTTATGTAGGATTTGTAAACCCCCTCGGTGGCCTACCTCTGCGCTTGGGGAGGACTCCGGGATCTCCATTGGAACGCACCGGTGTCCTCCACGCGCGCTGCCAAAAAATGGGCCCATCTTCGGGAGAGCAGATGCGTTCTCCTGCACCCTCAGGCGCTCACAGCGGCATGCGGCCACGACCATACTGCCGTCCTTCCCGGGGCTGCTGACTGGACGGGCCGAGCTCCCATTCTGACCACCCGCAACCTCAAAAGCCCCTTTTAAGTCGCCTCTTACAATCAGACAGGGGATACCGTAGCTCTATTCTTAATCCCGAAGCTTTAACCTAGTGCCTTGTTCTTGGTCTAATCTCATGAATGCACTTAAAAAAGAGATAAAATAATAATCAGATAGGACTCGAACTGAAGTCTACTGGTTTCGGGACCGTTCGATTTCCCACCTTAGCCATTACAACCGTACAGTAGTAGGCGGAATTAACCGTCGTATTCTAATGATACTTTAGCAGTGCTTCATTACCTGAAAACACGGATAAAACGACGTTTTCCATGAATGAATAAAATGAATGAAAATGAAATTTCGTCTCCATTTTTCAAGGTTGTTTTAGCTCAGGTGGGAAATCGGGCGCTCCGAAATACTAAAGACCCTGGTTCGAGTCCAGTCCGATTTTAATTTTTTTCTCTTTTCTTTATATTCCTTTTTGATATTAGACCATAAAAATCAACTGTTTTTATCCGAAAAAAACTGGGTTAACCAGGCCCTGTTCAATTTATGTGAAGACCCGTGCCGTACAATGGGTACCATGCCGGACTGCTAGGTTTCACGACTGTTATCTATCAGTAACTACCGGAACCAACTGCTCGAAATTACCTCCGAAGCATGGAAACGTGCATGAAATTTACAGGCAATCTCACACCCGACCTCGCACTTTTAACTTACTTGCGTAGATCGCTTGCTTTCTACGCCAGCGCCAAGCCATCCGCACTTCGAATACAAACTACCAAACTTCAATCTTAGATAAATAACAACTTAATTGGAAAACCAGATATCAAATTACCAGTGATGAAACTAATTGGACCACTAATCAGTTTTCAGTCGTGATCGCCAAAGCGCCGAAACGCACTATTAATTCATAACTTCTAATTGGCGAAATTTTGGAAAATTTGCTATTGTTCCAGAAACGATATTAAGCGTGGCAATACTGCCAACAGTATTGCGAAGTTTAGTGCTAAACTAGGAATTTCTGTAATTTGATTATTTGATTATTACCTATGTATTGTTCCATTGCTGAGTACCGATGCCTTTTGTGATTCTGATCCCACCAAAAACATAAATGTAAAAAAGGAGAGCCAAGTTCAATACAAAAATTATGCTTGGCTTGCCGCAAAAAGAATGGAGATCTAAATGAGTGCCAAGTTTTATGCAAAATCCAAATATGTATTTATAGAAACAAAATAACATTATGAACAAGTATTAAACTCTATTTCTTTGCTTTATTGTATATTTATAACAATTGCTGTTATTTAAAAATGTGATATCTCAGATCTCATTATTCACGTATTGAGATTTAATCTTTTTTCTTGCATTTCCGCTGCGTGGTTTTCTTTTTTATGCTATTGTCTACATTCTCTTGAATGTAAGAGATAATAGTGCAATAAATACATATATTGGGATAGTTTCAAATATCTGCTTGTAACGGTTCCAACGCTAAAATTAAAAAAAAACTTTTGTTTGTATGGGGACCCCAACTATTTTTTAACTTTTTTAATTTTTAGATTTTTCCTACGCGTACACACAATTACCGAGCTGGATTCCAAATTTCATCCTTCTAGGTCATCTGGAAGTAGGTTAGATTTAGGTACTATTTGTCAGTCAGTTAGTGCTAAAATGGGCTTCTAGATGTCCTCATGGATATAATTAAACAAACGTAGTTTTATGTGTTTGCGTTAAATAGTTTTTGAGTTATAGAAGGGTCAAATGTGGCACCAAGTGGTTCGTGTAATATTACACTCGGCGCTGGCTAGCCAGTTCCTTTGCTTGAACTTGGCTTGACACGCTGCCGCTTGTGTATATTGTGGGAGATTTATGCCGTAGTCCACCTTGATATGTGAAGTGCGTATGGTCCATGGCTAGCGTAGAGCTTAAGCACTTCACGCAACTAAGTGAAGTGGGCGCTGCCGGGTGTGAGATGTGTGACCGATAGTGGAAAATTTCATACGCGTCCTCATGCAGCGCTGTCACTTGTTATGAAATCATTGTATTAAATATAGTTACTTTTTTATGTGAAAGTCCTTATTTTTTTTTTCAATATTGGTATCGCAATCTATGTGTATATTGCCAGCGTCAAGTCCTTTGCATCACTCAGTAGTCAGAAAAAACAGTAAACCGTCATGTAATCAGTCAGTCCAGTCATTCAGATGTGCAAATAAAGCGATGGCTACTTTACCAAAACGTGTCCGATGGAATTTTGGAGGCAAGTTGAAAAAACAGGTTTTCGCACTGTTATTTTATTTCACAACCCTCATGCACTGTAATCAACCCATACCGAACAAAACGTCATCAACTTTATACGATATAACTCAAAAATACACCAAGAAAATGAAAGTAAAACAAGAGAACATTATCTTTTTACACGCATTTTATTAGCTTCACCTGTATGTTTGTATGTTTGTAACCGACTTCTTTGGGCGCGATTTTGACCCACTTTAAACGGCCAGATTTCGTTCAAACTTTGTAGATTTATTGAGGACCGATGACAATACACTAATTTGATAAAATTATTCCATTTTTCAATTTGCAAAATATGATTTTTGTTAATTTATATAATTTTCTGGTTAACTTGAAAATTTGCATAGGGGTCAAGGGCCGATGACAATGCAATAATATGAGAATAAAAATCCAACTAAAAAATTAAAAATAAATAATGTAGTTTAAAAACTAAAAAACACGCTTTTGAGAAAATACGAACTAAAAACTAAAAAAATAAGAAGAAAATGTATATTACTGTAAATAAAGCGTGGGGTGGTTTTTAAGATACTATTGACACCATGCACCCCACGCTTTATTTACAGTAATATACATTTTCTTCTTATTTTTTTAGTTTTTAGTTCGTATTTTCTCAAAAGCGTGTTTTTTAGTTTTTTAAACTACATTATTTATTCAACTCCGACAGTGTTTGTAGCTTGAGCATAGCGAAATTCAATGCCATGGAAAGACGCTCTCTTTGCATTGTGTCTATGGTTTATAGAGTTTTGCTACAAGTTGAAGTTCATTGAAGATTGAAGCGCGCATGGCCCTGCGGTTAGTGTAGAACGCAATATATGCAACTAAGCCGAACGGGCGCGGTCGTGTGTGAGATGGGTGACCGCTATTGGCAAATAATTCATGTGCGTTTCCGTGCTTCAGAGTGCACGTTAATCCGTCGGTCCCGGTTGTTGTCGATAGATAACAGTCGTTAAATCTTGTCGGAGGCCTTATGGTCGGTTTGAAAACATCCGACAGCGAGTTGGCCACTTACCCGCATCTCCACCAACCCGCATAGGAGCAGCGTGGTGGAGTAAGCTCCAGGCCTCCACAATAATGGGGAGAGACCCGTGCCCAGCTGTGGGACGTAAAAAGGGTTGCAGCCGAAGTTCATACTCCTTATTTAAAATTAGCAAGAAATTTTTCGAATCATCATAAAAGCCATGACTGACATTGACTGATAAAAATCGTTCTGTTAAAATACCCAAAGGATCATCGACAAAATCCTTTCCATAATTATTAGCATCAGAGCTCACATATTCCTGCGATATTCCGACAAGATGCGATTAATGGATTATCCACGCGAGATTCATCATTACGTTTGCGGCTTGTGAATAATTTTTATACATCGTTCATATTTATTTAACTTGATAATGCAGTACTCATTTATTTTTACGATTTTCAATTTGGTGCCCATCAGATAGCTGACCGCGCCCTTTTCGCTTAGTTTCGTAGATCGCTTGCGTTCGACGCTAGCCGCATTGCATCAGGATCATGCATGCATTGTTCCTCTTAAATATTTACTTACTGACAGCAAACACTGTAACAAAGTGTTCAAACTCCCGCAGATAAATCGTTCAATAAAAAAAGCCCTACACACACACTCACAGCCCCACACTAGGCTTACCTGTATCGTGTGTACCAGTGACACACAAAAACACTGGAATACAAAAAGAAAGAACAGAAAGGAAAAAATATTTATATCATATTAGGAAAACAAAATATTCGTTTAATAAAATAAAAAAATAACGTTTCACACTCATAACCCCACAGTAGGGTAGATATACCCTATGTCGTGGGTACCATGAACACACAGAGACAGAAACATAAACACCGAGACCGAGAAAATTAATTTAAACTCATCATTCAAAGGTCTGCTTCGCTAGGAATCGAACCCGGGACCCTTCGATTGGCAGTCCGGCATGGTAAGCATTGCGCCACGCGTGTCGTCAAATTCGTTAAATGAATGGCATTTTTTCCCGGTCGTCGCCTTTAGGTGCCTATTTGAGCTCAGAGAAAAAAGGCGGCGGAAAAAAAACTCCCAGCAGCACTCTTTTAAAAAAGTACATTATAAATCGAGATAACAGAATGGCTATGGGTTGATAATTGGACAGCCAGACCGATAACAGAAATTTAAACTCGGCAATTAAATTTCTATCGGTTCCGAATGGACTTCGTAAAATAGAATGTTGATACACTACTCTATCCAAAACCAAAAGTCCAGATACCAAAACACACCACAAAACACTGAAATGACACGAGCGGCGTAAACCCCAAGTTCAATGCATGCAATACAGTTTGCAAATCCGGAACACTGCGAAACATTCTTGTGTTGGAACTGTTCCAGAATTTTAATTAATTTACATATAAAGGTTTATCTACGTATATTATTATTATTGAAGATGATCCTTTTGCATGTTAGATTATGAGCTAAAACGGCTATAAATTATACTGGCCCTCCAGTATAGTCAAACCTAAGACGACCCGTGTGGCGCAACTGCTGGACTGCTAATCGGGGGTCCCAGGTTCGATTTCCAGCTAAGCAGATATTGAAATGATGAGTTTTAGTTCCCATTCATGGTCTGAGTGTTTCTGTTTATGTTTATGTGTCATGATACCAACGACACATATAATACCTACACTACAGTGGGTAATGAGTGTTAAACGTAATTTAAAAGTTGGTTAGTAATGTTTTGGGTAATTTTGTCAACATTCTAGTTACTACATTTTTTTCAGAACTCTCTCTCTCTCTCAGATAGATACTATATCAAAACACACATCGGTGCTCAAATGATTAAAAAAAATAAAAAAATAAACATTATAATATATTATTTACGTTATCAAACTAGCATTTTTACATTTCTATTTTTGCGATTTCTATACAAATTAGTTAACTTACATACCTGTTTCATCTATCCTTTACTGATGCAGTGGTCATCACGTTGGTGTACCGTGCAAGAGTACTTAGGTTTGGTTCCCAGTGGGAAGATATCTTTAAGTTGCCAAAGCAAGCAACGAAACATTCATATTACTCCAACGGCGTAAACCCCAAGTTATAATGCATGCAATATTGTTTGCAAGTCCGGAACACTGCGAAACATTTGTGTGTTGGAACTGCTCCAGAATTTTAATTAATTTACATAGGTATATCTGGGTATATCTTTATTATTGGAGATAATCTTTAGATGTTGGATTATGAGCTATATTAAGGCTAAAACATTTACATAATATGTAGGTTTATCTACGTATATTATTATTATTGAAGATGATCCTTTAGATGTTAGATTATGAGCTATAGTAATGCTAAAACAGCTATAAATTAGTATTTTACTGGGTTTTGACTATACTGGCCTTCCAGTATAGTCAAACCCAAGACGGCCCGTGTGGCGCAACTGCTGGACTGCTAATCGGGAGTCCCAGGTTCGATTTCCAGCTAAGCAGAGATTGAAATGATGAGTTTTAGTTTCCATTCATAGTCTGAGCGTTTCTGTTTACGTTTATGTGTCATGATACCAACGACACATAATTTACACTACAGTGGGGCTATGAGTGTTAAACGTAATTTAAAAGTTGGTTAGTATGTATGCATGGTAATGTTTTGGGTAATTTTGTCAACATTCTAGTTACTACTTTTTTTTCAGAACTCTCTCTCTCAGATACTGTAGTGTATGTTCTTCCACACTCCCAATCCACTTCTGGCACTGGCTCAGTGACACACGATGTGCGCAGGCGGCACGTCCGCTCTCATCCTTGGTTCGCACGGTACTGACGCCGCACGCCCCGCCACACCATGAGCACGAGACAGTGTTTATAGCTATTCCTATAGTTACAGTCTACTACAAACACTACAGATACTATATCAAAACACACATCGGTGCTCAAAATATTAAAAAAATTAAAAAATTAAACATTGTATTATTTACGTTATTAAACTAGTATTTTTACATTTCTATTTTTGCGATTTCTATACAAATTAGTTAACTTACATACCTGTTTCATCTATCCTGAGACTACTGATGCAGTGGTCATCACGTTGGTGTACCGTGCAAGAGTACTTAGGTTTGGTTCCCAGTGGGAAGATATCTAATATGTTGCCAAAGCAAGCAACGAAACATTCAAATTACACCAGTGGCGTAAACCCCAAGTCATAATGCATGCAATACTGTTTGCAAGTCCGGAATACTGCGAATCATTCGTGTGTTGGACCTGTTCCAGAATTTTAATTAATTTACATATGTGGGTTTATGTGCGTATATATTTATTATTAGAGATAATCCTTTAGATGTTTGATTTTGTTTGTTGTGTAGCCACGAAATGTGGGAGTGATAGCTATACCTAATTTTAATATTTTACAGAAATTATTTGCGTATATATTCCAAACCTCTTCAATATTGGCAAAGCTTCACGACTTCAACAAACTATCAAACTGAAGTAATACCAAGACATGTATTATCTCAGTTTGAACTCGGGCAATATCTGTCTGCATGTCAGTAACTCCAGCCATTCGACACAACTTGACTGGAGTACATCAAGCTATCTGAAACTAAGTAATACGAGTATGGCGACAGTATGTCAACAACTTTGATAAACTCATTACGAAAGGCATCTTGAGGAATTCTAAGAATGATTGTTTAACTGTTTAATGTCAATCTATCTTTGACACAGGCAATCCCAATGGTGGGCTAGGAGAATGAATCGCTATGTACACATTATTCCTTTATATACGTACAGTCCGCCAGCGGCTTCGCCTGTGTGGACCCGTTTTATAGGTTCCCGTAGGATAAAAACATCCCATTTCCTTTCCCAACGTCCACTCTATCTGTGTTCCAAATTTCATTAAAATTGGTTTGGACAGACAGAGTTTCTTTTGAATTTATAATATTAGTAGGGATTTATGTACAGCCTTCCGCCAGCGGCTTCGCCCACATGGACCCGTTTAATGGGTCCCCGTAGGATAAAAAATAGCCTATGTGCTGTTCCAGGCACATTAATATCATAAGCGTTTAGCCGGTTGCTTCAACGGCGTTTACCCTATCACCCGTTTTCACGTAGGAATGAAGCATTTTCTCGTGGTAAAATGTAGCCTTTGTTACAGAGTGAATGTATCTTTTTAATGGTGAAAGAATTTTTGAAATAAAACAGTAGTTTTTGAGTTTATTCATCACAAACATACAAAAACACAAATCTTTCCTCTTTATAATATTAGTATAGATATAAATTTATGTATAAAAAATGAATAACTGTTCGTTAGTCTCACTAACATTCGAGAACGACTTGTTTTTATTTTTATTTGATAGGAGTAGCAGACGAGCATGCAGGCTACGTGGCGTTAAGTGGTCGCTGCAAGCCCATGGACATCTACATACAACCTCAAGCAAGCATAGGTAAGTCTTGTTTGAGGTCGTATGCAGTTGCGCTGCTACTCCGGAGGCTGGTGGTCGCCTCATGTAAGTGTGGCCGGCAACTGCACCTTTCCACCGAAACACAACAGAATTGGTTCTCGGCAGAAGTGGGTGCAGCGGTGGTACTTCCCCGGGCGAACCATAATAGTTCTACCACCTACAAAAATGATTTCATGATGATGATTGATGATATCATCTCATTTTGGTGTTCGTAATGAATTGTTAGTTTTACATATTATTATAATGTGTAATGTGTTTAGATATCCAGAGATGGTTTAAGCGGTTAAACATGAAAATATGAAGGAAATAGTAGAACAACCTTTAATGTCCTCATAATATATTGTCGCTACCTTTAATATGATTGAAGAAAGATTTAATGTATATAAGCCATGGCATTTTAAGCGCGCATGGCTCGGCGGTTAGCATAGAACGCAAACTATCTATGCAACTAAGCCAAACGGGCGTGGTCGGCTGTGAGATGGGTGAACGCTAGTGGCAAAAAAATACATGCGCGTTTCCGAGCTTCGGAAGGCACGTTAAGCTGTCGGTCCCGGTTGTTGTCGATAGATAATAGTCGTTAAACCTAGTCGGAGATCTTATGGGCGGTTTGAAAATATCCTACAGCGGGTTGGCCACTAACCCGCATCTCCACCAAGCTGCATTAGAGCAGCGTGGTGGAGTAAGCGCGAAGCCTCCCCAATAATGGGGAGTGACCCGTGCCCAGCAGTGGGATGCAATAAAGGGTTGCAGCCATTTGAAAAAAATGTCTGCATTTAATATAAATCATTTAGGGTTTAAATTAAAGAATCAGACCGATACTAACTGAAGCTTTTTCAACACGATTCTAGATTTTATTTAATTTTTTTTTTTTTTTGATTTTGTAATTTTTTTATAGTGTAATAGTGACCATTATCAACCCATAGCCATTCTGTTATCTCAAATATATTATTATGTACTTTTTAGGGTTCCGTAGCCAAATGGCAAAAAACGGAACCCTTATGGATTCGCGATGTCTGTCTGTATGTCTATCCGTCCGTATGTCACAGCCATTTTTTTCCGAAACTATAAGAACTTCACTGTTGAAACTCGGTACGTAGATGTAGTCTGTGAACCACATTAGGATTTTCACACAAAAATAGAAAAAAGCAATAAATTTTGAGGGTTCCCCATACTTAGAACTGAAACTCAATTTTTTTTTCATCGAACCCATACGTGTGGGTTATCTATGGATGGGTCTTAAAAAATGATTTTGAGGTTTTAATATCATTATTTTCTAAACTGAATAGTTTGCGCGATAGACACTTTCAAAGTGGTAAAATGTGTGTACCCCCCTGTAACTTCTAAAATAAGAGAATGATAAAACTAAAAAAATATATGATGTACATTACAAAGCACACTTCCACCGAAAATTGGTTTGAACGAGATCTAGTTAGTAGTTTTTTTTAATACGTCATAAATCGTAAGCCACAATTTACCTTTCAATCAATCTTAATGCAATGATTTCTATGGATAATCAAAAGCAATGATCTTATTCTGTTGCCGCTATTGTTATACAAATACTAAAAATATAATAAAATAAATATTTAAGAGGGCTCCCATACAATATACCTACTTGATTTGTTATAGATAACCCTTCGTGCGTGTGTACGACTCGCCGGTTTTTTTAAAAGAGTGCTGGGAGTTTTTTTCCGCCGCCTTTTTTCTCTCAGCTCAACATCTAGACCAAACGAGCATAAAGGCGATGACCGGGAAAAAATGACATTCATTAAGCGAATATTTTTTATTCCTAATATGAAATAAATATTTTTCTTTCTTTCTTTCTTTTATGGTAATGTTATCAGTTTTGATTTTATTATAACACTTTTGAGGCAGGACAACGTCTTTCTCAAAGAACATTTGCATATACTTACAGCAAAGTACCAACTATACAATAATACTACTTAAATAAAGTTCCCAATAAATATTTGAAATCGGTTCATAACGGTAGCAGAGCAAACTCATTCACGCGATATTCCGAAAAAAATGCTAATTGAATGGTTTTATCTGCGAGAATTTAAACATTTTATAACTGCGTTCACGGTCAATAAATAAATATTTTTGAGTTAACACCGTTTGTATTTGGCGTATTTGATTTTCGTTTTATAGCACAGGCTTTGATGAATGAATGATTAATTGATTCACTGGTGTATACGAGATTATAAGCACGTTATATGAACAGCAAAAGCTCGTAGATTCTATACGCGCCTCAAGCTTTTCAAAAAACACGCTTATACGCGCGTTCTAAAAACGATTTAAGATGTTTTTAAGGCCAAGGTTGATTTTGAAAGATGATTTACTTGAACTTCAGTCAATAGTAAAATTACTTATAGATCAATACTACACTACTTAAATAAAGTTCCCAATAAATGTTAAAAATCGGTTTATAACTGTAGCCGAGCAAACCTATTCATGCGATATTCCACAATATGCAAATTGAATGGTTTTATCTGCGAGAGTTTTAACACTTTGTAATTGCGTTCGTGGTCAGTAAATAAATATTTTTGAGTTAACACCGTTTGTGCTTGGCATGTTTGATTTTCGCTTTATAGCGCTGGCTTTGATGATAATGAATGATTTATTGATTCACCTGTTGTAATTGTAGTGTTTTGTTTATACATGAAAATATATATAAGCAATGCAGAAATAAGTGCATTGCTGCTTTTCTGGTCAAGCCATGAACATTTGTTTGGTTTTATGGTTGGAGATTGGTGTATTTTTATTAAATGAGATGATGTAGCGCGTATTGTTGAACTATTGGCGACCTGCGTGGCGCAATGCCATACCATGCCGGACTGCCAATCGAAGGGTCCCGGGTTCGTATCCCGGTGAAACAGAAATTTGAATAATGAGTTTAAATTTCTGTTCAGGGTCTGGGTGTTTGTGTTTCTGGCTTTGTGTGTGTCCATGGTACCCACGGCACAGGGTATATCTACCCTACTGTGGGGCAATGCATGTGAAGCGTTATTTATTTATTTATTGCTCGACGGCTGGCGTTGAACGCAAGCGTTCTTAGCTGCTGAGCCAAACGGGCGATCGGGTCCGGGTGAGAGATGGGTGACCGCTAGTTGCGAAAATTTCACAGTCGTTTCCGTGCTTCAGAGGGCATGTTAAACCGGAACCAACGGGGGTTCCGGTTGTTATCAATAGACAAAAGATATTAAATCTTGTCGGAGGCCTGATGGGCGGTTTTTAAATATCCAACAACGTGTTGGTCACTAACTCGCTTTGGAGCAACATGAGGAGCATTAAGTACCAGGCCTCTCAACTATGGGTCAGTCGATTACAACCGGAATAGATGGCTGATGTGTTAACGCACGGAAACGCGGACGAAAGTTTCCACAAGCGGTTACCCCATTATACAACCGACGTCCGTTTCACTTAGCTGAACAGATCGCTTGTGTTCTGTGCCAGCCGCAGGACCATACGCTTCTATCCTAAGAGATAACGCTATCCGCTATTTGAATCAGGAAAGAAGCGCATGGAGTCCCGGCTGCAACCCTTTTTACGTCCCACTGCTGGGCACGGGTCTTCCCCAAATATTAGGGGCTGGAGCTTACTCCACCACGCTGCTCCAATGCGGTTGGTGGAGGTGCGGGTTAGTGGCCAACCCGCCATCGGAAGTTTTCAAACCGCATATAAGGCCTCCGATAAGGTTTAACAACTATTATCTATCGACAACAACCGGGATCGACGGCTTAACGTGCCCTCCGAAGCACGGAAACGCGCATGAATTTTTTTGCCACTAGCGGTCACTCATCTCACACCCGACTGCGCCCGTTTAGCTTAATTGCATAGATCGCTTGCGTTCTAAGCTAACCGCCGGGGATCTGTGGGACATGGAATCCTAAAGCCCATAAATTTAATCGCAAGGATGTCGCGTAGAACGGTAATATATTTTACTCAATCCGACTGGAACTCAGAGTGGGAAGGAATCCGTAATTAGGTTGAGAAATAAAGCCGATTTTATCTGTCTATGGTGGAAACCGTTTAAAGTTTTTGGTGTCTTAAATATATGAAGCGCGCATGGCCCGGCGGCTAGCGTAGAACGCAAGCGGTCTATGCAGCTAAGCCAAACGGCCGCGGTCGGGTGTGAGATGGGTGACCGCTAGTGGCAAAAATTTCATGCGCGTTTCCGTGCTTCGGAGGGCACGTTAAGCCGTCGGTCCCGGTTGTTGTCGAAAGATAACAGTCGATAAACCTAGTCGGAGGTCTTATGGGCGGTTTGAAAACATCCGACAGCGGGTTGGCCACTAACCCGCATCTCCACCAACCCGCATTGGAGCAGCGTGGTGGAGTAAGCTCCAGGCCTCCCCAATCTGATATATTTTTCCTCATCGCGAAAATGTTTGCCAGATGGTATTAGTATTTTGATTTGACATATTGACAGCAAACTTTTCCTCGTCCTACTGCTGGGCATGGATCTATCCCATATTAGTCTACACAAGTCCATATCAGACTTACATACTAATATTATAAATTTGCATTTATAATATTAGTATCTAATATTATTTTGCATTTATAATATTAGTATGCTTTTGCAAGCAACTTCCTCTCTCTCTGTCTTTCTGTGTATGTGTGTGTCTGTTACGTTTTAATGCCTAAACTACTAAACCAATTTTAATTACATTTGGAACATAGTTAGAATGTACCTTGCCAAAGGACATATAGGTTTTAATTATGTAAAATATAATATAAACTAATCACCCGAGTGAAGCCGGCCTCATTAACTGGTTAGCTAGGTATATGCGCCTAGTCCCTGTAGCTTCGGGATTAAGAATAGAGCTACGGGGTCTCCTGCCTGATTCTGAGAGGCGACTAAAAGGGTCGTCCATCCAGCAGCCCCACGAAGGACGGAGGTGTGTGCGTGCATGGCCCCATGCCGCCGTGAGGATTGGAAGGCGCAGGAGAGTACATCTGCTCTCCCGAATATTAGCTCGTTCGGGGCGCCGCGCGTGGAGTATTCGGTTCGTTCCACGGGAGATCCCGGAGTCCACCCCAAGTGCAGAGGCAGGCCACCGAGGAGGTTTTAGTGCAGTATAAATCCCGTATAACCCGGTATCCTCTCCCAATGTGCCGGGTATCTTTTGAAGGTTTTCCCCCGATACCAAAAAAAAGTAATATGTGCCTTTAATAGCACCCTTATTAAACACATTCCCATGTCCCATCAACCTGTGACATAAACATTGGAATTTAATTGGAATAGACCTAGAACGTAGCCCAAAGTTCAGCCTATTAAAAGGGCGGTTCGTTTTAATAACGACTACAAAGCGTCTCTCACAAAGGCCGGTGTAAAATTGACTACATCCCGTCGTTAAAGTTTGTCGATATCCCATTCCCCATTGTTGTTTTTCGTTTTAAATTCTATCGGTGGACAATTGTTGTGACCATTACGCTTCGTGTTTTCTATTGTTTCAAAAAGCCGAAACAATGGGATGTTTGCTTTTGGTTCAACGCCTAACAACTATGCCCACTAGAAATTAAAATGTTGAATATTTGAGTAATAAATGGAACACCTCCAGACAGCCTCCGTGGCGTAGTGGGTGATGAGCCGACTGCGAAACGTGAGGTCGTGGGTTCCATTCCCACCCAGGACAAATATTTGTGTGATGAACATGACTATTAATTTGTTCTGTGTCTGGGTGTTAATTATCTATTTAAGTATGTATTTAGAATTATATAAGTATGTTTATCAGCTTTCTGATTACCATAGTACAAGCTCTGCTTAGTTTGGAATCAGATGGCGTTGTGTGAATTGTCCAAAATTATAAAAAAAAAAATACCTTTATAACCCTTTTGAATGTATTGAAAGGAATTTAGATAATGTTTCACACTCATAGTCCCATAGTAGAATAGATATACCCTATGTCGTGGGTATCATGGACACACACAGAGACAGAAACATTAACACCCAGACAGAGAAATTTAAACTCATAATTAAAATGTCTGCTTCGCCGGAAATCAAACCTAGGAGCCTACGATTGGCAGTCCGGTATAGTAACCATTGCGCCACGCGGACCATCCAAGTGCGGGTTGGTGGACATGAACAGCCTGTAGAGCGTCAAGAATGACAGGTATGACAGACTGACTGGTCAGGAACAGCCTTAAAAAAAAGAAATTCATAACTAAGGCCTTAAGAGGCTTGATTGTATATTTATGGATCTTCTTATACGCGTTCTTATACGATGAGTGATGTAAGTCTGAGGTTATGAATATAGGTAGGTACTTATACTACTTACATGAATATAGGTACTTATACGTTTTTAATGTTTACTAAATAATAATAATAACGATTCACACTCAGATATTCTTAGTTCAGTATAAGAAAGTAATACAGAACGTTATAAACATAAAGTTCGATAGAGACGTTATTCTATAGTAGCCTTCCGCCAGCGTCTTCGCCCTCGTGGACCTGTTTTATAGGCCCCCGGAGGATAAAAAACAAATTCCAAATAACCTTTTTTTTTTTTTTTTTTACAAATTCCAAATAACCTAGCAGATAAAAACCATCGTATGCCCTTTCCCAAGGTCCACTCTATGTGTGTTCCAGATTTCATTAAAATTGGTTCAGTAGTTTAAACGGGAAAGCGTAGCTGACAGACAGACAGAGTTACTTTCGAATTTATAATATTATAGTAGGGATGTGAAGCGCGCATGGCTCGGCGGCGAGCGTAGAACGCAAGCGATCTATGCAGCTAAGCCAAACGGGCGCGGTCAGGTGTAAGATGGGTGACCGCTAGTGGCAAAAATTTCATGCGCATTTCCGTGCTTCGGAGGGCACGTTAAGCCATCGGTCCCAGTTGTTGTCGATAGATAACAGTCGTTAAACCTTGTCGGAGGCCTTATGGGCGGTTTGAAAACATCCGACAGCGGGTTGGCCACTAACCCGCATCTTCACCAACCCGCATTGGAGCAGCGTGGTGGAGTAAGCTCCAGGCCTCCCCAATATTGGGGAGAGACCCGTGCCCAGCAGTGGGACGCAAAAAGGGTTGCAGCCATAGTAGGGATGTAGGTTTTTAGGATCTTTTTATTAAATACTAAAATTTTTTTGTTCCCATTTTACACACTACGAACCTATAATAGTGTTAAGTTATACGACCCTATATTGACCTACGCGTGACCTGTCTACCTTCTGGACCTTATTAAGTGTTGCAAAGTTATATTATATGGAGGTGATATTCAGGAATAAGGCAGTAAATAAATTAAAATAAATAAATAAACACAGATAGGCCCACAGTAAGGTAATTAATACCCTGTTTCGTAGGTACCATGAACACATACAAAGATAGGAACACAAACATCTAGACCGAGAACAGAAATTTAAACTCATAATTCAAACCGTTTCGCTGGGGATCGAACCCGGGTCCCCTGGATCGGCAGTCCGGCATTGTAACCATTGCGCCACGCGGGTCGTCATTATATCAATTATAAGAAATCCGTAAAGTTTTATAGTGTTTTGCATTTAGATACTGCTTAAAAAACTTACTTATGTTTCCATACTAAGAAATAATCTCATTTTCATGCTTATTAACATTGTGAACAAACTCTAAGTAGGCAAAAGTCATATAAATTATTGTTATAGCCACGTACAGCGAGGATGTGTTGAAACCATTATGCTTGAATTGCATATTTTTTTCTTGTTAAGTCAACCAAGCCGCATTAAAGAATATTAGTGAAATAAGTTCCAAGCCTCCCTAACTATGAAAAGAGACCGGTGAGCAAAACGCAAAAATTATTGCAGTCTTATGAAGTCTACTATTATGCATATACTAACCGGGCGCTTGGAAAGCACAGTAAGTATGCTTAAACCCCTTCCCTTAAAAAATCAAATACTTTACACACATCCAGTTTCAAGTACTGAATACTAATAAAATACGTAGCAATTTATTGAAATTCTACAGCATAACATCATCCAAAAAGTTCAAAGTTGACTGACTTCGGTAGAGGGCGAGGGCGAATTAGTTCCGTGCAATATGGCGCCTATAACTAACATAGGCAGTACGTAGCTACAATTAATGTAGGTACATTTGCTTTTGTGTCATTTTATTAAGTAAGCTGTAATACGTCACGCACATAATGGGTTTTATATCAAGAACCATCAAATACTTCATATTCACAAAAACCTTTTCTTTGATGAGCTATTACTGGTCAATATCATAGTAATTCACTGATGGCCTCTTATTAGATTAAGAGCCTTTTTCACCACCTTCAAGTAAAGTAACAAGTACGCTAATTGTCGGTTAAAGTCACCCGTAACTTCAATTTCAATTTCACAATGTTCGAGTAGCACTAATCATATGATAAACTGACCCGTACTCATAGCTTTTACTTGTCAATAAACTCTACTTGGGACGTAACTAATCAACACTGTACTTGGGGATGGTGAACGAGGCCCTAAGAATTATGAAAATATCGAAAATTGCTAAGAATTTACTTGTGATTTAGGATAAACATTGAATGGAATCACAGTGTATTGCCTCCCCGTAGATATGTAATATTAACTATCTACAATAGCAGCTATAAATAGCTACGTCTAGCTAATGTAATATAATATTTGTTATTAAGCATCAGGTATGAAGCACGCATGGCCCGGCGGCTAGCGTAGAACGCAAGCGATCTATGCAGCTAAGCCAAACGGGCGCGGTCGGGTGTGAGATGGGTGACCGCTAGTGGCAAAAATTTCATGCGCGTTTCCGTGCTTCGGAGGGCACGTTAAGCCGCCGGTCTCGGTTGATGTCGAAAGATATCAGTCGTTTAACCTTGTCGGAGGCCTTATATTACGTTTGAAAAAACCGACAGCGGGTTGGCCACTAACCCGCATCTCCACCAATCTGCATTGGAGCAGCGTGGTGGAGTAAGCTCCAGGCCTCCCCAATAATGGAGAGAGACCGGTGCCCAGAAGTGGGACGCAAAAAGCGTTGCAGCCGAATATAAAATGTTTTCTGATGAGCGGAAGTTTTACAAATGCATTTTGATATTCATAATATTTGATTTTGACGATCAGATAATTTTCCAAAACCCATTTGATCGTAGATCGAAATACAGTATGGCTACTAATTACGAGTAGGAAAATAAAACTGGCGCATTGCGGGCCAATAACAGTTAGGTATTAAGCTGGAAAAAAGGTCTTCTTGCGGAAACATTAAAATATAAAACAAGGAGGATGACGACCCGCGTGGCGCAATTGTTATCATGCCGGACTGCCAATCGAGGGGTCCCGGGTTCAATTCCCGGCGAAACAGAAATTTGAATGACGAGTTTAAATTTCTGTTCTCGGTCTGGGTGTTTGTGTTCCTGACTTTGTATGTGTCCATGCTACCCACGACACAGCGTATTAATTACCTTATTGTGGGGCTATGACAGTGTAACGGTTATTTATTTAAGACTAAAGCTCCTAAGAAGGAACAGTGCCATAGAGAAATTGGAAAATGTATGAACTGACAATGTGAAAAAAACAAACGAATGAAATAAATGAAAACCGAACAAAGAAATGACTATTGCCCCTGTATTGTATGTTCTATGTTTGGTTCGAAGACAAAAAAAGACTGTGCGGTAATCGCACTAGATGTGTGGAGTGGACTGTATGAAATATGTATGTGTAGGAGATATGTTCAAAACCCCGCTTGGTCTAATATCTAAACCACCAACCTTAACCTCCAAGTTGATCTGGAGCTGGTGGGGTGCGCGCTGGTGGGGTGGTGGGTGGTGAGGTGTGCACTTTTATTGTTTATCCGGCACGGCCGATGGGTCTTGAACACTTGTATACGATAGAAGAATCGCAGACAGAAGACTTATTCAGCACGGCTGAATATACTTAGGTGCAAGGTACTATGGTTTTGCAATTCTACATATTTTTCACCATTGACATTGTGTGTCAATGTCGATGGAATTTTAAGTATAATTCAAACGAAGAATAAATAAAATAAACGTTGCCCTAACTGACTGTTTATCCGTCCATCCGTCAGTCCATCCGTCCGTCCATCCGTCATATGCACAAGATAAGATATGCACGTGAACGATTTACTCTGGCTTTTTGAGCGCACTTAATTTGTTGTTTTTGTTTGTTTGTTATGTTGCTTTTATCATATCCATAAGTGTTAAATTAAAACGAAAGGTACAAAATGTTTAAATCGATAGCCACTCTTTATTTCTTATTAGATTAGAATACTTGCTTCGTTTTTTGTGTGATGCCCATCTTTTGTACTTTTCAGCATAACTCACAACCACAGATACAATATTCACAACTATTCAATGACATTACGCCACCATTCTGAGAAACCAAGCCTTACCAGTCATGGCATACTTTGAAAGGTCAGATACAGAAGTGGAATTTGAAATTCAGGTCGCCATGAATTATTTATCGGAGTCGCTTCCTTGTGGTTTTCTTGGTAACTGACACTATTAACGTACTCTGCTGTTAAGGGTAGCAGTGCTCCATCACTGAGTTAATTAGTTGGCTGTCACCAAAGATAATTTTGACAAATAATTTATAGTTCTCATAAACATGGTGCCCCGGCTGAAAAAAGCTGGTTAGGATAGTTTTTTTTATAAATAAACCGTAAAAAGGTAGACGGGCCGCGTGGTGTTAAGCGATCACTGTCGCCTATGGACACGGGCAACCCAAGGGGAGCCACCCGAGTAATAATATGTCCCTGTAGCATCGGAATTAAGAATCGAGCTACGGTATCCCCTGCCTGATCGTAAGAGGCAACTAAAAGGAGGCTTCCGGGGTTGTGGACGGTGTGAGTGGGAGCTCGATCCGCCCAGCCAGCAGCCCTGGGAAGGACAGTGGTGTGTGCGTGGCCGCGTGCCTCCGTAAGCATCGGAAGGTGCAGGAGAGCACATCTGCACTTCTGACGATGGGCCCATTCTGGGTGCCGCGCGTAGAGGACACCGGTGCGTTCCACTGGAAATCCCGAAGTCCTCCCCAAGCGCAGAGGCAGGCCACCGAGGGGGTTGTAGTGCGATACAAATCCCACATAACCCAGTATTCTCTCGCAAGGTGCTGGGTACCTTTTGAAGATTTTTCCCCGATATCAAAAAAAAAGGATAGTAATAATGTAATAACGTTTCACAGTCACAGCCCCATAGTAGAGTAAATAATTCTGTGTCGTGGGTCCCATGGATGCACAAAGATATACAAACACTGAGACCGAGGACAGAACTCAAACTTTCATTTCAATCTCTGCTTCGCTAGGAATCGATACCGGGATTTCGGATTTGCAATCTGGCTACTTGGCAACGACGTCTTTCTTCTCCATAAAGCAAGTGGTAAATACGGGCATAAGAGTAACATAATAATGCATTTATTTTCTTTACAATACTAAAGGAGAAACCCAGTTTTGGGCCTGTAAAACCGCCCATAAGATCTCCGACAAGGTTTAACGACTGTTATCTATCGACAACAACCGGGACCGACGGCTTAAAGTGCCCTACGAAGCACGGAAACGCGCATGATTTTTTTTTTGCCACAAGCGGTCACCCATTTCACACCCGACCGCGCCCATTCGGCTTAGTTGCATAGATCGTTTGCGTTCTATGCTAACCGCCAGGCCATGCGCACTTCGTTGTTTATATGCTAAGATAAATAATTCACTACCGATTTTTTTACAGTTTTTTGTGTCAATATAATCCGAATAACCTAAAATATAATATTGTACGATATTACTAACTTAGCCATTGCAGATATTTCTAAAATGTGTGCACCTAAACCACAATCTCGTTGTATTGTGCCTAAACCCTGTATTCATACTCGAATTAAAGGCAAAATTCTAGCCCTATTGTAATAAGGTCGCAGGTTCGTTTATAACAAGAAGGCGTCTGTAGTTGAAGAAGTCTTTATTATAACTGAATAAATGTACGTACAGTTCGGGTAACTTTGAACTTTTTTACTTTATTTGTATTATTAAAACTGAATTCTATTTATAACACCTTTATTTAATTGAATGAATAGTGTCCTTTTGAGTTAGTTTTTCTGTCTAACAAAATAAATTTGCGCAAAAAACAACAGAACTACCCATAATTTCCCCTAAAACTCGAATTCAAAGTTAAAATGATTTTTTTTAGAATGTAAAAAACCTTAATATTTTAAGGTTTACGTAAAACAAAAAGAAGGTATTATTAAATTTAAAAACCTTATCTATAAAAATTACATCTACACTGACGTAAAAAAGTAACAAATGGCTTGGTTTTGCCCTATGAATCAAAGTGGACTAATTTACGATTCCAAATCAGAGTTCAAGAACTTCCAGCAACTTAACCACGGAAAAGGCTGGAATTTTCAGCATTATGGCATTGACAGTTTATTTCTTTAATTTTCATTTGGTACAAAAACATTTTGGCAATCCATTTAACACAGTTATTATATTGAAATATCAAAAAAATTCGATGTAATAAATTGTTAAATCTTTTTTCCAAGTTTGTTCAAAGTTAAACGTCAATTCAAAGTTACCCGGAATGACTAGTTCTTAATCTAACTTATAGGTTAAACCATGCCTTAGTCACACACACTACAACTCCGGGGTTTAAAAAAAATTGCTATTTTATCTAATTTTTTTGTTTTAAGAAATGTACTATGTTAGAAAAACATATTGAATTATAAAGTAAGTGTAATTTATGCGCTAAGAAAATTAAAATTACCATGTTAGACAAACTTTGAAGAAAACATTAGTATGATTAAGTGATACAAATTATCATCTTATTTAACTAATATTACATGACTAACATTATTATTAAAAATGTCAAAACCGGTAACATTCAAAATCATAGAATTTGTCATATCTAGTTTTAAGAATATGCTTATCCATTTATGCTTCTTAAGTCTAGTAAAAGACAGCCTCCGTGGCGTAGTGGGTGATGAGCCGACTGCAAAACGTGAGGTCGTGGGTTCGATTCCCACTCAGGACAAATATTTGTGTGACAAACATGACTATTTATTCTGTGTCTGGGTGTTAATAAATTTATCTATCTAAGTATGTATTTCGAATTATATAAGTATGTTTATCAGCTTTCTGATTACCATAGTACAAGCTCTGCTTAGTTTGGAATCAGATGGTGTTGTGTGAATTGTCCAAAGATATTTATTTATTTAAATGATGGTCCCAATAGTCATTTACATTCATCCTGGCATGGTCGCCATATAGTGACGTTGCAGGTTCGGTTATAATAAGAACGCACCTGTTATTGAAGAAGTTTTTATTATAACTGTTCAATAAACACCTTAGCCTAACGTATATGATAGATAATGACTTAGACACACACACTACACTATAACGTCAGGCAAAAGTATGGAATTTGGGTTTCTTCTTTGATTTGAACCCAAACTACCGGATCCCGGTCTGTTAACCAGGCTATCGCTACTAATGTAATGCTGCGGCCATTTTATTTTATGTCCACCAATACCCGTTGAACAGCAACTATTGGACATACTTTTTATTTATTGACACACTACATGGTCCTAATAGCCCATAAAATCTAACGACTTTCCTTTATCTCTTCCATGTTGGTAGACTTTCCTATTTTCACACCACAACTTATATTCTTGATGAGTAATATTTTTTTACCTCAATAATGTATAATATTTTAAAATAAAAAATTTAAAATTTAAAACACATCATACTAAAAAGTTAATTTAAAAAAAATGAACTTTAAACAAAAACGAATGAAAATACCTAGTATTATTGTGAAAAAAGCGTAGGCGTTTTATGCCATAAATAATTCTAGTATTTTCATCCATTATTATTTTAAGCTTATATTAAAAATTACTTTTAACTTTTTAATTTCATATGCCATGAATTCTCTTAATCCAAAGGAGAGTTACAAACAAGCTCACAATCTCACAAACATACTGGTGAAGCTAATAAAAGCGTGCTAAAAATTGGTCTTGATTTAATATAATGCTTCATAGCTTTGCCTATTTAGATGGCTAAACGTAACCCTTTGTTGCGTCCCACTGCTAGGCACAGGTCTTTCCCCAATAGGGAGCTGTGGAGCTTACTACAGCATGTTGCTCTTATGCATGGTGATGAAGGATATTGATTACGGTACACTATCACATCAACATCGCTCAACGAGCGATGGAGAGGGCTATGCTTGGTATTTCTCTACGCGACAGAATCCGTAACGTTGAAATCCGCAGAAGATCCCAGGTTACCGACAAAGCTCTCAAAAGCTGCAAGCTGAAGTGGCAATGGGCAGGCCATATAGTTAGGAGGACCGATGAGGAAGAAAGGTGCTTGAATGGCGACCACGTTTTGGCAAAACTAGTACATGCTGCCCACCAACAGGTGGAATGATGTCTTAAAAGAAGACAGCAGATAATCGCTGGATTCATAAGGCCGAGGAGTGGGAGGAGTGGCGAACGTTAGGGGAGGCCTATGTCCAGCGGTGGACTAAGCTGATGGATTGATGATCACAACAATGAAGGTTACAATAGAACAATATTTAACGTACGGAGGAACGGTAACGGAACGGAAAAGGTAACGCCAGATTCAAAATTAAAACAAAACACAAACTAACAAATAAACAAATACTAAACCTAAGTATACACAAAGATTTATCTCACAAGATAAGTAGCTCGATTGCTTAAAGAATAAAGAGACAGTCTGGATAAAGGATAAAAGTGTGAAAATGTAGGACCGTTTTGAAATATTAGACAAAACAAACTGCGGAGTTGAGCTAACGTAAATCTCTTCGCAACTGAAAGATAACGCCGCTTTTGGAACTGAGCACATTTGCATCGGATTGCTCGGGTGATAGTGCTAGCGGGGGAACATAGAGAACAAGGGCAGTTTATGCCCTCTCTTTTTAACAGCGCTCACAAATGAGCGATATAATAAAATCTAAGTATGTATTTTTGTATGTTTTTTTTTATTTCTACATTAATAAATGACATGTAGTCCGTAAAAATGTTTTAAGAGAAACCAATTTGACAGCTTATTTTTGTGATTGAGATATAATGTTCTACCACACTACCATTCTCATAGCTGACCATTGCTACATTAAGGCTAAGGTGAATTTTGTTGTGCGACGATTGGTGTGACTAAACACATTGATATGAGAATAATATTGTCTCATGAACTTTGCTTTGTATTTACTTACATTTATTATCTACTGTGTACAAAATAACTACTCACGACGCTATCGTTTGTCGTAAAGACGTAGAAAATTGCCAATTATTCAACTTTTAATTCAACGAAAATTCTTTAGATAAAATCTACGGTCACTAACAATCTACAAAACTACAAATTAACAAATTTAACGAAAATGGTGGTGTATTTGGTGTAGTGGTGCTGAGTAGGTGTATAAATTATATTAGAGTTTTGTTCTTTCAAACTACTCGTATTAAATAAATCTACTATATAAAAATAGTAGTAGCTTTTCCTTCCTGACGCTATAACTCCAGAACGCACGAACCGATTTCCACGGTTTTGCATTCGTTGGAAAGGTCTCGGGCTGCGTAAGGTTTATAGTAAAGAAAATTCAGGAAAACAATTCATACCAAAGTTCACGCGGACGAAGTCGCGGGCGGCCGCTATTAGGTACTATAATTCATGACGTACTGATTTCATAATAAACAGGCGTTTAATTTATTCCAGGAGTTTTCAACTATCACACGATTAAATAATTTTACCTTTTACACAAATACCTTAACAAATAACTAACGACAGTTTTAACAATACGCTCTCCGCTTATCCTATAGCCTTTCCGCTAGCAATAGGACCATATTTTTGAAATAGTGTCTGATAGTGTCACGTACTGGGGATAAAGGCCCGGCCATTTTGCATTACACAATTGCGCACCACCCAGCCAAGTTAGTTCGGTTTTAACACCTTTCTGCTACCGATCTCGTTTAGTGCATACTGTGTAGTCTGAGATGTTTTCGTTCTTGCAGCTTTGTTGCTGAAAGAGGTAAAGCTATAAAGGAGATGTTTCGATTTTGGCTAGGTATTGTACACCATCTCGAATAATCGAGAATCATCTCAAGAATCCGAAAAAATACTTAAAATTAGTTAAAACATGTACTTTTACGGTACAATAGCAATTTTGATTTAAATTGTACTATTTTCAACATTTTTCTTTTAACTGTCAACTGATGGTCACAAATTATTAATTTCAACTGCAAGATGACATATTACCGCTATTATGTTTTTCAGGTATATTATGTTGCAATTCTAACTAAAAATTATTGTTTTGTATCAATAACTCCAGTCCATTACAGCAAAATGCTTAGTAAAAAAAAATGTTTGTAAAGTAGGTTTACGATCGAGATGTTTACGTGATAACGTCCGCACGAGAAAATCTCCATTCGTTTGTATGCCGCTAGAGTGAGAGAGACGGAAGATCGGTCCACTCACTCGAACGCTATGCCAGCCTCCGCTCGTGAGGATTCCGCGTGACAAGTTTCACGGAATGACTGGCAGCGCTCGAGATGAGACGGGAGATTGGTCCGTCTCTCTCTCGTTATAACTGCGATCGCGCTCGTGAGGTTTTGGTGTGACACAAGTTTCTGAACATGTCACCCGACTAAAACGATTTTAAAGACGTTATCACGTCAAAAACAGATCTATACTACATAATATATTTGCAATTTCTTTATACGGTGTACAAATACCTGGCCAAAGGTCCATACATTTTGAAACATCTCCTTTGCTATTATTTTGGACTAAACCGACGATAACAAAGTTTTTTTCAGCCTTTTTATGTCTTAATGCTGGGCACAGATCTTCACTAATAAGTGGAGGGAGAGATTTAGGCCATAGTCTACCACGAAGGCCTGGTGCAGATTGGTGGACATCATACCTTCGAGAAATTATGAGTTTCTCTCTCACGCATGCACGGCGATGGAAAACATTGTAATTAATTAATAACGCTTCGCTTCATACCCATAGCCCCACATATCTACCCTAATATACCCGGTGTCGTGGGAACCATGTGTTCGCGCCAATTAAGTCATTTCACCTTCATCCTCCCTCTCTTTCCCGCAAGCGCACTATTGTATAGTATCGGCATCGTTCGCACCTGAGCAAATGTATATGGATCAGGAAGATCTATTAAGCAGTCTGCCTTCGTCCGCCGCGCCGCCGACGCGCATGCAAGTCCTCGTGACAACCGCACCGCAAGCCACCTCACACGTGGTCAGACTCGCCGCATCGCAGCCATCACCGCTGTCAATAGTTTGTGATTTAACTGACTCAAAGTGAAGAATAAGTGCTATAGTGTATTGTGAAGGACAACACCAGTTCCCGGGCAAGAGAAGATTGATCGAGGCTTCATCAGAGCACGAGCATACCATCTGCTCCAGCCCCAGGTTAGTGCGTTTGTTCCCTTTATCAATCCTTCTCGTTTTCCACCTTTAATTCGACACGCAACTTACAGTCCACAATTCCTACACCCGCAACGGGGGACCACCCTCCTTTCCACCCTTTATTCCACCACCATTTTTGGTCATATCGAACCGGAGGTCCCACCCTTTATCCAACAATCTGGTCCATGTCGAGCCGGATTTCGAGCCAATAGTTTGGTCACATCACCCGGGTTAATTATTTAATCTCATAAATACGCATATGTATGTATTTCATGTAATATATTATAAGTGCCTATTCATATTTATTTTTGCAAATAAGTATTATATCTACGATTATTTTATATCCCGCATATTAATAACGCACCGCTCACGTAGGTATATTATTCTTTTTGCAAAACGCACCGCACCATCCATTATTTATTTTTGCAAATAAGTATTATATATCTACGATTATTTTATATCCCGCATATTAATAACGCACCGCCCACGTAGGTATATTATTATTTTTGCAAAACGCACCGCACCATTCGCACCATTATTTACCTATATTTGTAATCGAAATTACACCTCATAGGTACGCATTCTATTTTTCATTAATTGAAGTCCGCCATATTGTAACTGGAACCGACGCGACCGGCGATCGTTGTTTTGCTAGTAACTACCTACGTAATCATTCATTCATTACGCCATACATAATTTTTATAATCTTAACTGTTTTAACAGATTTATCTTGTTCACGACAAAATGTCTACTAAAGGCAAAATTGTATCTGAAATGGTTTCAAATGACGAAATTAGTTTGAAAATATTAATTGCAAAACGTGATTCTATTTACGAACGTTTACAACAAATTTATGATTTATCTATAAGTGCATCAAGTTCGTCAGACGAACAGGACACATTTCTTGACACGGCATCTGACCTTGAATACTTGCGTACCGAGTTCAAGGACACGTTAGAATCTTATAATGTTACAAATTTAAAATTAAATCCGAACGCGCAAGTAGATTTCGGGTCGTGGAAATCTTTTCATGATCTATGTAGTCGTATTAAAAGTCAAGTGTCCAAATTAAACGCTCCATCTTCATCTTCAAGTAAATTACAGAATAGTTTACCTACAAAAATTATACCATCGCTTCCGCCCATAGAATTACTTTCTTTTAATGGTGACATACGACACTGGTCTATGTTCTACCAACAATTTAAAACATTAGTTCATGATAATCAGCAATTAACAGATGCTGAACGCGTTTATTATCTTGTTAGTAAACTTAGTGATAAGGCATTATCAATCTGCTCAGGCTTAATGCCTACAGCTGAAAACTATTCTGTGATATGGAACGCGCTCATACGTAGATATAACGACGAGCGTGCGCTCGCGACTACCTACGTCAGTCAGCTGTTAGAACTGAAGAACGTTAACACTAACACATCCGCTGGTTATCAAATATTTATGGATAAATTTGATGCTTCTATTAACGCGCTTAAGCAACTTAATATTGATGACATATCTGATTTTCTGTTTCTAAATATCGCGCTTAGAAAATTAGATAACGATACCGTAAAGTCGTTTGAAATGTCATGTCGCAACGTAAATATACCTAAATATTCCGCTTTGGTTCAGTTTTTACATGACCAGAATAGGGCTTTGTGCCATACAATAAATACTTCGCATATGTCTAACAATAATAAAATTAAAGGTAATTTGGTTCCCGCTCCCGCTAAGAATATAAGCAAAACTTTTATTAATACAGATTCGTCTCGGTCATGTATTTTCTGTAAATCGGGTGATCACGAACACCTATTTGTCTGTCCGCATTTTTTAAAAATAAATGCACAGGACAGGTACAATTTTGTAAAACGAAATAAATGTTGCACTAATTGTTTAAGTAATAAACACGCCACTCCATTTTGTAAGTCACAGCGTAGATGTAGGTATTGCTCCCGCTCGCACCATACGCTACTTCATTTTGTTAGTAGTAGGAATAAGGTCGATCAGCCTTCGGTAGAACAAGGTCCAGGAGAAAAAAATGCATCCACGTCATGTAACGTATCGCGCGATTGCGGTAATGCGCCGCACTGCACTACATTATTGGGGACTGCGAAGATTAAAGTTTGTACTAAATACGGTCACCAATATTTGTTGCGTTGTTTAGTGGACCCTGGCTCGCAATGCGATTACATTACGAAACAGTGTTGCAAACGGTTATACCTACCGATCTCAAATAAAACACCAGTTAAAGAGGCGCAAGGAATCGGTGGCGTATCGCAGAAGATTTTAGGTGTTACTTCTTTGCAGTTTAGCTCCCGCTTTGATGAAAATAAACTTTATCATATTGAACCGTTAGTTGTTCCCGCTATAACTGGACAATTACCCGAGTCGTTAGTAGACGTTTCGAAAATTAATTATATAAATAATTTACGTTTAGCTGACGATCAATTCCATACACCAGGTGACATTGACGTTTTATTAGGGGTTAACACTTATTTACAAATTTTGTTAACTGATAAAATAATTAATTCGCAATCGCCGAGTGCCATAGAAACGTCACTAGGATACATAATAATGGGAGACGCAGAGACCGACTTTCCTACTTGCATTCCGCGTTCTTTAGTTTCTTATCCTATTGATAATAGTCAAACGTCGCTCATGCATTCGCTCGAAAAATTTTGGAAGTTAGATGAGCTGCCGCAAAAACCTTATTTGAGTCCTGATGAACAGGAATGTGAGAATATTTATACTTCCACTACTCGTCGCAGTTTGAACGGACGATGTGTTGTCGCCCTGCCCTTCAAGGACACGCCTGATAAGTTAGGTGATTCTTTTATAACCGCTAAAAAACGCTTCTCGCTCCTAGAGAGACGTTTTAATAAATGTCCCGATCTTCGCTCCCGCTACAATGACGTCATTCAAAATACATCAACAAGGGTTTTTTATCATTAGTTGTTTCAAATAATTCTACGGAACCTTGCTTTTATCTCCCGCACCACCCTGTCATACGTAATGATAAAAGTACAACTAAATTGCGAATAGTACTAGACGCAAGCGCTAAGTCAGATAATGACATTTCATTAAATGATATTTTACATAGTGGGCAAAATTTACAGTCTGATATTTTTAATATTTTAATAAACGTACGAGTTTATCCCATCGCATTTTTTGCCGACGTTAGACAAATGTATTTATGCATTGAAGTACAAAAATCGCACCGCGCGTTTCAACGCATTCTTTATCGCTTTTCTAATGAGGAAGACATACAAACATACGAATTTAATCGTGTGACTTTTGGTTTACGCTCTTCGCCTTTTCTTGCGCTACGCACATTACGTCAGTTGGCTTCCGAGGAGAGGAAGTCCTATCCTCTGGCTACTTCGGTGGTCGAACGAGATATTTATATGGATGATATCGCGTCCTGCGCGCCCTGCGTCAACAGCGCCGTTGATGTAGCCACTGAACTAATTCAAATGTTTCAGCGTGGAGGATTTGAATTGGTTAAGTGGACTAGTAACAGTTCAGAGCTTTTACAGCACATCCCCGCAACGCACCGTCAGCTTGACGAGGTCTCATTCGACGACCAAAGTATTTTTAAGGCATTGGGTCTTCGTTGGCACCCCGCAACTGATTGTTTTTCTTTTCTAGTTTCGCCGCCACCGCTCGCTTGTATGATGTTCTGGGGCTCGTGGGTCCAGTAATTCTTTTCTCTAAGCTTCTCATTAAAACCTTATGGGTTCTCAAACTTGACTGGGACCAGGCTCCGCCCGCTCACGTTGTTACTGTATGGCAACAATATATTTCAGAGTTACCTTTGATATCGAAATTAAAGTTTCCTCGCCATATGGGTATAAATAAAAATTCCCAAGTCTCGCTAGTCGCGTTCGCCGACGCCAGTGAAAAGGCATATGGCTGCGTGATTTATTCGCACATCGTTAATGATGATGACTCACTAGTGATAACGCTACTAATTTTATTGCTTCGCGTTCATACTTGAATGAACTTCATTCCTTTTTACGTTCAGACGAATATTATAAAGTATTTAATCAGGTCCTTTCTGATAACCGCATCACATGGAAACTTAACCCTCCAAACGCTCCACATTTTGGTGGGCTTTGGGAGTCAAATATAAAGATAGTAAAGTATCATTTATTTCGCGTCATAGGTAAGCAAATCCTCACGTATGAGGAGTTGCTTACTGTCCTCACTCAGGTCGAACGCATATTAAATTCACGACCGCTTTACGTGTTAAGTAGCGATCCGGCGGAACCTACTGCACTTACGCCCGCGCATCTCCTCGCTGTTAATCCACTTGGATGTTTACCCGCCGCGGATCTTAGTAAAGAACCCATTAATCTTTTATCACATTTTTCATTGCTTGATACGCTAGTTCAGTCATTCTGGAAGCGCTTCAGATCAGAATACTTACACACACTACAAGCAAGGGAAAAGTGGAATAAGCATTCTATTAATTCCATTTCTGTAGGAACCGTTGTTCTTATCGATATGGATAACGCTCCGCCTCTTCAGTGGCCGCTAGGCGTCGTCACTGAACTGTTTCCTGGTAGGGATGGTGTGGTGCGCGTTGCACAAGTGAAGACTAAGAGCTCCACTTGGCAGCGGCCCATTGTTAGACTTTGCCCTCTACCAACACAATAATATTTCTATATGCCTATGTAGTTTATATTTTATAAGTTATAGTTTAAGTATAAATTCTCATCCCGCTATTATAATATTTTTATTAATTTACTAATTATATTCATCGCATCGCCTCTGTTCACCGCATATATAGTTTTTTTCTACATGATATTAACTCCGCTGTATATATTTATGTTTATTTTTTTTAAATTCGCTATTTGAGGAGACCTCAAGGCCGGGGGGATGTTCGCGCCAATTAAGTCATTTCACCTTCATCCTCCCTCTCTTTCCCGCAAGCGCACTATTGTATAGTATCGGCATCGTTCTCACCTGAGCAAATGTATATGGATCAGGAAGATCTATTAAGCAGTCTGCCTTCGTCCGCCGCGCCGCCGACGCGCATGCAAGTCCTCGTGACAACCGCACCGCAAGCCACCTCACACGTGGTCAGACTCGCCGCATCGCAGCCATCACCGCTGTCAATAGTTTGTGATTTAACTGACTCAAAGTGAAGAATAAGTGCTATAGTGTATTGTGAAGGACAACACCAGTTCCCGGGCAAGAGAAGATTGATCGAGGCTTCATCAGAGCACGAGCATACCATCTGCTCCAGCCCCAGGTTAGTGCGTTTGTTCCCTTTATCAATCCTTCTCGTTTTCCACCTTTAATTCGACACGCAACTTACAGTCCACAATTCCTACACCCGCAACGGGGGACCACCCTCCTTTCCACCCATTATTCCACCACCATTTTTGGTCATATCGAACCGGAGGTCCCACCCTTTATCCAACACCATGGATACACACAAAGACAAAAACACAAACACCCAGACCGAGAACAGAAATTCAAACTCATCATTAAAATTTCTATTTCACCGGGATTCGAACCCGAGACCCTCGCCACGCAGGTCGTCCAGTTAAATATTACAATATATTCCATCACGATGCAGCAGCGATGAAATGCGCACTTTAAAATTTATTTTGTCAGAGGTGCGCTGGGATTTGAATCCGACATCTTCTGCGTCGGAGATCGCTGTCCTTACCACTCGGCTATCACCACGATAAGAAAGTTATCTTATAATAACTTTATCTTTCCTTGTACAAAAGGTATTTTGATGTTAATTATAGTTCACCTCTTTCTCTCAAAAAAACCCAGACATTTTAATGGACCTTTGCATATCTCAACGGAATCTTAGAATAAAAACGAAACAGAACCCTCTCAATATCGTATTCAATCAAAATAGCTAACACAAGTGCACTACAAGCCACTTTGACCAACAGGGAGATTCTTCGCTCGAAGTTTCGCGAATAAAATTTAATTTTCATTCACTTTGAGCTTGTCACCGCTTTAGAGGAATTTTCATCTGTAGTGTTACAAGTTCCGATTTAACTTTTGCCTTTGACTGACTTTGATGACTTAACCTACGTGTATGTCGTTTAAGAGCTTTATTAGGACCTTTAACCTAAATTTGTCTATTTTTTAAATTTAAATTGTTATTTTGTCCATACGTCTGACACGACAAAAGTTAAAGTTACCTATTAGAGTTTATTTTTAAATTATTTTATTGTATAAATACAGTTTTACAATAAATTTACACTACTTGATTTTTCGTTTTTATATTTAATTGTATTATTTTTTTACCTAAAGCGTAATCATTCGACAGAATATTATGGACGTCGAAAACTCGACTTCATTAGTTTCTACTGCCATCTTCGCTCAGAAAACAGCTGTGCGTAAAAGTAATTAGTTAATCTATTACAAAAGAACATAGTGGCAAATTTCTAATTTTTTTATACTAATCAACACCACATAAGTCAACTAAATTAGTAACAAAATATAATGCAGTCATAAAATTGTGGTCGCCAAGACTATGCTAACTTTGAGCGCTTGTGACCAGTAGTACCGACTTTCCTCAAAATAGCGGACATTGTTCTGTCCGGTATGACCATTTATTTTTTACCGGACAGGCCTCGAAAATACTGGACTGTACGCTCAAATACCGGACATCTGGCAACCCTACTTGCAGTCTGTGTCTCAATCCTCAAATAATACTACAAACAAATCACTTTGACTATCGCTCAGGGGGTTTCTTTGCTTAAAGTTTCGCTACTAAAATTTAATTTTCCAGCCTCCCTTTGAGCCTAACCCTCGACGGTGGCTAGGGAAATTCATTTCTATTTCTCCATTAACATTTCATCAACTGTCTTAGATGTTGCTTTTGATAGGTCTTCAAATTTTACTCTACATTTTAAGTTTCACCGAGTCCGGTGGAGGGGAGTTGGAAGTGTATATAAGAGGGCTGCATTGGACATTGCCTCACTAATAAAAAATACATATACATATATTTAAAAAAATATTTATCATTAAAAAAAAACTCTTCGACACCGGAGTCTGGACAGCCTCAGCACCGTTACCAGCTCCAGATATACCTAGTGAAACAATGGAAGACCATCAAAAAAATTAATGAAGACCACGACAGGGTCCACCCGGTCCCCAACCCAATGACCGGGATCATGTTCATGGCCCGCGGTACCAACCCACCGCAGGGGAAGGCCCGAAACGTGTGCCCCGGGTCCCTTGCGGGGCTCGCGAAGAAAACCCGGACTAGACTTAGACGATTGCCTCACTTTGCGAGTAACCGTCGTAGAGTCCAATAACCCTGATGATGCACTGTTATGGGGCGAAACACGTATTGGTGGTGGTGCGTATGTTGGTGTATAATTTTTATTGTTGCATGTACATGTATCCTATGTGAAAGGGAGGGAAGTGTTTTTACATGAAAAAGGTATACACCATCATACGTTCTGATTGCGGATTATTTAAAAGTAGTTTTTACCTAACTGTATAACAATAAAGTTCCGCAAAGTAACGCCTGATTCTGTTAATTTTTAAGTTTCTCTTTGTAATAGCTTTTCTAAATTATTTAAGACAGCATAGTTTAACATTGGTAATGATAGACGAGTAGGTATGTATTTCAGATTATTCCAACTTTCGCGCATATTTTTACTTGTTCTTTTTGATAAATAAATGCAACACATGCCTTATAAAGACATGGGCACAACGTTCGTATCTTCAAAGATACCAGAGTAGTAGACCCTAGCTCAAAAGTGTGACCGGTAAAAATACTAAAAGAAGTGCTTAGATTATAATTAGGAATAGAAGGAATAGCGGATGACTCTGATGGCAAAGGTAACAACAAGGTATCGGGTTACTAAAAAAAATTGGAGGAAGAGGTGTCCCAAATTGGCTTGTTTCGCCTTCCGTCTACGCATGACTGATGGATTTCGGGGGGGGGGGGGGTCATGTCCCCTATGACCCCCCCTGGGACCGCACTTGGTGGGATACATGGCAGTTTGGCTGTCACTCTAAGAAATTCTTTGCTCCAAGTATCGCGAATAAAATTAAAATTTCTAGACCCAGTTTGAGCCTGACATCGCTCGGCAACTGCCAAGGAATTCTTGTCTCTAGTATCCCACTGAAGTATTCATTCAATTGAAACTTGTTTTCTATTCACATTTTGTCTTTTGGATATTGTGTTTTCAAAGTTTGATTTGTCCAGTAGGTATAAGTATGAATTATTCATATATTAAATGAGTATACATATACTCAGGTACTCTATATGAAAAGGCAGGTCATTTTATATTTTAGATTACATTTTTAGGGTTCCGTACCTCGAAAGGAAAAAACGGAACCCTTATAGGATCACTTTGTTGTCCGTCCGTCTGCCTGTCTCTCAAGACCCTTTTTCTCAGGAACTCCAAGCTGGAATTTATATTAAATACCCAAATCTAACTATTGCCCCTTGGAGTTGTGAAAAAATCAAACTTCTTAGCTAGCGCAATCAAATGATACAGCCATTTGACGACCCGCGTGGCGCAATGGTTACCATGCCGGACTGCCAATCGAGGGGTCCCGGGTTCGATTCCCGGCGAAACAGAAGTTTGAATGATGAGTTTAAATTTCTGTTCTCGGTCTGGGTGTTTGTGTTCCTGTCTTTGTATGTGTCCATGGTACCCACGACACAGGGTATTAATTACCTTACTGTGGGGCTATGAGTGTGTAACGTTTATTTAAAAAAAAGTTTATTTTTGCAGCAAATTGTCAACACTCGAAAGGGAATCAAAACCTAGAGGGACCCGTGAACTCAGAATCTTGAAATGTGGTAAGAAAGCAACATCCGTACAAAACCGTAATTTGTTTACGTTACACATCATATATTAAAAATATATACGGAACCCTCGGTGCGCGAGTCCGACTCGCACAAGGCTGCTTTTTTAACATACATATCTACCGGCCCGACAAGAACAGCGCTGTGGA
Source organism: Pyrgus malvae (assembly GCA_911387765.1). NCBI lineage: Eukaryota > Metazoa > Arthropoda > Insecta > Lepidoptera > Hesperiidae > Pyrgus > Pyrgus malvae. The sequence continues at coordinate 14,764,165 of OU426969.1, forward strand.
GTAAGATCCTAGTCTCTAAAGTAATCGAGGAGAGACCCATACCCAGCAGCCGGACGCAAAAAGGGTTGCAACAATTTTCTTTTCTTCAAAGACAATTAGGTAGCTTATAGGAGCTGGCTTAAAAGTTAACCAAAATAGGACTCCTTCTAAATCAAAGAAGACTGTAAAGGCAAAGAAAGTACCTGGGTACCTGCTATCTGATCTAACTGAAACAGTCACCAATGTCAAACTAAACTCCAAAACTCAAGCACTCTACAAGCTTCTTTGAGCGTTGCTTGGGGATTCTTCACTCGAAACTCGCGGGTAAAATTAAATTTCTCTGACTGACTCTAAACATGTCTCTACGTTGGAGGTAGTTTCATCACTTGCCTTAGGTTTGACGTCTATTTATGTTTTTTTTAATGGAGTAGCAGACGAGCATGCATGCCACGTGGTGTTAAGTGGTCGCTGCAGCCCAAGGACATCTGCACACAACCTCAAGCAAGCATAGGTAAGTCTTGTCTGAGGTCGTATGCAGTTGCGCTGCTACTCCGGAGGTAAATTTATTGTTTGGCTTTTGCTCTCACTGTTTTTTGTAGATTTTTTTAGTTATCGGAGTGTTTTAAAGTGAGCAAAATTTTAAGTTTTATTTTAATGCAAATCACTTTAATACGGTACCGGTTGTTCGATTTGTTACATAATTATTGTTAGCAGTGATGTGTGTTATGTCTTGAAATTCTTTGAATGTAGAACATTCAAATCTAATACGAATAAATCATACATTTTGTGTAATTTAACGTTATTGGGAGGCCTGGAACTTACTTCGCCATGCTGCTTGGATGTTAAATCGACTCATAAGGCCTTTGATAACCTTATCAAAGTCTTGTCTTGGTTGGTCTTGGTTGTTAGTCAAAGTTAACAGTCTTTCAACCTTGAAAGACTGTTAACTTTGACTAACAACTGGGAATGACGACTTAAATGCCCTTCGAAGCATGATATCGCGCATAAATTTTTTAGCATTTGCGGTCACCCATCTCACATCCGACCGTTTAGACTGTGTAGAACGCCCGCTCCATTCATCTTTTTTTCTTTTTTTTTTCAACCTTTTTTATGTCCCACTGCACAGGTGGGCACAGGTCTCCTTCTCACAAGTGAGAGGGATTTAGGCCATAGTCCACCACGCTGGCCAACTGCGGATTGGTCATTCATCTCATACCATCAAATAATGGTAGTGTCTGCCACGAAACTTTTAAAATTTGGCATATTTACATTGTATCCTTGCTGAGAAGGTACAAACGCTGCGTCTAGCATAAAATATTGACGAACACGTTGCAATAAGTCTAAGTTGTTTGAACTGTTCGTAGCGCCCGGGGCCAACGTATTGTATCGAGTTGCATGCTAGTTTTTAGTTGAAATGAAATGAAATAAAAATATTTTATTTGCACAAATAGGGATGAAAAAAGGTTTTACACGAAATATTTAACACAATGTTTAGAACTCCATAATTACCCCTTAGGGTGTACAAATTTAAATTTAATTTAATTAACGTATTATTTTTTATGACTTAATTTGAACTTACATTCTTAAAATGATTATTATAGAAAGGTACGTGAAACATCAAAGTAGTTTAACATTGTTACAGTTTTAATTAATTAGACTTAAACCCAATTTTGTGCTTTCATATTATTAGAACGATACCGGCGTTTACCGTCATTAGCTTTGGGCACCTACCAGGATGGGTTTTTGTACACTGGGAGGAAAAAAAGCTGACGAAAAAAAAAACCTTCCAAGTTTTTATGCCGGGGACAAATTTATTTATTAGTATTTTTTTTTGTTTTATTTGTTTTTATTCCTGTTATTTTATAAATTTGTTTACTATAGTTATATATACAAGGTCTGTCTTTAATAGTGGATAATCCGTTACTCATAGGGTAGTCCAGAGGTCCAATTGCAAGAAAATCCACGTTTTTGTTAGTCTAGTCTAGTTACTGTTAGTCTGTTTAGTTGTCACTATTAAATCTGTAGCTAACGAAGGTCACTAACATAGTTCTGGAAATCTACGAGCTGAAGCGGCAATGGACAGGCCATAATATTCAGGAGGTGTAGTAAGGTCCTTAATTGGCGATCACATCTCGGCAAAAGGAGCACAGTCTGCCCTCCAAGTGGACTGACAACCTGAAGACAGCGGTAAGCTGACGGATTAAGATCTGTAGAACCAGATGGAGTGGTGCATGCTAGGGAAGGTGAATGTCCAACATTGGCATTTTAAAGGCTGATAAATGGATGATAACTAACCATCCGTTTATCAGCCTTTAACATGTAAATGCTAAGGTATGCTATATTTTCAACGTGTATCGCTTAGCATTATAGATCGATAACATTCTATCCTAGCCGCAGGGTTCGGTGGTGTATCTGGCATATTATGCACAAAATATTGACATAAGTTGTAATAAGTCCAAGTTATTTGAACTTCTAGTCACGCCTGCGGCCTTCGAGTCGGGATGCCGCAATGCATATTTGCTATACCTATTGGAATCGCTTATAATAATGAAATTTGCTTGCAATAGATAATAACTAAAAATATGAAAATATTCCTTTTTTTCCACTCTCCAATCGAGAATTCATAAAAACATTTTATGAATTCTCGATTGTAAAAGTCATCTACATGCACATGCTACAATAAAAAATACATTAACATATGTACGTACCACAACCAACACGTGTTTCGCCCCAAAACAGAGCTCCATGAGGGTTATTGACTTTACCACGAAGTTCTTTGCATTGCACGTGCATGTATCCTAAGTGGGAGGGAGGGAGGTGCTATTGCTTGAAAAAAGTATACACCATCATACGTTCTGATTGCGGATTGTTGTAAAGTAGTTTTTACATAACTTTATAACAATGGAGTTCCGCAAAGTATGGCCTGATTCAATTAATTATAATACTGACACAGTTAAGTTTTCTAGACCAATACGTTCTGACCAACTGAGGAGATAACATGTTTGGTATTTAAGTAAAAACACCAGTTGTTTCCCGTGGTTTCAGCCGAAGAATGAAGAGATTATTGCTACGAAGTAAGGATAATCTGAAGATGTTCTCGACTTTATCTATTTAATTTAAAAAAAAATAAACTTGAACCAATGGGTGACCACTAGTGGCAAAGAATGCTTCGGAGGGCACGTTAAGCAGTCGGTCTCGGTTGTTGTCGATAGATAACAGTCGTTAAACCTTGGAGGCCTTATGGGTGGTTTGAAAACATCCGACAACGGGTTGACCACTAACCCGCATCTCCACCAACCGCATTGGAGCAGCGTGGTAGAGTAAGCTCCAGGCCTACCCAATAAAGGGGAGATACCCGTGCCCAGCAGTGGGACGTAAAAAGGGTTGCTGCCATACGAGATATCCTAGCAGTATTTTAGGTATAGTTACAAACGGAGCCCTTAGTATAAGTTTGTAAACGCGCATAAAACTTAAAAGAGTTAAAATTGTACAGATAGATCTTAACCTGAAAGGAACAAGATCGATAATTAAATTCTTAACTCAAACGCGTTAGTAACGTTTTCGCGTGTGCAGACTTACACTAAGGCCTCTGGTGCCGCCAAAGTCAAACGTCTAAGCGTTCAGCGAGAACTGAAACGTATCCTTGGAACTCAACGAATGTGCGACCTAAATACAAAACGACGGCTCATCCCGACCCTAAACGCTATATGAATATGTATCCACACATTCGTATTAATACCATCCTTTCATATATTTGAGTGTTTTGCTAAATCCAGCGAAGGAAATAGTTAAGAAAAGTAAAGGTTTTTTGGGGATTTGGAGACGTTCGAGTAAATAAATTATTAGGGAAGATACAATAACATTAATGTACTTTTGAGACGTGTTAAGCAATGCGACTGGAGGATGACAAAAGTCAGTAAAAAAGTGAGTGAGGGAATAAAAGGGATTTTTTATATTTGAATGGAGCAGACGAGCTTGCAGGCCACGTGGTGTTAAGTGGTCGATACAGCCCATGGACATCACACAACCTTTTTTTTTTTTTTTAAGTAGGGAATGCTATTACGCACCGTCTCGACCTCTGTCGAGGGGACAGAGGGAGGTGTGTGGGACTCCCCCCTGCCGTTACGAGGCAGGGGTATACCCACTAAACCCTACTGCGCTCCTCCATCGCCATCGTGACGATGTCGTGGGAAATCGGCAGAGCCTTTGCTTCCACAACATCGTCGGCGACTGCCTGCCTATCTTGGCAGGCCCTACACGCTCCCCTTATGGGGAGGCTACAGGAATGACCGGGAGCGCCGGGTCATTCCTGTCAATCAGTGATGGCCTGTGCAATGCAGCTGGTGGCACCCCCGTACCTCCATCCTGCAGGCCACCACTGGGGGAGGGAGAGAACGGTCGTATTGTCGTCTTCTCCTTCCCCTTCTTCGTTTGCGGAGCGGGGGTTGGGACGGATCGTCCTCCCTCTCCCGCTCCGCCGCCTCCTTCTGCGAGATTACTTCCTCGCAGAAGGAGGCAACAGCTTTCCAGCCTCTTTCGCTTCCGAGCATGGCCCTAACTATGCTCGGGAGCGAAAGGTCCCGGCCGACAACAGTGCACAAGACTCGGCGCTGTTCATCCCAGCCCTGGCAACTCTCAAGGCTGTGCTGCGCCGAGTCTTCCGCCGCACCGCAATGGTGGCACGACGGGGACTCCTCCCTTCCGATTCGGTACAGGTAATTGCCGGAACATCCGTGTCCGGAAAGTACCTGCACCAGGCGGAAAGTGAGGAATCCGTGCGGCCGCTCCTCCCACGCCTCGATTACAGGACCGAGGGCGTCGAGAGTGCGGCGTCCAAACTGCGCGGAGGCTAGGTCCTCCCTCCACAGTTGGACCATAGCCTCGCGCGCATCCCGCCTCACTGCGTTGCGCTCTTCAGGGGCTGGCCACTCACCCAGCGCCTTTTGCGCTGCCGTCCAATCGTAGACGGTGGCCAGCACCCTGGCCTCCAGCTCCCATGGAGGAGTTGCCGCGAGCGCACATGCGGACGCGTACCCGACTGTGCGGTAGGCCCTCGCCACCCGCTGTGCAATGGCCCGTTGGGGCCTGCGGAGGAGGGCCACGTTCTCCCGCCGATGCAGGGAGTCCACCCATACAGGGGCGCCATACAGCGCCATGCTCTTTAGGATGCCGGCATAAAGACGCCGGCATCGTGAGCTTGGACCCCCAAGGTTCGGCAGGAGCCATCTGAACGCGTCCGCTGCGCGGATAAGGCGGGATGACAGCCCGGCGAAGTGCGCGCCGAACTGCCACCGGCTGTCCAGGGTAAGGCCCAGGTATTTAAGCCGGGCCTTGACCTCAACCCTCACGCCGCCCACAATAATGTGGGCGTCGGGAGGGAGGCGCTGCCGGGGCCCAGGGAAAAATAGGGCCTCGGTCTTCTCCAGCGCCACCTTGAGGCCGAGGCGGCGAATCCTCTGAGCGACAAGCGTGCCGCCTGCAGAGGCCCGCCTCGCCGCCTCTCCGTACGTTCTCCCGCGGGCAGTGACGAGTGTGTCATCCGCATAGCAGATGACACTCATGCCCGCCAGGAGAACACCCCGGAGCAGCCAGTCATATCCGAGGTTCCACAGCAAGGGACCCAGGACCGAGCCCTGTGGAACCCCGGATTCGACGGCACGCCTTTGCAGACGGCCGTCTTTTCCAACAAAGAGGACCTCCCGTTGGCCCAGATAGTCTGCCAGCAACGCCCTCAAGTACAGAGGCACCCCGGACATCACACAACCTCAAGCAAGTATAGGTAAGCCTTGTCTGAGGTCGTATGCAGTTGCGCTGCTACTCCGAAGGCTGGTGGTCGCCTCATGTAAGTGTGGCCGGCAAATGCACCTTTCCGTCGAAATACAATAGAATTGGTTCACGGCAGAAGTGGGTGCAGCGGTGGTACTTCCCCGGGTGAACTATCATAGTTCTACCACCTACAAAAGTTTACATTATTACACCTACAAAAGATTACATAGTTATACAATAGGGTCTTGGACACTATGCACAAAAAATTCAAAATCCTTACCTTAAAAAGGTTGCACTAAATCACGCTTGGAAATCAATATAATTGTTAATTCTTTTTTATACATGATTTTTATTACCGCTTAAATCAATAATAATGAAGTCAATTAACTATATATGATAAGTGACGTCACTTACCATTTTCTCATACAAAATGTATGGGGATGTCACGTTTTGACAGCTCATTAAAAGTATCTCAATTGACTTGGTAGTCATACCGGATTCTATACCGTCTATTGAGGGTTCCGGTGTGGAAATCCGGCGAGGCAGTTTTTTTTTTATAAAGCAATAAAATTATAAAAACTACCTAACATTGTGAACTCATAGTCCCACAGTAGCGTAGATCTTATATATAAAATTCTCGTGTCACAATCTTAGTTACCATACTCCTCCGAAACGGCTCGACCGATTTTTATGAAATTTTATATGCATATTCAGTAGGTCTGAGAATCAGCTACTATCTATTTATCATCCCCCTAAGCGATAAGCAGCGATGGCCGAGTGGTAAAAAACCGCGGTCTCCGACGCGACCGATCACAGGTTCAAATCCTCGGCGCGCACCTCTGACAAAGAAATTTGTAATGTGCGAATTTATCGCTGCTCCACGGTGATGGAAAATATAGTGATATTTCATGAGTACGATATTCTCCATCGCCGTGCATGCCTGAGAGAAATTCATAACTTCTCGAAGGCATGACGTCCACCAATCCGCACTTGGCCAGCGTGGTGGACTATGGCCTAAATCCCTCTCAATTGTGAGTAGGAGACCTGTGCCCAGCAGTGGGACATAAAAAAAGGGTTGAAAAAAAAAGCGATAAGGGTGGCCCAACCCAAACATTTAAACGCGATACGGAGTTTGCGGGATCAGCTAGTACCTTTATGTATAACTTATGTCATGGGTTCTATGGAGATACACGAACTTACCTGATAGATGTTGAAATCTACCACTGGCCGCTCACAATTTTACTATTTATAAATACGAGTGTGTTGTTATCACAGTTTCACAAAGACACTGGTTTAACCCCAGTACTTTATTTCCCGGGATCAACACACCCTTCTCAAACTTCTCCACAAAGCAATATTAATACAAACGGGTGAATACATATTCATTACCATAACACTTTTCATTTCCTCCTAGGCTGTTTACACACTGCGATGTTGCTTTAGGTTAACTAGTGATGCAGCCCGGCTTTGTTCGGGTGATTTCAGTTTATTATAATTTTATTTATATATCATATCCCAAGGGGACAGTACATTAAAACCAAATTTCATTAAAATTGGTTCAGTAGTTTAGGCGTGAAAACAGACACAAACACAGATAGAGTTACTTTCGCATTTATAATATTAACTATTAAGTATGGATTCTATCTGGTGTTACTTTACGGAACTTGCTGCAACACTTTATGTTTCCCACAGCTGGGCACGGGTCTCTCCTCATTATTAAGGAAGCTTGGAGCTTACTCCACCACGCTTCTCTGATACAGGTATATGGAGATGCGGTTTAGCCAATCCTCTGTTATCTATCGATATATCGAGAATTCCTCAGTGCCTGAAGTCGAAAGTTTATGAGCAGTGTGTGATCCACGGCGCTGAGACGTAGTCTTTTACAGTTAGCCTTTTCCACAGGCTCAAGGTCGCTCAGCACGCGATGGAGAGGGCTATGCTTGGTACCTATTTCTCTACGTGACAAAATCCGAAACGATGAAATCCGTAGACGAACGAAGGTTACCGACATAGCTCTCAAAATCTGCAAGCTGAAGAGGCAATGGGCAGGCCATATAGTTATAAGAACCGACAACCGATGGGGAAGAAAGGTCCTCGAATGGCGACCACGTCTCGGCAAAAGAACGTTAGCCAAGCCCGGGAATACGTACTTCAAGAAATGATAAATATTACAATGTTTTCCTGCGGCCTGGAGATGCATACGCACATGAAATAATTCACAGTTTTATTCACATTAACACCGGGGTTTTAACCAGGAACTTGAAATTTTAGAGTTACATGAAATTTTAAATGTTTTTTTAACAAAAGACCGTACATATTCATATTCTTGATGACCCGCGTGGCGCAATGGTTACTTAAAATTTAAATTAAATTATAATTGTAAATAATTTAGTAAATAAATAACTTTCGTTTTACTTTGTGATTATTGGATAGCTGAATAAGGTAGACTGTTTAAATACTATTGTTAAACGCAAACACCTAATTTTTTGGAAACAGTCATCAATAAATGTTTTTCATTTCATTTCTAACACTCTGCACACCCCTTTAGGGTCGGTACATACGAGTACAGAGATATATTTGGGTCAAAGCATTTGTCCCCGTCTGGAGTTTCGTTTCATACGACGCGTAAACAAAACAAACTCTTGTTATTTTTAACTGTCTAAAGATGAATTCCCTTTTGTGTGTCTCTTTAGCGACAATTAGGACTTAAACGAGGAAAAACGTCTATTTCAAATCTATAAGAATGCGAGTTTTTTCTTGCACTTGGCCAGCGTGGTGGACTGTTACATAAATATTTTTTCTCTCTTTCATTCTCGTTTTGAGAGGAGTCCTGTGTCCAACAGGGAGACACTGAAGGCATTGGACTTATATAGTTAAATTGAATATAAGAACATGTTAGCCACTTGATTTGAGATGTTCGCTGTAGCCCATGGATATACAACCTAATACCAAGGTCCACGCGGACGAAGTTGCGTGCGACTGCTAATCATAGCAAGATGTTATAAAGCCTTCCCCAATAAATGGACTATTCAACACAAAAATAATTTTTCAATTCTAACCATTCGTTTCTGAGATTAGCGCGTTAAAACCTTACCCTTCCCCATCAACTCAAATAATAATAATAATCTAACAAATAGAAACGTGTTGTATGTAATTCCGCAATAACTCTGAAGGGAGCATTGCATTCAGTGATTGAAATACACCCGGTATGCAAATTCCAGCGCAGGAAAGTATTTTATTCAAACTGTAACCCTTTTTGCGTCTCACTTACACCACGTCACTGCTCCAATGCTGGTTACTGTAGATATGGGTTAGTGGGCAACCCGCCGTCGGATGTTTTCAAACCGCCCGCCCATAAGGCCTCCGACAAGATTTAACGACTGTTATTTATCGACAACAACCGAGATCGACGGCTTGACGTGCCCTCCGAAGCACGGAAACGCGAATGAAATTCTTCGTCACTAGTGGTCATCCATCTCTCACCCGATCGCGGCCGTTTTGCTTACGTGCCTTAAAAATCGCTCATTAAATAAGGTCTCGGACACTAACCACGCTTGGGAAATCAAGATAACTGTTAATTAATTTTTAAAATGATTTCTATTACCTCTTAAATTTCATCAATTGACTGCAAATGAGTTGTGGCGTCACAAATATTTTTTTCATAATAGAGTAAGATCCCAGAACGATCAGACATAACTTATTTTCACACGGATGAAACTTTAGGTTTTCAATAGAGGCTCATGCGCGTTGAATACCTGTACGTTTGTAGAGCTTGCTGCTTGCTCTAGCTTGCTAGAGGTGAGAAAGGTAACTAAAAATAAGTTTTACTTAACTTAAATTTCCACGGCCGATTTTTATATATGTTTTATATAATATTATTCTGAAGTATTATCATAAGTGTCAGACACTTTCCATGGACCAAAACTTTTGTCAGACTTAAACGAGGAAAAACGTCAGAAAAAGCTTCAGAAAAAATAAATGAACTTTACTTATTTTTACATGTCTGAATTTTTAATATGTTATTAAGGTAAAATTATTAAGGTAAGGTAACAAAGTTATATTTCATCAGTCAGACAAATAGTAGTGACCAAACATCCTCTAAACATAAAAATTATTTATATATAGTTACTTATATAGTTGATACTATACTATACTGAAAATAAGTTATGTCTGATCGTTCTGGGATCTTGGACTATAAAATGTACGAAGATGTCACGTGAACTCACGTGTTAACAGCTCATTAATAGTGGAGGGAATCCGGCTCGACAAGGACCAGAAATTGATTGGATAAAGGGGGGACCTCCGGTTCGCTATGACCAAAAATGGTGGTGGAATAAAGGGTGGAAAGGAGGGTGGTCCCCCGTTGCGGATGATGGAATTGTGGACTGTAAGTTGCGGTTTGAATCAATGGTGGAAAACGAGAAGGATTGATAAAGGGAGCGCACTTACTTGGTGTATCCCAGGGGCTGGAGCAGATGGTATGCTCGTGTGCTGCTGAAGTCTTCATCAATCTTCTCTTGCCCGGGAACTGATGTTGTCTTTCACAATACACTGCACTATTCAGTTAAATCATAAAACTATTGACAGCGGTGATGGCGGCGATGCGGCGAGTCTGATGACCACGTGTTAGGTGGCTTGCGGTGCGGTTGTCAATTGTCACGAGAGGACTTGCATACGCGTCGGCGGCGTGCGCGTCGGCGGCGGGACGAAGGCAGACTGACTGATGATTCTTCCTGATCCATATTATATAATAGTGCGCTGGCGGGAAAGAGAGGGAGGATGAAGGTGAAATGACTTAATTGGCGCGAACATCCCCCCGGCCTTGAGGTCTCCTCAAATAGGGAATAAAAAAAAAAAAAACATAAATATATACAGCGGAGTTAATATCATATAGAAAAAACTATATATGCGGTGAACAGAGGCGATGCGATGAATATAATTAGTAAATTAATAAAAATATTATAATAGCGGGATGAGAATTTATACTTAAACTATAACTTATAAAATATAAACTACATAGGCATATAGAAATATTATTGTGTTGGTAGAGGGCAAAGTCTAACAATGGGCCGCTGCAAAGTGGAGCTCTTAGTCTTCACTTGTGCAACGCGCACCACACCATCCCTACCAGGAAACAGTTCAGTGACGACGCCTAGCGGCCACTGAAGAGGCGGGGCGTTATCCATATCGATAAGAACAACGGTTCCTACAGAAATGGAATTAATAGAATGTTTATTCCACTTTTCTCTTGCTTGTAGTGTATGTAAGTATTCTGATCTGAAGCGCTTCCAGAATGACTGAACTATCGAATCAAGCAATGAAAAACGTGATAAAAGATTAATGCGTTCTTTACTAAGATCCGCGGCGGGTAAGCATCCAAGTGGATTAACAGCGAGGAAATGCGCGGGCGTAAGTGCAGTAGGTTCCGCCGGATTGCTACTTAACACGTAAAGCGGTCGTGAATTTAATATGCGTTCGACCTGAGTGAGAACAGTAAGCAACTCCTCATACGTGAGGATTTGCTTACCTATGACGCGAAATAAATGATACTTTACTATCTTTATATTTGACTCCCAAAGCCCACCAAAATGTGAAGCGTTTGGAGGGTTAAGTTTCCATGTGATGCGGTTATCAGAAAGGACCTGATTAAATACTTTATAATATTCGTCTGAACGTAAAAAGGAATGAAGTTCCTTCAAGTATGAACGCGAAGCAATAAAATTAGTAGCGTTATCACTGGTGAGTCATCATCATTAACGATCTGCGAATAAATCACGCAGCCATATGCCCTTTCACTGGCGTCGGCGAACGCGACTAGCGAGACTTGCGAATTTTTATTTATACCCATATGGCGAGGAAACTTTAATTTCGATATCAAAGGTAACTCTGAAATATATTGTTGCCATACAGTAACAACGTGAGCGGGCGGAGCCTGGTCCCAGTCAAGCTTGAGAACCCATAAGGTTTTAATGAGAAGCTAAGAGAAAAGAATTACTGGACCCACGAGCCCCAGAACATCATACAAGCGAGCGGTTGCGGATAAAATAGAACGCTTGGTATAAGCGAGCGGCGGCGGCGAAACTAGAAAATAAAAACAATCAGTTGCGGGGTGCCAACGAAGATCCAATATTTTCAAAATAATTTGGTCGTCGAATGAGACCCCGTCAAGCTGACGGTGCGTTGCGGGGATGTGCTGTAAAAGCTCTGAACTGTTACTAGTCCACTTAACCAATTCAAATCCTCCACGCTGAAACATTTGAATTAGTTCAGTGGCTACGTCAACGGCGCTGTTGACGCAGGGCGCGCAGGACGCGATATCGTCCATATAAATATCTCGCTCGACCACCGAAGCAGCCAGAGGATAGGACTCCCTCTCCTCGGAAGCCAACTGACGTAATGTGCGTAGCGCAAGAAAAGGCGAAGAGCGTAAACCAAAAGTCACACGATTAAATTCGTATGTTTGTATGTCTTCCTCATTAGAAAAGCGATAAAGAATGCGTTGAAACGCGCGGTGCGATTTTTGTACTTCAATGCATAAATACATTTGTCTAACGTCGGCAAAAAAGGCGATGCGATAAACTCGTACGTTTATTAAAATATTAAAAATATCAGACTGTATATTTTGCCCACTATGTAAAATATCATTTAATGAAATGTCATTGTCTGACTTAGCGCTTGCGTCGAGTACTATTCACAATTTAGTTGTACTTTTATCATTACGTATGACAGGGTGGTGCGGGAGATAAAAGCAAGGTTCCGTAGACTTATTTGAAGCAACCAATGATAAAAAAACCCTTGTTGATGTATTCTTGAATAACTTCATTGTAGCGGGAGCGAAGATCGGGACATTTATTAAAACGTCTCTCTAGGAGCGAGAAGCGTTTTTTTAGCGGTTATAAAAGAATCACCTAACTTATCAGGCGTGTCCTTGAAGGGCAGGGCGACAACACATCGTCCGTTCAAACTGCGACGAGTAGTGGAAGTATAAATATTCTCACATTCCTGTTCATCAGGACTCAAATAAGGTTTTTGCGGCAGCTCATCTAACTTCCAAAATTTTTCGAGCGAATGCATGAGCGACGTTTGACTATTATCAATAGGATAAGAAACTAAAGAACGCGGCATGCATGTAGGAAAGTCGATATCTGCGTCTCCCATTATTATGTATCCTAGTGACGTTTCTATGGCACTCGGCGATTGCGAATTAATTATTTTATCAGTTAACAAAATTTGTAAATAAGTGTTAACCCCTAATAAAACGTCAATGTCACCTGGTGTATGGAATTGATCGTCAGCTAAACGTAAATTATTTATATAATTAATTTTCGAAACGTCTATTAACGACTCGGGTAATTGTCCAGTTATAGTGGGAACAACTAACGGTTCAATATGATAAAGTTTATTTTCATCAAAGCGGGAGCTAAACTGCAAAGAAGCAACACCTAAAACCTTCTGCGTTACTCCACCGATTCCTTGCGCCTCTTTAACTGGTGTTTTATTTGAGATCGGTAGGTATAAACGTTTGCAACACTGTTTCGTGATGTAATCGCATTGCGAGCCAGGGTCCACTAAACAACGCAACAAATATTGGTGTCCGTATTTAGTACAAACTTTAATCTTCGCAGTCCCCAATAATGTAGTGCGGTGCGGCGCATTACCACAATCGCGCGAAACGTTACATGACGTGGATGCATTTTTTTCTCCTGGACCTTGTTCTACCGAAGGCGGATCGACCTTATTCCTACTACTAACAAAATGAAGTAGCGTATGGTGCGAGCGGGAGCAATACCTACATCTACGCTGTGACTTACAAAAAGGAGTGGCGTGTTTATTACTTAAACAATTAGTGCAACATTTATTTCGTTTTACAAAATTGTACCTGTCCTGTGCATTTATTTTTAAAAAATGCGGACAGACAAATAGGTGTTCGTGATCACCCGATTTACAGAAAATACATGACCGATTCGAATCTGTATTAATAAAAGTTTTGCTTATATTTTTAGCGGGAGCGGGAACAAAATTACCTTTAATTTTATTATTGTTAGACATATTAAGCGAAGTATTTATTGTATGGCACAAAGCCCTATTCTGGTCATGTAAAAACTGAACCAAAGCGGAATATTTCGGTATGTTTACGTTGCGACATGACATTTCGAACGACTTTACGGTATCGTTATCTAATTTTCTAAGCGCGATATTTAGAAATAGAAAATCAGATATGTCATCAATATTAAGTTGCTTAAGAGCGTTAATAGAAGCATCAAATTTATCCATAAATATTTGATAACCAGCGGATGTGTTAGTGTTTACGTTCTTCAGTTCTAACAGCTGACTGACGTAGGTAGTCGCGAGCGCACGCTCGTCGTTATATCTACGTATGAGCGCGTTCCATATCACAGAATAGTTTTCCGCTGTAGGCATTAAGCCTGAGCAGACTGATAATGCCTTATCACTAAGTTTACTAACAAGATAGTAAACGCGTTCAGCATCTGTTAATTGCTGATTATCATGAACTAATGTTTTAAATTGTTGGTAGAACATAGACCAGTGTCGTATGTCACCATTAAAAGAAAGTAATTCTATGGGCGGAAGCGACGGTATAATTTTTGGTGGCAAACTATTCTGTAATTTACTTGAAGATGAATATGGAGCGTTTAATTTGGACACTTGACTTTTAATACGACTATATAGATCATGAAAAGATTTCCACGATCCGAAATCGACTTGCGCGTTCGGATTTAATTTTAAATTTGTAACATTATAAGATTCTAACGTGTCCTTGAACTCGGTACGCAAGTATTCAAGGTCAGATGCCGTGTCAAGAAATGCGTCCTGTGCGTCTGACGAACTTAATGCACTTATAGATAAATCATAAATTTGTTGTAAACGTTCGTAAATAGAATTTCGTTTTGCAATTAATATTTTCAAACTAATTTCGTCATTTGAAAGCGTTTCAGATTCAATTTTGCTTTTAGTAGACATTTTGTCGTGAACAAGATAAATCAGTTAAAACAGTTAAGATTATAAAAATTATGTATGGCGTAATGAATGAATGATTACGTAGGTAGTTACTAGCGAAACAACGATCGCCGGTCGCGTCGGTTCCGGTAACAATATGGCGGACTACAATTAATGAAAAATAGAATGCGTACCTATGAGGTCTAATTTCGATTACAAATATAGGTAAATAATGGTGCGAATGGTGCAGTGCGTTGCAAAAATAATAATATACCTACGTGAGCGGTGCGTTATTAATATGCGGGATATAAAATAATCGTAGATATAATACTTATTTGCAAAAATAAATAGCGGATGGTGCGGTGTGTTTTGCAAAAAGAATAATATACCTACGTGAGCGGTGCGTTATTAATATGCGGGATATAAAATAATCGTAGATATAATACTTATTTGCAAAAATAAATATGAATAGGCACTTATAATATATTACATGAAATACATATGTATGCGTATTTATGAGATTAAACACCTAATTAACCCGGGTGAAGTTACTAAACTATTGATTCAAAATCAGGCTCGACTGGACCAAAAAACTGGAGGGAATCCGGCTCGACAAGGACCAGAAATTGATTGGATAAAGGGGGGACCTCCGGTTCGCTATGACCAAAAATGGTGGTGGAATAAAGGGTGGAAAGGAGGGTGGTCCCCCGTTGCGGATGATGGAATTGTGGACTGTAAGTTGCGGTTTGAATCAATGGTGGAAAACGAGAAGGATTGATAAAGGGAGCGCACTTACTTGGTGTATCCCAGGGGCTGGAGCAGATGGTATGCTCGTGTGCTGCTGAAGTCTTCATCAATCTTCTCTTGCCCGGGAACTGATGTTGTCTTTCACAATACACTGCACTATTCAGTTAAATCACAAAACTATTGACAGCGGTGATGGCGGCGATGCGGCGAGTCTGATGACCACGTGTTAGGTGGCTTGCGGTGCGGTTGTCAATTGTCACGAGAGGACTTGCATACGCGTCGGCGGCGTGCGCGTCGGCGGCGGGACGAAGGCAGACTGACTGATGATTCTTCCTGATCCATATTATATAATAGTGCGCTGGCGGGAAAGAGAGGGAGGATGAAGGTGAAATGACTTAATTGGCGCGAACAAATAGTATCTCAATTGATTTGGTAGTATTGTCACTCGGTCACCTAGATCACTTGCGTTCTTCCGCGAAATTTACTACGTATAAGTTTTCATTCGTATCCAACAAATATATAGGTAAATGTATTGTACAATAACTCTGAATCGAACAGTGCATTTAGGGACTGAAATGCATCCAGTAGCCAATGCGATGTTGATATGTGGAAATTGCATTTTATTCAAGCAATTTATTATAGGTGGTAGAACTATTATCGTTCACCCGGGGAACTTCCACCGCTGCACCCACTTCTGCCGTGAACCAATTCTGTTGTGTTTCGGTGGAAAGGTGCAGTTGCCGGCTACACTTACTTGAGGCGACCCGAGCCTCCGGAGTAGCAGCAAAACTGCTTACGACCTCAGAAAAGACTTACCTATGCTTGCTTGAGGTTGGCCGAACCTTGGGGGTCCAAGCTCACGATGCCGGCGTCTTTATGCCGGCATCCTAAAGAGCATGGCGCTGTATGGCGCCCCTGTATGGGTGGACTCCCTGCATCGGCGGGAGAACGTGGCCCTCCTCCGCAGGCCCCAACGGGCCATTGCACAGCGGGTGGCGAGGGCTTACCGCACTGTCGGGTTCGCGTCTGCATGTGCGCTCGCGGCAACTCCTCCATGGGAGCTGGAGGCCAGGGTGCTGGCCACCGTCTATGATTGGACGGCAGCGCAAAAGGCGCTGGGTGAGTGGCCAGCCCCTGAAGAGCGCAACGCGGTGAGGCGGGATGCGCGCGAGGCTATGGTCCAACTGTGGAAGGAGGACCTAGCCTCCGCGCAGTTTGGACGCCGCACTCTCGACGCCCTCGGTCCTGTGATCGAGGCGTGGGAGGAGCGGCCGCATGGGTTCCTCACCTTCCGCCTAGTGCAGGTACTTTCCGGACACGGATGTTTCGGCAATTACCTGCACCGAATCGGAAGGGAGGAGTCCCCGTCGTGCCACCATTGCGGCGCGGCGGAAGACTCGGCGCAGCACAGCCTTGAAAGTTGCCGGGGCTGGGAGGAGCAGCGCCGAGTCTTGTGCACCGTTGTCGGCCGGGACCTTTCGCTGCCGAGCATCGTTAGGGCCATGCTCGGAAGCGAAAGAGGCTGGAAATCCGTTGCCTCCTTCTGCGAGGAAGTCATCTCGCATAAGGAGGCGGCGGAGCGGGAGCGAGAGGACGATCCGTCCCAACCCCCGCTCCGCAAACGTAGAAGGGGAAGGAGAAGACGGCAATACGACCGTTCTCTCCCTCCCCCCGGTGGTGGCCTGCAGGTTGGAGGTACGGGGGTGCCTCCACCTGCATTGCACAGGCCATCACTGACGGACAGGAATGACCCGGCGCTCCCGGTCATTCCTGTAGCCTCCCCATAAGGGGAGCGTGTAGGGCCTGCCAAGATAGGCAGGCAGTCGCCGACGATGTTGTGGAAGCAAAGGCTCTGCCGATTTCCCACGACATCGTCACGATGGCGATGGAGGAGCGCAGTAGGGTTTAGTGGGTATACCCCTGCCTCGTAACGGCAGGGGGGAGTCCCACACACCTCCCTCTGTCCCCTCGACAGAGGTAGAGAAGGTGCGTAATAGCATTCCCTACTTAAAAAAAAAAAAAAAAAGGTTGTATGTAGATGTCCATGGGCTGTAGCGACCACTTAACACCACGTGGCATGCATACTCGTCTGCTACTCCATTCAAATAAAGAAAAGCTGGACAGCGGGGTGGACAAGCCTACCTCTCCCTTCTGAGAGGAGATCTGTGCCCAGCGGTGAGACATAGAAATGGTTGAAGTTGTAGATCGATTTATTCTACAATACAATACAAAACAAATATTCTTTATTCGTACACCACATTATATAACAACAGTAAAATAAAAAAAACAAAAATAAAAAAACAACAGTGGTGACCAAAAGGCGGTCTTATCGCTAAAGTAGCGATTTCTTCCAGACAACCTTTGGATAGTAACATGTTAATAAAGAAATGAGACGGGTAGAGGTGTATAAAATTCTATATTGTACTCTGGTGGAAAGGCAAAATTATTTGCATATGCAAAAAATATTTTTAATACAGTTGCTCAAAAAGTGGCGTATTGCAGGGACGTATAGCGTTCGGGAAGTGGGCTATTACACACTCGTGCTTTTTCTTTACCTTTTCCGAACTCGTGCATTTTCTTTCCCAAGTGTCAAAATAATGTCTATTAACCCCTAAAAAAAACAAACCACGAAGTTTAAGAAGTTTTTATAATTCATGCAAATATTTCTAAAAAGAAGCTACTAATTTGTTTCAATATCAGATTTAATGATTTGATAGGTTAGGTTTCATTTCATTTCATCTCATTAACATTTTCATTTCATATCAATAAAAAAATCTACTGAAGACTTGGCTGTATGAGCAAAGGGAACTATCTTTGCCTACCCAGAATGGGTGAAGAAATCAAAAAAATATCTTAGACTAAGAATAATGTACTTACATACCTTAGGTATTCTTTTACGGTTGGCGCCATTTTTCAAAAATGTTCTTTGCGAGTTTAGATGATTAGTTAGTTGAGTTTATTGTGATTTTATTATTTTATTAAATTGTTTCATTTTTTCGCAACTGTATTAAAATAGTTGTTCAGTACACGTGCGGAAATGTCATTGGAAGGAGTTCCGACTGTCTACCCTCACCTTCGGCTGCGCCTCGGCTCGGGTAGACATTTGTCGGAACTCCTTGCAATGACAGCCTTTCCGCACTTGTAATGAAATATACTATATGTTGTATATTTTAACAGCTAGTTAGGATCGCATTGAACCGTTGTTATGTCAGTAATTACACAATAACTCTACTGTGATCACTGACTGAAATACAGCAGCCAGGACGATATATTCCAGTGAATGGTATTTTATTTTTAAAAAATGGTTTTTCATTTGCTCTTAGGCTTTTTACTGTCAATTGTATTATCGTTATGCTCTTAATAGTCCGAATTTAAGGTGAAGGCTTCCGAAAAATTACATTTTCCATGTGTTTTGTTAATAAATATTATAAATTTATGATAAAATCATATTTTATGTTTTATTTCAGTCTTTGATCTAGGGTTTTAAGTATCTCAATACACGATGGTATACATTTCACTGCAGAGAAAAAATTGCAAACATTATAGGAATATTGTTTTATTTCAAATCAAATCATCTTTGAAAGTTAAAAAAAAATATCATAAGTAATAAGTGTAGAATACAAATAGATGGCATTGAGTATTGATAATAATTTTATTCTGAAATTTCACCCTTTTATAGCTTATTTTATCCGAATTTGATCCTATGAAGTGAGTCGCGCTTGTCGCGTTTTTACCGTTTCACACTCGCAGCCCCCACAGTAAGGTAGAAATACCCTGTGTTGTGGGTGCCATGGACACATACAAAGACTAAAACACAAACACCCAGACCAACAACAGAAATTTTAAACTCTTTTTTGTTTCGCCGGGAATGAACCCGGGACCCTGCTAATCGGAGGGTCGGCATGGTAACCATTGCGTCACAAGGGTCGTCTCGTTGTGTATGAAGAACAGTGATGTTTTACGTCTCACGAAAGCCTTCGCCTTAAGAAAAGTAAATTGAAATAGCTACCAGGAAAGTAGAACTACAGAAAGTTTTTTATCAATATAATGGACTATACTATTAATCCAGTTTCTAAGAAAAAGCAATTACTTTATGATATGAGTTTAATTGATTCAAGGGAACTTCAGACCACTAATAGTAATAACAAACTCTCAATTATTAACATGTCCATTTAACTTGAATATACACAGAGACATTATTTTTTCAGCCCTTTTTCATAGGTCATTGTTATAAGATCATGGTATATATATATATATATATATATATATATATATATATATATATATATATATATATATATATATATATATATAATATAATAAAAGATTAATATATATCTATAATATATATAATTATAATATAATAAAAGATTTAAATGAATAAACGTTACAACCATAGCCCTACAGTAGGGTAGATATACCCTGTGTCGTGGGTGTCAGAGACACACGCAAAGTCAGAAACACAAACACCCAGACCGATAACAGAAATTTTGAAGTCTTCATTCAAATTTCTACTTCGCCGGGAATCGAACCCAGGACCCTCCAATCGGCAGTCCGGCATGGTAAACATTACGCCACACGGGTCGTCAATTACTTTGTAATCTTGTCTCTATCTAATTGTGGTTAGATCATAATCCAACACGTTGGCCAAATTCACACGTTAAATGATTATGATGCCCAGCAGTGGGTTATTTTATACAATTCAGTCAAGCAAGATGACAGAAAAATCATAAAGATAATAAACAAATATATTTTGTAGGTGGTAGAACTATAATCGTTCGCCCGGGGAAGTACCACCGCTGCACCCACTTCTGCCGTGAACCAATTCTGTTCTGTTTCGGTGGAAAGGTGCAGTTGTCGGCCACACTTACATGAGGCGACCACCAGCCTCCGGAGTAGCAGCGCAACTGCATACGATCTCAGACAAGACTTACCTAAGCTTGTTTGAGGTTGTATGTAGATGTACATGGGCTGCAGCAACCACTTAACACCACGTGGCCTGCATGCTCGTCTGCTACTCCATTCAAATAATAAAATATTTTTTTTCTCTTTTACGGTACACTTGATAAATACGCACATAAAAAGTTTTCTTACAAATATCTGGGGAACATCAGATACCCATATTAATCTATCCCTGCTCTTAGGTAAGGAAATCTTAGGAAATAATAATATACTAGCAAAAGTATATATTTAGAGCGCATGCGTTATGACGGCTCCCTAGATAGTAGAACAAATTCGCCAATGTAACATAAGTCAGGTTGGCCGAGTGGTCTAAGGCGCCAGATTTAAGCTCTGGTTCCCGATAGGGAGCGTGGGTTCGAACCCCACACCTGACAAGGGTTTTTTTAATTTGTAATATATATCTTTTTTCTGAAGATCCGTAAAACCAGAATTAAAATCTAACAATGAAGTTGAAAATGACAAAAATTTTTTTTAGGATTAATTATTTGAAAGATTTATATGATAAACACTAGCATTATTGTAGTTTTATAAAACTGGTAATTGTTAAATTGCTCAACACCAAGCTTTAAATTTTAACAGAAAATAAAAACGTTTTCAATAAAAGTTGAATTTTAATTAGATTTACGAGTAGGTATATTTTGGTACGGGATGTCAACAATACCTAAAAATAATATACAAAAATGAAACATCTATTGCTTTCTCATTCTATTTCTTGAAAATTTAAGGACCCAAATTGCTATATTTTATTCTAAGTTAAAGTCAAAGTCAAATTATTTATTTGCACGAACATGGGTACTGAATGGTTACAAAATTAGTACATAATTATATTGATCTGCCAAGTTCTGCCGTCTGCTGTTTTTATTTCGTTTCTAAAAACAATCTAAATTTTATCCTTTTCTAATGGAGCCCTAACAAAAATGTATATCGAGGACACGTTTTCAGAATATCATTTAACAATAACAAGTAATAGATACATCTTTATGAATTGTAAAACATTTAACGATTTACTCGTAAATGTCCAACTGTTAGAACCGTTTAAAGCCCATTTAAGGTTTGTTCTCTATAAGAGCGTCTTGCGATTTCGTTTAGTAAAAAGACGTATAAATAATTTGTTTTCATATCACATGCATTGAAACAGCGAGTTTTGATCTCTGTTTTGCCAGTCGAAATAAGACAATTTCAAACCAATGCGAATGTGTCAGTCAGTCTACCCGGCACCTTCATTTATTTATTACTAGCTGACCCGACAGACGTTTTCCTGTCTTAACTATGGATATTAAAATCGAATTTGTAAAAAAATATATATTAATTATCAATTTTCTTAATTTATTTTCATTGATAAGAACCTTCTCCTGATAATAACAAACACAACAAAAAAGAATTATCGAAATCGGTCTAACCGTTCACGCGTGAGGCCGAGACCAAGGGAAATAGGAATTCAGTTTTATACATATAGAGTTAGAGAAATGTTTTGCCCGCGACTTCTTCCGCGTGTACTTTAGTTATCAGTACACAATTTAAATTGACCCCGTTATAATTGTGTTATACGTATCTGTTCTGCGTCTGCAAGTAGGTACTGCTATAAAAGATAGGTAACAGGTTACTACAGTACCTATTTCGTTTTGAAGCTGGTGTTAAAATGACCAAGTTATTTGGTGCACTAACCCGATAGCAAGCCACATAAACCTGACCGTGAGAAAAACAGCCCCCTTTTTAAATTAGTCCGACGAAATATAAAGGTTGTCATAATTATATTTTTAAGAAATAAGAATGTCAGGCCCTATATACCAATGTTTATACTTCTAAGTTCAGAAATGAGATGATAATTAATTTCTATACATTTTACTTAACCCTTCCCCCGCCTTTTTACCCTTTTAGGCGGAAGTTTATCCATTTCACCTGCAAAAATCATTTTAAATTGTAATCAATCACATACTCGTATGTATATTACCTACTCTACGTATTAGAAGTATAAGTAGAGTAGGTATATATATATATATAGAGTAGGTCCAGAAATGAGAAAATTCCATGTAAACTTCACTCTCCTATTTCACTCTCGTAGGAGTTAGTTTACTTTTTAACGGCTCAAAAATATTTTGAGTAAATCTAGGATCATGTTGCAGAGCCAGCTCCTGATTTACCTAATAACTTTATTCAACAATTAATTATTTTCACTTAAATCTACCTTCTTACGGTATCTGAGGCTAC
This sequence comes from Pyrgus malvae, assembly GCA_911387765.1. Classification (NCBI taxonomy): domain Eukaryota; kingdom Metazoa; phylum Arthropoda; class Insecta; order Lepidoptera; family Hesperiidae; genus Pyrgus; species Pyrgus malvae. The sequence continues at coordinate 14,786,785 of OU426969.1, forward strand.
GCCCGAGAGAGACAGCGAGTTAATTATTTAACATTTCAACCACACTAAAACCCACTGAATAGGATTTTCAGCGAAACCTGCCAATGTCTTCCATGCGCAGCGATGTACTCTGTGGCGCGGCGTTACAAATGGGCTCTTGGGTGAGCAATGTAGGTAACTCTGCCAAGAGTCGTGCGGCCGAATACGCCGTCGTTTTACCCGTGGCTGTTGGTCCGACTCCCAGTATAGCCGTGAAAGCCTCTACTTAGTCGCTTTTTATGATTACGTGGAGGACACCATATTTCATATTGTTAATGCCGAGGTAACTTTTATGTTTTCGGGACGGAATCTTCGCAAGGTACGTGTCAGATTGAAAAGTGATACCGGGTTATGTGGGATTTATATAGCACTAAAACCTCCTCAGTGGCCTGCTGAACACTCGTTCAGAGGACTCCATGCGCGGTGCTCCAAATCGCCGCCCACAACTCCAGAAGTTCACATTTATTCGCCTCTTACGATTAGGTAGCTGATCTGTTCTTACTGTATCTAGTCTTATTGTAGCTCATATTCATAACTTCCACCTACGGAGAGCAATCCCGAGCTAGCCAGTTTAGCTTCTTGAAGAAACTACCTACATTGTACAGAAACCTATAACAAATGTATGAAGAGTATTTTTTAAGTATTCATATTATATTATCTATGAAGTTTTTAGGTTACTGTCCAATAAACTGTCATGGAAGAAAATAAAATAATGACAGATCTCGTTTTAACTTTTGATTCTGAGAGCTATTTCGAGAGAAAGCGACAAAAAAGTACAAACATTTTCAAATAGCAATTTTTTTATTATCCGTCAAATTGTTGGAGCATAGAAATATTTTTGTCAGTCAGCAGGATTTCTTAACGTTTGGCGTAGAAGGTACTTACCTCAATTTAAAAATAAATATTCACTGCAGTAACTTTTCTATAACCATAAAAAATAAGAAGAAGCAAGCAGTCAATTAATGATAAGTTTCACAGTGTTCAGTCATGCAAAACTTGTAACTCGGTGTATCACGTATGAAAGTCGATAAAAATAGTAACTAACATTTTGCAAGTTCAAGAGTTTTCATATAAAAAATCAAAATCTTTTCCATAACTGATCAACGCTTAATTTTTTTATACCGTGCAACAGTTCATCATGGATTTCAAACACTAAGAAATTTAGCTGATGTGACACGTAATTAAAACAAAATATAAGAAAATGGTTGCAAGTTTTCATTGCTTAGCTCTCTGAATATTTCATGTGAGTCACATTTTTGAAGGACGCTGTCTTGTCTTAATGTTAATGTTGCATTCGAATTGGAAAATAGTTTTTAAATTTTCTAAGTTTTCGTGATATTTCCTTAAAGTTTTATTACATAAGTACCTTCTTCTGCCAATTACAAACACAACAAAAGAAGAATTAGCGAAATCGGTCCAGCCGTTCACGCGTGATGTCGTGACCAAGGGAAAATGGGATTCATTTTTATATATACAGATTTATTTACGTCTTTATTTCAAGTCTGTCAGAATCGCATTGACAACTGTCGTCAAATCATTGTCAAAAGATTACTGCGCTATTTGTATGAAATAGTCTTACTTCGACTGGCTACAGAAATCAAAACTCGTTGTTTCATTACATGTGATATGTAAAATGCAGTGTGTGGTACGGGATGAAACAAAGACGATTTCTGACGAGGGCGACAGGTGACTGCCCGAGCGAAGCGATAATATACCATTAAATCGAATGGATCTTAATAGCTTTTTTATAAATCGTATGAATGCTACTCCGGTAAACTCCGGTTACTTGTGCAATACAATTATGATGGTTCCGTACAGTTTTATTTAAGAGGTCTTTCCCGATTTGACGAATTATTAATACTATATCAGATTATTTTAAATTTACATTCAATCACTAAGATGGTTCATTTCTTGCTTTCTTTCTTTCTTTCTTTCTTATATTAGGTTGTGGCCTTATTTTTTTATCTGAAATGTTATATTTTATCTGTAGAACTTTATACGCTCACCTTACAAATGAACGGCTATATATACAAGTACATATAAGTAATACAATTAAAGGTCACAATCACTGCCCATATCTCAATTTAAAAGCCAATCGCACCGTCGAAATTCCATATTAACCCTCCATTTTATTGGCTGTATATTTTCAATGTAATTTTGCGACCATTATCATTTTATTGAACGGTATTCACGACTTATTAAGCGCATGGACTGTTATAGCCCTTTCAGTTTATTTTTAGTACCGTAACATTTTATTGTGAACTTATATTTTAATTTTGAAATATACACCTTTTTAACCATATAAGCAATCATATTTTGCTATCGCAAAAGCCCAATTATAGGTCAAATTTACCTTCATAACTAAATGCATTTTACACAACACAATGAAATAAATAATTAAAGTTAATTTTCTTGAAAGAGCTCTTTTTGAAAAATTTAAATAAGTGCATACGTTACACAAAGCCCAAAAATAGTTCAAATTGACCTACAAAAGTACGATAACTGCAATATGAAGGCACTTACAGAGGCAACTTCACCGTCTCCTGTAGGCCCTTGGTAGGTACTTAGTTGGTTCAATCCATCACAGCAGTCGAAAGAAGCATGCAAGAGAGGAAGAAGATATTTATTTGCGTATAGATAAAAATTACCTAGTTTGGGCTTCTAGGGTTAATATATTTTTCGACCATTTTACAGTTCAACTGCTGGGCACGGGTCTCTTCGCATTATTTGGGAGGTCTGGCTTAGGTGGAACTTACTCCACCATGCTGCTCCAGTGCTGGTTGGTGGAGATGCGGGTTAGTGGCCAACCCGTGTAAAAAATGTATTCAAACGGCCCATAAGTTCTCTGATAAGCTTTAAAGACAACAACCGGGGCCTGAAGCATGAATTTTTTTGCCACTAGCAGTCAACAATCTCACCCGACCTCGCCCGTTTGTAAGTCAAACAAAGTCTGCATAGATCGCTTGCGTTCTACGCTAGCCGTCGGGCCATACACGCTTCAGCAAGTGGTACACTATTTCAAAACTCTATTAAGGGTAGATTATTCGATCTGCGGATATACTATTCGTCGGATGAATGTTAGCGTTGTATTAACTGACTAATAACTAATAATGATAACATTGTTCACTGATAGTCCCACTTTAGGATAGGTTTTCCTGGTGTCGTGGGTACCATGGACACACACATATATGTATATGAACACAATACACCAAGACCGAGAACAAAATCTAAAGCTCATGATTTCAATCTCTGCTTGTCTGGGAATCGAACCGGAGGTCGAGGCCGGACCTTAGCGCCGCGCGGGTCGTCAACTTTATCTGCGGATTTAAAAATTGGTCCAATGGGTATCTTAAAGTTTACAAAACAATATTTTAATATTTTGGAGCGATATAAAATAAATAGACCTTTCTAGAACATTCTTCTAAATACATTACCAAAAATAAACTCGTCAAAATAAATTTGGTCTTCTACCCTAACTAACCTATTTCCAGCTACCCTCACAATTTAATAAAACAATCAATTTGTTGTCACAACAAATGAACGCCACATATATTTATTTCACGCAGCAATGACAAAAGGCGGCCCATTTATACCAAGTACAAAGATATAGAAGTACAGCTGGCAACGCAGGAATGCTTTTAGGGTAATTTCTTAGAAATAATAACGTGTGCGTTTGTGTGTAAGGGTAAATGTATAGCGTATGAATGAATGTACTGCATTTAGTGTATACATAGATACAAGTTTCATAGGTATAACTCGAAATTTGATGATTGTCCGCTGAAGAATCTGGAGTATTACTACAATATTGGTTTTTTAAAGTGTTTATGGCCCTATATTAGCGAAGAATGGTGAAGAATAGTCCATACAAAAAGAGAAAATGATTTTTTACCTCTACAATACAATACAATACAATACAATACAATACAATAAAATGTACAAAGCGGTTTAAAGATTTTCTTTTTTTAAATTTGCATTAGATTCAAATTCATGGGCACTTCGAATAACTTAATTTTTTAAAAACATTGTCAAATGAAACTGTTCGTTTAATTAAAACAATATATTTTATGTGGTGGCGTTTATCTTAGGTTTCAATTTGTAGAGCGTGTATAATATAATCTACGAGTTAAACTCTTTCATTTGATACCCATAATAATAATAATAAAATGTTTTTTATCAGTCCAAGCCCATAAGAATAAATAATTACAAATGCCAAGACCATATAATAATTCAATCAAATACAATACAATAATGCGTGGGTTGTACAAAAATATATAATCCGCTATTTTGCTGCGGTGGTTTGTTTGAATTTGCAACTATGTATATTGTTTAATTACACTACACTAAAAATTTTAGCTCAATCAGTTAAAAAAGTCTGCATCAAAATTGGGTTGCTAGATTCCACCCGAATACGCAGTTAATAAAAAGCTTGTATAAACAGCAAACATTTATATTCGGAAAAATCCAAAACATAAAAATATCGAAGTCACAAAGAGAATTCTTTTGAACTTTGCTGGAAATAAATTAAATAATGCCACAGAAGTCCTTGTGACCTACATTTCAGAGAGGATTTAAGATCCAACTAGAAAATATCTCCTTATTTTCAGGGTTCTGTACCTCGAAAGGAAAAAACGGAACTCTTATAGGATCACTTTGTTGCCCATCAGTCTGCGTGACCCTTTTTCTCAAGAACGCGTGGAGGCATCGAGCTGTAATTTATATAAAAAACTCAGGTCTACTGTCCCTTCGAGCTGTGAAAAATTGAAACTTCTGAGCCAGCGCAATCAAAAGATACAGCCGTTTATGCCGCAATTATCCGCAAATTTTCGACACTCGCAAAGGAATCAAAACCTACAGGGTACTTCCCGTGAACTCAGAATCTTAAAAATTGGTACGAAGCAAGGCAAAATTGCGAAAACCGCAAATTAGTAACATCATAATATATTAAAAATATTTTACGGAATCTTCGGAGCGCGAGTCCTACTCCCAGTTGGCCGATTTTTTTGTATTTTCGTCAGTATTCAAAATGTGAGTATATATACAAGTGACAGAACTTTTATTATTAGACCGGAGAAGTATCACCGCCAAATTACACTTCTGTTGTCAAGCAATTTTGTTTTATTTCAGAGGAAACGGTGCGGTTGCTGGCCAGACTTATATACGGCGCTTAAATCGTGTAAAAGTTTATAAGTACCACAATTGACAAAATATTCATTTGTAAAGGTTATATCAATGATCATGACCCTTTTTGCATCCCACAACTGGGCACAGTTCTCTCCATAATTCATTATCTTTATTTGCCAGAATAAGGGTTACAATAAAGGTCTTAAAAATAGTAGGTATGTATACTTTCCACTTATTCTACCTTGTCGGCCATTACTGAGCAGCTGGAGATTTTTGACAACCCGTGTGGAGTAATAGTATCATTCGATTCCCGTCGAAGCAGAAATTTGAATGATGCGTTCTCGGTCTGGGTGTTTGTATTTCTGTGTGTGTGTGTCCAGGGTACCCACGACACAGGGTATATCTACCCTACTGTGGGACTATGAGTGTGAAACGTTATTATAAATAACTTTTAAAACGCAAGGTTACGCAACGCATGCAAAAATGTGCATGTGTACACCCCAAAACACAACATACATAGCCAAACGGTCTTAGTGACGTAGTATATCTATACTAAAAATCAAATCATTGAAGTCTTAATATAAATTAAATTGATAATATCTACCACAAATATTAGTATTGAGCAAACATTACCAAATATAGCCAATAACAGGTACACACAATAATAGTAGTTGGATAGTTTCTGTTATTACCAATGTAATTAAGGCCTGACACGTTATTGCAAATTTAATTTCGGAAGTAGTCGAGTTATTAAATCCAAACTTTAATATCCTACAAATATTATAAATGCGAAAGTAAGTTTGTTTGTTACTCTTTCACGCGAAAACTACTCAGCCGATCATCATGAAACTTTGTACATATATTATTGGAGTTATCAGAAGTAAAATAGGATACTTTAAAAAAAAATAACGCGGATGAAACCGCGGGGCACAGCTAGTAATATTATAAGTTCGAAAGTAACTCTGTCTGTCTGTTACTCTTTCCTTCTTAAACCACTCAACCAATTTTAATGAAATTTGGAACATCGACAGAGTGTACCTTGGGAAAGGATATAGGATGGTTTTTATCCTACGGGAACCCATAAAACGAGTCCACGCAGGCGAATCCGCTGGCGGAAGGCTTGTATTATATATATTAGATAAAGATAATTTAATATGCGGATAAAATAAGTATTAATATAACATGGCTTGAACTTTCTGCATCCCATTGCTGGCCTCCTAATTATTGGGGAGGCCTAGAGATCCACGCCGCTCCAGTGCGGATTGCTGGAGAAGAATATCACATATTGGTCAAACAATTATGATATTGATATTAGGAAACGCCAAGACACTTAGTCGATCAAAAAAATTCAACGATGACTTTTAATTTCTGTTCTTTTTAACACGCTTTTATTAACTTGACCTGTATGTATGTAAGTATGTATGTATGTAACGGAATCTTTTAACTTCATTTTCACTTACTTCTAGGAGTCTGATTAACTTGAAAATTTGCACAGGGGTCAAGGGCCGATGACAATACAATAATCTCATAACTTTATATCAAAGTCCTAACTAGGATCATCAGAATAAAAAAAATATACGAGGAGCGGCTGATAAGTTCGTGGCCTAAGGTACTTAATGAAACAAATATAAAGTTTTATATTTTATCACGTCTGAGCGTCTGATTAACTTAAAAATTTGCACAGGGGTCAAGGGCCAATGACAATTCAATAATATGAGAATAAAAATCTAACTAAAAATTTAAAATAAATAATGTAGTTTAAAAAACTAAGAAAACACACTTTTGTGAAAATACGAACTAAAAAGTAAAAAAATAAGAAGAAAATGTATTTTACTGTAAAAAAAGCGTGGGGTGGTTTTTAAGATAAGTAGGTACTATTGACACCATGCACCCCACGCTTTTTTTACAGTAAAATACATTTTCTTCTTATTTTTTACTTTTTAGTTCGTATTTTCACAAAAGCGTGTTTTTTTAGTTTTTTAAACTACATTATTTATTTTTTCTGTAGGATGTTTGTCTTACCTACGACTCGACGTATTACACAATATAAACATAATGCACATGAAATAATTATACAACAAAAAATATTTAAAAATTCCATATGAAGCATGGTACCCAAGATATTGCCCTTTTTATGTCTAGGGTTATCCCTTGTACAAAATAGGCGCTAGCCCATAGGTCACCAGAGGCAAGGACGAGTCTGATCGTCATGTCTGTCATGAATTTCTTCATGTCAGAAGACCATGGACCATACTTTAAACTTTATAAACATTGACAACCCGCGTGATGCAATGGTTACCATGCTGGACTACCAATCCCGGGTTCGATTCCCGGCGGAACAGAAATTTGAATGATGAGTTTAAATTACCGTTCTCGGTCTAGGTGTTTATGTCTTTGTATGTGTCCATGTATGTGATACAGGGTATATAATATACTAAATATACCTTACTGTGGGACTATGAGTGTGAATCGTTATTATTATTGTTAAAATACTTAAAAGAAAGTAGAAAAAACTAACAGTTGGAATGTTTCATCATCAAAGTTCGCCAATTGACCTAACTTATAACACAAATGGACTGAACAACAAAAGTTACGAATAGTTAATCCGAACATAACAAGAAATTCCATTAACAATATTGTCGAAACAGGATTAAATTGTAATTTAATAATGGCGGTATGTTAGCTTGATGTCAGACGAGTGTGCGTAATATCTGTCAAGTATTCGTTATTAGGAGAATTATCGACTTAACGTAGTCACACGTGTTGTGGATTCAAAAGCAGCGGTTTTTTAGGTGTTTGAATATAAGATTTTGTTTAATTGCCTGCCTGCAACTCTTTTTACGTCCCACTACTGGGCACGGCTCTCACATTATTGAGGAGGCCTGGAGCGTAGTCCACCACGCTGCTCCAATGCGGGTTGGTGGAGATGCGGGTTAGTGGCCAACCTGCTGTCGGATGTTTTTCAAACTGCCCATAAGGCCTCCGACAAGGTTTAACAACTGTTATCTATCAACAACATCCGGGACCGACGGCTTAACGTGCCCTCGGAAGCACGGAAACGTGCATGAATTTTTTGCCACTAGCGGTCACACATCTCACAAACGACCGCGCCCGTTTGGCTTAGTCGCATAGATCGCTTGTGTTCTACGCTAACCGCCGCTGCGCGCTTAATTGCCTGAAACTATTTAATTTTTAAATCTACCAATAAAGGCCTTAAAATTAAGGAGAAGAACAAGTAAGTTAAATGTTTAAAAAGTAAAACGATTTATCAAATATCACACACAAGTATTATTCTCAGCTGAAAACAAATTATTCTATCATGAGTTTAACTTTATGTTTCGGTCTTGTGGTATTAATGTTATCCACAACAAATACCTAATACATGTTCGCGGTTATAATTATTTTAAATCATTTTGTTTACATAAAAAATCGTTGTCTGTTAAGTCGGACGATGTTACGGACGATAGTTTAAGGTGACAACGTCATAACAAAACATTAAAAACCACACTTTTGACTATTTTGACTCTTCACTTCAGTTTAGAAACAGTCGACGAACGGCACAAACCGAAACGCTCAAGCCTCAACGTAACGTCATAAGCGCCGATCGTAACATACAATGAGCATAACGTTACAATGAGCCATCCTTTTTCGTGCGTGCAGCCGGCGTTTATCGATTTATAAGACGTTGTCATGTCAAAATATTTATTGTACCTACATATTATTATAAAACATATTACTTTCAAAAAGTTGGCTACTTGGTATATCCAAGTAAACCTAAGTTCAGATACACTCTCTAATACGTTTCCAATTTTAATCCAGCACAACATAACACGTTTTGTTGTTCGATCCACTAGACTATGATAAATCGTCGTGTCTCGTGAACCGGGGCTAATGTGTCGCATGTGATATTGCCTTGCGGAGTGTTAAACGGGATTTTTTACACTGGTACTTTTAATAATAAGCTGTCCTGCTCTTTTTAACACGCTTTTATTAACTTGAACTGTATGTATGCATGTAACGGAATCTTTTAACTTTATTTTCTCATTACTTCTAGGAGTCTGATCAACTTGAAAATTTGCACAGGGGTCAAGGGTCGGTGACAATACAATAATCTCATAACTTTATATTAAAGTCCTAACTAGGATAATCAGGATTAAAAAAATATACGAGGGCCGGCTGATAAGTTCGTGGCCTAAGGTACTTAATGAAACAAATATAAAGGTTTATATTTTTAACACGTCGAAGCGTCTGATTAACTTGAAAATTTGCACAGGGGTCAAGGGCCGACGACAATGCAATAATATGAGAATAAAAATCTAACTAAAAAATTAAAAATATATAATGTAGTTTAAAAAACTAAAAAACACGCTTTTGTGAAAATACGAACTAAAAAATAAAAAAATAAGAAGAAAATGTATTTTACTGTAAAAAAAGCGTGGGGTGGTTTTTAAGATACTATTGACACCATATACACATATTTATTATTTAATAAAGGTATCGCAAACTCTGTGCATATCCAGCGTCAAATACAATGTTTGCATTAGTTAGTACATAGAAAATATCAGTAAGTCGTCAGTTATCAGTGAATCAAGTCAGTCAGATGTTCAAGTAAAGTGTTGGCGACTTTACCATAACATGTCCGATGGAGTTTTGTAGGCAAGTCGAAAAAACATGCATTTCGCACTTTAATTTTATTTCACAACACTCGTGCTCTGTCATTAACCTATATCAAACAAAATGCCATCAACTTTATTCGACATAATTAAAAAATACACCAAGAATATAAAAACAAAACAAAAGCACAACATGCTCTTTCAGACTTCCCGCCAAAACTTGTAGCAAATAGATTGTAAATAGATTCTAAATGTTATTTTTAAAAATATGAAAAAGTGTTGTCATTTCTTGTATTTCTCTATAAGGCAAGTTTCAGCTTTTTTTAACGGGAAGTAGGAAAGGACATAATTATATAATGCTCTTGGTTTGTTTTCCTTCTTGGTGTTTTGTTTTTTGAGTTATATCGGATAAAGTTGATAGTATTTTGTTCGATATTGGTTGATAATAATTATACTGCACGAGTGTTATGCAATAAAATAACAGTATGAAAATATATTTTTTCAGCTTTCCAAAATTCCGTCAATTACGTTCTGGTAAAGCAGCCATCGCTTTTCTTGAATGTCTGACTGACTTGACTGACTGAAAATGACGACTTACTGACCTTACCCGTTATTACTCGTCCAGTTTCAACGAAACTGGAAAAAATGTGATGCAAAATTTATATTTGACGCTGGCAATATGCACAGAGTTTGGGATGCCATAGTTGAAAAAAAAAGAGTTTGAACTGTTTTATTTACTAGTACATTTTATAAAGTAAAGTAAAATTAAAACTTCAGCCAGTGAAAAATATATTTCCATACAGTAAATTTATATATTATATACTAATATCATAAAGCTTAAGAGTTTGTTTGTTTGAAAGCGCTTATCTCAGGAGCTATGGAATTGAAAGATTTTTTTTGTGTTGGCTTGTCAATTTATTAAAGAAGGTTTGAGGCTAAAATCACGCTATAACCACGAGTAAAACCGCGAAGCTAATATCACGTGTTAAAAAACAGACAGGATTTTTGTTTTGAAACAAATTTAGCAAATAAAAGATTAGATGGACTCAAAAATTGGTTGGAAGGTTATGTTTAAAAAAATATCAAGTATTTTTATGATAAATCACCACTTCTCATGAACTTGAGGCTAATACGTCGCCTGTAACATTAGCTTACGAAGTGTGAAATGGGATTTTTCCACTCTAAGAAACCTTGAAATGATGAATTATCTTTTGTTGTCACCTTATGTGTTAGGCGTTTAAAAATATATTACGACCGATTCTCAGACCTAGCAAATAAACATAAAAAAATTCATTTCATTTCATATTTTCATTTTGGAGGAGTATTGCAAGTAACACCGTGATACGAAAATATTACATACATTATAGCCTTCCGCCAGCAGCTTTGCCCGCGTAGACCCGTTTTGTGGATCCCCGTAGGATAAAAAATAGCCTATGTGCTATTCCAGGCTTCATTGCTATATTTAAAACATAGGCGTTTAGCTAGTTGCTTCAACCGCGTTGACCCTATTACCCATTTTCACGTAGGAATGAAGCATTTTCCCCGTGTAAAAAGTAGCCTTTGTTACTCAGGGTGAATGTAGCTTTCTAATGGTGAAAGAATTTTTGAAATCCGAACAGCAGTTTTTGAGTTTATTCATCACAAACATACAAAAATACAAATCATTCCTCTTTATAATATTAGTATAGATAGATTATAGGAAAGGAAAGTACTTGACTGTGATAAATCATTGCATCTCATGAACCGGGAGCTAATATGTCGCCTGTAACATTAGCTTCCGAAGTGTGAAATGGGATTTTTCCACTCTGAGAAAGCTCGAAACGATGAATTATCTAACGTTGACACCCCCTTGGTTGTATAAAATCGTTTATTATTGGTGGTATTCGTAACTTTCCGTGATATCTGATTGGTCTGTTAAGTGTTACGATGGTGCCCGAGGGCATACTCTGTAAGCATCCGTCTGTAATTTTGACCATTTTCTAGGTTTGTATTGGCCTTATCAGATAAGTTTTCACGACACGAATTTATGATATTTACATAACTATTAACTTAACAATTACATTTTTAGTGGGCTAGCTATCGTAATTATTTTATATTCCACAGCAGTGGATAGAGTCTTTAAGTGACAGTACTTGTTAGTTTCACCATTTTCACATTGATTTTATGATATTATACGGATTTTTTCCACAAATCCGCATTTGACCAACATAGTGCACTATGGCCTAAATCCCTCTCTTTTGTGGTAGGAGACCTGTACCCACCAGTGGAACATAAAATGAAAGTTGAAAAAAAAGGATGAAGTTTGGAATGAAGTTAAAATGTGGGTAGGATGTACCCACATTTTAACTTAATTCCAAGTTCACAACCGATAAAAAACCAACCGTAACGAGATTGCAGATAGGCGTATAAAGAGGAAAACTTTTGTATTTATTGGCGGTATCCGGAACTCCCCGCGATATCTGATTGACCCACTAAGAGTATCATTTGGATATTTTTTTAGTACCTCACAAAACTGTAAAATATTAAATAGACTATTTATAATTTTATGAGTAATTATAAATAAATATGATATTACATTTTACATATCTTGTGCGTGAAAACCAATTGAGTATTGTAATAAATTGTAATAAAATACGAGAATAATATAATGAATTAATAAAACTCAAAAAATAGTTAGTAAAAAAAGGCTCTGAAAATAATAAATTAGTAAAGAAGGTAATTAGGCAAAGTAAACTCTTTAAGAACGGTTTTAAACTAGAATTATTTCTCGCGTAAAGAAAGGTTAGCTTATATCTTATTTTATAGTCCCAATATTATTTATTTCCAATATTATTGTTATTGTAGTATATAAATTATAAACAATAGGTTCTCCATTCTATTCTATTCATTAGTAGCTCATAGTTCATTAGTAGTTGAAGCGCGCATGGCCCGGCGCTTACTGTAGAAGGCAAATGATTTATCCAACTAAGCCGAACGGGCGTGGTCGGGTGTGAGATGGGTGACCGCTAGTGGCAAAAAATTTCATGCGCGTTTCCACGTTACGCCGTCGGTACCGGTTTTTTGATAGATATCAGTCATTAAACCTTGTCGGAGGCCTTATGAGCGGTTCGAAAACATCCAACAGCGGGTTGGCCACTAACCCGCATCTCCACTAACCCGCATTGGAGCAGCGTGGTGGAGTAAGCTTCAGGCCTCCCCAATAATGACGAGAGACCCGTGCTCAGCAGTGGGACGCAAAAAGGGTTGCAGCCAGTAGCTCATAGACACTTAACATAATCTTTACCCATACCATCTCTATTTTAACTTAATCCCGACGAAAAACCAAAACGTAACGAGATTGCAGATCTCGTTAGATTGTAGATAGGGCGAATGAAGAGAAAAACTTTTGAATTTATTGACGGTATCCGGAACTCTCCGTGACCCACATTGACCTAGTAAAGGTATTTTAACATTTTTATAAGTACCATAAGAGTTCTAAAATATCACGTAAGTTTTTATAATTATTTTACAATAAATACTATAATTAACATAAAATATATTATATATATACAAATATATTTATATATATGAATTACAAATATATATGTCATCCAATAAACCATCCTGCGGCATAGTTTCCAGAACGCTGGCAGCATTACCTCGCTGAACTGCTAAGCTCATTATTTGTGCAAGGTAGCTGCCAGCTCTCTGGTCACCTGAAGCGAGGATGAGCTTGGTTGACATGTCTCTCATGAAACCTTTCATGTCAGCCGACCATGGACCCATAGTTTCTATTGCAAGCGCCGCAAATTCATAATTTATAGCTATCGATGAATATTTGCGGCGCTTCAAAAACTGGGCATGATCGGCTGCGGCCCCAGCCTCCTTGCATGTGTTACTTAAATAGGATAGGGCCAGAGTATCAACTATTGTGAAATCGCAAACTAAGGCACGACCAACATGGTAAGTTGGTTTATGGATAGTGGTAAAAAAGAAACTGAAAATGATGAACAACTGAGAAGTCATCACACATTTAGCGATTTACGTGACGTTTCTTTTTTTAAACACTGATATTCCCATACGATTACTTGTTTTGAGAGTACAAACTCTAATAATCCCATGCAAGTGTAACTTGTGAGTTTGGGAGTACCATGGAAATACACAAACACCTAAATGCAATTCAGATAACAGAAATTTAAATTTGCCATTCAATCTGATTCTCCAGGATCTCTCTCTGAATTCGGGATCCTTAATTAACTGTCCTGCATAATAAAACTGCGTCATACTACATACATAATCTATGGAACTAATTATTGGAATTGGAAGTTTTTTAAATAGTCGATTTATTGGGAAAGGGTTTCGGCTATATAAATTACGCTACATCGCAGATAAAACCGTGGGGACAAATATTAAAAAAATAACCTATGCCGAAAACTGGCCAGGACACTTTTGAACAAGAATAGCCTCGATAGGTTTCTTGTCATAACATCTCCACATTCCAGAGGATTCTAAGGTTACAGGCATATATACAGTAGCAAGTAGCAAGAGATTACCAGATCAAAGCGTTAATAGCTCCATACATCTATAGCTGTTATGATTAGATTCCATACAAAAGCAAACTTCGGTAATAATACTATCTATTTCTGGAATATTCTGGATTAATATTCAGTGATGTATCACAAAATCGGATTATTGTTCCCACCCTATTAGATGCGAACAAATATTGCCGAAATGAAGCTGTTGCCTTATCCGATAGTGGATCTAATAAAGTACCAGTAATATCAGTACCACTATTTCGTATAAGAAACCTTGAATTATTAATGCATATAAAACTTCCAATTCCAATAATTAGTTCCATAGATTAGCGCTGTTAGAGAAACAAACTTTTGAGCATTATAATATTACTAGCGGCCGCCCGCGACTTCGTCCGCGTGGACTTTAGTATAGTCATAGCATGATATTATATAGCTTATAGCCTTTCCCAATAAATGAACTATTCAACACAAAAATATTTTTTCAGTTCGAACCAACAGATCTTGAGATTAGCGCGTTAAACAAACAAACTCTTCCGCATCATATATATTAGTATAGATTTTGTCAAATGTATCAACCGTGACTGTTTTGCTTTGCTGTGTAGATTGCTTGTATTTTACACCAACCACAGGGCCACCCACTGTGACCGGCTTAGCGTGGCCTCCGAAGCATGAAAACTCAGAAAACATGGGCCATATTCTCTCGTTTGTATAATTTCTCAATCAACCAGTCATTACACCCATAAACATTTATTAAAACCCCAAGTGGAATAATTAAAGTAATCTTGACCAGAAGATTATTAGCATTATGTGGATCTTCGAGATTCATCGCTTGTAATACGTTGTAAGTGTAAGCGATATGCGATATACTTAACAAAGGAAGAAAGAAAATTATTTATTTCATATTAGGAATACAAAATATTCGCTTAATGAATGTCATTTTTTCCCGGTCATCGCCTTTAGGTGCCCGTTTGGGCTAGATATTGAGCTGAGAGAAAAAGGCGGCGGAAAAAATCTCCCAGCAACTCTCTTTAAAAAAAGTACATTATATATTTGAGATGACAGAATGGCTATGGGTCTATAATGGGCACACATGACAGCTGATCGTGTAGGACACTATTACTTGACTAATCAAGTAAAAAACAAAGTAGTTCAACCAAACGATCGTTGCTGCATCAATTTCTCCCGTGAAACTTTTATTTTTGTATTTTCATAAAGCTAAAGTAAAATCAAACAAAAGATGAAAAGATGACTAACAGGGACCAGAGTACCGCGGTACTGATAGAAGTTGTATTCAATTACTTTTATAGGTTGAAGAACTTGAAACGTGTGACCGGGGAAATACTACCTCAATGTAGGGTCGCTGTCGGTATTCGGCAGAAATATGTAATGGCATGCATATTATATACGCCTCGTCTGATCTTGCATAAAAAAAAACCATCCACATATTTCTATAATAACATAAAACAGGGCTTCCTGCCAATTTCTATTTAAATAGAGTAGCAGACGACCACTTTTTTTATGTCGTCACTGCAGCCGAAAATGGACTACCTATTTCAAACAACCTCAAGCCAGCCCGAGTCTTGTATGAGGTCCTATGTAGTGGCGCGGCTACTCCAAAGGTCGATAGTCGCCTCATGTAAATATGGACGGCAAACGAACCTGTCCACTTAAACTCAATAAAATTGCTTCACGGTAGAAAATACTACTGCAAGTCTTATTAATTATGAGACGTGAGCCATGCTCACTATTGCTCACTATTGAGCATAATCAGAGTGCTTCTACGCAAATAGAGTTACTCGCTTATCCAACAGAAATGCAACGTGCACCTTACACCGCTGCGGATTTGCAAGAAAATCCTGGATTTGCTCTGATCTCTGCTGATTTCTTTTAAAATTTAATCGACTGTGAAATGAAATGAATTCTGCCCTCGCCGTTGTATAATGACGATCTTTGCGGTTAATTTCGCTGCGGTAACACTTGATCTGACTTCAGATAACGTGTGATTTTAACATGAAAGAGAGATTTTTCGTTTGTAACAAGGCGTTTTGAATGAATTGAAATGAAAGCAAGAAGAAGCGATTTTTTAATCTTCAGATAAAGTTATTAGTCAATTAATATTGTCGCTATCCTTTTAATATGTCATAAGTATAACGATGATAGCGCTACCATTTATTCGACGAATACTTTTAACCGGGGATGGAAAAACCAACCTGTAGCGACCTTTCACAACTCATCAAGAGATGGCGTCACTCGTATTCCTGAATCACACTTTCCAAGTTTTCTTAATCCAACCATATAATATTCAAGATTCGAATTGAGTAAGTCGGTGTGCGGCCGCTCCCCGGGAATGAGCACCGCGCTGGGCGGTCCCCTTTCCCCCTCCCTCTCCGTCTCCCTCTCAGATCTCCCTTTGCCAAAAGTCCTTTGTTTTTCTCATAAGTGTATTCGTATTAAGAGTTCTGAGACTGCTGACTTGTCACATTTGGACAAGACTGATGATTCTATCCAAAGACGCCGCAATTAATCTTAGTTTAACCTGTTGAATTGGTTTGATAGATTTTTTATAATTTTTTTCTATTACAAGCTTTTTATTAAGCTTGCTCTGTTTGTAATCTTGCAAAGTGAATATGACTCACTTTATCAGTGTTTGATTTAAATGAAATTTGGAACAAACCTTTAGTTCTAATTATAATGTAATTACATTTATTCAGTATTATTGTAAATCCAAAATGGCTGCTGCTACAAAATGGCGTATTAAATTAAAGTAAGTATGTCGAGCTGAGAGAAAAGCGGGGCGGAAAAAACCTCCAGCAACATTTATCTTTCGAAAATCTATTTCATCTGGGCAAAACTCCAACCAAACGAATAAAATGAAAATAATAAAGTTGATTCGCAAACAAAAAGAGTATTTTAATGAAATATTTGATCTTTGAATAGAACAGAGACTTTGTCTATATTTAACCGCTGAATTTTCTGAATAAGCTCGGTTCGCATAGATACAAGTTGTTTTAAAATTCGACGATGTTCGTCGATTGTCGTAATACTAGAGAGAAGAGATAACTTACTTACTCTACTGGCGACTGGATTCAGTGTGAGTCTTGGCCTCCAACACGAGCGGCCGTCACCACTCCCTATTTCGTGCAGTCTTTTGCCAGCTGTTGGTTTTGATTTTGCACAAGATGAGTGGAAATAAGTTAAAAATAAAGTTATAAAATAAATAAAAAGAAAACACCAACATGACACCACCCGAACTCGAACCCATACTCGTGAAAAAGTATGTTCTATTCTTTAGAGAACTGTAGATCTAGTAATAATAAGAAACGCATTTCAACTGCAATGTGATACATTATCCTCAATTTAGCCGTAATTATCGTACATAGAACGCCACAAGTAATTCATTCATTTTTTGTAATGGGTAAAAAAATATATCTTATTATACTGCTGGTCGTAGAGACCGGAAACTTGGAGGGTTCCTTGGGATGTGGTACAAAGAGCACCTTTGTATGACATAGACATTCGATAAGAACGGTTTTTTCAAAATTCTGCCTCTAAAGGGTTAAAAGCGGGGGCAAAGTTGGTATATGTTACCATATTTTTTAAAGTTTTATATTTTCAAGCTCGCGATAAGTCCATAACTTAAAGCCCAATAAAGACTTCGATTATCTTAGAAATCGCTTGAGTTTTTTATTCGAATCTAAAATTTTGTCTGACACTAATTTTAGTCTGAATTTTGTCAAGTACTCAATAAGGGTCGTTAGATGGGCAAATACGAGATGAAGTCCTTATTAGGGCCTGTTCTCTAAAGTACTTAGCAATCAGTGAGAAAAGTGTGACTTAAATTTTCCTTTAGAAATCATATATTTCAGCACATTTTTAAATTTTAAGATTCTCTATTGCTATATAGATACAAATGTAGGTATCCTTCTTAGGGTTTTACTCTTAAAGAAATAAAGTCTAATTATTTGATAGTGTGCAACTGTGTATTGACGCCATTGACGCGTTTGTTGAAAATCGCAGATAACGTATTTGGCAAACATGTTTGGCCAATAAGTTTGGCTGACTGATAGTTTTCACCGCACTTTACACATGGTTTAGACAATTGTTTAAAGTTTTATATTTTCAAGCTCGCGATAAGTCCATAACTTTAAGGCTAATAAACACTTCGATTTTCTTACACTTCGCTTGAGTTTTTTTATTCGAATTTGAAATTTTGTCTAACACTAATTTTAGTCTGGATTTTGTCAAGTACTCAATAAGGGTCGTTAGATGGGCAAATATAAGATGAAGTCCTTATTAGGGCCTGTTCTCTAAAGTACTTAGCAATCAGTGAGAAAAGTGTGACTTAAATTTTCCTTTCAGAAATCGTATATTTCAGCACATTTTTAAATTTTAAGATTCTCTTTGTTATATAGATACAAATGTAGGTATCCCTCTTAAGGTTTCACCCTCAAAGAAAGAAAGAAAATAATTTATTTGCTCAAATATGGGTATTATGTCTGTACTAACAGACTGCTCGTTAGGAGTGCCATTTTTAATGAGAATAAAATATATAAACTAATCTTCTTAGTTATTTTTACTATCGGCTATAATCTAGCAACTTCCAATTACTGTACAAGGTTTCGCCAATGTTAAGGAATCTAAGTGGGTATCATATTATCTATACTAATACATAAAGCTGAAGAGTTTGTTTGTTTGTTCAAACGCGCTAATCTCAGGAACTAATCTCGGTCATAACTCACCATTAAATCGAATAACAAGACAGTATAACACTCTCTTAGCCTCTAACCAATCAATTGATATTTTTGGCGACACTTTCAGTAAATTTAAAGTTAAGTTAATAAAGGTGGCTTAACCTCCCCAACGCTGTTCAACCTGTACATCAATAGCCTGATTGGTGAGCTCAGCAGCACTAGTGTAGGTTGTTCAATAGACGGAACACCATTAAATAATATCAGTTATGCGGACGACATGGTGCTGCTGAGCCCGTCAATTAGAGGAATAAACAAAATGATATCGGTTTGTGAAAGGTACGCGGAGGCCCATGGGTTGAGGTACAATGCTAAGAAAAGCGAGCTGCTCGTCTTTAGGGCAGGCAAACAACTCTCCTCTATACCACCTGTTTTTCTTAGTTAGTTAGTTAGTTAGTTAAAAATCTTTATTGTTTGTTAATTTACAACACCATAAGTAATAGAAGAGGAAAAAAAAACATACACAAAGCTGAAAAAAACAAACAACGGGCGGCCTTATCGCTTAAAAGCGATTTCTTCCAGGCAACCCTAACAACCAAATGAACAGTGTATATGAAAATATAGGTAATGGTGTACAAGCAACATTAAAATTTTTACAATTCTTAGTCCTTAAATATTCAAACACACACATAAATGCAATTTTATGGAAAAAAGAAAGGAAAAGATGGACGGGAAAAGAACAAAGATTTACATCACAGCAGCAAGGTAGTGCTCCTTGACCATATTTTTGAAGGAAACTAGATTTGGAGCTTTAAGTATGGTCGCTGGTAAAGAGTTCCATAAACGTATAGCGGTTATTGTAAAGGACTTATCGGAAAAGGATGTAGAGTGTACAGGTATTTGTACTTAGCGGAACCGAACTGAACAGAGTTCCCAAATTTAAATATCTCGGGCACTGGGTCACTGAAGATGGAAGGGATGATGTGGACTTGGAGAGGGAGCGCAGGGCGCTGGCTGTTAGATGCAATATGCAATAATACATGGAATGGACAGTCAGAAAGTTACTGTGGTCGTACTCATCGATTTTTCCAATGCTTTTAACACAGTAGACCACGAAATCCTTCTATCCATACTTGCACGGTACAGATTCTCACCCCCGGCCTTGAGTTGGTTTTCATCATATCTTCGTGGCCGACAGCAGTCAGTTAGATTTGGAAATAAATCATCTGAATGGGCTGATCTTGAAGCTGGCGTGCCGCAAGGCGGTATACTCTTTCCATTGTTGTTTTCCCTGTTTATCAATTCCATTAGCTCATCTTTGGACTGTTCGTACCATCTATATGCAGACGACCTGCAACTTTACGTTCAAAGCTCCGTTGAAGACCTTGTTTTTGCAATTAGCAAAATTAATAGTAACCTGCAGGCCATTAGTAACTGGTCGATGAAGTACGGAATCTCGGTTAATCCTACAAAATGTCAGGCCATGCTGATGGGTGGCGCCAGGATGTTAGCCAAGATTGATTCCTCCAATCTACCATCAATAGTCTACAATGGGATGATAATTCCATTGTGTGACTCTGTAAAAAATCTCGGCTTGCTGATTGATCCCACACTCAGCTGGCGTCCTCACATTTGCGAAGTCAGCAGAAAAGTCGTTGGCTCCCTACAATCGTTGTATCGTCTGAAAAATTTCTTACCGATTAAAACAAAGTTACAACTGATAAATGCTTTAGTTCTGCCCATTATTGACTACGCTGACGTTTGTTACTCAGACCTATCTGAAGAACTTCTTAATAAACTGGAACGCCTACTCAACAATTGCATCAGATTCATCTTCGGTCTTCGAAAGTATGACCATATTTCTCAATACCGTTCGCAACTTAATTGGCTCTCGATTCGGCAAAGGCGTAATTCCAGGATGTTATTCACGGTATATTCGATTCTTCATGAGTCGACTTCTCCTAACTATTTAAAGGAAAACTTTCAGCTTCTCTGTTCTACACATGACAGAACGCTACGTTCCTCAGCTAATCTTAACCTCTGTATTCCACCACATAGTACTGGTTTTTTTCATAAATCTTTCACCGTTCAGGCTACACGGCTCTGGAACTCCTTACCCACTGACATTAGGAACTCTCCGAATAAGAATTCGTTCAAGAGACAAGTCCGGCAACACTTTCTTAAGCAAAACGCATAGTTGACGTTAGGTATGCATTATTTTTATTTAAAGCAACTGTATAGAAGTATTTTATTATTATTCTTATTATATCTATATTAATTTATATATCATTTATATGTTAATATAAGTAAGTATTTATGTATTAAGCAGGTACGATTTCCTTTTTGTTATATACTTAATATAATTACTATTCCTTATTATACATTATAATTATTTTAAAGTCTATATTATATATTACTTCTACTTTCATAATAGGTACAGTTCTTTTTATGCACCTACCACAGCTTCACACCAACGCTATGGGTTGACTGGCAGAGAATGCCATTAGGCATTAAGTCCGCCCTTTGTACTTTTCGTTAATGAGTGCAATAAAGTATAAATAAATAATAATAAATAATATGCTGGCTCGCAGGTTTGCGCGCTGCGAAAAAAGTGTAAAAATCACTCTTTTCCGCGCCTACTGCCAGTCTTTTTACACCTGCAGCCTGTGGACCGAATATTCGCGGAAAGCATACAGCGCCCTGAGGGTCCAATATAATGACGCTTGTAGGGTGCTTTTGAGGCTGCCTAGGCACTGCAGTGCATCAGGCATGTTTGCTGAGACAAGGACGGCTGATTTTTACGCAATAATGCGCCAAAGAACTGCCTCACTAATGCGCCGACTTAGAGACAGCACCAATGGCCTCATTAACGTCATTATATATAAACTCCACAGTCCTATCATGCGGCGGTGGCACCACCTTCATGCTAAACCTCATTAGCTTAATTTAGGTCTGAATAGTATTATTATGGTTAGTTTGGTTAGATAGAGACAGCTGATGACAGTATATGTGAATGAATTTTTGTTATTTATATTTTCTATTATTATGCTTTTATTTTTTGGTATTGTACTAACATAGATATAAGAGACTAAACTAACAAAAATATGGACTTTGTCTGAAATAAATTAAATAAATAAAAAAAAAACCTTAAATAAAATAAATTAAAAAATATATAAATTTAATTAAATAAAAAATTTATTCATTAGTTTTTTGTGATTGTGTTGTTTGTGAATCAATTTCATTGTATTTTTTTACTCATATTTAATGTATACAGCGTCTGCCATATGTATGCCGTGTTCACCTGTAATTGTGGATTAATGATTATCTTATTTTTATTGTTTACAAATATATTTGTCTAAGTGTAAGATTACACTCCAATGTAGATACGTTGGTGGACCTTAAATAAATAAATAAACTACTGGTTCGAATTTAAAAATTGCTTTTGTGTTGAATAGTCCATTTATAAGTTATATTACATCATGCTATGACAAATACCAAAGTCCAAGCGGACGAAGTCTCGGGCGGCAGCTAGTATCATATATCACCTAAGGCATACCTCTCCACACTGCTCCAATGAAAGTTGGTTGAAGCAGGTTTTTAATTTAGTATAATGTGAACATATTTTTAACTTCGTTAAGCATTAGTTAATCTTAAATATTCATGTTTTCGAATTATATATTATGATAAGACAAAAATATTAGTTTCGATATATTTTTAGAAAATTTTCATTGGCTCGAAATCCTGTGTAACCCTATGGGAATGTACAAATTAGCAATTTTTCTTCTTATAACATTTTTATCCATTCTCCAATACTCAAGAACTTGTTATAATATTTACATTGGTAAATTCAGGTTCTTATTTCTTCAGATTCAGTACCTTGCCTGTTTTTCTCTTTACGATTGCCTTGGGAATGTTTGAGTTACAATAAAATCCCTGTTGATGGCACCCCGTTTTGTAAATATGTTTTGTAGATTTAAATTTGTTTATTATTTTGGAATTCAATAACCAAAAGCCTATAGAGAATACTGAACGGGCTGCTAGCTGTCACGTGTGTTCATTATTGACTTATAACCAAACTGTTCACAAATATTTACGTTATATCAACTGGCGTTTAAAAGAGTGCTGAGAGTTTTTCTCCTCCGTCTTTTTTCTCTCATCTTCACTCATCGCCCTTTACTCAACTCAATTGGCATCAAGAGCCGATGACCGTGAAAATATTAGTTCATTAAGAGAATATTTTGTATCCCAAAATTTAATACAATATTCTGGATTTTTAAAGATTGCTGATGTACCACCTGAGAAACTGAGCTTTCTTTATTTAAAAAAAAAACAATGTCGATCGGAGAAGTTGATTAGAGCCGCACCCGTTTCTGCCTTGAAAGTGCGGTAGCCTTTTTTAGTATCGGGGGGGGGGGCAGGATCTTCAAGATGTACTCAGCACCTTAGGAGGGGATACTGTGCTATGTGGGATTTGTACCGCACTAAAACCCCTCGGTGGCCTGCCACTGCGCTTGGGGAGGACTCCGGGATCTCCAGAGGAACGCACCGGGTGTCGTCCACGCTCGGCGCCTGAGAATGGGCCCATCTTCGGGAGAGCAGATGCGCTTTCCTGCACCCTCAGGCACTCACGGCAGCGTGGCCGCATCCACGCATCCACAGCTCCCATTCTCACACCCCACTGTGGTTACCCCGGAAGCCCCCTTTTAGTTGCCTCTTACGTTCAGGCAGGGGTTACCGTAGCTCTATAATAAATCTCAAAGCTACAGGAAATAAAGTGCGGTAGCCTAGCAAGCAATAGCCTCCAAAGGCTTTATAATCCTATTAGATCCAGGCTTGCTTAACGTATATCCATCAGCTGCAGTGATCACTTACACACGAGTCTTATTCATTTCATAGTTTAAAAATAAGGCAGATTCTACGATCTAATTTACCTGAACATAATATAAACTATAATATAATACAATGTCTGGTCACGGTAAAAACAGCAATGGACAAGACAATGGGTAAAACCTACGTAGGAGGCCCAGGGCATAAACTTCATATGATCGGAGCACTCTAACTAATAATATGTGACGCGCACATTTAACACTGTTTTAGGGTGAGGTTGTAGCGACCTTCCGCTACTCATCAAGAGATGGCACCACGAGTATTCCTGAATCACGCTATCGAAGTTTTCGGAATATCCTACCATATATACAAGCTTCGAATTGAGTCAGTTGGAGCGCGGCCGCTCCCCGGGCATGACCACCTCGCCCGGCGGGAGATCTCCCTTTGCTAAAAGGTAAATCATTTTAGTACATCATTACGATGTTTTCATCATAATGTATTCCTGCAAGCTCCAAGAAGTCATGTCATTATCTGATCTATGCTACTTATCATAATAAAGCTGAAGAGTTTGTTTGTTTGAACACGCTAATCTCAGAAAATACTGATTCGAATTGAAAAATTATTTTTATGTTAGATAGTCCATTTATCGGGGAAGGCTATTTAATATGATATGACTAATAACAAATAATGACAAAGTCCACGCGGACGAAGTCGCGAGTGGCCGCTATTAGAATAATATAATGACACTTGGTCAACGTGGTGGACTATTGTCTCAATCCCTTTCAGTAACGGGAAAAGACTCAGCAGTGGGACTTCAACAAATAGTAAAATAATCTTGCACAAATAGGTATTATGTTCACACAGTTGGGACAGTGGCCCAGATAGCCACAGAAATGGAGGCAGGGCTAAACTGTTGGTTGAATAGTAGAGCAGGACCTCAATAATATGGGCACCGGGAGTTGGAAAGAGAAAAACGAAAACAGATACGTGTGGATGGAATTACTTGATCAGGCTGTAATGCTTTAGATGAAGATGATGATGATGACGATAATAAAAAAATGTCTGGATGCATTCTAAAGACATATCAAATTTTTCAGTCCTTTTTTATACTATATTACGTAAAATATTCTCTGCCAGTTTAATGTAAACAGAATTTTCACTGTTGAATTTTCTAATCCGATTGAATCACACTAGTTATCAACTAACTTCGTAGAAACATATAACTTTTGACCTCTAATTGGCAAAGACATAAATGATTTGTAAACACTTCAGTAAGTGACTTTCAAATTGCACTCCAATCAATATACTAATACTTTTGATGTTCAATTAGTAAAGTAAATGGTTGCGAACTAAATGGACGTAGTAGTTTATTTAGTTTGCTATTAGAATTCTCGATAGCAAATTTGAACTTGAATTTACATACTTTTGATTGAGCGAATTTGCTGCAATGTTGGTTTTAACCATTAAACATTAAATAATTCATGAAAGAAAGTCTACCTGTCTACAGATATCAATACAATAACATGTTATTCCCTACTTATTCTACTAATATTTTAAAGGCGAAAGTAAGTTTGTTTGTTACTCTTTCACGCGAAAACTACTCAACCGAACATCATGAAACTTTGTACATATATTCTTGGAGTTATCAGAAGTAAAATAGGATACTTTAAACTATAACGCGGGTGAAACCGCAGGGCACAGCTAGTAATATTATAAATTCGAAAGTAACTCTGTCTATCTGCTACGCTTTCCCTCTTAAACTACTAAACCAATTTTAGAGAAATTTGGAACACAGATAGAGTGGACCTTGGAAAAGGACATATGATGTTTTTTATCCTATGGGAACCTATAAAACGGGTCCACGCGGGCGAAGCCGCTGGCGGAAGGCTAGTAATCTATAGGTATGTATTTGCAAAATATGACTCGTATGTCTTACAAAATACATGGGTGTTGTGTCCAATGGATATTTTATAAAAAAATACTGTGGGTAATACACGGGTCATTGTGTAAAAATTATACGATCTACAACTGGCTTTTCAGCTGTAATGTGATAGCCAAATATTTAATATATTTAGGCATAGGGCATTCAGCAAGCTTATAGAACATATATCAGTTGTGACAATCAGTGGTAAAATATTAGCGTGATCTTCGAAGCAAAAAATGTGCTTGAATGGCTATTGCTAAAAAATCCACTGCCTCTTTGCAATGGAAATGCTCGTATAATTAAAATTAAAGGCATGAAAGTATAAGCAAATACTGTCATCGAAATGTACATCTGGCTATATTATACTATTCGTAAAGCAACGATGGCAAAGTGAAAAAGAACGCAAGCGATCTATGCGACTAAGCCAAACGGGCGCGGTAGGGTATGAGATGGGTGACCGCTAGTGACAAAAACTTCATGCGCGTTTCCATGCTTCGGAGGGCACATTAAGCGTCGGTTCCGGTTGTAGTCGACAGATAACAGTCGTTAAACCTTGTCGGAGGCCTTATGGGCGGTTTGAAAACATCCGACAGCTGGTTGGCCACTGATCGGCATCTCCACCAACCCGCATTGGAGCAGCGTGGTGGAGTAAGCTACAGGCCTCCGCAATAATTGGGAAAGACCCGTGCCCAGCAGTGGGACGCTAAATGGGTTGCAGCCAATCGGGAGTATAATGGGTTATAACTTGTAGCTCATATTACCTACCGAAAAGTCCATTGCCTTGTGATGGGCCTTGAATTTAAAACGATCTACACTACTATTACTATTAAGCAAAACGAGTAGGGAGGATGATAGATTGAAAGATACGTACCGCTTGTAACTTCGGAGGGTTAGGGAGGAGTAAATGGTACCTAAAGAAGCAAACGTCACAGTCATAAAAAATAGGCTAGCATTTTTTTTAATTAACCTATTATTTTCGTTTATTAATTTCAATGTAGATTTATATCACAGTGGCTTACGAGCTATTGTGAAAGACTGAGCGCGTCTTAAATGAAGTCCCGGTACGTCGCCTCTGAAGTGATATTTTATGATGGCGCGAAACGCCTTGTCACTTCCACGCGTTCTTGTGTAATATGAATTTGTATATACGTGAACAAAAGTTTTTTACTTCTACTTACTACTTCTAAAAAAGAATATTTTAAATCAGGCTTATATTTTTTGTGTTATGCGTGGAAAACCCGTGATGATTTGACGAGCCGTGTGACGTAATGGTCAGCATGCCGGACTGCTGATCGGAGGGTTCCAGGTTCGATTCCTTTATTTTGTGTTAACAAGTTATGTGCGATTTGTTACCGCACTAAAACCCACTTAGTAGCTAACCTCTGCGCTTGGGGAGGACTCCGGGATCTCCAGTGGAACGCACCGGTGTCCTCCACGCGCGGCGCCCCAGAACGGGCCCACCATTTGAAGAGTAGATGTGCTCTCCTGCACCCACGCACACACCACCGTACTTACCGGGGCCGCTGGCTGAACGGATCGAGCTCCCACTCTCACCACCTACAACCCTGGAAGCCTCCTTTTAGTCGTATCTTACGATCAGGCAGGGGATACCGTAGTTCTTTTCTTAATCACGAAGCTACCAGGAATTTGAATGATGAGTTTAAGTTTCTGTTCTCGGTCTGGGTGTCTGCGTTTCTGTCTTTGTGTGTATTCACAACACAGGGTAAATCTACCCAGTAGGGTAGTAGGGGAGATGAGTTTAAGTTTCTGTTCTCGGTCTGGGTGTCTGCGTTTCTGTCTTTGTGTGTATCCACGACACAGGGTAAATCTACCCAGTAGGGTAGTGGAGGAACCATTAATGTGAAACATAAAGTGTTATCTACATGCTACAGCTGCGTTGCTACTTTGAAGGTTGATGTCACTCTCATGTGACTCTGCCCGCTCAAGAAAACATAACTTCCCACCAAACCACCATACATTGCTTCAAAGCAGAGGACAGCGGTATTTTTTCATAATTATTTTATTGTATGGTTTTTAAATCCACATTTGGAGTTTTGGCGGGAAGTCGAAAAAAACATATTGTGCTCTTGTTTTGTTTTCATTTTCTTGATGTATTTTGGGTTATGTCGGATAAAGTTGATGGCATTTTGTTTGATATAGGTTAATTACAGTGCACGAGCGTTTGTGAAATAGAATAACAGTGCTAAAATATGTTTTTTCTGTTTGCCTCCAAAATTCCATCGGATACGTTCTAGTAAAGTAGCCATCGCTTTATTTGAATGTTGGACTGAATAGACTGACTGATTAGTATTACAGACGACTTATTTACTGACTTTGTTGTTACTTCGTCGAGTTTCATTGAAACTGGCAAAACATTTATGCAAAAATTATACTTGACGCTGGCAGTATGCACAGAGTTTGCGATGCCATAATTGAAAAAAAAAAACTAATCATAATAAAACCGTTCATCGGGTCGCAAAATTAACTGCTCTTAGTATTACATTTTTAGAAGTATAGACTATGTTGTTTGTAAGACAACGCAAGTTGTTTTTATTAGATATCCTAAAAGGCCTCCGTGATGTATAAAATAGATTTTAGTTTTGTAATTGATCTGTCAACCCCAGTACTGTCAACACTTCGCTCTGTAATTATTATAGTTTTAACTAAAAAATCCGTAACAATTCTAGATCAAAGTATCTGTTAATCGATCATAAGTGTGCAATAAACGTGTGATATTGTTATCTAACAGTGTAATCTAGCAGGTAAAGTTTTATTGTATGTATAAAACTTGGAATTTTCTACCTACATTAGAGATTTAAACTGATATACCCTCACATAGCCATTATCTGGTGCTGTCATTGTCACTTTTACTTCATCAAGTGTTGTATTGACAAATGCCAAACTCAACTGACAATACTGCGTCATCACCTACATAGCACCAGTGTTGCAATCATTGCGAAAAAGTTCCCATTTGTGGGAGTATTATATTTCAATTGAAAATGGGTGTTTGCAACAAATGCATGAAAGAAATTAAAACTAATGAGTTAAAAGTCTGCTCTAAATGCAATTCAAACTTTCATTACCAGTGCTTGGGCATAACAACTGAAAATTTTTCTAAAGAATCGCGAGCATATAAAGGAACTTGGAAGTGCTCGGACTGTAAATCTTCCGATAAGCAAATTGAACAAACGTCGCCGGGGCCCATAACGTCCACCCCAGTACCAAGTTCAAAATCGCCCGTCCCTGACAACTACGAGGATCTTAAGCAATACATCGATAAAAAATTAGAAGATTACCTAGCACGGCTCCTGGCAGACATCAGAAACAATTTTTCGGTTGAAAGTTCGGACATCCGTAATAAACTTCAAGAGCTCACCGAAAGTGTCAACTATATGACATCAAAGTACGACCAGCTTCAGAACGCTCTTGACTTAGCTACTAAAAAAGTGAGTGACTTGGAATACGAGAAGGAAGCGCTGCAAACCCAAGTGTCAAACATCAACAGCAGATTAATTTATTTCGAGCAGGTGTCACGCGAATGCAACTTGGAAATTCAGTGCGTTCCTGAACGCAAATCCGAAAATTTAAAAACTATTTTGAACGAGTTAACAACCACTATAGGAGATAAACTGTCAGAACACGAATTGCTGAACTTCCATCGTGTCCCAAAAATAAATCAGGACTCCAAAAGACCTCGGTCCATTGTTGCAAAACTGTCGAGTCCTTTAGTTCGAGATAGAATATTAGCTGCAGTCAAGATCTTCAACAAGTCTCACCACAACGATAAACTCAACTCATCACACCTAGGCATCAGCGGAGACAAGCAACCAGTGTTCGTCTGCGAGCACCTGTCGCCTTCTAACAAGCAGCTTCACGCTGCTGCCCGCAAAATCGCGAAAGACAGAAAGTTTCAATTTGTCTGGGTGCGCAACGGGCGTATATTTATGAGAAAAGACTGTAATTCCAAAAGTTTTGTGGTTAAAGATTTGGATTTTTTAAACTCTTTGTAAGCTCTTTAGCTATATGCCTGTTAAAACATTCAATCCAACATTCAATTGTCCCAATGTTACTATTTTTTATCAAAATGTTAGAGGTCTTCGGACCAAGACTAATAATATTTTGCTTAATGCACTTAAACAAGACTTCGATGTTATTCTGTTGACAGAGACTTGGCTTAATGATTCAGTCTTTGATCACGAAATATTCGACAGTAGATACACGATTTTCAGACGTGATCGCTCTTCTACCGCTTCATCTAAAGGTGAAGGTGGCGGAGTTTTAATAGCCGTTTCAAATATTTACGAACCTGTGCGCAAATCGTCCTGGGAATCTGAGAGTGAAGATCTGTGGGTCATATTAAAGCTCAGCCATGGTATTGCCTTTTGTATTTGTTTAGTATATAATCCTCCCCCAGTCACATATTTACGTCTTAACACCATAATTTCAAATATAGCTGATACAGTGCAACATAAACTACCCGCGAATTCCTTATTTTTGCTTGCGGGAGACTTTAATCTACCCAAAATTGAATGGAAATATGATTCCAATCTCAATGAATACCTACCAAACAATACATTTACCTCATTAGAGAGCCTACTTACCGACACAGCTTCTCTCCTAGGTATCCACCAAATAAACGGAATCCGCAACACGAATGGTCGTATACTGGATCTAATGTTTACAAACACAGTAAGTTCCCTCTCAGTGGTCAGAAGTAACAGTCCCTTGGTTGACGAAGATGTACATCACCCCGCTTTATCACTCTCATTACAGCACACTTCACATAAATCACCCAAAATAAATAAGTCATTTTCTCTGAATTTCTCAAAATCAAATTATACTCTGATTAAAGATGAATTAGCTGCAATCAATTGGGGACATCACTTCTCATCTAATCAGACTATTGACGAAACTGTAGACATTTTTTATAATCTAATTAACTCTGTAATATATAAACATACACCATTACGTCATCAAGGCAGCAATCCATACCCTATTTGGTTCAGTCATTCTCTCCAAAAAGCCCTTCAAGAGAAAGCTAAATTCCACAATAAATTTAAAAAGTATCAAAATCCGAGAGACTTGTTAACATATCAAATGCTTAGAGATCGCTGTGACAAAATTATGGATGAATGTTTTTGTAGTTTCAAAGCGAACGCCAAAAAGCACATACGGAATAACCCTAAGTTCTTTTGGACCTTTATTAAATCAATTAGGTCAAACAACGAAAAAATTCCCGATGAAATGTTTTTTAAGACAAAAGTCGCTCATGGTGGTCAACAAATAAGTGAACTATTCTCAGAATACTTTATCTATAAAACAGATGGTTCATCTACATCTGCCCCACTACCTGAAGAGCGCGTGTTCACTAATGCTTCGATGTCAAACTGCTACCTTTCACAAACTGAAATATTGAACCATCTAAAGCAAATTGACACTAGCAAAGGCCCCGGCCCCGATTTAATTCCACCATCATTTTTGAAATGCTGCTCTTCACAGCTTTCTGAACCTTTACATTACATTTTCAATAAGTCTATATCTTGTGGGGTCTTTCCTTCAAAGTGGAAACTTGCCCACGTCACACCGATTCATAAAAAGGGGGACCTTAATGACATTTCAAACTATAGGCCAATATCCATTCTGTCTGCCTTTGGTAAACTCTTTGAAGCTCTCGTCCAAAAAAGGATATATTATCATTTAAAACCACAACTCGACTGCAACCAACATGGATTCTTGCCAGGTAGATCAACGACATCTAATCTACTAGCATATGTTAGCGACATTATTGATGCACTAGACAACAAAAATGAGGTTCATGCAATTTACACAGATTTTTCTAAAGCATTTGATGTTGTTGATCACAATTTGCTTGTAGCAAAACTAGGTCATGCTGGCATATGCGGTTCTCTACTTAGATGGTGTGAATCTTACCTCCAAAATCGGTCACAATTAGTCACAGTCCGAGGTTTCAAGTCTTTACCTAAACTTGTGCCTTCTGGTGTGCCTCAGGGCTCACATTTGGGGCCATTATTCTTTCTTGCCTTTATTAACGATTTGCCTCCTAATATAAAATCTAGCTATCAAATGTTCGCCGATGACCTCAAGATCTACCGTGTCATTCGTAATCAGAACGATATAAAATCATTGCAATGCGACCTTGATGCTATAGGTATTTGGTGCTTACGCAACAATATGACAATTAATGCTTCCAAATGTTACCATATAAAATTTTCCAGGAAAAAGAATCCCATGACTGCAAACTACTTTATTAATAATGCAGCTGTTAGTGAAGTCTCCAGTATCCGGGACCTTGGCGTCATTGTCGACACTAAGCTTGATTTTCGTGAGCATATAGACTCAATTACTAAAAGAGGAGCTCGTCTTGCTGGCTTTGTTTTACGCCAAACTAAATTATTTAAAGATCCTGATATACCTATTTTACTGTTTAATTCCTATGTGAGGTCTCTGCTGGAATATTGCAGCCCTGTTTGGAGCCCGTCTTATGCAGTGCACATCCACCGCCTAGAAAGGCTCCAAAAACATTTTCTTTACAGTCTTTCTTACTCGAATAATCTATGCGTTAGTCTAAAGTCATATGACTCCAGGCTTGCTCACTTTAAGGTCATGTCACTTGAGCGGAGGCGTTATATTACCGATATTGTGTATCTGCACAAACTAGTTACTGGTCACATAGATAGTCCTAATTTGCTGCGAAGAATTAACGTAACCATTCCACGTCAAAATAGCCGTCTCCAAAACAGAATAACATTTGAACTTCCCTTCTATTACGCAAATTATGGACGACATTCTCCCCTCTATCGAATGTGTAACATGTATAACAAAATTTGTAATGTTGTGGACATATTTGACTCTTCAACCTTCTCTTTTAAATATCTCTTAAAATCATACATACTTAAACAGCAATAATGAAATGTATTTCAATTAAAATAAGTATATTCACAAATTGTATCCTCGGAGTGTTATATCCTTGCACGCAGTGTTCACTTCGAGAAGGACTGAGCACCTAATTGTGTTTTTTTATGTATCTTTTTGTACATGTATGGAAATGTGTTAAGTCCAGTTTAGTGAACCTAATAAAAAAAAAAAAAAAAAAAATCTGTTAATATCATTGTTACCCCTTGAACACTTTTATGCAAGACTGTACCTTCGCTGTTGCGAAGAATGACGGATGTTAAACGAGATTTAAGGATTTAAAAGGATAATGATATAAGAGGCAAATCTGCTTGTTATCTGCGTGACAAGGCATATACCGATGTTTTTTTAGTTTCTTTGGGGAAGTTAGAAAGTAATGTCATTAAATTTAATCCGGTTTCAAAGTACCTAATTGATAAGGCTTAGAATGCCCTCCGAAGCACGGTCCGCGCATGAATTTTTTTTTTGCCACTAGCGGTCACCCATCTCACATCCGACCGCGCCCGTCTGGTTTAGTTGCATAGATCGTTTGCGTTCTACGCTAACCGCCCGGCCATGCGCGCTTCAAAACGTGTGCGTTCTTCCCCTCACTTCAAATTTGGCACAAACATTATATCGAAGCGAGGCGCAATGC
Source organism: Pyrgus malvae (assembly GCA_911387765.1). NCBI lineage: Eukaryota > Metazoa > Arthropoda > Insecta > Lepidoptera > Hesperiidae > Pyrgus > Pyrgus malvae. The sequence goes on from OU426969.1 coordinate 14,820,057, forward strand.
CCTCTCCACTGATGGGTGAGTGATTTTGATGCTTTAAGACTCCAGGCAAGGCAGAAATTTGAGTCATGAATTTGAGTGTTTGTGTTTCGGTGTTTATGTTAATCCATGATAAATGAATTGATTACATATCAACGACAAAACGATAACAAGGTTAGTGTTGAGTTATGAGTATGTAGCGTTATTTATTTAAATTAAATTTCATAATGTAACCTGCTTGAAGCGCGCATGGCTCGGCGGCGAGCGTAGAACGCAAGCGATCTACGCAGCTAAGCCAAACGGGCGCGGTCAGTTGTGAGATGGGTGACCGCTAGTGGCAAAAATTTCATGCGCGTTTCCGTGCTTCGGAGGGCACGTTAAGCCGTCGGTCCCGGTTGTTGTCAATAGATAACAGTCGTTAAACCTTGTCGGAGGCCTTATGGGCGGTTTGAAAACATCCGACAGCGGGTTGGCCACTAACCCGCATCTCCACCAACCCGCATTGGAGCAGCGTGGTGGAGTAAGCTCCAGGCCTCGCCAATATTGGGGAGAGATCCGTGCCCAGCAGTGGGACGCAAAAAGGGTTGCAGCCAACCTGGTTGTTTAAAAATATAACATAATGCCCATTACATTTTAATGATCAAAAGTTTCGTTCTATCGCTTATTTTTTCCAAACTCATTTCAATATTTATTCTCATGTGGATGTTAAATCACAACATACATGTTTGAAGGCTTTCCCTAACGACATACTCGCGTCTCATTATCATCGCAAGATTCGTAGTTTTAATAGTACTTAACCTAAGGTTTAATTCGTTAAAATGAAAAATAATATACATTGGTATCAGGGACATAATTCGTATTGAAGAGATCCGCATGAGGGCCAAAGTAACCGACATAGCCCTAAAAGCCAGCAAGCTGAAGTGTCAGTGGGCCAGTCACATCTGTCCAAGAGCCAACAATCGGTGTAGAAGACGACTCTTGGATTGGAGACCACGTTTAATGAAATAATGAAGTGAAATAAAGTGAAATATGAAATTAAATGAAATATATTCTTTATTCACTGTACGGTTCCTGTACAAACTCTTAGTTAATGTTTTTTTATTCTGTCTGCTCTGGGTGCGCTTAGGCAATGCTGAGCTGAAGAAAAGAGCAGACGGAAAAAACTTCAGCCCTGTTTTAAAATATGGGGTATACAATAATTAGCTTTCTTACAGAGTAGCTATGGGCAGATAAGGAACATACGTTTAGGTTAACATGGAGTAAGTCGCCCCCTGCGAAGTAGCGCGAATCGCGCCTTTGAAGAGGCCTTCGTCCGATAAAGACTAAAGATAGAAACAGAAAGAAAGAGATCTTTCAATGTCAACACAAATATTATTTATTTATGTAGTCTAGGTACATTTTAATGAATTCCTGTAGCTTCGGGATTAAGAATAGAGCTACGGTATCCCTGCCTGATCGTAAGAGGCGACTAAAAGGGGACTTCCGGGGTTGCGGACGGGGAGAGTCGGAGCTCGATCCGTCCAGCCAGCAGCCCCGGGAAGGACGGCGGTGTGTGCGTGTGGCCGCATGCTGCCGTAAACATCGGAAGGTGCAGGAGAGCACATCTAACCTCCGAAGATGGGCCCATTCTGGGCTCCGCGCGTGGAGAACACCGGTGCGTTCCTTAGGAGATCCCGGAGTCCTCCCCAAGCGCAGAGGCAGACCACCGAGGGGGTTTTAGTGCGGTCAAATCCCACATAACCCGGTATCCTCTCCCTAGGTGCCGGGTACCTTTTGAAGGTTTCCCCCCGACACCAAAAAAAAGGTACATTTTAATGAAATGACATGTGCTGGTACGGCAATTAAAAATAATGACACTTAATTTTTAATAGCTGTAATTTTGTAATAGTAGAATCTAAAATTAGAAATTATTTGGAAAAAAATACTTGCCTGTAAAATTACCCAAATTAATTCCAATACTTACAATTTCAAATCTATACAAATTATTAAAATTAAAGTGTCTATTTGTAATATTAAAATAACCACTTTTACTACATGCATATGAATTTTTATATACGGTACATATACTAAAATAACATTTATTTAAAAAAAATTGTCTGTCTGTCTATCTGTCTGTCTGTTTGTTCCGGCTAATCTCTGAAACGGCTCGACCAATTTTGACAGCGCTTTCACTGGCATGTAGCTGTTGTAATAATGAGTAACTTAGGCTACTTTAATTTTGTATGTCTGTCTGTCTGTTTGTTTCGCCTAATCTCTAAAACGGCTGGTCCGATTTTGATTGGACTTTCACTGTCAGGTAGCTGATGTAATAAGTAGTAGCTCAGGCTACTTTTATTTTGTCTGTCTGTTTATCTGTCTTTTATTTATTTAATTATTTATTTATTTCAAGAAAGTACATTATATACTGTTATAAAATTCTGCCAAACTGTGAAAACTGTGTGTCGGCAGTCTGTCTGTTTGTTCCGGCTTATCTCCGAAACGACTGATTTCGACGGACTAAATACGGTACGGGAAAATTCTAAAACTAATGGGTTACATAAAGGTTTTGTAAAAACTAATAGACTGACACAGCAGAGTTATGTATAACGGTGGTACTTTCTGTTTAAAGCATTTAAGTGTGTTACATCACTAATTATCTATCACCGACCTGAAAAATGAACACAAATATTTCTTCCCAATGCCAAATTCAAAAGAATCTGGCTTTTCCATTCCGAGGAAAATTCCCGCGAACCGTCGCCGTACTTAACGGAATTGCTGAATTTACATATTAATGTACTAAATCGGTATAAGGGTGTGAAGAGATATAAAACAAATTGCAATTTCCGACGTCGAGTGGCGAGTTATGCCCACTGCTGGTAATGGATTTGGGAATGTGATGTCGGTAGGAATATAATTTCTGGGGTTATTTTTACTGTGCGTTAAGGCTTATAATAATATAATATAGGTTTAACGACTGTTATCTATCGACTTCAACTGGGACCGACGCCTTAAAATACCCACCGAAGTACGAAACGCGCATGAAATGTTTTGCCACTAGCGGTCACCCATCTCAAACCCGACCTCACCCGTTTGGCTTAGTTACATAGATCGTTTGCATTCTACGATAACCGCCGGGCCATGCGCGCTTCTATTCATGCAAATATTACAATAATTAAAAACTTCACTCTCAGTACATCTGCCACAATCTCCGTTTGTGTGTCAAATAAATAAAAAAAACTCTGAACTGACAAACCGCGGCATTCGCACGGAATTTAGTATGTTGGCTCTGTACGCATGCGTTTGTGGAGCCTTAGCTGGTGGGGGTCAGATAGCGACCGCTACCCCTGGCGAGAGGCCGTCCCGCCCGCCCTACGCGAGTGAGTGCAGTGTCGTGATGGTGTGAATTTCAAGGACGTGTCAGTTATTTTGAAAGTGTAAGTGTGATGCAGTGTACAGAGTGACGGGGTAAGTTTTTCCGTTTAGGTTAAGTTTTGCCGCTTTGGAGTTAGGGTTTTTAAGTTGTATGCTTTTTTGTGGAGAGACAAAAATTAGGTATAAGTGATATTTAAAAGGTTATAATGTTGGGTCCGTAAAGTGATACAATAGTCATAATATTATTATGTTATGTTGAAGTTAAATTTAGGGGAATAATAAAAAATATGGGAAGGTTTATACCGGATACATTTCATGTGAAAATAGGATTAGGTTAAAACATTTTTAGAAACTTTTTTTACGTGTAGGAAATTGTTATTATTGGACTCAAATGGGATGTAATTATAGGAGGTAGTGTTTTGCTATTAAAAATTGTATAAAGTTATTCGGAAAATTCGCGTTCAAGGGCGGAAATATAAGGAAATATTGGAAGGCTTATACCTGTTATGTCGTAAGAAAAATGGGATTAGGTTAGGCTAACGTTTTTAGGACCATTATAGGTAAGAAATGCTTGATGTTGTACTTAAAAAGGACCTAATTTAGAGTGATTATTGACGTATTATGTTTTGTTGGTAAAAACGGTTTAAACTGATTTGTAAAAGTAATGTTTTTGGGCGGAAACACAAAACAATGTAAGGTAAAAATGTAAAGGTAATGTCGTAAGGAAAATTAATAAGACACGTCTATTGTATTGCGTTTTTAAAACATTTTCATGTTGTGAAAAATGGTTACAATACATAGAGAATATAAAGACATTGAAGTGGACGTAATCATAGGTTATAAGTATATTATATTTTTTCACTGAAAGTGATAATAACCTTATATGTAGTTGGTTTAAGTGTGGAAAGGTAATAAAAAACGGGCAGTTTATATTGGGTATACGGGTATATCATGAGGATAAGAAGGATTAGGATTTTATGGAAATTGGTGTTTTAAGTAATTCACAATTTTTATTGTAATGTTTATATTAATAAATGTAAAGAAACACAGCTTTGACAACATACATTTAAGGTATAATTATTATTAAAGGTGTGAATTTCGAACTACATACGTTTTTTTATTTCCGGTTACAAAAATATAGGTACAACAAAACATATTATATAAAAAGATAATTGTACTTATTTACTTTATGGAGTAACACCTCCTAAGAGTAATTAAGTGGACATAATCCTTGGAAAGGGCATATGTCCAGTAGTGAACTTATGTGGACTAATGATGAAGAAGAAGAAACATTTTATTCACAAAATTACAGCAGTACATACATATATAGTAAAACAAATATACATATAGAACATAAGTATTAATGATGAAGAAAGAAAAAAAAATACATAAAAATCTAAATAAATCGAGGCTGCAGTGTCATTTTTATGAATGGGACAACACTCAGCCTTACCATGGCCATTTGCATGACCATAGCTGCTGGTTTTCAGTGTGCCCTGTGAGGATTCCTCGAGTAGTTCGAACCTGCGGTGTGAAGTATAACGTGGGTGTGATGATGATAACGACGATCAAAAAGGACGAATTCACTGCTCTATTTAAAACTTAAAGATAAGGAATAACAAACGTTAAATGTAATTATAAAATCTTTCACTTGTCACTGAATCCATAAAAATCCTGCTATCATTTGAAACAATGTTAGTAGAAACTGAAAATAATTATTCATTAATGTTTGGCAGAGAATAAAGATGACATCACTATTTGTATACAATACATATTAGCTCATTTTCAACGAACAATGTCAATTAAACTCTACCAGCGCGAGCTCACTGGATTTAATTTTACAATTAAAAGGATAGCGCTTATAATTTGTGTGTTCATTTTGTGTATCGCTATATTTCTGTTTGGTGGTAGATAACAAATTCGTAATATTAAAAAAATGTCCACCAATCCGCACTTGGCCAGCGTGGTGGACTATGGCCTACATCCCTCTCAATTGTGAGATGAGACCTGTGCCCAGCAGTGGGACATAAAAATGGTTGAAAAAAAAAATTTAAAAATAAGAAGCAAGTGCTAGTACAAGTTCCACACTAATGCCCGCCCTACACGTTACGAGAAATCATTTAGATTTCTCTGAAAAGATTTATCGCAAACAATTTACCATCCACACGTGCGATAAATCTGAAGAAACAGGTCTGTTCAGAGAAATCTGAACGATTTCTCGTAACGTATAGGGCAGGGGTATTCTACTGCCTTGTATATTTTAATTAAAAACTAGATTTCCCCCCACGGCTCTACTCGCGTTAGCTACATTTTTTTTTTCAAAAGGAATAAAAAAAATATCGCTTCACACTCACAGCCCCACAGTAGGGTAGGTATACCGTCGTGGGTACCAGGAACACACACAAAGACACGAACACAAACAAACGTCGTCAAAGATAAAAGATGATTTTCCCGACTGAGTAGTAACCTATGACAATCTACAATTTCAAACTATCTCCGTACAAAAACTGGTTCAATTAGCATTGTACGTGAAAGAAGGACCAACAAACAAACACTTTCACATTTTTGGTATAAATTAGTATGGATTGATAGAATTATATTGAAGATTTTCTTAATCGAATTATTAAAATAGGGGTCTGTTTTTTGTGACCGTGAAAAATGAGCACAGGCTGATTTATTCATACACGAACAGAAGAATATACCTACCGAACGTAGTGGTGTATATTTATGGCGCAGCCACACGGTTAAATCTTACTTATCTAAAAGATTTAACCAGATGGCTACGACAAATATGACGAAAGGCTTATGCCCAGCAGTGGACCATGAAAAGCTGATAAGTGGATAAACTACTTAAAGCTTGCCTATTATTATTAAACTACTACTAATTATTAAAAAAAAAACAACGGGTTGCACTCCGGTAGTGCCGGCAGAAGTGAAAATTTGAACATTAACGTTGTGCATTTTTGATATTTTGGAATGGTTAGGGAATAATTTCGTTCAAATTGCTTTTATTATCAGTACTATTTTTTATCTAGTATTTTCAGTAGGTTTTCATTTAGTTTTTTTACAAAGTACTCACTCATTTTATTTCACTATGTCTTCGTCACTTTTTTCATTAATAGATGCACTTTGTTCAATGTCCATATTTGATATAAATCAATTTTACAAGTATAGATAGTCGAGCCGTCATCAGCTGTCACCCCTCCGTCTTACGAATATTCGATCAGGCCACGTGTCCTGACGCGAGTTTAACATTTTTTACCCATCCCAAAAAAAGTGCACAACGCTGCTAAAGAAGTTTTCACTTCAAAAAACATTTAACCGTTTCAAAGCTGTGCTTGAAAGCCATTTTATGGATATCAAGGTTTTTAAATAATCGAGTAATTTATTACATCATCAGCCTATATCAGTCCACTGCTGGACATAGGTCTCTCCCAAGGCGTGCCACTGAGCCCGATTTTCGGCTTTACGCATCCAGTTACTTCCCGCCACCCGACGCATCGAGGCGCCACCTTGCAGGGGGCGTCTTACACTACATTTGCCTAATCGCGGTTTCCACTCTAAAAGCAGTCTTGTTCAGCTCAGTTCAGTTGTCAGCTCTACGATAGATGTGACCAGCCCACTGCTACATCAGCTTGTTGGCTCTTAAAGCTATATCGGTGACCTTAGTCCTTCTCAAGATTTTCTGATTTTGGATGTTATCTCAACATTTCTCTTAGACATTTTCGTGACAAAGTCAACGTATTAGGTAAAAGTACCAAGTATTTTCTTGGTTTATTTTTAAGCACAACATTCGTTGGCTTGGTGTTACTTAACAAAACCTTTTGAAATACCTAGCTCCCAATTTTTTTTTAAATTGTCACAACAAATAAAAAACGCAACTTGCCTACTTGAGGTCAGAACCTGGGTCTCTAGCTCCGTAGTCAACTTTCGTAACCATTCGACCAAGAGACCTTTAATTCCATTGACGAAATGTTTATAGAGATCTTTCATAATATATATCGACATTATCATTTGTTTGAAGGGCGGATTGACGGTCGACATTTGACGGCTTTCTACGCCACAATATTATTATTATTCTCCAATAGATATCAGTAAGAGTAATTTTATATTTAACGGCATAAACATTAAATAAAACTCCTAAAAAATTTCTATCAATGAAAATTTGCTGGATCGATTTATCACCTCCGAAACCAGGGTACTAAATTTCATCAAAATCTTTGGAGCCGTTTTCGAGATTGAAAAAACATATTCAGATATATACAAGAATTGCTCGTTTAAAGGTGTTGAGACTAGTTAGTACGACAAGCCTGAGAGCATAGAATGTTCTCACATTCTCATTAAAAATTCTGAGTGTTTGTATGCAAACAGACAAACAATCTGAATGTATACTGAAGGTAGCGTCAACATTTAATGTTTCTTAAAAAACGGCAGATATTCATCCAATTTGCTTTGCGAATTGCACGGAGATGTTATGTTTACAAGCTTTTTATTTTATTAGCTTGCAATGTACGTTCGGGTGGAATCTTGCAACTCTATTTTGAAGCGATTATATTCAACAAATTGAGCAGCGATGGTCGAGTGGTAAAAAGCCGCGGTCTTCGACGCGACCGATCCCGGGTTCAAATCCTCGGCGCGCACCTCTGACAAATAAATTTGTAATGTGCGCATTTATCGCGGTGATGGAAAATGTCGTAAAGCCGCGGTCTTCGACGCGACCGATCCCGGGTTCAAATCCTCGGCGCGCACCTCTGACAAATAAATTTGTAATGTGCGCATTTATCGTTGCTCCACGGTGATGGAAAATGTCGTAAAGCCGCGGTCTTCGACGCGACCGATCCCGGGTTCAAATCCTCGGCGCGCACCTCTGACAAATAAATTTGTAATGTGCGCATTTATCGTTGCTCCACGGTGATGGAAAATATCGTGATATTTAATTGATTACGATGTTCTCCATCGCCGTGCATGCCTGAGAGAAATTTATAATTTCTCGAAAGCATGACGTCCACCAATCCGCAGTTGGCCAAAGTGGTGGACTATGGCCTAAATCCCTCTCACTTGTGAGAGGAGACCTGTGCCCAGCAGTGGGACATAAAAAAAAGGTTCAAAAAAAATTCAACCAATCGAGCTGAAATTTTGTAAATACGTTCACTTTGGATGACAATCTTCTACTTATATATATTATATACACTATAGGTACTATCATAAATCATTAGTAACCAAAAAAAATGTGGATAACATACTTATGTACAGCCTGGGAAGGTTGTGGATAACAAATGAAAGGGCTTAACTTATAACATAATAAACGTTAAGGTAATTAATAACCCACGTCGTGGGTACCATGACACAAGACATAAACAAAGACAGGAACACAAACATCCAGACCGAAAACAGAAATTTAGACTCACCATTCAAATTTCTGCCTCGCCGGGAATCGAACCGGGGACCCCTCGATTGGCAGTCCGGTATATATCTTTTAACTATAATCTCGTAAAATAAATAAATAAATAATTATTTTTGGACAATTCACACAACACCATCTGATTCCAAACTAAGCAGAGCTTGTACTAAGGTAATCAGAAAGCTGATAAACATACTTATAAAATTCTAAATACATACTTAAATAGATAATTAACACCCAGACACAGAACAAATAGTCATGTTCATCACACAAATACTTGTCCTGGGTGGGAATCGAACCCACGACCTCACGTTTCGCAGTCGGTTCATCACCCACTACGCCACGGAGGCTGTCGAAATTTCTCTCAGATTGATAATACATACCTATAAATTATCGTATGCTTTAATAGAAAGTGACACGTTTCCATACTTTGGAGCGCATGGCCATTTTATTAATTATGACGACCCGCGTTGCGCAATGGTTACCTTGCCGGACTGCCAATCGAGGGGTCCCGGGTTCGATTCCCGGCGAAACAGAAATTTGAATGATGAGTTTAAATTTCTGTTCTCGGTCTGGGTGTTTGTGTTTCTGTCTTTGTGTGTGTCCATGGTACCCACGACACAGGGTATATATACCCTACTGTGGGGCTATGAGTATGAAGCGTTATAAAATTATAAATGTAAAATAAATAACGGACCATAAAAACTCGTAATTAATTATAATAATTATAATTAATTTTTATTAATAGACAGTAATCGTTAACCACTGGTGAAACTGGTGGCCTTGTGGGCTTTGTATATTTATATATGAAAATAGGTTTCTAACTTTTATCTCCAACAACCCGCATTGGAGCAATGTGGTTCTTCAAACTCTACGGGGAGAGTCACTAATCAATCAGTGATAGAGTATTTAATAATCTACGATTATTATAAGGACGGTAGAATTAATTTAATCGGCCTTTTGTATCATACTAGCGGCCACCCGCGACTTTGACCGCGTGGACTTTGGTATTAGTCATAGCATCATGTTATATAGCCTTCCCCAATAAATGGATTATTCAACACAAAATAATTTTTCAATTCAAACCAGTAGTTCTTGAGATAAACGCGTTCAAACAAACAAATTAACAAACGCTTCAGCTTTATATACATAGTATATTACATAATCCATGGGGGTATCAAATATAGGGGGTATAAATAGATACTCTATAGGCTACCATGAGTAGAATCCTACCATGACCTAGAATCATTATATTCGGCAAGAAGTAAAATCTAATTGCTAACGTTCACATTTTTTGAAATGCTTGAAGCTTATAATATGATTTACCAGCACGAATATGAGTATCGGTAAAAGGTAGCAATAAAGTGGATCAAATGGAAGACTCAAAATCTGATTTCGGTGATATATCTGAGACCGTTATCGAATAAAAAGTCTTAACTTGTCCAAAACGAATTTCAAAAGGTCCCTTTTCGAGGGACTGGGGACTTTTTGCCACACACACCGTGTGTAAATTATGGGGCAACCTTCTGTTTGGGGCATTAGACATGATAATCTTTAAAAGATTAGAATAAAGGTATAGATAAATTTTTTACCTAGATAAATATATTTCTGGTATTGTTTGTTTTAAATTAAGTATATATTTTTTTTTAAATTTCGAATTTGATTTATTGTATATATTGAACTATTGTAATAATGTATTAATTTTGATTATTTGTAATATTTGTACTCTTTGTTGTTGATAAGTGTTCTACATATAGATGTAACAAATTTATAATTAAATTAAAATTTAAAATAAAGTTAGAATTAAAATAGAGTTAAAAATAATAATTAATAACCAGCTTCAATTTAATAATGTTAATTATCACAGTATCACAAGCACAAAGCGTTATAGGCAACGTTTATTTTATTTTTTTAGATAAATCTTACTCCTAAATTTGAATGTTATCTTGTCTTAGCCATAGCTACGATAAAATTAAATTTTATTTATTTTTGAAAACGTAATTTGGTAGGTAGTCGAGAAATGATTATGATTTTACAACTCGTGCTACTTTACTGAGAGGGTTACCAAGGCTGCGTTTCTACGGGAACCGGTGTCGCACCGGTGTCCTCCGCTCGCGGCGATCAGAACGGGCCCATCTTCAGGAGAGCAAATGTGCTCTCCTGTACCTTCAGATGCTTACGCCGTCCTTCCCGGGTCCGCTGGCTGGACGGATCGAGCTCACCACCCGCAACCCTGGAAGCCCATTTTTAGTCGCCTCTTACGATCAGGCAGGGGTTACCGTAGCTCTGTTCTTATTCCCAAAGCTACAAAAACTATGCATAAAGTTCCTAGTCAGCTACTTAATTTAAAAAAAAATCGTTTCATCTCAAGAACATTTTCTTTATAATCAAAATTTAATCGTCTCGTTAGTTGGAGATTAACTTAAATTCTGTCTAGGAGGCAACTTAATGACCTCCAATAAAAACTTAATTGCATTAGCCTTCCGTTCCTCTGGAGCCACGGGAAGATAAAATGTAATATCGCGCTAATTTCGGATAAAAAGGTATTTAAATATATAGGAGTACAGGCCGCCCTCCAACCAGGTGGACTGACGACCTGAAGAAGACCGCGGGTAGTCGCTGGATTCAGAAGGACCAGGACCGGGAGGAGTGGCGAACGTTAGGGGAGGCCTATGTCCAGCAGTGGACAGTAAAAGGCTGATAGATGGATGGATGGATGGAATATATAGGTACATAGCCCAGCGGCCAGCGTAGAACGCAAGCGATCTACGCAGCTAAGCCAAACGGATGCAGTGAGGTATGAGATGGGTGATCGCTAGTGGCAAAAATTTCATGCTCGTGTCCGTGCTTCAAATGGCGCGTTAAGCCGTCACGGTTATACCTTTTGGTTAAATGTTGTCGGAGGCCTTATGGGCGGTTTGAAAACATTCGACAGTGGGTCAGCCACTAACGAGCATATCTATCAACCCGCAATGGAGCAGTGTGATGGAGTAAGCTCCAGGCCTCCCTAATAATGGGGAGAAAACCGCACCCTGCGGGATGCAAAAAAATATTACAAAGGCCGTTTAGAACGATGCAGCGCATATTTTATATATAAAGTCAAAAAGTATAAAAAGAATGTAATTTTTTTTGGTAAGCTTATTTTTTGCATTATTATATCATGTGTGCTTCATGTGCGAATAAATTTGTTTCTTTCTTTCTTTATTTCTAAATCACACTATGAGTATACTTGTGTTATGGTTATTACGCTAATAACCCAATAAAAGCGAACGAGGGGGTAATCTGCAGATACCCTTGAAATAACATGGAGGGTTTTTTACGAATTTTCCGTAATATCGTAAAGTAGAGATATGAACGTTGAAATATGGCGGGTCCTGCCAATATCTGGGTCAACGGACTCTTGGTTTTGGTTTTGCTGATATCATTTTATTTTCGAGTTCCTTAGTTTTATTAGTAGTTCAGTAGCTACGCAGAGAAATAGCCCATATTTTTTTACGTAGAACGGTGATTTAAATTGGTGGTTTTACTTTAAAGATTTCTTCTCCAAATAAATAATTTTGTGCGTATGTTTGTACGATACAACATAATGGTCGACGAATACTTAAGAAGATATAACGATCATGGAATCCTTTTATTAGGCAGACTGACTTCTGGTCCCAATTATTTGTTCTATGTACACACGACAAAATTTACAGAGAAATAAAAACACTTCCTGCTGAAAGTAGAAAGTTTGTTAGCTGCAGATTAAGTTTAGCTCGCTAACTAACTAGTGTTCGCTATGTCCTTAGTAATGTAATGGAATATTTTGTATTAATTTAAAAAAAAACCTCATACTTAAACCTGAGGTTAACAAAGAGAAACAAAACATTATTATAACCTATATTTTAAATAGTATTATTATAAAAAAGATATTAAAAAGTGTAAACAGGGTTCAAAATAATCAAAACAAGATGAATTTACATCGGTTTTGATGTGTCCAGCACAACATGTCAAAAGTATCAAAATTCAAACACAAAAATGCCAAATTGTGTTGTGAATAAGTGTAATAAATACAATATGAATGAAAAATAATTACAATTATGGGGTCATAAAATTGTTATTATTGTTATCATTGTTATTATTATTTATTATTTCTATTATTACATTAGTATTGTATTTATTACACCCATCGGTTTTTAACTAATATGAAGTACAAAATAATTGCAACTTAGAATAAATACGTATATAAGAGAATTAGAATGAGTGTCTTCATACAAGCGCGCTGTCAAAATTGAAGCACTAAATAGATTCCTACAGCTGTCAAATCTGACAAACAAAATATTTTTTTTTTGACCAAATTAACTATAAAATACTACAAAATATTGAAAACACAACGAAAAGTTATTTTATTAGACTTCTTTTGTTTTTAAAAAGTGTTGTGGTAAAATTTAACCGAGCGGCCCGGCGATTGGTGCCATTAATAGCACCAATCAATATGCTTCAATTTGGGCGCGCGAATTTGGTTTCTATAATGTAATTGTAATTATTTTAAGGATTGCAATCTAAATCAGTACACCATCATCGCGTTTCTCTATCTTTCTCTGCCTTTTCCCTCACCACAGATTACAAATCAAATGTGTCTTTATTTCTTAATTTTTAGATTTGAGTCAAGGTTAAAAACGGAAATATAATATTCTATTGTTGCTAATAAAAGTCAACACGTATCAATCCAAATTTTACTTCAATGAGATAACTTAAAAGATTAAGAGCAAAACAACTTTTTTCTTTTCTGTCCGCGCAAACTTTGTTTATAATCCGCACTCAAGGCTCTCGTTATCTGCAGATTAAGTTAGATTGCGCGGTAAGCTTGATGACCTTGCAAAAAGCTTAATTGGATCACCATTTATTTCTGCTGGTACTGGTGTTTTATACAAAACAAAACTATTAAAATTATAACAGGCTTTAGTCAATCAACATTGACTGACAGGCTTAAACCCTTGCTTAGCTTAAGAAAAGACGTCACTAACCATAGGATATGCCTAAATCAAGAGGCAGAAAAAACATATTTTGGCACTGTTATTCTATTTCACAAATGATAGTTTTTTTTCGTATTGATAATAGTTTTTTTTTTCATTTTACTACGTTTTACTTTTCGTTTGTTTTTTTATTAAAGTAGGTTAGATTTGAATTGGCCAGTTTTTATCAGAATTTAAATATATATATGTTGAATAACTTTATAAAATTACTGATGTAATGAAAACTGGCCAAGTCAAATCTAACCAACTTTAAGATTTCGCATTTTTTTAATAACAGCAATTGTTATAGGTATCTAATAAAGCAAAGAAATAAAGTTTAATACTTGTTCATAATGTTATTTTGTTCCTAAAAATACATACTTACTTGGATTTTGCATAGAACTTGGCACTCATTTAGATCTCCAATCTTTTTGCGGCGAAGCCCACAGCCAAGAATAATTTTTGTATTGTACTTGGCTCTCCTTTTTTACATTTACGTTTTTGGTGGGATCTATTTTTCAAAAACCTCTCAGCAACTATTACCTCCTAAACTGGAGCAGCGAGTTTGATAACTTTCCAAAAAACCTTCATAGGATCAGTCTTCATTTTACTTTAACAGCACAAAGTTTAAAGGAAGCTTAACATTATTTTGAAACTTCCAAAAATTTGTTGAAGATTGAAGAATACATATTCAAGAAAATTGCAAGAGTAATTTTTGCTATAGCAACTTATGCTGAAAAAATATAATAATAAATAAATTAAAAGACTAGTTTCTGCCCGTGGCTTTGCCCACGTGGATTATACATTTTTTTCATGGGAATAAGGTATTTTCCTCTGGTAAAAGTAGCCTGTCAGTTTTCAACCTTCGAAATAACTATAAAGGTGCGTACGGACAGCACGACATTGAAAGAAAGAAAAAATATTTATTTCATATTAGGAATACAAAATATTCGTTTAATGAATGTCATTTTTCCCGGTCATCGCCTTTAAGTGCCCGTTTGGGCAAGATGTATAGCTGAGAGAAAAAAGGCGGCGGAAAAAAAACTCCCAGCAGTATTTTTTTTAAAAAAAGTACATAATAATATATTTGAGATAACAGAATGGCTATAGGTTGATAATGGTCACACGTGACAGCTTATCGTGTGAGACACCATCCGTATTTTGGTACGCGTAGTCGGTTACGTGTGTGTTTACGCGTACAGCTCTTGTACGGACCGCAACGAACCTAAACGCAAGCTGAATCGATCCACGCAAGCTACGCGAGCCAGTCACCATCCTTGTGCGAATCCGGTCTTGGACTACCAAGTCAATTGAGATACTTTTAATGAGCTGTCAAAACGTGACATCCACATACATTTTGTATGAGAAAATGATAAGTGACGTCACTTATAATATATATTCAATTGACTTCATTATTATTGATTTAAGCGGTATTAAAAATCATGTACAAAAAAGAATTAACAATTATTATATTGCTTTCCAAGCGTGATTTAGTGCAACCTTTTTAAGGTAAGGATTTTGAATTTTTTTGTGCATAGTGTCCAAGACCCTATTGTTATTTCGATAGTTAAGTAGAGTGCTATCACACAAAACAGGGTGAAATTCGTAAAGTTGACATAATTGTATTGAGTTTTCATTATCGAAAATAAACGAACATGCGAGTTTATCCATTTTGCCATCCAAATAATACGTACCTGATGAACCTGGTCACACCTGTCATCTGCTCAATAATAAACGTTTAATAAGGATTAGTACTTAATATTTCTACAATATTTTTTTCAATACTTTTGATATAGGTTAAGACATCCAAACCGCTGCATAAATTATAATTAGAAAGACCGCCTTTTATCTATAATATGTTATGATTATATAGCATACGTGACCGATGGAGAGACATATTCGTGGGGCCACAGTGATACACAATGGGCATGATGACATATTTTTAAATACCTTTCCTTATTGTAGGCACACGTCTCCTAGTTTCGAAAAAAAGTTTATTTCAGCAATAAACTTAACTTTTAACGTAAATTAATGTATTTTCTGCTATGGAATTTGAATTAAGCGCGAAAACGCTCGTAGGTGTCATGGCGTCGGCTTGTTCGTCAAACTTCAAGCAACACGATGACTTTAACTGAGACGTGACGTCATTCCTTTTGATTGGCGTTTCAGATAACATGGCCGATTGCTGTATTTAATACTTTTATTTTATTGAAAATCTTATTAATCTTAATGTTTATATTAAAACGGGATCATATTTTAGAACTTTTTTAGCATATATTTTTCTGTAAAACCATTTATTCTCTGATTCTTTAATAGTGTCATCATGCCTATTGGAATAAAATTTCCTCATAGTACACCTGAGAAAAAATAACTTTTTATGTAGAATGTGGGACATACGTCATATTACAAGTAAAAGTGCCCGTATTATTAGCTTAGTGTTGCTTAACAACGCCATCTAGCTTTCAATTAAAAATAATAATAGAATTACATATACTCAGTAGATGTCTTTAAGTATCATATTTTACAGTCTGTTTTTAAGTTGGTCATCACTGAAAACACGGATAAACGAGATTTCCTAAAGAAAACGTAGCTAGATCGATTTATTCCCTCCGAAAATGCCTGCGTAATAAATTTCATGAAAATGGTTGGAGGCGTTGGGTAAAATAATAATAATAATAATACCTTAAGCTGATGAAATAAAGCAAATGTGGCATCAGGAATCTGTTAGAATTGTCCCCATTATTATATCATCAACTGGTGTTGTACCAAAAACTTTAAAAACAGCTTTAAAACTTTTAGACCTTAATGATAACACTTTTATACCTTTACAAAAATCCATAATTATAGATACGTGCTCAATAGTTCGCCGGTTTTTAAATCCATCTTCCCTTACGTTACAGGAGGAACAGCAATGTAACAGAAACGCACAATATCCTACACAGATATCATCAACACATTCCATTAGTACAAACACACACGTCGCATCATCAAACCCTTATGAACTAGGACACTTGGCGTAAGCCCGTGCCTCGTTCAAACAACCGACTATATGTTGAGAATAAAAGTATTAAATAAAAATAATAATAATAATAATAACGTTTCACACTCATAGCCCCACATTAGGGTAGATATACCCTGTGTCGTGGGTACCATGGACACACACAGAGACAGAAACATAAACACCCAGACCGAGAACAGAAATTTAAACTCATCATTCAAATTTCTGCTTCGCCGGGAATCGAACCCGGGACCCTTCGATTGGCAGTCCGGCATGGTGACCATTACGCCACGCGGGTCGTCATATAAGGCGATGATATTATTGTAAAGAATTTAAAGTTGAAAGGTATAAGAATACGCCTGTAGGTAGAGGAAAAAATGCAAAAATGACACCGTTAATTTTATCCTAGCGGTGAGATTTATCTAATTTATCCTCCCAGGGCGTCGTTAAGCTTCAGTAGGAGCTTATTTGAGTTACGGGTAATGATACTGGTAGCTTATACTATTAGGTACTGTATTAGGTTACTGTAAAGGGTAAAGATGTAATTTATATTTTATCTTATACCTTTAAAAGAGTTATTCTTGTATAAATACCTAAATATATTTTTTGAATCTCGGAAACGGCTCCAACAATTTTGGTGAATTTTAGTGCCCTGGTTTCGGGGGTGATAAATCGACCCAGCAAGGTTTTATTTTGAGAAAATTTAAACTTTAAAAAAATATTTTCAGCGAATATCAACTTAATTATAAACTGTCTAAATGACTCTTACTGATATTTATCGGAGAGTATTAATAATATTGTGGCGTAGAACGCCGTCAAAAAATGATATCCACAAATCCGACGATCAAAGAAATGACAATGTCGATTTGAAAGAGCTCCATAAAAGTTTCTTTCATTGAATTAAAGCTTCCTTGGCCGAGTGGTTACGTGGTCTGACTGCGGAACTAGAGACCCGGGTCCAAACCTTAATTTAAACCATATTGCTTTTTTTATACATTATTGGGTTTTTTTAAAGGTTAATTTTTATTTTTTGTAACAACAAATTTGTTGTTGTAGCAACAGAAATACTGTGAAAATTTCTAATGTCTAGCCAACAGGGTTCATTAGATACAACCAGATTACGGACAGACGGACAGCGGAGACGGTAAAAGGGTCTGTTGGTACCCTTCAGGTACGGAACACTAATAACACGTAAAAATGGAAGCACACCCAATTAAGCTTAGATGTAAGCTTAATTAAGTAGTGCGTAATAATAGAAGCTTATACTAAAGGCTGATATCGAAATTATTATGTTTAATATATTTAGGATGAATAAATGATGAAAGTAATTTCTAAAGATCCCTAACGAAGTGTCCCACTTATTCCAAGAAGAAACCTTTTAATTTAAATAAAAAACACATTTATTTTATTTTATATTATATTTCTTCTTTTTAGTTCACATAAGAATTACAGCGTGTTTTAGTTCAAAACTATTTAAGAACTGTCTGAAAGAAAACATCTTTAACAAGGATCATTTTACTGCCATTATCATAGATAGATCGATCATAGAGATCATTGATCATACAGGGCGTGCTTTACAGAAAAAGGCAATCACTGGCTAACTTACACATTGACAAAACAAAATTGGTTACGCATCATCTTAGAGCATCAAAGATACTGACTCACCCTTCAGTAGAGACGGCATAGCGCCTCGCTTCGCTACATAATTTTTGTGCCAAATCTGGTGCGGGGTAAAGACCGCACACAATTTAATTTTGTCACACATTCATAAATATTCTTTCAGCGTTACAGACGCATACATTTCTAAATATGTCAATTTCAATTAACAACGTCATTTTCTATGCACCGACAATAGTGACACCGACACACACACACACTAGTTGAATATAACTAGAAGGCACATTGTGCATGGGCGTTGGGACGAGGGATTCGCCCGTAAAGGCCACTCCTCTGACGGGTGTCATACCTGTCAATATCTTGATGCTCTAAGCGCATTATCGAGCAGTCAAGTCGTCTTTACATAAGTATATCCTAAGACTCTGGCTACGCATTAGCGGGTTGTCAGGTCGTCTTTACGTTAGCATATATACTAAATCTATGATATACATTTACAAGTTTTGCTACAAATTGTGAATTCTTTCTATACTAAAAATACAAACGTATAAAATACTAATCTTTCCTCTTTATAATATCTAATACCTTTAAACGAGCAATTCTTGTATATATCTAAATATATTTTTTGAATCTCTGAAACGGCTCCAAAGATTTTGATGAAATTTAGTACCCTGGTTTCGGTGATGATAAATCGATCCAGAATTTTTTTATTGATAGAAATTGTCGTTTTATTTAATGTTTATGCCGTTAAATATTAAATTACTCTTACTGACATCTATTGGAGAATATTAATAGTATTGTGGCGTAGAAAGGCGTCAAATGTCGACCGTCAATCTGCTCTTCAAACAAATGACAATGTCGATATGAAAGACCTCTATAAAAATTTCGTCAATGGAGTTAAAGCTTTCTTGGTCGATTGGTTACGAAAGCTGACTACGGAGCTAGAGACCCGGGTTCAAACCTTAAGTAGGCAAGTTGCGTTTTTTATTTTATTTTTTTAAATTGGGATTTTTTTTAGGAATTAATTTAGGAATTTGAAATACCTAGTTTCAAAAGGCTTTGTTAAGTAACACTAAGCCTATGAAAGTTTTGCTTAAAAATAAACCAAGAAAATCATTTTTTTATCCAAGCAACGCTCAGGCGTCCAGGTACTTAGTATAGAAGTATAGATATCATATGGTAAGGTAATAAATAATCTTAATACGTAATAATGTAATAATAAAAGTAATAAGCTCCAACAGTCCAGTTAGCGGCTCCGGGATGGATAAAGGTGTGTACGTGCCCACATGCCCTAATTAGTAGTGGAAGTTCCAGGCTAGCACCATCACCCTCCGGATGATGGGCTCGCTATAGGGCGCTAGGTACTCGTGGAGGACACCGAGGAGACCCCTCTAGTTCTCTAAAGCTGGCCACCGAGTTGTTCAGTAAAAATCTCACATAACCCGATATACATACTTGTATCTTCCAAGTTTTCGGGTAGGTATCTACTTTTTAAGATCTTCTCCCTATATAAAAAGGTGGCCGAATGTATGACTGAAGATAACAAAATTATAAATAAATAACGCTTCACACGCATAGCTCCACAATAGGGCATATATACCCTGTGTCGTGGGTACCATGGACACATACAAAGACAGAAACACAAACACCCAGACCGAAATATCTAAATATCATTATATCAGAAAATAAATCATCATTCAAATTTCTGCTTGAACCTGAAACTGAAACAAACACTCAAACTGAAAACCGAAATTTAAACGCATCATTCAAATTTCTGTTTCACCGGGAATCGAACCCGGGACCCCTCGGTTGGCAGTCCAGCATGGTAACCATTGCGCCACTTGAATCGTTGCGCCAATTGCGTCGTCGAATCTATCTACCGTAATTTAATTTTAACTCAATTTACACTATCTAGCTCAAAGACAAAGGGTACAACGGTGACTTTATTGAATGAAGCGAACCTACGACTAGAATATGAGTGAAAATGCAATAAATTAGCATGCAAGATGCAGTGACAACATCAAATGGGTCCTTGCCAGTAAATTGTGTCAGCTTTTACATGCAAATAGTGGCATTGCTACTTATATTATACGTGTTCGTCGTTTTCAAATACTGTCATCTCTTGTTCTTATGTGAGTATATAAGAAACGATGCAATACGATAATAATTCACTTTGTAAGTGGTAGTTTTTTTATATAAATAAACCGAACAAAAAGGCAGACGGGCCGCGTGGTGTTAAGTGATCACCGTCGCCTATGGACACGGACAACCCCAAGGGAGCCATCCGAGCATTGCCGGCTTTGGAGGAGAGCTTTTTTTAAATCTTTCTTGAAGAACCCCATGTTATAGTCCACTGGGAATGCCTCAGCTGGAAGTTTGTTGAAAGTGGACTGTGGACCGCCACGAGTCCAGATGGTGCCGGTGGAACTTTAACCTTCGTCTGGTGGTATAATCATGGAATTCGCATAGTTTTATCGGAAATACCAACGCTGAACCCGTTTCTGCCATGAAGCAGATCTAGACTAATTATGCCTTAACACAATCAACAAGACTAAAATAGCTTTGTGTGTAAATGTCGATAGGCAGCAGCGATTATTTTACACCATATGGCGTGTATAATCGACTGATACTTTTTTAAATAAAAAAAATGTTCATTTACACTACCTACAGGGCTACAGGTTCAAACGGTTTTTTTCTCAAACGTAAATTAGTGATATAGTGTAGTGCAGTGAAAGTAAATCGTGACTTGAGGAACATAAGTGTGCCTCAACTATTATGTGTTAGAACAAAAAAGTGCAGTGTCAGTGGACGCCTACTTTAACAATATTAACTCCAAATAGCAATTTAATTCAGAGTAAAATTACTATTCGTCATTTAGATTATAGATTCGTTCGTAATCTATATAAAAACCTATTAGGTGTTGGCTGCAACCCTTTTTGCGTCCCACTGCTGGGCACGGGTCTATCCCCATTAATGGAGAGGCCTGGAGCTTACTCCACCACGCTGCTCCAATGCGGGTTGGTGGAGATGCGGGTTAGTGGCCAACCCGCTGTCGGATGTTTTCAAACCGCCCGTAAGGCCTCCGACAAGGTTTAACGACTGTTATCTATCGACAACAACCGGGACCGACGGCTTAACGTGCCCTCCGAAGCACGGAAACGCGCATGTTTTTTTTTTGCCACTAGCGGTCACCCATCTCACACCCGACCGCGCCCTTTTGGCTTAGTTGCATAGATCGTTTGCGATCTACGCTAACCGACGGGTCATGCGCGCTTCCGCCGGGTCATGCGCGCTTCAAGTGGACGTATACTTTAACAATATTAACTCCAAATAGCAATTTAATTCAGAGTAAAATTACTATTCGTCATTTAGATTATAGACTCGTTCGTAATCTATATAAAAACCTATTAGGTGTATTACATACATAATTCAAGATTTCATACAGTGGCTTGAATCTGAAAAACTTTTTACGTCCCTCTGCTGGGAAAAGGTCTCTCTCCATAACTTTGAAGGCCGGGAACCTACTTCACCACGCCGTTCTAATGCTGGTTGATGTATGCGATATTAAGACCGCTGACGCATGTTTTCCAACCGCCCATAATGCGTGCTTCAAGTGTGTTTATATAAATTAAAAACAGTGTAAAATAATTACACTCAAAGATCAAAACTGTATAAGTCGCCCCTTTAAATATTCACGATGCCATGAAAGGGCGGAATCGTTTCTTGCCATCTTTCATTCATTCATTCAATTAGCTTTTCTCTACTCTCCTCGGCTTAGCGCTGTAAATTCCATTTGTTTCAGTTGTATACTTTGAATATATGCATATATGGAAAAAAGAGATGCGACCCGCGTGGCGCAATGGTTACCATGCTAGACTGCCAATCGAAGGGTCCCGGGTTCGATTCCCGGCGAAGGAGAAATTTAAAAAAACCCATACATATAAAATTATAAATAAATAAATAGCTTAAGTACATGTAGCTGTAAATATATGTAAATATGGAGATATTTTCAGACTCTCTTATTTTAGGCGGGAGTGAATTCCAAAGCGTGAACGGAAAAGGAGTTGGAGTAAAAATTAGTTTTGTGGGAAGGAAAATCAATAAGGAATTTAATGTTTGATCTACAAGGGATATCGAGGGGGCGAGAGAAGGAGAACCGGTTTTTTAGATAAGCAGGGGATACAGGGTTATGGAGTGTATTAAAAAGAGTGCATAATATCCGAATATTCCTGCGAAGCCGGATTGGTAGCCACTTGAGATCCTTATGAAACTGAGATACTCTGTCATATTTCTTAAGACCGAAGATAAAACGAATCGACAAATTCTCTAAGCGCTCAAGCTTATTTAACTGTAGCATCCAGATAGCACACATCAGCGTAATCTAAAATAGGTGTAATTAAAGTGTTGGCAAGCGAGATTTTGGTTTTTAAAGGTAATGCATTCTGTAAGCATTTCAAGGCGTGCAGTGAGTAATGGACTCATGGACTATTTATTTATAATGAATGATTTTAAAGGCGGTCAAGAGTTTGATTCCCGACGGAACAACGGAGTTTCAATTCGTGTTCTCAGTCTATTATTTTTGATCGAGTCGGTAATTTTTATTTGTTAATTGCTCATATGATACCAATAATCCTCATATAGGCCTATGGCAACTTAACTTTATTCAAATAAATCCCTACTTAATATTATAAATTCGAAAGTAACTCTGTCTGTCTGTCTGCTACGCTTTCCCGATTAAACTACTGAACCAATTTTAATAAAATTTGGAACACAAATGGAGTGGACCCTGGGAAAGGACACAGAATGATTTTTATCCTACGGGAACCTCTAAAACGGGAACACGGGGGCGAAGTAAAGAAAAAGCAAAAGAAGGGTAGTAGTTTATATAAAATGAACTTTTACTTTTTTGAAATATCAACTGTGATAGTACCAACAGTTTGACATTGAAACGATATTTTTCAATTGTGTTTTTTTAATCAAGATAATAATAAATATAATCTCTATGTTTTTTTTCTATTAGCACTCGCACTTAGAATGTTGATGATGATAATGATATGAAAATATGACCTACATAAGATGTAGGCTATTCACTCACTATCGTACACTGTGTATTTTAATATTAAGATCTCTATTATTGTACTATGTTCTTGCTAATAAATGAATTGAATTGAATTGAATTGAATTGAACTATTCTGACATCGGATTAAAGTAAAATCTACTGAATCAATGTTTCCTTATAAAACAGTAGCAATGAATATTCAAGGCGTTACTAGTTCAACTCACGCTGCACCGTTACCTAAGCCGACTGTAATTCAGACTCAAGCTGCTTAGGCGCGATAAATTCACGTTTATTCAGCTTGTCTGAATTCGTAATTAACCTTGAGATTAGTCTCATTCCGGAAATGGAGTTACGGAACAAGGTACTTACGGCTCTAGCTCTTGAAGCGACGTAAACTTTGATAAGCTTGTTAGCTTCTTAAGGAAAGAGGTCTGGACTGTAGTCACAAAGTCTGTGAGCTATGAATATAAAGTAATTAAGTGCTTTCAGTTTGTTGCTAAGTATGTTTTAAAATAAATACATAGTAGTTAAAAAAACTAAAAAACACAAAAACACGCTTTTATAAGAAATTCAACTAAAAATAGAAAATTAGTTTGAATTAAAAATTGGGTCAAAAATGCATTTTAATAATTATAATAGGTTAAAATATTTTTGTTAGCTTTTAGTTTATTTTTTGGGTTGGCGACTTTGTATTTTTTTTAATTTTATTGTTCTAGATTTACAAATTTCAAATCAACCATTTTGGAATTTTTATTATTATTATTTTTTTCAACCTTTTTTATGTCCCACTGCTGGGCACAGTAGTTCTCCTTCTCACAATTGAGAGGGATTTAGGCCACAGTCCACCATGCTGGCCAAGTGCGGATTGGTGGACGTCATGCTTTCGAGAAATTATGAATTTCTCTCAGGCATGCACGGGATTCCCCGTGCCCTCGTGCCCTCCGAAGCACGTTTCCGTGCTTCGGAGGGCACGTTAAGCCGTCGGTCCCGGTTGTTGTCGATAGATAACAGTCGTCAAACCTTGTCGGAGGCCTTATGGGCGGTTTGAAAACATCCGACAGCGGGTTGGCCACTAACCCGCATCTCCACCAACCCGCATTGGAGCAGCGTGGTGGAGTAAGCTCCAGGCTTCCCCAATAAGTGGGAGAGACCCGTGCCCAGCAGTGGGACGCAAAAAAGGTTGCAGCCAGCCAATGCCATGCACGGGATTCATGCATCCATTATTTAATGACCATAAAATTTTGTAACTACGAAAATAATTTCATGCTTCATTTTCGTTGCTGGTTTTATTTAATGTTTAGATAAAATAACTTCTCACTATAACTGTGTTTTATAAACTTTTTGTTAATCTTATTTTTGAATTATTTTCTCCCTTTATTACTTCTACTTTCTTTTGAGATACCGAGTTCAAATCCTCGGTGAGCACCTCTAACACATATTATTATATTTGTTAAACGCGTATAAAGGAGGCCGTTTTTTTAGTTTGCAGCAGCATTTTAATACTAACTCTGAAACGCGACGTCTCCATGGATTCACTTAAAAACACTAAAAGAACCCGTTTACAAGTCCATATCTACCAAAGTGAATATAAATTGAAACATAATAGTTTCAAACTCAACGCTCAAATCTAATACGAGTACCATGTAGTGTCGAAACAGCTCGCGCAAGTCAAGCGCTTAAACTTAGTGCGAACTAACTTTTGACTCTCGTAATAGTATTAGCACAACTTACTGTTGCTATATCCGTGAAGTTATGGATGACTTGTACCATACGAGGAAGTGAGAAGCCGATGTGAATATTTTGTGATGTTTGTGTAATAATTGGTTTGATAAGTGCGACTGCAACCCTTTTTTGCTATTTTTTGGGTTCAAATCCCCGTTGGGCACCTCTAACACATATATTTGTTAAACGCGTATAAAGGAGGCCGTTTTTTTTTAGTTTGCAGCAGCATTTTGATACTAATTCTGAAACGCGCAAACGTCTCCATGGATTCACTTAAAAACACTAAAAGAGCCCGTTTACAAGTCCATATCTAGCAAAGTGAATATAAATTGAAACATAATAGTTTCAAACTCAACGCTCAAATCTAATTCGAGTACCATGTAGTGTCGAAACAGCTCGCGCAAGTCAAGCGCTTAAACTTAGTGCGAACTAACTTTTGACTCTCGTAATAGTATTAGCACAACTTGATGTTGCTATGTCCGTGAAGTTATGGATGACTTGTACCATACGAGGAAGTGAGGAGCCGATGTGAATATTTTGTGATGTTTGTGTAATAATTGGTTTGATAAGTGCGACTGCAACCCTTTTTTGCTATTTTTTGGGTTCAAATCCCCGTTGGGCACCTCTAACACATATATTTGTTAAACGCGTATAAAGGAGGCTGTTTTTTTTAGTTTGCAGCAGCATTTTAATACTAACTCTGAAACGCGACGTCTCCATGGATTCACTTAAAAACACTAAAAGAGCCCGTTTACAAGTCCATATCTAGCAAAGTGAATATAAATTGAAACATAATAGTTTCAAACTCAACGCTCAAATCTAATACGAGTACTATGTAGTGTCGAAACAGCTCGCGCAAGTCAAGCGCTTAAACTTAGTGCGAACTAACTTTTGACTCTCGTAATAGTATTAGCACAACTTACTGTTGCTATATCCGTGAAGTTATGGATGACTTGTACCATACGAGGAAGTGAGAAGCCGATGTGAATATTTTGTGTTGTTTGTGTAATAATTGATTTGACAAGAGCAACTGCAACCCTTTTTTGCGTCCCAACGCTGGGCACGGGTCTCTCCCTTTTATTAAGAAGGCCCTGGCTTTCTACACCACGCTGCTGCATTACGAGTTGGTGAAGATGTGAGTTAGTGGCCAACCTGTTGTCGGATGCTTTCAATCCGTCTATAAGCCTTCTGTCAAGGTATAATTACTGCTATCTAACAATAAAAACCAGGATCGTTCGCTTAACGTGCCATCTGAAGCACGGAAACACGCATAAAATTTGGCACTAGGGCGGTCACCCATTTCACACCCGACCGCGCCTGTTTCGTATTAAATGGTATCCTGGTAAAAGTGGCAAAGTACTGCATCATTTGGAATTAATAAACAGCTCAGCCCATTACATTTCAAGAGGTTAATTTTTATCAGAGGGAGACCTGAAATCATACTAATATTATTTACGCGAAAGTTTGTTGGATGGATAGATGAATGTTTGTTACTCTTTCACATAAAAACTACTGAATGGATTTTAATGAAACTTTACAATAATATAGCTTATATGTACATCAAATTAACACAAAGGCTACAATTTATAAAGGTATTGTGTGAATTGTCCAAAATATGACGATAAGTGTCAACTAGGTAGCAAAAAATCTACCATCTGCGAGCTATTCTGGCGTGCGCTGCCAAAACCGCTAGAGTTACACATATGTAATGTAAGTATGATGGAAATGTTTAACTTAAATAGTCCTACAATAAAGCCACAGAATATATCTATATCTCATCTGTAAGCCATTATAGCCAAAATAGTGAACCATAACTACGATAAAAATTTATAATTTTACATATTTCAAATGCATATTTGGCAGTAATTGATTCTTAATTGAAAATAGATATTTTTTTAACAAATAAGAATGATTTGCGTAGGAAGACAATAAGGAATAAATTTTGGGTTCCAAATTAGGTAACTCTAAAATCTACGGAGAATATTCACTTCATGCTAATGATCCTTACTAACGCGGGTGAAACCGCGGGGCAGACCTAGTGGAGCTATGAATGTGAAACGTTTTACACGCATTATATTAGTTTCACCTGTATGTTGGTTTGTTTGTATGTATGTAACCGACTCGTTTGGGTGCGATTTTGACCCACTTTAAACGGCCAGATTTTATTCAAACTTTGTAGATTTATCGAGGACCTTTGACAATACACTAATATAAATTTTATTTATAATAAATCACAGTTAAAATATATATATATATATATATATATTTGTTTAAAAACACGCTTTTATAAGAAATTCGACTAAAATATAGAAAATAAATTGGAGTGGTTTTTAAGATACTATTGACACAATGCACCTCACGCTTTTTTTACAGTAAAATACATTTTCTTCTTATTTTTTACTTTTTAGTTGGTATTTTCACAAAAGCGTGTTTTTTAGTTTTTTAAACTACATTATTTATTTTCAATTATTTAGTTGGATTTGTTTCCTATTTAT
Organism: Pyrgus malvae; assembly: GCA_911387765.1. Classification (NCBI taxonomy): domain Eukaryota; kingdom Metazoa; phylum Arthropoda; class Insecta; order Lepidoptera; family Hesperiidae; genus Pyrgus; species Pyrgus malvae. Next base: position 14,847,667 of record OU426969.1, read on the forward strand.
ATAAAAGCGTTTATTTTTAGTTTTTCTTAACTATGATGTATTTTAAATAAAATATTTACTAGTGTATTGCCAACGGTCAAATACATTTAAATTTAATGAACCATGAACCTTTGCTAACGCTACTTTACTCAAGAGACACTCCCAAAGGCTTTAAGTCAAAGCTTAGATGGCCTGACCTATTTGTACCACATTCCCTCGAGATTCTTTAGACTTTAGACTTAGACATTTATATAGGTAGAGGCGACCGATCCTAGGTTCAAAACATCGGCGCGCACCTCTGACAAAGAACTTTGTAATGTGCGCATTTATCGCTGCTCCACGGTGATGGAAAATATCGTTAATTGATTAGATGTTCTCCATCGCCGTGCATGCCTGAGAGAAATTCATAATTTCTCGAAAGCATGACGTTCACCAATCCGCACTTGGCCAGCGTGGTGGACTATGGCCTAAATCCCTCTCACTTGTGAGAAGGAGACCTGTGCCCAGCAGTGGGACAAAAAAAGGTTGAAAAAAAAATTGGTAGAGGAACATTTTATTTGGGTGAATTTAATTTGTTTTTTTATTTTTATTGACACGCTTATTAGCTTGACCTGTATTTATGTATGTATGTATGTAACGGAATCGTTTAACTTCATTTTCACCTACTTCTAAGCGTCTGATTAACTTGAAAATTTGCACAGGGGTCAAGGGCCGATGAGAATTCAATAATATGAAATAAAATCCAAATAAATAATGTAGTTTAAAAAACTAAAAAACACGCTTTTGTGAAAATACGAACTAAAAAGTAAAAAAATAAGAAGAAAATTTATTTTACTGTAATAAAGCGTGGGGTGCTTTTTGAGTTACTATTGACACCATGCAGTAAAAAAAAGCGTGGGGTGCATGGTGTCAATAGTAAAGCGTGTTTTTTAGTTTTATAAAACTACATTATTTATTTCAGTGTAAGAAAAGCAGTGATATCTCAAAAGTTACATTCACGCTACCCAAGACATATATCTGCTTTTAATCTCGGTAAAGCAAGAAGAAAGAAGTTCGTTGTATGGATATTCATCACTGCATAGTTTTGTATGCGATTTAAATATATTTAGTAAGTTCATCAAACACCTATTGTTAGAATAATTGAGTATTCAAGGCGTTTGCAATCAAATGTAAGTAATCGGAGTTTAGACAGCTATTTAGAGCTTAAAGATGTACCGAAGTTTACTTGATAGCTACCGACCACATTTCATTGTAATGTTTAGCCACATGATATTACTTTCATGATTTTAAGTTTTATTTAACAAACAAAACTAACAGAATGAACAGACTATGGATCGTCATAGATTTTAAATGATCATTCAAAATGAAAAGTGAAATGAAAGAAAAAAATACTTTAAAATGACTTTAAATGGAAATTAAAAAATAAATGGTAAAAGTCGTTGAATTTATACCTCTGTAGCATCGCTAAATACTAAACCTATTTATAAGAGAGGAATTTAATCACAGACCAGTTACGGCTGCAACCTACCCCGGATCAAAGAGGGCGGGAATTAGTTGTCGCCCGGAAATTTACATTTAGAGGAAATTTCGGTTCCTGGTCCGAGCGCTGTGTAAATAATGTGTTTTGTCTTTTTAAACAGCCCTAATATCATTGAGTCTGAATATACTGCAGCGTCAATGGGCATGCGGCTTGTGTAGAATGCAAGCGTTCTAATGGAGTTAAGCAGAAGGGGCGCGGTCGCATGCGAGACAGGTGACTGTGGGTAACAAATTTCAAGCTTGTTTCCGTGATTTCGAAAAACGTGTTCGTTTAACGTAAAACCATCGGTCCCGGTTATTAAGGACAGATAATAGTCGTTAATCCTTGTCGGAGGCCTTATGTGCGGTGCGATAACATCCGAAAGCGGGTAAGCCACTAACTCAATCGACTTACCTATATATACTGCGAAAGAAGTTATAAAAAGAAAAAAGTTAATAATAACATTAACATACCTACATGCACGTCTGTTTCTCGATTACAAAAAAAAGCTGCTAATAAAAATGACTGCAAATTATATTTATCGATAAACTTTATAACAATTGGCTGGTATGCTATTTGGGGCCTCTTTCACCTTCAAGTAAAGTGAAAAGTATTGTCGGTTAAAGTCACCCGTAACTTTCATTTCAATTTCACGATGTTCGAGTAGCACTAATCATTATGATAAATAGACTCGTACTCATAGCTTTTACTTGACAATTAATTTTACTTAGGACGTAACTAATCAACACTTTACTTGGAGATGGTGAAATAGGCCCTTAGGCTTTCCAACTATGTCCTCTAAAATTAAATAATTATTAAAATTCTAAAATTGTTTCTCTAAAATTATTCGAAAACTTAACAAATCAGAGATGTGTGTGACCACAGTATTTACTGCTCGACCATCGCTACACAAATCGTATTGAACTATGTCGCTCCAAAATTTTATGTAAAGAAGCTGTGCCCCGCGGTTTCACCCGCGTTAGAAAGGATCATTAGCATGAAATGAATATACTCCGCAAATTTGTTCCTTATTTTATAAAGTCCTCGATCCATTTTTACCGATAATATACTGTAGGTAACCGCCGTGGCGATACGCCGCCGTGTCGCTCTAACATAATAAGTACAATACCAGACCTAGTTTTGCATCATTCTTAGCTGTTTAAAATAAGCTACTGAAACCTTCTGTTAATTAATAAAAGTGAAAGTCCCGTCAAACTCGGTCCAGTCTAGCCGTTTCAGAGATTATCTGGAACAAACAGACAGATAAAATAATAGTAGTCTGAGTTACTCCTTATTACATCAGCTACCTGCCAGTGAAAGTCCCGTCAAAATCGGTCCGCCGTTTCAGAGATAAGCCGAAACAAACAGACAGACAGACAAAAATTGTAAAAAATGTTTTTTTGGTATATTTACCATATAAACATTCACATGGATGTATAAGTATAGTAAAAAGCGGTGATTTTAATATTACAAACAGACACTCCAATTTTATTTATTTGTATAGATAGATAGAAAATAAAACAAAACATCGAAACACACAATTGTTTTGTTTCAGTTCCCGTACAGGCTTGCGGTAATCAATTGTGGTGCCCCTACATTGTTCTGTTTTCTATTGTAAAGATTTAATTTGCGTGTTCGTTCCGGAATACATGTCAAGTCAGGTGCTTGTCTCACTGGTGGCGTACAGCGAAGAAATATTTGACATTAATCATTGCAGCAAAAATCAGCAACCAACTCTTGTTTACAAAGTTGTCAAGGCGACGCCTTCATATATCGTATCTGCCGAACTTAGACGATTGTCAGGTTATTTTCGTTACGGAATTTCTTGCTTCAGTCGCCGCACTCAAAGCCCGCAATAAAAGCTATGCAATAGCATAATAATAAAAATATTTTTGTCGACCTTTTGAAATCTCAGTATTTTACAATATCGCGTAAGCCGATCTATAAATAAATCTACATTAAAATTCATAAACAACGTTAATAGGTTTATTTTAAAAATAAAATACTAAGGGCCTCTTTCACCACCTTCAAGTAAAGTATCAAGTACGCTTATTGTCGGTGAAAGTCACCCGTAACTTCAATTTCAATTGCACGAGTAGCACTAATCATGATAAACTGACCCGTACTCATAGCTTTTTGCCAATTAACTTTACTTGGAACGTAACTAATCAACACTTTACTTGAAATGGTGAACGAGGCCCTAAGAATAAAAAATATTATGACTTTGTGCTATTCGACGAGCCACGTGTCGCAATGGTTACCATGCCGGACTGCCAATCGAAGGGTCTCAGGTTCGATTCCGATTTTCAGGTTCAAGCAGAAATTTGAATGATGATTTCGGTCTGGGTGTTTGTGTTTCTGTCTCTGTGTGTGTCCATGGTACCCACGACACAGGATATATTTACCCTAATGTGGAGATATGAGTGTGAAACGTTATTATTATTCGAAATCAAAAAAGTAATGGCAGAGATACTTCATTAGTATAAAGTGTCATTATTATTATGTGCCAAATATATATCTCTATATCTATATATAAATCTATATATATCTCTGGTATATCAACTGGTACCTGGCAGTAGGACAAAATGATGCATTTGTTATAAATTACATTATCTGAAAAGACATGAGTGGTATCTTCAATAACAAAAAGTATGAGTTTTATTCAATTCAACAATAAAATCTTGGCTTACAATATCTTCAAAGTGGGTTATTGTGTTAGCAGACAAACAATAGTAAAAAGAAGCCCCTCCTGATCATTGTTGTTTTGTTTTTATTGGCTACGAGGGTTAATTAATGTAGGTTGTGTCATAATAAGTTTCAGGCTTACGAAAAGTAAATAATCTGTATCGTGGGTACCATGGACAGTATGGACACATACAAAGACAGGAACACAAACATCCAGACCGAGAACAGAAATTTAAACTCATCATTCAAATTTCTGTTTCGCCGGGAATCAACCCCTGGATTGGCACTCCGGCATGGTAACCATTGTTCGACGTGGGTCGTCAAAACTAGGACTAACAAATTTATATTTATATATAATTATATATAACTAGTGGACCCCGCAGACGTTGTCCTGCCTTAAAAGTAATAAAAGAGGATTTGTTTTCTTATTATCTTAAAGAGACTTCATGTTACTATCAAACAAAAATATAAAACAAATAATGACATACGAACTGTCCTGTTATTCTGAATGTGTCAAAGTTTAGAACGGCACGGCATGAAATACAAACGTTTGACAGATAGGAACAATTTATATGGGAAAACTACTTATACATAAAAAAAAATTAAAAAAAATTTATAGTGGCCCAAATTGTGAATCTAAACCATCCTCGAATCCATTTGATTACACACAAAAAAATTCATTAAAATCTGTCCAGCCGTTAAGGAGGAGTTCAGTGACATACACACTCACAGAAGAATTATATATATAAAGATTTACTATTAGACCCCGCCGACGTTGTCCTGCCTTAAAAGTATAGAAAAAGGATTAGTTTCTTTCTTCAACTAAAAGAGTTTTTATCTTACTGTCAAATAAAGAATATAAAACAAATAGTGACAGATGATTGAAATTTTTATATTTTCTCACCGTTTAAACCTTTCCAGGGGAGTTTTGGCGGGAAGTCTGAAGGGACAAGTTGTGCTCTTGTTTTATTTTCATTTTCTTAGTGTATTTTTGAGTTATATCGGATAAAGTTGATGGCATTTTGCTCGATATAGGTTAACTGTGCACGAATGTTGTGAAGTGAAATAACTGTGCGAAAACATGTTTTTTCGGCTTGCTACAAAACTCCATCGGACATGTTCTGGTAAAGTAGCCATCACTTTACTTGAACATTTGACTGACTAGACTGACTGATACCTGACGACTAACTGATTTTTTTCTAAGACTGCAAAGTGATGCAAAAATTTTACTTGACCCTAGCAATATGCACAAAGTTTGCGACGCCATTATTAAAACTGTAAAATTGAAAACCTTCCCAGGACTTCTACTAATAATTCAAGACCAAAATTAGCCACATCGGTTCAGCCGTTCTTGAGTTTTAGCGAGACTAACGAACAGCATTTCTTTTTTTATATATGTTAGAGATAAGACAAAAGTATTATGTGGTATAAATTCGTGTGTCCTAGTTTCTTTGCATCAAGATGTTTGTATAACGAGTTATAAATAATTAAGTTTTAACAAAAAAATAGAACCGACTTCAAACGGTAAAAAATAAAATTGTTCAGTAGGTACCTACTTCTTCATGCTTATGGTAATGACTCTTAAAACTATTTTGGAGTCGATAAGCATTAGCTAAAGATACATACCAAGGTTTAAAGCTCAACCCTCAGAAACATAAACTTTGCTGTTTAGAATGTATAAATTAATTTCATTGAAATTTATTTAGGAACTTTTAATTTAACCCTTAATTCGAATGAGAAATTACGAGTAGTAAACAGAAATTACTTTAAGGACAAAAGTTTGTGATCCATTTATAAAAGGTTATTAATGTTAATTTTATTCTGTCTAGAGCTTTTTGTAAAGAATGTCTTTCAAACTTCAATTTTATCTCTTATATTAGGATTTCTCTTTGAAGCGATCTTTGTAATCCATTCCACTCGTTTTTATTTTTTCAAATTCTATTCATTATTTTGAATGACTGTTTCTATGAAATATTTCAATACTCTATACATATACGTGTAATCTATACATATGCGTGTGGCACAATGGTTGCCATGCCGGACTGTCAATCGAGGGGTCCCGGGTTCGATTCCCGTCGAAACAGAAATTTGAATGATGAGTTTAAATTTTTGTTCTTGGTCTGGGTGTTTGTATTCCTGTCTTTGTGTGTGTGTCCATGGTACGCACGACACAGGGTATTAAATACCTTACTGTGGGGCTATGAGTGTGTAACGTTTACGTTTTATTATGTCATATTAAATTACATGTCTCGAATAATTGGCTTTTTTAATTTAAATGTACTCCATTTAGCAGAGAGTAGAACGAGCATGTGGTCATTGTAGCTAATGAGCATTTACCACAAACTCCAGCTAATTTGAGTCTGGGATTTACCTAGGTCGTATCGATTGAGTCCCTGTAGCTTCGGGATTAAGAATAAAGATAGGGTATCCTCTGCCTGATCATAAGATGCGACTAAAAGGGGTTGAGGGCGGTGAGAGTGGGAGCTTGATCCGTCCAGCCAGCGGCCCCAGGAAGAACAGCGGTGTGTGCGTAGCCGCATGCCGCCGTAAGCATGTGAAGGTGCAGGAGAGCACATTTACTGGGCACCCATACGCCATACGCCATCATTTTTGTTAATATGGTAGTCCTCAACTTCATCAACACAGACTTTCCATGTTCCCTTCCTCTATATCCGTCTGGTTTTGTGAAAAGATCAAGAATAGCGCTAAATTAAATATAAAAAAGAAAAACGCTAAAAATTAAATAAAATAACAATCAAAAGCAACGGCAACTCTCATTACATGCAATCTGGTTGAATTATGGATTTAACAGTTTTACTGTAATTTTATTGGGTCGAATATACCAGCATACTGGATACAACCTGAGGCAAGAAACAAACTTTGATTGTAGTTGTGTAAAGAAGATGTTTATTCACTGCTTCAAGATGAAGAAAATTGATCACAGACTGAAAACTAATTCGAAGTGAACGAAACTCAAGCATTTACACAATTTAGTTCCAAACCAAAATAATTCCTGTTCGGAGCCCAACGCCCACACGTTCATTGCGTAATTTAGTTTATCGCGGACATGATACGTCGGCGCCATCTTGGATCCCGTGGGACGACAAAATGTCGGTCGCTGAAAGTTCGCGCTGAAATGCTGCAATTTAGTGGAAATCCGGTTACGTGCTCAAAGTTTTGTTTCCATTGGTGCAGGAGAGCACATTTACTGGGCACCCATACGCCATACGCCATCATTTTTGTTATTATGTTAGTCCTCAACTTCAGCAACACAGACTTTCCAAGTTCCCTTCCTCTATATCCGTCTGGTTTTGTGAAAAGGTCAAGAATAGCGCTAAAATTAAATATAAAAAAGAAAAACGCTAAAAATTAAATAAAATAACAATCAAAAGCAACGGTAACTCTCATTACATGGAATCTGGTTGAATTATGGATTTAACAGTTTTACTATAACTTTATTGGGTCGAATATACCAGCATACTGGATACGACCTGAGGCAAGAAACGAACTTTGATTGTAGTTGTGTAAAGAAGATGTTTATTCACTGCTTCAAGATGAAGAAAATTGATCACAGACTGAAAACTAATTCGAAGTGAACGAAACTCAAGCATTTACACAATTTAGTTCCAAACCAAAATAATTCATGTTCGGAGCCCAAAGCCCACAAGTTCATTGCGTAATTTAGTTTATCGCGGACATGATACGTCGGCGCCATTTGGATCCCGTGGGACGACAAAATGTCGGTCGCTGAAAGTTCGCGCTGAAATGCTGCAATTTAGCGGAAATCCGGTTACGTGCTCAAAGTTTTGTTTCCATCACTGTATTTTTAAGGAAAATGGACAATGGATATGTCGACACTGTGTCAATGTAAATACTTTTTGAAATATTTTATATTGTGATTAAGAAATCTACTGAATGTACCGTCTTGTGACGTCACATGGGTTTTCGTCATACAAAATATAAATATAATATGGGTGTAATAATGTGTTACTAACGCATTGATAATTTAGTAAAAGTAACCCGCATGCAATCGGAAGGTGCAGGAGATCGAAGCTCTCCCGAAGATGGGACTGTTTTGGGACGCCGCGCGTGGAGGACGCCAGTGCGTTCCACTGAGATCCCAGAGTCCTCCCCAAGTGCAGAGGCAGGTCAACGAGGGGGTTTTAGTGCGGTACAAATCCCACATAACCCGGTATCCTCTCCCAAGGTGCCGGATACCTTTTGAAGGTCCCCCCTCCCCTAGGTATACAAAAAGTACCCAATTGCACTTTCATAATTATTATTTGTAAAACTACACTTACTTAAAAAAATTGTCCTTGTATTTTGAGAAGAAATATCTATTCTCAGGATCACAGAATTTCTGTCAGTCTTCTTTTCCAAAATACGTACCTACATTTCTCCAAACTTAAAATTGTATATGCGGAAGAATTTGTGCTTGGTGATTACTAGGAGGCTGGAGAGAGATATAAGCTAAGTTTTACCCGCATCAAAACATCTTCCCATGGGGAAGATACACTAAAATGTATTTGATCCTTTCTAACGCGGCGAAACCGCGGGGCGCAGCGTGAGAATATATATTTATTAATTAAAATTTCATGCCTCTATAACATCCTCAAAGGCATGTAAATGGTGTGGAGGCTTGTGGTGGTTTTAATTATTAATATGTGAGTACTTACCATCCAGTTTTCGAAATTCCTCGTTCATTTTGTACATAATATTGAGACGAATAATTATCACACTGATTAACTAGAGATAATGATGAACTCATACGCGAATATGAAATTTAAATTTTATTGCCTTCCCAAAATTGGAATACGTCTTCCATATTCCAGGTTTTTAAGGTGACGGCATAATGGTTCTTCAGAGGAAGCAACACCGCTGTAGGTAGGGTAAACGTCCATGCTATCGTCAGTTTTCGTCAGTATCCCAGAGTCCTTAGTGAAAGTTAGTAAACGCGCAAACGTTGCTACTGTGTCGGAGTTAAAATTGGACAAATATGTAGATCTTAACGTGAAAGGAATAAGGTCGATAGTTAAATTCTTAACGCAAACGTTAGTAACGTTTTCGCAAGTGCAGACTTACACTAAGGCTTCAGTACCTACTCATTATTCATAGAAAAACTTTTGGCCGTTTTTATAAGAAAAATGACGAATACTCGTACGCTGTCGACATTATGGCCTTACCCATTTCTGTTGTGAATCAATTATAGTTGTTTCAATATACATCGTTGACCCGTATGGTGCAATGGTTACCACGCTAAGTCTAGCAGTCGCCAACCGTAGGGTCCCGGGTTCGATTTCCGGGTAAGCAGAAACTTAAATAACGAGTTTAAATTTCTATTCTCGGTCTTTGTGTTTGTGTTTCTATCTTTACATGTGTCCATGGTACTCACTGCACAGGGAATCCTACAAATGAAAGGCGCAGTTCCTACTTACTTACATGATGCGTACATCAGCTTCCGCAGTACCAGTATAAATGATAAAAGAAAAACGTTTCACACTCATAGCCCCACAGTAGGGTAGGTATACCCTGTGTCGTGGGTGCCATAGATACACACAAAGACAGAAACACAAACACCCAGACCGAGAACAGAAATTTAAACTCATCATCCAAATTTCTATTTCGCCGGAAATCGAACCCGGGACCATTCGATTGGCAGTCCGGCATGGTAACCATTGCGCCAAGCAGTTCGTCAGGTCGTCAGATCATATAACCGCATAAGAGCTCAGATAAGAGTCATATCTGTTCCGCATATTCTCCACTTGGCATCTGCTACTCCGTTTGGCTGGAACCCATATTTTTTTATTTGAATGGAGTAGCAGACGAGCATGCAGGCCACGTGGTGTTAAGTGGTCGCTGCAGCCCATGGACATCTACATACATAAGTGAAAATGCCATTTTGGCATTAAGCTCACCTTTTGTTCAAATTTATGAAATTTGGCCAATAAAGAGTAAATAAATAAATAAATAAGTCTTGTCTGAGGTCGTATGCAGTTGCGCTGCTGCTCCGGAGGCTGGTGGTCGCCTCATGTAAGTGTGGCCGGCAACTGCACCTTTCCACCAAAACGCAACAGAGTTGGTTCGCGGCAGAAGTGGGTGCAGCGGTGGTACTTCCCCGGGCGAACCATAATAGTTCCACCTACATGATTACCACCTACCTACTACTACCATTTTTTTGGAAATTATAAATGAATAAATCACACTACACCCTCATTATTGGGGAGGTTTTGAGCTTACTCCACCACGCTGCTCCAATGCGGATTGGTGGAGATGCGGGTTAGTGGCCAACCCGCTGTCGGATATTTTTCATAAATGGACTTACGTAAATCCCTTACACCGCGCATGTCATGAATGAAAATACATGTCGTATTCTATGGACATATTTTCCGACGAACTACAATATTTTAGACCGATACTGAACGTAAACTTATTCATGCCGGAAGTTATTATGACGTTAAGACGACGTTTCATGACGTGAATCCCTACTAATAATAAAAATTCGAAAGTAACTCTGTCTGCTACGCTTTCCCGCTTAAACTACTGAACTGAAATTTTAATGAAATTTGGAACACAGATAGAGTGGACCTTGGGAAAGGACATAGGATGGTTTTTATCCTATGGGAACCTATAAAGCGGGACCACGCGGGCGAAGCCGCTGGCGGAAGTCTAGCATAATATTACATTAGTAATATATATTATACGGGAGGGAAAATTGTTCATAAGTACATGTTTATCTAATTAGACTCAGATTACCGTTAATGGCAATTTTTTTATCTATCATAATATTATTAAGCTAAAGAGTTTAAAAGCGCTAATCTCAAGAGTTACTGTGGAATAGGGTCTTGGACACTATGCACAAAAAAATTCAAAATCCTTACCTTAAAAAGGTTGCACTAAATCACGCTTGGAAAGCAATATAATAATTATTAATTCTTTTTTATACATGATTTTTATTACCGCTTAAATCAATAGTAATGAAATCAATTGACTATATATGATAAGTGACGTCACTTATCATTTTCTCATACAAAATGTATGGGGATGTCATGTTTTGACAGCTCATTAAAAGTATCTCAATTGACTTGGTAGTCCAAGACCGGATTGATAAATCTTTTTTTGTTGGATATTCCATTTATCAAAGAAGGTTTGGGCTATCTTTGATTACCAAACTCTATCCACGCGGACAAATTTAATATAAAAGAAAAGATGATGCCTGTCAAAAGTTTTATAATCTGTGCCATATTTCAAAATATGATTTCTGTATTGCCTTAAAACTCTTAGCATGACTTACCCTTCTTCTCTTTCCATAGATATCAATTTACGCATTATCCCGTAACCTTTTCACACCACACTGTCGCCGGATGAAATGTATGCTGTAATAAGAACTTTCACAATTTTCTTTATATTAAACAAGATGATTTACACTACCCTTTATTTACCACCTAAACTAAGAGCCAATAAACGCATTTTTACTATTTTTGTTTTATATAATCTTATAGTTACTAAATATTTTCGGCATATTGATAAAACTGTAAAAGTGTATAAACTCATTTGCAGAAAGAACGTAAATACTACTTGTCCAGGGATGGGTGTAAATGGCTGCAACATAGATAACTAGTGCAGTTGTTTACGAACAAATACATTATGTTTATTGTACATCTGTTTATTGTACAATAAATAAATAAATAAATGAAATGTCACAATGCACCGTAGCGCCTACATATTATTTTGAATAGGTATATATAGCCTTCTGCCAGCTTTTTCACTTGTTTTCCCGTAGGAATGAAACATATTCCGGAAGTAAAGGAGTAGCCTATGTCCATCAGAGATAATGTTTGATTCTTATGGTAAAATAATTTATCAAATCGGTCTTCTAAAACAAGACAATTTCATGACAGTGTCTTTTGCATGGGACCAAAAATATACAATAACCTACCGGAATTCCTCAAAATAAAAGCGGGCAATGAGTTTAAAAAGGAACTTAAAACGTATTTACTGGAAAAGGCATATTACTCAGTCACTGATTTTCTAAATGATAAAGCGGCATAAAAGAATTCCATAAAAACCTGGGAGGTTTTTTTTCCGCCGGCTTTTTTTCCTCTCAGTGTACAAAAACCCTGCAATATGGGTACCCAAAGCTGACGATCAGATCCGATCCGAAAATAAAAATAAATAAAATAAATTAATTAAAAGGCGCAATATGGGTACAAACAAAGATAAATGTAGTATACATATAATAAAATAAATGAAACTATTTCAATGTACATTTTTATGTTTGTAATTTGTAATTAGTTAAGTTTTTAATTATTGTAATATTTGCATACCTCATGAAGGTAAATATGGTGAACCAAATGTATAAAAACACCATTTGTAAACACCCATATTTGTGCAAATAAAAGTCTTTGTCTTTGTCTTTGTCCAGTAGTTTTGGAGCCTATTCAATACTGTTACGACTTTGAGTACCTATATCTCGAAAACAAAGCGTCGTACCGCAAAACCCCAAAAACGCATAAACAGGTATTAGGTCTACTATCGAACAGTGAAGAAAGTTCTCGAAAAATCAGTCATAAGAAAAACATCGATTTCTACGAGTAAACAAATTCGGGATCCGCGACGAGTACGTACCTAAATATAGCGTACATGTATAGGTTGTTTACATCGCGGGCCGCGGCTATTGTTTATGACTACATAAGCTGTACATAGGTGCGTAATAACATAAAGGAAGGTTCGGGACGGATCTATTGTATTTGGTGGTTCGGGAAATTTCTAGAGAACCATGGGTGGCAGTATATAAAACACGCACCGAGCCGCGACTGGCGCAGTTTATTTTCGGAAGTGAAAGCGAAGCGATCTCTACCAAGCGACAAGGAAGAATTATTTCAACGACTCAAGCGAAGATATTGGACTATAGTGATTGTGCATTGTGATTCGGACTCTGTTAAGTGGATTTTTGTGGAAGCTGACAATAAACGTCTTCTACGTGTCAAACGGCATTTTCATTACCCATAGCGCGTAACAATACAAACAAATAATCAACTCTTTCCTCTTTATAATATTAGTGTTAATTAAGTTACGCGCACGCATGGTAATATGTGGCCAAATATCTACACTTACACACACTTGAAAAAATATTATGTTTGAAATCTATATTATATTTAGAATATAGAATTTAGAATATAGAATTATATAAATATAGAACATCATAATCGCAAATAGTTTTGAATAAAATAGTTTTGAATAAAATTGAAGCGCGCATGGCCCGGCAGTTAGCGTAGTATGCAAACGTTCTATGCAACTAAGCCAAAAGGTGCGCGGTCGGATGTGAGATGGGTGACCGCTAGTGGAAAAAATTTCATGCGCGTTTCCGTGCTTCGGAGGGCACGTTAAGCCGTCGGTCCCGGTTATTGTAGATAGATAACAGTCGTTAAACCTTGTCGGAGGCCTTATGGGCGGTTTGAAAATATCCGACAACGGGTTGGCCACTAACCCGCTCTACCAACCCGCATTGGAGCAGCGTGGTGGAGTAAGCTCTAGGCCGGCCCAATAATGGGGAGAGACCCGTGCCCAGCAGTGGGATGCAGAAAGGGTTGCAGCCAATCGCAAATAATAGTATCCAATTCCTGCAACGTCACATTCATACATATCAAACTGAAAACACCTTTACTTTGAAGTCGGTTAAAAGAACTGCATTAATAATAAAAGAAAGTAGGACAAATATACTGCCGTCATGAAGAAAAAGGGCACAACTAACATTTTTTTCGGATCGGAATCAGAAAAAAAAGGCCCATCTGCCAATATTTTTTGTACAATTTTAAGGAACAAGATAAACAAAAATACCGTAAGCTTAAAAGGCACAACTGAGCCACTTTTAAAATTAGTGCACGTAAAATGAACACATCTGACTGAGTAAGTCAAAAGGTCACATATGCAGAGATGCGGCTTTTAGTTTTATCACGATAAATATAATTTATTTATTTGAAAAGGCATAATTGACCTGCATTAAATATTAAAGTCATAATTAACACAAATGTGCTCTTTGATTTAAAGTTTACCAACTAGACCTTGATACCTATTCACAACTAGCAGTTATGCCTTTACTACCAAAATTCTTTGACTAGAGGTGAAGTGGTACGAAGCGGATCCCGCCAGTGTGAAAAGGCACATTATAATAAATATGCCTTCTCATTGTATTATTTCATATTTTTTCACAAAATGTCAGACTGAAAAGTCACAATTGGTTAGTTATGCCCTCTGTTCGTAATATTAATAAATTTAGTTCTTTTTTTTTTGCTACGTTGAAAGAGAAAATGTTGATTATTTATTAAATGCAAATAAATAAAAACTTATATTTCAATAATTGTATAGGAATCGTGAAAATGAATATATTTTAATTAATCTATTTTCCAAAGTAATATTAGTGTCGATATTTTTCGCTAAAAACCAATAAAAACGTTAAACTCGATTTTCTCCATATTTATAAAATGTTAGATGTGCCTTTTCTCATTATGACGGCATAGACGATAGAGCTATGACAAATCTCCACTCATATTTTTAAGTCCAGTGGCTGGTCACATACGATATTTCAGCAAGACTCGACTCTGAACGAAAACTTATGGCTTGAGCGGAAACTTATGGCGTTTCGGTGTCGCATCGTGGCATCACGATAAATCATTAGAAATATCGTAGGTATTATACGTTACACTTTATGTCGTTCGATATAAAATTATGATGGGTGTAGAGTTTTGAGATGCGTGCATAGCTCGGCGGTTAGCGTAGAACAAACGATCTAAGCAACTAAGCCAAACGGGCGCGGTCGGGTGTGGGATGGGTGACCGCTAGTGGCAAAAAAATTCATGCGCGTTTTCATGATTTCGAAGGCACGTTAAGCCGTCGTTCCCGGTAGTTATCGATAGATAACAGTCGTTAATCCTTGTCGGAGGACTTATGGGCGGATTGAAAACATACGACAGCGGGTTGGCCACTAACCCGCATCTCCACCAACCCGCATTGGAGCAGCGTAGTGGAGTAAGCTCCAGGCCTCCAATAATGGGGAGAGAACCGTGCCCAGCAGTGGGACGCAATAAGGGTTGTAGCCAAAGATGAAAGATTTGATTGCTTGTTTGTAATGAATAGGCTCCGAACCGAATTTCAACCTGGGTTGAAAAAATCTTTTACCATTAGAACCCTACAGTATCCCTGGCATATGCTTTAAAATATTATCAAAAAAGTATAAATTAACCAAATTCGGCTGTGACTTCGCATCATGATTAATAAATATAAATAAATGTCTTTGTACAATTCACACAAAACCACCTGATTCCAAACTGAGCAGAGTTTGTAGGTAATCAGAAAAGTGATAAATATACGTATATATATAATTCTAAATTCATACTTAAATAGATAAATTAACACCCAGACACAGAACAAATAGTAATGTTAATCACACAAATATTTGTCCTGGGTGGGTATCGAACCCACAACCTTACGCTTCGCAGTCGACTCATCACCCACTACGCCACGGAAGCTGTCATTCTAGATTATCCTACGTAAATGTTTTACTATTTAATATTTTCAATTTAGATGCCTTTAAAAGCACGTCTAAAGTCTAAACAGTCTTAAGAGATGTTACTAGACAAGACAGACTAATCTCTTGACTTGTAATAGCTCCTCGGGGTCGCATCTTAAAATACGGTGTCCGTAGTGTAACCTCAGGATTGGTTACTTGATTGTTACAGCAAAACTTGTACCATCCTTAGAATAAATAAGTTTAGAAATCATACAAGCGCGCTGTCAAAATTGAAGCAATAGATTCCTACAGCTGCCACATCTGACAAACAAAATATTTTTTTTTGACCAAATTAACTATAAAATACTACAAAATATTGAAATCACTGTGAAAGTTATTTTATTAGATTTCTTTTGTTTTTAAAAAGTGTTGTGATAAAATTTAACCTTGAGTCTTACGGAGCAGCCCGGCGTTTGATGCCATTAATGGCAGCAATCAACATGCTTTAATTTGGGCGTGCGAACTTGGTTTCTATAATGTAATTGTAATTATTCTAAGGTACCATCACATCTTATGAAAAAATGGTTGCCTAGCCTTATAGGTAATTTGCATATAATCTAACCTTTAAATGAGCAATGAGCGAAGAGGGAATCGTTGAAGTATTAATTGTTAGCCTATAAACGTATTTGTTTGTCTACTAAACAGTGGAATGATGTAATCTCAAGTCTTTAATAGCTCCCTAAAGTCGTAACTAGCGGATTTGGTATTCGTGATGTAATTGCGTAAGTTCAACTCAATTTGAGTTTCTGTGTTTGTGAGACGTGTCTGTTGAATGTTCCCTCGCAGAATAATGACTGATATATTACTATTAGGTGGTGGTGCATAATTTGGTGTATATTTTTTATTATTGCATGTGTGTGCATGTGTCATGTGTCCTATGTGGGAGGGAGGGAGGTGCTATTGCATGAAAAAAGTATACACCATCATACGTCCACCAATCCGCACTTGGCCAGCGTGGTGGACTATGGCCTAACCCCTCTCACTTGTTAGAAGGAGACCTGTGCCCATCAGTGGGACATAAAAAATGGTTGAAAAAAAAAAAGTAAATGTCCAATCTTGACATTTCGCGTGTACATGCGCTTCAAAAAAATAAATACAAACAAACAGTCGTCAGTACCCAGACAGTCTACTCAATCAAATATCTAAGTTAAGCGATGGCTATGAAGGAATGAATTAATGAATTTTGGAGAAAACACCAAATAAACATTTTTATTAACAAGGACAAAGACAAAGACTTTTTGCACAAATGGGTGTTCACAAAAGTTGTTAATGTATATTTAGTTCACCATCTTTACCTTCATGAGGTATGCAAATATTATATAGATAAAAATTTAACAATTAAGACACAATTATAAAAATGTACATTAACATCAATTTTATTATTATTTTTATATTTATAATTTATGCATTTATGGATCTATTCATTTATTTATATTTCAGACCGGATCCGATTGTCGACTTTGGGTACCCATTTCACAGGGTTTTTGTACACTGAAAGAAAAAAAGGGAATAAAAAACTCCCAGGTTTTATGGAATTCCTTTATGCTGTTTTATCCTTGATAAAATCTTTTCGGCTTTTCACTCCCCAACTTTTCAGTTTTGTAAAACATTTGCGTTCCGCATCAGCCGCAGGGATATGATGCGATGTAAGTAAATTAACGTTATTGAACAAGTCAATGGGTTTGCAAATATGCTCATGCTCGGAAAATCAATTAGGTACCTAATATCTGTTTAATGTATAAGAGCATTGTAGGCCATAACGCGGTCATTGCTCCCTTCAGTACTTGAAGGAGAAAGTAATCTTGCAGAACATTAATTAGAAGGTATATTAGAAATAGGAAGCGCGCATGGCCCGGCGGTTAGCGTAGAACGCAAACGATCTGTGCAACTAAGCCAATACGGGCGCGGTCGGGTGTGAGATGGGTGACCGCTAGTGGCAAAAATTTCATGCGCGCATTCCGTGCTTCGGAGGGCACGCTAAGCCGTCTGTCCCGGCTGTTGTCGATAGATAGCAGTCGTTAAACCTTGTCGGAGGCCTTATTGACGGTTTGAAAACAACCGACAGCGGGGTAACCACTAACCCGCATCTCCACCAATCCGCATTGGAGCAGCATAGTGGAGTAAGCCCACTGCTGGGCACGGGTTTCTCCCCGTTATTGGAGAGGCCTGAAGCTTACTTTATGACGCTTCAATGCGGGTTGGTGTAGATACGGGTTACTGGCAACCCTATGTCGGATCTATTTAAACCGTTCATAAGATCCCGATAAAATTTAACGACTGCTATCTAATGACAACTACCGGAACCGACGACTAAAGGTACCCTCCGAACCACGGAAATGCGCATGATATTTTAACACAATCTCACATCCAACCGCACCAGACTAAGCTGCAATGTACCATTATCTATAAAAAAAACACTTTAATCGTATGCCGTCTTAAATATTTCTATTATTCTAATTTTAATATTTGTTGTTAAAGCGGCAACAGAAATACATCATTTGAGAAAATTTCTAATGTCTAGCCATCCCGATTCATGAGATAAAGCCTCAGTAACCACACCCACCCATCCACCCACCCACCCACACACACACACACACACACACACACACACACACACACACACACACACACAAACACACACACACACACAAACCGAAACTGTCATAAATTTTAAATATGTATAAAAATTAAGTCTGAATTTCTTTTAATAAGAAAAATGTAAGTAACTTAGAAACAGCGGGGCATCCTGACACAGGTATTTCTTTACTTAAAAGGATGCCTCCACTGTGTAAACAAATTTTTCATTTTTCATTTTCATGACAGATAGACGGACGGACAGCGGAGGCTTCGAATAGGGTTCCTTCGAGTACGGTACCCTAAAAAAGGGTGCAATAGCCATCATTTTCATTTGCAGCGTTAGATCTTATTTTATTTTTACTTTTCCAAAACATTTTTACCAAAACTGAGAAAATTACAACCAAGTATGAGAACGCTCAACGTCCCGTCATTTATGGAACGTCATAAAAGGGAATGCTGGTTGTAAAAAAGGCGCGAAAGTCATAGAAATAAAACGTAACGGCAAAAGTCGTAGATCTATTATTAAAAGTTGTCTGAAAACTGAAGATGTCTTGGCTTTTTACGATTATAAGAATAGGTATGTTTGTATTTTTTTTTGTTCAACCTTTTTTATGTCCCACTGCTGGGAACAGGTCTCCTTCTCATAAGTGAGAGGGATTTAGGCCATAGTCCACCACGCTGGCCAAATGCGGATTGGTGGACGTCATGCTTTCGCTATGTGAATTATGAATTTCTCTCAGGCATGCACGGCGATGGAGAACATCGTAATCAATTAAATATCGCGATATTTTCCATCACCGTGGAGCAGCAATAAATGCGTATATTACAAATTTCTTTGTCAGAGGTGCGTGCCGAAGATTTGAACCCGGGATCGGTCGCGTCGAAGACCGTGGTTTTTTACCACTCGGCCATCGCTGCTCATGTTTGTATATTACCAGCAAAATATAAATCCATTTTCGTACAGATAAGATAATTAAGTTTTAATAAATTTTAATCAAAACTTTTTTAATTTCTTCTTATCATTTCGTAATTAAGAGTGACACCTGAGACTGTTCATACAAGTAAAAAATGTCTTATCTTCTTAGATACTTCTTAGAGACCTAACTTTCATAAAATACCTTAACTGCGCTTTGGTGTTTTGACCTGTTTCTCATGATATTAGAAGTTTATATTCCTATATATTTTTGAAGTGAAAACATCTTTAGCGGAGTTGTGCACTTTTTTTGGGATGTGTAAAAATGTTAAAATCGCGTAAGGACACATGACCTGATCGAATATTCGAATCGAAGGGTGACAGCTGATGGCTCGACTATTTGTATACTTGTAAAATTCGTGTTTATCAAGTGTTTAAAATATGGAAATTGAAAAAAGTGCATCTATTAATGAAAAATGTGACAGAGAAATAGTGAAATAAAATGAGTAAGTACTTATAAAAATACTAGATGAAAACCTACTGGAAATACTAGATGAAAAATAATACTGATAATTAAAGCAATTCGCGCGAAATTATTCCCTAACCATTACAAAATATCAATAACCAGTGAAGGCAACCAGCGAAGCGTTGACGAAATTATTTCCTAACCATTCCAAAATATCAATAACCAGCGAAGGCAACCAGGCAGCCAGTGAAGGCAACACTATTAACCGCTTACTGCCAGTCATTTTACACGAGCACCGACGCGTTTGCGACAAGTTTACCGCCCCCTACCTTTCAAAGAGATATATTCGGTTAGACCATACCGTATTTATATTTATTACTTTAAAGATCTTTTCCTTTATTTATGATTAAAGAAACCTTAGGGTAACTTTCCACCAGAAATGTGATATGCAGCTCTATGATACGAGGATGTGAAATCTACATTACGAAACTATGCGACCGCTTCCTCTAATGCTAAGCTATGTGATGTGTTACTGCACATTACCACACCACTCGCGACCATCCATTCCACAACACGCATGTTTCCATATAAAAACATAGCTTAGTTCAACCCGTTTCCACCAACCCGTCTCACAGACACAGTGCTACGCAATGTGGACCAATGAATAAACATATCCCTAGCAATGTAGCGCGGTATATCTCTGGTAAGAACGCACCCTTAGGCTAAAGTAACTATCAACAAACTTTTCTTTCAGCTTGCTTCACCTTACTAATCCTTGGATAAGGTTGTAGATAGTTTTAATCCCCACCTCACTGATAGTTCTCCAATAACTTCTCGTATGCGGTATTCTGAAGATTTGCGTAACTCCATGCGTAACTTAAATAGCCCCTCGACTTATTTTTTTTGCGTTTTATCTCTACCTTACTTATTTATTTTATCTTATCCTGTGGCTTTTTGTGAAGAAAAAACTTGTAAGCCGATAAGCCGATTATCCGTAAAGATTATTCTTAACGGATCTTAAAAAAATTATATTTTAGTTAATTTTAATTAATAATATTGTATGCCAGAATATGGTAGACTGTTTAAAACTACAATTATAATTTTAAACATTTTACTCTATGTATGTACATAGTCAACAATAAAGTATTTTCATTTCATTTTATTTCATTTCATGTAAAAAAGTACTCGTTTAGCTAAATTGGAAGACTTCACCTTTTTTAAAGTAAATTAATAAAATTATTCAAAACTGAATTGGATTTTCCTTCTAGGCTTTTTGTTTTTTTTATGTAATTTAATTTTTGTTTTGTCATAATAGCAGGTAACTGCTGCCAGCTTCTAGAAAAAGAAAAAAACAACGGGTTGCACTCCGGTAGTGCCGGCAGAAGTGAAAACTTGAACATTAACGTTGTGCATTTTTGAAATTTTGGAATGGTTAGGGAATAATTTCGTACGAATTGCTTTTATTTTCAGTACTTATTATTTTTCATCTAGTATTTTCAGAAGGTTTTCATCTAGTATTTTTATAAAGTACTCACTCATTTTCTTTCACTATTTCTTCGTCACTTTTTTAGTAATAGATGCACTTTGTTCAATGTCCATATTTTAAATACTTGATAATAAACAAATTTTACAACTATAGGCTGTCGAGGTAGAGCCGTCATGAGCTGTCACTCCTCCGTCTTACGAATTTTTCGCTCAGGCCACGTGTAGTTGACGCGAGTTTAACATTTTTTACCCATCCCAAAAAAAGTGCACAACGCTGCTAAAGAAGTTTTCACTTCAAAAATTAAGCAAAAACCAAATGTTATACCGCTGGTAAAATAATTTTATTCTATATGTATCCCATTTCAGCATTCACTCAACAGTATTTACTTTCTCTTTCATCCTTGAATAAGATTCTAGATACGAGTAGTTTTAATCCACGCTCACTGTAATGGCTCTCCGAAGTTGTAACTCCTCGTATGCGGTACTCCGAAGCATTACGTAACTCCATGCTTTACTTAAGCTACTGCTCACCTTATGTTCTTGTTATTTTATTTTTAACTATCTTTTCCTCTATTTATTTTGCCTTTCCCAGGAAAATATTGAAAATAGAAATATGCAATAAACGATCACCCAAATTCAAACCCTCCATCCATTAAAGTGTTTAGTAAAACCGGTAAAGAGTGAGTTGGATCTCGCTTACAAGATTTTTCAAATTTTATATTCAATTCAATTCAATTTTTTTTTTAGATAAGGTATGTTGTATATTGCAGTTGTTACGCATAATATAGCACTCTTATCTGAACCCAACAGGCTATGCAAATTAATGTTAAAGGTAACACCAAATTATTCTTACAATTACATGCAAATAAGTACATTATATTATTCACTACATTCAAAAACAATATCACTAACCATAATAGAAATAACATAATATTCAATAATTTGAATCAAAAGTATACATCACTTACTAGATTATAATTAAAATAATTTACAATTAATATACTCTAATTCAATCAATTTCATTTTTATTAAATTTAAATTAGTTTATTCCATCGATTCTTTAAATTGGTCATTCAACTTTAATAAATTAATCTTAAATATAATATAATGTTGTATAAAATTGAATAATATATTGGTTGTTCGAGCAGTAAATATTGCGTGCGAAGAAACGCATAACAAACAATTCTCGCATCGTCATCGGCACCACCACCACCATCACCTCGAGTAGTTTCTTCTGATTGGCTGTCGATGACGTGATTCCGGAACATCGATATAAAAAGTAGGTAGATTCACAGTCGCCGCATAAAAGTGGCACCGGCAAAAGAAGGCATAACGGCAGCGATATGCCTTCTTTCGCTTTCATTTGCTAAACCGCCACGGTCGTGTCGCACGTCTGATGCGCTAGAGAACAAAGTCAGTAATGGAGTCGCCATTTGTCTTTTATTTAAAAAAGGCGTATTGTTATTTTAGTTTTCCGAAAAATGAAATTCAAAAAGAAAAGTGGAAGTGTCTTAAAACCCACGGCGGACATAATAAATTTCATTCATATACTCCGCAGATTTCATATGTCCTAATTGAAATGATTCGTAGGTGGGAGAAGCGTATAAATAATAGCAGCCAAACGCGACTTCATTCGCGTGGACTTTAGTTTTAGATTTTCCAAAAATAAAAGTAGCCTAAGTTACACCTTATTACATCAGCTACCTGCCACAGAAAATCCCGTCAATAGTGGTCCAGCCGTTTCAGAGATTAGTGGGAACAAACAGACAGATAGACGGGAATCAGACAGACAAAAATTGTAAAAAAATATATTTTGGTATATGTAGTGTATAAACATTCATATGCATGTAGTAAAAGGCGGTTATTTTAATATTACAAACAGACACTTCAATTTTATTTACATATGTATAGATGTAAAATGTGAATATTGTAAAAACTGTTTGCTAGCGAAACAAAAACTACGGTTCCATATATTGATAGATATTAAAGACTTAGGCGGATTATGTTATGCATCAGAAGATGTGTATTTAATATATGAAAAAAGAGAATATGTTAGGAAATTTCTACACACTGGTGAATGTATAAAAAATGTGCATTTCATTTTAAAAAATGTATTTGGAGATATAATTGAACACTGTCAAGGAACAAACTTTGGCCATAAGATCGAGCTGTTAAAGGCTGTTATTGAAAAATATATTGACATACATTACGTCCTTATTATGCCGGGAAACTAAAAACTGCTGAAATCAAACGCAGATTGAAAAGGCAATTATTTAATATATTTTTGTATCAAGGTACCTAAATCTTTGCTGGGAATAGAAACCGGCACCCTAACACACACATGCGTATTATGATCACTGTGTTCATTTCATAAAATATAATGTTTATAGATTCTAAAAATTTTCTGTTGTCTGCTCGCATTAGAATTTTAAATAAATAAAAAAGAAACTCCACTCCACTGTCTATGTTCCAAGTGGTGTAAATATGGCGGTAAATTAATCTTGTAAACGAATTTGTGCTTTATTGTAATGCTTTTGGTTTCATTTCTCAATAAACTCCTATTTCGTAAGTCTAAAGTCGTAAAATTTTATTGCCGTATTATAAACATCGAACCAGAAGGTGATAAGTAACAATTTAACATGGACTTATAGTCTTACTTATGTTAGTAACATAAGGTTTAAAATAGATAAAAAGTAAGATACCTTAAAACATTTTTTTGTTTAGAATACTTGTAAACATCTATAATAAGTACGTTTTTACGCGGGGCCACCTTTTGACTCAAGTTTGTATGGGAACCTTGCATCCGGCCAATGGGAGCAGCGATAGACAGACCTCGTCAACGTGCCCTCCACGCCACGTAATTTTTTGGGTCTCTTCCCGATAAACGCTCGAACGTATAACGTCTTATATTTAAAAGTAACTGTAATTTCCACAAAAATTGTAATACGAGCATACGTATTAAACGCATCTAAAAAAAACCGTTTTTTCACTCAAGCGCCGCTACATTGGTTTATGTGCTGAATGGCTGATGCAAAGTCCTGGATTTGATTACCTGCAAACATAAATTTGAATGAGGAGATTAAATATTTTCTGTTCTCGGTCTGCGTGTTTTTCAAGACAGAAGAAATCTTATTGTCGGGCTTTGAATGTGTAGTGTTATAATAATATATGACTTGAGCCCCCTCCTCCAGGCCAATGGAGGGGGCCCCGATCATGGCCTCCCTGGATCTACTAGTAGATTTAATCCCTTTGAGGATTATAGGAATGGATTTTCCTCCGGGATTTTACTTCCCGCTTGGTCAAATGACAATAGTTTGAACCTTGATGCTAATGGCTATTCGAAATCGTTATTCACAAACACTGCATCCGTAATGCAATCCGAACTTCAGAATTACCTACTTCGAGTGCGCTGTTTCATGTTAGACTTTACATTTTACAGCGATAGTTATTTTTCTTCTTTTTAACTTACAATCATGGCCCCAAAGTAGGATGAGCTATCGATACACATGAAGACAACACAAATAACCTTACCAGGAAAAGGCCCTCTAAATGAATCACTTAGATATTATCCCCGCTGGGAATAGAACCGTCCTGATTCCAGACTAGTGTGGTGACCACTGTGTCATACCTCTATGTTTCCAGCTAGCTAATCTTTTCCTCACAATTTCATCAAAATAAACTTTATATTATTGACATTATTAATTAATTATCTGTGAGCTATTTCCAAGTATTGTTTTGGTAGTTTTAATATCCATATTTACCACTAATTCCATAGTTATTATTACATTATTATCATAACTAGCATAGCGCCAATTAATATGTTAGTATCGTGGTTTGACATCAAATATTTTTTATTTATAGTCTAAAAGTAAAAGTATTTTTTAATATAGTTGCTCAAAAAGTGATGTATTGCTGGGACGTATAGCGTGCGGGAAGTGAGCTATTACACACTCGTGCTTTTTCTTTACCTTTTCCGCACTCGTGCGTTCTCTTTCCCAACTGTCAAAATAATGTCTATTAAAAAGAAAAAAACCAACCACGAAGTTTTAGAAGTTTTTATGATTCATGCAAATATTTCTAAAAAGAAGCTACTAATTTGTTTCAATATCAGATTTAATAATTTGATTCAATGAGTTAGGTTAGGTTTCATTTCATTTCATCTCATTAACATTTGCATTTCATATCAATAAAAAATCTACTGAAGACTTGGCTGTAGGGGCATAGTTCCCTTTGCCTACCCAGACTGGGTGAAGGAAACAAAAAAAATCTCTGCATATAGGTATTATTTTACGGTTGGCGCCATTTTTCAAAAATGTTCTTTACGAGTTTTTATTATTTTATTTAATTGCTGCATTTTTTCGCAACTGTATTAAAAATAGTTGTTTAGTACATGTGCGGAACCGTCTTTGGAAGGAGTTCCGACTGTCAATCCTCACCTTCGGCTGCGCCTCAGCTCGGGTAGACATTTGTCGAAACTCCTTGCAATGACAGTCTTTCCGCTCTTGTAATGAAATATACTATTTTCTTATTTGTCAGTAATTAATTCATAACTTAGCACAATTGTTATGCTTCCGCAATCACTGAACTCTGATAAGAAGATAGATAGCTAAAGGTCTCAGTCATAATAATGGGTCTCCGAGACCGTAACTCACGACCACGGTATCAGAATTGCGTAACTTCGGACTTAGGGAACTGTGTTTGAGTTTACATTCCCGTGGTTTATCTCTGTTCCTTCTGTTTCTAGATAACTTCCGAGGTTTGATGCAACTCCATAAAACTTTATTGTACTGCTGAGTTATATTCACTAACTTCTTGTTATTGTTTAGTGACTATTCACAAATAAACTACGGCGTTTTTCACAGGAACGAAAACAACATAAAATTGTGAGTAAGTCAAACAGCGCTCATAGTTTTTTTTTAAATATTTTTTTAAGTAAATAAACTGAGCAGACGGGCCGCGAAGTGTTAAGCGATCACCGTCGCCTATGGACACGGGCAACCCCAGGGGAGCCACCCGAGCATTGCCGGCTTTGGAGGAGAGCCTTTTTACAGCTTTCTTAAAGAACCCCATGTTATAGTCCACTGGGAATGCCTCAGCTTGAAGGTTGTCCTATAACCTACATGTCCGTGGTAAGAAGGAGCGTGCAAAGCGGACTGTGGAGATCCGCCACGAGCCAGATGGGCCCTATCTGGTAGAAATTTAACCTACGTCTGGTGGTATGGTAATGGTGATGTAGGCATCAATTGAAAAAGCTCCTTGGAGCACTCACCTGTGGTATACACACCATAGTTTCATGCCTATTCTTTGTAACACTGTATTTTACACCACTGTTAACACTTACTTTTTTGCTTTGGATTTCCACATATAATAACATACTTGTTTTGCATTTAAATAATAAATTGTAAATCACCTTTGTTTGTCTTTAGTTTTTTTGTACTTGACGGACCGACTGACATTATAGTGACATCTGGCTTTGACGTTTGGCAAGTACAGGTAGTTGTTTTTTTTTAATGAAAAGGGTATCGGTACAGCCATTATTTGGCCAACATCAAATTGTAGTAAATTATTTTAGAATTAAAATTGAGATATCCTAGATTTTATTAAGATAAATACTAATTGCTTTGTCAAATTAGGCCCATGTCCGTCACGAGAGTTGTTTTTCTTAAATGTCGGTAAAGTATTTTTTTCAAATCATAGTTGCAATTGGACTTATGCGATACAGTGTTGCTTTATTATTTTTTTGTTTTGTCTGTGACCATGGTGCATTACGGTGCAAGAAGTGGGTTTCTCGAACTTTCGGCGTTCGCAAACGTATATAAGGACTGGAGGGGTAGGCCTCCGCCTTTTCTTTCTCCGGAGCCGGCGTCAAATAGAAGCAGAGTCGTCGCGTGTAGCCCGTGTTCTTAGACCACGTGCGCTATTCTTCAGTATAGCTGGTGAGAATCTGATGGATTTTTGTTGTAGTTCTTCTTTCTTTAAAAAGTGTTTCCTAGTGCTGTGCACAGTATTTTTGGTGCTAAGAAGTGCGTTCCTTTTGTTTTTAGCTGCCATTTCCTGGGGTTGAGTTCGAGCGCCTGACCCTCGCCGAACTCCCTCACCTTATTTATTTTGGAAGAACCCAACCTTTGTTGGTAAGTTTTGAACCATTTTTTTTTAAAAAGGTTAGGTTTATTTGGTGGGCCTATTGTCAAACACAAAGGTTAACCACGTGTTCCTTTGTGTTCCAGGGTTCTTCGTTTCTTGGTTCTTCTTCTTCTCTTTTACTTCACGAGACGTCCACTCCATCAACCCCATTCTACATCCACGTGGTAGTAATCATCGCGTTGGAATCTTCCTGAGGGTTGAATTGGTTGAACCGTCTTGGAGACCTCAACCCCATCCGGAGCGTGACGCCCTGTGGGTGTTGGTATCTGCGGTCTCCATTTAGAAAACTTATGCTGCCTCTCCAAGGATTGTTCCGGGTTCCTTGAAGGAGGGAAGTAGGAGTATATTTTTTTTAACTTCATTTTCCTTTTTATCTTAAATTATTTCACCTTTTATCTATATAAAGGGAACAACAAATAAGGAGAAAACTGTTAAACTTAAGACTTATTTCTTAGGTATTTTACCTGTATTAGGTAATAAGAACCTCTTATGTACTTTTATTTAAGTGAAATTAGATATAATAATTTGAACCAACTGTTTGATTGTGATAGTGTGGTAAGGCGCCCAACAATTTAATTACCCTTTGAAGAATTGATAATAAATAATCCATTTTTTTTTTGTTCTGTGTAGTTTTTTTTAACCACACCGTCCTCCAGGCCTACACACCCACACACCCTCACACACACCGGTGCACCCTAACATCTGGTGCACCCTGCTCACCGCTTATAGAGCCTAGCCGAGGTGAACTGTCACAGTGGCGTTCCCAACGTGTGGCCTGGAAAACAGTTGGTTCACTTGTACAACTTTGTTTGTTATTTTAAGTAAATTGTACTTGTTAACTTTTCAGGTTAATATTTCAATTAATATTGTAAATTGTAACTTTAACTTAATTTTCTGGTTTCCAAATTGAATCTACTTTTTGTCAATTTGAATTTCAAATGTTATTTTAATTGTTAATTTTAAATTGTACTTTTGTCTTTTTGACACTCTGATTATTTAAATCTGTGAAGTGTTCCTTTTAGAACTGAAACTTAATTTAATTAACAATTATTTTATATCTTTATTTTAAATATGGCAGGCTTAGGTTGCAACATTAAATTCCTAACTAAAGATGAAATTATTTATGAGCTGTCTATCCGGAAAATTTCAGTTTCTTCGGAGAGTCGTCTGGAGGAGCTCCGAAGGAAGCTTCGCTCCACTCTGAAGCTCACCCATGGAGGTACCCTTAACGTGTCTGGTGAGGAGGCCGACGGTGATGCGGGGGAAGAGTTGAAGGTAGTTTCTGCAAAGGTTAGTGATTTAGCTTCGGTTTTGGCTTCGGACGAGACCTCATCGGAATCCACTCGTATGCGTTTGTTAGGGCGGTGCCGTTATTTGTTAAGAAGGTTGAACCGAATCTCAGACTCAAAGTATGAGGGGGAGACGAGTAAACTTAGGGATTCCTTGGTCAAAAGTGTTTCCATCTTAGATCCGGATAGCTCTAGTTCAGAATCAGAGGGGAGCTGCGGTAGTAAAAGAGAGGTAGTGCGCAGTATCCTCCATAAAGTAGAACACAAGGTGAATTTAAATAGTTTAAACTTAAAATTTGATGGGCAAACTTGTGTTCGTTCATTCATTAATAGATTAGAAGAGCTCAGAGTGGCTAGGGGCATTAGAGAAGAGGAGGCCTTTCATGGTTTTCCTGACTTACTGTCCGGTCCGGCTTTGTGCTGGTTCCGTGCCAATAAGTCTAACTTTTCTAGTTTATCAGGCCTTTTGTCCGCTTTACGGAATGATTTTGATCTGCCTGATTATGACCATAGGTTATTGCAAGAGATACATTCTCGCACGCAAGCAAAAGGGGAATCCATTGTTGTCTACACCTCTATAATGTTAGGAATGATGTCCCAGCTCTCAGTTCCTTTGTCTGAGGAGGATAAACTCAGAATTATTCTGAGGAATGTCCGCCCCGAATATAGTAGAGAATTTATATTATTTGACATAAAATCTATATCTCAGTTAATAGAACTTGGAAAAAAATGTGAATTAATAAGGTACAGAATGGAAAGTTTTGTTGAACCTCCACCTGTAAAGAATTCTTTGGCTCCAGATTTTAATTTACCTTTTAAGGTTGAAACCACATCTAAGCCACCTAAACTCTCTCAGGTATCCTCTGTATCACGATCGGCAAACCTTAAGTGTTTCCGTTGTGGGGAGACAGGGCACCCTACTAAGGAATGCACTCTTACTGGGGAGATACTTTGTTATAAATGTGGAGAAAAGGGTGTGAGAGTAGTTAACTGCCCTAATTGCTCCCATTCAAAAAACCTGAATAGGCCTGTCTCCGTGAATGCCAGGGTTCCGGAGACACATTTAGCTCCTGATATCAATGTGAAATTTTCTAAAGGGCATTCCACTAAGTCCGGCACACCAGTCTCTGCTTCCCCTGCTCGGCCTGAGTCGAAGCGAGCCAAGCCTAAGAAGCGCTCGACTCTGCCAAGTACGGTGTCGCAGCAACAGGAAGGGTCAGTTGTTGAACACAACCACTCAATAGAACCCTTATTCTCACCCCCAGCTGAGGACTGTAGGCCATATTTGTCAGTTACCATCTTAGGACAAAAGGTGTGTGGTTTATTGGACTGTGGTGCTTCATGTTCTATTTTAGGTGACAATGTTCACAAGTTGTTTTTAAAATTAAAGGTTCCACTTTTGAACTTTGACCAGCCCAGAGTGCTGAGAGTAGCTAGTGGAAATGAACTAGTTTGTAAATCTTATATGAACCTTCCGGTAGAATGCAATGGAATGGTGCAAGTAGTTACTTTCTATGTTCAGCCACAAATTAAATTGCCTATTCATTTTGGTATTAATTTTTGGAAAGCTTTTAATTTAGGTCCTGATATTTTATCCTGTTTACCTACATCCGATATTAATAGTTTTAATCTTAGTAATATTAAGGAAGATGGCTTAAGGAGCCTGGACTCCTTAACCGCTTCTCAAAAGGTTCAGTTAGAGCGAATCAGGACTTTGTTTAATAACATTAATACTGATGTTGTTGGTTTGGGTCTTACAAATTTAATTGAACATAATATTGATACTGGGTCAGCCCAACCAATTAAACAGAAGTACTATCGCCTTAGTCCGGAGAAACTTAAGCATTTAAACAGTGAGTTAGACCGAATGTTAAAACTCAAGATTGTTGAGCCTTCATCTTCGCCTTGGAATTCACCCGTTACTATGGTGCCTAAGTCCAATGGTGAGGTGAGACTTTGCCTTGATAGCAGGAAGGTCAACTCCGTTTCTAAATCTGATGCCTATCCATTACCTTACATTAATTATATATTGGACAACCTTCGGGACGCCAAATATTTGACGTCCCTGGACCTGAGTGCGGCATATCACCAGGTGCCTCTCTCTCCGTCTTCGAGGGAGAAGACGGCTTTTACAGTGCCAGGACGAGGGTTATTCCATTATAAGGTGATGTGCTTTGGTCTCATGGGAGCCTCTGCCACCATGCAAAGGTTGATGGATAGTCTCTTTAGTGCAGAATTTGACAATAAAGTATTTTGTTATATTGATGACATAATTATTTGTACTAGTACCTTTGAGGAACATATAAATATTTTAAAACGGGTTTATGACAAACTTAAGTTTGCTAACCTCACTATCAACATGGAGAAATCTATGTTCTGTAGGAGTGAATTAAAATATTTGGGGTATGTTGTAGATTGCTTTGGTCTTAGGACTGATCCATCAAAAGTCGATGTGATCATGAATTTTCCCACTCCTACAGATGGGAAAGAGGTTAAGCGATTTTTAGGTATGGCAGGTTGGTATCGTAGGTTTATAAAGGATTTTTCCAAAGTGGCTAGGCCCCTTTCCCGGCTTACTAGTAAGAAGGTGAAATTTGTATGGGATGCTGATGCCGAGGAATCCTTTTCACAATTAAAATCCGCTCTTATATCATCTCCTATCCTTAGGTGTCCTAATTTTGAGGAACCTTTTTACATCCATACTGATGCATCTTCTTATGCTATTGGTGGTGTCTTAACCCAGAAGCATGAGGGCGTGGATCATCCAATTGCTTACTGCAGTAGGACACTTTCTGCCCCTGAAACAAATTACACCGCTACGGAACGGGAGTTACTAGCCGTCATTTATGCTCTAGAGCAGTACCGTTCCTATGTAGAGGGCAAGAAGTGTTTTATTGTGACTGACCATGCCTCACTTCTGTGGTTCTATAATTTGAAAAATCCAACGGGCAGACTTAACCGATGGGCATGTCGGTTGAGTCAATTTGATTTTGAAATCATCCATAGGAAAGGGAAGGAACATGTTATTCCGGACACTTTATCCCGAATCAAGATTGACTCTATCGACATTGTTCCCGAGGATGTCTCTGACCCGTGGTACCTTAAATTACTTGATGGATGTAATAGGAATCCCAACCATTTTCCAAATTTTAGTATCATTGAGGGGAAGTTGTACCGGTTGTCCAAGAATAAATATAACCTAACTTCTCAGTTTGACTGGAAGCTGGTGGTTCCTTTGGAGAAGCGACCAGACATTCTGAAGAGGTACCATGATGACCCCGAGGCAGGACATTTTGGTGTGGCTAAGACCCACAAGAGGATTTCCACATATTACTTTTGGCCATCTTTATTTAAAGATGTCAAGGCCTATGTGGACTCTTGTGAAACTTGTCGCTGTTACAAGCCTGTTAATACAGCACGCCCCGGACTCATGGGAAATCCCAAGTTAGTTTCACAACCATGGGAAGCTATTTCTTGTGATATACTTGGACCTTTTCCTCCATCTTATTCTAGGAACCAATATTTATTTGTAGTTTCTGATTATTTTTCAAAATATGTTTTAATATTTCCTATGCGTACTGCTACTGCTAAAAATATTGTAAATATTCTTCATAAAAAGGTTTTCTTAGTGCATGGAGTTTGCAAATTTTTATACACTGATAACGGACCTCAATTCACTTCTAAGGAGTTTAGGGATCTTATCACTCAATTTGGAGTGCCTAATTTGTTTTATAATCCTCGCTATCACCCTCAGACAAACCAAACAGAGAGAGTGAACAGAGATATTGTTAGGGCTATTGCATCTTATGTGCGTTCTGATCATCGCAACTGGGACCAGAACATTCCTGAGATCCAGTGTGCCTTGAACACCTCTGTTCACGATAGCACCAAATTCTCAGCTTATTTTTTGAACCATGGTAGGGAGATAGTCTTGGATGGAGCTTTATATAATTTGAACACCCCGATAGATAGGCAAGCCGTACAAGTGGATTCCGACACCTTTCCGAAGGGATTGCCGAAGTTAAAGGAAATGTTTGGCAAAGTTCATTCCCATCTTAAAAAGGCTCATGAACATAACG
This sequence comes from Pyrgus malvae, assembly GCA_911387765.1. NCBI lineage: Eukaryota > Metazoa > Arthropoda > Insecta > Lepidoptera > Hesperiidae > Pyrgus > Pyrgus malvae. The sequence continues at coordinate 14,880,369 of OU426969.1, forward strand.
CCAAATACTATAACCTGCGGAAGCGACCAGTGGAGTTTCAGGAGGGGCAAATAATTTATAAAAGATGTTTTCCCCTATCCAGTGCTCCCAAGTACTTTTCTTCCAAATTGTCTCCGAAATTTGAAAAGTGTATAATTAGCAAGAAACTTTCTCCATTAGTTTATTCTTTGAAGTCTTTGGATGGGAAATCTTTGGGTCAATTTCACATCAAAAATCTTGTGGACAGGAATAGGGAAGAGGAATAGGCGTATGGTCTTGGTATTTTGTCGGGTCGAAGTTTGTCGAAAAATTTTATTTCTTCAAAATAAAATTTTTCTTTCCAACGGGAGATGTACTGTAACACTGTATTTTACACCACTGTTAACACTTACTTTTTTGCTTTGGATTTCCACATATAATAACATACTTGTTTTGCATTTAAATAATAAATTGTAAATCACCTTTGTTTGTCTTTAGTTTTTTTGTACTTGACGGACCGACTGACATTATAGTGACATCTGGCTTTGACGTTTGGCAAGTACAGGTAGTTGTTTTTTTTTAATGAAAAGGGTATCGGTACAGCCATTATTTGGCCAACATCAAATTGTAGTAAATTATTTTAGAATTAAAATTGAGATATCCTAGATTTTATTAAGATAAATACTAATTGCTTTGTCAAATTAGGCCCATGTCCGTCACGAGAGTTGTTTTTCTTAAATGTCGGTAAAGTATTTTTTTCAAATCATAGTTGCAATTGGACTTATGCGATACAGTGTTGCTTTATTATTTTTTTGTTTTGTCTGTGACCATGGTGCATTACGGTGCAAGAAGTGGGTTTCTCGAACTTTCGGCGTTCGCAAACGTATATAAGGACTGGAGGGGTAGGCCTCCGCCTTTTCTTTCTCCGGAGCCGGCGTCAAATAGAAGCAGAGTCGTCGCGTGTAGCCCGTGTTCTTAGACCACGTGCGCTATTCTTCAGTATAGCTGGTGAGAATCTGATGGATTTTTGTTGTAGTTCTTCTTTCTTTAAAAAGTGTTTCCTAGTGCTGTGCACAGTATTTTTGGTGCTAAGAAGTGCGTTCCTTTTGTTTTTAGCTGCCATTTCCTGGGGTTGAGTTCGAGCGCCTGACCCTCGCCGAACTCCCTCACCTTATTTATTTTGGAAGAACCCAACCTTTGTTGGTAAGTTTTGAACCATTTTTTTTTAAAAAGGTTAGGTTTATTTGGTGGGCCTATTGTCAAACACAAAGGTTAACCACGTGTTCCTTTGTGTTCCAGGGTTCTTCGTTTCTTGGTTCTTCTTCTTCTCTTTTACTTCACGAGACGTCCACTCCATCAACCCCATTCTACATCCACGTGGTAGTAATCATCGCGTTGGAATCTTCCTGAGGGTTGAATTGGTTGAACCGTCTTGGAGACCTCAACCCCATCCGGAGCGTGACGCCCTGTGGGTGTTGGTATCTGCGGTCTCCATTTAGAAAACTTATGCTGCCTCTCCAAGGATTGTTCCGGGTTCCTTGAAGGAGGGAAGTAGGAGTATATTTTTTTTAACTTCATTTTCCTTTTTATCTTAAATTATTTCACCTTTTATCTATATAAAGGGAACAACAAATAAGGAGAAAACTGTTAAACTTAAGACTTATTTCTTAGGTATTTTACCTGTATTAGGTAATAAGAACCTCTTATGTACTTTTATTTAAGTGAAATTAGATATAATAATTTGAACCAACTGTTTGATTGTGATAGTGTGGTAAGGCGCCCAACAATTTAATTACCCTTTGAAGAATTGATAATAAATAATCCATTTTTTTTTTGTTCTGTGTAGTTTTTTTTAACCACACCGTCCTCCAGGCCTACACACCCACACACCCTCACACACACCGGTGCACCCTAACATCTGGTGCACCCTGCTCACCGCTTATAGAGCCTAGCCGAGGTGAACTGTCACATCTTTTTTTGACCAGACTCCAGAATAAAAACTATCCTATGTTCTTTCTCAAGGTGCACTCTATCTGTGTTCCAAATTTCATCAAAAACCAGTTTAAGCGGGAAAGCGTAGCAGACGGACAGACAGAACGAGTTACATTCGAATTTATAATATTAAGTATGGATTATGCACGCATGAATGTATGTATGAGGTTTCTTGTTTTTTTTATTTGAATGGAGTAGCAGACGAGCATTCAGGCCACGTGGTGTTAAGTGGTCGCTAAAGCCCATATACATCTGCACACAACCTCAAGCAAGCATAGATAAGTCTTGTCTGAGGTCGTATGCAGTTGCGCTGCTACTCCGGAGGCTGGTGGTCGCCTCATGTAAGTATGGCCGGCAACTGCACCTTTCCAACGAAACACAATAGAATTGGTTCACGGCAGAAGTGGGTGCAGCGGAGGTACTTCCCCGGGCGAACCATAATAGTTCTACCACCTACCAATTAACTTTATCCTATTTTATAACGTAACCACACTACATCAGACCTCTCATCCATCAGATCTAAGGTTACGATCAATACATCATTGTTCTTACTAAACTAAATTTAAACTATTCTCCCATATCCTAAACCTTTGATAAGGACAGCTGAATGCCTCCTTCACGCTAATGGCTCTCGGGATCGTTATTCAGGAACACGGCAGCCATGTTGCGTAACTTCAGGCTTAGTTCGAGTGTTTGGAGTTTGCATTCCGTGTTTTATCTCCCTTTCTCCTTGTTTTACCTCCAGATTGCTGAGTTTTAAATTAAATGCAATTACTCTATTGAAATAAAATTTATCCCTTTACCAGCTGAAGGCTAGTAATGGCTATTGAAAAAGCCAGAGGTTAGTGATAAAAGGGTAAATTTAAGGGCTGCGTTTATTTTTTTTCTATGTCATAAAAAATAGAGTGGACCAACCTTATGACTCAGTAGTATAAAAATTAAGGCAGTATGGTATTAAGCTATTCTTAGATGTATATAATAAACATATAAAATTTCATCAATATCGGCCAAGCGGTTTCGAAGAAGAATGGTAACTAAAATCATGGCTCGAAAATTTTATATTGGATCAGCGACCGCCCGCGACGTCGTCCGCGTGGACTTTGGTATTAGTCATAGCAGTAGTTAGTACATCATATCAAGACGACCGAACGGAGGGTACCGGGTTTGATTCCCGGCGAAATATAAATTTGAAAGAGGAGTTTAAAATTTCTATTCTCGGTCTGGTTGTTTGTGTTTCTGTCGTTGTGTGTGTCCATGGTACCCACGACACAGGGTATACATTACTGTGAGGTTATGAGTATGAAGCTTTGTATCTTCTTCTTCCTGCCCTTATCCCACTTTAGGTGGGGTCGGCACAACATGTTTTCTTCTTCCACTCCCATCTGTCACTCGTCAGTTCTTCATTCACTTCTTTTGCTATCATATCCTCTTTTATACAATCCATGCACCTCTTCTTCGGTCTTCCTCGCCTTCTACGTCCTTCCACATTCATACTTAACATTCTTCTGCCTACATAATCTTCATCCCTGCGCCTTTGTATAACTACGGTAAATCTAAAGTTATGATCGATACCTCATGGCTTTTACTAAGTTAAACCTAAACTATTCTCCCATATCATAAACCTTTGATAAGGACTAAACTGAATGCCTCCTTCACGCTAATGGCTTTTCAGGATCGTTATTCACGAAAGCGGCAGCCATGTTGCATAACTTCAGGCTAAGTTTGAATGCCTGTTTTAGTTTGCATTCCGATATTTTATCTCTATTGCTTTATTTCTAAACAGTAACTAATGCATTGTTTCTAAACAGCAGCTTCGATGCGATTGCTCCTCTGCAATAAAGTAATTCCACTGCTGCGGAAGCGCGCGTGGCTCGGCGGCTAGCGTAGAACGCAAGCGGTCTATGCAGCTAAGCCAAACGGGAGCGGTCGGGTGTGGGATGGGTGACCGCTAGTGGTAAAAAAAATTCATGCGCGTTTCCGTGCTTCGGAGGGCACGTTAAGCCGTCGGTTCCGGTTGTTGTCTTTAAACCTTGTCGGAGGCCTTATTAAACATCCGACAGCGGCCACTAATCCGCATCTCCACCAACCCACATTGGAGCAGCGTGGTGGAGTAAGTTCCAGGCCTTTCCAATAATGGGGAGGGACCCGTGCCCAGCAGTGGGACGCAAAAAGGGTTGCAGCCAATTCCACTGCTGAGTGAGACTGCTGAGTTAAATTATCTATGAGGTACAAAATATTGCTTTGGTGATTGCTTATATTTTACAGGCCTTAATGTTTACAAGTTATTATATTACTTATCTTTTGAAAGTACAGTTATTACTTTTGTAGAGTTTAATAGTGAGTTACAGAACTTTATAACATTTATTGAGCCTTTAGGCTGTTTGAATAAATTTGTATAAATTTCATTGAGTCCTATAAGTGATTTAATGAATTATTAAATCACTAGCGGCCGCCCGCGACTTCGTCCGCGTCACCTTTGGTATGAAATTTTTCCTGAATTTTCTTTACTATAAACCTCACGCAGCCCGAGACCTTTCCAACGAATGCAAAACCGTGGAAATCGGTTCGTGCGTTCTGGAGTTATAGAGTCAGGAAGGAAAACCCAACTTATTTTTATATAGTAGATTTATTTCAACTGTTACCATTATTGTACTACATGCTACTAATATTTGATAACAAGGTAGATAGATATATCATTGTCTTTATGCTAAAGGTTATTTGGACCATAACTTGCGAATTTGACATCCGTATTGAGCTAGTTAAATAGCAGCGATGGCCGAGTGGTAAAAAACCGCAGTTTTCGACGCGACCGATCCCGGGTTTAATCCTCGGCGCGCACCTCTGACAAATAAATTTGTAACGTGCGCATTTATCGCTGCTCCACGGTGATGGATAATATCGTGATATTTAATTGATTTACGATGTTCTCCATCGCTGTGCATGCCTGAGAGAAATTCATAATTTCTCAAAAGCATGACGTCCGCCAATCCGCAGTTGGCCAGCGTGGTGGACTATGGCCTAAATCCCTCTCACTTGTGAGAAGGAGACCTGTGCCCAGCAGTGGGACATGAAAAAGATTGAAAAAAAAATTGTGCTAGTTTGCGTTTATATTGCTGTGTCTTATATTTATTCCTTCTGTTTATAGATGCGATTCCTCTGTTAGTATTAACTTTATCCTGCAAGTTATATTATCTATGAAATATTACCAAAGACTTGTTGCGGCTTTAATATTTACAATTTATTATAATTTTTACCTCTTGCGTATTTAATACTTTAATGACAACCCGCGTGGCGTAACGGTTACGTTTACGATGAGTTTCGGTATCTTTGAGTGTGTCCATGGCACCCACGACACAGGATATAACTACCCTACTGTTGGGCTATGAGTGTGAAAAATGATTTATTTTATTACCAGCGGCCGCCAGCAACTTCGTGGGCGTGGGCTTTGGTATTGGTCATAGGTAGCATGATGTTGTATAGCCTATAGCCTTCCCCAATAAATAGATTATTTAACAAAAAAAAATCGAACAACAAATGAACAAACTCCTCAGCTTTATAATATTAAATTAAAACTGCTTCAAGTAAACGGCTGTATCACAGTTTTTGTTTGATGTTATTTAAAATCGTAGCAATTTCGAATTAAAGTAGTTTGGAAATAACAATAAAATAGTATTTATCCTTTAAATAAAAGTCTCCTTTAAATAATCCTATAAATAAAGTGTTATTAAGATCATTTCGCGTGAATTCATATTATAAAAAATAAAATAGAGAATTGCTAGTCTTACCACGAAAACCAGATGGCTTTAAGAAATAAATCCCGCTGATCAAGTACTTGGCTTGACCCATTTAACATGCCCCGGGGAAAATTTGGGTATCTTCCGGAATGCAGGATTTACTACGGTGTTTTGCTTGACAATTTACCCCAAGGCAAATGCCACATTACTAATGAAATTTCTTCATTAAATTTATATTATTACCAAATTTATCAACAACAACGAATAATTAATTTGTCGTTAATCCACCTTTTACATGGCTCCGCGGCTAGCGTAGAACGCAAGCGGTCTATGTAGCTAAGCCAAACGGGCGCGGTCAGATGTGAGATGGGTGACCGCTAGTGGCAAAATTTCATGCGCGTTTCCGTGCTTCGGAGGGCACGTTAAGCCGTCGGTCCCGGTTGTTTTCGATAGATAACAGTCGTTAAACCTTGTCGGGGGCCTTATGGGCGGTTTGAAAACATCCGACAGCGGGTTGGCCACTAACCCGCATCTCCACCAATCCGCATTGGAGCAGCGTGGTGGAGTAAGCTCCATGCCTCCCCACTATTTATATGTATTTTATTATTATTCTAATTATATTTATCTAATTATCCCATAATTAATTTATATATCATTTATATGTTATATAGGTATATACTATTAGTATTTATTAAAGTATGTATGTTTTCTCTTTACGATATAGTTAATGTACTATTCTTTATTTATATTTTTTTTATCCTTCTACTGTCATATACAGTTCTGTTTTAGCACCTACCATAGCTTCACACCAACGCCACGGGTTGACTGGCAGAGAATGCCATTAGGAATTAAGTCCGCCCATTGTACTTTTATTTTATGAGTGCAATAAAGTATAAATAAATAAAAAAAATATTGGGGAGAGACCCGTGCCCAACAGTGGGACGCAAAAAGGGTTGCAGTCAATCCAATTTTAAAAACCAATTACCGATTTTAAATGCAAACGAACATCACATCTAATCCTGTTTTAAATTCAGAGTTTCAGTATTTAATTTTCAAAATTCCAGGAGGGTAATCCTTCGTAACCTAACAGTCCCCTGGAGCCGTAACTGCGGATATGCGAAATCGAGTCGCTGTGTTTGTTCAACTTGGATTAAGTTTCGCTTGGTCCATAGGACTGTTCATCTGTCTGTACAACTATACGTTTATTCGTTCAACTACCTGTGTATCACAAGTTTATCGGATTTTCATCTGTCCGTCTATCTTTTCATTTTGTCGTCGTCGTCTGTTCATTTGTTTCGGCCTTATTTGGTTTTACTTCTAATTGTTACGGTACAAGCAAGTCCATCTTTCCGTCTATACGTCTATCTGTCTGTTTGTCTGTCTGTAATAGTTTTAGTAATTACTCGCATCTGTGAGTAGCTGTAGGGGTTTATAATGTCTCGTACGATCAGCTGTCACGTGTGCCCATTATGGACCCATAGCCATAGCCATACTGCTATCTCAAATATATATGTACTTTTTAAAAAAAAAAAGAGTGCTGCTGGAAGTTTTTTCTGCCGCCTTTTTTCTCTCAGCTCAACATCTAGCCCAAACGGGCACCTAAAGGCGATGACCTGGTCATGACATTCATTTAGCGAATATTTTGTTTTCCTAATATGAAATAATTTTGATTTTGATTTTCTTCGATGTATAATTTATCAACTAATTCATCTGTACGTCTTTCCGTTTGTTCAAAAAAACTCCTCTCCACAAATATCACAGGGATTTAAGAAATAAATCCCGCTGATCAAGTACTTGGCTTGACCCATTTAACATGCCCTGGGGAAAATTTGGATATCTTCCGTGTTCCGAGAATTATTACGATGTCTTTTTTTATTTGAATGGAGTAGCAGACGAGCATGCAGGCCACGTGGTGTTAAGTGGTCGCTGCAGCCCATGGAAATCTACATACAACCTCAAGCAAGCATAGGTAAGTCTTGTCTGAGGTCGTATGCAGTTGCGCTGCTACTCCGGAGGCTGGTGGTCGCCTCATGTAAGTGTGGCCGGCAACTGCATCTTTCCACCGAAACACAATAGAATTGGTTCACGGCAGAAGTGGGTGGAGCATACTTCCAATATAATAACCATAATAGTAAACTTGAGAATTTACCCCTACGTAAATGCCTCATCACTAATGAAATGTCTTAATCACCTTAGTAATAGGTATTTAAATTGTTATTACCAAATTTATCAACAACAACGAGTGATAAATTCGTCATTAATCCACTTTGAAATACCAATTACCATTTTAAGTACAAACGAACATCAGTAAGTATCTAATCCTGTTTTAAATTCGGAGTTCCAGTTTTGAATTTTCAACAAACTTCAGGAGGGTAATCCTTCGTACCCTAATAGTCCCCTAGAGTCGTAACTCTGCGGATATACGTAATCGAGTCGCCGTGTTTGCTGAACTTGGAGTGCGATCAATTCAAACCTTACTCCTATTTATAGTAGTTTAGAGGTTTCTGTGTTAAGTGCACAAAATGGCCCAGCGACTGGCGGAAAACGCAAGCAATCTCTGCTATGTTAAGTGCTCGGCTAACGGGCGCGGTCAGATGTGAAATATGTGACCGCTAAGGGCAAAATTTACATATTTCGGAGGGATGTACCCTCCGTCGTTGATAATATCTGACTACCTATTGGCTTCTAACCGTATCTATGTGGTAATTATACAGACGAAGGCTGAGAAAGAAATTGCATAACAGCGGTTGTCATGCAGTTGTTGCAATAACGAGGCATACTGTCTCTTGTAGTTAGTATACAGAAGTAAGCGAGGATGCCATTGACGCGTTTATCAAAAAAAAAAAGCAGAGACAAACACAACCACTATCGAAACTATATGAAATAATAGAAAAAACACTGGGAAACCGGAACCGGAACCGTCTTCGGCCACAGCCACAAATTTTACGACGCTTACCCTAATTATATATATAGACTATACACACATGTATACATGTGTACATACAGTCATGCTGCATAATAAATACCATTGTACCTGAAAATTTATTTAAAACAGGGCTGAAGTTTTTTTCCGCCCACTTTTTTCTCCTAGCTCATATAAGCCTTAGCGCACCCAAAGCGGATGACAGTCAGCCGATGGTCGTACAACAATAACAAACATCAAGTGTATATTATTACCCAGGGCCAGGATGTTAATAAACTACTCGTATTTCATTTCATTTCATGAAGGACTAATTAATTTTCTGACCACGTCCGTTTCGCTACCGTTACATAAAAGTACTAGGTATGAATATACAAAATACACGCATCTTATTCCGCAAAATATAGACACCCATCATGTTTTAAACTTTGACGTAACAGTGCAAACACACGAAGCTAAGATTGTTAGTCTTAACATTCTCTGCCCGGTGAACTTTCGACTGTAGAAGCGCAAACATTTTAAAGTTATGGTAGAATTTATGCTAAAAACTATTTAATTTTCAAAATATATGGCACTGTTATCTACTGTAACCTTAGTGAATTGAAAACAGTTATTTGTAGCGAGGTTTCGAATAAATCTAATTATTTCAAAAGACTATGTCGTATATGAATGTTAAAATGTTACGATGGGCAGCGGGAGTGACCAGGTTAGATAAGATCAAAAATGAATAGTGCCATATATTTTGGAAATTAAATAGTTTTAAGCATAAATTCTACTATTACTTTAAAATGTTTGCGCTGCTACAGTCGAAAGTTCACGGGGTAGAGAAAGTTAAGGCTAACAATCGTAACTTCGTGTGTTTGCAATGTTTCGTTAAAGTTTAAAACGTGATGGGTGTCTATATTTTGCGGAATAAGATGCGTGTATTTTGTATATACATACCTAGTAATTTTATGTAATGGTAGCGAAACGGGCATATTCAGAAAATTAATCAGTCCTTCATGAAATGAAATGAAATGAAATACGAGTAGTTTATTAACATCCTGGGTAATAATATACACTTGATGTTTGTCATTGTTGTACGACCATCGGCTGACTGTCATCCGCTTTGGGTGCGCTAAGGCTTATATCGTCTAGGAGAAAAAAGCGGGCGGAAAAAACTCCAGCCCTGTTTTAAATAAATTTTCAGATACAATGGTATTTATTATGCAGCATGACTGTGGGTGACAAGGAGCACACGAGACAGCTATCGTGTGTGTCAATATATTATATTAGAGGCTCCATTAAAGTAACCCATAGCAGATAAGATGACCGAGAGTCGCATGAGATGATTCGGACATGTGATGAAGCAACACGATAATTGCACTGTGAGAAAAGCTCTGGCAATACCAGATAACAAAAAGGGCAGAGGCAGACCACCGGCCACGTGGTGGACAACCGTTAACAAAGATATGGAACGGGCTCAGCTGTGTATAAAGACAACCCAGAACAGAGCGTCCTGGCGCCAAAGAACGAGGAGAGCCGACCACAAATAAAGGGAGCAGGCAAGGAAGAAGAAGAAGAGACTATGTCGTATAGATGTTCTTTTTCACGAAGTCTTTTAGGCTATAAATGTTATGAGGCGAGACATGCACGTTGTTTTAGTGTGCGTAACCTCAAGAGCGCGACCTTGAAGCGCGCATGGCTCGGCGGTTAGCGTAGAACGCAAACAATCTATGCAACTAAGCTAAACGGGCGCGTTCCAGAAGAGATTGGTGACCGCTAGTGGCAAAAAATATCATGCGCGTTTCCGTGCTTCGGAGGGCACGTTAAGCCGTCGGTCCCGGTTGTTGTCGATAGATAACAGTCGTTAAGCCTTGTCGGAGGCCTTATGGGCGGTTTGAAAACATCCGACAGCGAGTTGGCTACTAACTCGCATCTCCACCAACCCGCATTGGAGCAGCGTGGTGGAGTAAGCTCCAGGCCTCCCCAATAATGGGGAGAGACCCGTGCCCACCAGTGGGACGCAAAAAGAGTTGCAGCCAACCTCAAGAGCACTCAGTGTCGAGTAACAGTTAGCGTGACTACTAAACGTAGAGGAGTTGTATGAGTAAGGTAATATTTTTTAAAGTGTTTTTTTTTGTTAATGACAGTGTTGATCATTTCTTTGTTAACGCTTTAAAAGCTTAAGTGCACAAGCTAGCTTGTCGTTACACATCACTAAAACTAGAGCCGACCGTACTTCATGAAATAGAATAGATATTATAGCAACAAAGCATGCCTAAAGTATTTCCAAAAGGAAACATCTTCCTTGTAAAAAAATTTGTAAAGGCTGAAAAAACTGGCCAAAAATATATCAAAAAGCTCAATCAATACATAATTTAGATTCGTAATTGACGTAATAAATTAGTATAGCTGCAACCCTTTTTACGTCCCACTGCTGGGCACAGGTCTCTCCCCATTATTGGGAAGGCCTGTAGCTTACTCCACCACGCTGCTCCAATGCGGGTTGGTGGAGATGCGAGTTAGTACCCAACCCGCTGTCGGATGTTTTCAAAGCGCCCATAAGGCCTCCAACAAGGCTTAACGACTGTTATCTATCGACAACAACCGGGACCGAAGGCTTAACGTGCCCTCCGAAGCACGTAAACGCGTATGAATTTTTTTGCCACTACCGATCACCCATCTCACACCCGACCGAGCCCGTTTTGCTTAGTTGCATCGATCGCTTGCGTTCTACGCTAACTGCCGGGCCATGTGTGCTTAATTAAAGTAGTGATGAGACAAAACTAATACACTAGCGAAGTAAATCAGACTTTCAAGTCTGATTTACTTCAACACTTATCATAGAAACAATTACTCAAAAACAGCTTAAACTTACAATTCATATAAACGAGAGAACTTGAGCTGGCCCTTAATAGGCCTCCTCGGGCTCCTCAGATTTGGGTACGTTAAGTTTAATGGTTTCATTCCGACTGAGATCGTATCACGGAGATATTTGGGAGTAAGAAGGGGATTTAATTTAAGTGACTGTAAGATTGAGTTGGATTACAAGATGGTGGAATTAAAGATTGCAGGTATCAAAGATGCTGGCTCGTTGATTTTTAAAGTTTTTAACAATCTTCTTGGCTCTTTATTTCGTCGTTAATAGCACATTTATTATTATTTACACTTAATCGGCACTCGATTTCGCTTACAGTATCTAGCTAAATTTGTTTTTAATTGTATTTAATCTGTATGTTTTCTTCGTGAAGAGACAATTTTTTTTGCCGGTGCCGTTATAAAGTTCATTACCAAAAAAGGAAAATCAGTTGCGACCATAATGAATGAGATTTCATTGGTTTACGGCGACTCTTGTCCAGGAAGAACCACGGTGTACAAGTGGCACAGTTTATTTAAACAAGGTAGGGAATACGATATGCGCATTGCATAATTCACCAAGACACACCGAATAAAGATATTATTTGCAAAAAATATTTGTCTTCTACTAGCTTAAAGCATCAAGGTAATGACAGGTATGACACCCGTCAGAGGAGTGGTCTTTACGGGCGAACCCCTCGTCCCGGACGTTACATGCACAATGTGCCTTCTAGTTTAATACAACTAGTGAAAGTGTGTGTCGGTGTCAGTGTTGTCGGTGCATAGAAAATGACGTTGTTAATTGAAATTGACATATTTAGAAATGTATGCGTCTGTAGCGATGAAAGAATATTTGTGAATATGTGTCAAAATTAAAATGTGTGCGTTCTGCCCCCGCACCAGATTTGGCACAAAAATTATGTATCGATGCGAGGCGCAATGCCCTCTTCACTGAAGGGTGAGTCACCTTTGATGCTCTAAGACTACTAGGCCGCATTTCACCTTCAAATATCTAAACCTAGCCTTGATTTTATTCCAAGTAAGTATTTGCTTAAGAATTCAGCGTCGCTCCTACTCCAGTTTCATTGAGCTTACGTATTCTGACGTTGGCGCTTTCGGGAGATTTAGCGATAAGACAAGCGTGAAACTCGAATAAGTTCTTACAATAGGAATCATGTTTTTTTTTTAAGTGAAAACTTCTTTAGCGGAGTTGTGCACTTTTTTTGGGATGGGTAAAAAATGTTAAACTCGCGTCAGGACACGTAGCCTGATCGAAAATTCGTAAGTCGGAGGTGTGACAGATGATGACTCAACTGTCTATTTTAAAACATGGTCATTGAACAAAGTGCATCTATTAACGAAAAGGTGACGAAGAAATAGTGAAAGAAAATGAGTGAGTACTTTATAAAAATACTAGATGAAAACCTACTGAAAATACTAGATGAAAAATAATACTGATAATAAAAGCAATTCGTGCGAAATTATTCCCAAACCATTCCAAAATATCAAAAATGCACAACGTTAATGTTCAAGTTTTCACTTCTGCCGGCACTACCGGAGTGCAACCCGTTGTTTTATTTTTTTGGTTTTGTACTATTAATGGACCGAAATTGTGGTTCAAAGTTTGTATGGAAAATATTTTAAATTGATAATAAAGTTCAACATAGCCGTGTATACAAAGTCTCACGGTGGATTTCACCACTTGATTGAGCTCGATAAAATAAGGTAAGCTCGTGTTCATAACAATCTTTTCCATAAAAACATTCATTAGCCGCTTTTCGTAGTAAACCCTCGTTATAATTTCCGGCAACCGTATTTGAGCCCTTGCCTTTTTTGTATCCGGTTCCGTTGGATTAAGCCTAATTTTCCACTCTACAACTTGAACTAATGTGGTGGCTGTAAATCAAACATATTTTCTGCAAATAAGGATGTGATTCATACTATATACTTTGTGATTTTAACTAATTTTTATTTTTATATTTTTATTTTATTAATTTTTAATCCTACTTAATATTATAAATGTGAAAGTAAGTTTGTTTGTCACTCTTTCACGCGAAAACTACTCAACCGATCATCATGAAACTTTGTACATATTTTCTTGGAGTTGTCAGAAGTAAAATAAGGTACTTTAAAAAAATTACGCGGGTGAAACCGCGGGGCAATGCTAGTATATTATAAATTCGAAAGTAGCTTTGTCAGTCTGTCTGTCTGTTACGCTTTCCCGCTTAAACCACTGAACGAATTTGAATGAAATTTGCAACACAGATAGAGGACCTTGGGAAAGTACATAGGATGATTTTAATCCTACGGGAACCTACAAAACGGTAAACGTATATTTATTTACGCTTTGTATGTCATTATGTATGTATATTTGTATGTTATATGTATGTATTATGCACGTACGTATTTATATATGTAACTTTTTATTTCTTTTCATTATTTTTATACCAATTACATTTAAATTACACAATTTCCTGCCTACCGTAAGTTCTCACCATCACCCAGGGTTGACTGGCAGAGAATGCCAGTAGGCATTAAGTCTTAACTTGTAACCCTTATTTCAAGGTGATACAAATAAATAAATAAATAAATAAAATGAGTCCATGTGAGCGAAGTCACTGGCGGAAGGCTAGTTCTTCATATTTTTTAAGTGATAGAACTTTTATGGTACTACCGCTGCACCCACTTCTGCAGCGAAACAATACTTTTGTGCTTCAGTGTAAAATATATAAAATACTATGTAGCCTTCCGCCAGCAGCTCCGCCCGCGTGGACCTGTTATATATGTTCCGGTAGGATAAAAACCATCCTATTTCCTTTCTTAAGTTCCACTCTACCTGTGTTCCAAATTTCATTAAAATTCAGTAGTTTAAGCGGGAAAGCGTAGCAGACAGACAGACAGACAGAGTTACTTTCGAATTTATTATAGTAGGTATGGATTCATATTTTATCATGTATTCGTTTTAAGGTAAAATAGTGTAGGTAACCCATTGTTATCGTAAATTATTCAACTTGCGTACACTACAGCATGATTCATTTAAATTTAAGTATCAAATACAAAAATATTGTGTATGTCCAACACTAAACAAGCTTATAACTTGCAGTAAAACCTTAATGTACCTAACACATAAAGATCAATTTATAAACAATGACGAGTTACCCTTGAACAAACATTTGCACAAGGCTCGAGTGTGGCCGATTCAACCATAAGTAGCGCGTACACACTACCCTACGCACACAAATGCGTTTTCGTGTTGCATGTGCCGACGCTAAAATTGCATTCAACCTCTAGTAATACAGTTCAATGCATTCAACCTCTCCTCCTCTCTCATTCAACAAGACTTCTCCTCAAACCTTTATATTTTAATGAATGAATGAATTTTTTATTTTTTTAGCCTTCCAGAGGTTTTGTACAGTTATGGCTAAGATCTATCTATTAGACATTACAAGTGCCTGTGTCAGAAGGTCCCGCTCTTCCTATACAAAACTTATTTCTAGTAGACTATATAATATCACACAATTCAAAAGCATAACAAATCCTCTATTTAGTTCTAAATCCTCGTAATTGATAGGTATATTCATTTATTTACAACCTATTAAGGCAACTTTATATTTACAGTTTATATTAAAAAGACTTAACTATATAATTATACAATAAGATTAAAAAACTGTACAAAAATATTGTAATTACAAAAATAAAACAATTATTAATAGAAACTTCCTCTAAAATGACCTTGTTTGGCATGGCGCCTAAGACGCTGGCGGCATTACCCCGTTGAATTTGGGCGAAAAACTCGCCAGATCTCAGGTCGCCACATGCAAGTCATGTCAGAAGACCAAGGGCCCAAGGTCTCCACAGCAAGCGCAGCAAATAAGTAATCGTCTGATAAATTACAATACTTACGGCGCTTGAAGACCTGGCCCTAGTCGGCGGCAGACCCGGTCCTCTCCGCAGTGTTATTAATATGCGAGGGGGTCAAGGTATACGGTACTAAAGCCATACCATCAGGTCTCTTGCCATCGCTTCTTGAGAAACCAGACGGTTCTAACGTGGCTGGCAAAGAAGCGGTGACAAGAGCCCGAACTAAATCGTTCAGCGTATCGTGGCGATACAATCTGCCAGCGCTCCTGGTACAGGATAAGCCATAATTCTTAAAGCATAATTATTAAGACCAGAAATAAAACGGACAGAGCTTCTGCATTTTTTTTATTGACAAGCAGAATGACACAGAATAATGGCAGGCAAAGGCTTATATAGAGACGACTCCCTTCTTATTTGCTATGGCTTGGCTTGGCTTAAGGGAGACGTCATGGCGGCATGGCTCCGATTGGCTAGTAAGCTGACACGTTCGTTACACAGAATAAAGTATCTAAAAGAATATAAATATTTAAGTTTTACACGGATCAGGTTAACGGAGCAGTATTTTGAAGCAATCTTCTTCAAAGCCCGCCGACCTAAGCAGAAGTCAAATATAATGTAATACTCCCGAATATAACGCGCCCTTCAGCAGACGTGACACGCCATCTATCATGGGGTGCAAGTATTAGGGACAGGGAGTACAGGGATAAAACATAAACACATTTTCTTCGAATCGAATATTACATTGAATTAAATTTGGCGGTATAATATAAAGGGCACCGATTTGATTTTATTGGTTGTCTTTCAAATGTGTGTAATTTATGGAATAATGCTTAAAATTTGACCAGTGTGTTCGGCAAGAGGTTCTGGGTTATTGCGCGAGGTAATTGAGTGATATCTCATTAAATATAAATGATGAATTTAGAGTTTTTTTGCTGATGTCTGTCCTTACCTTTGTTTTTTTTAAATGGAGTAGCAGACGAGCATGCAGGCCATGTGGTGTTAAGTAGTCGCTGCAAGCCATGGAAATCTACATACAATCTCAAGCAAGCATAGGTAGGTCTTATCTGAGGTCGTATGCAGTTGCACTGCTACTCCGGAGGCTGGTGATCGCCTCATGTAAGTGTGGCCGGCAACTGCACCTTTCCACCGAAACACAACAGAATTGGTTTACGGCAGAAGTGGGTGCAGCGGTGGTATTTCCCCGGGCGAACCATAATAGTTCTACCACCTACAAAATATATCCTACACTAATATTACATAAGGATCACCGAATTCTTAACGGTAAACTGGCGAATGAAAACAGATTACTATATTTACGAAAATCAGCTACGCCTCGATGAAGAAGATTTGCCTTCTAATGGACTTAAAGGCTGCTTTCGAGATTTTGACATTGCGAAAATAGCCAATACATATTTCTTTATGTTTCACAAATGCATATACCATCAGTTTAAGAATACTTGATAATTATGAAGACTCCAATTACCCAGAATTTTTATTTGTTACTGCATGTGGACTCATAATCTTCTTCAATCCTAGATAAGGAGAGAAAACTTTTATTTTGGTCTAAATTCTAGTATATACGAGTATATACTCATATGTGTGAATAGTAGCTATATAGCTTGTCTTGTTGTGCCTATGTCGATACAACGATATATCTTTGCGTCAGCTGCACAAGACACGACGAAGTCGTAATATGTTTACTGTATAATATGTTAATGACGAGACACATCGTCGTACAATCATGTCGAAAGATTTATGGGTCTACCTTAGAGCTACGAAGAGATCCGTCAATATATCCTTCGTTGTTGTAAGGTGTCAGATTTTTTATCAGTAAACCAAATACTAAAAGAGGTAAGCTTATAGTACGAAGAGAATGTAACTACATACTTTGCGAGTAACCGTCGTAGAGTTAATAACCCTGATGATGCTCTGTTTTGGGGCGAAACACGTGTTGGTGGTGGTACGTATGTTGGTGTATATTTTTTGTTGTTGCATGTGCATGTGTCCTATGTGGAAGGGAGGGAGGTGCTATTGCATGAAAAAATAGACACCATCATACGTTCTGTTTACCTAACTTTGTAACTACATCCATGTTCCGTACTTAGTCTCATTTTTTCATACATTAACCGAAATTAAGGTAGACGGACCAAAATTGATGGCCGTCGCCTATGGACACGAGCAACTATGGTTGAGCATTGCTAGCTTTGAAAGAAAGCTTTTATTACAGCTTGCTTGAATAACCCCATGTCACAAACCACTGATATTGCCTTAGCAAGAAAGTCCATGGCAGATAAGCGGACAATGCAAGACCACCACAGGATCAGGTGTCTTTGGAAATCCAAACATCGCAGTTAAGCGATTAAGGTTCTCTAGCCTATCAGTCAAACTTGGTGACTGAAGAGCATTGAGGAGATTTATACATCTGAAGAGTGACATAGGCTACTTTTTACCAAGGGTAAAATATCATCCTACAGAAAGCACCTGTGACTCGAGCAGAAAGCTACGTTACTATAAATAAATATCACTAATTACTCATACGATTAACTATCCCAAAACGAGATATAAATAACTGACACCAAAACCAGTCTTTGATGAGATTATTAGAGAAATTAATTTCACCTCACACGAACGTAACCGCAAATAGCCACCCATTAGGACTTCGGTTAGTACTAAATAAACATTAATTCAGTTTGGCTTTATTTCAGACACCTAATTTGTCCTTTTGTCCTAATTGTTTGGATGAAACCATGCTGTTTCTCTTATTTGGAAATTCGGACCCTCTTCACTAGTCCCTGTAGCTTCGGGATTAAGAATAGTGCTACGGTATCCCCTGCCTGATCGTAAGAGGTGACTAAAAGCTGGCTTCCGGGGTTGCGGACGGTGAGAGCGTGAGCTTGACCCCATCCAGCCAGCAGCCCCGAGAGAGACAGCGGTGCGTGCGTGACCGCATGCCGCCGTAAACACCTGAGGGTGCAGAAGATCACATCTGCTGTCCCGAAGATGGGCCCGTTCTGGGCCGCCGCACGTGGAGGACACCGGTGCGTTCTAATGGAGATCCCGGAGTCCTCCCAAGCGCAGATACAGGCCACCGGGGGGGTTTTAGTGCGGTCAAATCCCACATAACCCGGTAACCTCTCCCAAGGATACTATAAATTCCGAAATAAATGCTTATCTAGCATTTGGCGGCTTAAATCAAACGTAGGATTACAGCATTCAACTTGTAATGCGTTACTTGTTAGTGTCTTAATATGTAATTTGAAACGAAATAATTTGATAAAGGGTCAACAAGCATCATAATTTTGGTATAAGAATTTTAATTTCTTATTCAACCATATTTTCTTGATATCTAAGAAAGGAATTCCAATTTAAAAAAAACTGTAAGTTAACTTTAAATATAGGTACTTTAAAAATTACTCAATTTTAAAATACCAGCGGCATTATTATTATATTCTTCAGAATTAATTTTTGGACGATATTTTCCCTGAAAAATTGTAAATAAGCATTATATATTTTGATATCAATTGTTATTTTCAAACATATTTTCTTGATTTCTTAAGGTGCATACAGATTATATAACATGTTGTATAACTTGTGTTTTATAACACGTCCACATTATCTGACATTGTTTTTCAACTTTGCAATAACAATACTGTACACATTAGCATAACAATGTTACAAAACAATGTTGTATAACATTTTCGTTAGTCGTTCCTATTCACAATGCCCCGCGCACCACAAATAATAACCTGTCAATAACTTAATAATTTTTTTTTCAATTATGGCATCGCAAACTCTGCATACTGCCAGCGTCAAGTATAATTTTTGCATCAATTTTTTGCCAGTTTCAATGAAACTGGATGAAGTAATAACAAAGTCAGTAAGTCGTCAGTAATCAGTCAGTCTAGTCAGTCCAACATTCAAGTAAAGCGATGGCTACTTTACTAGAACGTGTCCGATGGAATTTTGGAGGCAAGCAGAAAAAACATATTTTAGCACTGTTATTCTATTTCACAAACACTAGTGCACTGTAATTAACCTATATCAAACAAAATGCCATCAACTTTATCCGATATAACTCAAAAATACACCAAGAAAATGAAAATAAAACAAGAGCACAATATGTCTTATCCGACTTCCCGCCAAAACATCAATTAAATGTTTTATAACATTCTGTCTCCAAATTACTGAAACATGTTTTATAACATCGTTTTAAAACATGTTATGTTATATAATGTGTACGCACCTTTAGACATCAATTGCAAATAAAAAAAAACTCTTAAATAAAACATTTAAAACTTCCTAGGCGTGAGATCTAATCGCCAATTTCCAATTACAATTTAGACTTCAGTAGCTTTCCAAGAAACCTTTCAAATAAAGTTCTCTTGACATAAATGTATTCAGTTCAAAGCAAATAAAAAACATTAATGAGAAAAAGGCGACTAAGCGAGAGTGAAACTTGAAAAAGAGGTGTCCCGTTACATGAAATGTTTTACACAAAAATAAATTTAACAAATTTTTTTAAGTAACTAATTAAGTAGTTTATTATAATTGAAAATCAATACTAACACTATAGTAAGGGCCTCGTTCACCATATCCAAGTAAAGTGTTGATTAGTTGCGTCCTAAGTAAAGTTAATTGGCAAGTAAAATCTATGAGTACAGGCCAGTTTAAATATGATTAGTGTTACTCGAACATCGTGAAATTAAAATAGATGTTACGGGTGACTTTAACCGACAATTAGCGTACTCGTCACTTTACTAGAAGGTGGTGAAAGGGGCCCTTATAGTTCTACAATTAATTAATTTTACATTTATAGAAACTATACAATGTGTATAAATATTAATTTTTGACCTGTAATGATATTTACCAATAAATCACGTAGGTATGTCTTATGACTTTTATTATAAATTCGAAAGAAAATACGTCTGTTTGTCTGTCTGTAACGCATTCCCGCTTAAACTACTGAACCAATTTTAATAAATTTGTAACACAGATGATCATAGAAGTGGACCTTAGGATTAGGATTTTCAATCCAATTTCACAGCCTATTTAACTCCTTGCCCTCCATTATTTTATTTTTTCAGTTAATACAAGGTTCTTTCAAACTCATAAACTTCACCTTTTAAATAAGTAAAAAATACCATTTTTTGCTTCATCAAGCTTTTATACAGCCGGGAAATACACCATAAGGAAAATATAATTATCTAAAGTGGTTCTTAATTGGTGAAGTAATCGAGTAACCATGATTAAAATCTGTTTTTTTTTGCTATTTTGTACTCTCAGGGGTAGAATATTTTCTTCCAAATTTTCAAGTTATCCATCAGGGACTCCGTCTTTGAAATATCGTGATTAAAAGTTAGTTTTGGTCAAATATGTATTTAATATTTATATATAATTTCGACGATCCGTGTGGCACAATGGTTACCATGCCGGACTGCCAATCGGAGGGTCCAGGGTTCGATTCCCGGAGAAACAGAAATTTGAATGATGAAATTAAATTTCTGTTCTCGGTCTGGGTGTTTGTGTTTCTGTCTTTGTATTGTCCATGGTACCCACGACACAGGGTATATCTACTCTACTGTGGGGCTATGAGTGTGAAACGTTATTTATTTTTAATGTATTATGTCGCTGCCATCTGGTTAAATCAGTCACTAAATTGACTTTGGAAGGTATTATACATACTAAATAGTAAATTTCCACCAACCCGCATTGGAGCAGCGTGGTGGAGTAAGCTTCAGGCCTCTCCAATAACGGGAAAAGACCCGTGTCGAGCACTGGGGCGCAAAAAGGGTTGCAGCCAAATAGCAAATAAAAGCCTTAATCTTTGACTCTTCATGGTTTCAATTACACCATTTTGCGTACGGACCCCTAAAACGAGCGTTCCCTACAGTCTGACGTTCCATTATTTAGATTAACAATGCCCAATAAGTCTTTAATGGGCAGCTGTGTTCAATTAAACGGAACCTTTATTCCATTACTCAATTTAAAGGAATTTTCAGCTATAGAACTTCATTCAGTTACAATTTTGTATCTCGCAGAATGGATTGTTCTTTGTGCAGCTTTTGCCTACAAAAATGATGAGTCAGTTATTTCTTGGATCACTTTCATAACGTGATAAGGATTTTCTTGTAGGCCCTGTTCTGTAAATAGAAACGAGGATTATATTTTTAGAATTAAGGCTTCCTTAGTCGAATGGTTACGTAGGCTGACTGCGGAGGTAGAGACCCGGTTTCAAACCTAAAGGCCCACTCTGTACGTCCGTATCCGAAACTTAGTAAATATTCGGACCTAATTTCTGAATAAGACTGAAGAAATTCTAGCAATATTATTCAATCAGTAGCTTAACTTCATCAATGATAACGTTTATCTTATTAATTCGTGAAAAAAAAACAGATCTGAATATGCCAAAAAGGATTCCTAAAATGTTAGAACTTACGGACGGA
Source organism: Pyrgus malvae (assembly GCA_911387765.1). NCBI lineage: Eukaryota > Metazoa > Arthropoda > Insecta > Lepidoptera > Hesperiidae > Pyrgus > Pyrgus malvae. The sequence continues at coordinate 14,902,115 of OU426969.1, forward strand.
TGCGTACAGAGTGACCCCTCTAATTAAGCATGTTGCGTTTTTAATTTTATGTATGTAACGGAATCTTTTAACTTTATTTTCACCTATGTTTAAGCGTCTGATTAACTTGAAAATTTGCACAGCGGTCAAGGGCCGATGACAATGCAATAATATGAAAAAAAATCCAACTAAAAAATTACAAATAAATAATGTAGTTCAAAAAACTAAAAAATCTTGCTTTTGTGAAAAGACGATCTAAAAAGTAAAAAATAAGAAGAAAATCTATTTTAATGTAAGAAAAGCGTGGGGTGTTTTTTAAGATACTATTTTTATTTTTTACATTTTTGTTCGTATTTTCACAAAAGCGTGTTTTTTTAGTTTTTTTAAACTGCAGTATTTATTTTTTGAATTAAGACTTCCTTAGTCGAATGGTTACGTAGGCTGACTGCGAAAGTAAAGACCCGGTTACAAACCTCAAGCATGTTGCGTTTTTTAATTTTATGTAAAAACATTTTTTAATTGTGAGCTATTTTATATGGCGCTGTTAAGTAACACTAAACCAATGAATGTTTTGCTTAAAATTAAACCAAGATAATTGATTTCTTTTATCCGAGCAACTCTCGGACGCCCAGTTGGCTGCAACCCTAATTGCGTCCCACTGCTGGGCACGGGTCTCTTCCACTTATTGGGGAGGCCTGGAGCTTATTCCACCATGCTGCTCCAATGCGGGTTGGTCATCCAATTACTATTTTTAATTATCCTTTTTCTATCGCAGCGATAGTTGAGTGTCCGGTCGCTTCCGAAAATATTAGCGTGACTAAAACCCTTTTTTGTCCCACTGCTGGGCACGGTTCTCTCACTATAATAATAATTAGGTAGAGACCTCAATAGGCGAGGTCTGGAGCTTAGTCCAACACGTTGCTCCAATACGGGTTACAATAACCTAAAGTAAGTCTCAAGTCCTGTTGGAGGTCGAAGTCTAATATAGCAGGCCACCGTTAGTACTACATAAATCCCAAATCAACCCGGTATTGTTAGCTAGGTACTTTTTCAAGGCTTCTACTATTAAAAATTACTGTAAAAAAAGTGTGGGGTGCATGGTGTCAATAGTATCTTAAATACCACCCCATTTTCTTATTTTTTACTTTTTAGTTGGTTCGTATTTTCACAAAAGCGTGTTTTTTTAGTTTTTTTTAAGTAAATTATTTTTTTATTTATTTTTTTTCATATTATTGCATTGTCATCGGCCCTTGAACCCTGCAAATTTTCAAGTTAATCAGATGCTTAGAAGTAGTTGAAAATGAAGTTAAAAGATTCCGTTACATACATACAGGTCAAGCTAATATAAGCGTGTTAAAAAAGTATGTATTGCATCGCGTCGTCTTGCACTGAGCCTCTTTTCTTTCTCATTGTCTAAAGATCAATTAATTAATAGGGTGCGGCTGAAAAACAGTGCTGCGTGAGATGTCCACGTCAGCTAAAGTTGAGCCGCCTCCTTTTGCCTGTATAGCTACATATTGTTAATTTTAATTATAATTATAAGCTTGTAAATGACTCTTAAGGCTGTAAATGATTATTATTATTATTTTCAATCGTGTTAAGTTTTCTCAGCTTACGCTGGTATATTGATTCCATTTACGGGCAACGCCAAGTAAATAACATGCATGGCATAAATTAGCGTTTCGGATGATGAAGAATTCAAAGAGATGAAATATTAAGGTAATTTAAAATTTTCTACGTCTATCTATTGATGTCGCTGAAATTATCATCAATTTGCAGAAATTTCCTAACTATTCTGCAGGTATTTAAGATGGCGGCTTTCTGAGCTGGTATGTATGAGTAGGGTAAATCAATTAATTTGAGGCTGTGGTGCAGATATTTTGGGATTATTCCAGTGGTTGATAAGACAATCGGAACAATGTAAACTTTATCCTGTTTCCACATTCTGGCAACTTCATCTTTGAGGTCCATGTATTTATTTATTTTTTCAGCTATTGTTTTTTGTAAATTGTGAGTATTTGGTACGGCAATGTCTATGAGGTAAGTTATTTTATTCTTTTTATCTTGTAGGGTTATATCTGGCCGATTATAATGTATAGTTTTGTCAGTAAGGATTGCACGATCATAATACATTTTGTAAAACTTGTTCTCTAGAACAGGACTCGGTGTGTATTTGTAGTAAAGTATGTGATTATCTTCTATAAGGTGATTATTATTATTATAAGACAATAGAAATGACGTCAGATGTGTGATTATACATACAACTATTGGAACATTCAAATCCCAATTTGTAATTTTATTGCACTGACGACATTGCTTTCCCGCGTTGACGTCAAATAGTCGCACATGAAAAGGATTTATGCACAAATATGCAGCTCTAATGGGCGCATTGCCTTATAGCTAGTGTATAACGACCCGTGCGGCGCAATGGTTACAATGTCGGAGTACCGATCGGAGGGTCCCGGGTTCGATTCCCAGCGAGGCTGATATTTGAATGATGAATTTAAATTTCTGTTCTCGGTCTGGATGTTCGTGTTTCTGTCTTTATATGTGTACATGGTACCCACGAAACAGGGTATATCTACTCTACTGTGGGGCTATGAGTTTGAAGCGTTATTATTATTATTATTTTTGTGAAGATTTGATTTTCTCAGCTCTGAGGCTGGTTTCAGCTACATTTACGGGTAAAAACCAAGTAAAAGCAGCGAGTAATCATAAGGTTTAAGTAGATGGTGTAATATTATTATGATGGGAAATTATGTCATTTTCTTCTACTTGCATGAATTTTCTCACTATTCTGCAAGTGTTTAAAATAGCGGCTTTCTGCAATGTAATATATGTTGTTTCTTTTAAGCCTAATTGCTTGAGACTCTGTAATAGATGCTTGGGGATGACTCCTGTGGTGGAAAGAACTATGGGGACTATTAATACCTTGTCTTGCTTCCAAATTCTTGTCACTTCTTCTTTCAGCTCAGAGTATTTATTGATTTTTTCACTTATCGTCTTTTTAAGGTTATGAGTATTGGGAATTGCAATATCTATTAAATACGTAATTTTGTTTATTTTATCCTTAAGAGTTATATCTGGTCTATTGTAGTGAATTGTTTTATCCGTCAATATTGCGCGATCAAAGTAAAGTTTGTATGATTTATTTTCTAGAACAGTTTGTGGGGTGTAATTATAATAAGGGGTGTTTATATTTTGTATCAGTTTATATTTAAGGGCTAGCTTTTGATGAATTATATTAGTTACTTGATTATGCCTATGAGTATAATCTGTCTGTGTGAGAGTGGTGCATGCTCCTGTGATGTGTTGTATGGTTTCAGATTGAGTGTGACATTTACGGCATTTATCATTAATTATTTTTGGGTCTTTAATTATGTATTTTCTGTAATTTTTTGTATTTATTATCTGATCCTGTATAGCTATCATAAATCCTTCAGTTTCTGGAAATAAATTGCCTATATGGAGCCATTTGTTTGATGCTATTGAATCTATGTGAGGCTGCTCCAGATCAAGTGGATGTCGTCCGTGTAAAACTTTCTTTTTCCAATCTTGAATTTTGTTAATTTGAGTGTATGAGTTATTGTTATCGGTAATTTGTGCGGGTTGTGTGACTGTGTAGCTATTTTTTAAATCCAGTGGGGTGTAATTATCATCATTTTGTACGATTGCTTCATGTATTTTACTGATTTGGGATTTGTTATAAAAAAACAATTTTAATGTGCTGATTTGCTTTTGCCATAACTGACAAATGTCTATAAGCCCACGTCCTCCATCCTTTCTTTTAATTGTCAGTCTTTGTATAGCAGATTTTGGGTGTAAGTGGTTATGGCGAGTGAGTGTCGTCCGTGTTGTTCGTTCTATTTTATGTATGTCTGTTTTTGTCCATTTGACTATACCAAATGAGTATGTTAGGACTGGTATAGCATAGGCATTTAGCGCCATTATGAGGTGCTTTCCTACCAGTTGTGTTTTACATATTTTGTTGATCCTATTGCTGTATTCAGTAGTAAGTGTGTGTTTAATCGATGTGTGGTCTATTCCTTTTAACTGTTTATATCCTAAGTATTTATACAATTCGTTTGGTTCTATGGCTGCGATTGTGTCGGTATGATTTACTGGATAATCACCAGGTAGTATTTTGCTTCGTTTAATATGAAGTATTCTGCACTTGTCTAAGCCAAATTCCATATGTATATCTTTGCTAAACTTTGTTGTAGTATTTAATAATATATTCATATCTTTTTCGTTTTTTGCATATAGTTTTATGTCGTCCATATATATAAGATGAGAGATAACTGTATTTGTAGTGTCACATTTAAATGTGTATCCTACCTGGCATCTATGTAATAAGTGTGATATAGGATTAAGCGCAAGGCAGAACCACAAAGGACTCAAGGAATCACCCTGATAAATACCTTTTCTGATATATATTTGTCTTGTTGTAACAGAATTATGGTGTGTAGATAACTGTAGTGTAGTCTTCCATTGTGTCATTATATTTCTCAAAAAATCTACTATTACTGGACTTATTTTGTAAATACTTAAAATTTTAACTAACCATGAATGAGGAATGCTATCAAAGGCCTTTTTATAATCTATGTATGTACAGTGTAAATTTCTATTTTTTGATGTTGCGTGTTTATGAATTGTTGAATCGATGACTAGCTGTTCCTTACATCCCATGTGGCCCCGTCTGCAACCCTTTTGTTCTTCTGCTATAATATTATGCTGATCAATGTGTCTGTTTATTCTTAACGTTATTGCTGATGTAAGAATTTTATATATTGTAGGTAAACAAGTGACTGGTCTGTACTGAGAAGGTTCTGATGTATATTTTGCTTTCGGTAGCATATAGGTAATGCCTGTGGTCATAAATGGTGGTACCTCCATTTTTCCTAAAATAATAGCTGTTAAGTTTTTGGCAATTGACTTGTGAAGTGAATATAATTTTTTATACCAAAAGTTATGTACTTTGTCTACACCTGGTGATTTCCAGTTATGTAACTTGGCTGTTATGTTTGTGATGTCTGACTCTGTGATCTCAATGAATTCCATTTCTTTTATACCTGACCACTTAACCTCTTCTTCCGCAATCCAATCTGCATTGTTGTTATGATATGTTTGTTTTTCCCAAATTTCGGACCAAAATAATTCTAGTTGCTCTTTTGTCGGCAGTTCTTCTTGATTGTTTTCAATTTTACCGTCCAATAATGGCTTCTGTAAATTTCTGTAAAATATTTTTTGATTTGTACTAAATACAATATTGTCGTTTTTTCTCTGTAGAGCTTTCTTGTACCTTTTAAGCCTATTGACTTTGAGCGCTAATTTTTGTTTAATTGTATCGAGGAATTCTTCAGGTTTTCTATTGTTGTTTTCATGTCTAGTATGTGTGCATCTGTTCTTAAATATAACTTCAACGTGTTTCATAATTTTGTTGGACCTATTGCCGTTTACATATTGAGTCAATCGCCCACAATCTACTCTGAGTTTCTCAATGTCATTTTCAAGACGTTTTTGCCATGGAGGTTTGTTGCGATCTTTTATTCTTGTGTTTTGTGTATGATTTGTTACTTTGTAATTTAATTCTTCTGAAATAACTAGAGCAGTGCAGTAAATAATTGTATGAATATCTATTAGTTTAGTATCATCGGAAATAAATTGCTTTAAAATGTCATGGTTAAATATATATACTAGTTGGAAAAGTTTAGGGGTATATTGAAGCTTAGGTAGCTTTGGGCGAACTTCTGGGTCTATATTAGAATATTGTGAAAGTACCGATTTAAATTTTTCATATATTTCTTGTATTTCAATACTATTAAATGGGTTAAAGTATTCAGCATTATCAATTTCAGCATCTAGTGTAAGAGTTACAGGATCAGTATGTATAGATGTACTATGGCATGATGGCTGAATATTTTGTGTATAGGGCTGGGGTCGTAAAGGGTTCGAACGATCTAAAATTGTATTGGACATTTCTTGATTTTCGTTTACTTCTTCCGATTCAAGTTGCAGCTTTACTTCTTCTTTAAGTTTTTCTAAAGTCTCCTGGCTCAGCCGTTTGTTTCTTACTATGGTCCTCCTTTGGTCTGCTATTCTCTGTTCTGTTACTTTGATTTCCGGGTACTGTCTTGTAAAATGCTCATGTAATTGTTTTCTGTAAGTAGTTAAGTCTGTTTCTAATTTAGTTATGTAATAATATGTGCGCATGATAAAAAGGTTTACTTCTTTACTCCAACTCATGCGTACTCTTGGTTTACCAGCTTTAGTGGACGCAGGTAAAATGCCTTAACATCCAAAGTCAGTATAGGGGAATGTGTATTTGAACTTCTTGTTGATGGTGACGTTGCTATTGATGGTGTATATGATATCGTACTCGGGCTATACGGTTCAATTGAACTTGTCCTGTCTGTCAGTTCGTCAGGTTCGGCTGTAACATTTTCGGAATTTCCGGTGGGAGCCCGCCTGCTCAACTCCTCACCGCTGACGGTTCGCATGCTGAAACACCCAGCGTCAGCTCCAGGTGTGCCCCGGCGATCACCCCCGGGTAGCGGCCCTAAACGTTTCTTTTTTCTTAACCGAGTCTCCATATTAAATGGGTGGTTGGGGCCGTTCGTTCGGAAGGGTAAACTCTAGATGGTATTGGTCTTTTATAATGTTCCTTCTGCTTGGAGCAGGGTATGGTCTAGCTGGTTATGCCATATATTTGTTCATGCCTTCCTTAAGCCCCCCCACCACGGCAAGGTGGCCCCACGGGGGGTTATTATTATTATTATTATTATTAAAAAATATAATTATAACTTTTTCACATGGAAATTATTTAAGAATAACAATGAGAGGGACCAATAAAATACTCCTCAAGCTAAATTTTTTACAATTATAAGGAACTCAGTTAAAAATTGATGAAGCCCGTCTCGCCATTACCTCAGCGGATATAGCCGGATCGCTCCGAAATACATAATTGCTGCCATTCCGACCCAACACTGCTTAACGCCCCCGCAATTATCTCAGCGTATTGTAGGACAGTAAACGTTTAGTGGTTAAAATAGCGAATTCTCGATCTAGAGGCCTTGGTTCTTATTACACTGCGCATCTGTGAAAAAAAAACAATGTTAAGTAGAATCAATAAATTCAAATCCATGTCAATTGTCGACATATCCCATATTCTTTAAATATCATCCCAAATTATACAGAGCTGTAGAAGACTAGTAGCTAAATAGCTGACTTTCATTCAAATGATCCGGGTTAAAACCTTAGTGTGCGTTAGTTAATAAATCCCTACTCGACTTGTCATTTGGTCATCAAAATCAATTTTGATAAAAATTATGACCATTATACCTACATAGTATGCAGTACGTCAAATGGCATTCGTGTCGCGATTGCCTTTCTCGTTTTTAAAAAATTAAAGAAGTATTGAACACGTAGTATTGTGTTGTTAAAATAGCTATTAAAATTTTTCTTACATTTAAATTATATTACATTAAAAAAAAAATATGGTAAGCGAGTAGCGGTGTGTGGTTGCTAGCAAGCAAGTAAAACTAATAATTAATGTCTATGTACCTAACTAATAAAGTATCTGTCTTAATGTCCTACAACTAAAAGTGTCCAAGCGGGTGCACAAAGAAAACGTCCGGATAGCGTTGAGCACTTTATTATAGTCACAGGAAACATACGAGAGGTACAGCACACACGAGAAATAAGAAGCGATTACCATTAATACAAGAAGAAGGAGAAAGAGTGAAATGATAGAAAAGAGTCTTAACACTAGAGCACAATAGAAATAGTCTTTTAACACCATAACAATCTACGAACAGTATTACGCGCGATCGCAGAGTAAACACGGATAAGCGTTGTCAGGCGTACGAACGACACGGGCTCCGCGCGAGATGGTTAGTAGCCGACTGACGGGGGGCGGCAAGTCCGAGCCGAGAATGACACGGGAGGAATGCGTGTGCGCCGGCCGCTGTGACGACAGCCTAGATGTTGAGATTGGGCATCCGTCTCGGCGCGTCCCGGGTTCCGCTCGGACTTGCGGAGACACACCAGGTGTGTATGTGTCTGTGTGTATGGTGTATGTGCGTATATGTGTGTATGTATGTATGTATATATGTGTGTAATAAATAATAAACATAAATATAATATTATATGTGTGTTCCTGTATAAAGTGTGTATATAACATTACATATTACATATAATAAATATGTGGGAGTAGCCCACAATAATAACGCTCACTTTTTCACAAAGTCTTTAATAAGAACTCACTTAAAAAATCAAGAAGGCGGGATAGCCATCACCTCAGCGGATATAGCCGCAGCGCTCCGAAATACATAATTGCTGCTATTTCATCCCGAGATACCTTCGGCACCACAATTATCTTGCCAGATATTGTAGAACAGTTGTAGTGTAGTTATTAAGACATCGGACTTTTTAGGCCTTCCCCGTAGTTTAATCCTCTTGATTAAAAAGTTGGAAGGGAAGTAACTTTTTTACAGTAAGATTACTATGTGCTTGGATAAAACTTATCCAAAATTACTTTAAAGCATTTTGCATCCCCAAAACAGCCTATGCTCTAAAGGGCCTAACTTATAGCAAGGCCTTCAGCTTTTTATTTTAAGAGAGATCCGGGCCTATCAATCAAATATTTTGATTGCCATACTTTAAAAAATGTAGCAACCACTTAACGGTGTTGAATAGATAGAAAATACAAATACTTAGTCCTCGATATGTAATAAAGTATTTATTGGACTGGCATACAAATATGAAATCAAATGGGCTCAATCTTATTTATTTTATTGTTATATATCGTACAAGGTTGGTATAACTGTGACTAACAAAAAAGGTTGCTAAAAAGGATATACTGACGAAGTGCCGCAGAAAACACTTCGTCAGTATATTATCATCTATATATCTAAAATGAATGATTGTCTGTATGTCCTTTACAGAATCGTAAACTAAGCATTTGATCATGTCATGATCTTTAGGAAAGTGTTGTGCATGAGCCCATAAAGGTTTTTGAGTTAGTGCCTGACTGTCGGTCTGTTGGGGTGGACAGATTTTGACGGGACATTCACTGGCAGGTAGCTGATGTAATAAGGAGTAACTTAGGCTACTTTAATAAGTCCACGTGGACGATGTCGCAAGCGGCCGCTAGTGTACTATAAAACTGCAAATATAGACGTCCTAACCTGATCCATTTTAAACAATTTTGTTTGTTATGCTTAAACTAGAGCGTGTTTTAATCAAGAAATTACGTATATGAGAAATAAAAATACAACAGATCATCAATATTTGTCCTGAAAACGCTCGGAGTTCCTAACTTAAACAAGACGCAGAAACTACCTATACTCATAACACAGAAGAAAAATTACGAAGAAAGTCAGGCCTTAATGTAATTACGTGCAATGATGCCCCTGATATAGTAATAAGCTCACGTAGCCATATTAGCGTCAACATCCAAGTAAGCGCGAGAAAATAACGCCTTCGGAATATCATTTGTTAGGAAATGGTTTCAGTATTTGAGAGTAATAAAATGCTGTGAAAATGAAAATTGAAGTTACAAAGGACGACAAATCAGTGTCAAATTCTAGGTAAAGGTAGTAATTATTGCTATTGAAAAGTTTGTGGCCAACTTTTTATATTGAATTAACATTTATTCAACTACAATTATTATTCATGACACAGTTAAAACCACATAAAAACAAAGATTTTATTAAAATAATTGACTTCAAAAGAAAACTATTCCAAAACAAATTGATATGCACTAAAAAGTAAAGTAATGCGTATTCTTCTAAAATTTAATGGTCAACTTACATTTTCTACTCATCAATACCTACCTACATATCGTACCTATATAGGTACGACACCTATAACGTACTTATATAGGTACGACACCTAAATAGGTACGATATGTGTTTACCATATAATGTAGGTACAATGATTGTAATTTTTGGAGTCAGTTGAATACATAGATGAAAAATTAAAGATACAACAGACCACAAATCTTTGTCCCGAAAACTCTCCGAATCCTTAATAATAGATGAAAAAATACGAAGAAAGTCAGGCCATAATGTAATTACGTGCGATGACGCCTCTGATATAAGCTCACGTAGCCATATTAGCGTCAACATTAAAATAACCGAGAAAATAACTCCTTGCGGAATTGAGTAACGAAAGATAACAAAATAGTCCAGAAATAAGAGGCAGTAAAATAATGTATAAAATGTATGTTTTGTGATCCCTTTAAGCAAAAATAATGAACATAAATAAAGGGAACTAAATCACTTAAGGATCATATAAAATCTTATACGATATATAAAATTCTCGTGTCACAATGTTAGTTTTGTAGGTTGAACTACGAGTATTATGGTTCGCCCGGAGAAGTACCACTGGAAGTACCACGGTTTTTTACAATAAAATAGGTACATTTTCTTCTTATTCTTTAATTTTTAGTTCGTTTTTTCACAAAAGCGTGCTTTTTAGTTTTTTCAACTACACTGTAGCGACCTTCCGTTACTTATCAAGAGATGGCGCCACGGGTATTCCTGAATCACGCTATCGAATTTTTCGGAATATCCTACCAAATATACAAGCTTCAAATTGAGTCAGTCGGAGCGCGGCCGCTCCCCGGGCATGTCCACCTCGCCCGGCGGGAGATCTCCCTTTGCCAAACTGGTGACCCCGGACAAGAATACGTCCCTTCTGACCTTCATCATTCGCACCTTCACTCCCTGGATGGACTGCAGCATCACTTCAACAGCTCGTCAGGGTCATCGCAGCGCATCGTGATAACGCTTCCTGATCCTGATCCAGCTACCTCCTGCGACGTCGTGGACGGCTCGAGTACCCACTCTACTCGCCTCCACATTCCAACCTACCCTCACATCTCGACTCACCGTGGATAGAGGGTATCTCCACACCTCGCTACACCCTCACATCCCGACTCCAGTTTGGCAAAGGGAGATCTCCCGCCGGGCGAGGTGGGCATGCCCGGGGAGCGGCCGCGCTCCAACTGACTCAATTCGGAGCTTGTATATATGGTAGGATATGCCGAAAACTTCGATAGCGTGATTCAGGAATACCCGTAGCGCCATCTCTTGATGAGTAGCGGAAGGTCGCTATATACACTATTTATTATTAATTTTTAGATTTTGTTTCGTATTATTAAATTGTCATCGGCTCTTGACCTCTGTGTAAATTTTTCAAGTTAATCAGACATCTAGAAGTAGGTAAAAATGCAGTTCAAAGATTCCGTTACATACATACATACATACAGGTCAAGCTAATATAAGCGTGTTAAAGTTAGGTAAAAGTGCGAAGGGGAAACTTACTAAAGTATTAACAGGCTTTTTATTGCCAGTAGTTGAAAGATATATGGCTCAGAGTTAACTGAGCTTTCCGCAGCAGTCCTTTTGGAATGATAAATAATTGATAAACCGAGCAGGGTCCAGCAAATAGGCTGAACGCAAGCGATCTACGAGTACATAGCGATCTACTTAGCGAAATGGGCGCTGTCGGGTGTGAGATGGGTGAATATAAGTGGTAAATTGCATGGGCGTCTCCTTGCTTCTGAGTTCTCGGTTTGAAAACACCCAACAACGGGTTGGCCACTAATCCGCAACGCTACCATTTTACATTACATTAAAATGGTGTGGGAAGTCCCAATGATGTTGAGAGACCTGTGCCCAGCAGTGGGAAATAAAGGGTTGAAGCCAGTGTAATGACAGAGAGTTTTACTAGATAGTAAATTCGATTTCGACCACTAAAGCAAAATAAATGCCTAAACACACACGTCAGGTCGTTAGCGATAAAACAAGTAAGTAAAAGCGCGAAGGGGAAAAGTATTAAAGGCTTTGCAGGCTTTTTATTGCCAGTTGTTGAAAGATCTATGGCGCAGAGTTAGCTGAGCTTTCCGCAGCAGTTGTTTTGAAATATTTTTAATGTTAGGAGAATAAAGCAGTAAGCATTCTCTTGCGCCTGTACTGACACTTTAGGTTGCATTTGAAGATATTGTGTCATTAGTGCTGATCTTCTTTTATAACATGATTTTATTAGCTTCACCTGTATGTTTGTGAGTTTGTGAGCTTGTTTGTAACTCTCATTTGGATTCGATTTTGACCCACTTTTAATGTACAGATTTAATTCAAACATTGGAAATTATCAAGTGAAAAACAATCCTTAATATAAGCAGAAAATAATTTGAGAAGAAATCATTGTGAACTCTGTGCCATAATATTTTTTCGTATATCGAGCAAACCTCACTTTTTTCACGATAATACTAGTTAATATTATATTTTTGTTAATTTTTATTTTCTGTATATACTCGTATTAAGGATTATTTATTTTTCACTTTTTCAGTTAGATGTGCTACAAAAGCGTGTTTTTTAGTTTTTTGGAACTATAATTATTATTAAAATAGACGTAATTTTGTTTAAATAATCGCTGCAGCACGTAGGTAGTATCTCAATCTAGCGTGAATCTACCTGTGGTCATAAGGTAGGGCTACATTCTGGCTGGAGGTTGATGATCGCACCATGTGGATCTGGACAGCAACCACACTTTTCTACCGGTTTACTATAGAATTGTCTCATTTTACAAACAGGTGCAAAAGCAGTACTTCCTCAATTGAACCATTAAATAACAAAAAAGTTTTTTGAAGTGAAAACTTCTTTAGCGGCGTTGTGCACTTTTTTTGGGATGGGTAAAAAATGTTAAGCATGCGTCAACTACACGTGGCCTGATCGAAATTCGTAAGACGGAGGGGTGACAGCTGATGACGGCTCGACTGTCTTCTTGTAAAATTCGTTTATATCAGTATTTAAAATATGGACATTGAACAAAGTGCATGTATTAATGAAAAAAATGATGGAGAAGTAGTGAAAGAAAATGAGTGAGTATAAAAATACTAAATAGAAATTAATACTCATAATTCATGCAGTTCGTGCGGAATTATTCCGTAACGATTCCAAGACATCAAAAATGCACAACGTTAATGTTTTCACTGCTGCCGACACTCTCGGAGTGCAACCCGTTGTTTTTTTTCTACCTTTGACTAGTCTCTAGTATCTGCCCATAGCTACTCTGTGAGAAAGATAATTATTGTATACCTGATATTTTAAAACAGGGCTGAAGTTTTTCTCCGTCTGCTCTTTTCTTCAGCTCAGCATTGCCTAAGCGCACCCAGAGCAGACAGAACAAAAAAAAATAACGTTCACTAAGAGTTTTTAAATGAACCGTAGGTACAGTGAATAAAGAATATTTCATTTCAATATTTTCTTCAGCTCAGCATTGCCTAAGCGCACCCAGAGCAGACAGAACAAAAAAAATAACGTTCACTAAGAGTTTTTAAATGAACCGTACAGTGAATAAAGAATATTTCATTTCAATATTTCATTTCATTTAATTTTATTACTATTTTTGAAGAAAAAGTCCTGCAATAATATTTTCTTCTGTTTACAACTCGTCAACATTATTTCTTGCTAGCATTGTATGTAGTAAACAAACCCATATTCGTATTTATAAAGTTCATTAAGGAATTCTTTGGCTTTCCTTTTTCTCACAAATTTTTAGGTGACAGTGACCACAGAATAAGAACAACAACAATAATAAAAGTGAGACCGTCATGGAATGAAATTGAACCAAAACAAATAAATTCGGAAACTAAAGATAGCTGAGACTGTGATGCAAAAATACGTAGAACAACGTCGAATAAACCAAACTAAAATGCTCTTTTTTAATATCGGAACTTCAAACTTTATAGAGCAAAGTAAATTTTTCAGAAAGTTTTAAACACGCAAACGGGGGAAAGTTTTTAGGAAAAAAATATGAAAGTGAGATGTCCTCGCCAGTTGGAAAACTGCGAGAGTTTCTAAATGTTTTTTGTAGTACACGTTTTAGAAAAGGATCTTTTCATAAAAAGATGTAAAGACGGGAATGAAAGGAAACGACAAAAAATAGTTTCAAAAATTTAATATACAAAGGTTTCAATGGTTGAGTATCTTCGTTTGATTCCGTAACGATGAAAGCCATAGACGAACGAATGTCACCGACATAGCACTCAAAATTTATAAGCTGAAGTGGCAATGGGCAGGTCATTTAGGAGGACTGAATGGTGGAGAAGAAAGTTACTGAAATGACCACAACGTATCTGCAAAAGGAGACAGGCCGCCCTTCACTAGCTGACCTAAAGAAGACAGCGGGAAGCCGCTGGATTCAGGAGACGCAGGACCGGTAGGAATGGGGAACGTTAGGGGAGGCCTACGTTCAGCAGTGGACAATGAAAGCCTGAAATGATGATGATCCTCTTTTGGTCCCACCTTTTTTTTTGCTAGCACACTTATTCATTTTATTATCTACTCGTATGTTATGATGTGCTCATAGAAGAAGGTCATGTGTGAAAAACAAGTTCACACGATAGCTTTCTGAAAATAATACTTCACTTCTGCACCTAACTGTATGTTCTGGTTAGGTTAAGAATTCAGAAATTATTCTATTCTTTATTTTTATCATGGGAACTACGAACTATTTTATTTTATCCTGTTGTGCATTAAAAGTTTATATCTAGTAATGCAGTTATGTAATTAAAGCACATCAAAATTAAAGCACATTTAAATTAAGCAGAAAACACACTTTTTCTTACAATTGTATTTCTTATGGTATAAACCTTAAGTTTATGACTAGCAATTCAAGTAATAGGAAATTGCTTGCAATTTTTTTGGCACATACAATTTTATAATCAATCAAGCTGATTAAAATCAACGTTTGACACTTAATGATATGATACAATAATCTAGTTAAACCAGCGTTAAACCAGCTAAACTAGGGCAACACCAAATCAAGAACCGTACGTAAAATTATCCAAAGATTAATGTGTTTTTGCCTGCAAATCCGTGGATAGTGGAGACTATTTGTCGGCAATGTTATGTGATGCATTTTCCTAACTTATCGACTTTATGTTCCAATTAATACAATTCAAAGAAAGAATAGTTGAACTATCAGGTTTTAAATCGTGCGGCTATTTTGGGGCATCTTAAATAAATTTGTTGATAACTTCTTGCGTTAACTACCGGAATTTCATATTATCATTGCGGTTGTTTCTGCGTTACAAAAAAACAACGGGTTGCACTCCGGTAGTGCCGGTAGAAGTGAAAACCTGAACATTAACGTAATAATTTCGCACGAATTTCTTTTATTATCAGTATTATTTTTCATCTAGTATTTTCGGTAGGTTTTCATCTTGTATTTTTATAAAGTATTCACTGATTTACTTTCACAATTTCTTCGTCTCTTTTTTTCATTAATAGATGCACTTTGTTCAATGTCCATATTTTAAATACTTGATATAAACGAATTTTACAAGTATAGACAGTTGGGCCATCAGCTGTCACCCCTCCGTCTTACGAATATTCGATGCCACGTGTCCTGACGCGAGTTTAACATTTTTTACCCATCCCAAAAAAAAAATGCACAACGCCGTTAAAGAAGATTTCACTTCAAAATTACATTATAATAATAATGTATAATCCATGTTTTGTCGTATACAATGTAGTTTCGCTGCTACTTTGGAGATTGATGGTTGTCTTACGTAGGTGATTGTTGTTTCACAGTAGAAATGGGCCTACACCAGTGCCTGTATAATCCATGTTCTTAAAATTAACTATAAATAAATAAATAACGATTCACACTCATAGCCCCAGTAGGGTACATATACCTTGTGTCGTGGGTACCATGGACACACACAAAGACAGAAACACAAACATCCAGACCGAAAACAGAAATTTGAACTCATCATTCAAATTTCTGTTTTACCGGGAATCGAACCCGGGACCCTTCGATTGGCAGTCCGGTATGGTAAGCATTGCGCCACGCAGGTCATCAAAGAAGACGAATACGATACATCTATATTATCGGCTGTGATTATTGTGAGGGATGCTCAAGCACATTGTTTTATATAAGTAACCTCGAGAGCGCTCGGTGTCGAGTGACGTCAGCATAACAATAAACGAAGAATTTGTCCGAGTTGTCAGTTTTGAGTCAATATTTTTACATTCGGATTTCTTTGCTAACGTTTTAATAGCGTGCGTAACGAGTCGATTAGACTTCGTGAAATAAAATATCTATTTTTTTTCAACCGTTTTTATGTCCCACTGCTGGGCACAGGTCTCCTTCTTACAAGTGAGATGGATTTAGGCCATAGTCCACCACGCTGGCCAAGTGCGGATTGGTGGACGTCATGCTTTCGAGAAATTATGAATTTCTTTTCTTTGAACGGCGATGGAGAACATCGTAATCAATAAAATATCACGCTACTAGCTGTGCCCCGCGGTTTCACCCGCGTTAGAGAGGATCATTAGCATAAAGTGAAGTCCCTTCTGAAGTACCGTGGACCGGCTTTTTTGTAGGACTATATAAGATAAACATTAACATCATACATTACATAGATGTACCTCTAGCGGTTTTGGCGGCGCATGCCAGAATAGCTCGCAGATGGTAGATTTTTTCCTACTTACTTGACACTTATCGTCATATTTTGGACAATTCACACAATATCTTTATAAATTGTAGCCTATATGTTATTCTGATATACATCCATACTTACAAACTTTCGCCTTTATAATAGTTCACACAATATCTTTATAAATTGTAGGCTATATGTTATTCTGATGTATAAGCTATATTGTGGTAAAGTTTCATTCAAATCCATTCAGTAGTTTTTACGTGAAAGAGTAACAAACATCCATACATCCATACATCCATACTTACAAACTTTCGCCTTTATAATAGTAGTAGGATTTTCCAAAATCTAAATATCTATAATCGATATATATTTAAAGTTGCCAACACGTAACTGAGGTCACGATAAAAAATCCATTAAAGGCGTTTTCGTGACACAGTGGCCCGATTATCCTCCTCGTCTGTCCAAAAAATTTTATCGGACAAAATTAAGGAGAAATATCCTCGAAAACTGAAGTCTGTTGGGACATTTACCGGACGTTACAAAGCATTTTTCTATCGGAAGCGGAAGGGAAGCTCTGGTCTTGGGCAAAAAGTATGGCTTCCGTGCAGTTGAGGAAGCGACCTTTGTTCAGACTCTATGCAGTGCCAAAAATGCTGCGGTTAGGTTTACGCAGTGAGTATATTATGAGAATAGTCCAAAAAGTTTTAAAAAATAAATGTTAGCACCTCTTCTGACTTTTTAATTAAAAATACAAAAATAAGTTTCATTTAAGTAACCTTACCTTCGGAATGGACACTTTCAGAATGGCGATTAAGGTCATCTTTTGACTTCACTGGCTAAATGAGAGTTGGTGGATATCTTGCCACGTACATCATGTACAGTAGGGTGCCTTTTAAAATGACGAATAAAAGAAAGAGCTTTTTTTAGAAAATTTAGACCGTTTTATTTATTATAAGTCTTTGAATTTGATATGATTTGTTCAAAGTAAGTCACTACTTCCTTCTTCTACTTCGAATTCCTATCTACTTTTCTGAAAATATACTGTAACATGTTATAAATTATAAGATTCGCCCTTTCGAAAATAAGTAGCTTGATAACGCAATAATTATTGTTATACCTATATTACAACAATAACTCGATTTAGTGACAATTTTGCACGGTTTATTTGACGACCGTTGGGTAATGGTAACATTTTATTTATTACTCTATAATTTTACTGACATCTTCATGCAATAAACAATAGAGCACTACTCATCTTTAAGATCACGATTTCATACGTGACTTTTAAACGCTAATGAAACCCTCGGTTACAGGCGGCACAACAGCCGCGAATGTTGTATGGAAAACTTCAATCCCAAGTCGGTACGAGTTTTATAAAACAATCGGTTATCTTTATCAAATAAAGAACCAATTAAAAAAAATTGTTTGTAAAGTAGGTTTACGATCGAGATGTTTACGTGATAACGTCCGCACGAGAAAATCTCCATTCGTTTGTATGCCGCTAGAGTGAGAGAGACGGAAGATCGGTCCACTCACTCGAACGCTATGCCAGCCTCCGCTCGTGAGGATTCCGCGTGACAAGTTTCACGGAATGACTGGCAGCGCTCGAGATGAGACGGGAGATCGGTCCGTCTCTCTCTCGTTATACCTGCGATCGCGCTCGTGAGGTTTTGGTGTGACACAAGTTTCTGAACATGTCACCCGACTAAAACGATTTTAAAGACGTTATCACGTCAAAACCAATTAAAGATAGTAATACAACAACAAAAGTTATGTATTCAATTCAATTTCTTCCTTCGTATTCCTAATATTTCATATAATATTAGGTCACAAAACTCAACTTTGTGAACACTGTGTTTTCAAATAGATGTCATCGAAGAGGGTCACAGACGAAAATAGATGAAAGAATTGCTGACAAATTGACAAATATTTAGTGTTTGTAGCTCTTGATGGATGATACTTTGCGCAAACGTGTCGTATTAAGAGGTCGATGTACAAAATACACTTTCTTCTGTCTTTTTTGCCTTCAGTAATAGTTTTTAGTCCGAGCAGCGATGGCCGAGTGATAAATAACCGCGGTCTTCGACGCGACCGACCCCAGGTTCAAATCCTCGGCACGCACCTCTGACAAATAAATTTGTAATGTGCGCTTTTGTCGCTGCTCCACGGTGATGGAAAATATCGTGATATTTAATTAATTACGATGTTCTCCATCGCCGTACATGCCTGAGAGGAATTCATAGTTTCTCGAAAGCATGACGTCCACCAAGCCGCACTTGGACAGCGTGGTGGACTATGGCCTAAATCCCTCTAACTTATGAGAGGAGACCTGTGCCCAGTAGTGGGATATAAAAAAAAGGTTGAAAAATATATTTTTTAGAAATAAAGAGCCTCTAAGTTTTATATTTGTTCAAATATTATTATGTTTTTGTAACAAAAAATGTTTTCCTTACTTCCATCGTATTGTTAAGCTTTGCAGGAATTCTGATTTATGGCGATATTGTAGATTTTTTCAAGTTCAAGTCAGGGTCGCTTTAGTATTAAAAAAATCAATCAATCATAATTTATGTTACGTAGGTAAAGTTTTCTTGTGAAAAATTCACATAAACTTTTCCCATATACCTAAATTGTTCCTACCTGTCAAACGCAGTATTTCGTGCCGTGTCGTTCTAAACTTTGACACAGTCAGAATAACAGGCCTGTTGGTATGTCATTATTTGTTTTATATTTTTGTTTGACAGTAACATGAAATCTCTAACGAAACAAATCCTCTTTAGACAACGTCTACACTCGGGCGGAGCTGAGCGGGACCACTATACTTATATAAAGCTGAAGAGTTTGTTTGTTTGAACACGCTAATCTCAGGAACTACTGGTTGGAATTGAAAAATTATAGGCTATATATTATAAACATTATGCTATGACTAATACCAAAGTCCACGAGGACGAAGTCGTGGATGGCCGCTAGTATTATATAAAATAAAAGTAAGTTTAAATAAACACAAAATAATCATCTCTGAAAATAATTGGAGTTGCAAAATTATATAAATTTTAAGACAATGTTGTCAAAAGATGTGGTCGTTTCTGCCGCGAATTTCATCCGTTCCACATAGTTATTTTCCATTGACTTAACTTCAAGGATATTTTCAGAATAGCTGGGTTGAGCCCATAAGTATATCTATATTTGAAAGGAGTAGCAGACAAATATTCAGGTCATGTGGTGTATAATGGTCACTGCAGCCCGTTGACATACATAGAACTTCAATCAAGTCTAATACCCGCCCCACACGTAACGAAAAATCGTTCGACAATACCATACACACGTCTCTGTCTGCGCAAACAGATCTGTACAGAGATATCGCATCGCAACGATTTTTCGATACGTGTGGGGCGGGCATAAGTCTTGCTTAATAAGTCACATTTTGTTTTTGCTGCTACTCTGAAGGCTGTTACTCCTACTACACAATGACATGTTAGTCTGGTCATGCTGTTTGTATGTTTCTACATAGAACTTCTTAAGGTAATTATCTCATGCACTAATGTCCACAAACGGGCTTGTAGCACTAATTAATGCCATTAATTATAACTATTGATTGCTCTAATTATATAAGGAATGTTCTGATTGTTATTGTAATGAACACAGATGTACGTTATGTTTGCAAATCTATTGAAATTGTATTAGTTGTGACATTTAAATTAGGTGAACATACAATCGAGTACAGTAATATAATCAGTATTAATAGCGATCTACTTTCATGTTGTTTATTGTAAAGGGGTTGCGGACGGTGAGAGTGGGAGCTCGATACATCCAGTCAGCAGCCCCGAGAAGGGCGGCGGTGCTTTGCCTGACCGCATGCCGCCGTAAGCATCGGAAGGCGCAGGAGAGCACATCTGATCTCCGAAAGATGGGCTCGTTGTGGAGCGCTGCGCGCGGAGTACACCGGTGCGTTCCACTGGATTTCTCGGAGTCTTCCTTAAACCCAGGCCACCGAGTGGGTTTTAGCGCGTTACTAATCCCACTTAACCCGGTATCCTCTCCCAAGTAACCTTTTGAAAATTTACCCCCGATAACAAACAAAAACCAACCAACGGAGTGGACTGACGACCTGAAGAAGACAGCGGAAATGCACTGGATTCTGAATGGCGCAGGACTGAACTATTTTGGAATAGGTCTTGAGTAAATATGAAAGTATTATTGATTGAAGTAAATATTTTTGTAATATTGTTTTTGTAACATTCGAATTTGTGGATATCGCCTGTGTAAAATATATTTACATATAGTATTAACAAGCAAGTAAATACAATCAATAGACAAACATAAACATGCAAAACTGTAGGTGGGTAAAAAATATAGGAATTAATACCATGTAAACAGAGCTTAGTACTTCTCAGAAATTTCGCAATCGCATTAAACTTTTAAGCCCACGTAGGACGGAAAGTTTCTTCTTCTTTCAGGGTTCAGTAGACAAAAATATTATTGTTACTCAAATAATGCTATAGTGGCCTCTTTTTTTTGACGTGATAACGTCTTTAAAATCGTTTTAGTCGGGTGACATGTTCAGAAACTTGTGTCACACCAAAACCTCACGAGCGCGATCGCAGGTATAACGAGAGAGAGACGGACCGATCTCCCGTCTCATCTCGAGCGCTGCCAGTCATTCCGTGAAACTTGTCACGCGGAATCCTCACGAGCGGAGGCTGGCATAGCGTTCGAGTGAGTGGACCGATCTTCCGTCTCTCTCACTCTAGCGGCATACAAACGAATGGAGATTTTCTCGTGCGGACGTTATCACGTAAACATCTCGATCGTAAACCTACTTTACAAACAATTTGCCGTTTTTACACGCTTTTTATTAGCTTCACCTGTATGTTTGTATGTTTGTATGTTTGTATGTTTGTAACCGACTTCTTTGGGCGCGATTTTGACCCACTTTAAACGGCCAGATTTCGTTCAAACTTTGTAGATTTATTGAGGACCGATGACAATACACTAATTTGATAAAATTATTCCATTTTTCAATTTGCAAAATATGATTTTTGTTAATTTATATAATTTTCTGGTTAACTTGAAAATTTGCATAGGGGTCAAGGGCCGATGACAATGCAATAATATGAGAATAAAAATCCAACTAAAAAATTAAAAATAAATAATGTAGTTTAAAAAACTAAAAAACACGCTTTTGAGAAAATACGAACTAAAAACTAAAAAATAAGAAGAAAATGTATATTACTGTAAATAAAGCGTGGGGTGGTTTTTAAGATACTATTGACACCATGCACCCCACGCTTTATTTACAGTAATATACATTTTCTTCTTATTTTTTAGTTTTTAGTTCGTATTTTCTCAAAAGCGTGTTTTTTAGTTTTTTAAACTACATTATTTATTTTGTTAATTATGTAACTTTTTAACAAAAAAAAAAACCGCTTACAAACGGCAAAAAATAATTTTGTTCAGTTCTTCGCATTTGATACTTTTACTTGCTAAGCTAATGGTAGTGACTCTTAAAACTATTTTGGAGTCGGTGCCCTTTCAGTGCGAAACTTTACTTAGGGCGGAGACGAAAGAAAGCAGCAGGGAGACGGCAAAACGTATGCAGCCACTGGAGCTTACTCCACCACGCTACTCCGATGAGAGGAAAAAGAAATGACTACGGAGTCCGGCACATATTCCATTCACTCTTAGCCAGATTCACTCTTATTTCCTTTTGAGAATACAAAATAAATCGCAAACTGAACTAAACAAACTTGAACGTATGAAATCGATAACAATCGAATACGTAAAGCAGGAAAAATGAGGTTAATTCTTTGAACTTTGCGTTCCGTTAACTTGATATTTGAGTATTTTAGGACTGGTTTTACGGGAAAAGGGTCGTCGATTTGCGATATAAATAGGGAGTAAAATGAAATACCTGGCTGCAACCCTTTTTGCGTCCCACTGCGGGGCACGGGTTTCTCCCCATTATTGGGGAGGTCTGGAGCTTACTCCACCACGCTGTTCCAATGCGAGTTGGTGAAAATGCGAGTTAGTGTTAGTTTTCAAACCGCCCATTAAGCCTTTTTTTAAGTAGGCATTCCCTACTTAAAAAAGGCTAATTGCATTGCAATTACGCACCTTCTCGACCACTGTCGGGGTAACAGAGGGAGGTGTGTGGGACTCCCTCCTGCCGTAACCTCTGTGGATCATCCCCCCGCCCATTAGGCCTCCGGCAAGGTTTACCAACTGTTATATATCGACAACAACCGGGACTGATGGCTTAACGTGCCCTCCGAAGCAAGAAAATTGTATTTTACATACAAAGCCTCAAATTAAAGTTGATATACTTAATTAATTTTATGTTTCGTATTTTATTATCGTGTTTCGAAGGGCACTTTTAGTTGTGGGTGCCGTTTGTATCGATAGAATGGCTGCAACCCTTTTTGCGTCCCACTGCTGGGCACGGGTCTCTCCCACTTATTGGGGAAGCCTGGAGCTTACTCCACTACGCTGCTCCAATGCGGGTTGGTGGAGATGCGGGTTAGTGGCCAACCCGCTGTCGGATGTTTTCAAACCGCCCATAAGGCCTCCGAATAGGTTTAACGACTGTTATCTATCGACGACAACCGGGACCGACGGCTTAACGTGCCCTGCGAAGCACGGAATCGCGCATGAAATTTTTTGCCACTAGCGGTCACCCATCTCACACCCGACCGCGCCCGTTTGGCTTAGTTGCATAGATCGTTTGCGTTCTACGCTCGCCGCCGGGCCATGCGCGCTTCGTATCGATAGAATAGCATTCGTTAAACCTTGCCGGTGGCTCTATGGACGCTTTGAACACTACAGTGGGTTGGTCGCGCGCCTCCACCCACCATCTATATATATTTATTTATTTATATATAATAATATATTGATTGATTATAGGAAGAGACCCGTGTTCAGCCTTGAGACATAAAAAAACTCTCACGGTTACAGAATACTAAGCATACTCTAATATATTTTAAGACTTTATAGGAGCATTGTTTGAGGTGTTAAATAAAACTTCTGAGAAATAGAACTATAAGCGAAGTATGTAAAGTGAAAAGAATGGCTACAGTAAGAAAAGAAAATACTACGGAGTCCTGCATGTATTTTACTCACTCTTGGTCATTTTTATTCTTTTTTCCTCTTGAGAATACAAAATAGAAATCATGAACCGAACCAAACAGACTTCAACGTATGAAATCGATAACAATCGAATACGTAAAGCAGGAAAATAAAGTTAATTCTTTGAACTTTGCGTTCCGTTAACTTGATATTCGAGTCTTTAAGAACTGGTTTTACGGGAATAGGGTTGTCGATTTGTGATATAAGTAGGGGCGCTCTGTGCCATATTTTTCATCATATATAAAAAGTGAGGGTTGCCACAATAATACTAGTATTTCTTGTTCATTATTATTTTCTGCTTATATTAAGGATTATTTTTCAGTTTTTTAGTTTGATGTGCGTCAAAAGCGTGTTTAAACTATTTTTATTTTATTTTTTAGTTCGATTTATTATTCACGGAATTAGAAAAATTTATGTAATTATTGTATTGCTACCGATTCTTGATAAGTGTTCAAAGTTTGAATTAAATCTATCCGATGAAGTCAAAATCGAGTCCAATGGAGAGTTGCAAACAAGCTTACAAACTCAGAGTTACAAACAAACATACCCGGTAAAGCTAATATAATCATGTTAAAATGAAATATTCTATGTAAATAAATAAGTACAATATCTAAATTTTACGTAAAGTAAATGCGAAACGTATACGGCTTACCAAGTGATCAATACAATTAAGCGAATCGAGTGCACTCGCGTTTAAGCTAGGTGACCTAAAAACGGCACGTTGAGCCGTGGGTCACCATAGTATTAATACGACAGCATTTGTTATCTTATGGGCGATTTGAATCCGACTTGACCACAATGACGACCTGCTTGGCGTAATGGTTACCATGCCGGACTGCCGATCGTAGGGTCCCGGGTTCGATTCCCGGCGAAGCAGAAATTTGAATGATGAGTTTAAATTTCTGTTCTCGGTCTGGGTGTTTGTGTTTCTGTCTTTGTGTGTGTCCAGGGCACCCACGACACAGGGTATAACTACTTACCCTACTGTGGGGCTATGAGTGTGAAGCGTATAAAAAAAAATATCTGCCAACCCTCAAACGAGCAGCGTGTTGAAGGTATCTCCAGGTCTTGCAACTTATGGAGAGAGCCCTGTGCCCAGAAAAAAAAATGAAACTTCCACAATGTATAGGAACTAGTTTTTAGCTTGGTGTTAGTTTGATGTAATTAACTTAACTAAGTATGATGTAAGTAACTTACCTACTGCTTATCAGTTTTTAGTATATTTGTAGGTTACGTAACATAATTAGTTTCCACTTTATATTATAATATATTTCTATAATATCTCACGAATAAACATTTAAGGTCAACGCTTACAATACAACGATAGCCTTAAAGGAAATGAATTAAAAATTACACAGAACCTCAATCCGACCCTTTAAAGTACTTTTTTACGTTTTAGGGAAGAAGGGAAAGGAAATATACCAGAAAATTCCAATTTAAGGGCTGGGGACAGTTGTTAGATACTTAATTTCGGAATTACGGATGTAACTTGAGAAAATATCGTGCTGTTCAAAATTTTGGTATGGTTTTTAATGTTTTATTTATGTTTAGGCAGAAGAAGTATGGTTTTGGTGTCCTTAGTTATGATTTACTTCATAACTAAGGACACGAAAACCATCCAACCAAAACTCTTTGAGATGATAAAGAAAGTAATCCACTTTCAATATATTTAAGGCAGGACAACGTCTGCGGGGTCGACTAGTATTATTATATGGATCGCTCCAAACGCTACCTTAAACCGCGGCTGTATTGTGTTGTTGCTTCTATGTTGTTCGAAGTTTATTGCATTCAATGTCATCGCTTTCTCGTATTGAAGAGACATGTATTCATTTCATAAAGCATTATTTTTAAGGGTTACCCACATTACTAACTATATTACTACAAAACATATGGTAAAATAATAATAACGTGGCGGAAGATAAATTATACGCACTTCTTAATTTATTCCGGCGGTACGCCCCTCTTCTTAACTGTTATTAACTTTAGGCACGGTAGAAATGAAAAATAAATATGAACACTCTAGGCACGCTTCATGAACTGCTCAGACTACCACAGGGGTCTTACTGAAAATCAGCGCTGCAGTCCCTTGCAGACTGTGGCATTATGCTGAGTAAGATACCTTTTCGCGGCTTACTGCAGCATAGTTTAACCATACATTAACAATAAACTTGTTAGCAACCCAATGCATGTAATTGTATTGTACTTTTCTGTGTATGTGTTCAATGTATGTGTTTTTTTTTTCTATGTATATGTTCTGTGGTGTAGACTTAGTCGCCAATAAAGTTTCTTTCTTTCTTTCTTTCTTTCTAAAAAAATTTTGACTCCAATGTACTACAATTTTATGAATGTAGGTAAGCTACGAAGTTTTATCCACCTAGTGAAGTAACTGCAGTAAAAGTAGGAAATCTGTCATATTAAAAAATGGGTCTTACTTAGAAAAGAGCATTACAAATAAATCAAATATTAAATAAGTGCGCAACAACAAGCTGTCAAGGATACGCTATTTGGACCTCAACAAATTTTCGAAACAGAGTCAATTTATGATTGCGTTAACCTTAAAAAAACGGCAAATTGTTTGTAAAGTAGGTTTACGATCGAGATGTTTACGTGATAACGTCCGCACGAGAAAATCTCCATTCGTTTGTATGCCGCTAGAGCGAGAGAGACGGAAGATCGGTCCACTCACTCGAACGCTATGCCAGCCTCCGCTCGTGAGGATTCCGCGTGACAAGTTTCACGGAATGACTGGCAGCGCTCGAGATGAGACGGGAGATCGGTCCGTCTCTCTCTCGTTATACATGCGATCGCGCTCGTGAGGTTTTGGTGTGACACAAGTTTCTGAACATGTCACCCGACTAAAACGATTTTAAAGACGTTATCACGTCAATAAAAATAATTACCAATACAATTTTAAACTTCATATTATTATTATGACTATTGCAGTCCCTCGGGATGTTTTTTTTTTTTTTTTTTTTTTTTTATATATATGTAAACCGAACAAAAAGGCAGACGGGCCGCGTGGTGTTAAGCGATCACCGTCGCCTATGGACACGGGCAACCCCAGGGGAGCCACCCGAGCATTGCCGGCTTTGGAGGAGAGCTCTTTTTACAGCTTTCTTGAAGAACCCCATGTTATAGTCCACTGGGAATGCCTCAGCTGGAAGGTTGTCCCATAACCTGCACGTCCGTGGTAAAAAGGAGCGTGCAAAGCGGACTGTGGAGGACCGCCACGAGTCCAGATGGTGCCGGTGGAACTTTAACCTTCGTCTGGTGGTATAATCATGAAATGTATAATAAATGTATAATAATAATGTAGGCATCAATTTGAAGAGTTCCTCGGAGCACTCACCGTAGTAAAGTCGGTAGAACACGCAGAGCGAGCCTATGTCTCTTCGCAAGCTGAGCGGTTCTAGCCTGTCAGTCAATCTTGGGTCGTTGACGATTCGGACTGCGCGCTTTTTAACGGAGTCAAATGGGTGTAGCTGGTATTTTGGTGCTCCTGCCCAGAGATGAGAGCAGTACTCCATGTGGGGTCTGACCTGTGCCTTGTACAGCGTCAGGAGTTGCCCCGCAGTGAAGTACTGCCTCGCCCTATTGAGGATATGTGCTCGGATCGCTCCAAATGCTATCCAGGAACTTAATCCGGGACTGGATTGTATTGCGGTACAGATTTGCTGGCTATTACTTTGTACCATTCTGAATTTATTACATGATATTATTTCATTGCTTTCTCGTATTGAAGAGACGTGTATTATTTTATCGAATGAATAGATCTCTCTTCAATTGAAATATAACTTTAAGAGCTAGAATTGTCGTTGAAAGAAAATGTCGACTGTAAAGATTGATAGATAGACACAAAGATAGAAACACAAACACCCAGACTGACAACAATATAAAATTCATCATTAAAACTGGTGTTTCGCAGGGAATTGCACCCGGAGCCTCGATCAGCAATCTTGCAACCATTGTGCCGTATAGGACATTATTTTACATCTAAAGTACTCATTTCACCACTCTATAGGCATTACTGCTGCTGCAACCCTTTTGGAGTCCAATTGCTGGTTTGGCAAAGGGAGATCTCCCGCCGGGCGAGGTGGTCATGCCCGGGGAGCGGCCGCGCTCCAACTGACTCAATTCGGAGCTTGTATATATGGTAGGATATTCCGAAAACTTCGATAGCGTGATTCAGGAAGCGGATAGCGGAAGGTCGCTACATCACCCCCTGCTCAGACCGAAGGTCGATGACTTCAGTAATCCAAGTGTAGTCTTCGCTTACAAGCGCCTGGAATGCCCTCTATCTGCGGTGAGTCGAGATGTGAGGGTGCAGACCTTGTGTAGCCCTCCGTCCTCGGTGAGTCGGGATGTGAGAG
Source organism: Pyrgus malvae (assembly GCA_911387765.1). Taxonomy (NCBI): domain Eukaryota; kingdom Metazoa; phylum Arthropoda; class Insecta; order Lepidoptera; family Hesperiidae; genus Pyrgus; species Pyrgus malvae. The sequence continues at coordinate 14,930,039 of OU426969.1, forward strand.
TGTAGCGAAGTGTGGAGATGCCCTCTATCTTCGGTGAGTCGAGATGTGAGGGTAGGTTGGAATGTGGAGGCGAGTAGAGTGGGTACTCGAGCCGTCCACGACGTCGCAGGAGGTAGCTGGATCAGGATCAGGAAGCGTTATCATGATGCGCTGCGATGACCCTGACGAGCTGGTGAAGTGATGCTGCAGTCCATCCAGGGAATGAAGGTGCGACTGATGAAGGTCAGAAGGGACGTATTCTTGTCCGGGGTCAACAGTTTGGCAAAGGGAGATCTCCCGCCGGGCGAGGTGGTCATGCCCGGGGAGCGGCCGCGCTCCAACTGACTCAATTCGGAGCTTGTATATATGGTAGGATATTCCGAAAACTTCGATAGCGTGATTCAGGAAGCGGATAGCGGAAGGTCGCTACACTGGAAACGAATCTCTGCCCACTATTGGGCAGTCCTTTGTTTGGTATAGTGCCCACCCCCCCTCCACTATACCTTCAAGAGGTACCCGGCACCTTGGGAGAGGATACCGGGTTATGTGGGATTTGTACCGCACTAAAACTCCCTCTGTAGCCAGCCTCTGCGCTCCGGGATCTGCAGTGGAACTCTCCACTATCCTTCACGCGCGGCGTCTAGTACAAGCCCGTTTCCGAATATGCTCTTATGCACCTTCCGATGCTAATTCTTCCCGGGGCAGGCTGGATGGATCTAGCTCCTACTCTCACCGCTCACAACCCCGGAAGCCGCCTTTTAGTCGCCTCTAACGATCAGTCAGGGGATATCGTAGCTCTATTCTTAGTCCCGAAGCTGCAGGGAACTGGAACTTACTTCGAAACGTTCATTTTTTTTTCAGTAACGGTCACCCATATCCCGCCGACCACGCCCGTTTCGCTTACACTTCACAGGCGTTACTAGAGCTTTAAAAGAATATTGGAGTCCCTTGACATATAATGTATATTGAATTGTGGTAAATATTTGCTAGCTTTTATTTTGCTCTAAGTTTATTACATTTTATGTCACACGTTTAAGCGACGTATATTGATTTGAAAAAGCGTTATTTCTTTTAACGATAGCTCTGTTGACAGCCGCTAAACCTCAATCTGTACTGTATATTTGTTTTCCTCTTACGTTTGTAATGGTGTAGTATATTAAAAATAAATAAATACACTACGTTGTTAAAGGTTGCGATAGACTCAACTCTGCCTACCGCAGTTTCATCCAGGTTAGTTGGAATATTTTGACTAGAAGGCAAGATATAGGATGACCTGGGGGCAGTCGTGTATATTGGCCGACAACAGATGCTTTCGACCGGAAAAAAATAGTTTTTTTTTTATTTGAAGAGAGTTGTTCGCGCCAATTAAGTCATTTCACCTCCCTCCCCTTCATCCTCCCTCTCTTTCCCGCAAGCGCACTATTGTATTATATCGGCCTCATTCGCACCTGAGCAAACGCATATGGATCAGGAAGATCTATCAATCATCAGTCTGGCTTCGTCCGCCGTGCCGCCGACGCGCATGCAAGTCCTCTCGTGACAAGTGACAACCGCACCGCAAGCCACCTAACACGTGGTCATCAGACTCGCCGCATTGCCGCCATCACCGCTGTCAATAGTTTGTGATTTAACTGACTTATAGTGAAGAATAGGTACCTATAATAGTGTAGTGTGAAAGACAACACCAGCTCCCGGGCAAGAGAAGATTGATCGATCATCAGTACACGAGCATACCATCTGCTCCAGCCCCTGGGATACCCCAAGTAAGTGCGCTTTCCCCCTTTATCAATCCTTCTCGTTTTCCACCTTTAATTCGACACGCAACTTACAGTCCACAATTCCTACACCCGCAGTGGGGGACCACCCTCCTTTCCACCCTTTATTCCACCACCATTTTTGGTCATATCGAACCGGAGGTCCCCCCCTTTATCCAACAATTTTTGGTCCAGTCGAGCCTGATTTCGAGCCAATAGTTTAGTAACTTCACCCGGGTTAATTATTTAATCTCATAAATACGCATATGTATGTATTTCATGTAATATATTATAAGTGCCTATTCATATTTATTTTTGCAAATAAGTATTATATCTACGATTATTTTATATCCCGCATATTAATAACGCACCGCTCACGTAGGTATATTATTCTTTTTGCAAAACGCACCGCACCATCCGCTATTTATTTTTGCAAATAAGTATTATATCTACGATTATTTTATATCCCGCATATAACGCACCGCTCACGTAGGTATATTATTCTTTTTGCAAAACGCACCGCACCATCAGCTATTTATTTTTGCAAATAAGTATTATATCTACGATTATTTTATATCCCGCATATTAATAACGCACCGCTCACGTAGGTATATTATTATTTTTGCAAAACACACCGCACCATTCGCACCATTATTTACCTATATTTGTAATCGAAATTACACCTCATAGGTACGCATTCTATTTTTCATTAATTGAAGTCCGCCATATTTGTGTTTGCCGGAGCCGACGCGACCGGCGATCGTTGTTTCGCTAGTAACTACCTACGTAATCATTCATTCATTACGCCATACATAATTTTTATAATTTCAACTGTTTTAACTGATTTATCTTGTTCACGACAAAATGTCTACTAAAGGTAAAATTGAATCTGAAACGCTTTCAAATGACGAAATTAGATTGAAAATATTAATTGCAAAACGAAATTCTATTTACGAACGTTTACAACAAATTTATGATTTATCTATAAGTGCATTAAGTTCGTCAGACGCACAGGACACGTTTCTTGACACGGCATCTGACCTTGAATACTTGCGTACTGAGTTCAAGGACACGTTAGAATCTTATAATGTTACAAATTTAAAATTAAATCCGAACGCGCAAGTCGATTTCGGATCGTGGAAATCTTTTCATGATCTATATAGTCGTATTAAAAGTCAAGTGTCCAAATTAAACGCTCCATATTCATCTTCAAGTAAATTACAGAATAGTTTACCTACAAAAATTATACCGTCGCTTCCGCCCATAGAATTACTTTCTTTTAATGGGGACATACGATACTGGTCTATGTTCTACCAACAATTTAAAACCTTAGTTCATGATAATCAGCAATTAACAGATGCTGAACGCGTTTATTATCTTGTTAGTAAACTTAGTGATAAGGCATTATCAATCTGCTCAGGCTTAATGCCTACAGCTGAAAACTATTCTGTGATATGGAACGCGCTCATACGTAGATATAACGACGAGCGTGCGCTCGCGACTACCTACGTCAGTCAGCTGTTAGAACTGAAGAACGTAAACACTAGCACATCCACTGGTTATCAAATATTTATGGATAAATTTGATGCTTCTATTAACGCTCTTAAGCAACTTAATATTGATGACATATCTGATTTTCTATTTCTAAATATCGCGCTTAGAAAATTAGATAACGATACCGTAAAGTCGTTCGAAATGTCATGTCGCAACGTAAACATACCGAAATATTCCGCTTTGGTTCAGTTTTTACATGACCAGAATAGGGCTTTATGCAATACAATAAATACTTCGCATACGTCTAACAACCATAAAATTAAAGGTAATTTTGTTCCCGCTCCCGCTAAAAATATAAGCAAAACTTTTATTAATACAGATTCGAATCGGTCATGTATTTTCTGTAAATCGGGTGATCACGAACACCTATTTGTCTGTCCGCATTTTTTAAAAATAAATGCACAGGACAGGTACACTTTTGTAAAACGAAATAAATGTTGTACTAATTGTTTAAGTAATAAACACGCCACTCATTTTTGTAAGTCACAGCGTAGATGTAGACATTGCTCCCGCTCGCACCATACGCTACTTCATTTTGTTAGTAGTAGGAATAAGGTCGATCAGCCTTCGGTAGAACAAGGTCCAGGAGAAAAAAATGCATCCACGTCATGTAACGTTTCGCGCGATTGTGGTAATGCGCCGCACCGCACTACATTATTGGGAACTGCGAAGATTAAAGTTCGTACTAAATACGGTCACCAATATTTGTTGCGTTGTTTAGTGGACCCTGGCTCGCAATGCGATTACATTACGAAACAGTGTTGCAAACGTTTATACCTACCGATCTCAAATAAAACACCAGTTAAAGAGGCGCAAGGAATCGGTGGAATATCGCAGAAGATTTTAGGTGTTACTTCTTTGCAGTTTAGCTCCCGCTTTGATGAAAATAAACTTTATCATATTGAACCGTTAGTCGTTCCCACTATAACTGGACAATTACCCGAGTCGTTAATAGACGTTTCGAAAATTAATTATATAAATAATTTACGTTTAGCTGACGATCAATTCCATACACCAGGTGACATTGACGTTTTATTAGGGGTTAACACTTATTTACAAATTTTGTTAACTGATAAAATAATTAATTCGCAATCGCCGAGTGCCATAGAAACGTCACTAGGATACATAATAATGGGAGACGCAGATATCGACTTTCCTACATGCATGCCGCGTTCTTTAGTTTCTTATCCTATTGATAATAGTCAAACGCCGCCCTGCCCTTCAAGGACACGCCTGAAAAGTTAGGTGATTCTTTTATAACCGCTAAAAAACGCTTCTCGCTCCTAGAGAGACGTTTTAATAAATGTCCCGATCTTCGCTCCCGCTACAATGACGTTATTCAAGAATACATCAACAAGAGTTTTTTATCATTAGCTGTTTCAAATAATTCTACGGAACCTTGCTTTTATCTCCCGCACCACCCTGTCATACGTAATAATAAAAGTACAACTAAATTGCGAATAGTACTCGATGCAAGCGCTAAGTCAGATAATGACATTTCATTAAATGATATTTTACATAGTGGGCAAAATTTACAGATATTTTTAATATTTTTATTGGGGGTGGGTGAAGAAAACTCCTTTATTTTGGTTTCTTCCCGTTTATTTGTTTCTTCTTAATTTTCTTCCTTATTTTTCTTCTTATTTTTCTTCTTATGCCGAATCCGAATACAAAAAATCAAAATCCTAATCACCTTAAGTACTATTTTGAGGTGTCACAATAGCAAGGGGTTCAATGAGTTGCCGACCAATCGCGTGGCACTATGTCTATCTCGTTCTTACCTATAGGTCTGTCTCTCTCAACCTATCTCGTTCTAACTTATAGGTCTATCTCTTTCTATACCTATCTCTTTCTATCATATAGGTTTGTCTCTTTCTATTCCGACACTGCTCTAACCTATGTTTTTATCCTATTCTACAGTAAAGTAGGGAACTTTTATTTACATTTTACCTATAAACTTAATCTAATATGTTAAAATAATAACTTATATACTATTGACTAATTTCTAAATCGTCGCCGTCCGTAACAATTTTAATAAACGTACGAGTTTATCGCATCGCCTTTTTTGCCGACGTTAGACAAATGTATTTATGCATTGAAGTACAAAAATCGCACCGCGCGTTTCAACGCATTCTTTATCGCTTTTCTAATGAGGAAGACATACAAACATACGAATTTAATCGTGTGACTTTTGGTTTACGCTCTTCGCCTTTTCTTGCGCTACGCACATTGCGTCAGTTGGCTTCCGAGGAGAGGGAGTCCTATCCTTTGGCTGCTTCGGTGGTCGAACGAGATAATTTATATGGACGATATCGCGTCCTGCGCGCCCTGCGTCAACAGCGCCGTTGACGTAGCCACTGAACTAATTCAAATGTTTCAGCGTGGAGGATTTGAATTGGTTAAGTGGACTAGTAACAGTTCAGAGCTTTTACAGCACATCCCCGCAACGCACCGTCAGCTTGACGAGGTCTCATTCGACGACCAAAGTATTTTTAAAATATTGGGTTTTCGTTGGCACCCCGCAACTGATTGTTTTTTCTTTTCTAGTTTCGCCGCCGCCGCTCGCTTGTACCAGGCGTTCTATTTTATCCGCAACCGCTCGCTTGTATGATGTTCTGGGGCTCGTGGTCCAGTAATTCTTTCCTCTAAGCTACTCATTAAAACCTTATGGGTTCTCAAACTTGACTGGGACCAGGCTCCGCCCGCTCACGTTGTTACTGCGTGGCAACAATATATTTCAGAGTTACCTTTGATATCGAAATTAAAGTTTCCTCGCCATATGGGTATAAATAAAAATTCGCAAGTCTCGCTAGTCGCGTTCGCCGACGCCAGTGAAAGGGCATATGGTTGCGTGATTTATTCGCAGATCGTTAATGATGATGACTCACCAGTGATAACGCTACTAATTTTATTGCTTCGCGTTCATACTTGAAGGAACTTCATTCCTTTTTACGTTCAGACGAATATTATAAAGTATTTAATCAGGTCCTTTCTGATAACCGCATCACATGGAAACTTAACCCTCCAAACGCTCCACATTTTGGTGGGCTTTGGGAGTCAAATATAAAAGTAGTATGCAGACGATGCCGCCTACGTCACAACGTCTATAAAATCGGCGCACGCGGTCGTTAAGATGCAGCGTGTATTAAATGCGCTCCCCAAATGGCTTGCCAAATGGAGGTTATCGGTGAACGTGGGTAAGACGCAGGCCGTCAGGATCGGCGGCTTCTCACAAAAAGATCCCACCCTGAAGCTCCTAGGACAAGAAATCCAATGGTCCACCCAGGCTAAATACCTAGGTGTGACCATTGACCATAGGCTGACAATGGTACCACATGTCCGCAATGCCTCCACACAGGCGAGGGCGGCTGCTGCCGTACTTCGTCCTGTGCTCACCTCGAGTCTCCCTCTGAAGGCCAGAGTAGCCATCTATAAGAGCTATGTTCGCCCCCGCCTCACGTACGCGGCGCCGGCCTGGTTCGCTCTCACCAGTGCAGCGCAGCGCAAGCGCTTGCGCACTGTGCAAAGCGCGACACTGAGGAGAGTGGCCAACGCACCGCGCTACGTGAGGAACACCACCATCCAGAGGGACCTTCGGGTTGAGTCACTGGATGAGTTCGTCAGCAGCCTCGCCCAAAGGATGTTCGCGCGCGCCGACGCGTCGCTCCTCGCGCATCTGCGCGAACTGGCGCCGCTGCACGCGCGCCCACCTGACCGTCGTCCCCTCCCGCGCGACCTGCTCGCGCAGGACTATAGTTCATTCGCGTTAAGAAAATAGTGACTCATCAGTGCAACTGCAGGGTAAGGGTGTATTCATAATGGAGAAAAAAATTAAACATTTTTTTTTCAAAACATTAAATAAGTTTAATAGAAAAATAATAAAGTATCAATGATTTTAAACATGTTAAAATATTCCTATTAAGGTAATTTTTAATGTCAACTTAAACGCTATATTAGTAGAGTAACACATATTTGGATTAATGGTAATAAAATAAGTACTAAGTAAAAAAATACAAAATTGTCTTAAAACTAAGTACTTAAATCGCTAATCAGTATCGCTAGATTCTCCCGTTACATTTATTACGAATGAATTTTGTTCTGCATGTTCCATGACGTCATCCAAACCCCACATGGTATTTTCTTCGCGTATCACGTGGTCGCAGCATTTCTTCCACCGATTGGCGTCTACTAACGCGATTGCGTCATAAAATAATTTTTTTACGTCACTCATTTTGAATGTAGTATTATTCGCAGCAATATATTTTTTTATTTGGGCCCACACCATTTCAATCGGATTTAATTTACAATGGTAAGGCGGCAGACGAAGAATTGTAATGCCATTGTTTGTAGCAGTCTCATCTACTAAATATTTATTATATTTTTATAAACAGTGTTTTCGGACACACCGCATGCACTTGCAGTTTTAATTACTATGCTCTCCACAGTCTCATTTAAATCAATCTGTTTGAAATACTTATAAACATTGTAAATTACGCGTCTCTCTCCGCTATGTATAATTGATCCACTTTTATTTTTTTTAATAGGTGAGATATCCATTTTCCAAATTTAATTTTAAACAAGTAGTACGCAAAATACACAACCGATCAGTTCGAAGGTCTGACTTCAACTGAGCACTGTGAACTCGCCTTACTAATTTCTAGCGTTTTAATTGGCTAGGGGGCGTGGCTTGGCCGGCAGTCGGTGATGAGTCACTATTTTCTTAACGCGAATGAACTATAGTCGCGGGAGGCGTCCACCGTGCAGCCATACCAAAAAGAAGCCCAGGACACCAAGAAGACTCCAGGCTGTCCAGAGGAAAGTGTGGGAGAAAAAAAAAAAAAAAAAAAAAAAAAAAAAAAAAAAAAAAAAAAAAACTTCCACACCGGACGATGGACAGCCTCCACCCTAACAGCCACAGGATCACCTGTTATAAGTAAAATGAAGACCCGAACAACATAGAAGACCACGACAGGGACCACCCGGTCCCCACCCCAATGACCGGGACCATGTTCATGGCCCGCGGTAGCCACCCATGGCAGGGGCAGGCCCGAAACGTGTGCCCCGAGCCCCTTGCGGGGCTCGCGAAGATAACCCCGGAGAAAAGTAGTAAAGTATCATTTATTTCGCGTCATAGGTAAGCAAATCCTCACGTATGAGGAATTGCTTACTGTCCTCACTCAGGTCGAACGCATATTAAATTCACGACCGCTTTACGTGTTAAGTAGCGATCCGGCGGAACCTACTGCACTTACGCCCGCACATTTCCTCGCTGTTAATCCACTTGGATGTTTACCCGCCGCGGATCTTAGTAAAGAACGCATTAATCTTTTATCACGTTTTTCATTGCTTGATTCGATAGTTCAGTCATTCTGGAAGCGCTTCAGATCAGAATACTTACATACACTACAAGCAAGAGAAAAGTGGAATAAACATTCTATTAATTCCATTTCTGTAGGAACCGTTGTTCTTATCGATATGGATAACGCTCCGCCTCTTCAGTGACCGCTAGGCGTCGTCACTGAACTGTTTCCTGGTAGGGATGGTGTGGTGCGCGTTGCACAAGTGAAGACTAAGAGCTCCACTTTGCAGCGGCCCATTGTTAGACTTTGCCCTCTACCAACACAATAATATTTCTATATGCCTATGTAGTTTATATTTTATAAGTTATAGTTTAAGTATAAATTCTCATCCCGCTATTATAATATTTTTATTAATTTACTAATTATATTCATCGCATCGCCTCTGTTCACCGCATATATAGTTTCTTCTATATGATATTAACTCCGCTGTATATATTTATGTTTATTTTTTTAATTCGCTATTTGAGATGACCTCAAGGCCGGGGGGATGTTCGCGCCAATTAAGTCATTTCACCTCCCTCCCCTTCATCCTCCCTCTCTTTCCCGCAAGCGCACTATTGTATTATATCGGCCTCATTCGCACCTGAGCAAACGCATATGGATCAGGAAGATCTATCAATCATCAGTCTGGCTTCGTCCGCCGTGCCGCCGACGCGCATGCAAGTCCTCTCGTGACAAGTGACAACCGCACCGCAAGCCACCTAACACGTGGTCATCAGACTCGCCGCATCGCCGCCATCACCGCTGTCAATAGTTTGTGATTTAACTGACTTATAGTGAAGAATAGGTACCTATAATAGTGTAGTGTGAAAGACAACAACAGCTCCCGGGCAAGAGAAGATTGATCGATCATCAGTACACGAGCATACCATCTGCTCCAGCCCCTGGGATACCCCAAGTAAGTGCGCTTTCCCCCTTTATCTATCCTACTCGTTTTCCACCTTTAATTCGACACGCAACTTACAGTCCACAATTCCTACACCCGCAGTGGGGGACCACCCTCCTTTCCACCCTTTATTCCACCACCATTTTTGGTCATATCGAACCGGAGGTCCCCCCCTTTATCCAACAAGAGTAGTAAAATATTTTCAGCGTTAATGAACTTAAATATAAATACGACTATTCCTGACATCTATTGGAGAGTATTAATAATATTGTGCCGCAGAACGCCGTCAAACGCCACCCGGTAATTCGACGTTCAAGGAAATGACAATGTCGATTTGAAAGAGCTCTATAAAAAATTAGTTTATTGAATTAAAGCTTCCTTGGCCGAATGGTACCATGGGCTGACTGCGGAACTAGAAACCCGGGTTCAAACTTCAACCAAAACCATATTGCGTTAATTTTTATTTTTTTGTGATTTTTTTATTGGAAATTATTTCAAATGGCTTTGTTAAGTAACACTAAGTAAATGAGTGTTTCGTTTGAAATTAAACCAAGAAAATATCCCAAATAAATTGTTTTTATCCGAGCAACATTCGGTCGTCCAGGTACTTTTATATTATACGTACATTTCTCTTACAACTCTTCCTCAAACAATTCCGACAAAAAATGTAGGTGTTTTATTTTTTGCACTTTTTAAATCATACCCAAGTCATAATTTACAGCTGTTTATGAGATTCAAAATGGGACTATAAGGACACGCTGAGCCCAGTATTATAAAGGTCAGGGAGACCTTAATTTTTTACCGCTCGGCAATAACAAAATCCCGTGAATCTGTTGACCTTGTCTTTACGACTTTAATATTGACTTGGAACGGAGAGTCCTGGTTTTCATAAAAATGCTTTACGATATCATCAAATTTTCTTATGAACTACGCCAAGGATAGCTAGAACGTATGAGTGATATGGAAAATGTGCTGTTTTGAAATTGTAAACGAGCTTTTGACGTTACAACGTTTAATTAATCGATGAACGCTGGCTGCGCGCACGAAAAAGGATGACTCATTGTAACGTTACGCTCATTGTAACGTTACGCTTGTAACGTTACGTTGAGGCTGGAGCGTTCGGCTTGCGCCGTTCGTCGAATGTTTATAAAGTGAAGTGAAAAGTTAATGTAGTTTTCACTATTTTATTATGGCGTTGTCACGTTAAACGTTTGTTATAGTTTATAAGTTGTTCCTATTAATATTTTTTTTCAAATTTGGTAGCGATGCGGTCCTGTTGAGCATTGTTGTTGTAACAAGTTAAACAGGTAATATATTATATTCAGTGTCGTGTTAAGCTTAGTTGTTGTAACGAGGAAAATACATAATAATATTATATTATATTGTGTTATGTAAAAACATTCCAATCAAATTTTTTGCCCGCTTCATTCTAACCGTGTGAATATTATCAAGATTGTTAAAAATAAATTAACGTGATAAACAAATGGACGATATTTTATTTTAGGTGGGATCTTGTACTACTTGTTCATGCATAAATTTACGTATGGTCGTTTAATTAAATTTCTAAATTAAGATTTCCTGAATACCTACATATTAATCAAAATAACCACATGATTTGCTTGTATTTACATATTCACTGATCTGCATCATTTAATTAATCTTTAATGAAAATATTTGGATGATTTTCAATAGCTTCATGTTTTGAATTAGTTTCTGAATAGTTTGTAGAAATACAATAGGCTGAGCGATTTCAATGAGAATGATGATTTTGATTTAAAATCAAAATCGCTTTCATATTGTAGTATATTGTTTGAAATCTATTGATTTTGATCTTTGTTATAAAAATTGCTATGAATTTGAGCATAGAAACTATTTAGTTCTGTGGTTGGGTATCTTCAATGGTTAATATAAACTACAACCCGATCTGTATGGTGCTATGAATTGATATATTATATGATTGAAACGTTTATTAAATTAACGTTAATTACATTACAAAAAGAAGTCAAAATTATAGTAAGTAAAAATAAAAATACAAAATGTCAAATCATCATTGTCAACATAATAAAAAAAATACAAAATGTCAATACTGTTATAATAATAACATAGATTAATAATAATAAAGACTGATTTCTATTTTTCAGTTAGATAAGCGTTTAGGCTATAGTTGGCTGCAACCCTTTTTGCGTCCCACTGCTGGGCACGGGTCTCTCCCCATTATTGGGGAGGCCTGGAGCTTACTCCACCGCGCTGCTCCAATGCGGGTTGGTGGAGATGCGGGTTAGTGGCCAACCCGCTGTCGGATGTTTTCAAACCGCCCATAAGGCCTCCGACAAGGTTTAACGATTGTTATCTATCGACAACAACCGGGACCGACGGCTTAACGTGCCCTCCGAAGCACGGAAACGCGCATGAAATTTTTGCCACTAGCGGTCACCCATCTCACACCTGACCGCGCCCGTTTGGCTCAGCTGCATAGATCGCTTGCGTTCTACGCTCGCTGCCGAGCCATGCGCGCTACAGTAGCATTTGTTAATTAAATATAAAGTAAATTTGACATTAAACACTTTTACATCTTTGATGTGACATGGTCCTTTACAGTTAGCCTTTTCCATAAGCTCAAGGTCGCTCAGAGAGGGCTATGCTTGGTATTTCTCTACGCGACAGAATCCGTAACGATGAAATCCGTAGAAGAACGAAGGTTATCGACATAGCTCTCAAAATCGGCAAGCTGAAGTGGCAATAGGCAGGCCATATAGTAAGGAGGACCGACAGCCGATGGGGAAGAAAGGTTCTCGAAAGGCGACCACGTCTCGGCAAAAGGAGTACAGGCTGCCCTCCAACCAGGTGGACTGATGAACTGAAGAAGACAGCGGGCAATCACTGTATTCAGAAGGACCAGGACCGGGAGGAGTGGAGAACGTTAGGGGAGGCCTATGTCTAGCAATGGACTGTAAAAGGCTTGATGGATGGATGGATGGACATTTTGATAATGCGTATTTCTTTTGGAATACTGGTTATGCAAGACATGGTAAACACCTAATTAACTCTCCAATAAGCTGATAGACTCGATGTTTATTTCAAAAGAACCTGTAAACAAAAATAAAATTAAACGTCAAAATTATCAAATTTCTCATCTAAATTATCAAATTGAACAAGAAAGTTTCTAATTCAATAGAAAGTAAATAAAGCGAATTATTTGTACTCTTCATCCGAAGGAATCCACGGAGAAATCTGCGAATTTCTGAATACAGGCTTGTAATTTCAGGAGCCTTGAGAAATTTCACGCCGTTTATAAAGATTGAAATGTGTATTAGGCAGAACATTTATTATAGTCAAGCAACTTTACTAAAGGCGTCGGCAAGAGCCTTATATTAGGATACCGTGCAAAAAGAGACGGGGTTCTAAAATATATAGGTAAACGTCGGTCTGGTAGCCACAATATTGATTCTTATGTAAGGATAGAAAAAAGAAATAATTGTAAACTATAAGGAACAATAAAAAAAATGGATCACACACACATTTTTATATTTTTGATATGGCTGCAACCCTTTTTGCGTCCCATTGTTGGACACGGGTCTCTCCCCATTATTGGAGAGGCCTGGAGCTTACTCCACCACGCAGCTCCAATGCGGGTTGATGGAGATGCGGGATAGTACCCAACCCGCTGTCGAATGTTTTCAAACCGGCTTGTCGGAGGCCGACTGTTATCTATCGACAACAACCGGGACCGTCGGCTTAACGTAACTTAAGCACGGAAACGCACATGAATTTATTTGCCACCAGTGGTCACCCATCTCACACCCGACCGCGCCCGTTTGGCTTAGTTGCATAGATCGTTCGCGTTCTACGCTAACCGTCGGGCCATGCGCGCTTCATTTTTGATATGATTCTTAACAAAACTTCTATAAAAAAACAACGGGTTGCACTCGGTAGTGTCTTTCCCAAATTAAATCCCTCTTACTTGTGAGAGGAGACCTGTGCCCAGCAGTGGGACATAAAAAAAAATTAAAAAAAAAGTTTGAAAAAAAGTACAAACAACACTTTCATATATTATGTTCTAGCCACAGGACTTTGCGCGCTTAGTGGTAAATATTATATAAAAATAACGCTTCACACATAGCCCCACAGAAGGGTAGATATACCCTGTGTCGTGGGTACCATGCACACATACAAAGACAGAAACACAAACACCCAGACCAAGAACAGAAATTTAAACTTATCATTCAAATTTCTACTTCGCCGGGAATCGAACCCGGGACCCTCCGATCGGCAGTCCGGTATGGCAACCATTGCGCCACAGAGGTCGTGCCTTGACGACCTGTGGACATATTGGACTTATACTACACCGTGGAGCGTATCTACGCCGTAGTAAGCGCTACGACTTCATCTATTAATTCGCCCTCTTTTACACAGCGACCTGATTTCGTTCAGAGACGGATTTATGGGCACAGAGTGATGAGAAGCGTAACGAAGTGGAAAAATTAACAAACGCAACAATAGCTTTTAAAGCGATAAACGTAGATGGCAACTGCAGAAACTAGTGCAAAGCAGAGTAAGTATAATTCATCACCTTTTTTTGTCTCTCTTTCCATCTGCTTCTACTGTTTCTGTCTACCCTTCTACCTGTCAAAACACTCTAAAGACTCTATGCTGAAAGTTTATTAAAAAACAAACATGTGATCCTTAAATTAAAAAATGATAAAAGCTTATCATTCAATTTTTTTCTAAAGTCATTTTTTACAAACTTCTAATGGATCAATGTAAAACCTTTTTTTGTTTCGGGGGGAAACCTTCAAAAGGTACATGGCACCGTGGGATACCGGGTTATGTAGGTTTTCTACTACATTAAAAACCCCTCAGTGGCCTGATTCTGCGCTTGGGGAGGACTCTGGGATCTCTAGTGGAACGCACCGGTGTCCTCCACACGCGGCGCCCCAGAACGGACCCATCTTTGGGAAAGCAAATTTGTTCTCCTGCACCTTTAGATGCTTACGACGGTATGCGGTACGAGCCTTCACTCTCACCGCCTGCAACCCCAGAAGCACTCTTTTAGTCGCCTCTTAAGATCAGGCAGAGCACACCGTAGCTCTATTCTTAATCCCGAAGTTACAGGTACTGAGTTATTTTAATTGCAGATTTTGTTTGGTGACAGTTGAACACACACTAAACTGAACACATACAGTAAATATAATAATAATACTTACTCCCTCCCTGTTAATCCCTCTCTCTTTTAGGCATAGCCACATACATATACGTAACGTGTACACACGTGTTTACATAATAATGTGAAACGCGATCTTCCATTTTGTACCACGTCGTAACAAGCAAATGCTACGACTCTGTCTATTAATTCGCCCTCTTTTACACAGCGACCTGATTTTACTCGGAGACGGATTTATGGGCACAGAGTGATGGGAAGCATAACGCAGTACAAAACCTAACAAACGCAACAAAGAGTTTTATTGCGATAAACGGGAACGGAGCAGGGGATGGAAACTAGTGCAGTACACAATAAAAGCGAGTAGCATTCGTACAAGGAGGATTTTTTTTATAGGTTTCCGTAGGTAATGGTTTTTTTGTCCACATTTAATTTTAACACGCTTATATTAGCTTGACCTGTATGTATGTATGTAACGGAATATTTTAACTTCATTTTCACCTACATCTAAGCGTCTGATTAACTTGAAAATTTGCACAGGGGTCAAGGGCCGATGACAATACAATAATATTAAAAAAATCCAACAAAAAAATAAAATAAATATTGTGGTTTAAAAAACTAAAAAAACACGCTTTTGTGAAAATACGAACTTAAAAGTAAAAAATAAGAAGAAAAAGTATTTTACTGTAAAAAAAGCGTGGGGTTCTTTTTGAGATACTGTTGACACCATGCACTTTTTCGTTCGTATTTTCACAAAAGCGTGTTTTTTAGTTTTTAAACTATATATACATTATTTATTGATCTGTTCGTTTTTACGTATGTACATAATATGTATCAAAACTCTTTTAGTAGGTAATGCGTAAGGGTAATTTTTTACCTTTTTATACATTTGTATGTCCCGAAAAATCCTTTCCTAAGCAATAAGTAAACCATGTCTTGAAGTTGTTAGTTGAATTTTACATCATATCAAACCCCTAATTACATCTGACAGTGTTTTGGTCTGAAGAACTAAAGCCAAATCTAGGATCGCATTTTAATATAATAGACCTATGTTTACAGTAAATTATGTGACAAATAATCAGAAATCCCATAAATTTTCTAAATCATCATCTGAAATATTCAGACGGAATTCATCGAAATTTTGTAATGATAAATGTCTACTCGTACTTCATAAAGAAATTGTAGAATTTCTCAAAAGATGACTCTCTCAAGATTTGTAAGTGTAATTTATTTTTTGAAGATTCATATAATTTTAGATCATGTGCCTATTTTTTAAAATTACTCAGCATTATATTTCAAAGTTGTTCTTTAAAAGTCAATTAAGTGTGAGATAATAATTTTAATTTGATTCTTGTATAAATATTGAAGTACTTACAAACCTAACATACTAAAAATAACCTATTGTATAGCCGTAATCTCACTATTTCTAGTAATGATAGTTTATCTTGGTATATTGTAAACACAGACCAAGGTGGTTGGTCTGTGATTGTAAACCTACTTTTTAACCCTTAATATATTATGTACAAAAGGAAAAACTACATTCAGATTATTATTAATATATTTTTAAAATTAAATGCTTACTTATACTAATGTAAGCTATATTAAGGGTTTAAAAAACCGGCCAAGCGCGAGTCGAACTCACGCACGAAGGGTTCCGTATCATTACCTATAAAAATTCACGTTTATTGTATGGGAGCCCCCTTAAATATTTACCCATTGCCTTTGATTATCCTCAGAATACATTGCATTAAGATTGAATGAAAGATAAATTGTGGTTTACGATTTATGACGTATTAAAAAAAAACTATGTACTAGATCTCGATCAAACCAATTTTTGATGGAAGTTTGCATCGTAATGTATATCATATATTTTTTTTAGTTTTATCATTCTCTTATTTTAGAAGTTACAGGGAGGGAGGGACCAACATTTTACCACTTTGGAAGTATCTCTCGCGCAAACTATGCAGTTAGAAAAAATATATAATAGAAACCTCAATATCATTTTTAAAGACCTATCCATGGACATCCCACACGAATATATAGTTTATGAAAAAAATATTTGAGTTTCAGTTCCAAGTATGGGGAACCCTCCCTCAAAATTTATTGTTTTTTTCTAATTTTGTGTGAAAATCTTAATGTGGTTCACAGAATACATCTACGTACCGAGTTTCAACAGTATAGTTCTTATAGTTTCGGAAAAAAGTAGCTGTGACATACGGACGGACAGACAGACATCACGAATCCATAATGGTTCCGTTTTTGGCCATTTGGCTACAGAACCCTAAAAAGTAGACTTATATTATACCAAGAAAAACTATTTATATTAACTTTAGACAAAGAATCGCTTATTGCGTTTACTGGAACATATGTGACTAGAGGTCAATAAATCCAAGTTAAATACGAACTGGAGAGCAAAATTGAGCTTAGGTGGCACCAAAACTTTGAACTAAAGTCATTTAATTGAAAATTTCTAGCTTGTAGTTTTCATGAAGCCATTTATACGATTAAGAGCAAGATAATTGTAGCTATAAGAGTTACTCAAGTGTAAATTACTTTAAAATAAAAAGAAATTAATTTAAATTGAAAATATTACAATGATAAAAATTATAACGACTCAATCAGCCCGATTTATGTAGTTATACAGATTGAAATTTGAAGCCCTTTTTTTTAATGATATGACACAGTAAGGTTTGCAAAACGTGTTTTTTTAATTTGTCCCCAGAAATATGTATATATATTAAAAAAATACTTTCCACATCTATGTTTGGGTCATAGTATTACACCATAATACCGAATTTCATCAGATTTTTTTACCTATATCCATTAGATTCAGGGCAAATTGGCTATGAAAGACGAACAAACAAACAGATAGACGCAAAAGTGATCCTATAATGGTTCTGTTTTTTTTATATAAAACTAAAAATAAATGATTAGCTATTGGTTGTGATGGTAACGACATTAAATGAAATACTACAGATAACTAAAGTTATCAAGTACGATCACGAAGTGTGAAACGGGACAATCTCAACTTAACTTGAAACTTTCAAGTTGAAGCGACGGTGTGAGTCGGACTTAGCACTTAAGTTAGTCTTGCTAAGTGAGATGGAAATTAATATTGATGAAGATTTAATAGACGGCCGAACCTATGCTCTTTTTTCAAATTCTGGTGACTGAGTATGTCTGTCGATTAGATGTTCTGTGTCACGAAGTCCGTTCGGCAATGATTTTTTTCAGGGGTGCACACGTGTCAGCATGATAAGTTAGTGTGAGTAGGGAAAACAAAAAAAAATATACTTGACGCTGGCAATATGGACAGAGTATGCGAAGAAGCGCGCATGACCCGGCGGTTAGCGTAGAACGCAAACGATCTATGCAACTAATCCAAACGGGTGCGGTCGGGTGTGAGATGGGTGACCGCTAGTGGCAAAAAATTTCATGCGCGTTTCCGTGCTTCGGAGGGCACGTTCCCGGTAGTTATCGATAGATAACAGTCGTTAAACCTTGTCGGAGGCCTTATATAGTTTGAAAACATTCGACAGCGGGTTGGCCACTAACCCACATATCCACCAACCCGCATTGGAGCAGCGTGATGGAGTAAGCTCCAGGCCTCCTCAATAATGGGGAGAGGCCCGTGCCCAGCAGTGGGACGCAAAAAGGGTTGCAGCCAGTCAGTCAAGGAAAACATTAACTAAAGGTGTTTTCATAATAGCAGACATGTATATGTATAATATGCAGTCGGGTATAATATGGGTGACCGCTAGTGGAAATTTTCTTGCTCAGTTTCCGTGCTTAGGAGAATAAGTTAAGCAATCGATCCCGGTTGTTGTCATAATTCGCAATCATAAAACGCAGTCCGAATCGTCAACGACCCAAGATTGACTGACAGACTAGAACCGCTTAGCTTGCGAAGAGACATAGGCTCGCTCTGCGTGTTCTACCGACTTTACTATGGTGAGTGCTCTGAGGAACTTTTCAAACTAATGCCTACATCTACATCACCATTCCATGATTATACCACCAGACGAAGGTTAAAGTTCCACCGGCACCATCTGGACTCGTGGCGGTCCTCCACAGTCCGCTTTGCACGCTCCTTTTTACCACGGACGTGTAGGTTATGGGACAACCTTCCAGCTGAGGCATTCCCAGTGGACTATAACATGGGGTTCTTCAAGAAAGCTGTAAAAAAAGCTCTCCACCAAAGCCGGCAATGCTCGGGCGGCTCCCCTAGGGTTGCCCGTGTCCATAGGCGACGGTGATCGCTTAACATCACGCGGCCCGTCTGCCTTATTGTTAGGTTTACTTATAAAAAAAAAGAAAATTCATTATTTGTCATTAAGCATAACAAAAGATGTTCGCGTACTGTGCCGAAAATTGGCGTACAAATATTAATTTGTCGATTGACAACAGTCGTTAAAGCTTATCGGAGGCCGTATGGCTAGTTTGAAAATATCCTACAACGGCTACATGTGTACATGGTATTGGAGTAGTGTGTTGGAGTAAGCTCCGTGTGTGCGTGGCCGCATACCGCTGTAAGCATCGGAAGTTGCAGGAGAGCACATCTGCTCTCCGAAAGATGGGCCCGTTTCAGGGCACCGCGTATGGAGGATACCGGTGCGTTCCACTGGAGATCCCGGAGTCCTCCCAAAGCACAGTGGCAGGCCACCGAGGGTTTTAGTGCGGTCAAATCCTACATAACCCGGTATCCTCTCCCAAGGTGCCGGGTACCTTTTGAAAGTTTCCCTTCCCGATACATAAGAAAAACCTCCTTAATTATTGGGAAAAGTCCATGCCCAGCAGTGGGATGCGAAAAGAGTAGCAACCTGTTGCGTTATCTTTATCTAGTAAGAGTGGCAGGCCACCGAAGGGTTTTAGTGCGGTCAAATCCCACATAACCCGGTATCCTCTCCCAAGTTGCCGGGTACCTTCTGAAAGTTTCCCTTCCCGATACATAAGAAAGGCCTCCTCAGTTATTGGGATAGATCCATGCCCAGCAGTGGGATGCGAAAAGAGTAGCAACCTGTTGCGTTATCTTTATCTAGTAAGAGCGATATGAAGTACCATCTCTGTGTGAAACGAGAAGGCAAATACAGAAACTTTGTAGTTGTTGAAGTGACAGTTCATACTTAGCACTTGCCGGTGGAAGTTGGTCTTGCTAGGGAACAGTTTCACAATTAATATTAATAAAGTTTAAAGAAGACTAAGAAGAACTAAGTCTTAGATTGAGATAACATAGAAAAGTTATTTTAAATTATTCGTAACTCACGATTTGTAAGTTTTATTATTTCTATACCTACTTTTTTCGAAATTATTGGAACCACGCTATGGAATGTATATATATGAAGTGGAATGGAATGTAATATATAGAATGTATATAATCTCTGAATATTCCGTTCTGCTCCTTTATTTCATTTAATCCAATATTTTATACACTTAAATTTGACACCTCGCGCTTTACAGCAATAGTTTCTAACAGAAATATTAAAGGATAGACAAACTAACAAAGTGATTCTGGAAGATTCCTTGTTTAACTTTGAGGTCCAAAACCCTAAAATCAGAAACTTAAGTATTAATGAAGAACTTATTTCTCTAAATATAGAAAGAAAGAATGAAAATATTTTATATAGTATAGTATAGTTACTGCAGTAGGTGCTGTAGGTGGTATACATACTTCAACTCAGTTGTGCGCGCGGCGCTATGTGTGCGTGGGCTAGTAATTATGCAGCTTTAATTTGTGTGACAGTGACGCGGCCGTGATTTTCCGAACAACTTCACTGTACCTCTTGTCACGCACACAAAGTCACTGTGTATATACAGGTTTACCCACACATAGCGCCACGCGCACAACTGAGTTGAAGTATCTATATAACTATTATGGTTCGCCCGGAGAAGTACGAAATGAAATGAAATGAAATGAAATATTCTTTATTCACTGTACGGTTCCTTTACAAACTCTTAGTGAACGTTATTTTTTTGTCCTGTCTGCTCTGGGTGCGCTTAGGCAATGCCGAGCTGAAGAAAAGAGCAGACGGAGAAAAACTTCAGCCCTGTTTTAAAATATGGGGTATACAATAGCTAGCTTTCTTACAGAGTAGCTATGGGCAGATAAGGAACATACGTGACAGCTACCGCATGTGTCAATGTCGTCCCACAGCCATCTGCTAACATAGGCAGTTTAATTCATTTAAGTCTATTACATCAGATAGAAACAGCCTTGTGGGACTACAGCTCAATCCCAAGCTTTTTTATCAATTAAATAGTCCTTAAGATCGTAATACGCCTTACGACCGTTGCACCCACGTCTGCGGTGACCCGATTCTGTTGTGTTTCCGTGGAAAGGTGCAGTTGCCGGCCATACTTACATGAGGCGACCACCAGCCTTCGGAGTAGCAGCGCAACTGCATACAGATCAGACAAGACTAAGCTTATGCTTATGCTTGCTTGAGGTTGTATGTAGATGTCCATGGGTTGCAGCGACCACTTAACACCACGTGGCCTGCATGCTCGTCTGCTACTCCATTCAAATAAAAAAATTTAACTGAACGGTTTTTTACAAACTCTTGGTGAATGTTATTTTTTTGTCTGTTTTGGGTGCGCTTAGGCAATGCTGAGCTAGGTATTTTAAAGGTAGGTACATACTAATTGTACACCGAAATATTCGTATTGTTTCTCAAAATATGTATACCTACTAATTATTCTATCTTTCCATCATCATTATCACTCCATTCTCAGTAACTCATCAGCTATTCCATCAAATTATGGTGAAATCGCGAGTTGTGACGCATAATTTGTGGTTCATACGCGATCAATCTACCGCTTAATTGTGGGTTATGGATAGGGTTGCCATCCGTCCGGGTTTCCCCGGATTTGTCCTAGTTTAGAGGGCGTCCGGGGAGCGTCCAGGCCGGACTTCATTGGTAGTCCGGGTTTAATAAAAAGAATTAAAGTCTTGGGCCGCCCGCGACACACGTACTGTGCCCGCACGCCGCGGTCAACCGACGAACCGACTCGCTAAATTCACTGTCCCCCCGCTGTTGACATGTCCGGGTTTTGGGCTCTAAAATTCGGGCTTTTAACGCGTCTTGTCCTGGTTGAGAAATTTTGGAGATCGCAACCCTAGTTATGGAGCTATGTGAATATTAGCGAATAATAAACGTTTCACACTCATAGCCCCAGAGTAAGGTAATTAATACCCGGTGTCGATGGTACCATGGACACATACAAAGACAGGAACACAAACACTCAGACCGAGAACAGAAATTTAAACCCATCATTCAAATTTCTGTTTCGCTGGGAATCGAACCCGGGACCCCTCGATTGGAAGTTCGGCATAGTAACCATTACGCCACGCGGGACATCAGGCGAATGCAAGAAACAGTAAGATTTTATAATTAAATTAAGAATATTCTTTATTTTTGTGATTTTTGTCCATTGGCCACAACACTTTTTAAGTACTACTGAGTTCAGTTTCTTACCAGAACCGTACACGAATCGTCTTTAAATTTACTGCTGTAGAAGTAAAGTTCAAGTTTTATATTCAAACCAAACCTAAAATATACAACTGAGTATTAACTCTTATAGATAAAACTTTTAAAGTTTGAAAGTTCAAATATCTCACTTCGATTCTTATCGAGGAGAATTCAAGTGAAAGTTTGGATAAGTTAAATTTATTGATATCACGTTTAAATTGTAGATTTTCATAGGATACATTATTTTAACCTTGAAGCGCGCATGGCTCTGCGACTGCCATGAAAGTCGGTAGGTGGTAGAACTGTTATCGTTCGCCCGGGGAAGTACCACCGCTGCACCCACTTCTGCCGTGAACCAATTCTATTGTGTTTCGGTGGAAAGATGCAGTTGCCGGCCACACTTACATGAGGTGACCACCAGCCTCCGGAGAAGCAGCGCAACTGCATACGACCTCAGATAAGACTTACCTATGCTTGCTTGGAATTGTATATAGATGTCCATGGGGTGCAGCGACCAGTTGCCTTGCAACTTAAAACTGAAATAAGTATCAATCAATCAACTAATATTCTTTATTGTGGAATATTTATTATGTACATTGATGGTGTTTAAATATTAACATTTTCTATTCTTCGTCAGACGAGAATATAAGAAAATAAATTATTCCTGCCTTTGACGTTGTTTGTATTGATCGAGTGGAAGCTCATTTATATTTAAGACTTCCATAATTCCTTAAGGAATTAACCTTCAGTTCAGATAATATCCAAGTTATTTATTTTAGTAAATGTTTTAGTTTAGAAATGGAATCTCTCAACAGTCTTACTGATGGCTCTAAGTGATGTCAATATCAATCATTAACAAAATGGAGGCAAAATACAAAATCTAATACCTTTAAACGAGCAATTCTTGTATATATCTAAATATTTTTTTTTTATCTCGGAGACGGCTCCAAAGATTTTGATGAAATTTAGTACCCTGGTTTCGGGGGTGATAAATTGATCCAGCTTCGTTTTATTTTTAGAAATTTTAAATTAAAAAAAATATTTCAGCGATAGAAAATACAATAGAAAAATACGACTACTCCTGACATCTATTGGCGAGTATTAATAATATTGTGGCGTAGAACGCCGACAAACGCCATCCGTCAATCCGACACAGATTAACAATATTATAGGTACATATATCAAAACAATTATTACAGCATGTACAACTGTATTTGTTATGAGTATCAGTTGAATGCAGAGAATTCAGTAGCCAAAAGTCGTTTTAATTGTCCTGGCAGTCGACCTTGCGATCTCGTTGAGAAATTTATTGTGCCTGTAGTTAGTTTTGGGCGTCTGGTATAAATAAATAATGTAGTTTAAAAAACTAAAAAACACGCTTTTGTGAAAATACGAACTAAAAATTAAAAAAATAAGAAGAAAATGTATTTTACTGTAAAAAAAGCGTGAGGTGCATGGTGTCAATAGTATCTTAAAAACCCACCCCACGCTTTTTTTTACAATAAAATACATTTTCTTCACAGATCCCAACAAATTTTGCGATATAAACAAAAATATAAACAGATTACGACGGACATATTCAAATTTGAGAATGCGTAACGTAAGCAATTACGTTTATTCCAGATGATTCGATTTGGCAATTCGGTATTGTGTTGTCAGCATTGGATCTGCGGAAAATTTCCGATGTGTTTGCTCAAGAAATAGATGTCGTGTTGGATCTTCTTACAATTTGTGTAATAGCTTGTAATGTATTCTTATTCAAGTTAAATATTTTCAATGGTGAATTTATCACAATTGAAATAAGATTCACATACGTTTCGTGAAATTCTGATTTTGTCGTTGGATCATTCTGATTCAAAGATAGGGAATGAATGTAGGAATTATCTTGTCAAATGTTAAACTTCTGCGAAACCATCAAAGATACCGAATTTTATTCCAAGGGACCATAGCACTTAATATCTGTGAATAGAATTACAAACTGTAATTTATTGTTTTAAGAAAGTATTCCCAAACTGGAAAATTTCTAAATATTATAATTTTGTTTCTTTTTTTTTACAAAATGCACAGGACAACCATATCTTGGTAATTTATTTGTAAGAATACTACAAGAAGGTGAAAAAAATCAAATGGATAGACCGTCAGGAGGACAATTCTTTTCCTTAGGCTTCGTTTCCACCAGAGATGTGCGAGGATGCGTAGCGAGGAATGTGTTTGCTAAGAACCAATAGAATCCCTTCATTTACCAAGCCTCGATCAGTGCAGGGATTCTATTGGTTCTTAAATAACACATTCCTCGCTACGCATCCTCGCACAACTCTGGTGGAAACGAAGCCTAAGGAAAATAATTGTCCTCCTGACTGTCTATCCATTTGATTTTTTCACCTTTACTTCACTGGTGGAAACGCAGCCTTAGGTTTTAAATTTCTTAGGGTAAAAATGAATTTTCCCTTTTGCCGCAAAGATCCAAATAAATTTAGCGATATAAACAAAAAGATAAACAGATTACGACGGACATATTCAAATTTGAGAATGCGTAACTTAAGCGATTACGTTTATCCCAGATGATTCGATGTGGCAATTCAGTATTGTGACGTCAGCATTGGATCTACGGCAAATTTCCGATGAGTTTTCTTAAGAAATAGATGTCGTGTTGGATCTTTTTACGATACAATTTGTGTAAAGATACTTCAACTCAGTTGTGTGCGTGGGCTAGTAATTATGCAACTTTAATTTGTGTGACAGTGACGCGGCCGTCCCGCCCGCCCGCGGCCGTGATCGCCCGAGCAACTTCACTGTACTACAGTGAAGTTGCTCGGGCGATCACGGCCGCGTCACTGTCACACAAATTAAAGTTGTACAGTGACTGTACCTCTTGTCACGCACACAAAGTCACTGTGTATATACAGGTTTACCCACACATAGCGCCGCGCGCACAACTGAGTTGAAGTATCTGTAATGGCTTGTATTGTATTCTTATACAAGGAAAATATTTTCAATTGTGTGTTTTCGCAATAACAATAAGATTCTAATAAATGTCGTGACATTTTGATTTTGTTGGCGGATCATTCTTTTAGCTTCAAAGATAGATAATGAGAGTAGGAATCATTTTGTCAAATATTAAACACGATTCATTGAGATGATGACCAAATCACTTAACGTTTAATAAATAGTACTAAAATTGTTATTTATTGTTTTAAGAAAATATTCCCAAGCTGTAAATTCCCCAACTATTATATTTTTTTTACTAATTGCTGTCATGCATTGCAATGAAATGCAAATGACAACCATAGCTTGGTAATCTATTTGTAAGAATACTACAAGAAAGTAAAAAAAGCAAATGTATAGACAATCAGTTAAACAATTCTTTTCCTTAGGGTTTAAATTCCTAAAGTAAAAAAATAATTTTCCCCTTTGCCGCACGGATCCAAATAAATTTAGCGATATAAACAAAAAGATAAACAGATTACGACGGACATATTCAAATTTGAGAATGCGTAACGTAAGCGATTACGTTTATTCCAGATGATTCAATTTGTCATTACAGTATTGTGACGTCAGCATTGGATCAGCGGAAGATTTCCGATGAGTTTGCTCAAGAAATAGATGTCGTGTTGGATCTTCTTACAATTTGTGTAATGGATTTTATTGTGTAGTAAATAACGTATTTCGTGTTGTATTATCAGTGAATGTAATGGAGTATGACTTTGTGAAATGTTTAGTAGAATTCTGGCACTTTCAATTCAGAATACTCTTGTTTAGATGAAAAGAAAAAACAAGGAAAGGAATATTTCTTTCATATTGACGTGTGGCGCAATGGTTACCATGCCGGACTGCCAATCGAAGGTTCCCGGGTTTGATTCCCGGCGAAACAGAAATTTGCATGAGTTTAAATTTCTGTTCTTGGTCTGGGTGTTTGTGTTTCTGTCTTTGTATTTGTCCATGGTACCCACGACACAGGGTATATACACCCTTACTGTAGGGCTATGAGTGTGAAACGTTTATATGATGATTACAAAATAATGATACCTAATAAATAAATATTAAATGTTTCACACTCACAGCCCCACAGTACCCTACTGTGGGCTGTACCCGGCTGATTAGGGTACCCACGTGTCTTCGTTCACGGTGCTTTGGCTACAACCCTTTTTGCGTCCCACTGTTGGGCGGTCTCTCCCAACTATTGGTTAGACCTGGTTCTTACAGCAGCGCGGTGGCTGCTCCAATAAGAGTTAGTGGAGATGCTACAGCCCTTTTGGCTCATCCCCATTCTCAAAGGTATGGTGTCCACCAATCCGAACATGGCCAGCGTGATGAACTATGGCCTAAGTGTCTCTCACTTGTGCCCAGCAGTGGGACATAAAATAAAGCATTTTATAATAGAAAAAGATGACAGCGCACAAAACGAATTAAAATGAGATGGAAGTAGATCCAACTTCGCAACCAATTTGAGGTTATACGTGACGGCAATATCGAGCGCGATGGCGCGAGGAATGGTGATTATGGATCTGCTGGTAATTTTAACCACTTGTCTGACCAAGCGGTAAAATATTGGCGTCTATCTGGTTTGCTGATGGGAGCTCTACCATGATTTAGCGTTTGGCGTAGGGGTTACGCGAGTTTCCCTTCCTTTTTGTATTGGGGTGGAAACCTTAAAAAGTACCTACACCTTGGGAGAGATACCGAGTTATGGGAAAATTTTACTGTACTAAAACAGCCTTGGTAGCTTGCCTTTAACTGGATGGTTGAAATTGAATTCCAGCATGGAAACCAATGCGTCATACGGGTCGTCAAGAACATACATTTTTTTATGAACCGAGCAAAAAGGCAGAGACGGGCCGCGTGATGTTAAGCGATAACTGTTGCCTATGGACATGGGCAACCCCAGAGGTGCCACCCGAGCATTGCCGGCTTTGGAGGAGAGCTTTTTTTAACAGCTTTCTTGAAAAACCCCATGTCATAGTCCAGTGGAAATGCCTCAGCTGAAAGGTTGTCCCATAACTTACACGTCCGTGATAAAAAGGAGCGTGCAAAGCTACAACTACAACCATCTTTAGAGTTTGTAAAGGAACCGTACAGATGATAAAGAATATCTCATTTCATTTCATTTTATTTCATTTAAAATCTAAGAAACTATCATATTTTTCTAGCCACGGTACGTAGTCTAACCGATAGCTTAGACAGCGTAATTGAAGTCAGAACTTCCGCGCAGAGTGCGAAGTGGTTACAATTTATATTTTCCTCTACCTGTTTGCGGGTTGAAAGAGTCTTTTCAGCCCAAATTCAATTGGAAGCTTTACATTTATGAATATTCCATTCAGTATCCTCGTACACGTCGTACCAGAATTTTGTTTTGGGCATACAATAAAGAATCTTTTCTTCATAAAAGTGGATGAAACGCCTACTTTTGTGTCTTTCTACTAATTAAATTATAATTCAATAGCACGTGTAGTAAAATAAAATCTTTCTTTAAAGTCGATAATTTTTTTGTAGATAGTCACATAAAGAGCACGTCTGTAAACAGTTAAATAAGTTTTCTTTTGCTTTATATAAATTAACAAAAGTTGTAAGCAAAACGGCGGTTCTGGACGCATACCATGCGTACGTTGGTGCCACATTAAGATACGGAATAATATTTTGGGGTAACGCGACAGGAATACAAACCATATTTAAGGCCCAAAAAAAGTGCATTCGAGCCATATGTCAGCTAAAGGAAACGGATACTTGTAGGCCACATTTTCAAAATTTAAAAATATTGACTTTTCCTTCTTTATATATTTACGAAATCTCTTTAATGGTCAAAAATGAAATAGCTAAATATGAAACCCTTAAATCAAAAAGGCATCCTAATAAATTATGTTCAATTGCTTCTAAAACGAAACAATACCATAATAGTGTCTTTTGCATGGGACCAAAAATATATAACGGTCTACCGGAATTCCTCAAAATCAAAACGGGCAACGAGTTTAAAAAAGAACTTAAAACGTATTTATTGAAAAAGGCGTATTACTCAGTCACTGATTTCTTAAACGACAAAACGGCATAAAGGAATTCCATAAAAACCTGGGAGGTTTTTTTTCCGCCGGCTTTTTTTCCTCTTAGTGTACAAAAACCCTGCAATATGGGTACCCAAAGCCGACGATCGGATTCGATCCGAAGTACAAATAAATATGAATAAATAATTAAATAAACAAACAACTAAATAAATACATAATTGAAGAAATAAAATTTAAAAATTTTAATTTTCAAAATGCGCAATATGGGATCAAATAAAAATAAAATAAAATTAATAATAATGTACATTTTTATAAATTGTGTTATTATTAAGTTTTTTTTTTTTTCTTTTATCTTTGTAATATTTGCATACCTCATGAAGGTAAATATGGCGTACTAAATATGTATTAACAACTTTTGTAAACACCCGTATTTGTGCAAATAAAGTTATTTGTCTTTGTCTTTGTCTTTGTCTTTGTAGTTTTTTAACAGCAGAACTGGCTAATTCTAAAAGCTATACAATTCAATCAATAACGCTTCACACTCATCGCCCCACAGTAGGGTAGATATACCCTGTGTCGTGGGTACCATGGACCCATACAAAGACAGAAACACAAAGACCCAGACCGAGAACAGAAATTTATACTCATCATTCAAATTTCTGTTTCGCCGGGAATCGAACCTGGGACCCTTCGATCGGCAGTCCGGCATAGTAACTATTGCGCCACGCAGGTCGTCAAATATGTAGCGTTATATTTTTTTAGAGACCGAGTCTCATCTTAAATTGCATGCGGAAGCCTTGGTACTCTAGAGTTTTACAAAGTTCTTAAAAACCGCTTATAGTGTTAAGGTTAGGTAAAATATTGGCTTATATTAAAACAAAGTTGTGACGCCATCATTTTAAAAGTAGTAACAAATACAATGTTACTATGACAAAGAAACTATAGTGCTCTCATTAAAATGTAGCATGAGAATTGCAGATTGCAATAATCATAATAATGAAATTATTATTTAAATAAATAATGTAGTTTAAAAAACTAAAAACACGCTTTTGTGAAAATACGAACTAAAAAGTAAAAAAATAAGAAGAAAATGTATTTTACTGTAAAAAAAAGCGTGGGGTGCATGGTGTCAACAGTAACAGTGGTAAAAACCACCCCCCGCTTTTTTTACAGTAAAATACATTTTCTTCTTATTTTTTTACTTTTTAGTTCGTATTTTCACAAAAGCGTGTTTTTAGTTTTTTAAACTACATTATTTATTTTTAATTTTTAGTTGGATTTTTATTCTCAAATTATTGTATTATCATCGGCCCTTGACCCCTATGCAAATTTTCAAGTTAACCAGACGCTTAGACGTGTTAAAGTACCTTAGGCCACGAACTTATCAGCCGCCCCTCGTATATTTTATTTTATCCTGATGATCCTAGTTACGACTTTAACATAAAGTTATGAGATTATTGTATTGTCATCGGTCCTCAATAAATCTACAAAGTTTGAACGAAATCTGGCCGTTTAAAGTGGGTCAAAATCGCGCCCAAAGAAGTCGGTTACAAACATACAAACATACAAACATACAAACATACAAACATACAGGTGAAGCTAATAAAAAGCGTGTAAAAAGAAGAACAAGTGCGAGTCGGACTCACGCACGAAGGGTTCCGTACCATTATCTATAAAAAATCACGTTTATTGTATGGGAGCCCCCTTAAATATTTATTTTATTCTATTTTTAGTATTTGTATAACAATAGCGGCAACAGAAATACATCATTGCCTTTGATTATCCATAGAAATCATTGCATTAAGATTGAATGAAAGGTAAATTTAAAAAAAACTACTTACTAGATCTCGTTCAAACCAATTTCCGGTGGAAGTTTGCATCGTAATGTACATCATTTTTTTTTTTTTTTGGGGGGGGGGACACACATTTTACTACTTTGGAAGTGTCTCTCGTGCAAACTATTCAGTTTAGAAAAAAATGATATAAAAAACTTCAATATCATTGTTGAAGACCTATCCATACACGTGTGGGTTTGATGAAAAATTTTTTTTGAGTTTCAGTTCAAGTTCAAGTTCAATTCAGTTTAAGTATGGGGAACAGTCAAAATTTATTGCTTTTTTCTATTTTTGTGTGAAAATCTTAATGTGGTTCACAGAATATATCTACGTACCGAGTTTCAACAGTATAGTTCTTATAGTTTCGGAAAAACGTGGCTGTGATATACGGACGGACAGACAGACAGACATCACGAATGTTCCGTTTTTTGCCATTTGGCTACGGAACCCTAAAAAGGGGAAGACACGTTATTAGTTTGATATTTCAGTTTGATAACTTACATCGTATAACCATTCAATTTAAACTTGTTTTGAAGCATCTATAATGCCGAGAACCAGTATCTCTTCACACTTAAATAAATCTACCACTCACCAAAAGGCTGAAAACTTCTTCATATTGTTCAGCCATCTCAAACTTGGTCAATGAACTGTTTCTGAAATAATAGTAGCGGAATATTGTCTTTTGTTTGCTGCTTTCTGTTTATCTAATAGTGATTCGCTCAAACGCGTAGAGTAGTTAACTGATGTGGACTTATATATCAATTTATTGTATTTATGTTGGCTTTCAGTAGAAGCGCGCATGGCTCGGCGGCTAGCGTAGAATGCAAGCGGTCTATGCAGCTAAGCCAAATGGGCGTGGTCGGGTGTGAGATGGGTGGGATGGGGACCGCTAGTGGCAAAAGTTTCATCCACGTTTCCGTGCTTCGGAGGGCACGTTAAGCCGTCGGTCACGATTGTTTGCGCAATCTGTTTTGTCGTATTGTATAACAGCCTGGGGTGGTTCAGCTAAAACGAGGTTTTTGCGTCTGGAACGGGCACAAAGAGCTGTCCTTAAAGTTATTCTTTTCAAACCAATTTTATTTCCCACTACTGAATTGTATCAAATTACAAAAGTGTTAACAGTAAGACAGTTGTTTATTCGAAATCTAATATTGCGGAAACACTCGACCCTACCTTTTTCCCAGCAATTAGCTACAGGGCGACGTCGATCTGACAGGATTTGCGAAGTTCCACGGTGTCGTACTGCTATTGAAAAGCATAATTTTCAATATCTAGCTGCTACGACTTACAATAGAGTAAACAAAATACTTAATATTTACCCAGTCACGTTCCGGGAATGCAAAAATAAAATAAATTCTTATTTACAAAATCTCACTTATGATGAGACTGAAGCTCTCATTGGACGACAGTGAAAATTTTTGGCACGCACATACTTACACACTCTTTCACACACAGGCACGCACACATGAGCACACACTCTCTCTCACACACACACACACCCATACACACACACACACACACACACATACACACACACACACACTTACAGACATACACACACACAGTCACACGCACACACACACACTTTAACTCGCTTTAGCTTTATTTAGTTTAATTTTATATTAACTTAACATTAAGAAGAACAGAACTAACATTAGTGTATAAGTCTCACCGATTATTTGTATATCACCTTACTTATTTGTTATATAGAACATATTTACTGAGTGTTTTGGGGAGGGCGTAATCTGCTGCGACACAGTTTTTACTTTTATAGTGGATTACGATCAATAAGTTGTGTATATCTTAATTACCTATGTTCAATAAAATCTTTGAAATCTTTGAAATCTTTGATTGTTATCGATAGATAACAGTCGTTAAACTTTGTCGGAGGCCTCATGGGCGGTTTGAAAACATCCGACAGCGGGTTGGCCACTAAGCTGCACTTCTGCCAACCCGCATTGGAGCAGCGTGGTGGAGTAACCTCCAGGCCTCCCCAATAAGGGGGAGAGACCCGTGCCCAGCAGTGGGACGCAAAAAGGGTTGCAGCCATGTTGGTTTTGAACCCTTGTTCAGGAAATTCTTAAAATTGTAACCCACTTCAAGAATTAAAAAATTTGTTGGGACCAAAGCTAAACATTGAACAAAAAAGATTTTTAAATTTATATAAGAAAATGTATTCTTAGTTTAGTAAAAAATGTATTTCAAAACTTTTTAATATTCAAATAAAATGTACGTAGACGAAGGCAGTAGGCGTAGATACGTTTTTTTTGCTACCAGAAATGTCTTTATTGTTCAGAAAACATTACTATTGTGAAGATCTGTGAGTGTGAAATAATATGATTTGATACTCTG
Source organism: Pyrgus malvae (assembly GCA_911387765.1). Classification (NCBI taxonomy): domain Eukaryota; kingdom Metazoa; phylum Arthropoda; class Insecta; order Lepidoptera; family Hesperiidae; genus Pyrgus; species Pyrgus malvae. The sequence continues at coordinate 14,962,376 of OU426969.1, forward strand.
ATAAACCCAGCCAACTAAGACGACTCAATATTAAGCCCAAATTGTAAGTATTCGCCACCAAATTACCACCATCTCGATCGGCCATTTTGAATTAGATTAACGAACTGTATTTTTTTTTTCAATTATGGCATCTCAAACTCTGTGCATACTGCCAGCGTCAAGTATAATTTTTGCATCAATTTTTTGCCCGGTTCAACGAAACTGGACGAAGTAATAACAAAGTCAGAAAGTAAGTTGTCAGTAATCAGTCAGTCTAATCAGTCTTACAATCAAGTAAAGCGATGGCTACTTTACTAGAACGTGTCTGATGGAATTTTGGAGGCAAGCAGAAAAAACATATTTTATCACTGTTATTCTATTTCACAAACACTCGTGCACTGTAATTAACCTATATCAAACAAAATGCCATCAACTTTATCCGATATAACTCAAATGAAAATGAAAATTAAACAAGAGCACAATATGTCTTTTTCGACTTCCCGCCAAAACTCCCTAACGCACTGTATCTAATATAATTGCTGTGTTTGTGAAATGATTTGATTTATATTTAGATACTGGAGTAGTTTACTTCAAGGTCACAGTAACCGATGGTAATATTCTCACGTTGCTATAAATTCAGGTCTCAAATTTGAATATTAGGTCGTAAAATGTCAGCAGGGTTCATTATAACAATTTATATCAAGTTAAGATAATAATGGATATAATAATCTCTCTATATATAAAATGAATTGCTGTTCGTTAGTCTCGCTAAAACTCAAGAACGACTGAATCAATGTGGCTAATACGGATCTTGAAATATTAGTAAAATTCCAGGGAAGGTTTAAACGGTGAGAAAATATAGTAAAATTGCGAAATTAATAGTAAAACAACTTATTTGATTTTTGTATACAAACTGTTAGTAACTGTCAAACATTGGTTCTTCGTTTCGTCGTGCAAAAGTTTGAATACCAATTAATTTGACATTCTTTTTTTATGTTTTTTATTTAACAGTACAACATAAAAACTCTTTGAGATGATACAGAAACTAATCCTCTTTCAATACTTTTAAGGTAGGACAACGTCTGCGGGATCCACTAGTAAATAAATAAAAATAGCTACCTAATCATTTTCAAAAATTGTAACATAATCATCATGATCTCTTTTGCCAATTTCTTAAATACATAGTCTAAAACACAAAAAAAACTAAAATATCTATTTTCTGATACCTTGTTATTTAAAAAAAATTTTTATTGAAAAACTTTATTGAATCTAAAAGTTGTAATTTAATATGTGAGTTTACTGCCCCATATATAAATTTCTATCACATATAAAAATACAATAGAAAGAAATATATCCGTTTTATTTAGACAAATATATTTATTAAGTTCGTATTTACTGTTGTTCCACGTTGAGGTTAAATATTGTTATATTAATTAAACTTCGAAAATTTCTCGAACCACGTTCTATAACCTAATTCCCAACTCACCGCTCACCGCTGGACACAGACAAGACCTGTGTCCAGCGGTGAGATATAAAAACTGTCGACCAAAAAATTCGTCTTGTTAACTAACAACTAGTTAACTAGCAGCACTACCAAAGAGCGACTTAAAATTAATCGCCGCCAAGAATCCGCCATCTTGAGCCACCATTTTGAACTTGATTAATGAACTGTTTCAGAACTAATTCTTGTGGTCGTGGAAAATTTGTAGTTTGCTTTAAGCTGCTGAAATTATTCACTTGTTTATCCTAGTTTAGTAAAAAATGTTTTTTGGTGTAAAAATACTGGTAAAATGAGTACAGCAACGGTTAGTCCTTTTGGCTTCGGGATTAAGAATAGAGCTACGGTATCCCCTGCCTGATTGTAAGAGGCGACTAAAAGGGGGCTTCCGGGGTTGTGGACGGTGTGAGTAGGAGCTCGATCCGTCCAGCCAGCAGCCCGGGAAAGACGGCGCTGTGTGCGTAGCCGTAAGTACCAGAAAGCGCATGAGAGCACATGTTCTCCCGAAAATTGGGCCCTTTCTGGGGCGCCTGACCTCTTAATTATTAATTTTTGATGAACATAGGAATATAGAATAAGAATAGAATATTTTCAAAAACTTTAGGTACCCGTATGAAAACCTATAGAGAATATTTACTTTTTTTATATAAATAAACCTAACAATAAGGCAGACTTCATGCTACTGATCCTTTATAACGCAGATGAAACAACGGGGAGACCTCTAGTATATTAATATTTTATGGATCACATCTCTAAGTAAAAATTATTGTTGCTCAGTTTATATCCAGTCCATACTAAGATAAACTCAACCAACTATGACGCGCTATCAAAGGCCAACATTGTAATTATTCGCCGCCAAAATTGCCGCCATCTTGATCGCCATTTTGAACTTGATTAACGAAGTATGTCCTAATTTTATTGAATTATACTGTTTCTTCTACTCCTGCTATTCACGTTTAATTTTTACCAAGACTTAGAGACAAAATAATGTGATACTCCTAAGCGTAGAATGTAAGTAACATCAGCCTAGACAAACGTCCCGTCTTAAAATCTAATCATATAATGAACTAAAATCCCAATAAGAAGTAAGAATATAGAAGTAAGACCATTTAAACCCCGTTGACTAACCATTTTAGAATCAGTAATCGCAATTTAGCTTTTCAGGAACAATATACAACGATCAGATTGTGCAATTTACTGCTGCAACCACTGAATATGAAATGCATTTGCTAAGTGTCTCAATTTCTTTATTCTTGATCGACTAGGAGTCGGCCATTTTTGATACCACTTCAAATTCAGAGATTCTTCTAAAATTATCGTCTCTGCGTCGACCCTTAACCAAGTTTGTCTTTAAACAAAAGACCGTGAGCACTTAGACAAAATAGTTATTTGATTTTACTCCAAACATTCAACAGGGAATGCTACCCTACGATTGAGGATGGGAATCCCTTATAACTTTTATTGCTCCGATGACTTTCATGAAAAGCCTTATATCAACAAAGTTGTATGAGATAACTTCGGAACTAATAAAATCTTCGTAATAAAAGAAATTAAGTAGCATTTTCTGTACTTTCGTTTGCGAGGGACGAAACATTGATGGGAAAGTTTAGAAGGAAAATCAATATGTACGTTGGTGAGAGTCGTTTTACACGTGACGTGTCTCATTATCCTTGATGAGGAACGGTGGTAACGTTAGTTAATATATAGTATGAAAAGAAACTTCTTCGCTATGAAAATGTCTGAAAAAAAAAATTACCGACTTCCAAAATAGGAGCAGGTTCTCAATTTAATTGTATACTTTATGTTTGTTACCTCAGAACTTTCGACTGGGTTAAAATTTTGGATGATTTTTTTATTTGAAAGTTGATACCCATTATAATTTGGTCTAGTTCTGACAATGGCATCCATGAGGAAATGAAATGAAATGAAATGAAAATGAAATGAAATGAAATGAAATGAAATGAAACGAAATGAAATGAAAATATTTTATTTGCACAAATATGGGTAGCAAAAAAGGTTTTACAAAAATATTTAGATCACCATATTTACCCCTTAGGGTGTACAAATTTTATTGTAAAAGTTATATAACTACAAGTAAAATTATAAACTATTTATTTTCTTATAGAACGAGTCGTGAGTGTGAACTAACATTGTAAATATAAACTATTTATGTGCAGTAAACACTAAAATATACAGTATACTTAAATAATTTTATATTATTATCACTTTAGCTAGTACTTAAATTCAATTTAACCCAAGTTTGTGCTTTTTATGCAAATTTATTTTATTTTATTTGAACCATACGTAAACCATAGCTGCGCGACATGTGGACGAAAAACTCAATATCACGCTAACCGATTTTAATGATTATTTTTTATTAGAAAGGATGTACTTTCAACTCACTAAAAATCAAAAATAAACAAAAAAATAACAAAAAAAACATCTTCAAAAGAAAACTGTTCCAAAACAAATTAATATGCAATAAAAAGCAAAAAAAAAATTGCGTATTCTACTTACATTACCAATATTTAGGTACGATCTGTGTTTACCATATTATAATGTAGGTACAATAATTGTTATTTTTGGAGTCAGTGTCAGCCAAGGTAGGTTTCTAACTACATAAAAACATAGCTACAGGTGAGGTGTGCTTGTGGAGGATTGTGGAGGAGAAGGCTTAAATGACATTTCAGTCCATTTTTTTTATTTGAATGGAATAGCAGACGAGCATGCAGGCCACGTGGTGTTAAGTGGTCGCTACAGCCCATGGAGCTTAGGAAGTCTTGTCTGAGGTCGTATGCAGTTGCGCTGCTATTCCGGAGGCTGGTGGTCGCCTCATGTAAGTGTGGCCGGCAACTGTACCTTTCCACCGAAACACAATAGAATTGGTTCACGGCTAGTGGGTGCAGCGGTGGTACTACCCCGGGCGAACCATAATAGTACTACCACCTAATATTTTACCTTATATAAATAAAATTCGAGTATCTGGCTCCCAAGAAACTGTAGTACCTTTGTATGTTTTTTTTTAATTAATAAGGCACTTGCGGCGTTCTAATATTGTGAATCTTGATATATTTAAACTTGCATACATGACCTGGTTCCAAAACCGGCAAAATTTCTCCTAGAGGCTTGCAAAATACAACGGAAGCATGTGATTTTAGATTATCCGCGTTAGAAGTTGATTTTATCTATATCAATAACCATTCCATCTACATAGCCTCAGGGAACTCTAAGCTTTAGATAAAAGATAACATTTCTTCATACAAACGATGAACCGAATACAAAGCTTCATTTCTGTTGCCAAGGAAAAATACAAATATCAGATGAGTTAAGGGTACTTTCATTTTGTTAATGGATTTGAGAAAAAATATTTTATCATTATTATTTGACTATTTTGTCGGAATATTTTTACGTAACATTGTAGTAGTACCATACCACCAGTAGAAGAGCAGCGATTGCCGAGATGGTATTAAACCGCGGTCTTCGACGCGACCGCTTCTCTTACAAAGAAAGTAATGTGCGCATTTATCGCTGCTCCACGGTAATGGAAAATATCATGATATTTAATTGATTACGATGTTCTCCATCTCCGTGTATGCCTAAGAGAAATTCATAATTTCTCGGAAGCATGACGTCCACTAATCCGCACTTCCGCACTTGGCCAGCGTGGTGGATTTGCCTAAATCCCTCTCACTTGTGATGCCCTGTACCCAGCAGTGTGACATTAAAAAAAGTTTGAATAAAAAAGAAAAACTTAATTAAAACACAATTACAAAATGCAATGTGCATTTATTTTATATTCATAATTTTATTTGTCCCATATTGCGCCTTTTATAAATTAGAATATTTATTTATTTATATGTCGGATCGGTTCCAATCGTCGGCTTTGGGTACCCATATCGCAGGGTGTTTGTACACTGAGAGGAAAAAGCTGGCGGAAAAAAAAACTCCTAGGTTTTTATGTTTTATCGTTGATGAAATCAGTTACTTACTCAATCACTGATTTCATAAACGATATCGATGAATAACGAATGAACGAACGAATAATAACAAAAATATGTAATGTGTAATGTTACAATAAAATTCACAAAACTCTCACCGTCTTCAGGTCTATTAAGCAAAACAACTTAATAAAAATTAAAAAGTGGCCAATTTAATAGTTTATAATAATAAATAAAACTTATGGAAATACTGTATTTTAACTGCAAAATCTCATATGTAAATTCAGGTAAATCAGCGAAATTGGCAAAATTTCGTATACGGCCTCTTAACAACTCGTGGCTGTCGTGCTCGTTTGTTACTCTATTCAAATAACTCTGTGTTTGTATGTCTGTTACGTTTTCACGCTTCGAAAATAATATCATCAAACTTTGTATTTAGACACTGAATAGGAAGTAAATAAATTATTGATCTTGAGTATTTGTATTTGACTTTTCGACTCACACGAGGAAGATGTAGCAGATAAAAAATCGTGTGGAATGATAAATTGATATCCACGCGAGCGAAGCCGCGGGCGGAAAGGTAGTTAACAATAATCCTGTTGTAATATATTTTCAAGGCTGAAATTTGTAGCGTAATATTTTTCGAGAATCGGAAGCAATAAAGTCCAATACCAATAGCGGAAATTGGTGTATTTTTAATATTTTTTATTCGCCCCATTGTGGCCTGAGAACGCCTGTACCTCGCATTGCCATTGAGTCTTGTTATATTTAAATCATGCCAATTGTTTCCAAATACCGAACGCGGTTGATTGATGGTGTATCACTTGCCCTTGATTTTCAAAAAAAGGGTCGAAGCTCACGACTCATTTTTAATTCACTGAAACTTTTAATTATCTCCTAATTTTTTCACAGAAAAGTGTCTGCCTATTGAAAAACGCTAGAAAGAAATAATATACCGAAGATCTTGAATCAATAAGAGAGAATTAGTTTTTCTAAGCAATTTTCCCTTTGCCTTATTGCCTTGAAATTAACATTTTAATGTTCTGGTAAGTTAACTGTTTTATAATTATAGGTAATTTTTATTTTTATATTCATACTTCATATAATATATGTAATTCAGTCGGGCGATATCTGAGAATCATTGCCGCTTCGAACGGATTGCTTTGCAGAGCGTTCGACTTTTGGCCCAATAAAAGTGATGGATGTACAAAGACCGATATTTACTTGGTATTAATTTATCTATTTAAGTATGTATTTAGAATTATATAAGTATGTTTATCAGCTTTCTGATTACCATAGCACAAGCTCTGCTTAGTTTGGAATCAGATGGCGTTCTGTGAATTGTCTAAAGATATTTATTTATTTAGTGATCTCTGCAGATAATGCAATCACGTAACAAATTCAGCAACTAAATTATAAATTACGACAAAGAAGTAACTTGCAAATTTTATTTAAGTCTTTGTTTTTGTCTGTCCACAAAGCCCATACAAGCAGAAGATAATTTACCGAGAAAATTTGCAATTATGACAATATTTTATAATTTATTTTAAGCGATTTCCTATACACCATCTTCACCATCCACATACCATCTTCATTGCATTTACACCTTAATCAAATCTGTCACAACCAAATAGCTACAAAATCAAAGGTGTGCGGTCACCCCATCTATCGCAGCCCAAATAAAAATTGATTTATACATTCGAGTACAAGAGTGGGACGATATCTGTGAAACATTGCCGCTTCGGACGGGCTGCTTTGCAGAGCTTTTGACTTTTCGCCCAATAAAAGTGATTTACGGACAAAGGCCAGTTTTGTCCTAATATGTAGATGGGGCAGATATCTTCAGCGTTATTTTTGCGAAAACATACATTTTTGAATGACATCGAAGTATTTAGGTTGTAAAAAATGGTACTTAAATCACATAGGTCTAAATTGTCCAAATCTATCGTACTTACTATAAAAGTAATAATAATAAATAACGCATCACACTCATAGCCCCACAGTAGGGTAGACATACCCTGTGTCGTGGGTACCATCGACACACACAAAGACAGAAACACAAACACCCAGACCGAGACCAGAAATTTAAACTCATCATTAAAATTTGTGTTTCGCCGGGAATCGAACCCGGGACCCTTCTATTGGCAGTCCGGCGTGGTAACCATTGCACCACGCAGGTCAAGGTCGTCAAGTCGGCTTATTACGATCTTAAGGACTATTTAATTGATAAAAAAGCTTGGGATTGAGCTGTAGTCCCACAAGGCTGTTTCTATAATTGATGTAATAGACTTAAATGAATTAAACTGCCTATGTTAGCAGGTGGCTGTGGGACGACATTGACACATGCGGTAGCTGTCACGTATGTTCCTTATCGGCCCATAGCTACTCTGTAAGAAAGTTAGCTATTGTATACCCCATATTTTAAAACAGGGCTGATTTTTTCTCCGTCTGCTCTTTTCTTCAGCTCAGCATTGCCTAAGCGCACCCAGAGCAGACAGAACAAAAAAAAATATAACGTTCACTAAGAGTTTGTAAAGGAACCGTACAGTGAATAAAGAATATTTCATTTCCAATTTTTCGGCGCGTATACGGTCGTTTCGGAAAACTTACACGAAAATAGCGCCACTTTTTGTATCGGAAAATGTGTCACTAACCTATACAGAATAAAATGCTAATTAATTTATTAGATATAACTCAAAAATACACCAAGAAAATGAAAATAAAACAAGAGTACAACATATCCTACTCCTAACTAACTTCCCGCCAAAATCCCACAGAAAACTCTTAATACACATAGCTTTTGAACTTAATTCAGGACTTATTAGAGCCGATGTTTGAGAATGTAACAACTTTTATACCATAATTATTCGGGAAAGCATTTTTCAAATTTTATAGAGGCTTTCAAATGGCTATTCCTTTTAATATGTGGATTGTATATACAGCTAAAGATTAAATTCCAATAGATTTTCTTAAGGTGCGTACATATTATATAACATAACATGTTTTAAAACAATGTTATAAAACAAGTTTCAATAATGTGGACATAGACTTTTATAAAATATGTTATTAAGTTATTTAACATGTTATTATTTGTGGTGCGCGTTATTAATTGTTATATAACATTGTTATTCTGATGTGTACTGTATTGTTATATGTTGCAAAGTTGAAAAACAATGTCAGATAATGTGGATGTGTTATAAAACACAAGTTATACAACATGTTATTTAATCTGTACGCACCTTAATAGATCAACCGCCCAGTTTGAAAGGTGACAAAATCTATTGTTCTAAAAGTCGTGAAAAATTTAAGCGTTTTCGTTGCAGCGCAGTAAAAGCTACGAGGTTGTCAAACAGTTATCTCGTGGAAAAACATGTTCTGACTTGTTTGCGAGGGAAAATATTTTGTGACATGTCCCTGAATTTTTTGTACACAAGTTGTAAAGGGTTGTTCAAATATATTTATTTATTCATGATCTATTAAAAGTTATCGTTGTAACTCTGGATTATTTTGTGATGTTTTGGAGTCTGTTTTGTTTTGTTTTAGCATGCAACTAACTAGCGACCCGTGTGGCGCAATGGTTATCATACTGAGCTGCCAATCGGGAGGTCTCGGGTTTGATTCCCGGCGAGGCAGTAATTTGAATGACCAGTTTCAATTTCAATTTTTAGTCTGGGTGTGTTTTTGTCTTTATATGTATACATGGTACTCACGACTCATGGTACTCAATAATTGGAAAACCTAAAGAAATCTCAGAACTACTGGGCTTGCCTAGAACTTATAATGATTCTTATTTTAAAAAACCGTGAGATCTTCAGTTTTTCCCTGCCTTCTTTCAGACGGATAACTCGGTCAACACAAAAAGGCAGTCTCTGCGGGTTTGAAAGTAAAAGAAAAGAAAAGTAAAAGTTACCGCCTTTCTAAAATTACTCTCATTTAAAGCTGCCAGTAATTTTAGTCCAACCTTCGTACATTCGACAGTAACCTACATTTCTGAATAGTTTCCATTTTCGCATCCATTCATTCGAAATTTCTAGAAAAAAATGTTGGATCGTTTTTGTTTTTTCAAATCCTAGTTCACGTATTGGTAGCAGTTACTAATAATACCTACGGCCAAACTAATTTTGTCAAAACATAAATTCAAAAGATAGATTTTTTTATGTAAAAATAACCAGTAAGCATACGGGCTCACCATGAGTGGTCACCGTCGCCAGACATTTGCAATACCAGAGGAGTCGCCTATGCGTTGCCAGCTTTGTTTTCAAGGGCTCTTTTAACGCCTTTCTTGAAGAACCTCATGTCGTAGCCCAACGTGAATACCTCAATGGGAAGCTTATTCCACAGTTTGCATGTTCGTGTTAGAAACAAACGTAAAAAACGGACTGTTGACGATTGCCATATCTCCAATTGGTGGGGGTGTTACTTCTTTTTTCTAGATCAAATACAGAAGATTTTTTAAATAAATAATTGTAAGAAATTGTTTAAATCGGTACTCTTCATTATGGCGTTTGTTAGCATTATTATGTCAGCAATGTCAGTTAGAACATTAAAATATTGCTATTGGAATGAAAATATACCTTTTAAAATCCGGCAATTTGTATACAGAGGATCAGATAATCCCCGTGGAAATATAAAACGCAAAGTCACGTACATTACACAGAATTTGATTTGCTGTTGGAGTTATTTTTTTATTTATTACTAGCGGCCGCCCGCGACTTCGTCCGCGTGCAGTTTTGTTTTATATTTTTTCTATAAAGTAAGTGAAAGTCCCGTCATAATCGGTCCAGCTGTTTCAGAGATTAGCCGGAACAAACAGACAGACAGACGGACAGACAGACCGACAGACAGACAAAAATTCTAAAAAATGTTATTTTGGTATATTTACCGTACACAAATTCATATGGATGTAATAAAATATTAAGTTAAGGTAATTTTAATATAATAAACAGACATTCCAATTTTATTAATTTGTATAGATTTAAATGGAGCAGACGAGCATGCTGGCCACGTGGTGTTAAGTGGAGCCCATGGAAATCCATACTACCTCAAGGGAACCTGAGGCTTGTCTAAAACCACTGTTAGCTGGAAGCTGATGGCCAGCTCATATAGGTCTGACCGCCAAACGCATTTCCGCCGAAACGCATTAGAATTACTGCACGTCAGAAATGGGAGCAGCTGTGGTACTTCCTCAGTCAAGCCATTAATGTTCTGGCACCTGATAATTTCTCCCTATCCCTAAGTGAAGTTTTTTACGTGGGAGGGGTGTTAACCCGACGCACAACCACCAATATGCTGGAGGACCACATCCGTCATTGGTCAGCGAGTCCATCGGACTTAACCACTTTCCCATCCGCCATCCAGCTGTGAGGTTCAGCGCGGGGACAGATTACACAGTTCACACGTTCACATAGAATTCGTTGGCTTGGCCATGTTGAAAGAATGGGTGACGATGGTTCCGTGATCGTTTGGGGCCGAGTGGTCGCCGTCCGGTTGGCCGCTCCAAGTACCGCTCAAAGGACCAGGTGAAGAGAAATCTGCACGAACTCATGGTGAACGACTGGCAGGAGATTGCGCAGAAAAGGCTAAAGTGGAGGCTATTATCGGAGACCAATATCAATTTGGGTCCTCACGCCATCCCACTGATGCGACTATTGCTTGCAAAGCAACAAATTTATTTAAACGTTGAAATTTTTGTCGCTTGATAGCAACAACGTAAACAAAATTATCAGCATTTCCATAAAAGCTTTTGGTTCTTTACAAACGTCAATTTCCTTTGCCAAAGCGATATATTATAATTTGGTGTTTATTTCAGCTTCCTTTTGAAATAAAACATTTCAGGTAAATGAATGACGTGCAAAAAACCTTTCACGAAGGCTTTAATTGAGAGGATTGAAATATCAGAGCTTGATACTGTAATAGGTTGCAATATTTTATTAATTTGAAGTACCCGCGTGGCGCAATGGTTACCATGCCGGAATGTCAACCGAGGGCTCCCGAGTTCGATTCCCAGCGAAACAGGGATTTCAATGATGAGTTTAAATTTCTGTTCTCGGTCTGGGTGTTTGTGTTTCTGTCTCTGTATGTGTCCATGGTACCCACGGCACAGGGTATACATACCCTACTGTGGAGCGATGAGTGTGAAGCGTTATTTATTTATTTTATTTATTAATAATTAATTCATTGTCCCCACGGTAATATTTTTCATTTATTACAAAACTTAACTTATAAAAAAAATCTGTACATCATGGTAGCTGTAACATAAGGACAGAAAATAATAATTTAGGTACAAAGCAATAAAATTATCAGCATTTCTGAAATACCTTTGATCTATTCCAGCATCAATGCGTTTCTCCCTTTAGCATTACTTTTAAAATATAAAACACTAGCCTTCCGCCAGCGGCTTCGCCCGCGTGGCGCCGTTTAATAAAATAAATAAAAAAATAGCCTATGTGCTATTCCAGGCTTCATTGCTTTATTAAAATCATAGGCGTTAAGCCACTTGCTTCAACCACGTGGACCCTATTACCCGTTTTCACGTAGGAATGAAGCGTTTTCCCGCGGTAAAAAGTAACCTGTGTTACTCAGAGTGAATGTGGCTTTCTAACGGTGAAAGAAAAGAAAGAAAGAATGGAAAAGGAAAGATTTCCTCTTTATAATATTAGTATAGAGTACAGATTACAGGATTCGGTAATGACGTGCGAAAATACTTAATCTCTTTTGAGATTATTTCAAATTACAATATTGGGAGCAAGTGAGTGCGATATTTTGGTACATTCCTCAGGGCGTTTTACGGGAAATCGTATTCCGTTAAATAAAAACAAATGATTTGTAAAAATAACCTGTATGAAAATACGAACCCTTATCCACCTTTCTGGGTGCATGTTGCTCAGTGGGTATATATCGGTCTCTAATGTTTCCATGTAGAACTACCCGTGTGGCGCAATGGTTACCATGCCGAACTGCCAATCGAGGGGTCCCGGGTTCAATTCCCGGCGAAACAAAAAATTTGAATGATAAGTTTAAATTGCTGTTCTCGGTCTTACTATCATAATGATTCATTCATTCATAGAATGTATTATTTTTAGTAATTACTCGCATCTGTGAGCAGGTGGAAGTGGGTTGATAGTGTTGCACACAATTAGCTGTCACGTGTGCCCATTATCGACCCATAGCCACTCTGTTATCTCAAATATATAATGTACTTGTTTTAAAGAGTGCTTTTTTCTCTCAGCTCAACATCTAGCCCAAACGGGCACCTAAAGCCGATGACCGGGAAAAAATGACATTCATTAAGGGAATATTTTGTATTCCTAATACACCTTCCTTTCTAATACCTTCTTTTCTGGGTGTTTGTGTTTTTGTCTTTGTATGTGTCCATAGCATCGCGACACAGGGTATATATGTATATCCTAATATGGGGCTATGATGGTGAATCTTTATTTATTTATTGAAAACCACTGACAGCGAGTTGATTGTCGTACGCTCCAAACCTTCACAATAATGAAAAGAGACACGAGCAGTGAAACGCAAAAAGGGTTGTAGCCATTATTATTGCTACTGTTAAAAATATAATCACTTGGTTTTAAACTATAAACACACCACGGTATTTCCGATAAGTATTTTATAAGCCAACAGACGGACAATACAACGGAGATAGAGAAAACTGGTCCATTTGCTGTTACAAAATCAAAGGATATTTAAATCTCCGTAAGGAATGTGAATACATTCATTACTACGTGATCTATTCAGGGGGGATAGGGGTGTTCAAAAACCGCGCTTGGAAACAGGGGAGACGCTCAGATTTTCGTCATGTAATCAATATCCTTTAGAAAAATCACGCTTTTTCGAACTGTATTCAAATATGGCATGGCAAAAAATATTTTTTTCAACCTTTTTTGTGTCCCACTGCTAGGCACAAGTATCCTCTCGGAAATGAGAGGGTTATAGGCCTTAGTCTTTAATAACATTAAAAATAAAAAAGTGAACCAAATGATTGATGAACTAACACTAAATAATAATAAACTACAACTAAAAATAAAAGTATAAAGGAATTAATGTAAAAAACGGTTTCCAAATCACTGCCCTGAGGGTGTGTGCCCAGAATGCTGGCAACATTACCTCGTTAAATAGCCAAAGCTATTCTTTGAGTGAGGTAAGTGCCAGCCCTCTGGTCAGCTGTCGCCTGTCCTTAATTTATTTAAAACTTATTACTTCCTTCGGCTCTATATTTTTTGTCAGCAATTTATCAGTTTCGTCTATCAGTTAATCTTTTACATATTTTTTCATACTTGGGTAGGCTCTTTTTTATAGAGTATTTGAATATTCACTATTACGGCAGTCACGTCACAGCTTCGAAAAACAAAGTTAGGTACTTTCGATATGTCTTTTATTTTATGTTGTATCATACTGCTATACTGAACAGAAAAAAACGAATATAACTTGGTTAGCAACAAATATTTAATGTTATAGAAATTTCCGCAAACGTTTCTATGTATTCAGAAACCAATTCCGTCACACAAAGGATACATTTTGGTGTTTATTTATCCTCTTCCTTTACTAAATATATCAGGTAGAAATGACGCGAAAGGAAGTTACAAACGTAATATTATATTATATCAAAGTTGTCTGTCTTTTTTTTCTACCTTTTTCATGTCCTACTGCTGAGCACAGGTCTCCTCTCACAAGTGAGAGGGATTTTAGGTCATAGTCCATCACGCTGGCTAAGTGCGGATTGGTGGACGTCATGCTTTCGAGAAATTATAAATTTCTCGATGGAGAACATCGTAATCAATTAAATATCACGATATTTTTCATCGCCGTTGAGCAACGATAATGCGCACATTACAAATTTCTTTGTCAGAGGTGCGCGCCGAGGATTTGAACCCGGGATCGGTCGCGTCGAAGACCGCGGCTTTTTACCACTCAGCCATCGCTGCTCTATGTGGTATGTGTCTATCGCAAAATTTAGTGGACATATATACTGTCAAATGTTATCTTTATACATTAAGCAATTTTCGGGAATTAATGAGAAGTTATTGAGACAATTTGTTCAGTCGTCCTCTCTATAAGTTTGTCTTCATCATCTGCCGGCGATTTCATATTATATTTCATTCCATTATCTATTTTGTGTGTCCATTCATTTCACAGTCCGCTGCTTTCTCTACCCACCTTTTCCTTTGTCCATCCATCTCTTTGTATACCCATTCATCTTCCTGTTCGTTTGTCTGTCCTTGCGTCCGCCCTCGAGGAAGGGACCATCGCTAGACTTTGCCTTTTGATGTCTCTTTTATCCTGAGATTTACCTTTTGTATAGTTTCAGTGCTATAATATTTTTTGAATATTAAATAATAAACACTTTATTTTACGATCCATCATTAATACGATAAGTTTTTAGTGTTTGTTGTTATAACGGGAACAAAAAAAAAAAAACATGTGTGAAAATTTCTAATATCTAGTGATTACGGTTGATGACAGACAGACGAACAGACGGAGGGACTGCGGAAGTTTAGTAACAGGATCCAGATCCACCTTTCGAATACTTACGGAAGCCTAAAAATATGAAATTCCATTTGCCGAGACGGCATCTGACAACACTTATTATAGGACACACAGTACGTACTAACAAGGTCAACCAAATCTAATCGATATGTTAGCAATATTTTGTTACCCCTGTAACCCGTCCCGGGGTAACTGTCCCGAGATAAAATTGGAACGTGTATAGCGTAAAGTAAAGTTTTTGGTAAATTGGAAGGACAATATATTTTATAGAGAAAGAGTATACAATCTTTATTGTATTTAATATCTTAAGTTATGTTTAAGTTATTGTAAAACTGTAAAGTTGAAATCGTATCGTATCAATTTTTGGTTTTAAAGTAGGTAATATTTTTCTTGTTCTTTGTTTGTTTAGTTGTAGTAGCATGACCTGTATTTATCTTACTTATCGTACAAATCCAGCAAATGGTATTTAAGCTCGTACTCAAGGGATTGACAGATGGTCATAGACAGACAAATAGACATAAATATATGTAAATAGAGTGAGGCAAATTTTTCCTTTTAAGGTTTCGCAAACTCGTAACTCAGGGTGAGAGAAAACATGATATTTCAATTACCAAAGATGTTTTCTACAATAAAATTTTGAGCCAACTTTTTATTTTTTTTTATTTAAAGAAAGAAAGTAAAAAGAGAAAATATTTATTTCATATTAGGAACACAAAATATCCGCTTAATGAATGTCATTTTTTCCCGGTCGTCGCCTTTAGGTGTCCGTTTGGGCTAGATGTTGAGCTGAGAGAAAAAAGGCCGCGGAAAAAACTCCCAGCAGCACTCTTTTATAAAAAAGTAGAATATATATTTGAGATAACAGAATGGCTATGGGTTGATAATGGCCACATGTGACAGCTGATCGTGTGAGACACCATTGTAATAAAGTTTTCCAAATACGTTAACGACATCCAGATGAATTGAAATTGCTATCCATGGCAAACGCAACTTAATCGGTCAGCAATATTTTGCTAACCCTATTTCCTGGGGTAAATCATAGCTCGGATAGAATAAAGCCTCGAGCAGACCTCGAGGTTGTAGAAACGAGGGTGCAAAAGTTATTTTTATCCACTCCTTTTTGCTAAATCGGAAGAGCTATAAGTAGTATGGAAGTGTGAAAAAAATTATTTTTTTATAGTTTTATCATTATCTGCTTGACTGTGTTTATAACTCATTATACAAAATCAGCTAAATACGGGTTTTTTGTAAACCATACATCAACATACGTAGGTATCATATAATTTAAGCAGGTTGTTTTTACTTTAAAAAACTCAAGAAAAACGAATGTTATATAGTATGTATTTCATGGAAGCGTGCATGGCTCGGCGGATGGCGTAGAACGCAAGCGGTCATGCAGCTAAGCCAAACGGGCGCGGTCGGGTGTGAGATGGGTGACCGCTAGTGGCAAAAAAATTCATGCGCGTTTCCCTGCTTCGGGGGGCACGTTAAGCCGTTGGTCCCGGTTGTTGTCGATAGATAACAGTTGATAAACCTTGTCAGAGGCCATATGGGCGGTTTGAAAACATCCGACAGCGGGTGGGCCACTAGCCCGCATCTCACCAACCCGCATTTTGGCGGCGTGGTGGAGTAAGCTCCAGGCCCAATAATGGGGAGAAGAACTTAGAATTTTGAAGTTGGGTGGTCCATGAGCTACAACAATCACTTATAAATTACATAAAAAATTTAAACAAGAAAAATAAAATGTCTATATTTTTTTAATTTTTCTTCTGACATTCTGGCCATATATTTTGTAACGCAAGAAGTACTGTATAGAATTAAAATTAATTCTAGAAATCTAAATGAAAACTAATTTTTATATGTGATAATTAATATTCTATTTCGCTTTGTTACAGGTATGTGTTGCTGTTTAACATACAAATAGAGATAACTTCTTCGCAATCAGAACACTGCGTACTCGACTACAGGTTATCACACTTATTCGCTCGTAAAAGAAAATGAAATCGTTAATCCGAAGATAACCTAGAAATTACTGGAGGAATCTTCCTTATGTATTTTATAGCGAAGGTACTTAACGTAGAACAATACAAGTATAAGCACGAATATCGAGTTTCAAAAGGATTGGATTCTTATTCCACTTTTTAGCTGAAGTTACTTAGTGTTCATATTATACTATTAAATAAAAGTTTCACATCCATATAAGGGCAGCACTCGACTACCATCGAGTGCCTACATACCTACAACACGTGCTGGCTGATTATCTGTCGAACAGGTCAATTTGCTACTCGGGCCGCTACGGGACCGTACAGACGAGGGATGTCACGTGCGGGGTGCCACAGGGCTCGGTCTTGGGGCCGCTCCTGTGGAACCTCGCATACGATGCGGTGCTGCGGACGTCGCTTCCACCAGGTGTGAGCGTCGTCTGCTACGCCGATGACACCCTCATCCTTACCGAGGGCGAGTCCTTTGAGAGGACTGGCAGGCTTGCCGAATTAGGATTAGCCAGTATTGTGGGAAAAATCCGCGGGTTAGGGCTTAGGATAGCGCCTGAGAAGACCGAGGCGCTATGGTTCCACGGCCTCAAACGGCGTGAGGAACCCCCTAGCGTGTCAGTACGAATAGGTGACGCAGATATACAGCCGGGCCGGTACATGCGATACCTTGGGCTGGTGCTCGACAGCCGCTGGAGCTTCGACGAGCACTTCAATCGTCTCGTCCCCCGGATTCACAAAGTGGCAGGTGCTATGCATAGACTGCTGCCGAATCTTGGGGGACCAAGGGAAGAAGTCCGCCGCCTCTACGCAGGGGTCGTGCGCTCTATCGCACTCTACGGCGCGCCCGTATGGTCGCATAGGCTATCGAGCAGCCGGCGCCGTGCGGCGAAACTGAACGCCGTGCAGCGCAAGATTGCGATTAGAGTCGCACGAGGATATCGGACGATATCGTATGAGGCGGCCAATGTCTTGGCGCGGTTCCCGCCCCTAGACATCCTGGCGGATATGGACGCAGAGGTCTTCAATAAGATCCGTGTCCTCCGCCAGGGGGCTGAACCTTCTAACGAGACGATCGTTGAGCTTCGTCGGAGAGCTAGATGGCGAGCTCTGACGCGCTGGCGCGATAGACTGCGCGAATCGCATATGCGCGTCAGCGAGTTGTCGGCGCCATTCTGCCCAGCTTCCGGGCCTGGCTAAAAAGGGAAGGTCGCGTCACCTACCGACTGACACAGATACTCACCGGACATGGCTGCTTCGGTGAGTATCTGAACCGCATCGGGCGAGAGGTGTCTGCCAGATGTCACCACTGCGGACTCGACCAGGATTCCGCGCAGCACACGCTCGAACACTGCCCAGCTTGGGAGTCTGAGCGGCGGATCCTGGTCCAAAATATCGGACTTGACTTGTCCCCGGCGGCTGTCGTTGCAGCGATGGTGCGCTCTAGGGACGCGTGGAAATCGGTGACCTCCTTCTGCGACACTGTAATGTGCGCTAAGGAGGAAGCCGAGAGAGCCCGGGAGCGCGAAGATCCCGCTCGGCGAAGGAGCCGCCGGGGCAGACGTACATAACGTCCCCCGGTGCTAGTCCCTGTAGCTTCGGGATTAAGAATAGAGCTACGGTATCCCCTGCCTGATCGTAAGAGGCGACTAAAAGGGGACTTCCGGGGTTGCGGACGGGGAGAGTCGGAGCTCGATCCGTCCAGCCAGCAGCCCCGGGAAGGATTGCGGTGTGCGTGTGGCCGCATGCCGCCGTAAACATCGGAAGGTGCAGGAGAGCACATCTAACCTCCGAAGATGGGCCCATTCTGGGCTCCACGCGTGGAGAACACCGGTGAGTTCCTTAGGAGATCCCGGAGTCCTCCCCAAGCGCAGAGGCAGGCCACCGAGGGGGTTTTAGTGCGATCAAATCCCACATAACCCGGTATCCTCTCCCTAGGTGCCGGGTACCTTTTGAAGGTTTCCCCCCCGACACCAAAAAAAAAAAAAAAAAAAAGGAGTCCATGATTGTGTCATGGTAAGGCTTCATGAGCAGCGTTGGCCGAGTGGTAAAAAACCGCAGTCTTCGACGCGACCGATCCCAGGTTCAAATCCTCGGCTCGCACCTCTGACAAAGAAATTTGTAATGTGCGAATTTATCGCTGCTCCATGGTGATGGAAAATATCGTGATATTTAATTGGTTACGATGTTTTCCATCGCCGTGCATGCCTGCGAGAAATTCATAATTTCTCGAAAGCATGACGTCCACCAATCCGCACTTGGCCAGCGTGGTGGACTATGGCCTAAATCCCTCTCAATTGTGTGAGAAGGAGACCTGTGCCCAGCAGTGGGACATAAAAAAAGGTTGAAAAAAAGGCTTCATGCATTCTTCTCTCACTATCACTATCATATCATTTTTTTTTATAAAAATAGCACTTAATACTCATTAACACATATCAAAGAGATAATAAAATCTCTTAGTTAAAAGGAAAGCAATCTAAAATACCCGTTTTGAATATTTTTCAAAGAGATATTTTTTTTCAAAATGAAAGAAAACATATAGATATAGAAGTAAGAAAGGCATGTTGGGTAGAAAAATAATTGCATTAGAGTTACAAAACAGGGAGAGAGCAGACAATACCGTTTGTATTGAAAAACACGATCGTATTGCCCCTTAACTATTTAAGGCGTCGAACACACCCTTTGCTTGCGAATCGTATTACTACCGTACTAATAACAACTATTATACTGTAATGTTCGAATCGTGCTTATTGCGCTTACGGTTAGATACAAAATAAAAACAATTGGCTTATTTAATCTGTAGACATCCTAGATATTAGGTACATGAAGCAGAATTAGGCAGAACGCAAGAGATCTACGAAGCTAGGAAAAACGGGCGTGGCTGCCCATGGTAAGAAAAAATGCTTCGGAGAGCACATTAAGGCATCATTCCCGGTTATTATCGATGGATAAGTCGTTAGACCTTGTCGAAAGCCTTATAACCGCCCGGTTTGAAAACACCCCACAGCAGGCTGACCACTAACCCACATGTCTACCATCCCGCATTGGAACAGCGTGGCGAAAAATACTCCAGTTCCTCCTAATAATGGGGAGAGACCTTGCCCAGTTGTGGGATGCAAAAATGTTGCAGCCAACTTATGTATCGCTGGTTGAAGATTACTTTATCACAAAGTAAATTGAAATCACTCTGTAAGTATGGTCTTATTATAGTTATTACGCCAATACTAATACTCGTAACCCAATAAAAGCGAACGACGACTAATCGAGGGACCATTTTTTTTAATTTTTCATAATGTCGTTAAGTAGATACTTATGGACGTTGAAATATGGTCCTGTTAATATCTAGGTCAAAGGACTCTTGGTTTTGGTTAAGCTGATGTTATTTTATTTTTGAGTATAATTTAGTTTTAATCTTAGAATAATAACGTTAAGAACGTCTGTCTTCATACAAGCGCGCTGTCAAAATTGAAGCACTAAATAGATTCCTACAGCTGTCACATCTGACAAACAAAATATTTTTATTTTGACCAAATTAACTATAAAATACTAGAAAATATTGAAAACACTGTGAAAAGTTATTTTATTAGATTTATTTTGTTTCGAAAAAGTGTTGTGATAAAATTTAATCTTAAGTCTTACGGAGCAGCCGGGCCGCCATTAATGGCACCA
The DNA here is from genome assembly GCA_911387765.1 of Pyrgus malvae. Lineage (NCBI taxonomy): Eukaryota > Metazoa > Arthropoda > Insecta > Lepidoptera > Hesperiidae > Pyrgus > Pyrgus malvae. The sequence goes on from OU426969.1 coordinate 14,982,946, forward strand.
ATCAACATGCTTCAATTTGGGCGCGCGAACTTAGTTTCTATAATGTAATTGTAATTATTCTAAGGTTTTAATAGTATTTAGTGGTGTTTAGTGGTTTAGCTACACTGAGAAAAATATCCCGTGTTTTAACATTTCTCGTAGAATTTTGAGTAAGCACCTAGAAATGTACAGTTAATAATTAAAAAAGCGAAGCAAAGCCCTGCGGCTAGCGTAAAACACAAGCCATCTACACAGCTAAACCAAATGGGGGTGGTCGAGGGTGAAATCATTGACCACTGGTGTCAAAACAAAATTTAGTGCTCGTTCGTGCTTCGGAGGACAAGTTAAGCTGTCGTTAAACTTTATCGGATCGTCCTTAGAGGCGATTTGAAAACATCCGACAGCGCGTTGACCACTAACTCCGCAACTCCACCAACCTGCAACGGAATAGCCTGGTGAAGTAAACTCCAATATTCCCCAGTAACAGGGAGAGAATGCCCAGCGGTGGGACAGAAAAAGGGTTACAGCTAGGCTATTGATAAATAAATAAATAACGCTTCACACTCATAGCCCTACAGTAAGGTAGATATAAAGTGTCGTGGGTACCATGGACACACACAAAGACAGAAACACAAACATCCATACCGAGAACAGAAATTTAAACTCATCTTTAAAATTTCTGTTTCGCCGGGAATCGAACCCAGGACCCCTCAATTGTCAGTCCGGCATATGGTTACAAAATTGCTTTTTCAGAAAGTAAATTGAAATCACTCTGTGAGTATACTTGTGTTATGGTTATTACGCTAATAACCCAATAAAAGCAAACGAGGGGGTAATCTGCAGATACCCTTGAAATAACATGGAGGGTTTTTTACGAATTTTCCGTAATATCGTAAAGTAGAGATATGGACGTTGAAATATGGCGGGTCCTGCCAATATCTGGGTCAACGGACTCTTGGTTTTGGTTTTGCTGATGTCATTTTATTTTCGAGTACTTTAGTTTTATTAGTAGTTGAGTAGCTACGCAGAGAAATAGCCCATGAATTTTTACGTGGAATTTTGTTTAGCTCCCAGAAATGTACAGTGAAACTAATGGTCCCGCCCAGCTCCGCCCGGGTGCAGACGTTTCCTGCCTTCAAAGTATTGAAAGAGAATTTGTTTTGATATTATCTTAAAAAGATTTCATGTTACGAGTACTGTCAAACTAAAACATAAAACAAATTCTGCAAACGAAACTGAATAAAAACGTTTGACCGGTAGAAACAATTTATATTGGAAAAGTACTTATAAATAAAAAATGAATAAAATATTATCAGTATAATTTTTCATCTAGTATTTTCAGTAGGTTTTCATCTAGTATTTTTATAAAATACTCACTCATTTTATTCACTATTTCTTTGTCGCTTTTTTCATTAATAGATGCACTTTGTTCAATGTCCTTATTTTAAATACTTAATAAAAACGAATTATACAAGTATAGACAGTCGAGCCTCGAGGGGTGCTGATACCCCTCCGTCTTACGAATATTCGATCAGGCCACGTGTTCTGACGCGAGTTTAATATTTTTTACCCATCCCAAAAAAGTGCACAACGCCGCTAAATAAGTTTTCACTTTAAAAATACATTTTCCAGTGGACCAAATTGTAGATCCAAAACAATCTCAAATCCCCTTGAACACACACAAAAAAAATCATCATAATCCGTCCAGTCGTTTAGGAGGAGTTCAGTGACATACATACGAACATAAGTAATATACATATATATTAAGATAATGAAACCAAAACAATGATGACAAACCAAAAAAATAATGAAAACAAACCAAATAAATTTTCGTGTAAAATGTTGCCAAGATCTGTGGATATGGCTTACTGTAAAAATCAAATGTTTTATAGAGCCAAGTACCTCAATCTAGGCTCGAGAATCCTCGAGCAGAAAACCTAGTCAAGATGTTTGTTTCTTGAAGTTGTTGAAATGAAATGAAAATACTTTATTGTTGACTGTTTACATACATAGAATAAGATGTTTAAAATTATAATTGGAGTTTTGAAGAGTCTACTATATTGTAGCTATATATTAACCGACTGTACTCACGTCAGTTTTTATCGGATCTGCCGACATGTTTCGGTCCTGACTGCGCGCTGCGGCTCGAGCGGCGCGGCTGGTGCGGCCGCTAGCGCTCGTGGTGGAGGGAACGCTTAGGCTGTTGTCAGACGCGGCAGTCTTCTTAATGTCTTGCGTGCCGTCATCATCGGCACTCGCGCACAGGTTCGGTGGTGCGCATACTATACTGACCGTGTCACTCTCCAGGGTGTCCGTTGCACAACAATGCGACGTAGTGTTAAGAATTGGTCTCCAGGAAGGGGGAACAGTCCAACCACTATCACGCTTGAAGTTTGGACGACGACTTATCTTATCTTCTATATATATAATATATATAAGAGATTTCCACCCATATATTGACTCATCACGATATCTCTGGAACTATAAGACCTACCGAATTCAAATTTGGTAGGAATATTCCTTTCGCCGAGTAGAGGTCAGCTAAGAACGGATTTTACGAAATTCCACCCGGAAGGGGGGGTTGCGGGGGTGTTAAGTAATGTTTGTATATATGACATCGCAAAACTCAGAAACTATTCGACCGATTATTATGAAAATTGGTATGTACATGTATTTTTTCACGGAGAAGGTTTATATGCTATCCATTATTATTATTATTTAATATTTAAACGCGATACGGAGTTCGCGGGGTCAGCTAGTTTAATATATAATATATAACTACAATTTTAGAGTACACTCATGATTCGTTCAATATAGTCTACTATATTCTGGCATACAATGTTATTAATTAATATTCATTAAAAATATTTTGTTATAAGATCCGTTAAGAATAATCTTAACGCATCATCGGCTTTTAATGCCTACCCACTGCTGAGTCAATGAGAGAAAAAAAGCCGGCAGAAAAAAAAACTCTCAGGCATTGTTTAGAGATAGTTGTTCTGCAACTAGGTAGATAGACCATTATATTCTGCTCTACAAACTGTTACTGTACAAACAGACTAATATCCATATATTATGATTATTTTGTTTCAGAAAAAAAAGATCCATTTTGAAAGACCAATTGTTTATCTAGATAAACAATTGGTCTTTCAAATCCTAGGATTATTTTGCAAAAAACTTCTAGATTTCAATGCGAGAGTCATAAAAGAGGTGTTCCGACGATTGCAACAGATAATAAGCATTCTTAAGAATAATCTTAACGGATCGTCGGCTTTTGATGCCTACCCACCGCTGGGTCAGTGAGAGAAAAAGCTGGCGGGAAAAAAAACTCTCAGGCATTGTTTAGAGGTAGTTGAAATTGTTCTGCGAATAGGTAGATAGACCATTCTATTCTGCTCTACAAACTGTTACTGTATGAGCACAAGCAGACTAATTTCCATATATGCCACGCTAATGAGAATTTTGTTTCATAAAGAAAAGACCCATTTTGAAAGACGAATTGTTTATCTAGGATTCTTTAGCAAAAAACTTCTAGGTTTCAATGCGAGAGTCATAAAAGAGGTTTTCCGGCGATTAAAACAGAAAATAAGCATTCTATTCAGGCAATACTGAATTTAGATGCACGAAAATGAACTTTGTTTTCACTACATAAAGACGCTTTTGGATCAAAGGTTTGGTTGTTACGAAAAGCCTTTCTTATTCATCCGAAAATAAACTATGATTCTCATAAAATATTTTAAATGGCCATTGAAAAATAGACTTTACTACAAATAGTTCAAGATTCTGACTTTAAAATACTTATTATTATCGATATTTTAAGAGCTTAAATACAGTGTATCGGACTAAACTTTAAAAGTAATAATTGTAAGAAAGTATTTACAATATTTTAAATATTTTGCTAAAGACATGAATTCAATAGTCCGTAAGGCTTAAGTACATCTTTGTAGTAACAGTGAGGAAACTACTAAAAGCAAATGAATGTATTTATTGGATAGAGAATTCTAGCGTTGGGACATGCGAATGTCGCAGTCGGATCGTATAATCCGCCGTATAACGATACGATTAGCCGTTTTATAAAACAGGGCCGTTCTGTATTGTGGCGGGGGTCCAGTATTAATAACTACCTAAAAGTAATAGGTGCGTCACTTTGACTAATCATGAATTATAAAATGTACCTACCTGGATTTAAAACGTCATTTAATTAAAAATAAACTTCAATTGCTTTGATAATAATAAAAGATATGTAAGCATTACTAACTTTTTCGAATAGGGTATAGACATAGGTTACGAAAATCGATTGGTTTTGGTTGTAGGAGTGTTGTGTATTAATAAGTATGCTTATTTGCTTTAGCTTTTAAAGCATTTGCAAATAAATATTAAGATATCTGTCCTACAATAAAATAAAAATTAAAAACTTTAAAAATTAATTACCTTACCTACTCACGTCAATGCGTCATGCTGACGTTACACGACACTGAGCACTTTCGAATTAAAGCACACTAAAACAATGATCATGTGGAAGCATTACAAAATTCATAACAGAACGGACTTAGCGAAATAGAACATCTGTCTATTGGTCCTCAAATTTCTTCAAATATTTTATTTTCAGTTTCAAAATCTGATCTGATATTAATTTTCTTTATAACTTATCGATAGTATATGCGCCACTAAAATTTTCCATGTTAACATTACGCACACAAGACATGTACGCCAGGCCATTGCTTTCGTAACAAAAACTGTAAGCCTCAGCATCTTCTATGGTTCGTAGCATTATGAATTTCCATAAACAATTCTGTAATTCCATTTTCGTATTAGAGATGTTATTACATTCGCTACATTGCCAACATTCCCTCATTCTAGGATGGAAGTATGCAAACAACTTACAAGTTTTTGGGGTTCAGTATCCAAAAATTTCATGGATAATAAATAGCTGTATATTTTTAACGGTTTTAAGAGAACATTTCTATTTGAGAACAATTACAGATACACTGCTATCAGTGTGGTAGACAGTATCTATAGTATAAGTCCCGAGTTGATAGTTTTAAGCTCGCACTACTCCTGCATGTGTTGAGTATGGTGGCTTTTTGCAAGTTGATGAATGTCTGTGAGTGAATGTTCAGAAGCTTAAGAGTTGTTTGAAGTGTTAACATTATGACCCCAGTATTAGTGAATTATTTAGACAAAAATCTTGTACAGTATGAAACCCTCAACAAAAGAGCCCGACTGATGCTTGGCCAATTTGTCTGCTATCTCGTTCTCGTTCTATTTGGGTCAGCGCAATATGGTATCTCATATTCATATTGCATTTGAATGACTTGGTTTTACTTTTACTTTGGTTGCGTCTTCCGCTTCTGCCTTCAAGTTTGTGTAAAGTTAGACGTCTCTAAACATAAGGGTTGTGATTTATATTGTTACATTATTTAATGAAGAATTTTCTACTAAGAGATTATTCCTTGGTGTTTAAAACTTTAACACCCATTTTCACTAACCATAGGATACGCGTAAATCAGATGCCTAAATATTTAGGAGTTGCTTAGAGGAAAAATACGTTTCACTATTCCTTCATACACGACTAACGATGTTAGGCAGAACCGTTACGTTACGTCTAAAGTTACGACACCGATTTGGGATGGGGAGGGATGCGTAGTGCTGAGGTGCCCCTAAACTGACACATGTGACAGTCGCTCAAATTAATAATAGGTTGACGGACAAAACCATGGACAACAGAACTGTCAAGAAACTAGGCTACTCATAAATATGACCAACCTAATAAAACATCGATTGGTGAAGCGGAAGTTTATGCTAAGCGATGCCCTAAATTAGGAGTTACTTAGTAAGGCGTTCCCTTGCTCGTCGTGAGTGAAAACGGGCATAAGAGGCCGATCTCTTAGGGTTAATAAACAATAGAAATATAAAACTGTGTGAATAATGTATAAGATAGGTGCCTATCTATGATATTAATTTGCAATGCCCAATCAGGGTGTAATATGTAGAGCTTCTAATAAGTTTGTAAGTTTTATGTGTTATGTGCAATAAATAAATAAATAAATCAAATCAATTATTATTTTTTGCAGTCCGGTTTTAAGTCTCACTGTTGGGTCAAGTTCTCCTCTCGAAAGTGTAGTGGCCATAGTCCACCACATACGCCAAATACGAATTGGTGGACATAATTTTTTTAACCTTTTTTGTATCCCACTGCTAGGCACAGGTTTCCTCTCACAAGTGAGAAGGATTTAGGCCATAGTCCACCTTGTTGGCCAAGTACGGATTGGTGGACGTCATGCTTTCGAGAAATTATGAATTTCTCTCAGGCATGCACGGCTATGAACAACATCGTAATCAATTAAATACCACGATATTTTCCATCACCGTGGAGCAGTGATAAATGCGCACATTACAAATTTCTTTGTCAGTGGTGCGCGCCGAGGATTTGAATCCGGGATCGGTCACTTCGAATTCCGTGGTTTTTTACCTCTCGTGATCACATTGTGGACATCATACCTACGATAAATGATGAGTAACTAGCAGCCATGCACTCATGTTTTTCAAGTAATTAACTTAGCTTTTTAACTAGAATAGGCATGATGACACTATTAAAGAATCAGAGATTAAATGGTTTTACAGAAAAATATATGCTAAAAAAGTTCTAAAATATGATCCCGTTTTAATATAAACATAAAGATTAATAAGATTTTCAATAAAATAAAAATATTAAATACAGCAATCGGCCATGTTGTCTGAAACGCCAATCAAAAGGAATGACGTCACGTCTCAGTAAAAGTCATCGTGTTGCTTGAAGTTTGACGAGCAAGCCGACGCCATGACACCTACGAGCGTTTTCGCGCTTAATTCAAATTACATAGCAAAAAATACATTAATTTACGTTAAAACTTAAATTTATTGCTGAAATAAACTTTTTTTCGAAACTAGGAGACGTGTACCTACAATAAGGAAAGGTATTTAAAAATCTGTCATCATGCCCATTCCCTATGTAGTTATTAAATGTACTATATGTATATGGACACATATAAAGACAAAACTTTGTGATAACGAAAAGTTATCATGTCATCAGTCAACACTCAACATTGAAATTTTTGCCTCGCCGTAAATCGAACCCAGGAGTCAGTTCCCTTTTCCCTGAATAGGCGGAAACAATTTTTAGATTTGATAATCCAAAAGGAATCTTTCTACAATATTTTCAGGCTGTATTTATTGATTTGTCTTGTAATAAAAGCGCGATTCGTATCTCAATACGAATGCAATGCCTCGGGGCGGTTGGGTAACATTATTACATTGGACCTCGTATATATTTGCGACTGGCTATTTGATTACAGAAAGAGAGATAAAATGTTTGTTATTTTAGCTGGAATTAAATAATGCAATCACTTATATAGATTCATATAACTGCTGAAAAGTGGGGCAGAAAGAAAGAAAGAGAAAAATATTTATTTCATATTAGGGATACAAAATATTCGCTTAATGAATGTCATTTTTTCCCGGTCATCGCCTTTAGGTGCCCGTTTGGGCTAGATATTGGCAATAATAAGAGTCACTAGAAGTATTTAATTCTAATAACATTTAATCTTTGTAGGTGGTAGCACTATTATGGTTCGCTCGGGCAAGTACCCCCGCTGCACCCACTTCTGCCGTGAACCAATTCTATTGTGTTTTGGTGGAAAAGTGCAGTTGCCGGCCACACTTACATGAGGCAACCACCAGCCTCCGGAGTAGCAGCGCAACTGCATACGACCTCAGACAAGACTTGCCTATGCTTGCTTGAGGTTGTGTGTAGATGTCCATGGGCTGCAGCGACCACTTAATACCACATGGCCTGCATGCTCGTCTACTGCTTCATTCAAATAAAAAAAATCGAATTCAGTATGTGAATAATTGAATGTAGTTTAGGCATTTTTAATGTCATACAATAGGTTACATACGTGGGTGTTTATATAACAATTTGTTTTTATCTCCTTTTTTACCCAGACAATATTTTGATAGAATCAATAATACATTTGTAATCCTGCGTGGAGCAACGGTTACCATACGGGACTGCCAATCGTAGGGTCCCGGGTTCGATTACCGGCGAAATAGAAATTTAAATGATAAGTTTAAATTTCTGTTCCCGGTCTGGGTGTTTGTGTTTCTATCTTTGTGTGTATCCATGGTACCCACGACACAAGGTATATCTACCATACTGTGGGACTATGACTGTGAAACGTAAAATAAATCTGACAATTCTTCTTTAAACGATGAATCATTAACTTTTAATAGTATGAGCCAATTTCTCGTTTTGTGCGGATACCCTTTTCTACGCTAACTTAAAGTGAAGACTGTAGTTCCGAAGATTACTATTATCTTGATGCTCCCTAACTTCCTTGGAACTTCTAACGTATGAAGACTTCTCGATAAGTAATATGGCACAAAAGTTTCTTTATTATGAGGAGCATTATTTTCCTAATAACTTTATCCTGCGGTGTAATCAAAGTTGTGAGAAGTTACAAGATTGGGGACAAAACCTTATTGTTCCATTGGTAGGGAGTTCAGTAAAATCACTTGTATAGTGAAATAATACGAGTATTATACTCGTACCTACATTGGTGTTATATAATTGTTAATTGTAATATGTTTTTTACTAAGTAGTTTGGTTTATTTAATCACACATTATTTACAATTTTTACACTAAAACAATAAATTATAACTAACTAAATACAATATAGTATAGTACAGTCTGGTATGGGATGTGACCTGTGTGGACACCTTGGCGCCATCACACACGAGGATGTCCGCAGAAAAGGCTGGATCCGCGGCCGATCAGGCCCAAAGTCTCAAGCGTCGTAAATATAGTAATCTATCTGACAATTACATATTTACAGCGCTTGCAGTAGAGACGTTTGGGCCGTGGTCTTCTGACATGAAACAATTCATGTCAGAAATGTCGCACAAACTTGTACTGGCTTGTGGTTACATAAGAGCTACTTTGCCTTTGGTTAAGCCTCGCGATTCAACGTGGCAATGCGGCCATTGTCTTGGGTACCAAGCCACACATGGGCGCTATAAATGAGTTATTTTATTTGTAAAACTTTTATATTTTTATATAAAATATTTGATTTGTAAATGTCTGATTTGTACTTAATCAATTCAATAATGATTCATTCATTCTTACTTCGAAATTTAAATTTAATGTAAAAAAATATGTATTTTCCTGTGTATTTATAAATAATTACGTAGGTATAATATCTTTTTAACAATAAATGAACTATGAACTGAATAAATTGCCAAATTGCAAGGCAAATATTTATACTTTTTAACCACTCACTAAATTAACATAAATTATTGTTAATTAAAATTATTTAATGCCAACGACGGAAAATATCGTGATATTTAATTCATTAGGATGTTTTCCATCGCCGTGCATGCCTGAGAGAAATTCTTAATTTCTTGAAAGCATGTCGTCCACCAATCCGCACTTGGGCAGCGTGGTGGACTATGGCCTAAATCCCTCTCACTTGTGAGAAGAGACCTATGCCCAGTAGTGGGATATAAAAAAAAGGTTGAAAAAATAATATTTAAAAAATACGAGACTACCTTATCTGTGTCAGACTATTTGGATATTTGAGCAGTCGGTTTTAGATCATATCTAGCAATTTTTTTTGTTTTGTCATAGAATCATATGGAGGAAAAAAATAAATATTATTTTGAATGATCTTTATCTTATACAAAGAGGGAAGAACAACTCGTCTTACTTACGGATGCGATGCCTCAGGGCAGTTGAGTAATATTATTAGACTGTCCTACTTTTATTTTTCTTATTGCTTTACGGATTTTGATTAATAAAGAGAGATAGAGGGTGAAATATATGATGTGTTGTTATGGCCGTATCTCTTTTATTAATGACTAGCGGTCGCCCGCGACTTCGTCGGCATGGACTTTAGTTGTACATTTTTTCTAAAATAAAAGTAGCCTAAGTTACTCCTTATTACATCAGCTACCTGCCAGTGAAAGTCCTTTCAAAATCGGTCTAGCCGTTTCAGAGATTAACCGGAACAAACAGACAGACAGATAAAAATTGTAATTGTAGGGTAGATATACCCTGTGTCGTGGGTACCATGCACACACATAAAGAAAGAAACACAAACACCCAGACCGACAACAGAAACTTAAACTAATCATTCAAATTTTTGCTTCGCTGGGATTCGAACCCGGGACCCTTGGATCGGCAGTCCGGCATGGTAACCATTACGCCACATGAGTCGTTAAACAATATTTTAATAACATGACTACATTCGTTCGAGTTCGATCCGTCTAGCTAGCGGCCCCGGGAAGGACGGCGGTACGTGCGTGGCTGCATGCCGCCGTAAACATCTGAAGATGCAGGAGAGCACATTTGCTCTCCCGGCGATAGGCTCGTA